>OY756947.1:35916494-37237327 GCA_963580275.1 Crataegus laevigata | reverse complement strand
TCGAATACACTATGAATAATAACGACGATCACATTTCAACGAAATAATACAAAAATATAAATGAAATAGTATGAGGATCTATATTTTTGTTTCAAAGAAAAAGAAGAAGGTCTACAACCACATCATTTGAAAAAAATTGCAAAACCCAAGAAAATGAAGGAGAAAGACTAAAACTTATAACATGGTTTTTTATTAAACAAAACTTATAACATGATTTTTTTATTAAAACTAAAACTTATAACTTGGTTTTTATTAAAAAAACTTATAACATGGTTTTTTTATTAAAACTAAAAATTTTCAAGCTCTTTTCATTAGTTTTCCTAAAAAAAAAAAGGGTTGGGCAAAAAAAAAAAAAAATTCCTAAACCCTGGCTAGCTGGAGATAGCTAGCCCATTGGTCTGATTGGCAGGTTTTGGCTCGGTGGGGCCCACAAGCCTTTTGGCTTAGCCTTTAGTTGGAGACGTTTTTTAGGCTATTTTTCGGCCCTCTGAGCCCTTTGGTTGGAGATGGCCTTAGAATGATGCATACGTTGTCGTCGCGCAAAGACCTTTTGGGCAACGAATGCACATGCGTCATGCAAAGGCACTTTGCACGACGCATGTTATCTCATAGTCGCGCAAGCCCTGCTTTAACTGCCTTTGCATGGCGGTTGCCACACGATGTAGGTTTCGTTGGGCTAATTTTTAGGCAACGTTTTTTGACTTCACACAACGAAGATACCTGCGTCTTACAAAATGTTTTTTGTACTAGTGCAATCTAAATGTAATGAGCAAGCATACTATTCTCAATCAACTGATGTAACCCGCATTACCCGCATTATTAATGACATGTCCGGTAGATGGTGGGATCTTTTCTTCACGTCTATTTCTGCAAAAGGAAAATCGGTGACCTCACCTTGGCCCCATGTGTAAATTACCAACTTGGTAAAATACTTCCCAAACTTTCAAGATTGCAAGTCTAATGTCCCTTTCAAAAAGGAAGCACAAAAGTGATATGCAAATGGAAACTTCAAATCGAATAGGATGTCATATTGCAAATTGCACATCCAATTATAGGACCACTAATGGAGAGAAACCTACATGTCATTAGTATACATATCATTTCGTGTCAATTATATAATGTTAAATGTTAATTTCCTTTTACATAACAATTATTCTTTTCTTTAAAAAAGAAGATTAGCTAGTGGTTTTGTCATCACAATCTACCATTTCGAAGACCAAGAAGAATCACAAAGGCATTTCAGTCTCCTCTGGCCACCATCATGTTATTCACTAGCACTAGAGATTGAACCATGACATGATGTGTTAAATACGGACCTGAAATTCGTCTTTAATCACTGAGTCACCAGTGATGGTTTTACGTAGCAATTATGAATGACACAGAATGTGATGGTGGCAGTATAAGCATCACTACATAGCATCTCGTGCTAATTATATAATATTAAATAGATAACTGTTATTAGCACTTTAAAAATCTTATCATACACTCCTCACAAGTGTAATTTTCTTTCTAATTATAAAAAATTTAGAGTTTCAAATGAAAATTTTAAAGTGCTAATAACAAATTTTTATTATATTTTTATTTTTATTTACGTAATATTGTGTAATTGGCACAAAATGTTACGATAACGATAAGCAAGTCAATTTCCCACCGACGAGGCAACGAACATGTAATTTCCCACCAAAATTAGGACTGGTACATTTTCCACAACGCGATGCAACCCTCTTCACTTCAGTACAACGTACTACTGCATTCAGCACAAAAAGAAATCGCAAAGTTTCAGACTTTGGTATTTTGGATATTTACACACTTCAAGTTGTAAACGGATATAACCGACGTGCAATATTATAGCTAGCAAGCAAGCGACGGTGATGTAGGAGGCAAGAAAGGAGGAGGAGGAGGTCTCTCTGTCGTGTGCATCTTCTTTTCCGGATCTCAGAAAATGTATGTCAAACCCATTTTTAAGGTAGTTTTCTCTTTGTTTTCAAAGTTTTCAGATGAAAGTTCAATGCTTTATTGCTCAATCTGTGTTTTTTTACTGGGATTTTCTAGTTTCCGTTTGATATTTTTTTCAATTTTGTGGAGTGATTTGAGTTGGCTTTTGCCCTGTTTGTGTAAATTTGCCATCTTTTTATCAAAACATTGACGTTTCTGTATGAATCTGAGACCAATTTCCACTTGCAGAATATGTAGCATGAAATAACTTGGTGTTTGTCAATTTTGACTAGGACTTCAGCGGTTGTACTAAATTATCGTAGATTATACAATTATACAATCTGGTTTTGATTTTAGTTTCCCATTTTTTACGAGTGATATTCTACTTTAAACTAATCTGAATTGCAGTAAGGGGACTCGAATTAAGGTGCATAGCCTCTGGCTCTAGCCAATGTTGTTGTGCCCACGACCACGAGTGCTGAGATTTCCAGTTAAAAGTTAAAACACTCAGTATAATTGACTTATGTTTTTGTTTTGGTTTTGCTTGTAGTTGTACTACTAGGTTGAGTCTTGAAATTATGACGAAGGCATCAATCATTTGTGTCCTCCGTGTCTCTATGAGGTTGTATTGCTAATTTTGTTGCACCTCTATGTAAGATCGTCTGAATTGGCGTCTTTGTTTCTGCTTTATATGTTGTAAAATTGCCTCACTGAGTGCACTTTTTCGTTGTAAAATTGATCACAGATAGACAAGGTATGGCAGCAGCAGGAGCGCAGACTGTATGGCAGTGTAGAGCAAACTGTTGTTTTGTCCAAGAAGATGCGAGGAGCGCTCCAAGATTTTCTTCCTATCCCTCGTCATCTTCCTCAAAAGCAGAATCTGATATTGCACCTGGGAACATCAAACCAGATTGCATGCCTTATAACCCAAGTCCTGAACAAGCACCCAACACCCAGTGGTGGTTGAACCTGGAACCGAACTGTGGGCCTCAGGAGGAGTTTACTTACGAACAGCTAAAAGTTCTCGAGGCTGAACTTGAAGTTTTGAACTCCGGATTTGTTCTTCAAACTCCCATTGTAAGCGACTATTATCAGTGCAACGGGGTTCTGAGTACTCAAAATGATACAAAGAATAGTGCTAATTCTTTTGTGGAGCAGCCGCACGAGGTTTCTGTCACTCGTAAAAAAAGTGATCAGAATAAGGGAATGCAAGAGCTCGAGGCTGGAAAAGGGAATGATCCACAAGTTCCTAAGAAAAAGGACCCGGGCGAGCTTTGGTGCTCAGATGATCATCTCATGAAATTGGATTCTTCGAACAGCTTGAGCTCTGAGGAACCCAAGAAAATGTCTTCCAGTTTGGAATCCCAGTGGGTGGGAACCGAGAAAAATGAACCATGGTGGCGCTCTGCTGGTTAAGATGAGTTGTCTTCCTTGGTTACTCGGAAGTCACTTGAACATATCGAGAATTGTGATCTCCCGCGGCCCCAGATTAAGCAACGTAGGAAGGGCCTCTCTGCTTTCGACCCCAGTTCAGCTATGGATCAGATGGCTGACATGGGTTTCTCCAATATGGACACTTATACATGGGGGAGCTTTACTTGAACTTACTCAACACATGAGTCAGGCAGTCCTACAAGGTTTGTATCTTTTAGATTATATTTATTTTGGCTGCTGGCCACTATCATCTGGTATTCATGCAGCATTAAATAAATTTCAAAAACAACGAAAGAAATTTATGTCTAAGTTTCATGGGGTCGAGGATCAACGTGCAAATTGTCTATTAGCTTCCCTTTACATGAAAGGGACAACTCTTCTCAAGCCCGGATAAAGGAGGAGAGGGGGAGTGCGTCAGGTAGCACTCCTAAGTTACGTCGAATCCCTATGAAAATGAATCCTAAACGAAAGAGTATCACTTCATGTCATCATATTTTTCCTCTGTGTGTGGAGATTTCATCAACTGAAGCTCTAGATTGAGCAGAAAGAAAAGGGACGAAGGTGGTAACTTAGCGAAATTATGCTCGATTATCAGTTCATTACAAATGTCTGCCTGTTTCCCCGATAATTAGAGTAATATGCCAGGTTTCTTTCTGGGTGGTGGTTTTCACACTCCCGTTATCTCCTTCTGCTGTCATCCCTTTGTTTGTGCTACTTGATTCTTTGATTTATTCGATCTAAAGGCTAGAGAAAAAGGAGGAGGGCACGGGGAGAAAAGGGGAGTGCGAAAATCACTTCCCTTCCTTATTTATCTCCACGAGCCTTGATATTTTTCATTCATTTAGTAACATTTGGAAATTCAGTGATCTCAATTGGTAATCTGTTTCAGCAGGGATGAGGTTGAAACCCAAAATGAAGTAGAAGACGAACGAACAAAAGCCGAGCTATTGGAAGCTTTGTGTCACTCTCAAACGCGAGCGAGGAAAGCAGAGAAAGCAGCAAAGCAACCCTATACAGAGAAGGAGCGCATAATCACTCTGTTTTTCAAGCAGGCCTCACAACTCCTTGCTTACAAGCAGTGGTTGCAATTGCTGCAACTCGAGAACTTCTGCCTGCAGCTCAACCACAAAGACCCACCATGGTCCCCTTACAGAGGCAGGCACATGAAGAAGGGCCAGCGCAGGGCCGGAAAATGGGGCGGTAGACGAAGCTACGAAATTAACACGGGCGTTGTTGCATTTGCGGTGGGATTGGGTCTTGCCGGGGCGGGTTTGCTCCTCGGATTGACAATGGGGTGGTTGTTTCCAACCGTTTAAACTACTCTTCTTGCTTTGCTTACCTCTTAAGTACGCTAGAAACGACATCTCTTATCTCAATGACACCAAAGGATATTAAATGAATAGAATTGAGATATGGATGGAATATAATGAAATAGAGCCGTTTTGAGGTTCCCTATGAATTGAGGCATGGAGCGGAGCTACAACGAAAAAGTTCCGACCTTGACTCCTGTTATTTTGAGGTTATATTTAGTATTCAGAGTTGGCCTTGATTTGGTACCGTTCTCGTGGCCCGCACCAAAACAGTGTTTTACCCCTGCTTCAATTTTTTTTTAGATTTGCAGTTCTTGTAAATATGACGAGGAACTTGTAGCTCAATTCATTGGTCGTTATGAGCATTCTCGCTTGCACCGGAGGTTCCATTTGTAAGTATAAGAACATGTATTTTTGTACATAACATGTAATGAATTTAAGCATGTAATATACGCACACGTAACCACTAACCATCAAATCTTCTTTTCCACATGATAAATGTGGGATATTATTATGTCGGATTAGAACGATGAACGACAGCCGACCTTATCTCTATCCGATGCTCAAACCAACTATCCAACGTTGCACGATTTTTCATCCAATCTAACCACTTGTTATCCATAAAGGACACCCATTCAAAACAAACACACAAGCCAAACACTGTTCTTTTGCTCTACAGGAGAGGATTTCCAATTAGACCGACGGGTGATAAATTCAAGATTCTAACATCGAATGGTCCTAATTAAGATACGTTTGATGTTAATCGGGCGGCAGTCCAGGATTTGCACTTATCCACTCCAATGGAGTCTAGGCAGATCTAAGTAAATTATTATATATCAAATAAATAAGTGTTTATTTACAATTAAAAATTGTACTTGTATTTAGTATTTGGATATAGTATTTTAATTGTTTATTATTTAACATATAACATACAAAATATCAGAATTTTTGCTTTAGTATTTAGTGAATTTGATATTATGAGATGAAATTTCAAGTGATTACATGTATGCAGTACTTTACGAAATATTTCACAGAGGTCATATGAATTTATAATAAATTTTAAAAGAAATAATGGTGTCAAACATATGGTATAAAAATGAGTTATGTATTATCCTTTTATTAATCAAAATATTAGGTGACACAATTTGATTGGATTGGACAACAATAAAAAGAAAAGAAAAATGAGGATGAAAAATTGAGATAGAAAGTCTTTTTTCTTCGTTGGAACTAAGGTCGAAGAATAGCAAAGCCATAGTGATCTTCTACGTGTTCTTCTTGGTCTAAAATTATATTTTTTTCTTATTGATTTAAAGCTTCTATTGTACAGTGTTTGTACAGTCATGTTAGTCTGCTCTATTCCACCGCCTACCCAGACCATAGGTCCTCACAAACGCTTGGGAGGCAGATTGTCTGCCCTCCCCTTACCATTCTTTTCTCATCCCCTCTTATTTGTGCGGTCACGGTTAAGTCACGTTAATATTTTATATTGATTTTTAATAGAAATAATAAGACAAAAAGTAATATGAATATAAAATATTAATGTGACTTAACAGTAGCCGCACAAATAAAAAAAATAAAAAGAGGATGGTAACTAGATGGGTGACAATCTGCCTCCTTTTCGAACAGCTACCACCTGCCCAGACCATTAGCCAGTTTTACTAAGTTTACCTGTGACCAAAGCGTAGATTAATACCTGAATCAAGGAGAGTCAGACTTCTAGAATATGTGTGTTTGACAATTCAGCTTATTAATTTTGCTTCTTTGACCTTTCTGCTTTGTTTTCAGGGTTTAATTACACGTTTGATTGCCAAGATCTACGGATAAAACGATCCCATCAAAAAGACGAACAAAATTGTCAAAAGAAAGTGACAACGAACCCCACGAATTGTCCTTATAGTAACAATTAATTATATGTGGGCCGAAAAAGTACGAGTTTAATTATGATTCGTTGACAAGTTGATTCAAATCACAACTGGACCTCAACTCTTTGCTGTGCAGTGACAAAAAATAATTATGCGTTGCGAATTTGAACCACACTAGTATATTTCTTTTCACAATTAACTATCTAACTCACTAACGTTGTCACTATATTAAAAAAATGTGAACAATACCCACGTGCCAAATTTTTTTTTATAACAATTACATAATTTGATTAATTATACTTAAGTCTTTGAAACTCAGTTCAAGTCTCGTTAAATTTCTTAAAACTTGAAATGTGCCGCCTAACCTCTTAAAAAACTCAAATTGTTTCTCACTGTACTCCTTATAGTTCGAGCTTAGAGAGGTTAGTGAAACTCGAATTGAGTTTTAGGGGCATATATGTAATTAAGCATAAATTAAAAGAAGTTTTAACGAAATAATTATGGTACTTTTTACTTTTAATAAAAAATTACATTTTTACCTTTTTAATATTATTCATTACACTTTTATTTGTCTGTTTTTCATTAAAAACAAATTTATTTATTTATTTACTTTTCGTTGTTATCTTTAAATGAACTTTTACATTCCATGCTAGATGCTTCCGATTCTCTTCTTACTGGGTGAGTTTGTTGACTTTGACCCGATTCGGCGCAGCAAAATATTCCCCCTACACCGAAACAACCGCTGATTATCCGCCACGTGTTCCCGCCAACCGCATCGTATGAGGACGCGGCCCGATTCGGCACAGCGAACTATTCCCCACACCGAAACAACCGCTGATTATCCGCCACGTGTTCCCGCCAACCTCATCATATGAGGACGCGGCCGCATCCACCACGCTATCTGAACAAAACGCAGACTGCTCCTCTCTCTCGCTCTCTCTCTCTCTCTCAAATTCCATCTTGCTCTTCCGTCCCCATTACGATGCCGTTTTGCGAGGTCGCGTCGCCGCAGAATGCCGCGGCGGACGCCAAGCTCAACGCCGGAATCAAAATCTTCTACAGAACGTACGGCCGCGGACCGACCAAGGTCCTCCTCATCATAGGTCGCTCATCTCGAAGATTCAAATTTTATTTATTTTTCTGAACGGATTTTAATTTTTTTTTTATATTTTTTACGAACTGGTTTCTGGCCGGAATTTTCTGGGTTGTTGATGGTTTTTGCAATGGATGGACAGGATTGGCGGGGACGCACGACTCGTGGGGCCCACAGATACAGGGGCTGACGGGGTCAGTTATCCCCAGTGATGACGAGAGGGCGGCAGCCGCCGATTGCTCCGACAATGAGGCTGGTTTTGGTGGCGGTGGCATCGAGGTGTGTGCCTTCGATAACCGGGGCATGGGTCGGAGCTCCATCCCCACCAAAAAATCAGAATATACGTGAGTTTTCATTACTTCATTGAAAAAGTCAAATTTTTTATATGTGTATTTTGCATTTTTAGTTCGCCGGAAAATTCTTCAATCCAAAGATGAAAATATATAAATTTTGGCCAAAAAATGTAAATATATATTCTTTTACATCTTTGGTGGTGGATCCCGCCAATCTAAGAGAGAAAGTTTATTGGAATCTCAAATTTACATATTTTTTATTGGAGTAGAACACCTATCTACATCTCCCGGAAATGTAAAATGGGATCCAAACACGAGTTTTGCATCTCTCCATCGAAGATGCTGTTACTGCTCATTTGTTGTTTGTTAAGCGTAATTTAGTGAAAAAGTTCGATTTTTTTTTTTGACAAACGATAGGATAAGTACATCAAATTTATGTAAACTACGGAGGGGAGATTCAAAGTTGGGTGCAGAGGATGGAGCACGCTGCTCTAGCCCATGTCTGCAAAAGTTCGATTTTTATTGAAGATTTGCAAGACGTCTTACTTATGTGTATTTCCGGAAAATATGGGAATCGGAAGCTGAACTGATGATGTCTATTTTTATTTTTGTTGCAGAACAAGAACAATGGCAAAGGATGCAATTGCATTGATGGATCACTTGGGCTGGAGAGAATCCCATGTCTTCGGGCATTCGATGGGTGAGTCAATGCCTTCTTTTCTCTGAGGCTTGTTGAAACTCAGTAGTTTTAAGTTAATACTTGCTTTTGGCACTGATTGAATTACAAACAGTGAGCTGAGTTTACTTTGAAGGAGGACTTCCTTTCCTTCTTTCGTTTTGTTAATTTCATTTGGATTTAAATTCGAATTCTTTAGTCTTACTTGAATTTTACTACCATGACAGGAGCTATGGTAGCTTGCAAATTAGCAGCAATGGTGCCGAGTAGAATTCTGTCGTTGGCTTTGCTTAATGTGACCGGGGGAGGCTTCGAATGTTTACCAAGGGTTTGTATCTTTGTACATAACTTGTCATCGTTGTATCAAGTTTACCTTTAACATTGTTCTCGCTCCCCATGAACTAGAAACTGTAGTTCAGTTTACAGTTGAAGTTGAAGTTGGTTGTCACTGATATGTTCAATATTTTTCAGCTTGACAGACAAACATTGTCCATTGCTGTCCGTTTTTTAAGGGCAAAGACTCCCGAGCAAAGGGCGGCTGTAGACTTGGACACTCACTACTCGAAGGTTATCAGTGCTCTTGATGTGTCGTTTTGCTTTCTCTTAACTCTACATCAACAATCAGTGAAAGAAAAACCGGTTAGGAATGGTGTAAAGAAGAACAACTCTCTCACACTTTCACTGTGTTAATGTGCAGGGATATCTTGAGGAATATGTCGGATCCAAAACGAGAAGGGAGATTTTATATCAAGTAAGAAATCCGAAAGGAACTACTTATCAAATTACTTTGATTTTCGTTTCATTATTGCCAGCAATGGTTGAGCTTTGATACAATTTGTAGTACAACATCCATGTTCTGATCTGGAACCTATCTCCAGGAATATGTAAAAGGTATATCAGCAACCGGGATGCAGTCTAACCATGGTTTTGAGGGCCAAGTAAATGCATGCTGGACGCATAAAATGACGCGAATGGAGATTGAATTGATCCGCTCAGCAGGATTTCTCGTTTCAGTCATCCATGGCAGGTGCAGTCAACATACTATGCAGTGCATCTCAGATGTCCTATTTTTTCCGCGTTGTATATAGTAGGAATGGAATTTGTTATTTGTATGCCTACAGAAAGGCATCGGTTCATATGTACATTTCCGACTCTCAAACAAATCATCTCCGAAAATCAAGTTTTTGTGTGAAATTTGTCAATTTTGATTTTCCATCTCATTACATCACATTTCTTCGAAGAACCATCTTGAAATTCATTAAATTGGCAGGCACGATGTCATTGCTCAAATATATCACGCGAGGAGACTGGCAGAGAAGCTGCATCCGGTTGCTAGAATGGTAGATCTTCCCGGAGGGCATCTAGTGAGTCACGAGAGGACTGAAGAGGTATATTTTGCTTGTCATTGGTTATGAGATTATATGGAAACATCCGTTATAAGATTCAATGATGCTTGACGGTGGAAAGGAAATCTTATGTTAATTTGTACTACATATCAGGTAAACAAAGCGCTTATGGAGCTGATCAAGGCAACGGAAGCAAAGACTGAGCCACACGATTGGACAAATTTGCCTGAAAAAAGTTCGGGTAAGCAAATTTAACCTAAACGAAATGTTCCTTCTCTCTTCTGTATAAGACCATGGACCAAATGGCAGCATGCCTGCTGTATAGATGTCAATATAATCCGTGATTACGCGCTAATATGTTGTGTCTTTTGCAGGGTGGATAGTTACAAGAATTTCGCCTATCAGAACTAGTACCGGAGAAGGGAGAAGTGTATCGTTCATGTGCAGTGTATTCGAAAAGCTACATCTTTTCCTCTTATACCTCTTTGGTCTCTATGCATTGGCATTTGAGAATGCAAGGAGAGCCTTCAGAACTATAAAACCAGCAAGAGTTGGACATGCCATCACATAAGCTGCTGCTGATCGTCGAAGAACCCCCCACGTTTTGTTCAACGGGGATTCGTCGATTTTTCATTCTATCGGCATTGATGAATGCTGTGTGAAGTGTTCTTCCCGGAAACCGGGATTTATTAACAAGAAATGAGGCATGTTATACAGACATGTTGCAATCGGAGGCAGGAACGGAGAGAGATCACAAGGGCCAATATTTAGGCAGATCCCAATCCTCAATTCACTTGCAACATATGAAGAAAATAATTTTATCCATTTATACTGGAGACAAACAAGTCTTTACAGGTTGTTTCAACTGTTACAATATAATTTCAACTGTTCAATTTTTTTTCATAATTTGAAGAAAATAAAAGGAAATAGATTTTATATTTGCACTCCTGCCTCTTTTTCTAGTCTTACGACTTTAGGATCGAATAAATCAAAAGAAAATCTAGGGACAAAAATACCGTAAGACTTTATGATTGAAAGAATCTAAAGGAGTTTAAACAAGCAATTATAGTACTAACTCAAGACCCTTGTATGTATGAAAAGCTTACATACATGACATTTATTTTTAAACCGGAATAGTTCGTGACAATGAATTTGTTTCATAAGTTATACTCACGCGAAGGGTAATTTGGAGAATTAAATTATCAACTAACAGACAGAGTCACAATTAACTAGGGGCAATACTTTACCCAAAAAAAAAAATACTAGAGGCAATACTAACAATAATAAAAGACACATACCTGAGAAAGAAGAAGATATGATGACGGGAAATAAAAGATAGTCTTTTACTTTCACAAAACTGTATGCTTATGCTTTCAATGGGGACTTAGCACATTTTTAAACGTGAATTTGGAAAGCAGGGCCATCTGCAGTTGTGATCCTCGTCGCCCGGTTGCTCCGAATCCCGCTCCTGTCTCTGAAGTGGTTCATTCCGATCTCTTCATATCCACCTATTAGGAATACAATAGATCTCTAAATAACTCATAATTACCTACAATAAGTCCTCTACATTATTGTTTTGAATGTTTCATATAACCTACTGTTACAAAACTCTATCAACTTAATTCAATAATTCATAGTCACTATTGAAATAATAATTATGTTTTCTCAAAATCTTACATTGTATACGTATAACAGCAAAAATATTCATATGATATAAATGCAGGAGTAAATTGTACAAATGGTCCCTTAATTTTAATCAAATTGGAGCAATGGTCCCTCAACTAAAAATCCATTACCATTGGTCCCTCAACTTATCAAAATGTGTAGCTATAGTCCTTTTCATCAATTTTGTCAAAATTGTCAAAATAAGCCATGTTGGAATGACCATTTATACACTTAGGGTCTCTCAACTCATCAAAGTGTATAATTATGGTTCTTTTTGTCAACTATGTCAAAAAATTTGTCAAAATGAGTTATATTGGAAGGACCATTGCTACAATTGGGTTAAAGTTAAGGGACCATTTCTCCAATTGAATTAAAGTTGAGGGACCAATGGTAATGAATTTTTAGTTGAGGGACCACAGCTGCACGTTTTGATAAGTTGAGGGACCAATGGTAATGGATTTTTAGTTGAAGGACCATTACTCCAATTGAGTTAAAGTTAAGGGACCATAGCTATAATTTACTCTAAATGCAGCAGCATCAAGTGCTGGTTAATTTACCTCAAACAAACATATCATCTTACCCGAGATACATACGTCTTTAGAATCAATAACCATCGTTCATAAATTTGAATTTAAGACCTCTTACAAATTGAATATTGAATGTCGTTAAACCAAATGATGGTGTTATATACGAGAAAGATAACGTACCTGGCCCTTGCATGCGTCTGAGAAAATTTTGTTGTTTGCTTGGATGAGAAGAAGGTGTTAAAAATGAGTGAAAGGAAGGAAGGCTTCAGGAGCAGGAGAGAGAGAGAGAGAGAGAGATGCTATTGTTGTGCTGAATAAGATGCCATCTCTCAAGAAACGGGAGTATATTGGATAGTAGCATGGCTGGTATACCGCTGGAATATACGCAATATATGCCTTTCGCGTCCAAAACCCCAAAAAGCCAGTTTCCGCACCTATCTCCCACCCCTAGAACTAGGGGTACTTCCGTCAGTTTCAAACTAATAACGAAACCCTCCTCTTCTACGTCGTTTCGTTTTATTTTCCCGGAAACGCAGCGTTTAGTTAGTCTAGAAGACTAGAACCCCAGCGAGACGCCCTGCTCATCGTCTCCAACTTCTCAGCTCCACAGAACCATGGCTGCAACAGCTTCTGTCATGACAATGACAGATGCCCAAACCCAGTGGGAGTTTAGCTGGTCTCTCTCTCTCTCTCTCTCTCTCTCTCTCTCTCTCTTATATGCCAATATCTATTTTTCTCTCCATGTTTTTTCTGTTACAATCTCTTTACTTTTGTAATTAAAGTCAACAGTTTCACCTGGATTTTTTCTGGGTTTTGATTGTTTTCCTTCTCCAATCCCTCAGGAACCGAAAAGTAAAGATCTTTAGTTGATATTTGGATATGGGTTTGTTTCGATTTGTAAAAGGTTCTATCTCTATGTATATTTCTCATGAATTTGCTTTCTTGAGAATCTGTTTGAACGAATTGCAGTTTATAGTCTCTGATTTTTGAGTTCCCAGTTTCTTTTCGATAATTTTGCTTCTGGGTTAATGTGTGTGTAGCTTATATGGTTGGTTTTATGGTATTTCCACTCCATTGGATTTCTCTACTGTGTGCTCCCCATTGTTGTTGTGTTAATCTTGTATGTATATGCTGTAGGTTATTCTTTCGTGTTAAAACCGAACTCATCTCGTTCGTTTCAATACTACGATACATCCAATAACCGATGTTCATCATTCAGAATGTCAAATACATCTTAAATTTTTTGTAAAAGTTGAATTGCTGCTAACTTCGACATTTCACTTCAGTGTTAGTTTTTCCAATTTTGGTTGGAGATATTCATAGGAGCTGATGCGGTTTTCAGCAATGTTAGTGAGTAGTTCTAGAGCTGTTGGTGAGGTAGGTAGATCCAGATATGCTGAGGCGAACGTTGTTTAAAAACGTAAGGGGAAAACTGAATTGGAAAACTGTAAGGGGAAAACTATGCATCAAGGGCTATGGGAGTACGTACAGGTGGGTAGCGTGGTAAACATTTTACGAGGGCTGTTTCTCTGGGAAGCAGAGATCATGGATTCACTTATCATCGTTTGGAATCTATCTGCCTCTGCGAATTCTTTAACCCGCACAATAGGAACATTGTCATTAAGAAAATGAAATTCTGTGTGCAGTGACTTGGAGGTAGATTTTGAGTCCGAGGAAAGTGCTTCCATTGTCTATGCAACATTAGCTGTTGATAAGGAGGTGATGCTTCATATTTTAAAACTATGTTTTGCTCAGTTCATAACTTCTATCGGTTTGATTGTTTTCGCATCTGATTCCATATGTTACTGCAGTTGCAACCAGACAAGGTGAAAAAGGAGATGTCAGTTTCCAACTGCAAGCTTTCCGTGTAAGCATTTCCGTTCGATAAAATTAATTTTCTAAACTTCTATTATGCTCAGTAAATCTGCTACAAGAAAAATCTGCTGAACCTGTGGTGGTTTTTATTCTTACGTACAGGCACTTTGAGGCTGTTGAGGCGAGATTTCTTCGAGCATCATATAGCGCTTTGTTAGATGCGTTGACACTCGCCACGAAAACAATTGAAGAATTTGGAAATGGATTGGAATTGTGAGCAGTCAGCTTTGCTAGTTTTTCAATGAAATGATTTGCAACACAATTATGCAAAGCATGAATTGTAGTTTGATTACTTAGCATACGACCTATAGCATTCAGCAATATCATGTACGCAGCATTTAAATGTGATTTCTGTCATTTGCGATTTTCAAACGGTTATGAAGTTGGAGGCAGATTGTCTGCCCTCCTATTTGTCTGCTCTTCTCATCCCCTCTTATTTGTGCAGTCACGGTTAAACTACGTCAACATAATAGCTTTGAGAAGTCTTTCTTGCAAAGCAAACTTCTGAAATCGGAAGTTATATTGATATATACCGTAGTGTTTATAAATTTGAAAACATACATTGCTCTATAGAAAGGAAAAGGAAATCAAACAAATGCGGAAGCTGGAAGCAGTAATTTTCTGCTTCCAATGTCCATTCTCAATTTCTAGTATTCATCCAAGTAAGTGTATAACATGTCATCTTTCTTTGACTTTCGCCGGCTAAGCAAGGCCTTGAGTAGCCGTTTACTTTTGCTGGGGTGTTGTTCGACCTCTCTGCCATTATCTCTTTCAGCAGGTAATCGCATTGAAGCTGACTTCCGAGGCTCCGAAGGGTACTGTATATACATAAACATCTCAGTTTACGATTATCACAACAAAGGGAACCGTAATTTCAGAAGAACTGACACTCGGTAAACGTTGTAAAAGTAGTCCTAGTCTTACACTCACCCGTCGTCTTGCATTAGCAGGATTTGGAGTTGTCGGCCTACTTGAGTTCGGGGTAGTTGACCGACTTTTGTTTGGGGTCGTTGGCCTATTTGCAAGAGATCCAGACCGTAGAAGTGGAAACCGATGAGGTGAAACTGTTCGCTTGTCTGATTTGATAGTAAACATCATCAAAAAACCAGATTATCAGTATCCAATTCACTACAACGGTGTCAATATTGCAATTCCAAGGTTCATACTCACCTAATTCTTTTTTGGGCATGGTAGACGTAAAAGAAAAAGGTCCAGGTCGCTGGGGAGGTTGTGGAGAAGGAGACGGAGAACGCCCTTTGCTGCATAAAACATGACTATCGTTAATGAGAAAGGAAATTGGGTCACCAACTTGGTTCAAGCAAAGATACGGGACTAATATTTACCTGACTGTAGATGGTGGGGTTTCTCTAATTTTAGCGCGAACAGCTTTAGGAATCGAATCAGATTATAACAAGAACCAGAATATGTTAAACTCATGCTTAGTCACACACACTGAAACAAGATGGGAGATTGGGAGATAGAGCATCCTACCATTCCGAAATTGATGCCATTCGTCTTCATCATCTAGGTTACATCCTTGGTATTTGGATTTAGTTCTGCTGCCTCCGTGCATGGTCTCACTAACTGAACATGATTCTGAGTTGTAAGAATTTTTGTTCATTTATATCTCCGTATTTCCAAAAAAAAAAAAAAAAATAGTCATATAAAATGTGTTGTATAGTATGAAAAAGTAAATTGAGAGGATGGGTGTGTACTTGCCTGGCAAGATGTACCGCTTGTGGTATTTAGGAGTATCTATAATCGACGACTGTTGAGAAAGACCCTCATGATCGATGAATTCTTGACATGTCCTTATCCTCTAAAAGAAACATAAAAGAGTATTGGGACTGAAAAATATAGCTAGAAATTAACGGAATGAATTGAAAAGAGCCAATTAGGCTTTCCTAAAAGGAATGACTACTCTTTCTGTAGCACAAGAATTCCATCAAATCAACCTACGGAACAATGGTTTAAAAAGGTGATGCGAAAAAACTGTTTTCCTGACTGATGATTATCATGTAAAACTTTTGAAAACTGAGCTACGAACCTACATAGGAGACTAATTATCTTATACCACAGACCCAAAAGGCACTTTCCACTGATCATTTCAAATAGAAACACATATCAGACAAGCTTGTTCAAGATTTCTTTCTAAAATTATACCTGAATCATAAATGTCTACCAGATGTTGACAAATTCATTATTTCAACCGTTACCTTACCTGTTCAATGCAAGATACCCGAAATTCTGTGCCAGAAACTTCATCCACCTTTTCATCAAAGAGGTCGTTAACCTTATATGTAACAGAACCCAAATGATCCACCGTATTCACGAGAGCTTTAATGGCATAATCTTTCAATGTTTCTACCACTCTGCACAACAAGAGGATTTTTGTTTAATTAAAAAAAAAAATTAAGGATAGAAAGAATTACCATTACAAAACCCTGACTGCAAGGAACCCGAGCAACTTACATTTGTTTCTGGTCATCATTTGTGTATGACAGTTCAAAGTACTCTGCTGCTGAGTACAATTGTCTTCTCAAATTCTTCAAATCCTGAAAAAAATAATGCAATGCACAAAGAAAATCACACAACTTCAGTTGCAATGGATTTTTGCACTATAACAAGCTAACATCTACCGAATTCTGATATTTATAATTGAGGTATACGGAAAACCAAAAAGTATTTCGGGACGATAATAAAAGCCCATACAATTTCATTTCACTCAACTTGCAAAACTAAGAACCAATTAAAACAGTAATATTTAAGCAAAAGATGAGTACCTTCAGACTATCAGAGAAAAGCAAGCTCTGATGCATAGAAACCTCATCAAAATTAGATGCTCCTCGTGGGATGGGCATTGTCGAGGTAGGCATCGTTCCCACGAGCATAAACTTTGAAAGTGAACCAAGATATCCTTATGCTGCAAACAATCAAGATAAGAACATTTGAAGTTACAGTGCCCGAAACCCACCAAATATCGAAAATTAAGCTAAACCAAATACTTCCAAAGAGAAAGAAACTCTGAGAGAGAGAGAGGGGGAAGGAGGGAGGGAGGAAGAGTTAGGTTATGCACCAATGAAAACTCCATTCCAACTTTAAAAAATTTAGACTCAAATAAAATCACCAGGTTTGGGTCTTTGCAAGAAAGAGAGGAGCCTCTCCTTAAACAATTAATTAATAAAATACCCCAATCAACTATTTTAATTAGAGAATAGCTCTACCAGGGATAAAAAGTATAATGGGAATATGAAATTGAACAACATAAAAGCTTAGGGCTTTGCCTCATCTCATCAACCATTTCAGACAAGAAAATCACAACAATATACTAAACATTTCACAACACTTTAAAGCTCATTTAGCTGTCAAATTTCAGCTCCCTCTCTTTAATTGCTGAGATAATTCTGGGTTTTCAGGCTTTTTTCTTTTCAAAATTCAAATGGGTAATTCTGGAACACAAAAGAATATGAAACTTAGATAGAAATAGTGGCCTACCGATCCTAAAAAGCATTAAACTTTGTCAAATTCATCACCCTTTTCTCTGTTACAGAAGGTAATTTTGCAAATGATAAAAAATTACAGTACACTTGAGCGGTTGGGCATTATCTCAGCTGAAAGCTCTTACCTTTTTCTTCTCTCTTGAACACAGTAACAAAAATTCCAATTAGGTGAGTTTTTGAAAGCAATCACTAACCTGGTAATTTTTTTCAGTGCAAGTTCTTCTGGAGCTGAAAGTAGAACTACCCAGAAGGCAAAAATCCAGAAGCCGACTGATTCGAATTCAAAGTCTGAAACTTGTGGAGTGTATGAAACCTAAACGGCGAGGAAGAAGGAGGACATAAAGAGGGAGCTCGTTTGAAAGTGGACCGTTTTGGTTTGGTACAAGATTTGACTAATCCAAAAGAAAACGACAGCTCTTCTCTATAGTTTTGGAGATTCTACTTGAGGACTAAAAAAAAAGCAGAGCGAGAAATGGGGAGAGGAGGGAGAGCGTGGAGGGACATCCATCAGAACTAGCATGTCTGTGTAGGCAGCGATTCTGAGACAGTTTTGATTTTTTAGTGAGCAAAAGTCTCTCCTTTTGGGAGCAAGAACGCTGTTGTACTGATTTAACTAAGTGATTGTAAACTTTATGAACGAAAGTGTTTGTAAACTTTAAAAAATAATTCAATTACTTGTATGATAACGTTTAGTGAAACAGGTTGTGTAAAAAATTTATTTATCTTTACTCATTAGCGCCTTTGTGGGTCCTACCTTCTTGTTAGTGTTTTATTTTCGCTTATCTTTTAGAAGTATTTTTGCTCACCACTTTAATTATGGTGTATGCTCATCATACACATCAGCATCTGATACTTGTCATTTCAACTAACTAACTATGGTCAACTTTAATAATAAATGTCCTTTTCTAATTTTGAAAAAAAATTAACCATAATTAGTTGAAATGACACGTGTCAAATGATGAGATGTATAGTGAGCATACATCATAATTGATCATGGTGAGCAAAAATGAATTGCTAGAACATTTCAAATGAATTGCTAGAACATTTCAAGTTTGATGGGTTTAATCTTTCTTGTCAACATTATGGAAACGTCAACAACATTTCAAATGAATTGTGGCATAATTTTATTTTTCTTGCGTGACATACGTAATTAACTTAAAATACTGTTCCAAGAAAATCCAATTTTAAGAAAGTTCATCAATTGGTAGACATGCGTAATTAACTGAAAAGACTACTGCAATAAAATTCAATTTTAGGGATCGATTGGGAGGGAAATGGTACGCTGCTAGGCCCGCCGAAGGCCTTGTAATTGATTTTGTAAGGCAAGGAAAGCTGCTGGTATACAGTCAGAAGTTCTCCCGAGTTATGCTAGTGCCTATACTACTACACATAATATAACACACATGAGAAATGCCAAGGACTCTTTCAATAGTTGGACTCTCCATAAATTATTTGTCATCTCACAATTTAATGTCAATTTTTCGTACTAACATTATAAAATATTGTGCTAAAAATATAAGACGACAAAAAGTTCATGAGAATTTCACTTTCGAAAGAATGATTTTACCATTTCTTAACACACATTGGATTGGATGAGGAAAATTGTGGGTGTTGAAAAGCACATGTCAATGACCACGCACGCAAGCTGTTGGTAAAAGCCCAAATACGTGACTTGGAGGCACTCATCATGCCTCATTAAACAAGGTCACCGAGGACAAGTAGAAGAAGAAGAGGAGACCGCATCATAACATCATTTTCAACTTCCTGACTCTATACATATGCAAGTTAGGTTAGTTAATCAAAGCGCATAAGTGTCTCTCCTCGTATTTCTTACGGGTTCAAATTCTAACTCTACAAAGCATGCGGGTTTATTTGTTGCTTAAGGTTCATGATGACCCACCACCGTTGAAAATGAAATCAAAGGTGTTGATTGATTTGGAGTAGATAGCTGATGTGGATCCTACTGAATGTGAATACCTCGTTTGCTACATTTTTTTTTTCTTAAACCCTAAGCTCAAACGCTAACTCAAAAATCTTGTCCATTGTCTTATCTTTACACTCGAGGTTTTGTGTTCTGAGTTCTCTTCAATTCTTCTATCTTTTGGTGTGTGTGGAAATCTAGTCACCCAGCAAGGCTTGGACCATTAAATAATTGTGGATCGTTTTAAAAATGGGGTCATTTTTGAACTGTTTGGGTTTAGGCTCTTTCATATTTAGGTCCATTTTAAAAAAGGCCCCTAAGTTAACAGCTTGTTACCTTTTTTTTTCAAAGGAAAAATAGATGCAGAGCTGAACGAGATGAAGTGAGAAGACGAAAGCAACGCAAACAATGATCGTCGTCCAGTCCCAGCAGCACTCAAAAGTCAACAAATATGGTGGTTGGTCTCGGCGACGTACTCGTCCTCGTTCGATCCTGCAGCGGAGGTACTATGCCTGCTGCCGCGTGTGCCGCTCATTGAAGGATCCGATAAACCAACGGCAACACTGAAAATCTCGTGACGGACGCAAGATTTGACTATTAATTTTTAATCAGCGGAAATCTTAATTAAACTAATCATTCCTGCAACTTGCATCTTCCCACAACAACAATAAATAAGTTGTTTTTTGTGTTCTGATTAGTGATTAGTTATCATATGTTCACGACTTGAATTATAGTAAACAAACACGAGCTAAATCCACACACTATATCGATGCTCCTGTATGTTCTTGCTGGATGTATAGTGGTCTGTGTAGTGGATGTAAAGTTTAAAAGTTTAAAAAGGGAAAAACAAGAACTGACAAATTTGCGAGGGTTACATTGTAGAGGTTGATTCAAAAACCTGTTTCTTTCTATATGTCACGCGAGCCAAATTTGTCTATCGCTTCTGTTAGGGGGATTCTTGGTGTGTCGAGAGTTGCTTGGGAGGTTCGGATTGAAGGTGAACTTCATTTTCATTTGCCTCTGTATATGAGGTGTTTACTTTTGGTTCCTTGATATATTTGGAAATGTTAGAGAGATTAAATTTTAGGATGAAGTGTATATTTAGTCTATGAATTATCACCTTAGTGAAAATTAGGTTCTTGTATTATTTTTTCGGTAAAATAAGTTCCTAAATTCATTAAAAATTGTTATTTTCATCCCTATTATTATGTTCAAAGCTATTTTATTCAATTTTTCATCAACTTAAGTCACTTGACACATTTTAGAGTGTAATACCATCATTTTCTTGTTTATAAGCCTTTAACATTTCATATAGATTGCGAATTTAACGTCTAATTTACCTCAAAAGTTAACTTACACTATTTTTTATTATGAAAAACTACCAATTTATCCTCCAATGTTAACTTCATACACTATTCTTACCCATTCATCAACAGCCGAGAAGGAAACATTAACTTAAATTGCCACTACATCCGGCCATTTTCCGTTTGCAATTCCGTTTCCAACGCCTCAAGGCGCGACCAAAGGCCGGAAATCCTATGCCAAGCCTTTTTTTCTTCACGCCAGATGAGATGATGATTAGTGGGTCAGTGTGTGCGAAGAATATTTGAAACCGCTCTCGAACCATCACACGGATTCCGATCCAACCGCAACGCAGACCTGATCTTCAAGTTCTTAGGCACATTTTCCTAGGTGGCTCTTTGCAAAAGAGATCCCAATTCCGTCTATCCGGAGACCCAACCCTAAAACTAATAAAAAGAAAGGGGAATCAAAATACATTTCCTCGAGCTTAGAGTCTTAATTTAATGTTTAATAAGAGTATTAATAATATTTAATAAGAGTATTAATAATATTGAAAAACTACTAATCTACACTCCAATGTGTATCATATGCAAGTAACGGGATTAAATTGATGAAAAATTGAATATAGTAGCTTCGAATATAATATTAGGGATGTAATTTGTAGATTTTGCGAAGTAGATTAGTAGATTTTGCAAAGAGCCACCTAGGAAAATGTCAATTTAATATCATTATTGAGAGAGTGGGTGAGGACATCAATTACAGGAAATGCACTTTATAAACTAAATGTTGGGTAAAAATTTTACCCGACAAAAAGAAGCTTGAGACTAAAATTATGACATCACTTGAAGGAAGTTAATTTGAGGGGTTTTTTTGGTGGAGAATTTGAAGGTTTTATGAGTGAAGAAAAGAATCTATTGATACTTTGTCATCTAAAGAAAGTTTTGGTATCTTGAGCTTCACTTTGTTAGAAAACTTGAGGAGTTGGAATTGGAATTTGGTTGGTTTAAGCAATTTCCAACCGAATATGCTAAATATAGTCCAGCAAGAAATTAATTTTAAATAAACAATTTGAAGTTATATTCATATTTCATCTTCAACCGAAGAAGCTAACTATAACTCTCTCAATAGTTTATTATTTTAATTTTTTTTTTTACTTTATTGATTACTAGAACTGAGTTGTTTGTGTCTAAGATTAGGTTTCCATTTAAACTGAGTTGTTTGCCATTAGCCAGCTTCACTCCTCTCTCTCCCTCTAAAAAATCAACCACATATTATCCGCCACGTCAGGTTATTAGCAGGGTTCCTACAGGGCTTCGGAGTACTAGATCTCTCTCTAGATACTGATGGTGAGGGTGATACGCATGAAGGAGACCATCACGGCCGTTCCAGATCGCTCGCTTCAAATATTGGAATTTGATCGGTTAGTACTTCTTTACATATTAATACTGCATTTTTTTTCTTTCGAAAAAAGAATATATGAAAGTCCCTCATTAAGAGGGATCCCGCTCCATGATCGATAAAATTATAAGTAGTGTTTAAAATATTAGTATTAGTATAAATATCGACATGTAAATTTGTGAAAATATCGATGGATATATTGATAATAAGATCGATATAAGTTGCTTTCAATGGAAATGATGAAAATTTAAAATGAAATTTTAGGAAATGTCAAACACTGATTTAGATGAAATATAAGAGTTTATCTGATATATATAACCAATATATCGGAAATACCGATAAATTTTGTCAATTTTAGCCAAAATTTAGGAATTTATCTGATATGAGGTAATGTTTTTATACTTTAAACTTCACCCCCTTTTCATATCTTTCTTTTATTTTTTCGATATCTACCATATCAAAGAAATTGCAAATGCTGAATACTAGTAGTGTCATGTATTGCCTATAGTATATATCACCATGTGATCAATACTTAGGACATTATTTGATTTTTACGATTGTACTATGGCTATGCTATCCCACTTCGTGAATAGCATAGTGAAATCTCTGCTAAGAAGCTGATCGTTGTTGTAGCTTCATCCTTATGATTCTAATTCTGTTGTTAATTTGTTGTATCTTTTTCAGTAGGAGAACTGTTAGCAGTCAACCGGAGCGATTGTGGTACAAGATTGTTACAATATCATTTGTGGTTGCTATGGCAATGGATCCTTTGTTCCTTTATATTCTAATCATTGGTCAATATAACAAGTGCCTTGGAATGGACAAAAAGCTCTGGAAAATTTCTCTTATTTTCCGATCACTCACGGATTTCATTGCCCTGGTGCATCTGCTATATCGGCTCCGTCTGCTTTATAAAGCTTTTAGGGCGGATTTTGGTAGCACACAAGCTGTCTCACTAGTAGTAATAGTAGTAGCATTATTTATCACCCCCTTCGGTATTGAAGTTTTGGCTCTTCTTCCCATCCCACAAGTAAGAGAAATGATATAAATATGTGTACGTACGTATGTACATACACATAGCTTGTTAATTAAACCATTTTTATAGATATCTAAACCATTTTTAATTATATTTATTTTATCTGATCCAGCTGCTAATAGGAGTTGTTTTTTACAAAATATGGGGCTCTGGATCTTTTCGACAGCGTATGCCTATTATCAATTGTTGTCTTCTAGCTCAATATCTACCAAGGATGTACAGAATTCGCGAGTTCAAGAAAATCAGGAAATTTGATATAAAGCTTAAAGCTTTGATCTATTTTTCTCTCTACATTTTTACCAGTCACGTAAGTTTAATTTGAAATTCTCAACTTATCTCATTATTATGCTGAAATTTTATTTTTTTATTATGGGGCGTATGAAAATAAATTGTGGGTATTAATAAATAAATAAAAAAGCAGCCTTTATATTTTATGATTTTGAAATTAAAAATAAAACATAATTACTAAGCGTTAACGTTGGAAAATTTAAAAGTATGGTTGTGTGTAAAGAATTCAGAAATTTTGTTAGGGTGTATTGAGAAATTCGCCGTCTAAAGACACAAATTAAGTATAAAAACAACCACTCTAAACAAAGCTAAATAGAATATCATGAAAAAGTTTAAGGTTTCACCACAAAATTAATTAATAATATAGAAAGTAGCTCAATTACCTAAAAGTATTAGCTTGACAATTGGCTCTTTTTTATGTTATTATTTATTTTCTATTTGATAACTAAACTACCTATCAATAAAATTCTTGTCAATTAAAATTGGGTTAGAAGATAATTTGATCTTCTATTACAAAATAAAATTATAAACAGTAATATAATTTCACATAAACTAATTTTTTTTATTTTGTCCAAACCTCACTTACATGTCATTCTATCTTTTTTGGTTGAAACCTACATGTAATTCTCTCATTCCTGTAAATTGATGTCGGTGTCAAAGTGGGATCAGACTCCACTACAACATCTTTCCCCAAAATTGATGTGTCATGGTCAAACTCTTCCACGTCATAAAATAGTGACAATGTTACCTTGATTGATTATTATTTCTCCTCACTTGTAGGAGTTCTAAAAAATAAAATAAAAACTTAATGAAGATGATTTTAAAATTTTAAATTTAAACAAAAAAAAACTCATCTAATAACTTTATTTAATAATTAAAAAAAAAACAAAAACAAACAAACTGGCTGCTAGCGCTTGCACCCAACCCCCATTTATCATCAAATTGTAAGATTGATGATGATCTGTAGTTTGGAATACCACAAAATCCAAAACAAAAGAAATCAATCAATAAAATTAAAGTGAGTATTACGATCAAATAAAAAGGAGTCCAAACTTTTATTTGGCATATACACATACTAGCCTTCATGCACGTGTTCACGCGCATGCAGAAGACATTTTTTTAATCACAGCGTGCTACGCGCGATTTATACGTTTTAAATATATTTATACGCATAAATTGACAAAAAGAAAGTCAAATATTTAAAATAAATGAATAATCTTATATCAAGCTAGAAGAAACCTCTCATAAACCAATTAAATCAGCTAAATTCACATAATAAAATCGGTCTCTATAGAATTTGCATTAAGAATATAAAAAAATATTTAATAAACAATTGATTGAATCACATTATTGCTAGCCCATTGTAAGGTTAAACCCAGTTTCTCCCCCTTAGTGTAGATAATATTGTTTGTTAAAAAAAATTGACAAGTAATTTAATCACATAATTATCCGCGTGCGAATGACTTTTTTTATAACAGACATTACACGCCTCTTAAGATGTTTTAAACGCGTTTAAAAATAGATAAAAAATATTTAATAACAACTTATTGAATCATATTATTGCTAGTCTATTGCAAGACTAAGCCTACCCCCTCCCCCTTAATGTAGATAATATCGTTTGTTAAAAAAAAAATATTTGATAACTAATTTAATCACATTATTATCCGTGTGTGACAAACTATTTTTATAACCGGCATTACATGCTTTTTAAGATGTTCTGTTTGTATATTTTGGTGATATGACCGTTCATACTTAATTGCTCCTAACTCTGGGAATTGGATCCTCTCCGGATCCCCTCTATGGGGATCCTAGGGATCAAGGCCTTTGGGCCGTTCATTAAAAATCGTGCGGCTAAAATTAAATGATTTTTATATTTTTTAAAATAAAGCAGTTTCGTTTTGCGTAAAAAGCATTTAATTGTAACCACACAATTTTTAATGAACGGTCCACGGGCCTTGATCCCTAGGATCCCCATGAAAGGGATCCGGAGAGGATCCCCATGAAAGGGATCCGGAGAGGATCCAAGTCCCTAACTCTGTTAGATTGCTTACCCACTTGTCCTATGACAAAATTATTAAAAAGTAAATTTACAAAATTATCCTATATTATTTTATGCATTCTTCTTTGCTGCTTTTGATTTTTGGCTGAGGGGCATTCTAGTCCTAATAATTTTTGTCGAAGCCGTGCCCCAAATTGGGGCTCTGGCTTTATATATAAGAGATATCAGCATCTCTCTTCGCCATGAATGCAAAATCCGAAAAGTTTGACGAGGTTTTTAGGCTGGAGTCCATATATGAATATTAACTCATTTTTAAACTTCATCGCCCCTTTCCTTCAGCAATTTGAAAGCCTCTTTAACAGCTTTTCCTGTCCAACACACCACTCCTTATCATCAAATTTCGTTGTTTCAATCCATAACCTCGAAGAATTTGATGGTGGATATTGGATAAGTAAATATATTAATCATTGATCGTTTGTTATTTTTGATTTGATCAATCAGTTGTTAATTAATATGTTATTTTTAGGTACTCGGAGCTCTTTGGTACTTTTTTTCTATTCAACGAGAGATTTCATGCTGGCATTCCGCTTGTGTAAATTATAGTACAGATCCCAGAAGATGTATAGATATTTTCTATTGCGATTGTCGAACTATTGCTTCGAGGAATATCACATTTCTAAATGAGCATTGCTCAACAGATATTTCAGATGGTGCTTCATCAGTGCCTTTTAATTTTGGAATATTTCTTGATGCCCTAAATACTGGCACCGTGGACGACGTAAAATTTTCAACAAAGTTGTTATACTGTTTTTGGTGGGGGCTGCGAAATATAAGGTTCGTATGACAATCAACACTTTCAAGTAGTTCCGCAACATTGCTTATATAGTCAATCGATAATTTCATTTCCCACATAAATATGTTTACTTGATCTCTAAACTCGTTGCAGTAATTTTGGCACGAATCTCGTGACAAGTACTTATGTGTGGGAAAACGTGTTTGCAATTTGTATTTCTATCATTAGCTTCCTCCTGCTTACATTTGTCGCTGGAACTGCAACTGCAGGGCCGCAGGTTGGTATTAAACTCTCTCTCCCAGTATATTTTTCTATCATTTTATCATTTTTGCTCGGCTTAATTTGTAAATTTTGATCTTGATGATTGGTTTGGTGATATGGTTACAAAGAAAGAGGCAGCACCAGACGCGACGCTCACGATGTCGTCTAGCACACGCCCGGACAGTAGTGGGCACTAATGGCGAGAGCTTGTCAGCACCACCAACCAATTTGCAGCTGCAGCAACGTTCTCAATTATGGCCTAGAACGCCGGGCAACTCTTGCTCTATAGCTAGCATTGGACTCAAAGCCAAACTGGCTGATAACGGCGTTTACCAAAAAAACCGGTTGATAACGGTATGTTTAGACGTTTCAATAAGCTGTACGTGTTAGCCACATTAACATTTCTATTAAGGATCGTTAATGTTTTGATGTTTATATTGTTGGAGACAATTAGTTTATACAAGTATGAATGCTCGCACAGCGCTTTGTTACGGGTTTTAAGAATACCGTTTAAGACAATACTATTACTATATAAGTTTTATAAAACAATATTTACATGTCTGGTGTTTGAGAATGTAAATGAGCAACACATTACAGTTATCAAAAGATAAAATGCTCATTATTCAAAATATTTAGATAGATTATGAACATGTTACAGAATCTAGATTTTCCTACTTCACTGTTTTCGGCTCATCTTCACCTTCATTATGTTGAGGTTTACGGATTTAGCTGGTTCCTACAAATTTTGAAAAAAAAAAGGAGTCGTTAGTGCGGACATATAAGAAAATAAAAAGGGGACATATAAGTAAAACTGAAATGAGTTCATTTGTGATCCTAAAGCTGCAAATTAAATTTTTGTTTCCCTCTATTTTCATTTGTTCTATCAGATGTAATAAGACTAAAATGAGTGCATTCAAACCAACTCATTTTTCGAACTTTTGTCATATATTAAATATATCTCAGTGATACTAATTAGACATAGTAAAGTTCAAATAAATCACTTATAGCAACAAAATAGTAAAAAACAATTGCGTACTTAGAAATTAAAATAATAAAGAAGGTATATAGTGGGTAATTCTGGGTTTTCAGGCTATTTTTTTCAAAATTCAAATGGGTAATTCTGGAACACAAAAGAATATGAAAATTAGATAGAAATAGTGCCCTACCGATCCTAAAAAGCATCAAACTTTGTCAAATTCATCACCCTTTTCTCTGTTACAGAAGGTAATTTTGCAAATGATAAAAAATTACAGTACAATGGAGCAGTTGGGCATTATCTCAGCTGAAAGTTCTTACCTTTCTTTTGTCTCTTGAACACAGTAACAAAAATTCCAATTGGGTAAGTATTTGAAAGCAATCACTAACCTGGTAACTTTTTTTCAGTGCAAGTTCTTCTGGAGCTGAAAGTAGAGCTACCCAGAAGGCAAAAATCCAGAAGCCGACTGATTCGAATTCAAAGTTTGAAACTTGTGGTGTGTATTAAACCTAAATGGCGAGGAAGAAAACGACGGCTCTTCTCCAGCGACTCTCAGGCAGTTTTGATTTTTTAGTGAGCAAAACTCTCTTCTTTTGGTAGCAAGAACGCTGTTGGACTGATTTAACTAAGTCATTGTATACTTGAAAAAAATAATTCAACTATTTATATCACTACTACAATATTAGCTTTAGGTGTCGGACGATCCTGGCGGTTAATAAGCCATTCTGACGGATAAAAGATATCCGACACATAATTTATTTACTGTCGGATTAAAGTTACTTTCTGTCAGATATATCCGACAGAAATTCCTGGCGGATTTAACCCTCAGTATTTTTGAATTCTTTTTTTCAAAATATTTTTAACATATTCTGGCGGTTTTTAAGTTAATGGTGACGGTTATAACCGACAGAAATTGACTATTTTATTATTTTAGTTTCTGGCGGTTATTATTTTATTATTCTAACGGTTATAACCGACAGAAATTGACTATTATATTATTTTTTTTAAATCGTAACAAATTTTTTGGGGGGAATTTAAAATTTTGGAGGAAAATTTAAAATTTTCAGAGAGAATTTTGGCGGGATATTTACCGCCATTTTGTTTCTGTCGGTTATAACCGACATTAATGAAAAGTTTCTGTCGGTTTGTATTTTTAAAAAATGTTTCTGTCGGTTTCAATCGACAGTAATGAAATTTTCCAAAATAAAACCACTCCGTCTCTTCCTTGCGCTGGTGCTTCTCCCTTCCTCATTTTCTCCTCTCCTCATTTCCTTCTCCTTCTATTCTCTCCTCATTTACTTCCAGTTCGAATATGGTGAAGAAGAAGGTAACACTCTCTCTTTCTATGTGTGTGTGTGTGTGTGTCTCTCTCCCCCCCTCTGTCTCTCTCTCTGACTTGAAGAATTTTGTGTTGTTTATTTCAGTGGGTTGGATGTTGTTGGTGGTGGTGCTACGAGCGGATGTCATTGCTCAGAACCGTTAGCACAGCATTATGGTGTTGATGTTGCAACCCAGATGTGGAGGTGGAGCATAAGAGCAGGAGGAGAGAAGAATATGGTGGAGCATAAGAGAAGGAAGGCTTCCCTGCTCTCCAGGTAACCTTTTTCTCTTCATTTTTCGTTGTTCGTCGCAAATTCCATTTGGCTTCGTTTGGTTATTGTTTCAATTAAAATATTTAGGCGTTATGAAATTTCCATAGTTCAAATCTTTTGGAATTTTCGAGAGAAGATATGGTGGTGCTTTTCTGAAGTTTTGTAATTTGGTTACAGTGATGCAAGCATGGAGTGGTTTGATGGTAAGCTTGCATGTCTGTGCTGTTCTTGTTGTTGGGTTGCTGAAATTAGAGCTGTGAGTGTGAGGATGGTGACGATGGAGTTTATGCAGATATATTTTTTATTATTAATATATGTTCTGTCGGTTTTATCCGACAAGATTTCTTTTATTTATTCTTATTAATAACCCTCTGTCGGTTATAGCCGACAGAATTTCTGGCGGTTTTTGTACTTTCTGTCGGTTTTATCCGACAGAATTTCTGGCGGTTTTTGTAATTTCTGTCGGTTTTATCCGACAGAATTTCTGGCGGTTTTAGAGTATTTTCTGTCGGAAAATTCATTTCCTGACGCAGGCAATGCCGTTGCTTATTATATCTGGCACTACATCCATTTTCTGTCGGATTTTGCTTAAAATCCGACAGTAATATACGTTTTTTGTCGATTTTTGAACCGCCAGTTATAGATAATTTTGTAGTAGTGTATTATAACGTTTGGTGTAACAGGCTGTGTTTTTCCTATACTAATAAAAAAAATTATCATTACTCATTAGCGATTTTGTGGGTCCTACCTTCTTGTTAGTGTTTTATTTTCGTTTATCTTTTGGGAGTATTTTTGTTCATCACTTTAATTATGGTGCATACTGACCATACATGTGAAGTCTCACATCGAGTAGGAGAAATGATCATTTATGTCTTATAAGTACATGTACAATTCCCTATAGAAAGACGCGTTTTGGAAACTCACTGGCTTCGGATCCCATAAGAACTCTGAAATTAAGCGAGTTTGGGCGAGAGCGATCCCAAGATGGGTGATCCCCTGGGAAGGCCCTAGAATCCAAGAACAAAACCATGCGGCCCGGGCCAAAAGCAGACAATATCTTGCTATGTGGACTCGGTTTGGGATGTGACAATTTGGTATAAGAGCCAGACTCACAGTTTGTTTGAGTGTACTGAAGAAGACGTCGGGCCCCTAAGGAGGGTGGATTGTGAGGTCTCACATCACTCAAGAGAGAGGATTATCACAGTTTGTTTTAGTGCTTCTAAAAGTTTGTATATTTCATAGAAGAAAAGGAGTACAAGGAGGACTCTATATAGAATCCGAAAAGAGAAGAAGAGGATGAGGGAGCATACTCCTCTTAACACTTACAATCAGAAATGATGGAAAAAGTTGCCTAAGCCTAGAGTAAGGAACAATAAAATAAAGGACTAAGATTCTACAAGACATAAACCCTAGAATTAAGGGATATGGGCTGCAACTTGATAGAATGCCGGTTGAGGCAAAGGTGGCGGCAGTGGTAGCAGCAACTCTACCCGAAAATGAGGGATAGAGTTGCAGATGCAACTTGACAAGAAACCAGATAGGAGTCTAGTTTCAATACTCCCCCTCAAGCTGGAGCAAGAGGGTTAATTGATCCAAGCTTGCTTAACAGACGCTGAAAATTAGTAGAGTCCAGTGCCTTGGTGAACAAGTCAACGAGCTGATCATGGCTGCGAGTGTAAATCGTGTTTATGAGCTTGGATTGAACTTGTGCACGGATGTAGTGGCAGTCGACTTCAATATGTTTAGTACGCTCGTGAAACACCGGATTAGAAGCAATATGCATGGCAGCTTGGTTATCACAGAATAACGACATGGGTGTGTTGTCAATGTATCCAAGGTCTGCAAGAAGGCTCTTTATCCATATTAATTCACACGTTGTGGCAGCCATTGCTCTATACTCAGCTTCTGCACTTGATCGAGCAACCACTGTCTGTTTTTTGCTCTTCCATGTCACAAGATTTCCACCTACAAACATGCAAAAACCGGTAGTGGACTTTCGATCTTGGGCATTACCTGCCCAGTCTGCATCTGTGTACGCCATGATGTGGTTGGAATCATTTTTCTTCATGAGCAAGCCTCTGCCAATTGACCCTTTAAGTATCTGAGAATCCGTTTGACAATCTCCCAGTGAGATAAGGTAGGAGAATGCATGAATTGGCTGATAAGACTTACGGAATATGCAATGTCAGGTCGAGTGATAGTCAGGTAGATCAACTTCCCGACAACACGTTGATAAACACTGGGATCGGATAAGAGTTCACTAGGAGCATCCAGTTGGAGTTTGCTTGCAAGAGGAGTAGGAGGGGTTTGCACTCCATCATATGAGTTTCTTCTAGTAAGTCTATAACATATTTGCGCTGATTTAAGAACAAACCCTTGGCAGAAATTGCCATCTCAATACCAAGGAAGTATTTTAGAGTTCCCAAATCCTTGATTGCAAACTGTTGTTGAAGAAAGGATTTTAGAACATCAATCTCTTCTAGATTGTCCCCAGTTATGATGAGATCATCAACATATATAAGAACAATCAATTTTCCACTTGTACCACTTCGAACAAATAAAGAAGAGTCTGCATGACTCCGATTGAAACCAGCAGATTCAAGAACTGAGCTTAATTTGGAGTACCATGCTCGGGGGGATTGTTTAAGGCCATAGATAGCCTTATGGAGCTTGCATACCTTATTAGGTACATTTTCCTGTGGATGTCCAGGAGGGAGCTTCATGAATACCTCATCTTCAAGGTCACCATGGAGGAAGGCATTCTTTACATCCATTTGAAATAAGGACCAATTGTGATTGACTGCCACCGATAGCAAGACTCGGACTGTACTCATTTTAGCTACAGGAGCAAATGTCTCCTTATAGTCGATTTTATAGGTTTGGGTGAAGCCACGGGCAACGAGACGAGCTTTGTGACGTTCAATGTTACCATTGGAATGAAACTTGATCTTGTATATCCATCTGCTGCCAACTGCCTTTTTTCCTTTTGGTAGATCAACTATACTCCAAGTGTGGTTGTCATTTAAGGCCTTGAGCTCTTCTAGCATAGCTTTCTTCCATACTGGACTCTCCATAGCTTCCTGAAAGTTCCTTGGTTCAAGGTTTGAAGATACCTGATTTAGGAATGCAGCATATGGTTGAGACAGTCTGTTGTATGTTAGAACAGTGGAGATAGGATGTCTTGCATTGTAGGTAATATATTCTTGGAGCCTAGGAGGAGGACGTCTGTCTCGAGTAGGGTTTCTTCGAGGGGCCTTGTGACGTTGTGAGACAGTGGTGGGAGTTTGTTCACTTGTAATTGTCCCCTCACTCTCGAGTGGCTCCGAGCAATTTTCAAGAGGATCATCCGGCAAATGAACTTCAATAAGACTCGTGGGATTAGGTAAAGGGAATAAATCATGTAGTCTCTCCCCCTGAGACTCATCATGGGAGTCGTTATGAAAGAATGGTACATGTTCAAGGAATCGGACATCTCTAGAGACTCCAACCTTACCACTTTGAGGATTAAAGTATTTATATCCTTTTTGAGAGCTGGAGTACCCTATAAAGACACACTTGACTGCAGTAGGTTCAAGTTTATCACGATGTGCAGCTTGAATATGTACATAGCAGGTGCATCCGAAAATTTTGAGGTGTGAGATGTCAATATTCCTGCCTTTCATCACCTCCATAGGAGACTGTGTGTTTAGAACTCGTGTAGGTAACCTGTTGATTAAGTATGCTGCAGTGAGGAGAGCATGGGACAAAAACCTTTTAGGCACATTCATTTGGATCATGAGAGACCTAGTTTTCTCCAACAAATCACGGTTCTTTCTTTCAGCTATTCCATTTTGCTGTGGAGTACCAACACAGCTAGTTTGATGCAAGATTCCATGCTCACTTAAGTAATTAGACATGTTATTGGATGTGTACTCAGTGCCATTATCAGATTGTAGGATATTTAGCTTAGATGAGAATTGATTTAGGATAAGCTTATGAAAGTCCTTAAAGGCATCAAAGAACTCACTTTTGTATTTCAAGAGATAAACCCAAGTGACTCGAGAGTAGTCATCAATAAAGGTGACATAATATTTATATCCATCAAATGAGTTTACACGAGAAAAACCCCAGATATCCGAGTGTACTACCTCAAACAGCTTATAAGTTCTAGACTGGGAAGAAACAAAAGGAAGCCTAGTAGCTTTAGACATTTGGCAGGTTTCACAAACATGAGTAGGTTTACAAAGATGTGGAAAAAGCTTGGTCATCACAGGTTTGGAGGGATGAGCCAATCGAAGATGCCAAAGCTGGTAGTCTTGAGAGAGACTGAGACTAACAAGATGAGGTCTAGGGGACTTGAAATCCTTCGAGAGGTAGTAGAGTCCATTTAGAAAGTACCCTTCACCAATCTTCTTCCGAGAGACCCGATCCTGAAATATGACACTGTGGGGTGAGAAAATGGCAAGGCAATCTAGAGTACTGGTGATTCTACTTATGGACAAAAGTTGGAAAGGAAAAGTAGGCACAAATAAAGCCGATGACTCAATCTCATCACTTAACAGTTTGAGTTTCCCTTTCCCTAGAATTGGTTCTCCATTTCCATTTGCAACAGACACTCTTGTGGATTTAGGTAATTTTTGAAACTTGTCTAAGCAAGAATACTGATTTGTTATATAATCCGTGGCACCTGAGTTTATAATCCAACAATCATGCCTAATTTCATTAAGTGCCGTGTAGAGAGCAGTGATAATACCTGGAACATCGTTGTGAGATGAGGTCTCAGCTAAGAATCCTACAAATTTACCAAGCATGGCAGTGGGATATGTCGAAGTTGCTTCCTCGACTTTAGTGTTGCCACCTCGTCTTTGAAGAAAGTTTGCAAATTCATTTATCAACTCCATTGAATTTGCAGTCAGATTTGAAGTTCCACCAGTTAAGAAACTGGATGAATGAAGGGCCTTTGGGTTGATTCCTTTTCCTTCTTTGATCATCCTTCCTTCTTTATCGAATTTTGGCCTTAGCTCCGGGTGCAATGTCCAGCATTTTTCCCTTAAATGCCCTTTCATGTTGCAGTAGGTGCACTTCCAATCTGCTTTCTTACTGGCAAAGAATTTTTCACCAGTATTCTTATAATAGCTCGAGAAAACCCTAGACTCAGGATTCGATATTGGCTCAATGTTCATAACTTTCCTGCGAGTTTCCTCCATTTGGATAGCTTGGCAGACACCATTGAATGAAGGTAGTTCAGTTGTCATCAGCAAATGACTTCGAAGATCTTCGTATTCAACACCTAGGCTTGCTAAGAGTTGAAACAACTTGTCCTCATCAGCTCGTTTGAGTAGCTCAGCGGAGTCAGTTGTGTGCGGTCGATACACGTCGAGCTCATTCCACATGGACCTCATGCATCCTAGATGTTGAATGAAGGACTGCTCTCCTTGCCTTAGCCTAGTGAGATCCTTCTTGAGCTGAAAAATACGGGCAGCATTATTTTGGTTGCCATACATTTCTCTGACTGATTCCCAAAGGGAGGAGGAAGATTCAGAGTAACTAAAAAGTTCAGAAAGCTTTGGTTCCATGGAGTTGAGGATCCATGACATAACCAACTGATCATTTGCATGCCATGCTCCAAAGAATGTGGATGATGGTTCAGGCCGTCTGATGCTCCCATTGACATACCTGAGCTTTGATCTCCCACCAAGGGCAAGGGAGATGGCACGAGACCACGGTAGGTAGTTGAATTCGTTTAGCAGCACTGAGCACAGACGTAAGTTTGAATTGTTGTCACTCTGAATGATGGTAGAAGATATGATGTTTGAGGAGCTCGTGGCATCTTCGTTTGAGGAGCGTTCTTCTGTTATTGTAACAAAGAAGATTTTTTTTTGAATGGATGAGCTAACAGAAGCAGGTCTCTTATGGTTCCTGCTCTGATACCATGTTGAACTTTTAGTGCTTCTAAAAGTTTGTATATTTCATAGAAGAAAAGGAGTACAAGGAGGACTCTATATAGAATCCGAAAAGAGAAGAGGAGGATGAGGGAGCATACTCCTCTTAACACTTACAATCAGAAATGATGGAAAAAGTTGCCTAAGCCTAGAGCAAGGAACAATAAAATAAAGGACTAAGATTCTACAAGACATAAACCCTAGAATTAAGGGATATGGGCTGCAACTTGATAGAATGCCGGTTGAGGCAAAGGTGGCGGCAGTGGCAGCAGCAACTCTACCCGAAAATGAGGGATAGAGTTGCAGATGCAACTTGACAAGAAACCAGATAGGAGTCTAGTTTCAATATTTCATGAATACACTAAAAAAAGTATGTTCTTCAAAACTCGATCTCTCTCCATCTATTAATTGCATCCATTTTCACTGCCACGTTGTTCTGATGATATATGTATGTCCATGTGCGCGCATGTGTGCAGGTAAATAAGCTTAAAGACATGAATGAAAAAGTGTTGACGTTGGTGTGCGACTGTCTGAAGCCAGTGACGTACGGTGAGAACAGCTTCGTTTTTCGAATAGGAGATCCACTTGATTGCATGATGTTCATTATCCAAGGAACAATGTGGACCTACGGGTCGAGTGATAATCAAGTTGGGCAAGGAGTCTCATCAATGGCCATCAAGCGCGTCGGGAAAGGTTACTTTTATGGGGAGGAGCTTCTCGATTGGGCATCAGACTGTTTCAACAAACTTCCAGTCTCCAGCAAACATGTCAAAAGTCAGACAAAAGTGGAAGCATTTGTGCTCATGACCAAGGACTTGGAAACCGTGGTCTCCAGATGCAAAACATACTGGGACTTGCATAATTGTAACAATCTTGAAGAGGTGGCACTCTCTACCGTTCTTCGTTTCCGTAGAAGGGGGCAACGACGTGCGTCCCTGTCTTCGGCTGAAATGTGGGATGACATTAGTCATAGAACGCTCGAAACCGTATATACAGAGAGTGCTTAATGTTAGATATGTTTTGACATAAGCACCATAAAATGGTTCAAGTAATTTTTTTTGGGGTAAATTATACCATACCCCCTCAGGTTTGATGTCTATTACAACTCCATTCAATATCTTTAAAACGTTTTAATTTTATACATCTAGTACCATTTTATTTCAAAATAACACCCCCGTTAGATTTTCAATCAATTAGTCTATTAAATGCTGACGTGGCTGCCACGTGGCAATTTTTTTTTGTTTGTTATATACATTAACAATATTATAATATTAACCTTATTAAAAATAAAAATAAAAAAAAACGGAAAAACCCAAACCCGAAAGAGTAAGAGGAAGGAAGAAGAATGAGAAGGAGGAGGAGAAGCAGAACAACAACAAGAAGGCAGAGCCGCAGAAGAAGGAAGAGGAGGACCCCCGCCCGCGAAACCTACCCCCCTCCGGCGCGAACCCTTCCCCTTTTTCCGCCGCCGTCACCGATTATTCCCCCCCCAACAGTCGCCGACTTCCTCCTCTCTACCCAGAAACCCACATCCATCCCTCCTTCCGCACCCACCCTCACACACCCCCCACTCTCCTCTGCACACACACCCACACTCCTTAAATTCACACCCATTCCTCCCGCTTCAAGAACACGACGATGGCGAGATGGGATCTGAATTTTTTTTATTTATTTATAGTTTTTTTGGGTTGCAGGTGGGGGTCGGGTAAGGGGGAAGGAAGGGTTTCGCTGGGGGGGTGGGGAAGGGGGGGCGGTTGCGTCCTCCTCCTAGCATCATTCTCTCTCTAAAACCATCCACAGAGAGAGAGAGAGAGAGAAAGAGAGAGAGGGAGGAAATGAAGCTCATTTGGTCTCCAGAAACTACTTCAAAGGCTTACATAGACATTGTGAAATCAGTAAGTAAATATCTACAATCTGAACCAAAAGCCTAATTATCAACAAGATCTTGTGATTATGTTATTATTGTATAATCTTCATCTCATTAATATTATTAATTAATTACTTTACTTTCTTGTTTATGAATCTTTCAGTGTGAGAAGTTGAGAGAATCTGGGGTTCCGGAGCTTCTCTCTCTTTCTGTTTTTTTTATATTATTATTATTTTTTTAAAATAGGGTTACTATTATAATATTATTAATGTATATAAAAAAAATTGCCACGTGGCAGCTACATTAGCAGAAACGTGGCAGCCACGTCAGCACTTAACAAACTAATGGATGGAAAATCTAACGAAGGTGTTATTTTGAAATAAAATGGTACTAGATGTATGAAATTGAAACGTTTTAAAAATGTTGTATGGAGTTGTAATAGACTTCAAACCTGAGGGGATATGGTGTAATTTACCCTTTTTTTTTCTTTTGTCAAAGATGGTTTAAGTAATTAAGTCAACTGCAAGTGTTTTATTGATGGTTTTTAAAACTTAAGACTTCTTCTATTTCACATGATGAAATAGTCGATAAACCCCAACCCCATATTATGCGAGAATCCAAAGGATTTCAATTTTTTTTTCAATTTTTATTGGCCGAATTTACTATTGACATCGATGTTATGTAATGACATGCAAATTATTATTTGTTATAGTACTTTACAGTATATGATACTCCAATTCTTTTAACTTTAAATCCTAATTTTTGTATTTTTAACTAATAATTTAGCGGTTAAAATCGGGTACATATCCAATAGTCTCAGACGCCATAGAAAAGTTGATAGTTTTGTATATGTTTCATCATTTTCATTGTGATGGGTGCTGTTTGGGTTAATATTTGAATATGAAAGCTCAAGGGTGCCAAAGTTAAAGAAAGGCTTGCCCGAAGAACTAGAGGGAAGCCCATGAGCAAGCTAAAACATTCTCAGCCAAGACATAAACCATGTGTTTATAATTAAAGTGACAAGTGATGGAGACTAACATACTATCAACCAAAAAACACTTTTCAGTGGCACTATAAGTAAAAAAGCTAATGACTCACTACCCTCCCAAAACCTTTCAGGCAAGAGCAAAGCCTTAACCTTTGGGCCAAGACGTTTATAAAAGAAAGAAGAGAAGATAGAGACAAAGAGATTCGACCAATTAAACAAACAAACATACAAACTCTGCTCTCAAGTCAGATTTGCATCCAAAAGCTATAATTAGCCCAGATCAAGTTCTTTCAACAATAGATTCCTTAGAAAAGTTATCTTTTGCCAAGTTTAAAAGCTTTGCTAGTTTTTAGTATTGTAGTATCGATTCTGTCGTGTAAACCTGTTTACCATCCATTCCTTTTTAGCATTTCACCTCTATAAACACAAAGAAAAGTGATTGCAAGAGGTTCAACCTTGCCATACAAGGTGAAATCTTGCCTGAGTTTCTCTATTTGTCCTCTAATTTAGTAGATATTTTGCTTAATACACTTTTTAGGATGTATTCAAGTCATTTCTACTTGTTTTCTATCTTCAAGAGTCTTATTTGCATATGGATCTAGTTAATTAAATAGATCTGCTTTCATTAATAACAACTTGGAAACAAGCAAATGACTTAAAGGGCTCTGAACTCCCTCTATTCGAACGTACAAGATTATGAACTAAAAGTCTTTGTTTACAAGGCAATGAAAAGAACTTAAAGCAAACTTAACTCATCTACAACAATCTTTTGATAACAAGAAGTTTGAGTAACTCGGGGTGCAAGTAATCGACTTAAACCAAATCTATTCTACATCTGTTATACTGAGATAACAGTGGCACGCCTAGCACTTTGTTGATTTTAATTGCGAGCCTTAAGACCTACACCCAAGGCCTTACAAAATTCAAAACTAACCTTTTACTCTTCTTGTAGCCCACTAGCAAGCAGTAGTGAAGCAACGTGAGGGCGAGGAGTGGCGGCCACCACTCCCCTCGTCGGAAAACACCACTGAAGAGCTGGGTTCAGCCCCTCCCCTCGACGGAAAACTGACTGGTGCAGCCTCTGTTTATGGTGTTCTGTTTTTGCTGCACACAGTAGCAGCAGCAGCAAATTTGATTTTTTTTTTCAAAACAACCAGGCCAAAACGACACCGTTTTGGTCCTGGTAAAATTTTTAAAAATAAAACGGCGCCGTTTTGGGTGTTTGAAAAAAAAATATATATATATATATATATATATATTTATATAGGGGACTGTGTCGCCCTTCCTCAGTCCTTCAGCCCCGTCCTGTCCCCCTTTATTGTTTCAACATCTCATTCACCAATAAGAGAGCAGCTTTGCCCCCAAATTCCTAGCAGCCAACGCCCAACTGCCCAACCCCAAGCCCAACGGAACAGAAAAGTTTGGAAGGTTGATTCCCGTTATCTTTTTGCAGCCATCACTAGCTAGGCAGCCACTGAAGTCTTGAGCCGCGGCTTCAATCGCTTGAGCATTAGTTTAATTGCTGAATCTGATTCGCAAGGCGTTGTCGGCCTTGGCAGGCAGTTCAAGAAGAAGAACGTCTTGAGCATCTACTGCTAAAAGAGTTGTCATAAACCTATGATATGTTGATACACTACCAATACCAATAGTCCAGAAAGCAGAAACATAGAAGAAAACAATAGTTGGTGATCCAAGTGAGGAAAAACATGGTTCAACATTAGAGATTATCGAACATTCTCCTATTCGGAGATTATAGTGAAACAAAGGCAGACCATAACATTTGTACAATTCCAATTATGCAAACGCAACAAGCCAGAAACATTGAACTCACCTGATTCAAGTAAAGCCTCCATTGTTTGCTGCACAAGGGAGAGGCAAACCCACTCAATGCGTTAATCCTACTAGAGAAATTTTAGTCTAACCAAATGAGTTACGAGACGCATAAAAATGCACATAAAAAGAAATTTTGTTTCCCAGACTTTCAACACCTCCGATATCATCAACCCACTAGGAGAAAAAAGAAAATAGTTAAGACAATAAATGCACATAAATAATTTGAAAATTTTACAAGAAATAATATGACTTCTAGTACCAGAAAATGTTGAGAAACAAGCAAATCCAGACCAATTTTAAATCAGAACAGGAAGATTTGAGCTGTTAGAACTCTCATTGTTAAGTTTATATTGGCAACATCTTTGGAAGCCTAAAATTCCTGGGAAGCTTATCAATTTTATGTGGAGAGCTGTCAACACCATTATGTAACAAAATAGGAGATCAATGGTTGAGTGATAGCATGTTTGTTTACATTGAGAAAAATGTATTTGCTTTTATTGATAATGAGCGTATTATGCGACGTTTTCATGACATGAAACATCGCCGGTAACAATTGTAATTTGTTTGTATTGATTAATTATGGAAGACATTACTATATAAAAAGATTTAGTTGTTGCCATTTTTCTTTAACCTTACATTCTTTTAAGTTCGCCCATCTCCCCGAAAAATCCTGGCTTCGCCACTGCTAGCAAGCAAGAGCCCGACTACCAGTCATCAAAGTGCCAACCCATTAGGGAGCTGTGCTGAGGTCTAAAGGTCCTTCTCTAGAGAAATCTTTGCCTGACCAGGTGCAATTTTGTTGTGTGTAATTCTGTTGCCAATTCGTTTCATATATGTTTTTGCTACATTGCAACATGAATTATAAATGCTTGAATTTAAAATTGTAAAAGACACCCAAAAAAAGAGGAAAGACCAAGAAGCATTTTGTGATTGTAAATTAAGTCAATTGATTCCTCAATATTTTTTTGGCTTATTTTTATCTATGCCTCATAAAACTTTATTTTGATCTCATTTTGTTCCATGTGACTAAAAAATTATCACTTTATCTCTAAAACTCAAAATTCATTTCGCTTTGACGTTTGAACTCTCTCTTCTCCCTGAAACTTATAAATTGCCTTCTGAAACATACGTGAGACCCCACACCCAATAAGGCTATGCTACATGTGCAATAAGTTTGATTATAAATCTCCACTATGTGTTAACATTCAACAATCGAAAAGAATTGAAGAGATGAAAAAAAATAAAAAAGAAATTGATTAGCTTGGCACACTAAAATCAAACCCACATAAGAAATTAATATATGTAAGGTAATGTGTAACGGATTTTAAGTTTTATAGAGTTGACTTTCAAGTTTCTGGTGACAAAATGAGATCAAGATCGAGTTCCATAAGGCAAAGTGGAGTGAACTTTAAGTTACAAAGAGTGAAATGGTGAATTTTGAGTTACAAAAAATAAAATAAGATTGAAATTAAGTAGTAAGGAGCATAACTAAAAATAAGCGTATTCTTTAAGCTTTTAGTCAAGCAGAGTAACTTTCAAGATAAGTTTGACTCAATCAGGAAATAAACAAACATATCAAGCAATTTGAGATTAGCACCATAACATGGTTCAAGTAATTTTATTTTTTTTCAAAGATGGTTTAAGTAATTAAGTCAACTGCAAGTGTTTTATTGATGATTTTTAAAACTTAGACTTCTTCTATTTCACACCATGAAATAGTCGATAACCCCCAACCCCATATTTTGCGAGAATCCAAAGGATTTCAAATTTTTTATTGGCCGAATTTATGATCGACATCGATGTTATGTAATGACATGCAAATTATTCTTTGTTATGGTGCTTCGTATATGATACTCCAATTTTTTTTAACACTTAAATCTTAATTTTTGTATTTTTAACTAATAGTTTAGCGGATAAATTGGGTGCATATCCAATAGTCTCAGAAGCCGTAGAAAAGTCAATAGTGTTGTATATGTTTCATCATTTTCATTTTGATGGGTGCAATTTTGTTGTGAGTAATTCTATTGTCAATTCGTTTCATATATGTTTTTGCTACATTGTAACATGAATTATAAGTGCTTGAATTTAAAATTGTAAAAGACAGCTGGAGCTAGCTCAACTCCAAAAGAAGAGGAAAGACCAAGAAGCCTTTTGTGATTGTAAATTAAGTCAATTCATCCCACAATATTTTTTTGGCTTATTTTTATCTACGCCTTATGAAATTTTATTTTGATCTTATTTTGCTCCATGTGACCCAAAAATCATAATTTTATTTTTAAAACTCAAAATTTGTTTCGCTTTGACTTTTGGACTCTCTCTTCTCCCTGAAACTTATAAGCCGCCTTTTGAAACATATGTGAGACCCAACACCCAATAAGGTTATGCAACATGTGCAATAAGTTTGATTATATTTGATTATAAATCTCCATTATGTGTTAATATTCAACAATCACTCAATCAGATAATATTAATTTTAAAAGAAACTTAAGAGATGAAAAAAAAATAGAAAACAAATTGATTAGCCAGGCACACCCAAATCAAAACCACATAAGAAATTAATATATATAAGGCAATGTGTAGCAAATTTTAAGTTTTATAGAGTCGACTTTCAAGTTTATGGTGACAAAATAGGATCAAGATCGAGTTCCAGAAGGCAAAGTGAAACAAACTTTGAGTTACAGGGAGTGAAGTGGTGAATTTTGAGTTACAAAGAATAAAATGAGATTGAAATTGAGTAACAAGGAGCATAACCAAAAATAAGCGTATTCTTTAAGATTTTAGTCAAGCAGAGCAACTTTCAAGATAAGTTTGACACTAAATCGGGAAATAAACAAACATATGAAGCAATTTGACAAAAGCATACAAACGTCATTGCAAGGTTTAACCCACTCCTCATTCTCTTAGATTTTTTATAGATTTTTATTTTTTTTATTTTTTTAGTACAATGATATTTTTATATTAAGGAGAAGAGGGAGTTCAGCTAAGTCACACAATGGACAACATAATTTGGTATCGAATTTGCCATCTATGAAATTCGAATCTAAGATCTCTCACTTACAAGTAAAGAGAAGTATCACCAGACCATAGTACTGAGTGACCTCATCTAGTTATTGTAGATACTATCGTTTGTTCCCCACCAAAAAAGGAAGGAAGGTTAGGGGAATATTTGGAAAAGACTTGGACAAGGTCTTTGTCAACGATTATGTACAAACAATGTTTAAACCCAAAATTATAATTATTTTTTATTTTTTACTTTTTACTTTTAATAAAATTGAATTCGAAAAGTGTTCTCTTCCACATGACAAATAATCTTTCACGCTAACTATCTTTATTTTTTATCATTAAATTTATATAATAGTAAAAAAACACGCTAGATTAATAGAGGTGTAAAAAATTTCAAAAATATATATGTTTATCATTTAGCTTAGGAATCTTGTTCATTAGCTCACAAGACTTATATATAGTTCAAGTAGTTAAAAAGTTTATTTTATCTCTACACTTGAGAATCTGTGTTCGAGTTCTCTTCCACAATTCTTCTATTCTTTTTTTTTTTTTTTTTTTTTTTTGAAGACAAGGCAAAGCCAGGGCACAGAGGCCAAACAGAGAAAGAAGCCAACCACAAGGCAACCACACGGGAGAACAATAAAAGGCAGAGCGTAGGGCTACAAGCAGACACTATCACCTAGTAAGAGTGTCACCCCACACACCACCGAAACTCCTAATGAGGGCAAGGGAGGCCATCGTTACAGAGGACATGAACTAACGAAGATGGGGGTCTGTCGACCCAAACCACATTGCACATCTCCGTAAGACAAGCCGATGCTAGAGCATTCGCTACACAATTTGCAGATCTTGGGACCCAAGACCAGCGACAATTCTGAAAGGCCCCTCTCAAATGATTGATCCTGGTGAGAATAGGAAAAGCCTCCCAGCTGCCAGAATCCAAAGACCCATTAAGACAGGAGATATTCTCTTTTGAATCCGATTCCAGAATCACAGAGGTAGCACCCAACGTGGCACCCAACTCGCAACCCCTTAGGAACGCCAAAGCCTCAGCAACCACAGGAGAAGGAGCCGAGATAGGATACCTAGCAGCAGCCACAAAAGACCCACCGTCCTTACGGATAACCACCCCAGCAAATCCGGTCCTGGATGCAGAGGACCAGCTAGCATCCACATTAATTTTAATAAAAGGAGGGGGAGGACACCACCGAGAGGGCCTGGCATCCCGAGAACCCCCCAACAGATCGCCAGGGACCCTAGAGCGCGACGCCAAAAAGAAGGATTCCAACTCAATAGAGAGAGTAAAAAGCACCTTGGAGGGAGAAATAGGAACCTAATTATAAACAAAGTTGCAGCGGGTCTTCCAAATAAACCAACAGGTGAAGGCAATGTATGAAGAAAGCCACTCCCGGTTATCCGAGTTTCCCAGGTCAAAAAAAACTGCTTGAAGCCAAGAAACCCAAGAAGGGATATCACCGCAAACCTTATAATTGAGAGCTCCCCCGAACCACAAGGCCTCCACCCAAGGGCATCTAAGGAATAAATGAACCAGGGACTCGTCATTACTGCGGCAAATGGGGCAAGTAGGGGAGGCTGAAACCCTTCTATTAACAAGAGCCTCCAGAGTTGGCAGACCATTATGCAGAGAGAGCCACAGGAAATGCCGAATTTTAGGAGGCACCTTAAGTTTCCAAACCTTGTTCCACAGGGCCTTCGGAACCAGCCTGGCAACAGGAAGACGCCCATCCCGACTTTCAAGAGCACTAGCCTGAATCCACCTGTAACCCGATTTAACCGAGAAAATACCATTTTGGCCAGGAGCCCAAACTAGCCGATCCTTTCTAGAAGGGTCACCAATGATAGTGCTAGCGATAGCCTCAACTTCCTCCGAAGATAAGAACGGGAGCAAGAAATCCAACTCCCACTCCCGTGAGTTAGGGTCAATAAGAGAACTGACCCTCAGGTTTTTGGTCACCGCCACCTCACCCCGAGGAATAGGGTGCCCCGACGGAAGAGAGGGAAGCCATTTATCTACCCAGACACGCACCTCCGCACCCCCCATAATTTGCCAGTGAGAACCTCTGCACGGTAACTCTCTGCCCGTTAGAAGGCTGGACCAGGCCCACGACGCTCTACTCCCCTTCTTTGCCTCCCAGAAAGAACAGTGCGGGAAATAACGGGCTTTGAGAACTCGAGCCCACAGCGAATTCGGATTCATTATTAACCTCCAACACTGTTTGGCAAGCAAAGCATCATTGAAATCTTGGAAATTTCGAAAGCCTAAGCCCCCCAACTCCTTAGGAAAGCCCAAGACCTCTTTAGCAACCCAATGAATTTTCCTCTTCTCCCCTGAGCTTCCCCACCAGAAGTTCGCCACCAAGGAATCAAGTTCCTGACAAACAATGGCAGGGAATTTAAAAATACTCATGGGATAAGCAGGGATAGCCTGGACCACTGCCTTAATTAGCACCTCCCTTCCAGCTTTGGACAAAGCGCTCATCTTCCACCCTTGTAATTTACTTAAGACACGCCCCTTCACATAAGCCAAACCACGCTTCTTTGACCGTCCCCAAATAGCTGGGACACCCAAATACGCGCCCGGGTTATCCACCACAGTCATGCCAAGAATGCCGCCCAACTCGCACGCGATCCCATTTGGGACATTTGCACCGAAGTACACACTTGATTTCTACAGATTGACTTGCTGCCTAGAAGCGTCACAGTATTTCCCCAGGATCTCCATTAAATTTCTGCAGTTAGTACCGTTCGCACGCAGGAAGAGAAGAGTATCGTCCGCAAAGAACATGTGAGATATGATTGGCCCCGAGAAGCCACACCGCACCCAACAAGTTTTTTAGCATCAACCGCCTCCTGAAGCATGCACGAGAGAACCTCCCCAACCAAAATAAATAAGTAGGGAGATAGCGGATCACCCTGTCTAAGCCCCCTTGACGGGACAAATTTATCCCCTGGCTGCCCATTAATAAGGACATCAAACTTGACCGTGGAGACGCACCCCATGATAAGCTTGCGCCACATGCTACTGAAGCCCAGCCGCTCCATAACGGCATCCAGAAAATCCCATTCCACACGGTCATAAGCTTTCTGCATATCCAACTTAATGCCCACTTCGAACTTACTCTTTGCAGTTCTCCCTTTCAAGAAGTGAAACATTTCGTGAGCAATCCCAATGTTGTCTTGAATTTGTCTCCCCGAAATAAAAGCATTCTGAGAACGGGAAATAATCATTGGCAAGATATCCTTTAATCGATTAGCTAAAACCTTCGACATAATCTTGTAGGAGTAATTACAGAGACTGATGGGCCTGAACTGCGAAACCATTTCCGGATTTGGGACCTTAGGGATCAATACAATGTGGGTAGCATTGATCGAGCACGGGTTGGGGGTCCCCGACATAAGATCTTTCACCAAGGAGATAACATCCTCGTGAACAGTCTCCCAGAAAGATTGGTAGAAAATCCCTTGAAAACCATCTGGTCCAGGAGCTTTCAGCCCACCCATTTTCAGCGCCGCAACCCGAATCTCATCCTCTGAAATCGTCCTCAGCAGAGCCATATTCATATCCTCAGAGACACACGGGTTAAGACAGTTCAGCATCGAACCCCAATTCCTAGTCCCAGACGAAGTAAAAGTCTCGATGAAATGATCATCCACCATTTTTCTAACACGGCTTGGGTTCTCCACCCAAATCCCATTAGCATCCATTAATTTAATAATTTTATTCCGTCTCCTCCGATGCAAAGTGGATTGGTGGAAAAACTTGGTATTTGCATCCCCATCTTGTAACCAGTTGACTCGAGACCTTTGAAGCCAATAACTTTCCTCCTGCGCACATAACTCATCCACCTGGCTAGTGGTAGTCTTTATAGCTTCCAGATTCTTGCCCCAATCCATTTGTAGCATATCTAACTGTTGTAAGAGCTCCTGGATCTGCAAGCCCCTATTTCGGAATTTACTTCTACTCCATCTAATAAGATTAGAGCGGCAGTCGTTAATTTTCTTAGTCCACTTCGCCAAAGTATCTCCACTCGTCCTACTCTCCCAGCAAGACCGAATCAAGTCCCTACATTCCTCCTCTTTGGCCCAGAACGCCTCAAATCTGAACACCCTTTTACCCGGCAAGCCCATCAAGTCGGTGCTAATTATAAGTGGACAATGGTCCGACCCCAAAACCGTACCATGGGTAACAGCGGAATTGGGCCACCAGTCTTGCCAAGAGCCGTTGACCAAAGCCCGATCAATTCTTTCTTCCACGAGAACCCCACTTCTAGTTCCACGCCACGTGAAAGGGGGGCCATTAAAGTCCAAATCCATCAACTCAGAAGAGATCAGAAATTCCTCCAAGTATCTGGGTCTGTTGTAAAGCACCTGCACCTCACCAGATTTCTCGTGGTCCCATAGAAACTCGTTAAAGTCACCAGCACACAGCCACAGAATATCAGTTGGAGTTAAGGAACTCCGCATCCAATTCCAAAAACCAGTTTTTTCCTCTCTGTACGGGGTACCGTAGACACCGGTAATCCGCATCCAACCCTTGTCGTCATTGCTTCGCATTAAAGCATCGATAATATTCTTGGATGAGAACAAAATATGCACTTCCAATCCGTCCTCCCACCATAGGCTAAGACCACCAGCCCGTCCTATTGGAGAGACATTGAACCCAGTTAGGTAACCCATACGTCTCCGAACTCCATCGATCCTATGGTTTTTCATTTTAGTTTCAGCTAGAAAAATCATAGTGGGTCTCTTCTTTCTGATGAGCCCATGAAGGGCCCGAACTGCCGTATCTGACCCAAGACCACGGCAGTTCCAGAAAATATAACTCATGGCTCCCGTGCGGCTGTTTTGGGCCAGCCGCCACCCCCCGGGCCAAAAGGCCCGTATCTTCCTCCAACTGCTGTCTCCCGTCGTCATCTTGACCCTCAACCCAAAAATCTTTCAGGGCCTTTGATTCACCGGGCACACCTTGCGATCCTCCTCCGGTATAGAAAGTTCGCTCCACCATAAAGCACCTCTCCTGGACACCCAAACCCTCCCACTGCTCTACCGATTGACCACTCCTATTCTCCTCATTGTCAGTTATCTTGACCTTCTTCAGAGGAGAGAACATAAGTGGCATGCTCTGAACTTCAACACTCCTTTTTATTCCACCTTCCGTGTGACTAGTGAACCTCTCTACCATCCCTTGTCGCCATTCGTCCTCACCACTTTGCCCACATAGGTCATCCCCACTCAAGGAGTGAGGACTAATTCCTTCCCCCGCCTGAGTCATTCCATCATTAGACAACAGACGATGGTTCATTCCTTGCAATTCCCTCACCCCCTGTCTGCTGCCTTGCGGCACTGACCATTGAATACGATTTGGACAAGGCATAGCACGCTGCTTGCGGCTCCATTTTTTTGTTGTATGTGGCCCCAGAATCACCTCCCCACTTAACTTAAGTGCCCCAGAATCTTCCCCAACTTGTTCCGCAAAACATGGCTCCTGTCTTAGAGCTGCGGAAGGAGTTGCAGCACTACCTCTGACCATTCTGGCTTTTCTCCTCACACCTTGCTCCATAGTCACAGTTCGAGCCATCACTACTATATCCCGGGTCGGGGGAGCTTTCATCCATTCACCATAGCTAGCCGACCCATTAGATTGCCCCTCAAACGTGCATTCAGTATTGCCATGCCCAATACGACCACACTTATAGCAGAAATCCTGAAGTCTTTCATACCTAAATTCCACCCACGTTTCACGGTTAGCTTCCCTTCTCAGCCAACAGCCAGTGACAAGTGGATTTGCCGTGTTAACCGTCACACGAGCCCTCAAAAATCCCCTAGCTTTAACTGGGTCCTCCCACTTCATTAAGGTTCCTACATCCTTGACCAAACGGGTTACATTCTCTAGGGTAGCCAAACCCAAAGGAACGCCTCTAATTTGCACCCAGAAAGGTACAGACATCAAGTCCACTTCCTCCAACGCAAGTTCATGGGGCCACTTCTTGACAACAAAATTTTTCTTCATCACTGCCCACGGGACTTGTTCCAATATCTTATCCGCTATGCTCTCGTCCTGCACCGAGATAAGAAAGATATTCTCACTAACCCACTTGATTTCCACTGCACCAAACTCTTTCCAAGCCGCATTGAGAATGTTTCGAGTACCCCACCGATTGAGAGGTTTATTCACCAAGGCTTTCCCCACAAGTTTAACTCCCTGCTCCATAGCCGATAAATCCATTGATTTTTCCAGGTGAACCACAAGATCTTCTACTCCACGAGTTGCCATAGTACACACCTTGTAAAGCGTTTGTTTCACCCAGTTTGCCTTGGAATACCTTTGAGTCTCAGTAAATGACTTTAAGGATTCTGTATGTGCCACAATGTTTCGTCGCCTCACAGACATCAGAGATATAATGTCTTTAAGTCTTCCAACTGTACCTATTTGATGCCCATGATGTCGCTGCCAACTACCCATTCTTTTGGTACTCTGAAGTCTGTTTTTTCCTCTGCATCTAGAGTACTGCCGCCACCTTATCTGATTGTCCTCCCAATTTCTGGAGCAGTTAATTAGTGAACAGGTCCAAAAACCCCCAAATTGAATGCACAAATACAACCCTAACCACCATATTAAAATGTGTGAGGCATAAATGCCCGACCCACTTCTCATCGGAAGCCCCGCTAAATCCATCAGATAGAGATCCCAATAACACCAACCCAACTCCCCCGGAATTAAGACCCCAGCTGCTTTAACAGAGAAGACCCACTAACCTTACATCAAGGAGAAGCAGACCCCACGAGCACACAATCAAGAAGAGCATACATCGAGGATCCCAGACCACCGAGAGGAGAACAGCGATTTGCCCCTAGGGCATGCACGCACTGAGGCGGATTCTCACGGAGGAGAAAACACTCTCACAGGGGAGAGAAAAAACCTATGTGACACGTATAAAAGGCTGCAACATTTGCCCTAACTAGCAATTCTTCTATTCTTTGGTGTGTGTGTGGATATCTAGTCACCTGGCAAGGCGGCCAGCAAGTCATTGTGGATCGTTTTCAGAATTGGGCTATTTTTGAACAGTGGGTTTAAGCTTTTGTATAATTAGGTCCATTTAAAGGGACAACGACGGGCCCAAGTCAGAAAATAAAAAATAAAAACACACGCAGAGCTGAATGAGATGAAGCGAGAAGACAAAAGCAAACAGTACTCGTCGTCGTCCAGTCCAACCAGCAGCTGAAAGTCAACAAAAATGGCGGTTGGTCTCGGAAACATACGGAGCTCGTCCTCGTTCGATCATGCAGCGGAGCTACTATGTATGCCGCCGTGTGTGCCGCTTATCGAGGGTCCGAGAAAACCAACTCCAGCACTGAAAACCCCGGCACCGACGCGAGGTTTAACTTTTAATTTTTATCAGCGGTATCTTAATTAAACTACTCCTTCCTGCAACTTGCATTTTCACAATAACAATAATTAGTTCCTTGCGAGTTCTGATTACTGAATAATCACCATATGTTAACGACTTGGACTTGGATTAATTATCATATGTTAACGACTCGGATTTGGATTAATTATGATATGTTCACGACTTGGATTATCATATGCTCCTATATGTTCTTGGTGTATATGTAGTGGTTGCTAAGTGTGAATCCAAATAGGTGTAGGAGTGAGTATTTTCTGTTAATCAAAGGCTAGATGTCTTCATCAAATGCCAGTTAAATCTGCATTTCTGACATGAAGGTTGTTATTTAGTATTATTTAATTTGTAAGGTTTGCATAATTTGTTTGGTAAAACAAGTACATTACAAAAAGACTAGGGAGATTAAAGAAAATCAAGAACCTTGGTCAATACCTACCTGCAGCTAAGTCATTATAATAAAGGAACTTAAACAGCTCGTCTAAACGAAACACTAATTAGTCCAGACCCACTGCATATTAATAAGTAGAACTTTGATTTGATTTCGAAACGGGATTTTTCTGGATCAATAACATCATCATTTGCACGAAGCATCTAGCTATTTGCTGCAGAGAATGATACCAAACTTTGGTTTCTGCCACTTGAATGCGCTCTCTCTCTCTCTCTCTCTCTCTCTCTCTCTCTCTCTACTTGATCTACCTTGTAAACTGAAAGCCTCCTAAACTTAGCCATTCAGGTGTCATTGCTGTAAGCTTCCAATTAGCTTAACTCTCTCTCACAATTTGTTTTTACTGTCAGGATAGCAGGGAATACTGAATTACTAATCATCGGGGAGTATCATAAACTTGATCGAGTAGTTATGGCTAACAAAAGAGAAGATTTAGATGTGGAGAACCAGGCAGAGGGGTTAGTACTTCTTTACCTTAAGACTGCAATTTTTTTGTCTCTCATTTTTCAAATATAAGTTTGTATCAAACACTGGGACTCATATCTGTACTGGCTTTGGCTGGTCAAAATACTTCATCGATCAAATGGCTGTAACTTGTGATTACGATCCATGCACAAGCTTCACTTATATGTTGCGTTGGGACAGTTTTAAGTCATTTGTGTTTCAATATCACCTTACGCTTTCAAATGCCGAGCATTTAGTTTCCTTCCATTTCATCTGTGTGCCTGTTTTTTCTCATGAACTCTCATATGCATGTCCTTCTACATCACACAACCGTTATGTATGCTTCGCACTACAAAATGCTCATAGTAGCTTACATACACTCATAAACTCATAAACTCTAATTGTCTCCAAAACAGCACCCTACTGGAAATCATGGATACCATAGAGAAAATATTGAAAAAAAGAAGATAAAGATGTTGATGTCCACAAAGCCATTCCTTATTCTTCCCTGACAAACCAAAAGATCTGTTAAACGCTCTCTTTTCATGGATACACTAAAAAAAGCATGTTCTTCAAAACTCGATCTCTCTCCATCTATTAATTGCATCCACTTTCACTGCAATTTTGTTCTGATGATATACGTATGTGCTCGCGCATGTGTATAGGCAAAAATGCTTAGGCAAACATAGCCAGCCAGCCAGTCCTGAAAGTTGGGCTCAGCAGTGCTGCTAGCTGACGTCATGTAACGTTTTTTTTAAGACAAAATTTAAGAATTTTTTTTTTAAAATTCTAATTTTCCTACAAATATCTAAGCCATTTCTATACAATTTCTGCAACCGAAAAGGGGCCAAAGAGCCATATTTAGCCCTATAACCCTGCAAGAAACTATTTTTTAATGAATAATATCAGACCATATTTTATAACATCTTCAACCGAGAGGGCCAAAGGGTCAGAGGCCAAAACATAGCCCGTTTGACAAAAAAAACTCATCTCCAGCCAAAGGGAGCTATTTTGTAGCCCTCTCAATAATTTGTTATTTTAATTGAATTAATATGGTTGATTGAATTTGTTACACCCCGCCCCCTTTTTAAATTTTTGTTGTTGTTGTTTTGGGTCTTAAATGATGAGCCCAAAGGGCCCACCCCTGACTTTGTCCATCTTTCCCGTATCCCCTCCCCCTCTCATTTTTGTCTCCCTCTCTTTGCACTCTATCTCCTTTCCATTTCTCGAATTCACTCTCTCCTCTCTCCCGAAGCTCTCTCCTTCCCTCTTCCTTGAAAATACACACACCAGTCACCTTCATCTCCCTCATCATCACCATCACCCTTGTGCTCTCAAAAACGAAGAAAGAACACCCAAAACCCAAGCTCCGGTGACTCCAGTGACTTTCGAGCCAATTTCCGGCCAAACCACGGCGAGTTGGCCGGCGTATGGTATCAATCTCTTCGTCTCTTCGAGAACTACAACTTTCGTTTTTGTTTCACTTGATTTCGTCGAGTATTGACGAAGTTATGGACGTTCAAAGTTTGTGTAGCATTCCGGCCGAATTCCGGCCTTCTTCTTCCTTGGGTCCGACGACCCATCAACCTTAGGCCCTTTGGGCCGTTCCTGCCAAGCCCAAAACCTAGGCAGCCCTAACCCATTTCAGTTTTTATCTTTTATTTTATTTATTGTTTGTTATTTAAAAGGCCTTTGGGCCATTTCTGTTAGGGGCTTTAAGCCCAAATCCTAAAACCCAAAACCTAAAACCCTAGACCCAAACCCGGATCCAACCCAAACCCAGTCGGACCCGTTTGACCTCTCCAACCCGTTGACCCGTGTTGACTGACCAAGTCAACAGTCAGCGTTGACTTGACTTTGACCGGTCAACTGTCAATGTTGACTTTTGAGTTGACTTTTTCGGTTCGTTTGGGACCCCACATAGGCTAATTTCGACGTTCTGAACCCATTTTTGAAGTCTGTTTTTCTAAATAAATTGGTTTGAATAGATTTTGACTAAGTTAGACCCTTTAGGTGCTTAGGTGTATATATTGTGGCATTGCTTCTTCGCTAGCAGCGTGGCTTTCGATGACGAAGTACTGTGAGTGGACCCCTTCTAAAAATGCATGTTTTATTAGTAGAAATGCATACATGAGAAGCATGAGTTTACGAGAATGTTTATGAGATGTATGTGCAATGGTTCTGTATTACCTAGTGGTTCTAATTTCCGCTACGGGATGAAGGATAGATTCTGGTCCATCCCGGGCGACGGTGGAGTTGTCATAGGGCCTAAAGTGTGTTTCCTCTAGCTATTTAGCACAGGGACGGGGAGCTGGCATAGGGCCTGAAGCGATATTTTCCTCTGACTGTATGCTCAGGGACGGGGAGATGGCATAGGGCCTGGAGGGATATATGTGGACATTTGACACTAGTGATTATTATATGCGAGTTATGAATTGAGATATGGCATGGCATGCTAGGTTTCGGAAAACCTATGTTTATCATGATATATATGTGTTTTCATAAAAACCTGGAGGTTAGTATGTTGATAACTGTTTCTTATATGTATATCAAATTGGTCCACTCACCTTTGTTTTGCGCCCCTTTCAGGGCTTAGAATTGAGGCATACAATCCCGGCATCAAGACACTTCTGCATCAGCATCTTCGAGTCCTCTCGGTGTAGGACCCACTCCTTTTGTTTATTCAATTTTTATATCATTTCTTTCCTAGTATTCTAATTAGTTGTATGCTCTGAGCACGTTCCTTAAATGCTTATTAATGTTCCATTAAATTCTTATATCTCATTTTTATGCATTCTAAATGGCTTGCGTCACCCCTCGGGTGTCGGCCAGCACGTGACCATCCCGATGTCTACAGGATATCAGGATCGGGGCGTGTCAGATTGGTATCAGAGCGTGGTTTCTTCAGAGCATACGTAGGATCTTCTGTCACTGTAGTAGTGTGTCTGTCATGACGTCATTTGGATGTCACGACTTCCGGATTTAGTACAATTTGGCACAGTTGTGCAAACCTTTCTCTGTTTGAATTATCTCTTTCTGGTTGAAATACAAGAACTCGTGTCGGGATTGTGCCTCATTGATGACGTGTTTGATTTGTTGGACGACTTTCAACATCGGACCGATAATCTGCGACATGCATTCCTTAAGCATGGCGGACAGAGTCAGTGTTACTTTGAAGCGGCGTATATCAGGAATCTCAGTTTGTGGAAGTCTGGTCCAGACCAGCTTTAGATCTGTAATGGCGATGCCACTCTGCAACATGCATTCCCTGAAGGAAACTCGTGCGAATCTTTAGAACAAGTTCTTGGTGATTGTTCTAGCGATAACTTTCTTGCATTCCCTAGCGACGAAGTCAAGTTCCGTAATCTTTGATTGTCAGCTTCACCACAAATCCTTCGAGCGTTAACTTTGTTTACATTAAATGTTCTTCTTGGGAAACTCTTCGATAGGAGACGATATTCTCACCAATTCCCAAACGGAGTTGTGATTCTTGTTGTTGTGATAGTTGGACTTGGATGACGAAGATCTAGACTTATTTGGATAGATAGACTCCTCGAATTTCACCTGGGTCTGGTATTCGGCGGTAAACCCTAGCTCCTTGTCCATGTACTTTTGGTACAAGTGAACTTAGCCTCCTGCTTGTAGCCCAACCGATCAGTGCTCTTGTCCACTACCAGTTCAGCCTTGTAATTTTTCAGTGTAATGGCTTGAGATTCCACCATATTCATCATTGTACAAAGATCGAGCTTTACTCTGAATTTCTCTGGACTCATTGAGCTTTGGGTTGCTCAAAAGCATCTCTTTAAGGTAGCCCATCGTGTCACTGCATGCATACACAAACTGCTTTGTATCTTTCTTCTTCGTCATTCTGCTGATTCAGAGGTTCTATGTTTAATTTTTGAACTTTGAAGCAGCTCTCACAAAGTATTGTGAATTTCGAAACGTCTTTGGCCTCGTCAAAACTGATTAACAGTTCTTAACTATTCTTGAGCTTAGACCTATTTTTTTTTTTTTGGTCTAAGAAACTAGTTAGTTTTGTTGCGACGCTGATAGTGAAACGAAGTTTTTGACAACGAAGTGTTGTCTCATCTGATCATAGTTCTTACATTTTTTGAATTTTGCGGTGGTGTATTAATTGAATGTTTGACTACACGCTGATGCAGTAGGATCGAGTCACGTGTGTGCCTCCTAACGATTGGAATTGCACGATGTGGATCATCTTATCTTGGAGCTAGAGATGGTAACGACCTTCCTTGCTGAAAAAACATGGTGACGTTTTCTCTACAACGAGAAATGTTGCATCCTTGGTTATCCGAATACATAAATGTCTACGATTGCACCATCATGTACCACCCCGATTGTGCAAGCGCAGTTGCGGAACTCCTCAGTAGAAAGACTCACACACCAATCTCATCTTGAGCATCTGAACCTAATCGGACAACTACAGCGAGACCGTTTCGGGATGGAAAAGCTGAAAAGCTAAATTTACTGAAATCATATAAATTTGCCCAGAGGTTCAAACGTCAAGTTATTTCACGAGTTGTCAGACGAAGTTGTGTGACCAGTGATGTTATTAGGTGTGTGACATCAGATCTTAATGGACTTGTTTTGACCCTCAAATTCTTGAGTGTTCTTTTAGCCTTCTCGACATGATTTCTCGCTCAATCAGTGAGGAATTCACGATCGATCGATTTGGCGGAAGTGTACATCCAGTTCATATCAATTCGAACAGGAGCGTTAGGAGCATAACCTTTTCCCAAGCTACTTGACTTACCAAAAAGAGTTCCACGTAGGTGTGAGTTTTTAAATTTTCTGTTGGTACCAGACTTACCAAGAATTGTGAGTCTTTCGTGGATCAAAGGCAAAGTCCAAAATCATTTATTCAATAAATAATCAAGACCTTTTTTTAATTTTTCTTTTTCACAAATAATAAAAGAATCCATATATGCTCATTTGTAGGAATAGCAACGATTCTGTTTGGGGACGAAAATGTTATATACATATCTATAACCACAAAAATTAACTATATCCATAACCACAAAATAATCATCGGGTATTATCCATAACTATACCCACGGGATAACGGATTCTCTATCGATTAACGGTTATATTCATTTTCGTCAATACAAAAAATATATTTATTTAGTTAACACATTATAATTTAGTAAATATTAATTTCATCATCAAATATTTGATGTATAAAATAATTTTAAACAACTGAGTTCCAAAATACTTTTTAATAATCTAAATATTCAAAATTTCCATTATTTTTTCTTGTTTTGATTAATTTTATCATTGACGATTATTTGGTGGATAAGAGTTTACCTCGACGACGACGTTTCTTTTCTTTGGAAACAGTTGACGACTTGCCTTAGGTAGTTATTATGTTGATATGATACAGCTGGCGGTAGCTAAGTGTGAAACCAACCAAACGAGCATAAGTCCATATTTTTTCTGATGTAGATTTAATGTTATTGTCCTTTGGGTAGAAAATTGCTTGGCTGTTAACACAGGTGAGCAATTAAACCAATGAAAGAGACTCAGATATTTTGATGAACTTTAGGTGAAAACGTGATCCAACTACCTACTACAATGTAGTCGTAGATATACCAAGAGATGTCTTTGTGTGAATAAAATTTGAATTCACTCAACACTTTGTTTTCCTACATGTAGAGGGGACTTTCTTGGATGGTCTTAATCGTTAAATTTTTGTTAAACATATAAAATTTAAGATTTATTGGTTAAAACATTTAGAGTACTTTGGAGTACCTAAGAATTTTTGCATGTATATACACACCAAGAAGAGATGTCTATGTTCTTAGTCTATTTATAACTTCAAAGGAAAATTGGGTGTGTGTGAGAATCTTTAAAGACGTAATTGAGATATTTGTGGTCCATATTCAATACTCTATGGATTTTTATCGCAAACTAAATTTACAAACTAAATGATATATAACCAATGAAAATGAGTACGTCTACCAATACTTAAGTAATAAATCAATCATCAGCTTCATATTTTTTAATTTTAAAAATTTAGTCTCTCTAACATTACTCAAAAAACCACCGTGTTCCGGTTACAATGAAAAATTTCTTACACCCAAGAACTTAAAATGCTCGTCTAAACGAAACACTAATTAGTCTAGACCAACTGCATGTTAATGAGTAGAACTTTGATTTGTTTACGAAAAGGGATTTTCTGAATCCATAACATTAGGGCTGGTTCTGTATAGGATATACGAACCGAAACTAGTATCCCGAATCCCAAGTTGAAATTTTTCAGGACGAGAATTTGAATACCAATACCAAACCAAATTTTCGAGAATCCAAAAATATTTTCGAAGTTTCGGGACAAATCGAGAATCTCAAATTAAAATTTGAAATTATGAATAATTCTTCAAATATATTCTACTATCAAACTATTTAAATTCAATTAAGACTCCAACGAGGTGAACTGCCTATCCAAGCTACTCGCTCAAACTTACCAGGTCCATGTACATATCCAAGCGCAATGCATAGGACAATGTCAAGCCTTAAAAAGGTTAAACATATGAAACTACTACAGTAAATAAAGCATTGGCTTTGATCAGAATACCTTGATCATACTGACAACAGAACCAATATTGACAAGCAGATAGGGATATAGATCATCATGGTCAATCTTCACAAATTCTTTCTGACCATCCGTGTATGTGAATGGTTCGGGGTGAACTGCCTACTTAAATAACAATCAAAATGGCAAAGCTATTTTCAGGCAAGAAAGCAAACATGACAAAAAATTTGCAATAAAGTTAGGGGTGTGATATCCACACCCCTTTTTACTTCTCTCACACTTTTTTGGATTTTGGCCGTTGAATCGGATGAATTGAAGAAGATCTAACGAACAAAAAGTAATAGGAGTGTGTGAGAAGTAAAAAAGGGTGTGTGTCCCCGAGTTCTAACTTATATATATGGACACATTTTTTTTTCGCGAATTTTTTTATATGTACCCATATAGTGGCACTCTACATCCAACTTTACACCAAATTAAAAATAAAAAAACCAAAATCTAATGTCGAAACAGATGAGAGAACATGGAACGGCTTGGGAAAATTTCGTTGCTCGTTTTGTCCATCGAATCAACCCCTGCGTTGAGGTATTCAAAAACATATTGTGCTATTATCCAACGGTTTCAACTTCTTATACTGGGATTCGAGTTCGGTTAACAGAAAAGTTTCGTTGACCCAAAAAAAAAAAAAAAAAAAAACAGAAAAGTTTCGATTTGTTCTGTATTTTGACATTAATGGACAAATAACATGTGGTGCTATCTAAGCTTGGGACTTGGATTCATATTTGGTTTTTGGATTGTGTTCCTGCTGGTAAACATGTCAATGAGCTTTCTTGCTATAATTTTTGTCTATATGTAACTGGTTTTGTACATTGCATGAGTTGATTTTAACTGCCGAAGACTAAAAGTTGTGTTTCTACTAATCGGGTTGTAATAAAATCCGGATGCCATTGCTTGAATCTTTTCATTTGTGTATTTTCGGGATCTCAACTATTAATGGGGGTTATCTCGCAATGCTTTATGATATTTTGCTAGAGAGAAAAAGAGAGCATTTTAACAGTTGGCATTGGTGGTCCAAGCGGTTCTAGTAAAACAAAGCATGTATAGTTTCTGTGGGCAAAAAGCAGGAATGCTCGTGTTTGTTGCGTTCCTAAACTTTCACTGGAATCTAAATGTTTACTGAATCTTTACCAGCAAAGGGGGCATATTCTGTATGTCCTGTTGTGTCGATGGAGTATTGTGATCTACAAATATAAGAATGAAAATTTAGACGGTTCGAATTTTTAACAAAAACTTATGGAGTGGGCTCTTAGAAAGTGTGTCAAAAAATTGTCCTATTAAGGTGAGAGAGAAGAGGGAAGCATATGAAACTATTATATTAATTTCGGAGAGCACTTTATGTATAAGAATTATCTCGCCACCTTGTAAACCGAAGGTCTCGTTGTAGCTATATTTAGCTAAATCCTTTTTACTCATCATCAAGGTCATTGAGTACAAATATATTTGGTTATTATGGGTACAAACGTCAAGGAAATAACTCCAGATGTGGAGAACCCGGCAGTAGAGATTCTAGATAAAACCAGGTTCGCACTCTCTCTGCTTTCTTTTAAGTATTTCGAATCTTAGCCTGCTCCTATCCGTCTCCCTCAAAGTATAGCAACGCACCACGATGCGAATAAGGCGCGCAATCAGGCGTAGCGATGAGGAATCTGCAACAAGGCTTTGGGATTCGCAGAGAGTGATGCATGAAGAACGAAATAAAATGGTAGTTATAATTGATAAGTATGGTCTATTATCTCATAGTTGCGAGGAAAAACTTGAAACCCCTATGAACAGGAGAAATTCTTCACAAATGGAGTATGATACTTGTTATATCCTGTGTGATTGCCGTTTCATTGGATCCTCTGTTCTTTGTATTTTAATCATTGGTCAAGATCATGGTCCGAAATGCCGATATTATCGGCGAAATATCGCCGATAATATCGGTTTTTTGGGTCACCGATATTCTAATGCTTATCCAATGATATTTCGTCAAAATATCGCGATATTATCGATATTATCGATAATATCGCGATATTACCGATAAAATTGCGATAATTTCGATATTATCGCGAGGTGGGCTCGCCGACTAGGAAGAAGAAAGAGCAAAGCTGGAAAAGGCGGAGGAGGTCTAGAGGATCTCACAGCAACCAACACAGAAACAGGATTCAACAAAAACAAATCCAATAAACAACAAGCAATTTACAATTTCAACCGCAATAGATCATCCATTTCAAACAACAGGTAAGCTAGAAAAATCCTACATGGAGATAAGGGTGGATAAACATGAACAAACACATCATGCACGCAGGAGATCGAGAGGATCTAAAAGCAAGCATGTAAAATTACTGAACGCTAACTGAGATCAGAAATGGAGGGAGGCTAAGCTGGATCGGTTGAGGGAGGCCTTCTTGTGGGCGACGATGAAGGGCAAGTCGAGGCTCGCGAGCGACGACATGAATAGCAAGAGAGCTACCACCGTTGAGAGGAGAGCGCTACCGATCGGAATCGCCATTTGGATTTTGGAGAGAAATGGAGTAGAGAGCGGCTCTGGTTTTCTAACTTTCTAGACAAAGAGAGAGGGATTTGAAATGAGATAAATGAGGGTTGAGGCTCTGGTTCACATGGGATGCTCTGACATGAAAAAAAAAATGCAAAAGCCGTGTGATTGAGATGCAGAGAGCCATTCGGCTCTGACATGAGAACATGCAGCATAATAAAAAAAATTGCAATCAGACTACCTTTTTCTTTTTTCTAAACAAGTCATGTAGCTTTGGTTTCTACACCATAATAAAAAAAAATGTAATCAGACTACTTTTTTCTTTTGTTTAAACAAGTTATGTAGCTTTGGTTTCTACACCATAATAAAAAAAATGCAATGGGAAGGACATAAAGAGCTGTGCGGCTCCGGGTTTGGTGAGACAAAGAAAATATCATAAAAATTAAGGTAGCCGTTGGCTGTGTTCTGGGATCGAGACAGAGGGATACAGAGGGATGTAGAGCATCCAAGGTGCATTCAGGTTATTATGGTGCATGGTGTATGTGTATAAAGTGTAAAATATTGTATTAATTTATTATATATAAATAATTATGGTGTGTTTAAACTTCTTTTATTAATTACTACATATTTTCTACACTCACAATATTTGTCAGCTCGCTATATAATTAACTTAAATAAGTTAAAACCATTATGCAATGCATTTCCTTCCAATTTTTTGTGATAAACTAATAGATAATTGACTAAATAAACATCCTGCAAAGTTTCAATAAAAATTTCCAACTTTTTCTTACAATTTCCGTGGTTTCCATTGGATTTTTATCGATATCGATATTATCCCGATATTTCCGTCGATATTTCCGTGTTTCCGGACTACCGATATTTCCGATATTATCGATATTTTATACCTTGGTCAAGATAACAAGTGCCTTCAAATGAACAAAAAGCTGAAAACTACTGTTCTTATGTGGCGATATATTTTTGCTGTGCCTTTCAAATGGACAAATAACCCCTGCTTGTCATGCACTGGGCCACAGAATTCCTCTGCCCTGGGTTGCTGACTCGCATAGGGCCCGCGTGGGCTGGCCTGGCCTTTGTTGCTGGTCATCACGTGGACTCCTGTCCACTTGCAACCTTATCCACACGGGGTGGGAACCAATCCGAAAATCCTATTATTTCCAACCCAAAATATACACTTTTTGAGAGATTTTGTTATATATATATATATTATTCATTGATCCGACAATTAAAAATTATAAAAATGTGTGAAGAGTAAAAATAAGTATGTAAATAGCATCATTAAAAAATTATTGAAATTCTGAGATCCCTTTTGGTTTAAGATTGTGGCTGGGATTGTGAAAAATGCAATGCGATCAGTTTTCGTCAAGTATTATTTGTGTTTAATTTAAAATAATTTATGACCGCACAATTCACGATAAACGGCTGAGATGTGTGAATTCTAGTGGTGGGAATCCATTTCATTATAAAATGACTTACGTCATATTAAAAGACCTGCGTCATATAAAAAGACAAACTTGAATTCTATTAAATAGAATTGCAATGCAGCTAGCAGCTTCGGTTTCTGCCACTCAACGCAAATGCTAATCTCTCTGCAAGCTACTCTCTGCCACTCAACCCAAATGATATCTCTCCGCATGCTATTCTCTCTTCATCCAAATGATCTCTCTGCCTGCTATTTTCTCTCCATCTTGTAAACTGAAAACCTCGTCGTAGCTATTTATTAGGTAATCTTTTTTACTAATCATCAAGGTCATTGAGTGCATATGTACTTAAGTTATTATGGATAGAAACATCAAGGGAATAAATTCAGATGTGGAGAACCCAGTAGAGAAAATAGACAGGTTCGTACTCTCTCTCTCTCTCTCTCTCTCATTCAGAACTTAGCTTGCTCTTATGCTATTTAGACCCAACGCTTGAATATATGGCCATTACAATGGCGGAGCCAAATACAAGGCTCCTGGCTATAGCATAGGGAGAGTTTTAGTTTTTTAAGCTTAAAAATATTAATCTTTTGGTTATTTTATAATTTTTAAGGAAACTGTTATACGCACTTCAAAAATTTCATTCTACACTTCTCACAAGTGTATTTTTCTTTCTAATTATTGAAAGTTTAGAGTACCAAATAAGACTTTTAGAGTGCTAAAAACAATTCCCAATTTTAATTGTCATATTCTACTGGGGAAATAAAAAATTTGAATCTTAAGGCTGCTTTTGAGAAAAATAAGAGCTAATAAATGTTAAATAAATTCATCACTTTAACTAATATTATAATTTAAGAGTAATAAGTTAAAATTTCCATACTACAAATGGTTCTTTATTTTATTCACTTGAAAGTTTTGAGGTTAGAAGATTAGAAAACATAGTATAAATTTCTTGCTTCAATTGTTACTTTCATGTTTACTATTATATAACTTTATGTAGGCAACAAAAGATTGAAAAATTGATTTCATAATAATAATTTTAGCTTAGCTCACCCATCAAATAATTTCTAGTTACGCCATTGATTGCAACACCTTATGTTCCTTTATTTTTAAATTTTAAAACGCCCAAAACTGTATAGTGGCACCGTTGAAGAGTTGACGGAAAAGGTGGCGGAACTCATATAATCAGATGAGAGATTGTAGCTGGCTTCAGAGTTGCATATGGCGGCCAATTTGATTCACTATTCAAACTTCAAAGACGTGAGGAGTAGACTTCAGGGAAAACTTTTAGCAAAGATAAACTTCTTTCCACAGACTCAGTGACCCCGTTTCATAATCATTCTTTCAAGGAAACATTGCGTCACATTTACCAAAGACAAACTCTTACGTGTACTAATTTATGGGATTGACTACAAATACATACTGAATCATATATAATATTACTTTGGAGTGAGGTCCCTCCAGCGTTTCTTCAGGATGCCCTCCTTAAAGATAGCTTTACTTGATTTGAAGTTTTAATGAAATCGTTTCCTTTCAGAAATGAAATATATATGTTATATATTTACATATATGACCTAGTTGTTGATTTGTCCGAACTCGTGTAGAGTTGTGAATTTATCCCTGAGTTTTAATTTTAACCGATAATTTCTTGAACTTTTATAAATAGTCAATTTTCCCTTAGTGTTAGTGTTGACTATTAGCCTACGTGGCGTGCAGGCCGAGTAAATAGTAGACTAACTAAGTCCTTCGAATGTGTGCGGGGCGTGCCAACTTGTCAGCCGAGCTCAACCGATAAGTAAAAATGTCTGGATGTTGTGTGGATGCGCACGGCTGACTTCTGTATCTTGCAACTGCGGCCGAGAAAGGAACACGTCTCGGCCTCTGGGTCCTCAAACCTGAAGACAAGGCTGCCAATTACAAAGTTCACGGTTCGTCGTCGTCTGATTCGACAACAGTCACCGTGTTGGTGAAAGTAAAATCACGCCGAATGGACACAGATACTCGAAGCGGATGAAGGTTTTGACAACGAACGTGGTTCGGCCGTCCAAGTGCCGAACTCTGAAACCCACTTGCGAATATGCGATCATAAAAATAACTCGGCGTTTAAAGCACCGAGCCTAAGTATTAGTAACACCTCACTTCACCGAGATGGCTAGTGAGATGACCTCTGTCAACGGGGATTCGAAAACCCTCGTCGGCCAAGACTTGGATAGATAACCCGTCGACCCTGTCGCAGTGCTGTTTATCCAAACTGAAGGTGCTTCACGGACGGCTGGTTCTACGGCAACAGTGCTGTTTATCCAAACTGAAGGTGTTTACCGATTGCCTTCACAGTGCTGTTTATCCAAATTGAAGATGTGAAGGCGGAAAAGAAAATAAAAATCTCAAGGTTGTTGAGAGGTTTCGCGTAGAGCGAGAAATTGCGCAGGGCAGATTTGTGTGTTGAGTTGAAGATCTTTGAATGGTGCACGCACTCCTCTATTTATAGCAGCAAGAACCCCCATGGCCGGATTAGAAATACATTAGGATTAGAACTCCTCAACCCAATCAGATTAAACTTCGACCAATCCCAATCTCCACAGGACTTTGAATTAAACCTCCAAAATAAACCAGGTTCATCTCCATGTCTTAGTATCCTTATCTATCCCATTTAAGAATATGCCAAGATAATTCATATCAAAAGATAATTATGATAAAAACCATAATATTATCTTTTAATAATACAATTATCTTTACTTTTTATCCGACGGTTTGGGAATTATGCCCATTCAACGGCTTTGATTGCACAGGCCGATATTGTAAAATCGGGTCCAAACAGTTAGATTTTGAAAATTTTCATCCATCTTGGTCATGCGGATAACACATGCCAACTGTATAAGAGCAAAAATGTAATCTTGTTTTGGTAAATTGGGCGCAAAGCCAATACTTTGTAAATGCTAATTGAACTTCCATGACTAATTCAAACAGAGTGTATGAAGTCAACTAGTGGAAGAGAAGAAGAAGTAGAAGAAGGAAACAATACGTTGTTCATATTAAGGATAAATTACTTTATTACCCTCAAACATTTGCCATATGACCAAAATGGATAGCAAATTGCATGAAAATTCAATAATTAACGCCCCGGAGATAGGGAGAAATTGGCTAGAATTAAAGTTCAGGAGAAAATTCCAATAATTATCATGTAGAATATCAAAGTGAGATTTGGCTTTTTTTAATAAAGTAGATTTTGTATTTTGTTGTGTATAGTGAAAATTTCTAAAATATTTTGGTAGTAGTCTAATTCCATTTAGACTTCTTGCGGTGTTCTTCAACTATTCACATGAATTATATTTGCTCATTAGATGGTAATTTTATTAAGGGTAAATTACATAGAAATTCATCAGGCTTGAGGTCTATTACAACTCATACAACATCTTTAAAACATTTCACTTTCATACCTCACGTACTATTTATTTCAAAATAATACCTCTGTTAGATTTTCCATCCATTAATCCGTTAAGTGCTGATGTGGCTACCACATTTGTGCCACGTGGCTGCCAAATGTGTGCCACATGGCAAAAATATAATTTTTAATTAAAAAAAACCTGAATCTTCTAATTTAAAAAAAAAGAAAAAAGAAAAAAGAAAATCTTTGAAAACACAGGTGCACGTCCCTCCCCCCTCCTCCTCCTCTCTTCTCCCCCATCTTCATCTTCTTCCTTCAACCCCCGTACTTGTAACCCCGAAACCCCCCCCTTTAGTTCGTCTTCCACTCCTCCTCCCTCTCTCTTCTCCCTCATCTTCATCTTCTTCCCCCGACTCGCTACCTACAACCTAGAAAAAAAAAACCCAGATCCCGTCTGCGCTGCCATTGCCGGGTTTGTGAGGTTAAAATGGGAGGAGTGTATGTGGATTTAAGGAGTGGAGTGTGTAGAGGAGGAAGCCCATCAAAGACGAGACTAGTCTGTAATATTACATTGACCTCTGTGTCCAGATCTGATGAGGAATCTGTGGAGGAAGTTGGAGAACCAGTGAGTAAAGTGTTGAAAGAAACTGACCCAGAAAATTCATAGTTTGAAGCAGCCAGTCCAACTCTTACATGCAATGGCTGCAATCCCAATGGCCACCCTTCCTGCCACCCCAAAAATCATACCATTCCAAAATTATCAATTATTCATAAGCCTCCAACAAATAATGACAAAAAAATGAACATGACTGAACAATGTGGCAAGGAAAAAGTAGACCCACAAACCCAGAAAATTATAGGAAAACAACAAGAAATAAATCAGGCCCACCATAAAAATCTAGAGAGAGAGAGAGAGAGAGAGATGAGAGGTGGGTTTTGAGCTCAGAGGGGAAAATCCAAGGAGGAAGAGAAAGTTTAGACAAGGGAGTACCTGCTGTTGTTGCTGAGCCATTTGTCGCATGCGTCGCGTGGGGAGGGTCTGGTTTTTGTTTTTTGCTTCTTCTTCTCCTGCTTCTTCTCCTTCTTCTTGTTCTTTCAGCTTTTGTTGTTTTGGGGGGGGGGGGGGGGGGTGGGTGGGGGGGTGGGGGATGAATGGGATGGATGGAGGGGTGGAAGGGATGGATGGATGGGAAAGAGAGGTAAGGGGTAGGGGTGGGATGTGGGGTTGCCGGGAAGGATATCTAGATTTGGGTTTTTCTATTTTTTTTTTAATTTTAATAGAGTTAATATTATAATATTTTTAATCTATAAAAATTATTTTTTTTGTCACGTGGCAGCCACATTAACACAAATGTGGCAGCCACATTAGCACAAATATGGCAGTCACGTCAGCATTTAACAGACCAATTGATGGAAAATCTAACAGAAATATTATTTTGAAATAAAATAGTACGTAAGGTATGAAAGTGAAATGTTTTAAAGATATTGTATGAGGTTGTAATAGATTTCAAACCTAAGGGGTTTCTATGTAATTTACCATTTTATTAAATATATATAAGTATTGTAGTCAATTTTCTAAAATTATTGTTAAATTGTTGTTATTCATTATTATGTTACGTTATATAACATCCCACATCGACCAACGGGATTTATAGCTGCTATTAGAATGGGATTTATATCTCAATTTATCTTGCCTATTTTGTTAGCTCAAGGGGCTTATATATGAGGGTTTATGGTGAATGCATATGAATTTCATTCGTTGTTTGTTGCGTGTTTCCCAGAAAGGTGACGAGTGCTCCAAATTGGATAACAAAAATAAAGAAGATTTTTGATGATGTGCTTAAGCGGAAGATTTTTGATGTGCATCAGGATCAGGGGCCTTACCTTCAAATGTGGAACAGTATATTTGTGATCTCATGTGTATTTGCTGTCTCTCTGGATCCTTTGTTCTTTTATGTTGTGAATGTCGATCAGGATGAAAAGTGCCTTCACACAGACAAAAAGTTGAAAATTGTTGCTCTTGTTATGCGATCATTCACGGATGTCATTTTCCTCGTGCATTTGATATGCGAAATTTTAGACTCTGTTCAAAAGACAATGGACAAAAAGTCGGGGACTACAGCCTCCAAAATGAATACCACGAAAAATGAACCGTTTGAGGCGCTGAAACAAACCAGGGGAAATTCCGGTAAGAAATGGGAAGCCAGAGAGTTGATTCAATATGCCAGGAAAATAGCTCAGAATAAGTCGTCGTTATCCATCATAATTGACGTTTTAGCTCTTCTTCCCCTCCCACAAGTAAGAGAAACTAACTAAACTCTATTTATTTTTTTTGGCAGCTAGCTGAATTTGATGGTTCTATGTTCTAACCCTTGTTTATCCTTTAATTTTCTGCAGCTGATAATACTAATATTTTACCCAAAGGAAGGCTCAGGATTTGTGGAACACAAAATGTTTGTGAATGTGTTTCTTCTTGGTCAATATGTTCCGAGGGTTTTTCGAATTCACCTGTCGGCCAAAGTATTCAAAAGGATGAATGGGATATGGGCTAAGGGTCTATTCAACTTGTTTCTCTACATTCTTGCCGGTCACGTAAGTTTCAACTCAATTGTCATTATATTTTAATACTTTGTTGATTACTAATGTTGGATTATGGACCGATGCAGTTTTTTTTTCGAAAATGATAGTGTAGAAATATGACTCTTTCAGTTAATCATGTAGAATGTTTATAATATATAGGGTTTGAGAAAACTCATGTGGTAGGATTTCTAAATTAATTACAATTGATATTATGTTACCTTAATTAAGGAGAAGATTCCAGATTAATTAATTCTATCCTAACACCACCACCATGTCATTTAATACTACGGTCTAGTGATATTCATCTTTACTTGTAAGTGAGGTCTTAGGTTCGATTCTTGATTGGACGAGTTTGAAACAAAGTACACCATGATGCGGTTGATGAAGAGCTTTAGTAAGAAGAGGCAGAAGATATGTAACAAACGGGACGACCATAAAGAGCCACATTTCTACGACCAAAATGATAATCAAGTTCAATGCGGCTAGTACGAGCACAATGAACTGAATTAGTAATAGGATAGGTGGCACTGAGGTTGTCACAATGAAGTAGAATTGGAAAGGATAGCCGAACACCAAACCCGCGAAGAAGAAAATAAATCCACGTAGTCTTAGCACATTGATGAGCAAGGGACCTATATTCAGGTTTAAAGATAGACCGAGACATTGTCGGTTGCTTTTTAGAGCATCAAGAGATGAGATTGGTGCCAAGATAAATGAGGTAGCCCGTGGTGGAGTGGCGAGTTTCTAGACAACTCGCTCAATTTACGTTAGAATAAGCTGATCAGAAGCAAGTTAAGGAGTCAAAGTGATGCCAAATCCATAGTACCTTTGATATAACAGAGAATCAGTTTGTCTGCAATCATATGAGTAATGTGAGGGGAACTCATGAATTGAGCAACAGTATTGACAACAAAAGATATATCAAGGCAAGTTCAAGTAAGATACTGTAAGGAGCCAACTAACTCGCGATTAAGGTAGTCTTTGAGAATTTGAAGGTCTTCTGTGAAAATTTTAAATGGGCCCTCCTTAATCTTTTAAGAAAATACTAATGTTTATTTGAAAACAATACTAATTTTTGTTTTAGACACTATACAAGAGAGATGATAAATACATCTTTTTTAACCTTTCAAACATACTTATGTTAAAGCCCTCGGTGGAGGTTTGTACCTGCAAAATAGGAGTGGAGAGAGGTAGGAAGAAGAAGCATGAAAGATATTACGAACCATAGCGACAGATTTTAAAGTGATCAAAGATTTCCAATTTTCATTTCGGATAGATCCAGGAGTAGCGAAAAAATTCTTCAGTTAATAAAATATAATAACAAAAACTACTAACATAAGCAACAAGAGACATCACACATTAGAATGAATGATATAAAATAAAGAGAAAACACAATTACCAGTATTAGAATAAATAGAAAGTTGCCTTGATTTGCTAAGAGCGCATCCCATACAAAAAATTTGTCGATTTTGATATCAGAAACTAAGCGAGACATAACGGGCGACGAATGATGACCAAGTCATTGGTGCTATGTGGATGATGAAATAGCAGCGAAGGCATGGTGGACATCGAAGACGGTAAACGACAGGGACAGAGGACAAATCCATTCTTACAGGGGCCTCGAAAAAGCAAAAAACCAGTACGTAAGTCATAGATTTGATATAAATTAGAAGCAAAAACAAAAAACATAAGATTTGCTTGAGTAAAGAGAGCAATAGAGAGAAGATTTTTTCGAAGTTCAGGAATAAAAAAAGACATTACAAAGATGAAATTTAATAGGATCAAGAGTGAGATGAACGATACCAATATAGATAACATTGTTGGTTTCCCCATTTCCCAAATAAACATTGATCGGGCTATAGTGACATTTTTTTTTTCGTCAAAGGGCTATAGTGACATTGAGGTGCATGAAAGATGGAAGATTGTCCGATCATTTAATGAGTGGCACCGGTATCGATATAATAATTTTGGAAGCAAAGTGAGCGCCGACGAAGGAAGGAGCCGAGTAGGTGGTACAACTGTTACATCAAGGAGGACCTAAAAGGCCAGCTGCGGCGTTGAGCCTAGGAGGATGCCACAAGGCTTGCTATTGCTGTAGAAAGAATTGAGGCAAGAAGGAAGTTCAGACATGACAGGTTGAAGACGCCATTAAAAAAAGGAGAATCAAGACGAAACCCTAAAAACTATAGGAGTGAGACGGCAATAAAGGAGTAAAGGCTGCTGTGATTTTTTTTTTCTTGGTGGTGTGAGAAAGTCCTACAAGAAGAGAACGACCAGAAGGTTTTCTTTTTTTTCTTTTTTTCTTTTTGTTTTTTTTGGTTGCAAAAAAGATTATATGGTTAGACCGCTAGACTATGGAGGTGGACAAATGATACCATGTAGAAATATAATTTTTTGATTAATTATATATAATGCTGAACAAGACTTCGCTACTGAAAAATCAGCAGTAGCTGCTGCTGATAACCAATCATGCGCAGACACATATCTAAATTTTATTTTTTTTAATCAAAACTCAAACGCGCGTTCGCGTGTGATTGACCGTCAGCAGCAGCAATGAAGTTGTTTCCTATAATGCTTACAATAAATATAGGCTTTGAGAAAACCCATATGTGTAGAAATTCTAAATTAATTCATTATAATTGATATTACATTCATTAATTTTGAGAAAATTTTGGATTAATTAATTAAATTCTAACAGATAGACATTAATCTAGGGTTTTGTGTTTGCATGCTATGAATTTAGGTACTCGGAGCTTTTTGGTATTTTTTTTCTATTCAACGAGAGGCATCATGTTGGCACGAGGCTTGTGTAAAACTTACTGCTGCATGTGAGGACACTTTGTACTGCAAAAGTGGGGATACTACTGCAAGAAATATTATCAAACATCTAAACGAGAGTTGCCCGTTGAATACTCCGGATGGTGCTTTATCTCCATTTAACTTTGGAATATTTCTTGATTCCCTTAAAAATGAAAACCCGAATCAAGAATTCGGAAAGAAGTTTTTATACTCTTTTTGGTGGGGCTTGCGAAATCTAAGGTACGTTGTATATCCATTGACAATCAATAATTTTCATAAAAATATGTAACGAATAAAATTTTGGGGGTTATCTAATTCGGTAACATTGTCTAATATTTTGTAGTAATTTTGGGACAAATCTGGCAACAAGCACATATGTATGGGAAAACTTGTTTGCGATTCTCATTTTAGTCATTGGCTTGCTACTGTTTATATATCTTATTGGAAACGTGCAGGTTGGTATATTAAATCTCTCTGTACGTTAACTTTCAACAATTTTTCTGTGTTTGGGAGTTGAGACTACGGAGATCATTCTTCGAGTATATTACGTAATTGTTTGATTTGTGGTGAGACAGGCTTTTATGCAGATGGAAGCTACAAAAACAGAGGACATGAGACGACAAGGTAAAACAGAGGAAAGAAAACCAGAGGAAGCAGCTACAAAAACAGAGGACATGAGACGACAAGGTAAAACAGAGGTAAGAAAACCAGAGGAAGCTATAAGACACGAGGAGATGAGACAACAAGGTATAAAAACAGAGGAAAGAAAAATAGAGGAAGCTATAAGAGACGAGGAGATGAGACAAAAAGCTGCAAAAAAAGATGATGAGCGTTGTCTTTGCATGAAAACACTTACGAAAGTATGTTCCTCAATCTCTATCTCTCACCATTAATTTATGGAATTAGTTGTTTTAAAACAAAATGACATTAACATTCGATGTTGGAGTTATAATAATGATAAGATTGCACTATAATCTTAAAGTTTATAGTCCATAGTTATACAATAATGCTAAGTTAGTTAACAACACAGAATCACATTGTTATTACTAAAACTAGGTTAATGTTACATTCATTTTAAAATTATTGTTCAAATTAAAGAGTACAGTAGATTAACCTATGTATGTATACTACAGATACCAATGCTTAAAGAAATGGATGAAAAAGTGTTGACGATGATGTGCGACTATCTAAAGCCAGCGACGTACATTGAGAATAGCTTCGTTTTTCGAACGGGAGATCCACTAGATTGCATGCTGTTGATTATGGAAGGGACAATGTGGACCTACGCGTCGAGTGATAGTCATGATGGGCAAGGAATCTCATCAATGGCCATGAAGCCCCTCAGGAAAGGTGACTTTTACGGGGAAGAGCTTCTCGATTGGGCATCAGACTGTTTCACCGAAGTTCCAGTCTCCAGCAAACATGTCAAAAGTCGGACAAAAGTAGAAGCATTTGTGCTCATGGCCGAGGACTTGGAAACTGTAGTCTCCCAATTCAGACCTCCTGAAGAGGTGGAGAAGGTGACACTTTCTGCTGTTCTTCGTTTCCATACCAAGGCGCAACGACGTCCGCCTCCGTCCCTGGCTGAAATAGGGGATGACAATAGTGAGACCTTGCCATCTGCAGCAAGTACTTAGTATCTTCAGAAACGTCAAAGTAGAGACGCTTTATGGGGCCAAGAGTTCCATACACAAAATACCTATTTCTCTTCCTCTAAAACCCTCCTATTGTTAACACCGGCGCGTATTGTGCCAAGAAAAGAGCTACTTAGTACTATAGTCTAGTGGTATTCCTCTTCACTTGTAAGTGAGTGGGTCTTAGGCTCAATTCTCACAAAATGCAAATTTGGACATATTATTGCTAGCCCATTGTAAGGCTAAGTTCATCCCTTCCCTCATATTATAAATAATATTGTTTGTTCAAAAACAAAAACAAAAAAAATCCTCCTATTGTTCAACACTTCAAATAAATTCAATCATTATCTCTTGTCATGGTCCTTTATCACAAATTAAACCTTTAAAACTGAACTCATCATTAACTTTTATTTATAAAAATTAAAAAACTTGCCTCACACTCTAATCTTATCTCTTTTACGGTGCAACCTTGAGATCGAGAGTTATTCCCTATCTCATTCTCGAAATTTCATATTTTTTGTTATTTCAAATTCCAAATCCATTAAACTTATCGGAAAAAAAAATTACAAATCCATTCAATAAGCAACAATAACACTCTCTATTATTGTCCATAATTTTTATTTGTTTCTACTTTATTCTACCTCTTACTTGAGTGTTATGATTTGTAAATTTTTTATTGAGCTCCCTATTGATTACAATAAAATTCTTTCAACAGTATATTCATCCAATGGTTTCAAAATATGAAAACTCGTCAAGGATAAATATGATTATTTTGTTTACAGATTATAATATTTTGGTTAGTAATTTTATAAATACTATCCTTTTTTAACATTATGAGAGGCCCCTCCCCACAAGAAATTCTAGCTCCGCCACTGGTTGGTATACAATATTTGCATCATTGGAAATGAACAATTTAAATAGTAGGTAGGTAAATTAATATGGTCTAATTATATAAACACACACACACCTATACACCTTTTGAATATAACATTTGTACATGGTAGGTAAATTACTTTTTTTTTTATGTATTATTACATATATTAGGTTTTTTATTTTATAAATAAATATATATATATATATAAATATATATATATATATATATATATATATATATATGAACTCGTAATGCCAGATATATAGCATTAATCCAACAACTCTCATATTTGATATTAATATGCAATGAATATTTGTGACAGCCCGTCCCAAAATATTATTCACGAGGATGTGAATTGATGGAATTGCCCTCGAGCGTAAAGGTACATTGATAAATTGAATTAAATTATTGGTCCAATTTCATAATTTCCTAGATTATTGGGACCAATAGAAAGTGAAAGAAGATATTGTTTTTGATTGGTGGCTTCTGGACCACACACACAAACCAACATCTTCACTTTCTCTCTCTCACTCCCGTACTCTCCCTCTCTCGCAGAACTCACTCTCTCTCCTCCATTTCGTACGGACGAACCTCAAACACACCTCAAACCTTGCAAATCGAGGGTGTAAAGGCTACCATTGTGTTGCTTGGAACCTCACGATTACACTGGTACCCATTCCAGGTAAGAACTCGTTCGTTTTCATGTAGAAACTCGAGCTCCGAGTTGAGCACTATTCATGAACTTCTAAATGGTGATGTTTTAGGATGTTCCAAGCTCACAGCGAGCTTAGTGAGGTCCCAAGGAAGCTCGGAGTGTTTCGTTTGAAGGAATTGGACGTCGAGATTGTGGGTTTGAAGTTTAGCCGGATTTTGTGGAAATTTTCCCAGTAAGATTCCGTAACTTTTAGAGCTTTAAATTAGTATAACGTGATTCTACAAGTTAGGAGCTTCATTTTGACATAAAAATCGAGAAAATGGATGAGAAACGAAGGAGAATAGTAGTTTGGAAAATTTTCCAGTTTTCGACGCCGACAACGGTCACCGGAGTTGGAGGTTGAAGGTGACGAAATATTCCGTCAATTCTGAAGGAATATTCTGACGCCGTAGGTTAACTTTAACGGTTTCAGTTAAGAACTTAACGGAATATTCCCAGAAATATACATGACGGCGTTAACTGACGCTGTCAGTGTGCAAGTCACATGACCACACGTCGGGGCGCATAGGTCCGTGCCATCGCCGACACGTGGAGGCCGGAAAAATTATTCTAAAAATTTCTGGGTGTTCGTGATGTCGAGTAGATAACGTTGGTATGTTCAAATGCCAAAATTGAGCATCGTATGAGAAGTTATTATCGAGTTTCGTTTATGTGTGTTTAATTAACGTATTTACAGTTATTCTCATATAGGCGAGGCCTATCCCGAGGACGAGCGTAGCCAGGCTAGGCGTGGGGGCTACGACCCAACTATTTATCTGTGAGTGGGCAGTTTGTTTTCCCGTACATACCTATATATATTTCTATTTTCCCAAAAAATGAATTTAAATAATGAAATGATTTGAGATGCCATGCAAAGTATCTATTTATTTTAATTATGCATTAGTACTTGCATATGATTGTGATGGTGCTGCGGACGCACAGGTAAGTACCAGGTAGGTGCATGCATTGTTAATAAAGAAAAGACGAGATATGATGTGATATGTTGTTAGCTCATAAACCTGCACATATTGTTAGTACTCACGCCCAGAGTTAGGGGCACAGTCTTTCACGTGTCGTTCACCTCCCGCACTGCATGCTCACCTTGGATCCAAGTAGGTGCACAGTCCTGTCGTATAGACCACTATAGGTGGGTTCGACTCGTAGGTGACTCGCGAATCATTCGCACAGTCTTCACGTGATTGTAGCATTAGAGCATATTATTCTATATACAGTGATGAGTTGCAGACCACTAGAGGTGGTATTGATTTATGTGCAGGATATATATATATACAGCCGAGGGCTGAGTTGATATGATAAGATGATGAGATGATTATGAGCTATATATGCAACCGAGGGCTGAGATGATTAACATATATTTATTCACAACACAGATTTACAATATGAGCATACAGTTAAGATATTAGTTATGATACTTTGGCATGGCATACATACAGATATTTCCAGCATGATTTTGAGATATATATGTATATGAGTATATTTTATTTCTGAAAAATTATACAGGTTTTACGGAGAGGGGTTACAACTTTTGAGAAAAGAATGGTTTTGAAAAAGATTTGTTTTACTTACCCACTCAACTTTGTTTTTCACCCATCCAGGTATTAAGTAGTGTTTGTTGGTGGCATACGAGGATCTTCTGGACGTTCTGACAAAATTCACTCATGTAGGATCACCTGCGGGTGTTATTTCCATTTAGTACTTTCTGCTTGATTGCACGTAGACCATTTATGCTCTGGTTTTGTAAAAGCACCATGAATTCTCGCACTAGCACGTTACCTTAGCTTGAACTGCTAGTCGTTTGGTTTTAATTCCTCCGTATTCCTATTATAAATCCCGCTTCCGCACTGTGCATATGGTTACGTCACACTAAGGTGACGGCCAACACGCCCCCTTCGGGTCGGGGTGTGTCAATATTTTAACATTAATGTCTTATTTTTCTTTTTACAAAATCATTAACTCTCTCCTTACAATCTGCATAGAATTAATTGTGCACATCAAATATGCAATAGGGTTATTTTAGGCATCTAAAAATATAAAATGTGTAAAGTAATATGTAATTAATGAATTCACTTAGACGGATCCTAGTCACAGGGTTTTTTTGAGTAAAAAAAATTATGTCGAGTTTTATATGGAAAAAAATTGAATTTGAAGGGTTAAAGTCAATGCAGTAATTTTAATGGGTAGAACTCGGGTCGAGTTACATTTTCCATTCATTTTATTTTGACACGACACGATCGATTAAGATATCTAATATGTCACAAAAACGATATAAACACAACAAACACAACACGATCGCCGTGTCTAAAGCAAGCACCTAGACACTCTCTACTTTTATTGAATACCTATAAATTAATTGTGACGGTGACCTAACACCTAAGGAAGGCCTAAACTGCTCTATACAGCAACTTTTGGAACACGGAGTGCAACAAAATTTGAGACTCACTGTTTGATTGCCCACTTGAGGGAAAGGCTGAGCAATTTTCTCCACGAGGGACAAAAACTTAACATCAAACAAATATTGGCTTATTCGCTCGTTTGGTTTTACACTTGGCAAACGAGCAATTTTATACATTATATAGCAATATAATAACTATCTAAGTCAGGTCGTCAACTGTTTTCATAAAAAAAAAGTCTAAGTCGTCAACCAATACTCTTATCCACCAAGTCAAGCTGTCAATGATGAAATTAATCAAAACATAAAAAGCGAAAAGTTGAGGACATTGTTATCCATTCCACGTATGTTTATTACTTTTGTTTATTGATTTTCTTTAATTTCTTTGATTTGATAATTAAAAAATTTAAAAAAAATGTAAATAACACCGCTAAAAAATTATTGGAATTTTGAGATCCCCTTTAGTTAATATTTTGGCTGCGATTGTGAAAAATGCCTTGTACCTTGACGCTTTGTGCACTGGTTGTCCTAGAGATTCTATTATTTAAGCTTTCTTTTTCTTATAAAAAAAAAAAGTCTAAGTCGTCAACCAATACTCTTATCCACCAAGTCAAGCTGTCAATGATGAGATTAATCAAAACATAAAAAGTGAAAAGTTGAGGACATTGTTATCCATTCCACGTATGCTTATTACTTTTATTTATTGATTTTCTTTAATTTCTTTGATTTGATAATTAAAAAATTAAAAAAAAATGTAAATAGCACAGCTAAAAAATTATTGGAATTTTGAGATCCCGTTTAGTTAATATTTTGGCTGCGATTGTGAAAAATGCCTTGTACCTTGACGCTTTGTGCACTGGTTGTCCTAGAGATTCTATTATTTAAGCTTTCTTTTTCTTATAAAAAAAAATCCTTCTTGGTACGAAAGAATTTTCCATGGTTGCATTGGATAATGATTCAACGGAGTTAAGTCCTCTTCCATCGAGAGGGAAAAGAACATGAGGGGTGAAAATAATTGATGAAAGAACCAAGACTTGATTTCTGGACGCCTGAATAATTTATGGACCTTTCTTTGTCTTGGAGCCTTGTATTTATAGATTTTTCAAGCCTTGCCTACAGATGCATTTGGCCTTGATTGTGAGCTTGATTAATTGATGAAAGAACCAAGACTTGATTTGTGGCTTGGTTCGTGATTTGTTTACATTAATCAATCAATAAATCAATTATTTAATTAAATAAAATCAAATAATCAATCTTGCCCAATTTGGCATTTCTAGTTGTTTCAATTTAAATTAATTAATTTGTTTAATCTAAATTAAAACCAAACATTAATTTTCCGCCAATCATTGACATGTGTCCTTGATGATTCGTCCGGTTTTGATGAGTCATATGCCACGTAAGCCCTTGCATGTCATCTAAGCCCTCGCATGTCAAAATAATGTGTTTGGGTGATCATTTGTTTTCACCCGAAATTTTGATGTCTACAACTACACTAAGAGCAATTTCAATGTTGATAGCCCCTCGTGGGCTATAGGCAACTCAATTTCCTTAGAGAAGAGTTATTGTCCAAGTGCATCTCCACCCCTAAAGTGAATAATTCAGACAATTTGTATTAAAATATTATTATTTTTTGTTATAAAATAATAAACGATAATTTTATTTATAATTTTGGATAATAATAAAAGTTTTGTATAATTTTTGTATTTTTAATTATTTTTTTAATAATTTTTTAAATAGTGAATGACATCACCGTGACGTCAACATTGCGTCATTTGGCTTGGGGGATGGGCTGGTTAATATCGACTGGGTGACAACTAGTGGTAAACTTTATATAGTGTTGAAGAAAAAAACATTCTAAGGATCCAAATTCATAAAATAATTAGTTTTGTGGGTCCCACACTGTCTTTAGTTGGGTGCATTTTTGTTCACCACTTACTTATTATTTGATGAATTTAAATTTTTAAATTTATGTCTATTCCTTACATATATATATATATATATATATATATATATCGAGATTTAAATTTATCTAACATTGATAAGAAAAGATGATGCATGTCACCATCACTTATTGATGGTGCTGAAAAATATTCTAGCATGAGCTAGCTATTCCAGCTTTTTTTGGTCCAATAGGGGAATGTAATATAAGGGTAAAACCCAGACAAGAACAGCAAAGGAGGCTAAAAAGCAGTCCGGCCCCAGGAAAAGGCTATAAACAAAGCAAGTAAAAAGACCAAACAGTGGTTAGAAAGGGTTAGAGGTCCGAAAGAGATTATAACAAGACATAAAGCGCAACTTTTGTCCAAATCTTATACATCCCACTAACCCAGAAAAAGGCAAAAAGACAGCTAGGTACCCCAACATGATCAACACCTTTGCTTCATTTTCCACATTGGTGGGTTACCCTGAGCAACTCAAATAATTATCAAATAATCCAACGTTTTTCACGTTGGTGGGTTACCTTGAACCTTTTTATAGTTACCCGGAAGTGATAAAACTGAAAGTTAGAGAGTTGAACAATATTTCTATATAAAAATCACTAGACCGTAATATTAAGTGGCGAAAATATATTCTAAAATTACTTTAAATATAGAATAACGTGTTCAATAATCACGTGTTACCTATTATACAGACTTGAATTTTCTCCCTTCTAGTCTTGTCCCCTCCTTTTATTCTAAGCTGTTCAAAGTATTTTCAAGTTAATTTAAAGTTCAAGATTATAGCAAAAACTTACCATGAAAAAGAAACCACTAATAAGAAGAGAAAAACAAACATAAAAGGAAATATTAAAAAATTTGGCCACTAATTGGGTTTGAGGCCCACATGGAAGAAGATAAGAAAAGTTTCTTGTTTCGGCTTGCAAGTCTGTTTCCCACAGCAATGGGTTTGAGGCCCACATGGAAGAAGATCATAAAAGTTTCTTATTTCGGCTTGCAAGTCTGTTTCCCACAGCGATTCCTACCAGTCCACTCCATTGATTGTTGTCCAAGTTTCTGTATGTTTGTTTGTTGATACAGTTCGAATGAGTCTTACTCTTCTAAGGTCTTTATTTTGAAGACATGTGAAGACCAAAACATATCATCCACAAGATTATATTAGTTTAGATCCAAAAGTTTGAAATAGTTGACAACTTAATAAACCAAATCCAACTTAAAATCTATCAACCATTAAAAAACTCATTTTCTTATTTTGATTAAGTTGTCAAATATTTTAAGTCTTTGGAACTAAACTAATATAATATTTTGATTAATATGCATTTGATTCTTATAGGTCCTCAAAATGAGTATCTTAGAAGAGCATGACTCCAGTTGGAATATAGGAATCTCGTCCGTTTAGTGACGGGCCCATACTTCAACATTTGTTTGCCTGAAACTATCTACCATCCGCCATCTCAATCTATATTCATCCGCCATCTCAATCTATATTCATCTGCCATATATCTGGAATCTACCTATCTGCCTGTCCAATTGTAGCGGAGCCTACTTGTTCACTTGGCGAAGTCTACCTACCTGTTTGCATGTCCGCCTAAAGAAGTTTATATTTGCATCTGCTTGTTGGTAATCTCATGTTGCATACTGGGTCGTTGGGAAATAAATTGGTTACAAATTTGTCATTCATGAGATTCGAACTCAAGATTTCTTACAACTAAAGAAGAATATTACTAAACTGTAATACTAAATGACTATATATATTCAACTTGAGTGTAAGAGGCTAATGCACCACATATTATGAAACTCGAATCTAATAGTTAAAACACTCGTAATATTCAATGCTATGTAACTTTAAAGTCGTACCTGTGTCTCTTGTTTTGCTCACTCTTCACATGTTTTCTTTGCAATGTCTCTTGAGATGGGTTGGGCCTTTCATTATTCCTCTGGGTACAGATTTGGGTTCTATTGTAAAATAAAAATTTTACTCTTATCATATTTTCACACTATATTTGTACAATTCTTCTAATAAAAATGAGACTTAAATGTGTCCGTGGGTTATATCCACTAAACTGTAAGACCTGTGCATATTATAAAATGAACACGGATCCAGTGGCGGATCCACAGTGGGGTCAATGGGGTCGCACGACCCCTTGGACGCCATGGAAACAACCTTAGACGCCATGGAAAGACCCCTTGGAGCTGGTGGTGCGACCCCTTGGACGCCATGGAAAGACCCCTCGGCTGCACACCAGGTGTTTGACGAAAGGTCTGAAAGACCTTTCGCTGTGCTGCGCTTCGGAAGAAGAAGGCGCTCGCGCGCCAATTTTTTTTCAAACGAACCTGGGCAAAACGACGTCGTTTTGGCCCAGGAAATTTTTTTAAATGACCTGGCCAAAACGACGTCGTTTTGGGTCAGGTCTGAACAAAAAAAAAATGCCCAGCGTGTCCTGGGCAGGCTGAACAAAAAAAAAAATTCCCAGCGTGTCCCCAATCCCCCCCCTTATGCACAGCAGCACAGATCCATTCCTCCAAAAGAAAAAACCCAATTTTCTTTTGTATATGTAGAATATATTTGATTTAATTGAAATTCAATTCATATTTATTTTGATTAAATTGATGGTTTGTTTATATTGTGAGTTTTTATTTTCATGATATTTACTTGATATTTTTTACTTGAGTCCTGACATCAGAAATTTCAGATATAGATTTACACATTTAAAGCTTTTTTCTTTGCACAAAGCAAAACCAACAATGTAGAACAGTTCTTTGACAAATAGTTTTTGTTTTTGGGCCATCATTTTCAGGAATTTGTATCAGTTTCAGTATTTATTATGTTTTTCTTCTTGTTATTGGTTGATGCAGATATTATGGTGAATGATAAGGAATTAAGTGAACAACTTTGGTGGGTGTTCTGTAGTTGAGTAGCTACCAATTCGGTTTGCATAAAGATACCTGAAATAATGAATAATAAGACCCCATTACGTATTCTGCAGATCATTTGTTTTTGGTTGGTAGAGAGAAAGTTTTTTAGTCTTAAGCAAATAAAATTAGGTTTTTGAAGTTTTAAGGATTTGATTAGTCTCCTATGCTAGTGTGTAAATTGTAATGATAAAGCATCAGATACAGCATCAGATGCAACATCAGTTATATGCAGCATCAGTTATATGCAGCATCAGTAGATGCAACATCAGTAGATGCTGCAGCATCAGATGCAGCATCAGTCATATATAGATGTAGCATCAGTAGATGCGGCAAAATCAGTAGATGCGGCAACATCAGTAGATGCGGCAGCATCAGTAGATGCAGCATCAGTCATATGCAACATCAGTCATATGCAGCATCATATGCAGCATCAGTCATATGCAGCATCAGATGCAGCATCAGTTATATGCAGCATCAGTCATATGCAGCATCAGTTATATTGCCATTTATTTGTTCAATGATATTTTCTTCTTGGTTTTTTTTTTTGGAGCTTTTATATTGGGACCACCCTAAGTTAAAATCCTGGATCCGCCACTGTATGGGAGCAATCTTGAAACATGTTAGTTACTACGCAAATGAGGCATTAACAGGTGTACAATATACCTTTCTAAATGACTTCAGGCCTACTAAGACTCGATGAAATGACAATGTGCATGCTATTTATGTTTAAAAAAATTTGCGCGCTACGCGCGCTTTTCTTACTGACCCCTCAAACATTATTTCCTGGATCCGCCACTGCACGGATCCCCTCCGAATCCATTATGTGGGGATCCTAGGGATCTCTACATCTCAACCGTTCATCGTGAATTGTACGGCCAGTTTTCGTCAAGTACTGTTTGTGTTTAATTTAAAATAATAAAAATAAAATAATTTATTACCGCACGATTCACGATAAACGACTGAGATCTGGAGATTCTTAGGATTCTCACATAATGGATCCGGTGGGGATCCGTTTCATTATAAAATGACTTACGTCATATTAAAAGACCTGCGTCATATTAAAAGACAAACTTGAATTCTATTAAATAGAATTGCAATGCAGCTAGCAGCTTCAATTTCTCCCACTCAACCCAAATGCTAGCTCTCTGCATGCTATTCTCTCTCCATCTTGTAAACTGAAATCCTCGTCGTAGCTATTTATTACGTAATGTGCATATATACTTAAGTTATTATGGATAGAAACGTCAAGGGAATAAATTCAGATGTGGAGAACCCAGTAGAGAAAATAGACAGGTTCGTATTCTCTCTCTCTCTCGAATTCTGAACTTAGCTTGCTCTTATGCTATTTAGACCCAACGCTTGAATATATGGCCATTACAACACCTTCTGTTCCTTTATTTTTAAATTTTAAAACTCCCAAAACTGCATAGTGGCACCGTTGAAGAGCCGGCGGCGAGGCGACGGAACTCATCTAATCGGATGAGAGGCTGTAGATGGCATCGGAGTTGCATATGGCGGCCAATTTGATTCACTATTCAGACTTCAAAGACGCGAGGAGTGGACTTCAGTGAAAACCTTTAACAAAGATAAACTTCTTTCTACAGACTCGGTGACCCCGTTTCATAATCATTCCTCCAAGGAAACGTCGTGTCACGTTTAACAAAGACAAACTCTTACTTGTACTAATTTATGGGATTGACTACAAATATATACTGAATCATATATAATATTACTTTGGAGTGAGGTCCCTCCAGCGTTTCTTCATGATGCCCTCCTTCAAGATAGCTTTACTTGATTTGAAGTTCTAACGAAATCGTTTCCTTTCAAAAAAGAAATATACACACATATAATATATATTAATATACATAAATGACCTAGTCGGTGATTTGTCCCAAATTGTATAGAGTTACCAATTTCTCTCATGAGTTTTAATTTAAGGCGATTATCTCTTAAACTTTTGTAAATAGTCAATTTCCCGTTGGTGTTAGGTTTTGAAATTTTTCATCCATCTTGGTCAAGCGGATAACACATGTCAACTATATAAGGGCAAAAATGTAATGTTGTATTGGTAAATGGGGCGCAAAGCCAATAATTTGTAACTGCTAATTAAACTTCCATGACTAATTTAAACGGAAAGTGTACAGAGTCACCTAGTGGAAGAGAAGAAGAAGAAGAAAAAAACAATACGTTGTCCACATTAAGGATAAAATTACTTTATTACCCTCAAACACTTGCCATATGACCAAAATGGATAGAAAATTCCAATAATTAATGTCTTGGGGTAGGGGAAAATTGGCTAGAATTAAAGTTTAGGAGAAAATTGGTACCTTTGTACAAATTCGGGATGGAAAATTGACAAATAGCAATATATATTTAGGGGTGTGATATCCACACACCCCTTTTTACTTCTCTCACACCTTTTTTGGATTTCGGCCGTCGGATCGGATGAATTGAAGAAGATCTAACGGATAGAAATTAATAGAGTGTGTGAGAAGTAAAAAGGGGTGTGTGGATAGCACACCCCTATATTTATCATCTGGAATATCAAAGTGAGATTCGGCCTTTTTTTTTAATATAGTAGTTTTTGTATTTTGTTGTGTATAGTGATAATTTCTAAAAGTAGTGGTCTAATTTTATTTAGACTTCTTGTGGTGGTCTTCAACCAGTCACATGAATTTTAATTGATCATTAGATAATAATTATATATATATATATATATATATATAAGTATTGTAGTTAATTTTGTAAAATTATTATTTTTCATTATTATGTTACGTTATGCAAGGAGGGATACTTGTTTTAGCGAAGAATGTCTGAAATAAATCTAATAGCTGCTATTAGAATCGGATTTATATCTCATTTTATCTTGTTTAATTTGTTAGCTCAAGGGGCTCATATGTTAGGGTATAGGGTGAATGCATATGAATTTCATTCGTTGTTTATTGTGTGTTTCCCAGAAAGGTTGTAGAACGTGGGAAATCAGTGGCTAGAACTGAGACGAGTGCTCGAAAACCAAAAGATGAACACAATTGGTTAACAGATATAAAGAAGATTTTTGATGTGCTCAAGCGGACGATTTTTGATGTGCTCAAGCGGACGATTTTTGATGAGAATCAGAAGCCTTACCTTGAAAGGTGGAATAGTATAATTGTGATCTCATGTGTATTTGCTGTCTCTCTGGATCCTTTGTTCTTTTACGTTGTGAACATCGATCAGGAAAATAAGTGCCTTCATACGGACAAAACGTTGAAAATTGTTGCTCTTGTTATGCGATCTCTCACGGATGTCATTTTCGTGGTGCATTTGATATGTGAAATTTTGGACTCTGCAATGGACAAAAAGTCGGGGCCTTCAGCCTCCGGAACGAATACCCCGAATAATGAACCGTCCGAGGAGTTGGAACAAACTAGAGGAAATTCCCGTAACAAAGGGGAAGACGGAGGGTTGAATCAATATGCCAGGAAAATAGCTCAGAATGTATCGTGGCTATCCATCATAATTGACGTTTTAGCTCTTCTTCCCCTCCCACAAGTAAGAGAAATTAACAACTCTAATTATTTTTTGTTTTTAATTTGGTAGCTAGCTGAAATTGATGGATTTCCATGTTCTAACCCTGGTTTATCTTTTAATTTTCTGCAGCTGATAATACTAATGTTTTACCCAACGAAAGACTCAGGATTTGTGGAACACAAAATGTTTGTGAATGTGTTTCTTCTCGGTCAATATGTTCCAAGAATTTTTCGAATTCACCTGTCAGCCAAGTTATTCAAAAAGGTGAAAGGGAAATGGGCTAATGGTCTATTCAACTTGTTTCTCTACATTCTTTCCGGTCACGTAAGTTTCAACTCAATTGTCATTATATTTTAATACTTTGTTAATTACTAATGTTGGATTATGAACCGATGCAGTTTTTTTCAAAAATGATTGTGTAGAAATATGACTATTTAAATTAAGGGTAAAAGACATTTTACTACCCTAATGTTTGGTGGTTTTCAACATTTAGTACATCAATTTTTTTTTCATCCCAGAGTCATACCTAAAGTGTAAATTTTGGGACAGTCTTATACATCCGTTAGTCAAACTGTTAATTCTCCCGTTAAGTGATGACGTGGCGCTCTGATTGAGTGCCACGTGTCATTAAAAATATTTAAAAATTATTTAAATAAAAATTATTTAAAAATTAGTATTTAAATAAAAAAAATAGGGTAAAAGACATTTTACTACCATAATGTTTGGTGGTTTTCAACATTTAGTACATCAATTTTTTTTCATCCCAGAGTCATACCTAAAGTGTAAATTTTGGGACAGTCTCATACATCTGTTAGTCAAACTGTTAGTTCTCCCGTTAGTTCTCATATATCCGTGTCCCCCCAACCCAAACCTTCCCTTCGATTTTTTTTTAGTTTTGTTTTGCTAAATTTGGTGCGGGTTGCAGAGGAGATGAGGGCGGGTGGGTGATGTGAGTTGCAGAGGAGAGAAGGGAGGGAGGGTGGGTGGGAGTTGCAGAGGAGAGGAGGAGAAGGAACAAAAAAAAAAAAAAAAGAAGACACAGAAACGGAACCCACCAGAAGAAGAAGAAGGAGAGAAGAATAAATTTTTTTGGGTAAAAGACATTTTACTACCCTGATGTTTGGTGGTTTTCAACATTTAGTACATCAATTTTTATTATTATTATTATTATTATTTAAATACTAATTTTTAAATATTTTTTATTTAAATAAATTTTAAATATTTTTAATGACACGTGGCACTCAATCAGGGCGCCACATCATCACTTAACGGGAGAACTAACAGTTTGACTAACGGATGTATGAGACTGTCCCAAAATTTACACTTTAGGTATGACTCTGGGATGAAAAAAAATTGATGTACTAAATGTTGAAAACCACCAAACATTAGGGTAGTAAAATGTCTTTTACCCTTAAATTAATCATGTAGAATGTTTATAATATATAGGGTTTAAGAAAACTCATATGTGGTAGGATTTCTAAATTAATTACAATTGATATTACGTTCCGTTAATTAAGGAGAAGATTCCGAATTAATTAATTCTATAATTCTAACACCACCACCATGCCATTTAGTATTACGATCTAGTGACATTCATCTTCACTTGTAAGTAACTCCCCGACTTCCTTAATGTAGATGCTATCGTTTGTTTATAAATAAAAAAAATTAAAAAAAAAACCACAACCACCACCACCACTCACCACCCCCAGCAATTAATTGACGATCTTGATTACATGTTATGGATTTAGGTACTCGGAGCTTTTTGGTACTTTTTCTCTTTTCAACGAGAGGCATCATGTTGGCACGAGGCTTGTGTAAAACTTAGTGTTGCATGTAATGACACTTTTTGTATTGGATGCAAGGACACTTTGTACTGCGATAGTGGGAATATTACTGCAAGATATATTATCGGACCTCACAAGACTTGCCCGTGGAATACTCTATATGCTGGGAGTGCTAAGGAAAGAAATATTATCAGACAACTAAACCAGAGTTGCCCGTTCGGTATGCCAGAGGATTGGAATACTACTGTCAGAGATATTAACAGACGTCTAAATATTATCAAACATCTAAATGAGAGTTGCCCGTTGGATACTCCAGATGGTGCTTTATCTCCATTTAACTTTGGAATATTTCTTGATTCTCTTAAAAATGAAAACCCGGATCGAGAATTTGGAAAGAAGTTTTTATACTCTTTTTGGTGGGGCTTGCGAAATCTAAGGTACGTTGTATATCCATTGACAATCAACAATTTTCATAAAAATATGTAACGAATAAAATTTTGGGGGTTATCTAATTCGGTAACATTGCCTAATATTTTGCAGTAATTTTGGGACAAATCTGGTAACAAGTACGTATGTGTGGGAAAACTTGTTTGCGATTCTCATTTCAGTCATTGGCTTGCTACTGTTTATATATCTTATTGGAAACGTGCAGGTTGGTATATTAAATCTCTCTGTACGTTAACTTTCAACAATTTTTCTGTGTTTGGGAGTTGAGACTACGGAGATCATTCTTCGAGTATATTACGTAATTGTTTGATTTGTGGTGAGACAGGCTTTTATGCAGATGGAAGCTACAAAAACAGAGGACATGAGACGACAAGGTAAAACAGAGGAAAGAAAACCAGAGGAAGCAGCTACAAAAACAGAGGACATGAGACGACAAGGTAAAACAGAGGTAAGAAAACCAGAGGAAGCTATAAGACACGAGGAGATGAGACAACAAGGTATAAAAACAGAGGAAAGAAAAATAGAGGAAGCTATAAGAGACGAGGAGATGAGACAAAAAGCTGCAAAAAAAGATGATGAGCGTTGTCTTTGCATGAAAACACTTACGAAAGTATGTTCCTCAATCTCTATCTCTCACCATTAATTTATGGAATTCGTTGTTTTAAAACAAAATGACATTAACATTCGATGTTGGAGTTAAAATAATGATAAGATTGCACTATAATCTTAAAGTTTATAGTCCATAGTTATACAATAATGCTAAGTTAGTTAACAACACAGAATCACATTGTTATTACTAAAACTAGGTTAATGTTACATTCATTTTAAAATTATTGTTCAAATTAAAGAGTACAGTAGATTAACCTATGTATGTATACTACAGATACCAATGCTTAAAGAAATGGATGAAAAAGTGTTGACGATGATGTGCGACTATCTAAAGCCAGCGACGTACATTGAGAATAGCTTCGTTTTTCGAACGGGAGATCCACTAGATTGCATGCTGTTGATTATGGAAGGGACAATGTGGACCTACGCGTCGAGTGATAGTCATGCTGGGCAAGGAATCTCATCAATGGCCATGAAGCCCCTCAGGAAAGGTGACTTTTACGGGGAAGAGCTTCTCGATTGGGCATCAGACTGTTTCACCGAAGTTCCAGTCTCCAGCAAACATGTCAAAAGTCGGACAAAAGTAGAAGCATTTGTGCTCATGGCCGAGGACTTGGAAACTGTAGTCTCCCAATTCAGACCTCCTGAAGAGGTGGAGAAGGTGACACTTTCTGCTGTTCTTCGTTTCCATACCAAGGCGCAACGACGTCCGCCTCCGTCCCTGGCTGAAATAGGGGATGACAATAGTGAGACCTTGCCATCTGCAGCAAGTAATTAGTATCTTCAGAAACGTCAAGGTAGAGACGCTTTATGGCCAAGAGTTCCATACACAACCTGGCTGAGTAGATTTTGTATATATAAGCTCTGGCCTCAAAATAATATTGTTACTGGTTGATAATTAGCCGTACGTTTCAATAATTAATCAGTGGTGGCCACAATACCATTTCTGTCAGGGATTGTTTATGTTGGTCATGTTCTGAAACATTTGCAGTTATGAGGTTTAAGTTATTAGGCATAGAAAACTCTAAACTTTATGTATCGTGCTTGATGTTATATATGGTAATTCACTATTTCGATGCGGATACGGTAGTTCACTGCTTAAGGCAGTTTTTGAGTTTTTAATGGCCTAGGGCGATAAGCCAATGGGGTTATTTCCTACACATTATTTTCATAACGAAATAATTTTTCAATAAATTTAGTCGAATCACCTATTTCTTAGTTTTTTTTAGAGGAACTTATTTGAAAGGAGATTGAGAAGGAGAATGGAAAGGAAGAAAAAGGGGGAAGGTTTGTTTGCACAATAGTTTTGGTAAGGAGATATAATTAACTTTTTTTTTCACTCTGTCAATATATTGTTCATTTGAGCTCCTCTACCATACCTGAGTTGTATTTTTAACGCTAATATTATATATATATATATATATATATATATATATATATATATATATCTTTTTTTGTTCATATATGTATATACCAATATGAAAAATATTTGGGGCCTCTTTGATGCGGGCCCTAACCAGTCGACCTTCCCGCCCTTTACTCAGGAATGGCCCTGTTCAAGAGGTGAGGTTTGACTTAGCCAAAATAGGCTCTTATATTAACATAGCTTCTCACTTTGGTCTTAAAGATTTGAAATCAATAGATATGGTCCTTGAGTTTGTCCACCATCAACTATTTTGGTCATTCCGTTAAAAATCTCTATTTGGTCATTTGGTCAAAAATTCCATTAACTAAGGATAAATGACAAAAATACCCTCAATTTTTGTCAAATCATTTATACCCATTATTTATTAAATTGAGGATATTTTTGTCATTTTGGTCATTAATTAACAAAACTTTCACAAATGACCAAAATGATTGATGGTAGACAAAATTATGGACCACTTTTATTAATTTCAAATCTTAGGAATCAAGTGAGGAGTTACGCAAATCTCAAGAACCATTTTAGTTAAAAAGCCTAAAAAGTTTAAGCGGCCTAAAGTGGATCAACTTCTTGCAAATAACCCACTGTTGAACAAAATATTTGTAATTTCATGCGTCACTCGACCCTATGTTCTTTTACATTCCATTCATCGATCAAGACAAGAAGGGCCTTGGAATAGACAAAAAGGTGAAGACTGTAACTCTTCTTTTGCGACTCCTCACGGATCTCATTTTCGTAGTGCATATTATTCATCAAATTCGCTCATCAGGCCATTAAATCTGTCAACTCACAAGAAATGGCAATAGCCATGAAGTTGTCGTAGTACTCGATCTTTAAAGTTTTGGTCAATTTTTGGAAGTTGTTATTGGAACTCTAGAAAATTAGTTATACACTCTTCCAAGTTATTTTTCTCTCTTATATTTACATGTTTAAATTGCAAAGTAACTTTTTGAAGCGGTAATAAAAAATTCCTAATGTCTTTTGTAAAATATATGAGTAGCTATAGGTTTAACTAGTTCTGTTTGTTTGTTTCTCCCAGGTGCGTTTAGTAGGAGTTTTCTTCAAGAAGATAGGCCCTGGATATCTGGAAAATAGAAAGGCTCTAAATTTTGTCCTTGTTGCCCAATATCTTCCTGGGATTTACCGAATTCACCTCTCCTCTTAACAACCTTCCACAAACTGGAATATGGGCCAAGGGAGCATTCAATTTTTTACTGGAATATGGGCCAAGGGAGCATTCAATTTTTTACTGGAATATGGGCCAAGGGAGCATTCAATTTTTTCCTTTACATCTTTGCAAGTCATGTAAGTTTCTTTTTTATTGTCAATTTATTTTAGTCTTTTAAATTTCATTGCTTCGTCTACTCCTAAACCTAACTTACTCCTACCCAGCATCCTATTTTTAGAATTATGGAGAGACGAGTCATACAGCTCATTTCCAACAACACCGATATTGTCCTCAACTTGATAATTACCACCTGCATAATCTGTCAGGTGTGAGATTTTATCGCAAAAGGCATCGGTGTTAGTTGGAGTAGGATTAGGATATTTAAACTCTTCTTTTCTTATTGATACAATCGATGTGGGGCATTTCAACACGCTCCCTCACGTGGGACCCAATTAGTGGGTCACACGTGGGAGATCCACACATCAACAACCACAACCACGTAGAGTCAAGGGGACTCACCCTACACGTAGGGCCAAAAGACCCACCATCATCGCGCGAGGCCAAGGAGACCCATCCATCACATGGCAGTATAGTACGGCCCGTTTCATTGTATTACTTCATTGTAATATATACATATACAATCATGTTCAATATGGAAACACTAATCCATAAAGGACACAACAATATATCCTTCCTAATAAAAGGTTCCTAATATCTACAATATATTTACATACCTATTATAATGACTCTCGTTTACACTCCCCCTCAAGTTGGCAGATAGATATCACACATGCCCAACTTGACGAGTAAGTCACTAAACCTTCGACTACACATTGCATGAGTAAGAATATCTGCAAGTTGCTCCTTTGAATCCACAAATGGTATTGAAAAAATCTTCTTTTCAAGCTTCTCTTTGATGAAATGTCGATCAACCCCTACATGCTTCGTTCTATCTGTTGTTCTGGGTTATCAGCTATATCTCTTTCTGATTTGTTATCACAATACAATCTCATGGTCTCCTTCGGTTTAAACCCGAGTACCCAATGAAGCTTTTGCAGCCAAAGGATTTCAAAAATTCCCTAAGCCATACCTCTATATTTGGCCTTAATTGATGATTGCGATACCACCTTCTGTTTTTTGCAACACTATGTCACCAAATTCCCTCCAACGAAGGTAAAGTAACCAAAAGTAGATCGTCTATCAGTTACATCACCTGTCCAATCTGCATCAATACATCCTTCAATCTTCAGATGCCTGTTCTTTCCATACAAGACCCATTTTCCTGGTGCTGACTTTAAGTATGCTAAGATAAGCATAAGAGCAGCCATATGATCCACACGGTGCATGCATGAATTCACTTCCAACATAGGCAATGTTAGGACGAGTATGAGCCAAATAAATCAGTCTCCCATTAAGCCTCTGATATATACTTTTATCAATAGGTTTCTGATTCGGATCAAAACATAAATGATGTTTTTCAACAATATGGGTCTTTACCGGCTTACATCCTAACATACCAATTTCTCTTAATAAATCTAGTACATACTTATGTTGAGACAAGAAGATACAATTAGGTGAGCACGCAACTTCAACTCCTAGAAAATACTTCAAATCCCCCAAGTTCTTCATCTCAAACTCGGCTGCAAGGTTCCTTTGCAATTTGGAAATCTCGTCAACATCATCTCTTGTTATAATCATGTCATCTACGTAGATAATCAAGGCTGCCACTTTATCTTGTCTACGTTTCACAAATAAAGTGTGATCTGAATGACTCTGACGATACCCATTCTATTTCATGACTTGAGTAAATCTATCAAACCACGCACGAGGCGATTGCTTAAGTCCATAAAGTGACTTACGCAAACGACATACTCCGGTATTTACACCATCGCTATATCTAGGAGGCAAATCCATGTACACTTCTTCCTCCAAATTCCCATGGAGAAATGCATTCTTCATATCAAATCGTTTTAATGGCCAGTCTATATTTGCAGCTAAAGAGATAAAAACATGTACTGTATTCAACTTGGCAACCGGAGAGAAAGTCTCATGGTAATCCACACCATATGTTTGGGTATAATCTTTAGTTACCAACCTTACTTTGTATCTGTCTATTGTTCCATCAACTTTATACTTAACTATAAATACCTACTAGCATCCCACTGTCTTTTTTCCTGCGGGTAGCACCATCACCTCCCAGGTATTATTTTTCTATAATGCCAACATTTCTTCATCCATCGCTTTTGCCTACTTCAGATCCTTCAGATATTTTTCCACTCAAGTTGGTACTTGAATAGACTTCATATTACTCACCAAGATCTGACACTCTGGTGCAAGCTTATTGCATGATACATAGTTGGCTATCAAATGCTATTATTTCGTACACTGTTTGAGTCAATTCGACTCGTGAGCTATGGTACAAATTGGAATCATGACTTGCAACTGCATCATAATCGCACATTCACGAGCTCTGTTCTCGTCTACGTAGCATCACGAAAGATGATTCTACGGCTGCACTCTATCTTCAACAAATTGAAGAAATCGCAGATGCTCTTGCAAATGCCAGAGCTCCAATTGAAGATTCTGAGCTGATCTTTATGATTTGACATCGTTTGCCCCTGAGTATGAAGCTTTCATTGATGCAATCCAATTTCACCTTGGTTCTACCACTATTGATGAACTTCATGGGTTTCTCTTGAGCAAAGAGCTTTAGTTGATTGCTCGCAAGAAAACTTCACCATCTGCACCAATTCAGGCCTTTAATTCTTCTGCTGGTCTGCTTCCAACACCAATTGGTGATTTTGGTGCTCAAGCATTTCTTACTCATAACAGATCTCCTTCGAACTACTATGGTCCTTTAAATCGTGGCAACCTCTTTCATCCTAGAAATTACACCAATCGTGGGCCATAGAGAAACAATCAAGGTTTTCAAGGCAATCAACGATTCAATCGTGGAAATCAGGGTAATCATCGTTGCAATTGTGGTTCCCGTTCTAAATACAACAACTCTACTTGAAAGATCTCTTGTCAAATTTGCCATCAACTGGATCATGAATCTATCGAGTGCACTCAGCGCATGAATCTTACCTTTGGCATCAAGAATTCTCAAACTGCCTACAATGCATCTACAATTCCTACTTGACTTTTTGATTCTGGTGCTAGCTCGCACATGACTCATTTCTACACCAATTTGCAAAACCCTGAGGCATACATTAGACCTGAGCAAGTGTATATTAATGATGGCAAAGGTTTGCTTATACTCAATACTAGTTCCTCTACACTTAATACCGGTTCTCATTGTTTTGATCTCAAATATATCTTAGATGTTCCGCATCTTAAGCAAGATTTGATTTCTGCAAATCGCTTTATACTTGATAATTGGTGTTCTATTCATTTGTATCATTTTCACTTCATTGCGAAAGATCTTTCTTCGGGAAAAACACTGTTTAAAGATCCTGTGAGAGCTAGATTCTACCTATTTCATGCATCCTCTATTGCTGGCAATCAACATGCATTTGTAGCATATACTAAAGCCTCACAGCATACTTGGCATCAAAGATTAGGTCACCCTGCACTTAAAATACTAAATAAACTAGCCTCTAAGTCTTGTATTTTAGTTTCCAGTGCTTTAAATAAATTTGTGTGCTCTAGCTGTGTTTTAGGTAAATGTTCAAAACTGTCTTTTACTTATGTTTCTTGTACATTAAGTAGGCCTCTAGAACTTTTACAACTGATGTATGGGGTCATGCACCACTCATGTCTGTTAATGGATATCGGTATTACATCATCTTTGTTGATGGCTACACAAAGTATACTTGGTTCTTTCCTCTTAAATCCAAATCTGATGTCTTTGATACATTTGTGCAATTTAAAGTGTTGGTCGAAAATTTGCTCACAGCTAAAGTTGTTACTCTAAGATTTAATTCTGGTGGGGAATTTCTTAGTCTCAAGTTTATCAAGTTTCTTCAAGAGCATGGTATTTCACATTAGTTAAGCTACCCTCACACACCAGAGCAAAATGGTTCTGCTTAGCACAAACACATGCATGTAGTTGAAACTGCATGAATTCTCCTTGCAGTATCCAAGGTTCCTTATGCTTATTGGGTTGAAGTTTTTCCACAGCTATTTATCTCATCAACAGAATGCCAACAAGTACAAGATTATCTCATTAGGAATTATTGTTTCACAGATCTTCAGACTACATATATCTAAAAATCTTTGGATGTAGATGTTTCCTATGGTTGAAACCTTATGCCACTTCCAAGCTTGATCCCAAAAGCAAGGAATGTGTCTTTCTTGGGTACAATTTGAATCACAAAGGCTACAAATGCCTTGATCCTCACAATGGCATAATGTATCTTTCAAGGCATGTGATTTTTGATGAAGATACATTTCACTTTGCTCAAAATGATCTCTTTCAGCAATCAAGTTCTAGTTCTAGTTCTTCTCAGATGCAGCAACCAAATACCATTCCAACCACATTAACATTTCCCATTATATTTCAGCCATCTCAATCTACTTCTACTCCCTTACCTATAACTTTATCTTCACCTTCTCTGCCACCCTGCCTACCTCTCATCACAATTCTATCCCAAGTACAATTCCTGAATCCTCAATACCTCTTAACATTCATCTTATGCAAACTGGATCTAAATCTGTCATTTTTAAACCTAAAGCACTATTGGCAACCAAGCATCATATCTCTTCTAATTTATCCATAGATTATACACCATCCACTTATCTTTAAGCATCAAAACACTCACATTAGAGGCAAGTCATGCAGGAAGAGTTCAATGCTCTTATTCAAACAGGGACTTGGTTTTTAGTTCCTGCAAATCCATCTCAGAATTTAGTTGGTGCAAAATGGGTGTTTAGAATAAAAAGAAAACCAAACAGTACCATTGATAGGTACAAAGCTAGGCTTGTTGCCAAAGGCTTCCATCAACAGCAAGGTTTGGATTATACTGAGACATTTAGTCCAGTTGATAAGCCTGTCATTATTAAGCTTATTCTCACATTGGATGTCAAGTTTGATTGGTTTCTCAATCAACTTGATGTTAGCAATGTTTTTCTGCATGGTAACTTGATAGAATCTATGTTTATGATCCAACCACTAGAATTGAAGACCCTACCAAGCCAAATCATGTCTGCTATCTCCATAAGTCTCTGTATAGATTAAAGCAAGCCCCTAGGGCTTGGTATGAGAAGTTGACCATTGCATTGAAGTCTCTTGGTTTCTCAGGTTCACCAAATGACCATTCCTTATTTGTGAAGAAAGATCCTACATTGGTTTTCATTTTAGTCTACGTTGATGATATTATTGTTACTGGACCAAATGCTCAACTATGTCAAGCAATTATATCTCAGCTCAGTTCTTTATTCCTTGTCAAAGATCTCGGCCCTCTTCATTACTTCCTTGGTATTGAAGTCAATAGGTCATCATCTGGTATACTACTCTCTAAGACCAACTATATACTCGACCTCATTTCCAAGGCACATATAGAAGGTTCTAAACCTTGCATCACCCCACTTAGCACAATCAAATTGGATCATGAGTCTTCTATGCTTGATAATCCTGAGGAATATAGGTCCTTGGTTGGTGGTTTGCAATACTTGACCGGGACACGACCAGATTTGTCTTATGCAGGGAATTTGGTCTATCAATTCATGCAAAGTTCGAGACAAGCTCACTTTCAGGTAGTCAAACACATTCTCAGATATCTAAAAAGTCTATCACTTGGTTTGTGGTTTTCCATATGTTCTAAGTCTCTCACTCTTACTGCTTTCTTCGATGTTGATTGGGCAGGATGTAACATTGATCGACGTTCAACTAGTGGGTTTTGTGTCTATTTAGGAGACTCACTTATAAGCTGGAGTGCAAATAAATAGCCTACTATGGCTTGATCATTGACAGAAAGCGAACATCGATCACTTGCCAACACTGCAGCTAAATTGACCTGGATATGCAAGTTGTTGGTTAATGTTGGCGTTGTTCATCCTTCTTCCCTCATATTTGGTGTGATAACATTTCTGCCATCTCATTGGCTAGAAATCCTATCTTTCATTTTAGAACCAAGCATGTGAAAATTGATTATCACTACATTCGGAAAAAGGTGTTTGCTAATCAAGTGAAAGTCCTTTTTGTGTGCACTCAAGATAAGGTTGCAGATATCTGGACCAAGGCACTGTCCAAGCAACGATTTCTTCTTCTCAAGGACAAACTTTCTCTTTGGTTACCTCAATTGGGTTTGAGGGGGATCATAAGGGTAAAACTGTCAACATTTAAGTTTGTTAAAGGTTGTTATAAAGGTGGTTATGGCAGTTTGTAATTAGTGAGTAATTAGTTGGATAATATATACACCAATGTGTAATATTATTTGTTATGAAATAAGAGAATAATTTTCTCATTACAGTGAACCATGAGTGAGTGTACGTGTTGTATGGATAGCTTTACATCAATCAATCAGTTACAAGATAGACTTATCTCAAATAACAAATTTACAAAATTAAATACATGTGATAATAGTGATCATAAGATTAAACCAAAGAGTATTTGTTGAAGAGTTGCAGAAGAATGCAAACTGTACCTCAGCATATTCGAATTGTTTGGCAACAGAGTTGGGCGGGATGGTTTTCAAAAGTCTCCGGCTTATCAAGATTTCCTTTTCTTTTACATTTCATGGTCAAATACAAGGTGCCATGTGCCATGGATCTTAAAGTGGGATATAAAGTCAGTAACGGATCAGGTCATATTACATGTTAATTTTAACAGGTCAAGTTCACGTCGGGTTATATTACCCGTTCATTTTAACGATTTTGACATGACACGACCTATTAAAATATCGTGTATGTCATAAAAATGACACGAACAAGGCAAACACAATACGATTGCCAAGTCTAAGGCAAATGCTTGGACAGTTCTAGCATCCTTTCTTAATTAAAACATAAAAAAAAAAAAAGAATATGAATACCAAAAAAAAAAAATTGGTATATGAATAGCGCAACCAAAAAGAGTAATGCTATTCTTACTACAATTTTATACCACATTTCTTTATCATCTTATATGGCAGATGAGTTGACACGCCCTGACCCGGAAAGGTCGACGCATGCTGGCCGTCACTGTGAAGTAATGTAACCATATGGGTAAGTGATGTAAAAAATGCATAAATTTAAAATCGAACTAGAGCTAATTCAAATATAAAAAGTGATAGAGTGCACAAACGTGGGTGTGGCCTACTATAGTTATTTAGAGCTTAAAGATAGGACGACTACTGAAGAGTAGTCAAGCATCTAAAGTACACTTATTACACGCGGTGATAAGTTCATACATCAGAAGCTGAAGCTTAATGTCAGAAACGGTCAAGGTTCCTTGAATGCCACGAAGAACAGCTATCTAGGTCCTGGACGGGCGAAAAACAAAGTTGAGTGGGTTAGCAAAACAAACTTATGTGAAAACGTTTGGTTTTGAACATACTAACCCATCGCCGTAAAACAATTATAGTTTCCTTTATTAAGGAGAGCATTATGAGTAAATACGTACATATATATATATATCCACAATACTAAAGCCAAGTATCAACGACAATATACAAGTCAATTCATGATAAGATCGATGCTGCAGTTATATAATCATGTGGCAATGATACAATGCAATATAACTAAGTACTCATCCATCTAATGCTGGCACACAAGTTCGAACAGATAACTCTGACACGAACAGGACTGGGTGTAATCAATACGCTCAAGTACTACGATCACGTGAAGACTGGTGCAAAAGCACATCACATACAAGTCGGATTGCCTAATGCAAACTACCCGACAGGACTGGCACCTAACCTGGATCCAGACGAGCGAACGGTGCGATGTGAACATACACGTGAAGGACTGGCCCTGGCCCTGGGGCGAGTACTAACACTGGTGCAGCAGATGAGTATGTACATAAACATGTATAGATATCATGACAATTATATCTCAACCATATAGCAGCATTTATCACAATTATATTATACGTAATATTTATTCGACAATATATACGTAAAGTGAATCATTCATGAACTTTTGGAAACTGTGAATACGTATAAGTATGAAAACAAACTGCCCACTCACAGATACGTAGTCGAAACGAAGCCTCCTAGCTTGGCTCAATCACATACGTCCTCGGAATACGTTTCCCTATACGTGAAATTTCTAATTAACTTAGTTTAATAACACATAAACGGAAACATAAATAAAATCTTCGTAGATTGTCCAAATATAGGGTTTAAATATATGAAATCGATCTACTTGACGTCACGAACACATATAAATTTTAAGATTCTAATTTGGATCATGCACGCGCCCCCACGCGCCGCCACAAGGTGGCTGCGCTGGTGGCCACGCGCCTGCGAGTACAGTGTACTCGTCTTCTTCGCGGGTTCCAGCCATTTTTTACAGATTTTTCGTCCAACTTCCAGAGCTTCAAACGAGCTCTTTTCTTAACCAAATTTATTAATTTATAAGCCAAATTAAAGTTACGAATGTAGAGAATAGATACACATTCACAGAAAGTTCATATATGGTCCGTGTTGTTCAGAAATTGGGCCTGAAAGTGGCCAAATGACCACGGTTACATTTTTCCAGAAAACTTATATTTTCTTCCCAACTTCCAGAGTCGATATCTAACTCGATTCTTAGCCAAACTTGATGATTCAAAAGCCCTTATAAATTTATGAATGTATAGAACAAGTCTATACCTAGTAGGTGTTCATTTGAGGTCGAGGTTAACCAAAAAAATGAGTTGAAAGTGACCTAACAACCACAGTCCTTTATGTTGGAAAACTGCTCTAAATTTAAATGGCCATAACTTTGTCAATACTTAACGAAATCAAGTGAAACAAAAACGAAAGTTGTAGTTCTTGAAGATACGAAGAGAATGGTACCTCGCACGACGTCTAACTCGCCGTTGTTTGGCCGGAAAATGCCTCGAAAGCCGCCGGACTCGCCGGAAACTGGGCAAGATTCAAATGGGTATAACTTCTTCAATACTCAACGAAATGGGGTGAAATAAAAAGGAAACTTGTAGTACTCAGCGATACGAAGAGATTGATACCTTGCACACCGGCCAAATCGCTGTGGTTTGGTCGGAAATTGGCTCAAAAGCCGTCGGTGTTCACCGAATTCCGGGTTCGAGTTTCTACGTGAAAACGAACGAGTTCTTACTTGAAACTGATATCTATGGACTCGTGAGGTCCTAAGCAATCCAATGGTAACCTTGGATCCTTCGATCTTCAAGGTTTGAGTGGTCTACGGTGTTTGTCTGTATGAAAATGGTAGAGAGAGAGAGTGAAGAGAGAAGAGAGAGGAACTGGGATGAGAGAGAGAATGGAATAATATTTGTTTCTCTTGGATCAGATTACTGGCCAACGAATGTGCAATGATGAATGATCATGGACGGAGAGGTATGAGTTGTATTATTCCGCCATATAGGGTCATGATTGAGTGATCACTGCAATTGGAATGGTGAGTTGTAAGGGATGGGTGGGTGTAGTGGAATAGGTTTGGTGAGGGATTAATCTTACACATATTTTCTACTAATGTAAGTTTTATATTACTATAGTTAAATCGAAATAAACTTAATATAACGTTTTCATATTATTCAACGATAAGGGTACAATCGTCATTTTACACGCACGGGGAGAATTTACATAGGAAAATTAGGGACGGGTCGCCACATGAGTTGGACAAGTTACATCATTTAATTTCAATCTTTTTAAAAGATGATTGTGATATATGAGGAGTCTCCTTCTTCTATTTAAGATTATTTTAAGTGTTTTAATTAATAAAAAGATTGAAATTAAATAATGTAACTTGTCCAACTCATCTACCACCTAAGATTGTAAAGAAATGTGGTAAGATGATTAAAAGCCTTGTATAGCGTTGTAGGGAAAAAAAACAAGCAGAGGATCCAAATTCAGAAAATAATTAGTCTTGTGAGTCCCACACATGCGTGCCACATGTGTCGTTTTTTGGTCGAAAAGGGAAATATAAAAAAGGGTAAAATCCAGCCGAGAACAACAAAGAAGGCTAAAGAGCACCAGCCCCGGGAAGGGACTACAGACTAAGCAAGAAAAAAGACCAAACTTTGAACAAAGAGGGTTAGGCCATCTCTAACCGATGTCTGGCCAGAGGGCTCGTTTTAGCTCTCTGGCCCTCCAAGATTCTTCAAGATATTAATATTTTAATGAACAGTGCAGGGCCATATTTGCCTCCGTCTCCAACTGAGGGCCAGAGGGCCATAGGGCTCGTTTTAGCCCTATCACAAAAAACCGTCTCCAACCGAGGGCCAAAGGGCCATAGGGCCAAACATAATTTATTATTTAAAAACTACAACTTAAATTCAACCGAGGGCCAAAGTTTCATGTTACTTAATTTAATTTAATGTGGTATAATGGCCTAGGAAGTTATAGGAAAAAAATAGAATTAAAAAAAATATGAAACAAATTTTGTAAAATAGAAGTTATATGAAAAAAAAAATATTAATCAAATTTTGTGAAATATAAGTTATAGGAAAAAAAATGAAACAAATTTTGTGAAATAAAAGTTATAGGAAAAAAATAGAATTTAAAAAAAATATGAAACAAATTTTGTAAAATAGAAGTTATATGAAAAAAAATATTAATCAAATTTTGTGAAATATAAGTTATAGGAAAAAAATGGAATTTAAAAAAAAGTATGAAACAAATTTTGTGAAATAGAAGTTATAGGAAATTCAAACTACTAGCCGTTGAATTAAAAAAAAATTCAAACTATTAGTGTCGGTTACAACCGACACTAATAGTAATTCAAAATTTTTTTTTTGCCTTGCATCCTTATTACTGTCTGTTATAACCGACAGTATTATAAAGGGTAAAATCCAGCCGAGAACAACAAAGAAGGCTAAAGAGCACCAGCCCCAGGAAGGGACTACAGACAAAGCAAGAAAAAAGACCAAACTTTGAACAAAGAGGGTTAGATGTCCGAAAAAGGGATTTTAACAGGACATGAATAATTTTTAAAGTAAGCTCTTGTTTGTAGTCGTTTGTTCAAATTTCAACTGCACGGATTTCCTGATTTAATGGATTAAGAGGAAAGGATCCGGAAGATCCCTTTCCATAATCAAATACATTTGTTTCATTTTCCATGTTGGTGCGTCACTTTGAATCCCTCAATAATTAATCAATAATGCTTTCACAGTGCATCTATACTATTTGGTTCCAGGACGTGATAAAACTGAAAGATGACAGTTGAACAATGTTTCACAACAAATTCCCTGATGATATCAAGAACGATATCATGAATAGCATAGAGAAAGCATTGAAAAAAAATACCCAGATGCTGATGTCCACAACCATTCCTCATTCTTCCTTGGCAAAGCAAAAGATCTATAAAACGCTTTCTTTTCATGGATACACTTAGCAAAGCATGTTCTTCAAAACTCGATCTCTCTCTATCTATTAATGCCATCCATTTTCACTGCACTGTTTTTCTGATGATATATGTCTGCGTGCGCGCTCATGTATTATTGTATAGGTAAATATGCTTAAAGACAAGGATAAAAAAGTGTTGACATTGATATGCGACTATCTGAAGCCAGTGACGTACAGTGAGAACACCTTTGTTTTTCGAATGGGAGATCCACTCCATTGCATGTTGTTCATTATCAAAGGGACAATGTGGACCTACGCGTCGTCGAGTGATAGTCGTGTTGGGCGAGGAATCTCATCAATGGCCATCAAGTCCCTCAGGAAAGGTAACTTTTACGGGGAAGAACTCCTCGATTGCGCATCAAACTGTTTCCCCGAAGTTTCAGTCTCCAGCAAACATGTTAAAACTCAGACAAAAGTAGAAGCATTTGTGCTCATGTCCCAGGACTTGGAAACTGTAATCTCCAGATGCAAACCATATTGGGAATGTAACAATCCTGAAGAGGTGGCACTTGCTACCATCCGTCGTTTCCTTACCAAGGCACAGCGATGCCTGCCCCTGTCCCCGGCTGGAATAGCGGATGTCAATGGTGGGAGCTTGCCATCGACAGCAGGCAATTAGTATATTCAGAAACGTCAAAGTCGAGGCGCTCAAATTATGGCCAAGAGTTCCATACCCAACTCTAGCTGAGTACATAATGTATAGCTCTGGCCGCGAATCAATATTGTTGTTATTTAGCCAGGGTAGCGTTTCTATGTTTATATATTGATCATGTGCAATCTAAACCTTATATGTATAGAGTGCTTGATGTTAGATATGTTCTGGGAAGCAAACAACAGGAAGACATTAGCACAAGTGGTTTAAGTCAATTGCAAGTGTTTTATTGGTAGTTTTCAAATAAAAATAACATCTCGTACAAGCTCAACAATCCAATAATATTGGGCATTTTTCGGATCCACATCTCGTTGGAACTGTTTCGGCACGTCAATAAAAATTACAATGTTTAACCCTAATTTCTAATTGTTTTATTTATAATAAATTGAATCCGAAAAAGTGTTCTCTGTCACATGAAAAATAATCTCTCGTGCTCGCTATCTTTATTTCTGACCATGTATAAGGCCTATACAACTCATATACCTCGGATAAAAACTCACCTATGAATAAACATCCAATAAAACCCAAAATTTAAATAAATTGCCACATAAGAAAATAATAACCTATTAATATAAGTTATTTACAATTTATGCCATAACTTTCTTTAACATTTCTCATACAACCATTAGCTAACCATTATGGCTAACGTTTTTAACAATTTCTATATAACTTTAAATAAATTATTTTGTGCACACAGAAACATATATATAATAGTAAATCATGAAATAGAAAATACATTTTTTAAAAAAGTTAAATTGTAGGTGAATTATATTCATACAAAAATAAAATTGTAGATACATTATTGTCACAGTAGGTAAATTAGTTTCATATAAAATTTAAAAGTAGGTAAATTATATTTATACAAAAATAAAATTGTGGATACATTATTGTTAAATAAGAACATGTAATTAAATTTTTATCCTAAAATTTGGAACAATAGATAAATTATTTTTGTACATACATTCAATTTTTAAAAATTAAACAATAGGTACATCATTAGCTTCACAAATTATACACAGCAGGTAAATTATTTTTGCTAAACTAAACAATAAGTAAATTATTTTTGAAGATACATTAGTGTTGTAAAAATTAAGGGTAAATGACAAAAAACTACCTCAACTATTGGTGTTACGACACTTTCATACCTCATCCTTTAAAGTTGACAATGTCATACTTCATCTTACGAATTTGTGCCAATGTCATACCTTCCGTTAATTGTCCGTTAATTTTTTAGTTAAATGCTAACGTGGCTTGTTCGGGGCCCCTTTTTTATTAAAAAATTATTATTAAAAAATTTATTTAAAATGTATTAAATATTAAAATAAAAAAAAGTAAATAAAGAAAAAGGCCAGGTCAGTTCGTCCCTCTCCCCCAAAAAGAAGAAGAAAAAGGAAGAAGAAGGAGGAAGAGAGGAAGAAGAAGAAGAAGAAAGAAAAAAAAAAAGGAAACACCCAGTTCATCCGCACCACTCCACCCCACCCCCACCCCCACCCCTACCCCTACCTCTACCTCTACCCAACTTGAAGAAGAAGAAGAAGAAGAAGAAGAAGAAGAAGAAGAGAGAAGGAAAAAAAAAGGAAAAAAAAGAAAAAAAAAAAAGGAACACCCAATTCGTCTGCCCCCCTCTTCTCCCCCTCTCACCCCCTCTTCTTCCCCCTTCTGCAACCAAGAAAAAAGAACAAAAAAATAAAAAAAACTCAGATCCTCGATTCTGAGGGTGGAGAAATGGGGGGAATGGGTGTGGAGGAAAGAGGGTGGGTGCAAGGAGAAGAGGGGGTGGAGGTGGTGGAGGGGGTGGAGGAGGTGGGGAGGGGGGGAAGAAAAAATGCTTTTTTTTTTTTTTTGTTCTTCTGTTTTCTGTGTTTCAAGAAAAGGGAAGAAGAAATGAGGGAGAAGAGAGAGAAGAAAGGGGGGTGAACGGGAATTGAGGGAATTTTTTTAAACTTTTTTTTATTATTTTAATATTTAAAAAATATTATATGATTTTTTTTAGTTTTTAATAAAAAGTGGGTCCCGGATCAAGCCACATCAGCTATTTAACTGAAAAATTCACGCCAAACTAACGGAAGGTATAACATTGGCACAAATTCGTAAGATGAGGTATGACATTGTCAACTTTAAAAAATGAGGTATGAAAGTGTCGTGACACCAATAGTTGAGGTAGTTTTTTGTAATTTACCCAAAAATTAAATAATAGGTACATTATTATTCCACAAATTTTATACGATAAATAAATTATAGTATAAAGTTACAGGTACATTATTTTGTTGATAAATATTTTAAAACTAGACTATTTCTCTAAAAAAATATATTTAAATTGAAAAGTATTGTTAAGATTAAGAAAACTTTCCAAATTAATTCCTATATCAAATTAGAAGCAAATTTTATGGAGTGAGAGAAACATAAATCAACCAAATTAATTACAAAACGTAAAAATCTTGAATTCTCAAATAACATGCAATGCATTTAGAATAGCAGTGCCTCTTTATTTTTATTTTTGTAAAATCATTAATCCTCCTTAAAATCTGCATATGTTTAATTGTGCACATTAAACATGCAAAAAAAGGTATTTTAGGCATTCAAAAAACTTAAAGTGTGTAAAGTAAAACGTAATTAATGAATTTGCTTATGTGAAGTCTAGTCATTGGATTTTATTTGAGTAAAAAGGTTGTGTCGGATTTTAGATGAAATAAATTGAATTTGAGGGGTTAAGGTCATATAATAGAGGTGTAAAAAATGTCAAAAAAATTGTACGTTCATCATTTAGCTCAGGAATCTTGTCCGTTAGCTCAAAATACTTAAATGCTATCTTAACTCTACACTGGAGTTTCTGTGTTCGAGTTCTCTCTCCCAATTCTTCAATCCTTTGATTTTTTTTTTTTTTTTTGGGTCAATGGAACTTTTTAAAAATTGGGGCATTTAGGCCCATTTAACGGGCCCTAAGCTCACAACATGGGACCTTTTTTCAAAGGGACAACGCCCAGAAAAGAAAATGAAGAACACACGCATAGCTGAATGAGATGAAGCGAGAAGAAGAAAACAAACAGTGCTCGTCGTCGTCCAGTCCAACCAGCAGCAAAAATGGTGGTTGGTCTCGGAAACATACGGTGCTCCTCCTCGTTCAATCATGCAGCGGAGCTACTATGTCCGCCGCCGTGTGTGCCGTTCATTGAGGGATCGAGGAACCCAACCCCAACACTGCAATTCCCGACACCAACGCGAGGTTTGACTTTTAATTTTTATCAGCGGTATCTTAATTAAACTACTCATTCCTTCAACTTGCATTTTCAAAATAACAATAATTAGTTCTTTGCATGTTCTGATTAGTGATTAATCACCATATATTAACGACTTGGACTTGGATTAATTATCTTATGTTAACGACTTGGATTGGGATTAATTATCGTATGTTCACGACTTGGATTATCATATGCTCCTATATGTTCTTGGTCCATATGTAGTGGTTGCTAAGTGTGAATCCAAACAGGTGTAGGAGTGAGTATTTTCTGCTAATCAAAGGCTAGATGTCTTCATCAAATGCCAGTTTAATCTGCATTTCTGACATGAAGGTTGTTATTTAGTATTATTTAATTTGTAAGGTTTGCATAATTTGTTTGGTAAAACAATAAGTACATTACAAAAAGACTAGGGATTAAAGAAAATTAAGAACCTTGGTCAATACTATCTGCATCTAAGTCATTATAATAAAAGCTTAAACAGCTCGTCTAAACGAAACACTAATTAGTCCAGACCCACTGCACATGAATAAGTAGAACTTTGATTTGTTTTCGAAAGGGGATTTTTCTGGATCGATAACATCATCATTTGCATGAAGCATCTAGCTATTTGCTGCAGAGAATGCGCTCTCTCTCTCTACTTGATCTACCTTGTAAACTGAAAACCTCCTAAACTTCCAATTAGCTTGATTCTCTCTCTCTCTCTCTCTCTCTCTCTCTCTCTCTCTCTCTCTCTCTCTCTCTCTCTCAATTTGTTTTTACTGTCAGGATAGCAGGGAATACTGAATTACTAATCATCACGGAGTATCATAAACTTGATTGAGTAGTTATGGCTAACAAAAGAGAAGATTTAGATGTGGAGAACCAGGCAGAGGGGTTAGTACTTTTCTTTAAGACTGCAAATTGTTTGTCATTTTTTCAAATATAAGTTTGTATCAAACACTGGGACTCATATGTTGCATTGGGACAATTTAAGTCATTTGTGTTTCAGTGTCACCTTAGAGCAAGTCCACCCCTAAGACTGGGTGCCAGCACCCAACCCATTTATCCACTCAAGTGAACAGTAACAGACTCCAATGAACAGAAATAGGCCACTGCATCTCCACCCCTAAAAAAATGCGCTGGCACCCAGCGCATTTATAATATTTTTAATTTTTTTGTAAAAGAATAAAAAAATAAAATAGTTTTAATTTCGGATAGGATTTTTAACGAATCTCGTCACGCCACGTGTCATTATCCGAATGTACTATTTTGTGAATAGATTTTCGCTAAGATTTTCAACCAATTCTGACGCGCCACGTGTCACGTACGGTTTACAATAATTTAGTCAAGATTTCGATAAGATTTTCAAACAATCTCGTAATGACACGTGTCATTATCCGAAACGTACTATTTTGTGGATAGATTTTCGATAAGATTTCCAACCAATCCCGATGCGCCACGTGTCACTTCCGGATTACAATAATTTAGCCAAGATTTCGATAAGATTTTCAACCAATCACGTAGTGCCACGTGTCACATCCGGATTACAATAATTTTGCCAAGATTTCGATTGGATTTTCAACCAATCACGTAGTGCCACATGGCATTGTCCAGAACCTCATCCTTGCTTTTTTCGTCCATATAAACCCTACATCTCTACATCCATCCTCACACCAATCTCAATCCTTCTTTTTAGCTCAAAATCATTGTTCATCGTTTTCAAATCTTGAGTTCTTATTACAATGTCTTCTTCAAGGAGAGTGTATAAATAGTTGCAGGAGAAACAGAAAAGGTTGTTGGCACAACAGGCAGAATTGGCCAATCTCCAGGAAGATGGAGGTGGAGATGAGGCTTTCTTCATGGAGGAGGATGAGGATGATCACCATAGAAGGCAAAGGGCTTCACATTCCCTCCTTGTCATGGAAGCTGTGGGGCAGATAGCTAAACCCAGACGTGCTGCAAACCTCGATAGAAAAAGGGAAAGACGAGGTAAAGATCTATTAGAAGATTATTTTATTCCCAACAGCATATTCCCAGATCATATTTTTAGACGTCGTTTTAGAATGCAACGAGGTTTGTTCAACAAAATCATGAGTGCTATTTGCAACCATGATCCATACTTTATGCAAAAAGAGGATGCTTTTCATGTTCTAGGTCTTCTTCCTGAGCAAAAAATTACGGCTGCCTTGCGAATGCTTGCATATGGAGCATCTGCAGATTAAGTGGATGAGATTGCGAGGATGGGAAGAACAACTGTTCTGGAAGCCCTGATGCGCTTTTACTCTGCAATTGAAGCCCTCTACACCAATGAGTACCTTCGGAAACCCACGCCAAGGGACATGCGAAGGCTTTTAAGGAAGGGAGAGATGCGAGGCTTCCCTGGCATGATTGGAAACATTGACTGCATGCACTGGACTTGGAAAAAACTGTCCAAGTGCGTGGCAATGAGCTTATGGCAACAGAAAAGGAGCCAAAAGCATCATTTTGGAAGCGGTAGCTTCATTTGATACCTGGATTTGGCATGCTTTTTTCGGTGTTCCTGGAGCTCAGAATGACCTAAATGTCCTTGCCCAATCCCCAGTGTTCGACAACCTGCTGCTAGGAAAATCGCCGAAATGCACATTTCGGGTTAATGGAACCCAATACGAGGGATCATACTACCTTGCAGATGGCATTTACCCAAGGTGGGATACATTTGTCAAAACATTGCCGCATCCACATACTGAAAAAGAAAAACACTTTGCAAAATGTCAAGAAGGGTGTAGGAAGGATGTCGAGCGTTGTTTTGGTATCTTGCAAGCTCGTTGGGCGATTGTTAGGGCTGCAGCTAGAATGTTTGATGTCGAGGCTCTTCGATCCATCATGATGACTTGTATTATTCTCCACAACATGATTGTTGAAGATGAATATGATTATGATGTCGTCGATGAATATGAGCCGGATCCGATCAACAACTCACAAACACATATCTACTATGCTCATGACAATACCGAAGATCCCGTGCAACACGAGCCGTTGGAACGGGATGGACGTTACAATGATTTGATCGTTCAGCGGTACACTCACTTGCAAGAGCCATACATGCACGTAACCCGCCAGAATGACTTGATTGACCACCAATGGGGATTGCAAGAAGGTGAAGAAAATTAAAATGAGGCTTGTGGTTGAAGAATAAAGTGTATTTTTTTTTAAAGTTTATGTAATTCTATGTAGTGTGTTTTGTTTTTAAGTTTATGTAATTTTTTTTTTTTTTACTTTATGTAATTCTATGTAGTGTGTTTTGTTTTTAAATTTATGTAATTTTATGTAATCTTATTTCATGTGTTTAACTAAAGTACAAAAATAAATGAATTATCACATTGAAATTGCATAATAAATTAAATAAAAGTAAATAAAGTTCTAACAATAAATAAGAAATAACATAAGAAATTAAATAAAGTTCAAAATAAAAAAATAAAAAACATAAAAATTACATAAGAATTTAAATAAAGTACTACAAATAAATACGAAATTATACAAAGTCATTGGAGCTAGGATATGTGGTGCTAGGATCTTGGTTGCTATGATTTGTTTAGCTAGAACTCCCTTGATAAGTTTCTGCATCTCTTGCACGCCTCCTTCGCATGACATCTTTTTTTTCTGAGCTCCAAAAATATTTTGAATTCGGAGACATTCCTATTAGAGACTTGCTCATAGTGTCACGATCTGCTTGAGCCATCCTTTCTTCTCTAAGCATTTCATTTTCTCGCTGCAGTGCTTCTCTAACCAGCTCGTTCTCTCGATTAACTATTTCTCTTTGTCTCTCAGACGCCGCATCACGAGCCTCAGTAGCTGCTAGTAGTGCTGCCATTGCAGCATTTTTCTCCTCATCTCTAGCCTGTTCCCGTGCCATGGTAAGTTCACCTTGGCGAGCAAGTTCCTCCATATATTTAGTGTAGTCATTTTTGGAAGAACTACCTTTTTTCTTTGATGCCTTTTTACCTTGAGGCCTGAGGGAATGACGAGTTGGTTGGGTCTCGGGCACTTGTTCTGGCGTCCCTTCCGTGTCTTCAAATGTGTCGGCTTCTTGTTCGGCCGTGTCTGGTTCTAGCGAACTATGTAGACCCACGCTGTGCATGACAACTTCTGGACCGATTGGGACAATTTTGTATCTAGGGCAATCTTTGACAATTTCCCAACATTCCCATTTGTTGAATGATGTGTTATGGTTCTTTGCATTGTAGAATGCTTGAGCTTGTAGTGTCTATAAAAATGTGGGATAAGATAGTGTTAAAAATGCGGGTGTAATACAAATAAAATAAAATAAAATATTGATGCGGGTGAAATGCATATAAATTACATAAAAATGACATAACAAATTAAATAAAAATTACATAAGAAATTACATATTAAGGAAAAATATTAATACTAAATAGAGGGGAAACAACAATATAAATGTGTGTGTGTGTATTCAAGGAACCACAAAGAAACAATGAAAGAGTTCAGTGCATGCATGCATGAGGAGAAATAGGAAGCAAATTAGTTCAATTGTTAATTCATGGTTTACATAAGAAATGACATAAGAAATTACATACAAATTAGTTACATACAAATTACATAGGAAATTACATAAGAAATTACATACAAATTAAATAAAAATTACATAAGAAATTACATACAAATTACATAAGAAATTAAATAAAAATATTGTTACCTGATCCGCTAAACTCGTCCCACTACGTAGATTACCGGAAGCAAGAGAGACGCCGTTTTTCCAACAAGTAAATGATGCATTGAGTTTTTTCCAACGACCTTGAAGACCTTGACTAGTTCTGGAGTCTTTTCCATGTACATCGCAAAACGCTTTCGTAATTTTACTCCACATTTCTCGCTTATCCATCTCATTACCCGTAAGCGGGTCATGAGTAGTGCGAACCCAACTTTCACACAACGTAAGATTTTCAATGAGCTTTCACGAAGACATTTTTTCTCTCTTAAAGTGTAGAAAATATTGAAATGTAGAAAGTATAGAAAGTGTAGAAATATTGAAATGTGGTGTAAAATGGAAGATGAGGGTTAGGTATTTATAGAAGAAAAAAAATTTAATTTTTTCTGTATTTTAAAAATAATTTTCTGTATTTTTTTATAATTTTAAATTAATTTTAATGTGCTTAATTAATCTGGACCGTTGGATTTGAAAAATATTCAAATCCAACAGTCAAGATCATGCCACGTGTCCAACGGTCATAAATCTGACCGTTGGGTTTTTTTTTTAATAGGAAAAACGTGGACCGTTGATTATTATTTAATTAATTATTTTTTGGATTTAATTAATTATTATTTTTTAATTAATTAAATTCGAATTTAATTATTTATTTATTTTAAACCCAACAGACTCATCCTTTCAGATGAAGTCTGAAGAGTTTAAGAAAAACGCCAGATCAAAGCACCACTTCAGAAAAGATGTTTTCCAACAGATGCATCCCTTCTCCATACCTGTTGCGAACTGGTATAATCCCAGTATATATACATTCATCTGCTAGGCATTTAGAACACAGAAAAATTATAAATCATCTTCTACTTTCCATAACCTTCATACTGAGAGAACCACAAAGATTTTCGCCAGAAGTTAAAGTTTTCCGGTGCTGGAATCTTAAACTTGATCGTTGAATCCTGGTGGAACAGTCGTCCATCGAACTACAAGCACAGAGTAGGGACGAAATTCTGTTTCAAGGACATTGCGGTACGCAAGCCTCGATCATCAAATTGTTTGTTTTATATTTCTGTTTTTTGTTGTTCATACTCTGTTAAAGTTTTATTCGCATTTATTTATTAGCATATATAATTGTTATTGATTGTTGATAATTCTCCAACAAGTGGTACACCACGTGTTTTTATATAAGTGGTGAAATTTTTTATTTTTTAAGTTATTAACTTTTTAACATACATATTCCACTATTTGTATTATGACACGTGGTGTACCATCTTGTGTGCCGGTTACACTGAAAAATCTCTCGTTGAACAGGAGAAATTCTTTCACAAATGGAGTGATATTTGTTATGTCCTGTGTGATTGTTGTTTCACTGGATCCTCTATTCTTTTACATTTTAATCATTGATCAAGATAACAAGTGACTTCAAATGAACAAAAAGCTGAAAACTATTGTTCTTGTGTTGCGATCAAGGTATAAAATATCCATAATATCCCGATATTTCCATCGAAATATCCGTGTTTTTGGACTACCGATATTTCTGATGTCATCGATATTTCCATCGAAATTTCCGCGTTTTTTAAATTTCTATATTTTAAAAAACACCAAGGGGATTCGAACCCCTCCTATTTTACTCCTTCAACACCTTGACCACCATATCACTTATGTTTTTGTGAAAATATGCTAAAATATTGACATATTTTCTACACTCACAATGTTTGCCAGCTCGTTATATAATCAACTTAAATCAGTTAAATCCATCATGCAATGCATTTCCTTCCAATTTTTTGTGATAAATTGATAGATAATTGACTAAATAAATATCCTGCAAAGTTTCAATAAAAATTTCCAAGTTTTTCTTACAATTTCCGTGGTTTTTATTCAATTTTTATCGATATCGATAATATCCCGATATTTCCATCGAAATTTCTGTGTTTTTGGACTACCGATATTTCCGATATCATCGATATTTAATACCTTGGTTGCGATCACTCACGTTTATCATTTTTGCTGTGCCTTTCAAATGGACAAATAACCCCTGCTTGTCATGCACTGGGCCGCACAGAATTCCTCTGCCCTGGGTTGCTGACTCGCGCAGGGCCCGCGTGGGCTGGCCTGGCCTGGCCTTTGTTGCTGGTCATCACGTGGACTCCTGTCCACTTTCAACCTTATCCACACGGGGTGGGAACCAATCCCAAAATCCTACTATTTCCAACCCAAAAATACACTTTTGGAGAGATTATGAGTTTTTTTTTTTTTTTTTCACCCATGTATATTCCTTGGACATAGCCTAACAAGACAAAAAAGCAACTTCTGTCCAAACCCCAGACATCCCACTAAGCCAGAATAACACAAAAACACCTTTGTTTCATTTTCCACGTTGGTGGGTCATCCTGAACCCTCAAGTAATTGACAAATAAACCTGCATTTTCCACTTTGGTGGGTCACCCTGGACCCCACAAATAATTAACAAATTAACAATGTTTTCTACATTATCTTTAAGAAGATGATATGGAATTTTTTTATTTGAAATATTCATATGATATTATCTACATTAAAGAGTAAGAGGGTGAGTTAAATTTCACAATGAGTTAACTATATAATTTGGTTCAAATTTACTTTTAATAAAAACCAAATCTAGGACTTCTTAAATATAAATAATAAATACATATCACTAAACCATTATATTAAAAGAAAAACTAATGAAAAAGCCTTCAAAACTTTAAGTTTTAACCAAAAACCATCCACTATCTTTATTTCATGAAAAGGACAAGAGATAAAAGAGAAAAGAAAAAAAAAACTTATTCAACTCAAAGCGCGTGCGCACGCGAGCAGTGCGAAAGCAAGCATTTACCAATTTAACAAAAAACCAATAGTGCAAAAGTAGCACACAAATTACTTTTTAAATATTTCATCGGGAAGGAAAAGGTTCAGAGAGAGAAAGAGTGAGAGAGAGACTGTGAGGGTAAAGAGAAGATAATGCTAACCAAATCCATTCAAACTGACATCAACAAACCCAAAAAATTTTAGAGAGAGAAATTTGTAATAAAAAATTATATTGCTGACATCAATATATGACTACCACTTAGCCCTGCACGTGAGTTAGCCTCTCATCATCATCCCTTGTTCAAATTATTGAATTCTTTATTAATTTTAACCCTAACCAGCTAAACCCTAAAAATAAAAAATATTAGATTGTGATCCTCAATGAAAGCACATTATCTTTTCTGCTCTTTCATTTATGCTTTTGTTTGTTAATTTTGTATTGAATAAATTAAAGAAAAGTCAAATAAATTGTTTGAAGAAATGTTAAAGAACAAATAGGAATGTGAAAATCATTATTCTAACTTTGTTATTCATATGATAATGAGAAGAGAGCTTCAAAATTTGAACCTTTTATTCAATTTATAAAATAGTTAGTGTTCGGTTTAAAAAATAGTTATAGTGCTAGTGTTCGATTATAAGAAATGGTAAGTGTTTGGTTTACGAAATAGTGATAGTACTAGTTTATGAAATAGTGACAAAACTAGTGTTTGGTTTAAGAAATAGTCAATGCTTAGTTTACGAAATAGTGATAGTACTATTACTTGGTTTAATAAATAGTGTATTTAGTTTACGAAATAGTGATAACACTAGTATTAGGTTTAAGAAATAATTAGTGTTTAGTTTACAAGGTGTTCGGTTTAAGAAACAATCAGTTTTTAGTTTATGAAATAGTAATATACTAGCGTTCAGTTTACGAAATAGTCAGTGTTCAGTTTATGAAATAGTCAATGTTCAGTTTAAGAAGTAGTGATAGTATTAGTGTTCCCGTTTAAGATATAGTCAGTGTTTTGTTTAAGAAATATTGTTCAGTTTAAGAAATAGTCTTCGGTTTAAGTAGTCAATGTTTAGTTTCAGAAGTAGTCAATGTTCTGTTTAAGAAAAGTGACAATATTAGTGTTCATAAAGCTGAATAATAAAATTTTATTTTATTTTATTTTTGATTTTGTAATATTATTAATTAGTTTGTTCTAAAAAAATTGAAAGAATAGTCAAATAAACAAACAAAAAAATGTTTATAGAGTGAGGTGAAAGGAGAGAAGAGCGTGGGGGGATGTGAAAAAAAATGGAGAGAAAAAGTTGATGTGGATTGGTGAGATGAAATTAATTAGTTTGTTCTAAAAAAATTGAAAGAATAGTCAAATAAACCAAAAAAAAATATTTATAGGGAGAGGTGAAAGAAGAGAGGAGCGTGGCGGGATGTGAAAAAAAATGGAGAGAAAAAGTTGATGTGGATGGGTGAGGTGAAAGGAGAGAAAATTGATGAGAATATGTGAAAGAGGGAGAGAGAAAGAGGTTGAACAGTTGAGTGAGAGAGTGTGTGTATGTGTGTGATATGATGCGCGGGATCGTGCGTCAGTATTTGTTGATTTTTTTTTATTTTTTTGCTATTAGGTAAAACTTTTGTCCTTTTTCATTAAAATTTGAACCTTTTTTATTAAAATTTAAGTCTTTTTTATTAAATAAAGTTAATATATGGTTTTTTGTTAATAAAAAGTTTTAAGAAGCCGTTTTTATTAAAGCTCTATATATTAAATAATGAAAAGATATATTCTAAAATTACTTTGAATATACAACAACGGAATTCAATAATTATGTGTTACCTATTGTATGTATTCGAATTTTCTCCCCTTCGGTCTTGTTCCCTCCTTTTATTCCGAGCCGTTCAAACATTTTCAAGCTAATTCAAAGTTTAAGATTATGTCAAAACTTACCATGAAAATAAACCCACTAATAAGAAGGTAGGACCCACAAAGTGGCGAATGATGAGAGGAGTTAATGCGTGTTTAATTATCTCCCTCTGTGCAGCTATAGAGGTAAACGAACTAGAAAAGTTGTCATTTTACCGTAATTATGTATATACACTTTGATGGGTTGGGCCTCTATTATTCCTCTGGTTATGAATTTGGGTTTTTGTTGTAAAATAAATTTTTTTTGAGGATTTTAACGAAAAGTTTTTTGTACTATTTTTTTTAGCGAAAAATTATATTTTTACACTAAAAAGTCAATACTAGTACTATTCAATTTACTCTTTATTTTGTCCTTATCATTAAAACTCAAAATTTTCAAACTCTTTTCATTTGTTTTCCTTTTTTTTTCTTATCATATTTTTCATTCTACATTTATATAATTTTCTTAATAAGGATAAAATATACATGTGTTGGTGATCCAGATTCATTAAACTATTAGATCATGTACATATTACAAAATGACTTCCGTCATATAAAGACCTACGTCACATCACATTGAAAGACCTACGTCATCAGTTGTCTTAAAGAGAATGACAATTTATCTAATACTAGCCTCGTATGCGTGTGGCAATTGGCCTTTTTATATATTTTTTTATTTAAATAACGAATTTACATAATTTTTTTTTAAATTATTAAAAAAATGAATTAAAGACATGAAACCACCCACTAATGTGGAAGGTTTTGTTTTTGTGTTTTTTTTTCTATAATTTTAAATATTAAATTCATTCAAAATAAAAATATGATTAAATACTTTAGCTTCTTTTGGTTCAATTGTAATTTATGAAATTCTTAAAGGGTAATTTATGGTATTTTGAATGCTTCACCATTTTGGGGCTCTCCCTTTATATATATAGATGTCATCGTTGCGGTATTATTACGGTTAATTATATAATTTAAACTCTTACGTATCTATTTATTAACAGTTTAAACTTTAAAATGTACCGTTACTGAATATCATTATTGCATAAAAGTCTTGTCTATGAGAATATTGAGTATTTCCTGGGTTGAACAGAACTCTCACCCAAGTGAATACCAACGAATTAGAGCCAGAGCCATCTCACGTAACAGGATAAAGGACAATCTCACTTGATAGAATTAGGGGTGGAAAAAATTTCCAAAATTCCCAAACCAAACCAAAAAAATACCGATCTCAAATCAAAAATGTCCCAAACCGATTTTCCCGAAATTTCGGTATGGGAATCGGGATTGTCTTTCCAATATTTCGGTATTCTCATACCCAACCGAAAATATATATTTTTTTAATTATTATTATATATACATATATATTTATTTATTTATTTATTTACATAGATAATAATATATATTATTTTTTTAATTATAGTTAGGGTTAATTTGAATCGTTGGATTGTTTAAAATTAATCTATGCCATCCATTTATTCATGCATGTCTAACTAGTTCAAGGATTGAGTGAAAAAGTCAATTCTTCCTTACCTTTTTTTTGTTGTGAACTGGACAGTTCTTAGCATATGTAGAGGTTATTCTCTTCTAGTAGGAAGTCATTATTAATAAAATGGATGTCACATTAGCGACCCATATTTACCAATGTTGATCAAAGTTTAAGCAAGATGAATTTTTTTGTCTTTTTATAAGAATTACTTGGGGTAGTAGGCAGACAGCATTACTGATGATATTTCAAATGTTGTTTTGTTGGTGTGTTATTGTTAACAGAGAAGGTGTACAAACCAATGCCACAAGGACATCAAGGACAAGGTAATTCTGTTTGCCTCAACCGAGTAGGATTCATCTCCTTTCTAGCCTTGTCCAGCTTCTCCATATTTACCGTTATGAATGACTGTATAAACATCCTATATGGATTAAATCCGAGATGTAATGTACATGTACTGTTGATTTGGCAGATTGGGCCTAGCTATATGTCAATTTTTCAATATAAAAGGTTGAATTTTAGCTCAAAAGCATAATATGTTAAATTTTGGTCCAAAAGCCCAAAACCATTTTGGGATTCCCGATTTGTCCCGAAATCCCGAAACTATTTCGGGATTCCCGAAAATTTGGTTTGGGATTGGTATTGAAATTGGGATTCCCGAAAATTTCGGTTTGAGAATCGGGACAAGGATTTCGGTATGGGATCCCATACCGAACCACCCCTAGATAGAATTGTGAGTCTTTTATGAATAAAAGGCAAGTCCAAAACCATTTATTCAGTAAATAATCAAGATTTTTTTTCTTTTTTTACAAATAATAAAAGAATCCATACTATACTCATATAAATTAAGAGGAGAGTCATTTGAATAAAAATTTTAAATGTAAAAACAAATACTCTTAATCAACTGACTTAGATAACACTTTTTATAACCTAAAGATTCTGAATTTCCATTATTTTTTCATGTTTTTATGTTTTGATTAATTTTATTATTGACGATTACTTGGTGGATAAGAGTTTACGTTGAAATTTTTTATCTGTTTGTGCAGTGGAGATGTTCGGTTTTTTATTTTATTTTAACAAACGATATTATCTATACTAAGTAGAGATTAGTTAAGTCTCATAATAGACTATCAATAATATGGTTCAAATTCGTCTTTACGATAATCAAACATAAAACATGTCACTTGTAAGTAAAGAGAAATTTAAAACCTCAAATTCGCTTCGGCTTATCTTTGTTATAAAAAAAAAAGAGTTTACGTCGAAGTCTTGACTTTTATTTTTCGGAAGCAGTTGACGACTTGACTTAGATAGTTATTATATTGCTATGATACAGCTGGCGATAGCTAAGTGTGAAGGCAACCAAACGAGCATAAGTCCATATTTTTGTGATGTTAATTTGATGTTATTGCCCTTTGTGTAGAAAATTGCTTGGCTGTTCCCACATGTGAGCAATTAAACCAACGAAAGAGACTCAGATATTTCGATGCGCTTTGAGGTGACAAATATGCAGACAACTACCTACATTGTAGATACATGCATACACCAAGAGATGTCTTTGTGATTGACCAAAAAAAAAAGAGATGTCTTTGTGTGAACAAAATTTGATTTCACCCAACACTAGGCTTTTCCTTACATGTAGAGGGGACTTTCTTGGATGTTCTTAACAGTTAGAATTTTGTTAAAAATGTAAAAATTAAGACTTGCATGTAGATATATAAAAACCAAGAAGAGATTGTAGACAATGAAATTTTAGTAAATAAATGTTGACCAATGGTCAAAATTTTAACACTCGTGTATTACATAAATTGTACACATATTGTGTGATTCGACGAAAATTCGAAAAGAGTTAGAAAAGCTGTCAAACAAGACACGTGTCAACACCTGGCAGAGACGGCTTATTTCATCTGGGATATTATATTCAAAATTAGGCCTTGGAAAATTCTATAAATAGAAGCCAATTTCATTCATTTCATTTCACCAATTCACAAATACATTTCTCTACTCCCAAATTGGAAGAGAATTCTCTTGAAGTTCGTTCTTCGTTCTTCGTTCATCGTTCATCGTTCTTCGAGATCAAGCCCCAACGGCCCTTGAAGAAACGATCATCCATCCTAAGATCAAGCCCCAACGGCCCCTTGGATTAGCACAATTGTTCTTCAAGATCAAGTCCAGAAGCCCTTGAAGATCCATCCACCATTCATCGTTCATCCGTTCATCCGTTTCTTCAAGAACCAAGCCCAAAAGCCCCTTGAAGTTCATCCATAAGTTCATCCATAGTTCATCCATCGTTCATCGTTCTTCGTTCATCATTCATCCACCTTCTTCAAGATCAAACCCCGACGGCCCTTGAAACAACATTCATCCACCCTCCAAGATCAAGCCCCGACGGCCCTTGGAATCAATACATTCATCCTTCAAGAATCAAGATCAAAGCCCCCTTGAAACTCACCCATCGTTCATCGTTCATCATTCTACATTCATCATCAAACATCTGAAGATCATCACTGTTCATCCCAAGAATCAAAGCGCCAAACAGCCCCTTCGGATCAACACAAACAAATCCACATCACTGTTCATCCAAGGATCAAGCCCAACGCCCCTTTGGATCAACAGCCCATCAACAAATCCATACCTTACGAAGATAGAATCAGAGGAACAAATAGAGATTGTAACCCCAAAATTCATCAAATAACAAATATATTTTGTACACGTGTTCTTGTTCCTTCAGGAAATTTTCGTGTTTACAAATTTGGCACGCCCAGTGGGACCTTCTCTACCTCTCATCTCTATCTTCAAAATCCGAAAAGAAAAGCACAGATGGCATCAAGGAGGGCTCAAACCGTTCCCGCACCCAATGTGAAGAACAAGACTGTCCTCGCTGCAGGTAGGAGCATTTCAGAGGTTGTAACTCGAAGCAAGGCAAGAGCTTTCTTGGCCGCATCTTCCACCCCCGCATCAACTTTGCTGGAAAAACAAGGACACCCAAGACACGAGCCTGTGATCACCCTAGCCTCACTGAAGGCGCCAAGGGAGAAAAGCCTGGGGAAGTACTCCGAGTCCCTGCTCTCTGACGCCGACTCGAGCAGCAGCACGGCCATGCAAGTCATGACCACCGGAGCAACTTCAATCGAGGAGCAGCTGGCTCAAATGAATGAGGCAATTGCAAAACTCACACAGACGGTGGAGGAAAAGGACTTACAAATCGCCGCGCTTGTCAATCGATTGGAAAAAGAGAACGACAGAAAAGAAGGAGGCGGTGATGAGGAGGAACCTCCGACACAAGAATTCGAGGATAAACCAGACCAGGCAATAGCACCCGTGGGATCCCTGTCTATCCAACAGCTGCAACAAATGATCGCTAACACCATCAAAGCGCAGTATGAAGGGAGTTCACATGCCTCCATGTCATATTCAAAGCCCTACTCCAGGAAGATTGACGCTTTGAAGATGCCAAGAGGGTATCAGCCGCCGAAATTCATGCAATTCGATGGAAAGGGAAACCCAAAGCAACATGTCGCCCACTTCATTGAAACCTGCAACAATGCTGGAACTGAAGGGGACTACCTTGCCAAACAGTTTGTGCGCTCACTGAAAAGTAACGCCTTCGATTGGTACACCGATCTTGAGCCCGAATCCATTAACAGTTGGGAGCAACTGGAGCGTGAATTCCTCAACCGCTTCTACAGCACCCGCCGTACAGTCAGCATGCTAGAGCTAACAAGTACTAAACAATGGAAAGACGAACCAGTTGTCGACTACATCAACAGATGGCGTACGTTAAGTCTGGATTGCAAAGATCGACTTTCCGAAACCTCCGCCATTGAGATGTGTGTTCAAGGCATGCACTGGGGGTTACATTACATCCTCCAAGGCATAAAACCAAGAACATTTGAGGAGCTGGCAACTCGTTCCCACGACATGGAGCTGAGCATCGCTCATCATGGAAAAAAGGAGCCGATCACCGACTTCAAGAGGGATAAGGTGTTTACTCCGAAGGCGGACAATCATGGAAAGAAGCCCGCTAAGGAAGCTTTTGCCGTTGACGCTATCCCCACTAAAACTTCAGCGGCACCCGTCAAAATCTCCTCTAAAACCAAAGCAAAGGAGATAAAAAGAGGTGAGCCCTCCCGTACCCAAGAAAGGTACAAAAACACCTTAAAGGAATTGGAGCAGAAAACATACCCATTCCCAGACTCTGACATGGCCCCAATGCTAGACGACCTGTTAGAGAAGAAAGTAATTGAGCTTCCTGAATGCAAGCGCCCAGAAGAGATGAATCGCGTTGATGATCCCAAATACTGCAAGTACCATCGCATCGTAAGCCATCCCGTCGGCAAATGCTTTATCCTCAAAGAGCTCATCATGAAGTTGGCGCAACAAGGACGAATTGAACTCGACTTGGAAGACACAGTCGCAACACACACTACGACGATCGTGTTTGGGTCCTTTGATCCTGTGCCTCTTCAAGTAATGCACGACCATCGTCACGCAGCCCCTTCTGCACTACCATTGGGGGCAAACAACCAAGATGCACCGATTGAGGATAGTGAAGAATGGACCTTAGTGACTCGCAGAAAATCAAAGAAACCCAAGCCACAGGCCGCAAAGCCAAAGGTAGAATATGGGAGAAGACACCGCCGTCGCAACAATAGGAAACCCAAAAGAAGCGTTAGAGCTGCTAAGCCAACATACGCTGGGGAGCCTATGGAACAAGAGCCACGCATTCCCGTCTCCTTGCATGAGTACTTCCCAAAAGACTTCTTCCAACGGTACACTGTCACTACGTGTCACGTAATAGAGGTAAAAGAACCATCAAGAGGGGAAGTTATCACCACTGAAGAAGTAAAGACCTTCATGACCAAAGAAGGTCTGCCGACTCACGTGAGCATCGAGGAGGCATTGCGATTACCCGAAGAGATGCGGAAAGCACTGATGGTGGCCTTAGCAAATCCCGATGACCATGGGGTACAAGGAAACGAAGACGAATGCTCAAAACTTCAGTCACATGAATATACCGCATGCTGTGCCACCCAAGACTCAATCAGCTTCACTGACGAAGATTTATTGCTGGGATCAAAACCTCACAACCGTCCTCTCTTCATCTCAGGATACATAAGGGAAAGCAAAGTCAAACGCATGCTTGTAGATGGCGGATCGGCCATAAACATCATGCCAAAGACTACAATGGCCACAATTGGCATCAAAATGGACGAACTGTCTCTAAGCCGTCTACTAATCCAAGGTTTCAACCAAGGAGGACAAAAAGCGATAGGCATGATCCGAGTGGAGATGACCATCGGTGAACTCAAATCAAGCACAATATTTCATGTGATCGATGCAAGAACTTCATACGGCTTGCTCTTAGGAAGGCCTTGGATCCATGAGAATGGAGTAGTGCCGTCTACCCTTCACCAATGTTTAAAATTCTACCGGGAAGGAGTAAAGGTGATTCGAGGCGATACAAAGCCATTTACCGAGGCCGAATCACACTTTGCAGACGCCAAGTTCTACATGGAGGAGGACATGATACCCGAAGCTCTCCCGAGAGAGGTAAAGTCCACAGGCAAAGCAACGCCTAAAAAACAAGAATGGCAATCCGTTCCCAGAAAGCAAGGAGGGGAAGCCACACCATCTTCAAGCAACGACGAACTCGTGACAGCAAAAAGGGGTGAGACGCCTTCAAAAGAATCAAATACGCCCGTCTTCCGATACATCCCAATGTCGAGAAGAAAGAAGGGTCAAACACCATTCGAAACCGGGACAAGCAAAACCGACATGCAACAGTGCAAGGATGATGTGGAACTACTCAAGGCGAATGCAATTCTACCTCTAACACAGCTAGGCAGGACCAAGATTGCAGGACCACCACAAGATTTCATAAAAGCTCTGCCAAAGGGAGTAGAATCAAGCTTTCTCCCAACCAAGAGGACCGAATAGGGCTTTGATCCAAACGCCTACAAACTCATGTCAAAGGCGGGGTACGACTTCGTTCCCTCTTCAAAACCTGGAAATAAGGTTTCAGATACTGTCAACAAAGAACGTGACCTCACCGAGACTCAAAAGAGGCTGAGAAAGCATGGTTACGGAGTTGACAATGGCAAAGCAGGAATCGGCTTCACGCCAAGTGCACCTGTGAAGATTTCGAGCAAGGCGAAAAATGCTAGCACTCAGCACATCAGCGTGAGCATTGAAGAGCCTAAAACCGCCCCTCGGATACCGGTCGTCAATAGGATAAATCACCCAAGACCCAGAATATCGGCATTGCATCGCATTGGTGGTCAAAGCCGAACCTCCGTCTTCAAGAGGCTTAACACGCCAACATCCCAAAAATCCGTTTTTGAAAGGTTGTCGGAACCTAAGAAACAAGGCAACATGGCTAGCTCGCCTTTGCAACGGTCAGGTTCCGAAAGACTGGAAGACAACAAAAAGCCTTCTAGAAGGAAGGAGACAGCGCCAAAAGAAGAAAAGCCCGACAGGCTAGCAGAAAAAGGCGATATTCGGAGTTCAATTCCTTCAAGGATGAAGCGTCAAGCAATCTTGGAGATTGACACAAAAGGACCACTAAAAGTAAGAAGGCGCACCATCATCCATACCGGACAAACCTCATGCCAGCAAATCCAAGAGGACGGCACTGAAGAGGAAATCCAAGACGTCTTCCACATCACAATCCGAGAAGACGAAGAAGACGAGATCCTTGAGGAAGATGTCACTGCTGCACCACCACAGCTCGAAGACGGGGGGCAAGCCACGGTAGATGATCTCAAAGAAATCAACTTGGGCACAAGCGAGGAACCAAAACCTATCTTCATAAGCGCACTGCTAAGTACAGACGAGGCAGAGGAGTATTACCAACTGCTGTTAGAGTATAAAGACGTCTTCGCTTGGACATACAAAGAAATGCCCGGCCTTGACCCTACCATTGTTGTACATCACCTTACAGTCAAGCCTGGATCGCGACCGATAAAGCAAACTCAAAGGCGCTATCGATCTGAGCTCATCCCACAGATTGAGGCTGAGATTGACAAGCTAATTGAAGCAGGCTTCATTCGAGAGGTGCAATACCCAAAGTGGATCTCTAACATCGTTATCGTCCTCAAGAAATCAGGACAGATACGTGTTTGCGTAGACTTTCGAGACCTCAACGATGCATGCCCGAAAGACGATTTTCCTTTGCCAATCATCGAAATCATGGTGGATGCAACCACTGGCCACGAGGCACTATCATTCATGGATGGCTCATCCGGATACAATCAAATTCGCATGGCTCCCGAGGATGAAGAACTAACAGCCTTTCGCACTCCAAAAGGTATATACTGCTACAAAGTAATGCCATTCGGTCTAAAGAATGCTGGAGCTACATATCAGCGTGCAATGCAAAAAATCTTCGATGACATGTTACACAAAAATGTAGAATGTTACGTGGACGATGTGGTGGTCAAAACAAAAAGAAAATCAGACCACTTGAAGGATTTGCGAATAGTGTTCAAAAGACTGCAAAAGTACAATCTCAAGATGAACCCGTTGAAATGTGCATTTGGCGTCACATCTGGAAAGTTCCTGGGCTTCATTGTCAAACACCGCGGCATTGAAGTGGATCAATCAAAAATCAAGGCCATTCAAAACATGCCTGAGCCGAGAAACCTGCACGAGCTGAAAAGTCTACAAGGACGCCTAGCCTTCATCAGGCGTTTCATCTCCAACCTCGCAGGGCGCTGTCAACCATTCAGCCGACTCATGAAAAAGGATGTTCCATTTGTATGGGATAAAGCATGCCACAATGCTTTTGAAAGCATAAAAAAATATTTGTCAAGTCCACCTGTCTTGGGGGCACCCACACCTGGAAAGCCACTCATATTATACATCGCCGCTCAGGAAAGTTCAGTTGGGGCACTCTTGGGACAAGAAAATGAATCCCAGAAAGAAAGAGCGCTCTACTACCTCAGTCGAACTCTTACCGGTGCTGAGTTGAACTATTCCCCAATAGAAAAGATGTGCCTCGCCTTGGTGTTCGCCATCCAGAAGCTCAGACATTACATGCATGCTTACACCATCCACTTGGTTGCTAGAGCTGATCCAGTTAAATACGTCATGTCCAAACTAGTTCTGACAGGGCGACTAGCTAAATGGGCGTTGCTTCTCAATCAACACGAGATCATCTACGTTCCAGCTAAAGCCGTTAAAGGACAAGCACTGGCAGACTTCCTCGCCGATCACCCGATCCCAGCCGATTGGGAAATCTCAGACGACTTGCCTGACGAGAAGGTGTTTTACATCGACATCTTCCCAACATGGACGATGTTCTTCGACGGATCCGCCCGAACAGATGGAGCGGGGGCAGGAATGGTATTCATGTCACCACAAAGACAAATACTGCCTTATTCCTTCCAACTAAGCGAACTATGCTCTAACAACGTCGCTGAGTACCAAGCATTGATCCTCGGCCTCCAAATGGCAACCAATATAGGAATCACAGCCCTTGAGGTATATGGCGACTCGAAGCTCATAATCAATCAACTCCTGACCGAGTATGAGGTGAGGAAAGATGATCTGGTCCCCTACTTCCGACTGGCAACTCAGCTGCTGCAAAAGTTCGAGATGGTGACACTAGAACATGTGCCAAGAAAAGAAAATCAAATAGCAGATGCTCTCGCCAACCTAGCCTCTAGCATGACGCTAGGAAAAGGAGAAGTCGCAAATGTGCCAGTTTGCCAAAGATGGGTGATTCCACTTGCCACTGAGATACTGCTAAATGACACAAACGTCATCTCAGTACTCCTAGTCAACACCCAAGAATGGAGACAGCCGTTAATCGACTACATGGAGCACGGAAGACTTCCAGACGATACCAGACACCGCTCTGAGATACGTCGACGAGCACATCGCTTCCTCTACTACAAAGGAACACTTTACCGACGCTCTTTTGAAGGAGTACTTTTGAGATGCTTAGGTGAAGAAGAAGCCAGTCAAGCCATGGAGGAAGCACATTCAGGTATATGTGGAGCACATCAGTCGGGGCCAAAGCTACATTTCCAGCTCAAAAGAATGGGTTACTATTGGCCAAGCATGGTGAGAGATTGCATGGAATACGCCAAAAGGTGCCAAGCCTGCCAGTTCCATGCCAACTTCATACATCAACCGCCTGAACCATTGCACCCTACAGTTGCTTCATGGCCGTTCGACGCATGGGGGTTGGACGTCGTGGGACCGATCGCACCAAAGTCATCTGCAGGAGAAGCTTACATCCTAGCTGCAACAGATTACTTCTCCAAGTGGGCTGAAGCCATACCCCTGAGGGAAGTCAAGAAAGAAACGGTCGTCCGTTTTATCAAGGAGCATATCATCCACCGATATGGTGTGCCTCGCTACATCATTACGGACAATGGAAAGCAATTCTCCAACCGACTCATGGACGAACTCTGTGAGAAATACAAATTCAAACAGCATAAGTCTTCCATGTATCACGCCCCAGCTAATGGTCTCGCGGAAGCATTCAACAAAACTCTATGCAACCTTTTGAGAAAGATCGTTGGTAGGAGCAAGAAAGACTGGCACGAAAGGATGAGTGAAGCACTTTGGGCATACAGGACGACACACCGTACGCCTACTCAGGCTACACCATATTCGCTCGTGTATGGCGTAGAGGCAGTTTTGCCGCTGGAAAGCCAAATTCCCTCACTGAGAATGGCTATACAAGAAGGACTGACCAACGAAGAGAACGCAAAGTTACGTCTTCAAGAGTTGGAAGCATTAGACGATAAGAGGCTCGAAGCTCAGCAGCAGTTGGAATGTTATCAAGCACGGTTGTCCAAGGCCTTCAACAAGAAAGTTCGCCCGAGGTCATTTCAAGAAGGAGACATCGTCCTTGCATTACGTAGGCCTATCATCATGACACACAAGACGAAGAGCAAATTCACCTCAAAGTGGGATGGGCCTTACATAGTACAAGAAGTCTACACAAACGGTGCTTACATGATCGTGGAAGAAGATGGCTTGAGGATTGGCCCCATAAACGGCAAGTTTTTGAAACGATACTACGCATGAGAAGATACCACGCTCCTGGCCCGCAAGAGCATAAACTGTGTACGGCAAAATCATCATAAAAAATCACCATATTAAAAAAAATCCATCATTCATTTGAACTACGTGATGACTTGATCCCTCCTTAAACCGAGGGTACGTAGGCAACTTGAAACTTCAAAACTTCAAGTACAGTCACATCATCAACAAAAACACAAACACTTTGAAGAAAAAAAAAGGGGAGGCAAATTCAAGAACAAAAAAAAAATGCTTTAAAGGAAGATGTTGGCTATAAAGCCTTGTTACAAAAAAAAAAGGGGAAAAGGAAAGATACTACTCAAAAGTTATGCTTCTAAAACTACGAAGGCGATCCTCAAGTAAATCCTCCAAATTCTTCAAAGACTCGACCTCAGTAGGAGACAAAATAGGCGATTCCATAGCCATGCCCTTCTCTTGCTCTAGATGAGAAATCTCTTCTTGGTGCTCCGCAAGCACTCTTTCTAGATGAGACGATTCGGCCTCCAACTGCTCTCGCTCTCGCACTAATGCATCAAGACGCGTTCGGACGGAAGCTAAAGAAGTCTCTACAGTCTGATAAACTCCCAAAACAGCTTGCTGAGAAGATTGGACTCGAGCTAGCGAGGAATCTATTGTCACAAGTTGCTGAGCCCTAACATCCGGATCCAATTTCTCCAAAGAGGTCGCACGCAAGGAAGAATACTCAGTCGAGGCGGCCATAAGTTCGGCAATTTTGGCCTTCAAGGTCGAAGAATCAACGTTGAGGTTGTCAATTACAGAAACAAACTTTGACAAATCCTCACGGAGCAACACAAGGTCTTCCAGCGGGCACTTTGAGATCCTACTGTCAATATGGCCCTTGATGTCCATGGCCGCACGGAGACTAATACGATGAATAAGCTGCTCAGTACCGCTAAGGTTTGGCCCCCTCAAAGAAATCTCAGAATTAGCTGGCAAAGGTACCGGACGCATAGCAGACTCTTGTACGCATTCACCAACACGCGGCAAGCTTGGGAGGCTCAACGGATTTTGAGTAAGCTCTGTACCAGGAAGATCCCTGATCCCCTCATCGGCTGGTAAACTGCCTCCGACCGGCATAGAAGGCCCAACCTAAGAAGGACAAACAAAAAAATGTTAGAAACAAAAGCTAAAATAAAGAGGAGAAATCATGAAAAAAAAAAAAAAAAATACATACATCTCTCTCAAATAACATACGGCCATCGGTTTGAGAAAGCCTAAACGCATCTTTCTTCTTATGACGAAAGTTAACGTCGCTATCAACCTGAGAAACCTCAAGTGGTCGCTTCTTTAAAGCCTGCTGACACAGCCGCGAAGCAAGTCCATCCTCATGCGAACCGACTTCGTCACCCGCCTCTTCAGAAGCATCCAAATGAGAAGAAAGCAAGCGTGAGCGTGGGCGGGCTAGGACCACAGGGCTATCTTGCAAGGGAGTCACACTCGCACAATCAAAAGCTACCAGCTGCGGAGGAACTGAAGAGCAACCCTCTTTTGATACCTTATGGTGAGAATGGGAAGAATTAGTGTCACTTGCCATCCCCAAATTCTCATGGTGTGCCTTCAACCACCAATTTACGTAAGCACGAGTCACAGGATTATTCTTGAACTCGTCTTTAACTGGCAGGGTGATAGAAGCATTTGTGCATGCACGGGTACAAGACTCCCAATGCATATACATATTTTGCAAAGATTTCGATTCGTCTCTTTCCTTCAGCCTACCCGGAACAGTTTGGACAAAACCAAATTGCCTACTAAAACGGTGGGGATTATACGGTTGAATAATGCATCGGTCTTCTTGCCGCAAAGAAACATACACCGAGCGAAGGCTTATAAAATAAGACAAGTCTGAGGAGCGAAGATCTGAATCATCCACAATGACTTGCCGCGTCAAGCCGACTCTTGCCAAACGATCCATCCTCGAGCCTTCGCAACTTTCAAACAGCGCTCGCGCCTGCGAATCATCAAGACCCTTCGCAGAAAGCACACCGGAATACTTCGTCATTAAGGGCCCCAATTTCACTGAAGTCGATGAAGAAAAATGAGTGTTAAAGTATTCGCCCAACCAGCCATACACATAGTGGTAGGGAAGTACCGCAGCACGGTCTTCAGTGCTTGCCAAGTTAGAAACAACACTCAAACCGTTGTAAATATTGGCTAAGACCGAGATAGCAAGACTAAAAGGTTCGCCTGCAGCCATCTTGCTGGCAACTTTGAAAACTCCGGGACGGACGAAGTTGACGTCATCTTTAGGGAAAACAAATTTACAAAGCCAACAGGCTAAAAAAGCGGCTAAGTAAGATTCCTCCAAGTGCTCTGATGACACGCCAAGGTTTTCGAACGCCCTCAACTCAGTGGGAGTACGGCGCCCAACTGGACCAATAAAGCCTGATGGATCCGAGTCTCCCTTAGGCCTGGTCGTCTTATTGCGACCACTTTTCTTCGAAGGCCTCTTATACTTCATGGCATCCCAATACCAAAACCGAATCCATGAAGATATCTTCACGCCTGACTTGCCCGAAGCATCTTGGGAAAGCTTGTGATATGCCCAAAACAAATAGCGACAGCTCGCAGGCAATCCTCGACTGTTACGACAAGAAAACTCCTCCACGCTAGGGACAACTTCGTCGTAAAACTTTCCCTGGATTGGCAAGCCCCCTATCTTGTGAAGATCTCGAAGAGAGAGAGACATCTCCCCTCGAGCTGTGTGAAGTGTGTTGGTTGCTGAACACCAATGCTCGAAGAATTCACGAATGACAGAGGGTTGGCGATCATAACTGAACAAAGATGCGTATACAGCATGGTAAAGGCCCGTCTTGGTAAGCACATCCTTAGAACGGCTCAAGACATCTTCAAGCCATTCCCAATAAAAATCAACAAAGGCAGCTCCTCCAGTGGTCGACAGGGTACCACTCCAAGACACGGCTCCGCTACGGATACGATCGCCAAGAAGATCAAACACAACCGGAGGGTTGTCATAAACATGGTGCGAAGAGTTCAAAATAAGAATCCTGGATGGACACACCCTCTTCTTTGCATTAGATCGAATGGAGTCCACCACCTCCCAAGCTGCTTCAGAAGACCATGACTTAATATGCATGGAGTTGTCTTTGGCGGGAAGGACAAGCGCCTTAGGACCAGTCAGTGGCGGATAAAGCTTCAACGTCGTTCCGCTATCTTGGGAATCGCCTTCCTTTGCAAGAACAGTAAGGGTACCGCCCTTAAAACACTTGAAAAACACCATGACTGCAACAAAAAGTCAGCCACAAGACTTCGGCAGGGCAATGGACAATGCAGCAGGGACAGCAAGCACGGTAACAAGGGCAGCTCCAAGACGGTCCTTCAAAGGCACGTTACGGTAGCAAAGAAACTAAAAAGCCACGTAGTCACACTACGTAAACTCGTAGCGACCACGCAAGCAGTTTCTCGCACCGCACGGCAACGCCACCACCGAGGGAAAATTGCGACCAAAAGACAATACACAACGAAGCCCCTGTGCAGCCTCTTGTACAGCACCACACGGCAGCGCACCAACCGAGGGAATACTGTAATCAAAAGGCACTACACGGCGGAACTCCGGCGCAGTCTCTCGCGCAAGCACTTGGCAGCAAAGAGCACAAAGAACACCGTCGTTCACTCCACTTCCAAAAGCTTCATGGGTATCCCGACATCATGTTATGCCTCTACAAAATTGTTTACGTAATCCCTGACATCACAACAAAGAAGTCCATCAGTGGGGGGTACGCACATTATGTTATACATGCATATATGTATGCGGCTAAAAAAAAAAAAAAAAAAAACCGGCCCAAATATGAGCCAAAGGCCCAGGCCCAAAAAAAAAAAAAAAAAAAAAAAAAAAAAAAAACCGGCCCAAATATGAATCAAAGGCCCAGGCCCAAAAAAAAAAAAAAAAAAAAAAAAAAAAAAAGAGACAAAAACAAAAAGTTACAGTGTGTGTTTTACCCCTCAAATGGTCAAACACTCCACATCTGTAAATGCTTGCTTGTCTTCGTCTTCAGCACACACACACATATATATAGGATTAATAAAAGAATAAAATATTGATAGTAGGATAAAGAAAATAAAAAAATAAAAAAATAAAATATATATAGTGCAGCACTAAAAAATAAAAAAATATATAAAAAAAGTAAGTGCATCATTAAAAAATATATATATATATAAAGAAATAAAAAATAAAAATAAAAAATATACATATATAAAACGTTTTGGGTGTGCATCTACCGAAAGTTGAAAAAAACAAATATATAAAAAATATAAATATATAAATTTTTTTTTAAGTGGAGCACTCACCATAAAAAAGTATATTAATATATGTATAAAAAAAAAAAAAAAGGGGGGGGTTTGAAATGGTGCGGATTGCACCAGAGAAAAAAAACCATAAAAAAAAAATATATATATATACATATATATATAATAATAATTATTATTATTATATTAAAAAAAATAAAAAAAAATTAAAAAAAAAATGATGAAAGCTTGTGAAATGATGATGTCCAAAAAAAAAAAAAAAAAAAAAAAAAAAAAAAGCAAAGTGTCGGCAAGCCCAAAATAGTGGGCTAGAAAATTATGTGGAGGGTGAAGGCCCACATGTCCAAAAAAAAAAAAAAAAAAAGCCCAAAATGGTGGGCTGGAATATTATGTGGAGGGAAGGCCCATATGTCCGAAAAAAAAAAAAAAAAAAAAAAAAAAAAAAAGTTTTGAAAATACATGTGTATGCATATGACGTATATACATATTTATGTATATTGTATATGTGTAGCAAAAAAAGAGAGAAAAGAGAAAAGCGATAAAAGTCCATTTTTTATTTATTTCTCTGGAAAATTACACAAATTGACACTCTACATGCCACAAAAAAAAAAAGTCAAATCAAAATTACAAGCAGGAAATATTCAAGGACGATCAGGTGGTGCCTCAGAAGTCGACGGAGCTCCGGGAAGACGAAGAGCCAGAGTTGGAATCTCCGGAGCCGGAACGCTTGGTGCAACTCCAGAGGACGAAGGCAACATAAACCTCGGGAGTAACGCCATGAACCTTTCATGGTCACTCTGGATCCGACCGTCCGACTCCTGCAGCTGGTCCAGCTTCCTCTTCATGCTGGTCGAGTAACTAGTTGCAAGCAGGTGCAACTCCTTGTTCTCGTGCCTAAGACTTCTGACTTCTTGCCGGAGACTAGCCACCTCAGCCATCAGCGACTCCACCTGACGAGACCGGGCAAGAAGGCGCTGGCCCATGTTTGAAACTGTGCCTGCACACTGGACACTGAGAGCAAGAGATTCCTGAACAGCCAGCTCATCTGACCGCCTGGAAAGCATCCTATTGTCCCTTGGAGTGAGGAGATTTCGAGCAACCACCGTAGCGGTTATTTCATTCCTCATCATTGTGTCCCCGACTGTAAGAGGACCATTGGGGGATATGAAGGACGGACGCCAAAGGTTATCTGGAGAAGACAAGTCATCATCTTCTCCGACGTTCAAGTTTAGGCGACGGTCAGAAGGGCAAGACATTTTTTAGAAAGTGTTGAGGAAGAAGAGATCGGAAAGAGTAAAATTGCAGAAGTGCAAGAAAGAAGTGATTACAGGAGGGAGTTCAAGTATGAGGTGAAACAAAAAATTCGCGCCTCTATAAAAAGAAGAAAATGAAGAAGCGCTCCTCAGAGATCGAAGAAGCGCTCCTCTCGCAAATCAAAGAGTGACGCTCTTTTCTCGAAGGCCAGAGTCCTGTCTCAAAAGAGCCGTTCCTCTATCGAAAGCTGGGCTTGACTCAGAAATCACGTGGCATCAGCTTTTCCAGTTTGTCATCACTCGTCACATGCGTCGCATGCAGCTTGGAGCGTTGCGAAAACCACGAGCCGCACCCGGATTTGAACCCCGGTTTTCAAAAGATCATCATTCCAGTTTGTCGTCACTCGTCGCATGCGCAGTCAGCTTCGCGGAAATTACGGACGCGTTGTCAGAAAGCGCATAACGGGCACTGTTCATCCACCACCGGCTGCCGACAAATAGTGAAGGAATAGTTCCGGTTGTGAAGCCAAATTTCTATAAGTTTGACATTCGCCTTCCACATCAAAGGCACACCTTCACACCCTCTCAAACTCTCAACCTCTCTTCATCTCCGATAATGTCTTCCCAAAGAAACCTTTCAAGTCACTCAGTGTTCTTCATCCCTTGGAACACCCCAGAAAACAAATCATCCAGAGCGAAAGTATTTCATATTAAAAAGGTTAAAAGCAAAAGTATCTCATATTACGCTTTCTCCTCACCTTCATCTGAAGAACATGGAGAAAGTGAGATCCTGATTGCTTACCTAGTCTTGCTCTCGAGTACTCATCTCAGACCCCTCCCAGCCCACTTCAAAAATAAACCTGTGTTGAGGTGCTTCTTCAAAAGCAAAAGTACCTCACAGACGAAGCAGGAGGAGTCTGAGTTGCTTCGAAAAGCAGATGAGTCTGGGCTGATCCAAGAGTTCAAGAAGATGCCACACCTGCGTGGAGACCGGACTACTTGAAGCATGTGGAGACAACGTGCTGAATCAACCTTCAAGACCAAGCCGCGACGGCCCCTTGAAGAAAACACAAGTCCAATTCAAGATTAGAAAATCTAGCTGAAGATAAATGGGTAAGCTCAGACCGGAGTACTTGAAGCATGTGGAGACAACGTGCTGGAACCCTTCCCTGATTGCTTACCTAGCATTACTCTCGAGCAGTCATCTTCAACTAATGTTGGAAGCTGGAAAAAATGATGAGTCGCTGAGAAGTGATGTTCTGATGCTTTCATGGGAATTTTTGCAGCATAGCTAATCTCCACATTGAATGTTTTGGAGCGGCATCTCCAATTGCTTTCATGGGAATTTTTGCATTAAAAAAAAAATACTGCAAAAGAAGATGCCAGACCTGCATGAAGATCCGACTACTTGAAGCATGTGGAGACAACGTGCTGAATCAACCTTCAAGACCAAGCCGCGACAGCCCCTTGGAGAAATCAAGACCCGATTCAAGATCAAGTGTCCAACACCCTTGAATCAACCTTCAAGATCAAGCCTCAACGGCCCTTGGAGAAATCAAAAGCCCGATTCAAGATCAGGTGTTCATCGCCCTTGAATCAAAACCAGTTCAAGATGAAAGCTGTGGAAAAATCACAAAACCCGATCCAAGATCAAGCCTCGACGGCCCTTGGATCAAACGTCTACATTAAGGGACTTCAAAGACGCATCTTCTACACGTGACAAGCACATGTATACGACACGCTTTGAAGTGGGGGCATTTGTAGACAATGAAATTTTAGTAAATAAATGTTGACCAATGGTCAAAATTTTAACACTCGTGTATTACATAAATTGTACACATATTGTGTGATTCGACGAAAATTCGAAAAGAGTTAGAAAAGCTGTCAAACAAGACACGTGTCAACACCTGGCAGAGACGGCTTATTTCATCTGGGATATTATATTCAAAATTAGGCCTTGGAAAATTCTATAAATAGAAGCCAATTTCATTCATTTCATTTCACCAATTCACAAATACATTTCTCTACTCCCAAATTGGAAGAGAATTCTCTTGAAGTTCGTTCTTCGTTCATCGTTCATCGTTCTTCGAGATCAAGCCCCAACGGCCCTTGAAGAAACGATCATCCATCCTAAGATCAAGCCCCAACGGCCCCTTGGATTAGCACAATTGTTCTTCAAGATCAAGTCCAGAAGCCCTTGAAGATCCATCCACCATTCATCGTTCATCCGTTCATCCGTTTCTTCAAGAACCAAGCCCAAAAGCCCCTTGAAGTTCATCCATAAGTTCATCCATAGTTCATCCATCGTTCATCGTTCTTCGTTCATCATTCATCCACCTTCTTCAAGATCAAACCCCGACGGCCCTTGAAACAACATTCATCCACCCTCCAAGATCAAGCCCCGACGGCCCTTGGAATCAATACATTCATCCTTCAAGAATCAAGATCAAAGCCCCCTTGAAACTCACCCATCGTTCATCGTTCATCATTCTACATTCATCATCAAACATCTGAAGATCATCACTGTTCATCCCAAGAATCAAAGCGCCAAACAGCCCCTTCGGATCAACACAAACAAATCCACATCACTGTTCATCCAAGGATCAAGCCCAACGCCCCTTTGGATCAACAGCCCATCAACAAATCCATACCTTACGAAGATAGAATCAGAGGAACAAATAGAGATTGTAACCCCAAAATTCATCAAATAACAAATATATTTTGTACACGTGTTCTTGTTCCTTCAGGAAATTTTCGTGTTTACAGAGATGTCTTTGTTCTTAGTCTATATATAACTTTAAAGGATAATTGGGTGTGTGTGAGATAGATAATTTTATTTTTAAAATATGTAATTGAGATATTTGTGATGCCTAATCAATTTTCTATGGGTTTTTTTTTTATTATTACGAATTGTGTTGGAAATTGATCCACTCAATTAGGAAGATTCTTCAAATTTAAATCGATAAATGTAGTCCTGAAAATGAATGTCATAAATCAATGTAGTCCTTCCGTTACAATTCTATCAATGATTTTGTTATGTGCTAACGTGGCACATAACTGAGTCTCACAATCTAATTAAATATTGTCATGTGAATTAAAAAAAATTTAAATAAAAAAATTTGTTCAAATGACAATATTTAATTAAATTTGTGGGACCTAATTATGTACCACGTCACTACATAACATAATTTTTTACAGAAATATGACGGAAAGAACACATTGACTTGTGAAACTCATTTTTAGGGACTATATTGATAAAATTTCAATTTCATGAACTATGTTGTTGAAGTGAGTCAATTTTATAGAAAAGTTATGATAAAAACTCACATTCTATTTGTTGATTATCATATAAATTATAATCTGATCAGCTACAATTTTTTTATAAGAACATCAACGTTACATTATGGGAACTGAAGATAAAAGAAAGAGGAAATTTGAAGATTAAGCAAGTAAAACTACACATAAGACGATCATCAAACTATTATTTATAGCCTTTGTCTCTTATTTGAGTCAAACTACAAATAAGGGTTTGATTCGACCAAAAGAAAAATCAATCTAATTTTTGTAGTCTTGGTCTCTTATTATAATAAGGGAACTTAAACAGCTCGTCCAATCAAATCACTAATTTGTACAGACCAACTGCATATAAATAAGTACAACTTTGATTTGTTTTCGAAAATGGATTTTTCTGGATCGATAGCATCATCATTTGCATGAAACATCTAGCTATTTGCTGCAGAGAATGCTACCACTCTTCGGTTTCTGCCACTCGAACATGCGCTCTCTCTACTTGATTCACCTTGTAAACTGAAAGCCTCCTAAACTCAGCCATTCAGGTATCGTTGCTGTAAGCTTCCATGTAGCTAAACTCTCTCTCTCTCTCTCTCTCTCTCTCTCATTTTCCTTTTACTGTCAGGCTAGCAGGGAATACTGATCATCACCGAGTATCATAAACTTCGATTGAGTAGTTATGGCTAACAGAACAGAAGCTTCAGATATGGAGAACCAGGCAGAGGGGTTAGTACTTCTTTACATTAAGACTGCAATTTTTCTATCTGTAACTTTTCAATTATTACTTTGTATCAAACACTGGGACTCATATCTACTGGCTTTGGCTGGTCAAAATACTTCATTGATCGTATGGCTGTAACTTGTGATTATGATCCATGCACAACCTTCACTTATTCAATATCACCTTACGCTTTCAAATGCCGAGTGTAGATATCGAAATTTCGTGTTTACACCGAGCATTTAGTTTTCTTCATTTCATTTGTCTGCCTGTTTTTTTTTTTTTCTTCTCATGAAAGCTCATATGCGTATCCTTCTACATCACACACCCTTATGTATGCTTCAAGTTATAGAATGCTAATTATAGCTTACATAAACTCCACTAGTTTATGTATACCTCATAAACTCTAATTATCTCCGAAACAGCACCCTACTGCATCTTTTTATGTTTCTTCATGATTCTGATGGCTGCAATTTGTTCTTTTTGGGTTGTTTCAAGATCTGTTACAGGACATCGCAAACCAACGATTACAACGTCATTAGATGCCCCAATAAAGGGAATGTGGGATGAAAAGGGAAAATTACTTCCCATGTGGAGTAAGATATTTGTTATGTTGTATGTGTCTGCCCTCTCACTAGATCCTCTGTTCTTTTACATTTTAATCATTGATCAAGATAACAAGTGCCTTCAAATGGACAAAAAGCTGAGAACTATTGTTCTTGTGTTGCGATCACTCGCGGATATCATTTTCGTTGTGCCTTTTATATATAAAATCGGTGTTCAAGTTCAAAAGCACAAAATGTTGAGGCCTAATGTGGCTGCAGAACCCATGAGAAATTTGGATAGGAAATCAAAGGGAAGAGTGTTGATTGAAGTTGGCAAGAAAATAGCTAAGAAGAGGTTGTGGTTATTATATTTCTCCTTCATAAATGATTTTCTCGCTCTTCTTCCCGTTCCACAAGTAAGAGAAACAAAACTCTAATTTGTTGTGTGCATCTATTCTTAACCATATAGTTGTAATTAGTGAATTTCTAACTCGTTTTTATTTCTCTTCCCTAGCTGTTAATAGTACTTACTTTTTATCATATGAGATGCGCTGGATATGTGGAGCACAGAAAAGTTCTGAATTTCTTCATTATTGGTCAATATCTACCAAGGATATATCGAATTCACCAGTCATCTAAGGAACTTCGAGAGAATGCTGGAATTTGGCTTAAAGGTCTATTATATTTTTTTCTCTACGTGATTGCCAGTCATGTAAGTTTCGCTTCGATTGTCATTTTATTATAATATTATTAAGGAAAACTAATAAAAAAAACTTCAAAATGAAAATGACTTGGACTTTAATATAACAAAAGGGAAAAGTTAAAAAAAAAAGTTGATATTAGTTTAAAATACAAATAAAACAATGAAAGCTTTCTTCAGACATACTAGTTAAAAGACTTCGCTGAAATAGATGGAGATTATGATATTGTATTAATATCTGGCGCTGATTTTGCCTTTGCAAACTGTTGCTGCTTTGCTCTATAGCTTGTGTTCGTCCAAATTTATTCTGTACAGAGGTGAGAATAAATTTTACTAAAAGACAGGTACATAACTCAAAAAATTATCAAATGGGTTAAAGAGGCATAAAAGTATACTTTTAATTTTATAAGCTCAGCATCTCTCGTCCATTTTCCTTCCTTTCAAAAAGCGAAACCCGTTCTCTTTGGCCTCTTCATTTTTTTTTACAGATATCCACATCCGAATCAAAATGAGGATTCTTTTCAGGATCCACAGCTAATTCATATTTAAGAATCTGAAATGCATATTTATTCTGTTTGTTAATTAAAAAAAATACAATTACGTAAATTATTTATATAGACTGTTTCTAAAAATAGTGTCACTGTTTAGAAATAATAACCATTGTTTCTAGAAATAAAGTCACAATTTAGGATATAGGGTTTAGCATTTAAGATTTCTCAAAATAGTGTCACTGTCTAGCAAGGCTGTTTTTGAGATTTCGAGAGCCCTATGCAAAATTTATAAACATAGTCCTCCAATTTTTTTTACAATATGCTTGAAAGCAATAACTAAATGTGAAACAAACTTTAAAACTCATGCTAATTATCAGTTTCCAAATATCATTACATAATAAACAAAGAAAGCTACATAAATAACTATTACTAAATATACAATCAGTTTAATTTTAAAAAACCAAATGAACAAAACCTTCAAAAAGTACATTGAAGTTTCACTTAAAGATGATTCTTCATGCTCTTTGCAGTAAAATCGTCAATAAAATTGTGGTTGTAAGGGCCACTAAAATATTATTAAATTCCTAAAAAAATCATAAATGATATAAACCAAATATCATAATCGATATAACAATTTATTGTAGAAGATATTATGATAAAACTGACACACCCCGACCCAGAAAGTCCACTAGGACACTAAAGTCGAGCTGTGCTGGCCGACACCTGGAAGGTGACGAAGCCATAAAGTGTAGTGATGTGGAAAATGTGAATAAATTTAAACCTAAAAGTGCCTAAACATCAGAGTGTGCTCGTGAGCGGGAGCGAACCCATCTCACGCGTGACTTCAGAGTATAAGTAAATACAGTAGAGCGGGTAAGAAGTATACCCTCAGAAGTAGCCACCAGTCCAGAGATTCGCCCAGAATCCTCGTCGATACAAACCTTTACAGCTAAACCTGGAGGGGCGCAAAACAGAAAACGTGAGTGGGCAAAAACAAAGCTTTTCAAAACCATTTCAATATCAAAAGTACTAACCCCTCGCTGTAAAACCCGTATACTTTCCCAGAAAATAATATGTATATACTCATATACCAAAATAGGCTGTAAAACGATAAAACTCGAATATGCCATGTCTGAAATATGTCATGCCAAAATATCCAGCCAAGAAACATATGCATCGATCAGGTGAGATAAAATCAATACTCAATATATATGCCGACAATATAAATCTATAGCTCCTCAACCACTATCCTGCACACGAGTCGGAACCACCTTTAGTGGTCTGTACGACAGGCTAGGTGTATAAAATACGCTCAGTGCTACAATCACGTGAAGGCTGTGCGACGAATCGCGGGTCACTTACGAGTCGGAACCACCTATAGTGGTCTGTACGACAGGCTGGCACCTGCCTTGGATCCAAGGTGAGCGTACGGTGCGGGAGGTGAACGATCACGTGAAGGCTAGGCCCTGGCCACGGGCAGAGCACAAACACCCGAGGTGCAGGATTATGAGCTATATCTCAATCTCACCATCAACATCACAATCATCATTACCAATATATATACTCACCTAACTTACCTGAGCGTCCACGGCGTCGCAGCATAATCAACACAATCATAACAATAATATAAAAGATATTCGACATGGCATACCAATCATAAACCATTTCAATTTCAAAACCATTAAAAATGTCATTTATGGGAAAACCAAGTATATATATATATATATTGAAAACAAAAGCCCACTCACCTGGAGTCCACGCTACATCCCCCCTAGCACGACTCTTGAGATATCCCAAATGATCCCAAATGATCACCGCCTAGCAAAAATATCAATTATTGTCTCAGAATTCGTACTGAGAGAATATGCAATTTATAATAAACGCATCCCTACGAATTTGATCTGGAAGATCCGTATCACGAATCTTCGATCTGTCACTTTCAATAATCCACATTAAACTTTTAGAACAATATCCCAAAGTTTCGTTACGATCCAACGGTTGGATCTCTACCAATTGCCAAAATCAAGTGGCGGTTAACGTTTTATTTACCAACTTACAATTCCAATTCGGGAAGATCCGTACGACGGATTCCCGATCCATAAATTCTTACATTCCTCAAATATTATGTACTACAACATACTAAATTTTGGTGACGATTCAACGGTCGGATCGTCGATTCATATTTTCACATATTACCGAAAAGTAACGAGTTTAGGTCCTAACGATCAATTTAAGTCAATCCATCATCAAAAATAATATCAAGGCATTGAATAACGCCTAAAAATATCATTGGCGGCCCTCGGGCCACATGCCGCCGCACGGGCCGCCGCGGGTGGCGGTTGGCCGCCCCCGGGTCGCCGGAAAATTCAACTTTCACTAAAAATTCTCAAAATTTCCAGAATTAAAGATCTCAATGAGTATAACAACTTTCATACCTGTGAGAAAGTCCAATTTGGCCTCAAAGACCTCCAATGTTGCTACACCCGCCAAGAACCCTAGAAATTGGGTGTGTTCCAATTCGACCTCCAAATCAACTCCGATGCTCCAAAAAAGGATTGGGCTTTGTTCCTGGGTTCTAGGGAAGTATTTTGGTAGGATCAATTTCATGAAAAAGTTTCGGGATTAGAAGAATTTGAACACGACCCGTTTTGCACCACTTTCAGTTTTCTCTATTTTGGGGATCAAATCTCACCAAATTTGGGATGAAAATGATGGAAGGGAGGTTATGGAGGGGTTTCTAGGTGGTGGTTTGAGGCAATTCACCGGAAAAATGGTGGAAAGCCCCCGGAAGTGCCTTGGGTCGACATACCCGTGGGTTTGGAGGAGGAGGGATCTTTGATCCCGTGTGGTTTTTGCCTTCCTCCCATCCCTCCCCTCTTCAACATCTGATTGGGCAAAGCCCACTCCATCCACTCACTGCCCAACACGTGGCACATCCAAATTTTCTGGAATTTTCCAGAAAATAATAAGTTTACAATTTCATCCCTAACTTTAAACGTTAATATTTTCTTCGTTATAACTCCAAATTTGAATCCGTTTGCGCCCACGCGTCCGTAGCGACAAATGCTATAAGAATATGCTAAGAAAATAAACCTTAGGTGTCACTACGAGGCAGTCAACACCAATCAAAGTATGTGCCTCAAAGGGCATTTTTGTAAACTCACTTATTAAAATTATAAAAATCATAATTTTTAAGGACGAGTTGTTACAAAAACAAATATCCTCTTCCTAATCTGCTCTCTTAAAAATATAAGCATATTATAGTAACGAGGTTGGTCAATGCAATCGATATAATTTGGAAGCCCTTTCGAAAATAATAACACTATTTATAAAGATAGTGACTATTATCTAGAAATGGTGAACCCCTGTTTTTAGAAATAGCATCATTGTCTAAAATTAGCTCACTGTGTGTATAAATAATAACCATTGTTTCTAAAAAATTATTATTTAAAAAAAGGGTATAATATCTACACGTTTTATTTTACTTTTCACACATCTTTTTAGTTTTGGCCTTCAGATCAAATGAATTGAAAAAATCAACAAATAAAAATTATCAAGAAAAGTGTAAAAAGTAAAATAAAATATGTAGATAACACATATATTATTATGTTTAAAAAACTTGACTAATTTTAAACTTTATACATACCTGCAAGTAAAAAAAAAAAAAAAAGGAGAGGAGAAAGAAGTGTAATGGGAGAGAGAAGATGGAGACATGATGGTAACAAGTGAAAGATGAGACATGTGATGATGGAGTGGGTAAAAGGGGAGAGAGATGATGGTGATAGGCGAAATATCAGAGAGAAAAATGATGGTGATGGGTGAGGAGTATGGATTTAAATATCGATATTATCGGCGAAAATCGTTTTTTTCCCCAACGATATTTTTTTTACTATCCAAATGATTTTCGTTAAAATATCGCGATATTTCCAAAAAATCGCGATATCGGCAAAATTTCGAATCGGAGAAGAAGGCCGGAGCTTGTACAACTCCGGCCAACCAAAATCTTCCTCCTGACTCACTTATTTTGCCAAATCAAACCCAAAAACTACTTAAAAATTAATTTAATATCATGGGAACCATTAGATATTAAACTTACAAAAACAAACACTTAACCACATCTCAGCCAAGAGGCCGAGAATGGAACGCTTTACTCAAGGCTAGAATGGGGCTTTTATAGCCCAGTTAGCAGCCTCATTTCTATACCACAGCCGATGTGGGACACTCTGCTGAAGCAAACCCAGTTTTCCGACGACCACCGCCCCTTTCGAGGCGTTTTCCGGCCAAACCAAGCCGAGTTAGCGGGCGTGTAAGGTATCAATCTCTTCATATCGTCGAGTACTACAACTTTCATGTTTACATCACTTAATTTGGTTGAGTAACGAAGAAGTTATGGACGTTCAAAGTTAGGGTAGAATTCCAGCCCTTTGAGCAGCACCGCCCCTTTCGAGGCGTTTTCCGGCCAAACCACGGCGATTTGGCCGGCGTGCATGGTATCAATCTCTTCATCTCGTCGAGTACTACAACTTTCATGTTTGGATCACTTAATTTGGTTGAGTAACGAAGAAGTTATAGACGTTCAAAGTTAGGGTAGAATTCCAGCCGAACTCATAAACCGTGGTCGTTTGGCCATCTTTCAGGTCATTTTCCGGTCAACACCGGCCACCACTCGGTCCTCACTTGGTATGAACCTCTTCTCCACATTCCTAACTACATTTTAGCTTTTGAATCACTCAATTTGGTTAAGAAACGAAGAAGTTACAAACCTTTGAAAATTGCCCAAACCTTCGGCCCCAAACCCAGTTTTCCGACGAGCACCGCCCCTTTCATGTTTGGATCACTTAATTTGGTTGAGTAACGAAGAAGTTATGGACGTTCAAAGTTATGGTAGAATTTCGGTCGAACTCCGGCCTTTTTCTTCCTTGGGTCCGGCGACCCATCAACCTTAGGCCCTTTGGGCCGTTCCTGCCAAACCCAAAACCTGGGCAGCCCCAACCCATTTCTTTTTCCTTTTTTGTTTTTATTTAAATTGTTTAAAATGCCTTGGGCCATTTTAATTTGGGGCCTTTGGCCCATTCCTTTTTTAAAACACCAAGGGGATTCGAACCCCTCCAATTTTACTCCTTCAACACTTTGACCACTATATCACTTATGTTCTTGTGAAAATATGCTAAAATATTTACATATTTTCTACACTCACAATGTTTGCCAGCTTGCTATATAATCAACTTAAATCAGTTAAATCCATCATGCAATGCATTTCCTTCCAATTTTTTGTGATAAACTAATAGATAATTGACTAAATAAACATCCTGCAAAGTTTCAATAAAAATTTCCAACTTTTTCTTACAATTTCCGTGGTTTCCATGTAATTTTTATCGATATCGATATTTTATCGATATTTCCGTCGATATTTCCGTGTTTTCGGACTACCGATATTTCCGATATTACCGATATTTAAATCCTTGGTGAGGAGAGAAGGGGAAGAAAAATCAGTGAGAAAAATGATGGTGAGGGGTGAAGAGAGAAGGGGAATAGTGAGAGAGGGCAAGAGAGAGAAAGGAGGGGACAAGCCCACGCGTTAACATTTTTAGGTTTCTTTTGTTCTTATTATATTAAAATCTTAATTTTTTTTCGTTAAATTTTAAGCTATTTTAATTAAATAAAGTTATTAAATTATTTTTTGTTACGAAAAAGTATGAAGAGACTTTTTTCATTAAAGTTCAAATTTTTTGTGTTTTTTTTTGGAAATTGTGTTTATCATTAAAGTTCAAGCCATTTCTATTAAACAAACTTAGTTAGTTGTTTTTTGTTAAAGAAAAAGTTTACAGTATGTTTAGATGAGGAAAATAAATTAAAAATATAATTAAAAATCAGAATTTATAAATTGACTTGCATAAATTCTCTTATTTAGATTCATAAACATAGAAATTTAGAATTTTCGCGTGGAAAAAAACTTGGAATTTAGGAATTCCAATCCTCAAGTTTAAATTTCATGTAAATATGTGTCATTTCTCAATTTCTATAATTGAGAATTTAAAAATAATAAATTTTGTATTCAATTCTATTGTTCTTTTAGGTTAACCAAACAACACAATTCTAAAATTCTAAAAAATAAAATTTCATTATTTCAATTTTCGTCATTTTATAATTCCTTAATAATCTTAAATTTTTTCATCGAAATATAATGTTTGAGAAATCATTTTAATTAAAGCTTCCTTTTATGCAACGCCATATGAAGCTTTCTTTTAGAAACGTTTGACTAACGTTCAATTTTGTTTGCCCGTTTTGGATTATATGTACCCTCTAACTTCCTTACGTCATCAATTACTACCGGGCAACTTTTTGTTTGTACGATTTAGTTAATGTAAAAACTCGTAGCATTGCACTACACAATTTTTCCGTAATGCATTACATATTCCTTAATTGATAAATTGTTTGCTTTGTTATTTTTGTAGATACTTGGAGCTTTTTGGTATTTCTTTTCTATTCAACAAGAGACTTTATGTTGGTACAGTGCATGTGCAAAACATAGTCCAGATCCTATTGGATGTATGAATACTTTCTACTGTGGGCGTCGAACTACTACTTTGAGAAATATAACATTTCTAAACATGCATTGCCCGTTAGATACTCCAGATGGTGTCTTACCACCGTTTAATTTTGGAATATTTTTCGATTCCCTTAAGAATCATATCCCAGAGCATATAAAGTTCGAAAAGAAGTTCCTTTACTCTTTCTGGTGGGGCTTGCGAAATCTAAGGTTACTAGTATATCAATTGACAATCAACAATTTTTTTAAAAATATGTAACGAATAAAATTTTTTGGGTTACCTAATTCCGCAACATTGTCTAATATTTTGCAGTAACTTTGGGACGAATCTTACAACAAGTACGTATGTGTTGGAAAACTTGTTTGCGATTCTCATTTCTGCCCTTGGCATGCTACTGTTTGTATATCTCATTGGAAACGTGCAGGTTGGTATGTTGAATATCTCTGTACTTTAACTGTCAACAATCTTCAACAATTTTCCCGTGTTTGGGAGTTGGGACTGCGTAAATCATTCTTCGAGTATATTATTATTGGTGTGATATTCACACATTTTATTTTACTTTTCACATATTTTTTTTATTTTTGGTAATCAAATCAGATGAATTTAAGAAAATCAACAGACATAAATTATTAAGAGGTGTGTGAATAGCAGACTCTTATTATTATTATTATGTAATTGTTTGATTTGTGGCGAGCAGACTTTTATACAATTGGAAGCTACAAAAAAGGAGCAGAAGAGACAAAGAATGAAAGGCGGGGAGGTATATCGGAAGAAGGAAAATGTAAACAACTGGATATACGCTAATAATTTCCCTCCTACTATCGAGAAAGATATCTTGAATAGCGTAGATAAAGCACTGGAAAACGGTAATGATGCTGATGTCGAGAACCCATTCCTTTTTCTTTCCTTGAACACCAAAGAAGATGTAAAACGCCATCTTTTTATGGATAAACTTAAAACAGTATGTTCTTCGAAACTCGATCTCTCTCCATCTATTAATTGCATCCATTTTCCCTGCAATGTTGTTCTGATGATATATGTATGTGCGTGCGTGCTCATGTATAGGTAAAAGAGCTTAAAGACATGGATGATTATGTGTTGATGTCGATTTGCCACTGTCTGAAGCCAGTGACGTACATGGAGAACAACTTCGTTTTTCGGATGGGAGATCCACTCAATTGCATGCTGTTCATTATGGAAGGGACAATGTGGACCTACGCGTCGAGTGATAGTAACGCAGGGCAAGGAATGTCATCAACGGCCATCAAATTCAAGGCCCTAAGGAGAGGTGACTTTTACGGTGAAGAGCTTCTCGAGTGGGCATCAGACCGTTTCACCGAAGTTCCGGTCTCCAGCAAACATGTCAAAAGTCAGACAAAAGTAAACGCATTTGTGCTCATGGTAGAGGACTTGGAAACTGTGGTCTTGACATGCGGACCAGACTGGAAGGCACTACAAGAAAACAGGCCATAGGACCCTGTTTTAGGGACACCATTCACTATTAGTGTCTTTTTGGAAGAGGGTTGCACCGTTGTGGTTTGGTGTGCTTTAGACTTTGTGACACCGATGATGCATTCATTTTTCAAATTTATAAACTATGAATTCATTATTTTGCTTTCCATTGAAAAATAATAATAGGTTTTTCCTTTACCGCTTAGTACTACAGTCTAGTGATATTCGTTTTCAATTGTAAGTGATAGGTCTTAAGTTCAATTCTCGTTAAAGGTGAATTTGAACCACATTATATTTTGCTCATTTTGAGGCTAAGCCAACCCCTCCCACATAGATAATATTGTTTGTTAAAAAAAATAATAAATATTTTTTTTAATGCCATTAGACCATCTCTAATGGAGAGTGCTAAATGGCCAAAATATGATCTGATTTGGACAAAATTCATCTCAAATCAAAGACTGGGCTGAAAATTAATGGAACCCACTAAGCCCAAGAATGGCCGAAAGGTTATCCTGCTGGCCTAGCTTGGCCTGATGCCTAGCCCGTTTTCTGGGGCCCAGCACCAGCTGCTGCAATCTCTTTGCTAATTGCACAGCTAACGGTCAGCGTTGAAAGAATCCAAAGGCCACAGTTAAAACAATTCACTATGGGGTTTGATTATGGTGAACGACTGAAATTCAAAGACTGAATGTTCAGATATTTTTTGAAAGTTGAAGGTTCACAGCTCGGACGCTGGTGTCGTGCGGTGAAGTTTGGACGCTGGTGCATGTAGATCTGTAACAGACTAGGGCGTCTGAGACTGGAAGAGTGAATTGGTGAGTGGACGAATTTGGGTGCTCAGGAATTAGTGGACATGGTGGTGGATCATCGTCGGGTTCCTAATCCCAGTCAATGCCAACAAACACGCTTAAGAAAGGCGAGTTCTACGGCTAAGAGCTTATCTACTGGAAGTCATCTCCTTCCCAACTTCCCATCTCCGCCCAAACCGTCCAATGCCATACAAAAATCAGAAGCTTTTGTTCTTATGGCCAAGGACTTGACAAGTAGAGTCTCCAAATATGCATTGTGGTGAGATCCAAACAACATGAACTACAACAACAACAAAAATATTAACGTTACTCATCATGGACTGCCTTACTGAATGGCGTCGAGGACTCGACAGCCTAGACGCCAAGAATCCGGTATCTCAAACCTGCTGTGCGTCCCCATTAGTCCTCCTGCAGTCCCCTGTCCATATGGAGGCAGATTGTCTGCTCTCCTTTTCTAATACACTTCTTATTTCCTCTTATTTGTGCGGTCACCGTTAAGCAACGTCAACATTTTATATTGATTTTTTATTATAGAGATAATAAGACAAAAAGACATAATTTAACCGGGATCGCAAAGAGACGGAAAATGTATGAAAAAAAAATAGCATTCTGTCTCCCGTCCATATACCTTATGAACATTTGAAGTTGCAGATTATGTTCTCTTTCTCGTGTTTTGGTCAACATGACATGTCTTTGAATTATTCCGTGGCATTGTTTAATGGAAAGAACAGAAAGGTCTACTGTGCTCCATTGGGCCTGGTTTAAACATACAGATTACAAGAAAATGGGTTTCCTAGTAAGTTGGCCCATTGGGCCTGAGGACATAGTTTTTGTTTGTATGGAAGGCACCGAATGCTTAATCTATCATAATTCTAATTAATTTTCACGCACGCCCTTACAACCTGGGCTAGCCATAAACGTAAATCGGTAAGTCGTTCGTTATGTTAATGTTATTATCACACTAAAACAGTAAAATAGTAAGATAAGTCATTGAATTGTAATTTTTTTTTTAATATTGTGATTAGCATGCCAAAATAGTTAGGATAAGTGATTATGTTATTGTTATTAGAACGCAAAATGGCTTAAATGTCAAAATGGTGGTCCTTGTGTTTTCAGCTTAACCAAATTAGTCCCCGTGTTTACCGTCGTTTGCTAATTCTAAACAATCTGTTAAAAGGATGTTAAAATAGACATGTGCCTTGCACATGAAATGGTCATTATCGATCATTTAACTTGCGGGAGTTTAATGAGTTTACAATTAAGTTATATTTCAGTCATCTCACGTGCAAGGACATGTCAATTTTAACGGTCTTTTAACAGACTGTCTAGGATTGGCTAAAGAAGGTAAACACAAAGACTAATATAGCTAAATTAAAAACACGGAATCAAATTGATTGACGAGATAAAACACAAAGACTATTTGGACATTTAAGCCACGCAAAATAGTTATCCAACCCTAAACCCTAAACACGTAATTGAGAAAATCGGAGTTTTTAGTATAAAGTATAAACCATAAAAAGTCTGATTCATAATTAGTAGTAAATTTCAATAACATAATGTCAAATGTCTGTATCGTCCACAAATAATTATTTAAATCCCACCAATGGCTATTTTTCCATCTGCTACTCAACCAACGAATGTCGCTACTAATAACTACTTCTCGCCGAACTGTCTTGCCGGAGTTGAAGATTCACGACGTGCCCTCATCTCCCTCCTCAAGAAAGGAGGCAACGCAAAGGCAGCTGAGTGCATCTGCCAAACAAACAACGCCGTTCTTTTGCTTTACAAGTATATCTAAAGCAAACGACAAGGATGCAACTATAGCAGGTTGCTACGTAAGCTGAATCAGAAAATGACTCCCACCTTGGAGTTGCAGAACTTAACTGCTCTCTTATGTTTGAGAGCTCCTTCTAACTACTCAATAGAATTGCGGGTTTTTGAGTTCAATGAGATGCCCCGCTGTTGAGCACGACAGATATCGTCATCGCTGTTCAGCTCACACTGGGACTCATATCCGTACTGGCGTTGGCTGGTCCAAATACTGACCTTGGAGTTACAGAACTTAACTTCTCTCTTATGTTTGAGAGCTCATTCTAACTAGAACAATACTTAACAGCTGAAAATTCAACAGCTATTTCTGCTTTCACCCAATCAGATTTGAACACATATTCAATTTATATTTATAATTTTAATTATTTGGACACGTGTCCAAATTTTATCGAATAAAAACAAGAGTGGCTGCTGTCAGCAGCCAAGTATTGTTCTTCTAACTACTTAATAGAATTGCGGGGGTTTTGAATTCAATGAGAGGCCCCGCTGTTGAGCACGACAGATGTCGTCATCGCTGTTGAACTCACACTGGGACTCATATATGTGCTGGCTGTAACTTGTGTGATCCATGCACAACCTTCAATTCAGATTGCTTAAGGAAAAAGATCTCCATTTTAAAGAAAAAACAGGGACACGTTCCCCACCGTTAGATTGACTTTAATGAAATTGTATGGTTGAGATTAAAACACAGGCTACACAATCTCAACCACACAATTTTATTAAAGTTAAATCCAACGGTGTGAAGCATGTCTCTATTTTTTTTTAAATGGGGATCCCTCCCCTTAAGCAATCTGACCTTCACTTATACGTTGCATTGGGACATGCACAAGTGCCACACTAAACAATTTAACAAAAGCTTTAACAGTGTTAGACAGTAAAGACTATATTGATGAATGATAACATAAATAAATGACGAAATTGATGAGTTTGAAACGTAAAAGACCAAATTAATAAGTTGTAAAAAGATAAAGAACCATTTGTGATAAAAAAAATTTAAATATTTGAATAATTTATTGTATGATCACTCGTCTAATTAGCAGCAATTTACTTAAGATGTCACTGTAGCGATGTTATTACGAGTTAATTATGTGTTTCAAACTTTTACGTAGCTATTTGTTAGCAGTTTAGAATATATCGGTACGGTGACATCATAATTGCATAAAAGTTCTCGTCTATGAGAATATTGAGTATTTCCTAGGCTGAACGTAACCCCCTCACCCACGTGAATCCCAGCAGATAAGAGCCAATGTCATCTCATCTGGAGGATAAAAGACAACCTCACATGAAAGAATTGTGAGTTTTTTATGAATAAAAGGCAAGCCCAAAACCATTTATTCAGTAAATAATCAAGATGACTTTTTTTTTATTTTTTTATTACAAATAATAAAATAATCCACACTATACTCATTTAAATTACTAAGAGGGTTATTTGAATACAGAATCACGAGCATAAGTCAATATTTTTCTAGAGAAATTTTTTATTGTGACTGGAATACGAATAGTACACTACGTCTTACTATATAAGTGGTGAAAAATTTTATATTTTAAGTTATTAAATTTTTTAACACACATATCCAATAATTTGTATAATGACACGTAGTATACCATTTTGGGTTCCAATCACACTAAAAAATCTCTTATCTTTATGATATTAATTTGATGTTATTGTTCCCTGTGTAAAGAAATTGCTTGGCTGTTCCCACAGGTGAGTAATTAAGCCAGTGAAAGAGACTCAGAATTTTGATGCACTCGTGGTGACAAATATGCAGCCAACTACCTACATTAAAGATATTACCAAGAGATGTCTTTGTGTGAACAAAATTTGAATTCACCCCGCAATTGGCTTTTCCTAATTGTAGAGGGGACTTTCTTGGATGTTTAAAAGGTTAATTTTTTGTTAAAAATGTAAAAATTAAGACTTACAGGTTAAAACATCTAGAATAATGAGTACTCTGGAATACTTATGAACAGAGTCGCCCTTGAGGATAGCCGAAGTTGGAGCATTTTTTTCAATATATATAATATATAGAATTTTAAGCTTCAAATTCAATAATAAAAAAATAATGAGTACAGTATACGTAGTGTACTCTGGAATAATGAGTACCTATATATAATATATAGATTTTAAAACATCTAGAATAATGAGTACTCTGGAATACGTAGTGTACTACCCGTGTTTCGGTCACAATGAAAATTTTCTCATTTTCATGGAATTTTCACCACATTATGTTTTTTGCACAACTTTTTACCGTGTTGGCAAGGAAATTGTGCTAAAAATATGAGGCAGCAGAGAGTCGTTAGAGAGTTTCACTTTTGAGAGAGTCAACTTTTTATAATGATAAGAAAATTCTCTCAAGGTAAGACTCTTCATAGTCTCTCACAATTTTACATTAATTCTTATGTCAACATTATAAAACTAAAAAAATATTAGATGGCAAAGAATTAGAATTCACTTTGAAAAGATTCTTCTTTAACCTTTCTCATTTTTTCCCTTCTGCAAATCTGAAGTCTCGACTCTCGAGTCCTGATTAAAATACTAATTTATTTATTGATTTTCTGGCTATCCAGTTGTTGCCAACGGACCTGGATCCTCTCCTGAGCTCAAGGAGAGAATCCTCCTGACCAAGGATCCAAGATCGTTGGATGAAAATCCAACGGCTATAATTATTATAACTTTAAATGGACCTCCCTGTTTGTAGCTGTTGGATGAAAATCCAACGGCCTTGGATATTTGGTCAGGAGGATCCTCTCCTTGGACTCAGGAGAGGATCCAGGTCCGTTGCCAACTTCCCATTTGTGAATGCAAAATCATTTTTCACTTCTTAAAATCTCGGTCTAAAGTCTTGATCAAATACTAATATAATTTGCACGTCACTCCAACTTCAGTTCATCTATCGAGGAGAGAAAAAAAAAATGATGAAACCAAGGTATAAAATATCGATGATATCGGAAATATCGGTAGTCCGGAAACACGGAAATATCGACGGAAATATCGGGATAATATCGATATCGATAAAAATCCAATGGAAACCACGGAAATTGTAAGAAAAAGTTGGAAATTTTTATTGAAACTTTGCAGGATGTTTATTTAGTTAATTATCTATTAGTTTATCACAAAAAATTGGAAGGAAATGCATTGCATGATGGATTTAACTTATTTAAGTTGATTATATAGCGAGCTGGCAAACATTGTGAGTGTAGAAAATATGTAGTAATTAACGAAAGAAGTTTAAACACACCATAATCATTTATATATAATGAATTAGTACAATATTTTACACTTTATACATTGCATGGTAAGATACATGAGTGACTTAGTACCACATAGAGTTCTTATGAGGTTCAAAATTTTGACTATCTTCATGTCCATTTGTTCTAACTTTTAAAATAACCTATGGATATTAACTTAAAAACAAAAATTTTAACTTGACACAAAAATTAAAACTCTACAATTTCTTATTTCTCACCCCAAACTTAAATCACACATTGTCCTCAATGTGTAAAAAGAACTACAAATAAATTAAACTATTTATAAGCATGAAAATAATAATAATAATAATAAAATAAAAGAAACTAACATAATGAAGTAATAAAAAAAACCAAAACAGAATAAAAAACTAAGGAAAACAAAATAAAATAAAATAATGTAACTTGGGGTTGGAGTCTTATTGGGGGTTGGAGTCTTTTCTTCTGCCTTTTTGCATGAAACCCGGAGCCACACGTTTCCATATTTCCTTTCCGTTTGTTTTTTTATTTATTTTTTATTTTTTATGAGAGCCACAGACATACAAAGTACAAACAGATGGAAATATCCACAGACATACAAACACCTGCCACGTTACTGCCAGCTGTTAAAAAGTAAATTCTATATATAAAAAAATACAGGTTAAAATTAAAATAAATAAATAAATTAAACCCTAGCATTTAATCCCACATTGGATCCCTTTGTGAACTTGTCTCGAGCCCAGAGCAAATGGCTCTTTTCTGTCCATTCCCAACCCTTTCTCTAGAAAATCTGAAAGGCAGCTAGCTCTCTGCTCTCTCATTTTCTCACCCCTCTATTTTCTCTCAGACCCCATTTCTTTCTAAAATGAAAAATAGTTCTCCTTCTCTCTCATTTTTTCACCCCTCTTCACCCTTAGCCGCTCAACCACACACACATGCGGGGCCTTCTCTCACACAGCCACACAACCACTCGCACTCTCCTCTGCAAGAACCCCAAAACCAACGCCTCCGCCATGGAAATGGTAGCAAATTTGAAGCTCAAATCTTCCCACAAAGGTGACGAAGGATGTTACAAAATCCCTAATCTCGCCTTCTATTTCATTTTTTATACCTAGATCGGCGTCTTGGGTGTGTTTTTACGGTTGGCCGGAGCTGTACAGCTCCGGCCTTCTTCTCCGATTCGAATTTTGCCCGATATCGCGATATTTCTAAAAATATCGCGATATTATCGATATATTTCAACGAAAACCAATTGGATAGCAACTAAAATATCGGATAGTGAAAAAACCGATATTATCGGCATTTCGGACTGTGGGTGAAACAAAGTAAAATACCAAATTGTTTTCTTTTTCTTAATTAAAATAATAATTTTCTTTAAATAATTAACTTAAATTTCAAAATAAAACTCTCGTTAGGTGATTACCTTCATTTTTTTTGTGAAACAATAAACTTTGTTAAGTTAAATATTAAATTAGATTACTTTCATTTGTTATTTTTAATATTAATAAGAAATAAAAATAAACATTTTTTTATCTAAAAACAAAAATATATAATTACATAAAGGTTAAACACCTTTTTTAACATAAAATTAGCTGAAGTGACAAACATTGCAAATGTTATAAAATATAGTAATCAAATTGGTTAAGTTAAAAAAACAGTGACTAAAATAAATTTTAATTATAAACACAATGACAAAAAAAATTTAATACTTAAATAAAAAAACTAATTGGCACATGCGTATTAGCGTACGAGACGTGTTTGTTGGGGACATGGGGTAGCAGGATAAGAAAATTAAGGTAAACCAGTTTATTATTCTAAAGATTTTTAGTTTTCAACATTTTATACATGAATTTTTTTTTGTTCCAAGTTGATATTGTTGTAGGTATAATTTACTGAACAATTATGGAGGCCTAGAGAGAGAGAGAGAGAGAGAGAGAGAGAGAGAGAGAGGTGCGGCACATAGAGAGGAAGAGAGAGATGTGTAATTGTGAGGTGTGTTTTATTCACCCCATTGTGCCTCTATTTATAGTAGTAGAAAGGGCAAACCATTTCCCATAAGGATTACAATACTTAATAAGTAATCTACTCCTAATAGGAATATAAGATACATTCCTAATCTACTAGGATTTACACAATCACATTCCTATTCTAAATAGGACTGCAACATATATGTAATATTATAATTTTGGGACACTTTTATATATTCGTTAAGTTTTTTTGTTAGAAACTCTATTAATTAATGACATGTTGCTCACGTGAACAATGATTGGACATCACATGTTAATACCTGCAGCCTCTCCGGTAGACAGTACAATTTTAAATGAGTTGTTTGTGTTTAAGATTTGGTTTATATTTAGAGAAATGAGCTGTTTGCCATTAGGCCAGCTTCGCTCCACTCTCTCTCTCGCTATCTCCCACTGTCAGATTATTAGTAGGGTTTCTACAGGCTTTGGACTACTCTATCTTCTCCATACTGACGGATGATGGAGGATAGCTTAAAGCAATCAGTTAAGCGGTTAGTACTTCTTTACAATATTGATACTGCATTTTTTTTCCTTTCTAAAATAGAATATATGGAAGTGCCTAATTAAGAGGGATCTTGCTTCATGGTTGATGGAGCGGGATTGATCATACCAGCAGTATTTAAAAAGTCGATATTGGTGAAAATATCGATATATAAATTTGTGGTAATGTCAACTGATATATCGATCAATCAGTTGTTTTCAATAGAAATTTAAAAATGAAATTTTAGGAAATGTCAAATATAAGAGTTTCTTCAGTATATAACCGATATGTCGAAAATATCGATGAAATTTGTCAATTTTAGTCGAAATTTAAGGGCTTATCTGATATGAGGTGAAGTTTTTATACTGCATCTCATTTTCATATCTTTCTCTTATTTTTTCAATATCAACCATATCAAATAATTTTTAAACACTATTTACCAATACAGTGTTATGTATTAGCTATAGTATATGGCAATCAATAGTAGAGTTAGAAATTTTTTACCGGGTGAGCTAGCTTAAAAATTTAAATCTTTATAAATGAAGAAACTTGATACCGTATTTTTTATAGTGTCAGCTAGCTTAAAAATTTTCACAAGGTGAGCCAAAAATTTTTGTAATTAAACAAATACGTGTTAAAATTAAACAAATCCAAACTTGTACACATCTACAAGAAGCGATGAGAAAAATAATGTAAGAAAAATAGATTTGTAAACTGTATTATAATTATATATAGTTAAACCTAGAGAATTCGAATTAGTGACTAAATATTTGATGGACTACATTCGAAAATCAATCAAAATTACATGTAAAATTTTATTTTCCACCACAAGCTACCTGGGCTACAGCCCATGGCAGCCCTTAATGTCACATCCCGGCTCGGGCGCAGCCACCTCCCGAGCCCGCTCCACCACCGTAGCACGATATTGTCCGCTTTGGGCCCCGACCACGCCCTTACGGTTTTGTTTCTGGGAACTCACGAGCAACTTCCCAGTGGGTCACCCATCATGGGAGTGCTCTAGCCCCCTTCTCACTTAACTTCCGAGTTCGGACGGAACCCGAAGTCAGTGAGCTCCCAAAAGGCCTCGTGCTAGGTAGGGATGAAAATATACATTTAAGGATCACTCCCCTGAGCGATGTGGGATGTCACACTTAACTTGGCTCCGCCAGGGATGGCAATCACCATGTGATCAATACTTGGACATTATTCGAGAATTACGATTGTACTATGACTCTGCTAACCCACTCCATGAATAGCAGTGGAATCTCTGCTAAGAAGCTGGTCGTATGTTGTAGCTTCATCATTATGATTCTGATTGTGTTGTTAATTTGTTGCATCTTTCTGCAGTAAAGCGGGGTCATTGTGGCACGAGTTTGTTATAATATCAATTGTGGCTGTTGTGATAATGGATCCTTTGTTCTTATACATTCCAATCATCGATAAGGATAATAAGACAATCTCCAACCGAAGGGTCCAGAGGGCCAGATGGCCGAAAATAGCTCTAAAACCGTCTCCAACCAAAGGCTAGGCCAGAGGGCTCTGGAATCTGAGAGGGCCCCACGGAATTTCAAAGGGCCAAAGGGCCAAAGGGCTGGCTGGCTATTTATTTTTTTATAGTTTTCCTATTTCTGTCGGTTATAACCGACAGAATTAAAGAATGATTTTTTAATACTGTCGGTTATAACCGACAGTAATAGGCATTCAAAGGCAATTTTTTATATTTACTATTAGTGTCGGTTATAACCGACACTAATTTGAAATAACTTTTTTTCTATAACTTCTTATTTTTTTCTATAACTTTCTATAACCTACAAAATTTGTTTCAAATTTTTTTAAATTCTATTTTTTCCTATAACTTATATTTTACAAAATTTGGTTCAAACTTTTTTTTCGTATAACTTATATTTTACAAAATTTGTTTCATATTTTTTTAAAATTCTACTTTTTTCCTATAACTTCTATTTCACAAAATTTGGTTCAAACTTTTTTTTCGTATAACTTATATTTTACAAAATTTGTTTCATATAACTTTTATTTTTTCCTATAACTTTTATTTTTTCCTATAACTTTTAATTTTTCATATAATTTCTATTTTTTCATATAACTTTTATTTTTTCCTATAACTTCTATTTTTTCATATAACTTTTATTTTTTGGAAAACTAACGAAAAGTCCCTGAATAGTGACAGTTTTAATGAAAAGTCCTTTTTGAAGGTATAATGAATAGTGACAGTTAAAGGTAAAAAAGTGGTTTTTCGTTAAAAGTAAACAGTGTCAGGGGTGTTTTATTAAAGCTCCCTTTATTTTTTCCTATAACTTTTATTTTTTCATAGAACTTCTATTTTTTCATATAACTTTTATTTTTTCCTATAACTTTTAATTTTTCATATAACTTCTATTTTTTCATATAACTTTTATTTTTTCCTATTACTTTTATTTTTAGCCGTTGGATTTGAATTTAAATAATAAATTATGTTTAGCCCTATGGCCCTTTGGCCCTCGGTTGGAGACGGGTTTTTGTGACAGGGCTAAAACGAGCTCTCTGGCCATCTGGACCTCGGTTGGAGACGGAGGCAAATATGGCCTTGTACTGTTCATTAAAATATTAATATCTTGGATAATCTTGGAGGGTCAGAGGGCTAAAACGAGCCCTCTCGCCAGCCATCGGTTGAAGATGCCCTAAGGCCATTTCCAACCGAAGGGTCCAGAGGGCCAGAGGGCTGAAAATAACCCTAAAATCGTCTCCAACCAAGGGCTAGGCCAGAGGGCTCTGGAATCTGGGAGGGCCCCACAGAATTTCAAAGGGCCAAATGGTGGTTGGCTATTTTTTTTTAAGGTTTTCCTATTGCTGTTGACACACCCCGACCCAGGGGTCGAAGCGTGCTGGCCGTCACGTGCGAGTGACGTAGCCAAAAAACGTCAGCGGAAGGTAATTATGCATGAATGCAGCAGTGAAAGTCAAGTTGATAATATACATATGATAAAAAGTGATATAGAACAAAAGTGTGATAGTGAAGGGTCACAGAGCCATTCCTAGGTGCAGTCACTTAAAACAAAACGATATAACTACAGAAGAAATCCTACATCAGTGGTGGTCTGTCAGAACTGCCTTGATGCCTCAATAGCCGTCCACGTCGTTGCTACCTAGAACCTGGAGGGGCGCAAAACAGAAAATGTGAGTGGGCAAAAACAAATATTTTTCCAAAACCATTTCATAAAATCCATAAATAACCCCTCGCTGTAAATCAGTATAATTTCCCCAGAAAATAATACGTATATAAACTCATATATGAAAACTCGTCTCAGTATCAAAACTCATTATCAAATCTCAATAATAGGCCATGTCGATATACCAACTCAGAAAATCATCAGCATCAGGCAAGTAATGTAAATCAGAAGTGTCCCTAATGTCATGTCAGCCGGAGTCACCTCTAGTGACCTGTACGGCTGAACCTATAGCTCATCCATCATACTCAATCACTATCAATCATTATCATGCACACGAGTCGGAACCACCTATAGTGGTCTGTACGACAGGCTAGGTGTATAATATTACGCTCAGTGCTACGATCACGTGAAGGCTGTGCGACGAATCGCGGGTCACCTACGAGTCGAAACCACCTATAGTGGTCTGTACGACAGGTTAGGCACCTGCCTTGGATCCAAGGTGAGCGTACGGTGCGTGAGGTGAACGATCACGTGAAGGCTAGGCCCTACTCTGGCGGAGCACAAACACCCGAGGTGCAGGTGATGAGCTAAATCACAATCTATCATCATCTCAAACACTATCTATCATACTTACCTGACTTACCTGGCCGTCCTCGGCGTCAGAGCGTAATAAATGCAATCATGATCATATTTATAATCTATTTTAGGTATATGACATGGCAATATAATTATAAAACCAATTCCGTTCATAAATCATGAAATTTGCGTTTTTGGGAAAACGTCAATTATATATATATATATATATATATATATATATATATATATATATATATATATATATATATATATATATATATATATATACTGAAAACAAAAGCCCACTCACTGGTATGTCGACGGGTCGTATCCCCCGAGCCTAGAATGAATGCGCTCGTCCTCTGGGTACGTCTCACCTTGAAAAACGACGAGAAATCCGTTGGGAAAATTCTGCAAAACCGGCCAATCTCGAAACCCACGATCCCGACGTCCCACGAGTGCAAACGAGGTGCTCCGAGGTTCGTGGGAAGATCCTAAGTCTCGTTGTGATCTTAGTTTCGTCTAAAATGCCCTTAGCCTCGATCCGAGTCGAAGGAATGGTATATGTGTGCGTCCGTACAATGAAATCGAGAGAGAGAGTGAAATGGTTCGAGAAAGAAAGAGAGATGATAGAGTTGTGTACGTGTGCATGTGTGAGTACGTGTGTGTATGTTAAACAAATATCAGCCCAATCTTTGGGCTTAAATGATTAGGGCACCCAAGCCCAAAACCACATCCGTTCCCGCGTATTCGAGGGCAAAATTGTCATTTCACACTGAAAATAGAGAAAATTTGGAACGAGATGTCACAGCTGTCGGTTATAACCGACAGCATTAAAGAATGATTTTTAATACTGTCAGTTATAACCGACAGTAATAGGTATTCATAGGCAAATGTTTTTTATTAATTACTATTAGTGTCGGTTATAACCGACACTAATAATTTGAAATTCAATTTAAAACAACTAGCCGTTGCATTATTTTTTTTTTGAATTTGTTTTTTACAGTTTTATTATTATTTTTTATTTACAAAAAATTTCCTATAACTTTTTATTTTTTCCTATAACTTTTATTTTTTCCTATAACTTCTATTTTTTCATATAACTTCTATTTTTTCCTATAACTTTTATTTTCTCCTATTACTTTTAATTTTTCATATAACTTCTATTTTTCCCTATAACTTTTATTTTACAAAATTTGTTTCATATTTTTTAAAAATTCCATTTTCCCCTATAACTTCTATTTCACAAAATTTGTTTCATTTTATTTTAAATTCTATTTTTTTCCTATAACTTCTATTTCAATTTTTTTTTAAATTATATATATTTTTCCTATAACTTCTTAAGCCATTATACAACATTAAATTAAATTATGTAACATGAAACAACATTTAATAACATTAAACTTAAACAACATGAAAAAACATTTAACAACATGAAACAACATTTAACAACATTAACCAACATGAAACAACATGAAAAAACATTTAACAACATGAAACTTAAACAACGTTTTAAAAAACATTTAACAACGTAAAACTTAAATTGTAGTTTTTAAATAATAAATTATGTTTAGCCCTATGGCCCTTTGGCCCTCGGTTGGAGACGGTTTTTTGTGACAGGGCTAAAACGAGCCCTCTGGCCCTCTGGACCTCGGTTGGAGACGGAGGCAAATATGACCCTATATTGTTCATTAAAATATTAATATCTTGGAGAATCTTGGAGGGCCAGAGGGCTAAAACGAGCCATCTGGCCAGCCATCGGTTGGAGATGGCCTAAGTGCCTTGGAATGGACAAAAAGATTTGGACCATTTCTCTTATTTTCCGATCACTCTCGGATTTCATCGCCCTGGTGAATTTGCTATATCAACTCAGGAATAGGCCACAAGTTTTAATAGATCAAGGATTTACGGTATCGGCTGTATTTAACACCTCCGTCGGTATTGACGTTTTGGCTCTTCTTCTGATCCCACAAGTAAGAGAAATGAAATAAATCTGTGAACGTACATACATACATAAATACATACATGCATACATACACACACATACATAAATATAGAACATACATAAATATAGCTTGTTAATTAAACAATTTTTAGAGATATTTTACGCTTTTTTAATTATATTTATTTTCTCTGATACAGCTGCTAATGGGAGTTGCTTTTTACAAAATATGGGGCTCTGGATCTTTTCTACGGCTTAGGTTTCTTGTTACTTGTCTTCTTATTCAATATCTACCAAGGATATACATAATTTGCCGAGACTTCAAAAGAATCAGGAATATTGGAATATGGTTTAAAGCCTTGGTCTATTATATTGTCTACATTTTTACCAGTCACGTAAGTTTCATCTCAAGTTCACAACTTATCGAGAAATTTCGTGTCTAGAGACACAAATCAAGTATAAATAGAAACACTCTAAATAAAGCTAGATAGAATACTGTGAAAAATATTAAAGTTTCATCATAAAACTAAGTAGCAATATAGAGAGTAGCTCAATTCCCTATAAGTACTAGCTTGGCAATTGGCTCTTTTTTATTTTATTATTTATTTGATAATATCTAAACATCAATAAAATCGTTTTTGTCAACCAAAATTGAGTTAAAAGATAATTTGGTCTTCTATCACAAAATAAAATTATAGGCAATAATGTAGTTTTACACAAACTAAATTTTGATTTTTTTTCCAAGTCTCACCTATATGTCATTCTATCATACCTCTAGTTTGAAATTCTTAAAAAAAAAATACATTTTTTCTCTCTGTTTCTCTCTCTCTCACATTTATCTCCAACTTTCCTCTTGTTATATATATATATATATATATATATATATATATATATATATGCATTTGCCTACACACTTTGTGTGTATGAACACATTTTTTAAGAAAAAAAAATGTGAGAGAGAGAGAGAACGGGCGGTAGGGGTGGGGGAAGTGGGAGGTTTTTGTTTTTGGTTTATTTATTTATTTTAAATATTAGAGATATTTTAACATCACTTGTAAGTGAGGTTTCAATAAAAATAGTAATGAACCCGTGAAATTAAATTATTGGCCATCATTTTTTTTGTGTGATAGAAGACTAAATAGTCTTTTCACCTCTTTTAATAAAGAGAGCTTTATTAATTAATAGAGAGAGAGATATATATATATATATATATATATATTTTTTTTTTCTTTTCTCAATCTTTAATATTTACACACACAAGCATATGCTAGTATTATTTATTGTTTTGCTGTTTTATTTTTTTATTTAATTTACTTGTTTTATTTTAATCTATATAGATAAAGTGAGAAGCCCAAATAAATGAAACATTCAAATACCATAAATTGCCATTCAAAAATTTAAAAAAAAAATTACAATTGAACCAAATTGTCACACCCGCCCCTCGATTATATTGAAATTTTAGAAATTTACCCCCAAAACTTTTTTTAATTATTCGTTTTAATCCCGAAGATTTTGCAAATGTTCATTTTAGTCCCTAAACCTTATCCTCCTTTTCGTTTTAATTTTTTTATTGTTTTGTTCCGGGTTTTGGTGAGCCAAGGAGCCCACCCCTGCTTTTGTTTCCCCATTTCCCGTATTTCCCTCTCCCATCTCTTCTCTCTGGAACTCTCTGTTCTCTCTCCCTCTCCTTCACCGTGAACTACACACACCCACACACCCAAGCGCTCTCTCCTTCCTCGTCATCAAACATCATCACCATCACCCTTGTGCTCGGAAAAACGAAGAAAGAACACCCAAAAACCAAGCTCCGACAACTCCGGCGACTTTCGAGCCAATTTCCGGCCAAACCACGGCGAGTTGGCCGGCGTGCAAGGTATCAATCTCTTCGTCTTGTCGAGTACTACGATTTTCCTTTTTGTTTCACCCAATTTCGTTGAGTATTGAAGAAGTTATACTCATTTGAATCTTACCCAGTTTCCGGCGAGTCCGACAGCTTTCGAGGCGATTTCCGGCCAAACCACGGCGAGTTAGACGTCGTGTGAGGTATCATTCTCTTCGTCTCTTCGAGGGCTACAACTTTCGTTTTTGTTTCACTTGATTTCGTCGAGTATTGGTAAAGTTATGGACGTTTGAAAGTGGGTGGTATTCCGGCCGAATTTCCGGCCTTCCTCTTCCTTTGGGTCCGGTGACCCATATGTTGGACTCGGGCCAGGCTTTCAAGCCCAACCCCTTTCACACCTAGGCCCGCAAGCCCAAAACCCCAGCCCAATTATTTTATTTAGTTATTTATATTTTAATTTCTGTTTTAATAATTAGGGCCTTTGGGCCATTTTAATTGGGCACTAGGCCCATTTTACTCTAAAACCCAAACCCATATTAATAACCCTAAACCCAACCCATTTGACCTTGACCCGACCCGCGGACTCTGATCCGACCCGGTTGACTGACCCGTTGACTTGGTCAACGGTCAACGTTGACTTTGACTTTGACCGGTCAACGGTCAACGTTGACTTTTTGGTTGACTTTTTCGGATTTTGTCCGGGACCCCTCCTAGGCTAATTTCGACGTCCTGGACCCGTTTTTGAAGTCCGTTTTCCCAAATAAATTCGTTTGAATAGAGTTTGACTATATTGAACCTTTTATGTGTTAGGTGCATATATTGTAGCTTTACAAGATTCGCTAGCAGCGCCGCGTGGGATGACTAAGTACGGTGAGTGGGCAGTTTTATTTTCCGTATATATATATACTTGACGTTTTCCCAGAAATTGAAATTGAATGAAAATATGCTTTAAATGCAAAGTATAAAAGTATATAAAAAATTATGTTTTCAAATGCCATGCGTAGATTCATATGAAAACATGATTCGAAATGCCATGCATAGAAGTATGTGAAAAGTATGTTGAAATAAGATATGAAATATGTTTTGATTGCCATGCATAGAATTTCATGAATATTATGAATTGTTGTATGATGCATATGTATGAATTGGTGCGGTGGACGCACAGGTGAGTATCAGGTGAGTACATATTACTGTTATGATGATGTTGAGATATGTTGAGCTCATAACCTGCACCATGGTATTAGTGCTTATATTATTCACCGCATCGCACGCTCGCCTTGGATCCAAGTAGATGCTAGTCGTACAGACCATAGGAGGTGGTTCCGACAGGCCAGTCGTACAGACCTTTAGAGAGGTTCCGACTGGTGGGTGACCTTAGATTATGTGCACAGATGATTGATGAGAAAAGCACTAGAGCGTAATATTAACCATTAAGTCGTACAGACTACATTAGGTGGTTCCGACTTATGTGCAGAAGGTCGTACAGGTCACAGGTGGTGACTCCGGCAGGATGAAATTTTGAACAAGATGAAATTTTGAGCTCTAGATTCAGCCGTACAGGGCCATTAGAGGGTCTCCGGTTGATTATTTCCTTCCACCTGATTTATGTTAATGCATTCATACTATACTGTTGAATTTAGACATGGCATGGCATATTGTATTGAAAATAATGTTGAGATAGTGATTTAAGTTTTGAGAATATATATGTATATATATATTGATATTTTACATTTCTGGAAAAGTATACAGGTTTTACGGAGAGGGGTTACAACGTTTTGATAAATGTTTGGATTTGGAAAAGATTGGTTTTACTGACCCACTCAATTTGGTTTTGCGCCCCTCCAGGTTCAAGATAGCGGAGGTGTGGTGACTACGAGGAAATTCAACGGGGTTCTGACAGAATGGACAAAAAAATTAGGTCTCCTCTACGGGTGTTTCATCTTAGAAGTGATATATTTAAAGCTTCCGTACTGTGTAAATGGTTACGTCACTCCCACGTGACGGCCAGCATGCCCTCCTTCGGGACGGGGTGTGTCACAAATGGAGTTACAGTAATTCACCACATTTTAATTTTTAAACTTTAGAAAAAAAAACATATACTTCCACTTGAGTGGGTGGTTACATACTTGTGCTTCATTTTTTTGAATAACTTTTAATAAAAATATAAATTAGTTATTTAAATTGTTCATCTTTATATAAAATGAACACCCTAAAATGGTGAAATATTCAAAATATCATAAATTGTCCTTTAAGAATTTAAAAAAAAATTACAACTGAACCAAATGGAAATTCACCACTTTTTAATTTTTAATGTGTTTACAATTTTAAACTTCAGAAAATAAAAAACCATATACTCCCACGTTAGTGGGTGGTTCCTTACTTTTGCTTTTTTTTTTTAATAATAATTTTCAATAAAAATAAAAATTTGTTATTTAAATTAAAAATTTAAAAGACATAATCTAATACAAAAAGGGGTAAAAGGCTAATTAAATATAATTTCCAACAAAATATAATTTATTAGGAAAAATGCATACTTTGTTATTTAGCCTCGAGTAATGTGGGTGTCAAACTGGGATCAAAGTTCACCAAAAAAAAAACTCGGATCAGACTGTACCACAACGTCTTCCCAAAAATTGATGTGTTATGTCAAACTCTTCCCCGTTATGAAATAATGACAATTACATATGAAAACTTTGTCACGATTTCTTCTTCTTAAAACTTTCAAAATAATAAGGTTCGGTAGATTTCTCCCGACGTAATCTTGCATTTGTATAATACTTGCTCAAACAACAAACATGCAAATAATATTGGTTTATATTTATAAAATAAAAAATTAATAATAATGTAGCTGTGATTAAGCCGTTCACACAACACAAACGCATATCTATCAAAATAACCATTCTGAGAAAGATCAAATACATTGGGCAAGTTTTGGTTAGGATCTTGAAGAACAAGACAAAAGGCAATTCCCAACCAGTCGGTACATGATGGTGGTGGAAGCTTCACATTTACTGAATTTCCCACACTCTGATTACTGAACCACTTTGGAATTTCACTTCCAAGCAATAGGAGGTCTACTTCGTCGGAAGCTGGATACGATACCTGTAAGAAAAGAACCATTTTAGAGAGAGAGAGTACCTCATAAGGAGCGGCAAATCATGGAATCCTTTAGAGTATTGTATTAATCCAGCCTTCATCTTGAACCAATGCAATGCAATTCATGCAAGTGAAGTCAAAGTCATACAAATTGGTGAACCTGCACCTCAACTTGGATGCATCTGTCAACCTTTTTAAGGATGTACAATTGTCTACCATCACATATAATTCGCTATTTGATGGAAGAGGTGGCAATTCTTGAAGTCTTTTGCACCTGACCTGTCCAAATAAAGACTCTTGAGCTTAGAAAGGCGTCTAATGCTTTCAGGTAGACTGACGAAATTATGTCCACTAAGATCCAATATTTCCAAAAAGGACAAGCAGCCAATATCATTGGGGATATCTTCTTCACATAGTTTACAATCTTTTAGAGATAACACTGTTAACTCTGTCGTATATAAGTATGTTTGGGATGCTTAATTAATTGAATTGATAGCAAAATTACTTGGTTGTTATTTAGAAATCCAAACTTCTAGCAAAAAAAAAAAAAAAAAAAGAATTCCAAACTTCAAAATTCCCATGCCCTTGGGGGCTTGTCAACAATTCCCTATAATTTGGAAAGTAATAAACTTACTAATCAACATAAACGGTAAATTAAGTTTGTTTCAAATAAAATAAAATAAACAAAAAATAAACTATAAAAGAACAAATTGTCACAAGCGCTAGTTAATGATGAAATGAATAACTACAAGAATGAATAAGAGTGCATTTATTTGGGCCTCGATAAAATTTTACCAAAGATTTGAACCCAATCGGAAGAAAACAGTGTCCCCCACTAACCACTAATATTACATCATATTCCTATGCTCTGGATACAAGACAACTTTTGAATTAATTCAGAACTCCCAATATAAAAAATTAAAATTCACCGCCATCATCTTTCCCACATTGTTACTAATACAAGAAAAGATTTCAGTTTTGGTTTCATCAATCAATTAATCATATTCGATAATACGTTAATCATTGATCGGTTGTTATTTTTTTTATTTGTTCAATCAATTGTTAATTCATGTGTTATTTTTAGGTAGTTGGAGCCCTTTGGTATTTTTTTTTCTATTCAACGAGAGATTTCATGTTGGCATTCCGCTTGTGTAAATCATAATACAGATTCCAAAAGATGTATAGATGCTTTCTACTGCGACTGTCGAACTATTGCTTCGAGGAATATCACATTTCTAAACGAGTATTGCTCAATAGATATTTCAGATGGTGCCTCATCAGCGCCCTTTAATTTTGGAATATTTCTTGATGCCCTAAATACTGGCTACCGTGAGCGATGTAAATTTTTCAACAAAGTTGTTGTACTGTTTTTGGTGGGGGCTACGAAATATAAGGTTTGTATGACAATCAACACTTTCAAATAGTTCCGCAACATTCCACAACATTGTTTATAAAGTCAATCAATAATTTCGTTTCCCATATATATATTTACTTGATCTTTGAACTTGTTGCAGTAATTTTGGCACGAATCTCATAACAAGTACCTATCCGTGGGAAAACATGTTTGCAATTTTTATTTCTATCTTTAGCTTCCTCTTGATTACATTTGCCGCTGACATTGCAACTGCACGGTCACAGGTTGGTGTGAACTCTCTCTCAGTATAGTTTTCTCTCATTTTATCATTTTTTTCAGCTTAATTTGTAAATTTGGATCTTGATGATTGGTTTGGTGATATGTGTAGACAGTGAAATTTCAGTAAATAAAATGTTGACCAATGGTCAAAATGTTAACACTCATGTATTACATAAATTGTACACATATTGTGTGATTCGACGAAAATTCGAAAAGAGTTAGAAAAGTCGTCAAACAGGACACGTGTCAACACCTGGCAGAAACAACTTATTTCATCTGATTATTTAAATCCAAAAATCAAGTTTTGGAATTCTATAAATAGGAAGCCATTCCATTCATTTTCATTCACCAATTCACACACATTTTCTCTACTCCCAAATTGGAAGAGAATTCTCTGGAAGTTCGTTTTTCGTTTTTCGTTTTTCGTTCTTCGTTCATCGTTCTTCGAGATCAAGCCCCAAAGGCCCTTGAAGAAACGCTCATCCATCCTAAGATCAAGCCCCAACGGCCCCTTGGATCAGCGCAATTGTTCTTCAAGATCAAGTCCAGAAGCCCTTGAAGATCCATTCATCGTTCATCCGTTCTTCAAGAACCAAGCCCAAAAGCCCCTTGAAGTTCATCCATCGTTCTTCGTTCATCATTCATCCATCTTCAAGAACAAGCCCAAAAGCCCTTGAAGATCCATTCAACATTCATCCACCTTCCAAGATCAAGCCCCGACGGCCCTTGAAGCAACATTCATCCACCTTCCAAGATCAAGTCCCGACGGCCCCTGGAATCCACGCATCCATTCTTCAAAGAATCAAACCCGAAAGCCCCTTGAACTTCGTTCATCGTTCATCGTTCTTCGTTCATCATCAAACCTCTGAAGAACATCACTGTTCATCCAAGGATCAAGCTCCACAACAGCCCCTTCGGATCAACACATCATCAACAAATCCGCATCACTGTTCTTCCAAGGATCAAGCCCAGCACCCTTTGGATCAACAGCCCATCAACAAAATCCATATCTTACGAAAATAGAATCAGAGGAACAAATAGAGATTGTAACCCCAAAATCATCAAATAACAAATATATTTTGTACACGTGTTCTGTTCTTGTTCCTTCAGGAAATTTTCGTGTTTACAATATGGTTACAAAGGAGGAGGCTTTTCTTATGATGCTCCGAAGTATGAGACATTTTGAGTTATTCATCCGTTAAATCTTCGTTTAAAAGTACAAAAATCAAGATTTAAAGCTCAAAATAGCCTTTACTCAGGAACACCATAGGATTATCACTTTCAACACCATTTTGTTCATCCAAATTATGTGTAAATGGTCTTTGAACTATATATTATGAAGACAAATATACCTAGTTTATACATATAGTGATCATTGAAGAGAATAACTTACATTTGTATTTAACATTTGTATTTACTCTGTTATTCTCTTCAATCTTAAGGCTCCCGTGTCAGAGCAGAGGAGAAGAAAAATTTTGATGAACCTAAAGAGCTGGAATATATCTGGAGATGACCTTCCTGTGCCTGATGATCTGGAGATAGAAATCTTGAGTAGCATAGATAAAAAAGTGGAGGAAAACGAAGATGCTGATCTCAAGAATGATATATTCTCTGTTCTTCCCGCGGAAACCAGAAAACGTCTACAACGTCTTCTTTGTATGGAAATACTAAGGACAGTATGTTTCTCAACCTCAGTTTCGTTTTTCCTAAAGACAGTAAATTTCTGGAATTATCCTACATATATACCAAACATTACTCTCTCTCTCTCTCTCTCTCTCTCTCTGTATATATATATAGACACACACACATATAAAACCCTTTTTAGCAGGGATTCTGTGTTAAAAATGATAGGGCCCTCATAGAGAGTCCAGAGATATGTATTTATTGATTGTATAGACCCCTCGTATTTAGAGATGGGCAACGGTTATGGCGGGCAGGTAACCGCGGTTATTTACCCATAACCGTTTATGCTCATACCCGCATAACCGTTTACCCGTTGGGTAATTGCTTAAACGGTTACACCCATAACCATAACCGTTTATAAACGGTTAACCATACCCATAACTGCATACCCATTTAACCGTAACCATTTAATACCCGTTTACCCATTTACCCTTTTTAACCCGTTTATTTATTTTTATTTTTTTACCATTTCTCCTTTTTCACCCGTCTACATGTTTTTTAACAACTTGAAAATTTAAAAAAAAATTGTCATAATTTTATGTTTTTTTAACCTCTTTTATTGTTTAGTGTTCTTAATGGTGTATAGTTGTTAATAACCTCTTTTATGTGGCTTTATGTGAACCATCACTGCATATTATTGAGTTGAAATTGTGCGAAAGACATACCAGTACATGTAATTTCATGAGCTTTTATAGAAGATGAGTAGAATGTCATTTAAAAGCTTATCGATTTAATCCCTGTTTATCAAATTTAATTCATGTGACAGCTTCTGGAAACATCCGTCAGCTTTAAATGTTATCGATTTAATCCCTGTTTATCAAATGTAATATTTCTTTTGGGTAAAAAAATAATCTTACTGTAATATTTTGAAAGAGCAAATTTAAACTCTTTGAAGTCTATAGATTTTGAAATGTTATGGTTATAACTGTAAGTTTTAAATTTACAATTTAACACCGTTATAAGTTTGTGTTAATTTTACATATATAAAATAAATGGGTAAACGGTTACCCGTTTATAACCGCGGTTAATACCCATAACCGCCCATTTAAATTTCACGGGTAAACGGTTATACCCATAACCGTTTATTTATCGAAACGGTTACCCATAACCGTAACTGTTTAATTTAAATGGGCGGATAACCGTGATTACCCATAACCAATGGGTATTTGCCCATCCCTACTCGTATTCAAGAGCGGAAATAGGAAAACCAATGAAATATATAAGAGGTCCTATTTTGTGATGAATACACGGTCCGTATGATGGTCCTACAATTATCCCACTATATAAACCAATCAGTACAACTAAATATACATGAGTTCCCTGGGATTTGATTCGTTAAGCACTGTTATGATATATACTCATCAATAGATTAATGCTTTTGTGTCTGTATGCATGCATATAGGTACCAGTGCTTAAAATGATGGGTACACAAGCGTTGGAAAAGATATGCGACAATCTGAAGCCAGTAACGTACAAAGAGAATAGCTTCATATTTTGAATGGGAGATCCACTCGATTGCATGCTCTTCATCATTAAAGGGACAGTGTGCACCTACTCATGGACTAGCAGTACTAGTGCTACTTCATCGAAAACGGCCGCCAGGCTTCTTGGGGAAGGTCAGTTTTATGGGGAGGACCTTCTCAATTCACCCGATTTCACCCAACTTCCAATCTCGACCGAGCATGTCAAAACTCGAGGAAACGTGCAAGCCTTTGCTCTGATGGCCGACGACTTGGCAACTGTTGTTGCCAACAACTGTGCTAACAATAATTCTGAAGAGGGTTTGACTTGGCCACACCCTGCCGGATGTGGAGTTGTACGGATTTATATTTTTGGATACTCAGCCATCGGCGGCAACATATATAATTTTTTTTGAACAAACGATATTATCTACACTAACGGAGAGATGGTGGACTTAGTCTCACAATGGACTAGCAATAATGTGGTTCAAACTCGTTTTTAGGGAGAATCGAACTTAAGACCTCTCATTTATAAGTGAAGAGGAATACCACTAGGCCGTAGTACTAAGTGACTAAACATACATAATTTTAGAAATGAATTGAAGAAGGAAAAGTAACAGATTGCGAAGTTGATGTTATAACAAACTTAGAAAGATATATTGCTTGACAAAATGATATAAAAGAACAAAATCGTTATAATTATTATAATACCTGATATAATGATTTTAATTCAAATATAACCGCGTTCAAATTCAAATTTAAGAGATAAGAGTTGCAGAAAAACTGACGTGAAATGGATATAGAGGCTAGCAGACTTGCTGCGTCCTCATTAAAACGGTATGTCACCCACTCTTGTGGTTCTCCTATTAAGAATAATGGAAAGACAAAACTCCCCAATGTGGAATGTAACAACTTTTCCTACTTAAAATTCAGTTATACTCCACATTCTGAGTCGGAAAAGTAAACCTACGGATAAGGGTTTGAGAGCTAACATTTAGATGTAACACGTATCAGGTGAGGTGTCTTTTAGATTTGAATTGCCTTAGTGAATACTTATCTGATCTACTAGATGACGTAGTGGATATACAATCTTGAAATGTTCACCTATTTTGGCAAACCAAGACAATAAGCATCACATATGTTACACCTTGACACATTGTATGTTCATATGTTTGTATTCATTTTGGTCCAATCTGCTTTATTCCTCTTGATTACAAGATATTGGCATCATAAAACATAAAGTACCCTACTTCAATAGATAACACACTCTTCCACCATAGGAATGAGGCATGTTGTGTGTTAACGTCTTTGAATCATACCAAACTAGTTTGTCTATTAAACCTAAACGATAGGATCTCCAATAAGCTAAGCTAGGTTTCTGCTTTACTGATTCATTCATTGTGTCAAACACAGCAACACTCATATGGCATTCCTTTTTTATCTCTTTGAATTAGGGGTGAGAATTGGAGATCAGGAAGTACCAAAAAACGACCGCTTTCGCTACATAGGATCTATCTTGCAAAAGAATGGAGAGTTGGATGGAGACATCAACCATAGAATACAAGATGGATGGATGCAGTGGAAGAGTCCACTAGGTATGTTGTGCGACCGTAGTATGCCACTAAAGCTCAAGGAATTTTTTTATAGAACGATAATAAGGCCAACAATGCTTTATGGCACAAAATGTTGGGCGGTGAAGCATCAACGCGTATATAAAATGAGTGTAGCGGAGATGAGAATGCTTCATTGGATGTGTGGGCACACGAGAAATGATAAGATTAGGAATGAGGATATTCGAGGTAAAGTAGGAGTAGCTGAAATTGAAGGAAAGATGAGAGAAAATCGGTTACGGTGGTCTGGACATGTAAAATGAAGGCCTACTGATGCTTCGGTTAGAAGATACGATTACGAGACAGAGATTCAGGGCTGAAAGGGTAGAGGAAGAGATAGGAAGACTTTGGACGAAACTCTAAGAAAATACTTGGAGTACTTGGATCTAACAGAAGACGAAACATAGAACCGAGCGCAATGACGTTCTAGGATTCATACAGCTGACCCTACTTAGTGGAAAAAGACTTTGTTGTTTTTGAATGAATAGCCATATTAGCCGCTCAGATATGAATAATCTGCGCTCTCATTGTTCAATACAAAACTGAAACAGCACCCTATTTTACTTGGACGAGTTTTTATTAACATCTTTATGAATACACATGGGTTTTCTCAACTAAGGTCTAAAATATCGATGATATCAGAAATATCGGTAGTCCAAAAACACGGAAATTTCGATGGAAATATCGGGATATTATCGATATCGATAAAAATTGAATAAAAACCACGGAAATTGTAAGAAAAACTTGAAAATTTTTATTGAAATTTTGCAGGATGTTTATTTAGTCAATTATTTTTATTAGTTTATCACAAAAAAAATTCGAAGGAAATGCATTGCATGATGGATTTAACTGATTTAGGTTGATTATATAGCGAGCTGACAAACATTGTGAGTGTAGAAAATATGTAGTAATTAATGAAAAAAGTTTAAACACACCATAATCATTTATATATAATGAATTAGTAAAATAAAAAAAGTTTAAACACACCATAATCATATTTTCACAAAACAATAATCATTTATATATAAAGAATTCAAAACAAAACCATATATATAAATATTTTAGCATATTTTCACAAAAACATAAGTGATATGGTGGTCAAGATTGCACCTTAATTAGTTTCTAGCCATTATATTTTTCTTTCACGTTTTATCAAAGAATATTTGCAAATTAAAAATTCTAATAATAAGAATGTATGAATTTTCTTTCACATTTTATCAAAGAATCTTTGCAAATTAAAAAATACTAATAATAAGAACGTAAGAAAAATATTCAAATGGACTAGTAAATAGAGAAAAACATTTTTATGCGAGAGTCTTCTACGAGTATGGATCTTCAACTCTCAATGAAAGCACCAATTTGTGGATGCAAATTTCCGCCGCTTTCTTCTTGGACAAAATTGCACCTACAAAACAATTAACACCTTTGGTCACGGCCAAAAGCCTCACGCGCCCACGATGAATTGGGGGGGGGGGGCTTTGGCCGAAGAACCTCTGATGCCAAAGTTAGAATTTAGAGAGAAAAAGTGTTTGAGAATTCTAGAGAATTTTAGCAAGAGTTGGAATGAGTTTTTGGTGAAAATAGGAGCCTATTTATAGGGCTAGGCTTGTCCATTTTTGAGAAGAAATGGCCGGCCTTAATGGGGTTTTTAGGTTGAAATTTTAGTTTAATTAGCCAATATATTGGCTAATTAAACCTAAAGGAATAAATTGGTGGTTACAATATTGAATAATTTGCGTAAGTTGGGTAATAAAGTGGAGAAAATAAGAAAGGTGTGGAGCAAGGAAAGGTGGCCGGTCATTCACTAGCTTTAGGATTGAATGGGATATATTTTGTGGTTAAATTTGATAATCTAATTTATATTTAATGGATTAATTGGGTAATTAATCCATTAATTAACCAATTAACATAATTTTGGAGGTTACCTTGCAAAAGGGGATTTGATGAGATGGACTTTGAATTGTTTACCTCTTTTGGAGCATTTTTGACTTGGTTGAGAGATGATTGCCCGCTGCTCGCGCGTAGGAATCTTGGTATGCCTCAAGGGTATTTTTGTCCTCTTTTATCCAAAAATCCACGTGTCGCCTTGTGATTATTTTTGGCTCCACAAATGCCCCCACACCTGTTGGGCTGCTCGTAGGAAAGGGCAGCAGGTGTAGAGATCTTCTTGCTTTAGGAAACTTAAGACTGCTTCCTATTTTGATGTAGATTCCCTCTTTAATAGGAAATTAGATCCTTCTAGGAAAGGGAAATAAATTTCTCTTAAAGCCTATTTAAGTCCACCTAAAATGGGTTATTAAATCAACTTTGAAGAGCAATTTATTCTACCCTACAAGAGAGAGAAAGCTTAGAGGATATTTGTTCCCCCTCCCTTAGCAATTTTCTACATCTTGCCCGTGCAAAGGACTGTCTTTCGTTGCTTTCTTCGTCTTCTCCGTGTCGCACTGATGTAAGAAAGGGAAATTAATTTTTCTTGTCTTCTTTTTGGATAGTACTGTCGTGGGGCAGCTGTCAGGGTGGTGCGGCACGTCGGCTGGCAGGGGCCAGGAGTCGGCTCGGCATGGGTTGAAGATGTGTTGTGGCAGAGACCACTGCTTTAAGATGCTCAACTTGGCTAGAGCCATGGGCAGCTTGTGCGACTGAGGCCACAAATTGTGGCGCTGGGGTGCAGTGCTAGGCGAGTCACAAGTTTCATTTCCTTTGGGCTCTTGGATCTGACACAGGCAAGCCGGCGATTGAGAGAAATAAGGAGGTCACGGGTTTCATGGGTTGCTGGAATGCTGGGCATGCAAGCCTCTTGCCTGCTGGAATACTGGGTTGAGCTCCTCTGCTGAGTACCATGAATGTCATTGGCTGCTTAATCTTCTTCGCCGAGAGAAAAGTGGGCTGCTCCCGAAAGAGGAGGTAAAGAGGATCAAGGCGAATGCATTGGCTCGTCTGATCGTTGTTGTGGAGCTTACTATGAATGAAGGTTGAAAGAAGAGATCTTCCCCGCTTACTCAAGAAATGCCGGTTAAGAAAAAACTGAAGACTTATACCGCTGCTCATGAGGGTTTGCTTGCTACCGAGAGGTATGTGATTGGCATGACTTCTTCAAATAGGAAGAGAGATGAGGCTACTAGATCTGAGCCTGTGGTGCCTGCCATGTCGAGAATGGCTAATTCGATTGATGATAATATTACTCAGTGTAGAGGTATTATCATGCCCCAAATGTCAAAGTCTGTGTTAAAACGTACGTAGGAAGCTAAGTCTAATTCTCATTTGGAGATGCTTGCTATTATGAAGAGGGATTAGGTGGACTCTGCTGCTAAAGTGGTGCTAAGGCCCACTTACTTTGCTGCTGAGACTAACTCGCCTGCTGGGAAGGATGAGACTGTTTGCATGGGCAGCTGTAAGAAACCCACTATACCTGCTTCTGGGGAGGCTGCTGAGATCTGTGTGCTTTTGAAACCAGACTCGCTTGAAGACATAAACGCTTGTACCAAGTTTGTTGATGGTGTCAAAAAGGTTGTTTGCCCAAGTTCCTTTGCGAAGCATACGATCCAATATAAAAAGACTGCTCTACTTGCCATGATGGAGATATAGCAAGGCTTCCAAGGAGCTGGCGAAGACTATGACAACTGAAGCTTATTCCTTGGCCGAGGAGATCAAAAGGTTGGATTTTGAGCTCGTTGCTTTGAAGGGGTCTAATATTTCTGCCCCCACTTCTCTGCAGCTCAAATTCAAGATCTTGAGTTTGTAGTTTCCGAGCTTCGTCTCGCTGCTTATGCAAAGGATGAAAAGTTAATTGCTGCTTATAATGAAATGATCCACTTTAAGAGAATCGTCGATAGGCTTGAACCCTAAGTGTTGGAATTTCAAGGTTTACTGAAGATCAACGAAAGTCTGAAGAAGGAAGTGGATGAGCTGCAATGCGTCTGTATTGGTCTGCTTGAGGAGAATGAGCAGCTGCAGGGTGAGAATGATGAGCTCGAGGTTTCGAGACCTTCTTTATTTCTCTAGAAGACTTGCTTATTTTTACTTTTAAGGCTTCCCTTGGCGAAGTAGTTTGAAAAGTTGGTGCCCAGGTTGGGGCAGCCAGGGGTGAAGTGCTGGATGGTACCGCTACTGAGAATGTTGTGGTTGCTGAAGATGTGGCGACCGAGTAGTCGTGGAGTGTCCAAGCTGCTAAAGAGTAGTCTTCTTGGTAGTCTTCAAGATTTTCTTTGTTTCCCTCCATCTTCGCTTCTTTTGTTTATGCCCTAACCTTTAGACTTTATAGACCAGTGGCAGACGTGCTACTTTTCTATAAGAAGACAGGCCCGTGTAACCGATACAGCCGTATGTGTTGGTGTAGAACTTGGCAAAGTTGTTAACCATAGGGTTGGCAGCCGGAAGCCTTACTTACAGAAACAGGCAAGTCCGCGTGACCACTAGGCTGTTAACCTTGGCTTTCTCCAATTCCGTAGGTTGCATAGCAAGTATCACAACACTTTACGAATTGGAGTAGATTATTTCGCGCTTGGCAGATGTGAAGCTTATCAATTACGTAGCATGTCGACAGTGAATAAAGCTTCGTATATGCACACTAGCTTGTTTAACCTTTCACAAGAATGTACAGTTGTATAAGTCTAGCGTGGCTTTACTGCTCGAAGAGCAAGCCGTAGGCAGTCTTCTGGAAACCGTAGGCTACCTTAGTGCACTCTGTAGCAGCTTTAGGGTTCCAGGGCAGCCGTCTCTAGGGTGTACTGGGTAATGCGCCCCCTCCGTCTCTAGGGCCCAGTTCCCTGCGGATTAGGCCAAGAGACCCAAAATCCTTCAGTTAGCTAGGCCTTGAAAAAGACCATTGTGGCTACTTCTAGGAATCCCGACGCAAGCCATCGTGTTTCTAGTTATGCTAGGGCAGCCCGGCTCATCCACGCCTGGATATTCGGAGTGTGGAGTTTATCCTCCCGCTTTGGAGAGTATGGTTGGTCCCTCGGGGGGTGCAATTCCTTCGATGAGTCCCTAAGAAAGGCGCAATCTTCTTTTTAAGTGCAGGTATGGTCAGTTGTTGTAGGCATGTAGTTGAGCCAAGTTGCCAATTACTTCTGAATTCCTCATTGAAAAAACGAGTGAAACGAATGAATAACTTAGCTGTAAAAGACTACATAACAACTGGATAGTTCTCGACTTGCGACGTGGCGCCCGTTAAGCTGCTTCAGTCTTCAGGCTTTGATGTAGCGGAAGGTCTCACATGATACTTCCTTATAATGTAGGCATTCAACTGTTTTTCGATCTTTTTGTCGTTTCATGGTGACGTAGGTGTAATTGTTCTTGCCGCCTAGTCTGCTGATTTTGTACGGACCTTCCCAGATGGAATCCATCTTTTTAGAGCCTTATCTGCGGGTAGTGATGAAGGCTTTTCTTGAGACCAGATCTTCAGGCAGGAGCTACCAGATCTTGGCCTTTTTGTTGTAGCTGGAGATGAGTTGTTGCTGGTAAGTTGTGATGCTAGTGATAGTCTACTCGCGCTTCTCCTCTGCCAGATCTAAGCTTGTGGCCATCTCCTTACTGAGCTGGACCAAGTAACACGTAGCAAGAGATGCTCAACCGCCAGTATTGAGCCACTCTAGAGTTGAATTATAGAGTAAGGGTCGGTTGAGGTCGTGTGACACGTAGCAGAAGGTGGTGTTCAACCGCCGGTAGAATCTTTTAAGGCGACGAGGAAAAAACTTGTTTCCGAGTGTGTCCTTCTAGTGTTCGTCTGCCGTTGGCGTGCTTTTGAACTGTGGAATACAGGTAGTCGGGCCGCAGCTCTTCTCGTATGATGATAGAGCTTATCGCAACTTCTGAGACTGCCAAGTAAATGTATAAGTCCTCTGCTGCTCTTGGCTTGGATAGTATGGGAAGTGATGTGAGATACTTCTTCAGGTCTTGGAAAGCTCTTTCGCACTCTTTATCCCATTTGTCTCGTTGTGCCCTCTTGATGGCCTTGAAAAAAAAGGCTTGCATCGATTAGTGAACCGCGAAAGAAAGCGTTTAAGGGCAGCTGCTCATCCGGTCAAGCTTTGGATCTCCTTCAAGGTAGTGGGAGATTTCATCTCTAGGATCACTCAGATTTGTTTGGGATGTGCTTCGATTCCTCGTTGGGTCACTAGGCACCGTAAGAATCTGCCTGAAGATACTCCGAATGTGCGTTTGGTGCGGTTAGGATCGAGAACTTAGAGTAGTTTTTGGTCGTCGGGCCTCCTCTAGTCGGGAATCAGTCCCTACGCTTGGCCCCCTGCTTGCTTTATTTGTTCAGCTGCTCGTGTGCCTTGTTTGCTTGCCGAGCTTCATCCCAAAGTGCGTGTTTCTCTGCTAGAATGAAGGAGTCAGCTAGGGTTAGATCTTCTTTCATGATCAATTCTCTGAACAACGGGTGGTCTGCTGCAAGTCCTTTTTGGAAGACTGCTATAGCTATCAAGTCGTTGCATCTGACTATCCTTGCCTTCTCTGCTTTAAACCTCTTTGCATAGTCGCGAAGTGACTCATTTGGGTTCTTCTTGACGTTGAACAAATGGTCGAATTTCTTCTTGATCGAGCGATAGGGTGAATATTCTTTGATGAAAGCCAAAGAAAGTTCATCAAAATTCTGGATGGACTGTAGCGGCAGGGTGTAGAACCAATCTTGCGCTTCGCCTTGTAGAGTGGTGGCGAATATCTTGCACATAAGATCATCGTTGTTTTGATAAATGATCATTGCGCTTCGGTAGTGCTTCAAGTGTCCCTCCGGGTCTTCTTCCTCTTTGAAAGATGTGAAATGTGGCATACTGAACTCGCATTGAGGCTCTGCCTGCTCGATCTCATTCGTAAAGGGTGACTTGCTTATGTTGGTCATGTTTCGTCGTAGTGCCTCGTCGGTGACCTCGTTGCGTTGAAAATTACGCAATGGCTTGGTCAAGAGTCTTTCTACTTCCTCTTGAATTTGCCTTTGGGGTAGCCAAGCTCTCGGCTGCCCCCAATCATGACTTGTTGGTCTAGGTTGCTCTTCTATGTATTTGGCTCTTCTATGCCGCGAATGCGGTTCTTGTGGTGTGTTCCTAGCAGGCGAGCGAGTTCTCCGCAGGCTGCTGGTTGAACTTGAGCTAGATTGAGTGACTGCTTCTCTCCGTTCGTCGTGCTGCCTACTCCGATATGAGGTGGAGGATGCTCCTTGCGGGCTTAGCCGTGAATGAACACTTCGCCTGAAAGGTTGCTCATGTTGACTATCGGAGTGCGACCCCAACTGTGAATGTATGTTCGTCCGTGGGCCTAGTCGAGAGCACACGCTTCTCCGCGCGCTAAGACAGGAGTATACGCTATCTCAAGGGCCCAGTCGGGAGTGTACAATGCCAGAACGCTTGGTTTGTGGCCGATCTAGAGGCTGTTTTCTGGGACGTTGCTGGAGAGCTTCCTCGTCTGCCCTTGTCCTACTTCGGGACACCACACCTAGGGCACGCTGCATCTCGGTGCGCTGCAGGAGTTGATTCACCAAGGTTGTCTGTTATGCAAGGGCGCTCGTCAACTCTATGACTTGTCGAGACAAATGTTGTTTGCCATTTGGATTAGACAAGCTTGGAAGGAATATACTTCCTTGAGCAGTGGAAGTGTGGTAGGCTCATGGCGCGAGATTTGAATTGGGAAATGTCAAATCTGCGGAGAAACGTGGTGGAAATGTCCCCAGCTTGATGGTTGGTCCGGATGGTTGAGATAGTCTTGGGCCGAGCTGCTTGGAATGCCAGGGGAGCAGGCTGGGCCACGAGTGTGGGCTGCTCGTCGGGAGCAAGTTGGTCCGCGAGAGTGGGCTGCTCGGCCGGAGCAGGCTGGGCAACTAAAGTGGGCTGCTCGGCGGGAGCAGGCTGGGCCGCAAGAGTGGGCTGCTCGGCGCGTGATGCATGCGAGTGAGAGGCTTGGGCTCGGGCCTGTGCAAGCTTGGATGGCATGGCTTGGGCCATGATGATGGTGCCATGGATCTCGCCGTGGGTGGTTGCCATGGTGGAACTTCGTGGTGGTGCCACTCCACCCATGACCACGTTTAGCCTCATGGATTGTCGCGGTCCCATTTCTTGAGTATTGAAATTTTCACTTGTGGAATTTTCTAAATTTCTAGCCATTATATTTTTCTTTCACGTTTTATCAAAGAATCTTTGCAAATTAAAAAGTCTAATAATAAGAACGTATGAATTTTCTTTCACGTTTTATCAAAGAATCTTTGCAAATGAAAAAATTCTAATAATAAGAACGTAAGAAAAATATTCAAATGGACTAGTAAATAGAGAAAAACCTTTTTATGCGAGAGTCTTCTACGAGTATGGATCTTCAACTCTCAATGAAAGCACCAATTTGTGGATGCAAATTTCCGCCGCTTTCTTCTTGGACAAAATTGCACCTACAAAACAATTAACACCTTTGGTCAAGGCCAAAAGCCTCACGCGCCCACGATGAATTTGGGGGGGGGGGCTTTGGCCGAAGAACCTCTGATGCCAAAGTTAGAATTTAGAGAGAAAAAGTGTTTGAGAATTCTAGAGAATTTTAGCAAGAGTTGGAATGAGTTTTTGGTGAAAATAGGAGCCTATTTATAGGGCTAGGCTTGTCCATTTTTTAGAAGAAATGGCCGGCCTTAATGGGGTTTTTAGGTTGAAATTTTAGTTTAATTAGCCAATATATTGGCTAATTAAACCTAAAGGAATAAATTGGTGGTTACAATATTGAATAATTTGCGTAAGTGGGGTAATAAAGTAGAGAAAATAAGAAAGGTGTGGAGCAAGGAAAGGTGACCGGTCATTCACTAGCTTTAGGATTGAATGGGATATATTTTGTGGTTAAATTTGATAATCTAATTGATATTTAATGGATTAATTGGGTAATTAATCCATTAATTAACCAATTAACATAATTTTGGAGGTTACCTTGCAAAAGGGGATTTGATGAGATGGACTTTGAATTGTTTACCTCTTTTGGAGCATTTTTGATTTGGTTGAGGGATGATTGCCCGCTGCTCGCGCGTAGGAATCTCAGTATGCCTCAAGGGTATTTTTGTCCTCTTTTATCCAAAAATCCACGTGTCGCCTTGTGATTATTTTTGGCTCCACAGGTATTATAAGATAATTAATGTACCAATCGGGCTATGGAGTTTGATTGCTTCATCAACACAAAAGAAGAGGAAAGACCAAGAAGCAGTGTGTGATTGTAAATTAATTCAATTGAGTTGGGAGGTTCATTTCGTTTGTGTACCTTTCGATTATTCTTGTAAGAGTACTGAGCAACTTGCAAGAAAAATTTGACTCTAATTTGGAAAACAAAAATATACGTGTTTATTATTTAGCTCATGAATCTTGTCAGTTAGCTTAAGAAACTTATAGTTCAAGTGATTAAGAATATTATTATATCTCCACACTCGATATTATGTGTTCGAATTCTCTTCTCCAATTCTTCCATCCCTTGGTGTATGGCGGTGCGTGGGGAAATCTAGTCACCTAGCAAGGCTTGGGCCATTAAGTCATTTTGTACATTTAGGCCCATTTAACGGGCCCTAAATTCACAGATTGTTACCATTTTTTAACAAAGGGACAACGACTACCCAACCCAGAAAAGAAAAACGAATACACTCAGATCTGAATGAGATGAAGCGGGAAGACGAAAGCAAACAGTGCTCGTCGTCCTCCAGTCGAAGCAGCAGCTCAAAAATCAACAAAAATGGCGGTCGCTCTCGGAAACTTACGGTGCTCGTCCTCGTTCGGTCATGCAGCGGAGCTACTATGTCTGCCGCCGTGTGTGCCGCTCATATAGGGAACCAGGAAACCAACCCCAACACTGAAATCCCCGACACTGACGCGAGGTCTGACTTTTAATTGTTTATCAGCGGAATAATAATCAAACTAATTTTCCTGCAATTTTCATTTTCACAATAACAATAAATTAGTTGTTTGCGTGTTCTGATTAGTGATTAATTACCATATGCTCACGACTTGGATTAATTATCATATGTTAACGAGTTGGATTATCATATGCTCGTATATGTTCTTGGTGTATATATAGTGGTTGCCAAGTGTGAATCCAAACAGGTGTACAAGTGAATATTTTCTGATAATCAAAGGCTAGATGTCTTCATCAAATGCCAGTTTAATCTGCATATTTCTGAGATGAAGGTTGTTATTTAGTATTATTTTCAATCCGATTCCCGACTCGGTCATGTTTGATTTGTAAGGTTTGCATAATTTGGTTTGGTAAAACAACAAGCACAATACAAAAAGACTTGGAACTTGGGAGAGAAGAAAATTAACAACCTTGCTCAATGCTACTACCTGCCATTATGATAAAGGAACTTAACAGCTCGTAGCACGTCTAATCGAAACATTAATTCTATATTAACAAGTAGAACTTCGATTGTTTTCGAAAAGGGATTTTCTGGTTTATAACATCATCATTTGCATGAAACATCTAGCTATTTGCTTTGGTTTCTGCCACTCGAATGCGCTCTCTCTCTACTTGATCCACCTTGTAAGCTGAAAGCCTCCTAAAATTAGCCATTCAGGTATCTCTCTCTCTCTCTCTCTCTCTCGTTGGCTTGTTACTGTTTATATTCTCGTTGGAAATGTGCAGGTTGGTATATTGAATCTCTCTACGCATTATTAACTTTCAACAATTTTTCCATGTTTGGGAGTTGGGACTGCGGAGACCGTTCTGGGTATATTAAGTAATTGTTTGATTTGTGGCGAGACAGACTTTTATCCAGATGGAAGCTACAAAAACAGAAGAGATGAGACAAAGAGCTATAACAATAGAGGAAGCTTTAAGAGACAAGGGGATGAGAAAAGAAGCTGCAAAAAGAGACGATGAGATAAGGCAGAAGATTCGGATGAAGAAGCTAGATGTATGCAAGTGGATACATGAAAATAATATCCCTGATGATATCAAGAATGAAATCATGAATAGCCTAGTGCAAGCATTGAAAAAAGACAAAGATGATGTCCACAACCCATTCCTTATTCTTCCCTGGCATTCCAAAAGATCTGTAAAATATCTTTTGATGGATACACTTGGAACGGTATGTTCTTCAAAACTCAATCTCTCACCGTCTATTAATTGCATCCATTTTCACTGCAATATTGTTCTGATTATATATCTCTACATGCACGCGCACGTGTTATTATATAGGTGAATATGCTTAAAGACGGATGAAAAAGTGTTGACGTTCATATGTGACTATCTAAAGGCAGTGATGTACAGTGAGAACAAGTTCGTTTTTCGAATGGAAGATCCACTCTATTGCTTGCTGTTCATTATCAAAGGGACAATGTGAACTTACGCGTCGTCGAGTGATAGTCATGGTGGGCAAGGAATCTCATCGATGGCCATCAATCCCCTCGGGAAAGGTCACTTTTACGGGGAAGAACTTCATGATTGGGCAAACAGTTTCACCCAAGTTCCAGTCTCCAGCAAACATGTCAAAACGGACAAAAGTAGAAGCATTTGTGCTCATGTCCCAGGACTTGGGAATTGTAGTCTCCAGATGCAAAACATATTGGGAATTGCGCAATTGTAGCAATCCTGAAGGGGTGGCACATGCTACCATCCGTCGTGTGTGTTCCAATGCGCGATGACGTCCCCGGCTAGAATAGCGGATGTCAATGGTGAGAGCTTGCCATCGACAGCAGGCAATTCTTATCTTGAGAAACGTTAAAGTTGAGACGCTCAAATTATGGCCAAGAGTTCCATACACAACTCTAGCTGGGTACATTTTGTATAGCTCTGGCCTCGAAACAATATTGTTGATATTTAGCCAGGGTAGCGTTTCTATGTTTTTGTATTCATCATGTGCAATCTAAATCTTATTAAATAAGAAAAACAAACTAACGTAAAGTCTAAAAAAAAAATTAGTTTTAATGAAAGAGGACAAATAAATGTGTGGTGAACAGTATCACGAAAAGATAAAAATATGATTTTTCGTTAAAAGTGAATAATAAACTCCCTGTTAAATATAGAGTGCTTGATGTTAGATATGTTTTGAAAGTTTTAACAACAAGACATTAGCACAAGTGGTTTAAGTAATTAAGTCAACTGCAAGTGTTTTATTGATGGTTTTTAAACTTACGCTTCTTCTATTTCACACGATGAAATAGTCGACAAAAGCCCAACCACATATCATTGGATTGCAAGAGTGCTAGGAAGATCAACTATTTAGATCAAATTTATAAATTATATTACGAGGTTGTTGACTATTGGATTAATACGTATGTATTTATTAACGTACTTATTTTCTATTGATGACTTACATTAAAATGATTTGTAAATTTAGTCTAAAAATTTGATCTACCTAGCATTAATTACTCTATGCGGGAATGGAAAGGATTTCAAACTTTCTATTTTGAATCTTTGATTGGCCAAATTTACAATCGACACTCATGAAATAGTGAGGTTGGACAAATTTAATTAAACAATATGGTAGTTCACTGTTCAAGGCTGTTTATGAGTTTTTAGTGGCCTAAGACGAGAAACTAAAATCAGGCTACGACACATTATTTTCACAAGAAAAATAAAATTTATGAATTTTTTTTCTATGTATCTCGGGCTTAAAACATATTAGTTTAACTAAAATAAATATATTCGAATTTATTCTACTATATCTAGAGTCGAAATCATCAATCACACATTTTCAAAATCAAGTCTTTACAACATATCTTTGTCAATGCACAAGATTGCCAATCCATTTAATCTTTCATGTGTCATAGTCAACCAAAAGTAATTTGTAAACAACTTCAGTCGAATTATCTCTTTCTTAGTTTCTTATATTGTCAAAGAACTAAAACTAGGTTGGGAATTTTTTTTTGTTTTTGTCAAATAGTAATTTTTATTAAAGTCTAATAGAAACATTTGCATCTTCAGCAAAAACATTAAATAAAAATTCAGGACTAATAGCATCCTAACAGAAAGCACCTCCATGTGAGGCAACAACGTGAGCAACAACATTTCCACTCCTCTTGACAAACACAAACCTCACCTCTCCTAATTGAGATACCAAATTACCAATATCATGGATAAAATATTTCAAAGTAGCATCCACCATACACTCCCCATTAAGGATACTAATTATCACCTTAGAGTCTGATTCAACCTCCACTTCGTCACAACCCACGTCAGTACATACCAATAACGCCGCATAAATCGCAGTCGCTTCCGCCATTGTCGCAGTATTGAAAAAAAGATCGCCTACCCCACCTGCCGCTTGCAACAACCCAACAAAAGAGGGGAATGGAAAGGAAGAAAAAGAGGGAAATGTTGTTTGCACAGAAACAGCCGTACTACTGTTCAAGAGGTGAGGTTTAGAAGAGAATGCTTTGAATAATAATTTTATTCTTTTCATTCAGAGGTATATATAATCATATACAATCCTACCGTAAAATAGGAAAGCATAATTACAAGACAATATATTCTAAACTAGGAAACCCAAGATTAAAGGAATCCCGGAATAATAGGAAATATATACAAAGTCAACACTCCCCTTCAAATTGGTGCATATATGTCACACATACCCAACTTGTCCAAAAACTTTGATAATTTCTCACTAGAGCCGGCCTTAGTGAGTATGTCTGTCACTTGGTCCTCAGTCCCTATTGGGGGAACTTCAATCACTTTCCCTTCCAACTTTTCTTTAATGAAGAATCTGCCAACTTCCATATGCGACTATCTGAAGCCAGTAACGTACAGTGAGAACACCTTTTTTCGAATGGAAGATCCATTCGATTGCATGCTGTTCATTATCAAAGGGCCAATGTGGACCTACGCGTCGTCGAGTGATAGTCATGGTGGGCAAGGAATCTCATCAATGGCCATCAAGCCTCTCGGGAATGGTCACTTTTACGCGGAAGAACTTCTAGATTGGGCAAACTGTTTCACCGAAGTTCCAGTCTCCAGCAAACATGTCAAAACTCGGACAAAAGTAGAAGCATTTGTGAGGTGGCACTTACTACCATCCGTCGCGTGTATACCAATGCGCAACGACGTTCGCCCTGTCCACGGCTAGAATAGCGGATGTCAATGGTGAGAGCTTGCCATCGACAACAGGCAATTCTTATCTTGAGAATCGTCACAGTTGAGACGCTCAAATTATGGCCAAGAGTTCCATACACAACTCTAGCTGGGTACATTTTGTATACCTCTGGCCTCGAAACAATATTGTTGATATTTAGCCAGGGTAGCTTTTCTATGTTTTTGCATTCATCATGTGCAATCTAAACCTTTGATGTTAGATATGTTTTGAGAATCAAACAACAACAAGGGTTTAGGCTTTAGCACAAGTGGTTTAAGTAATTAAGTCAACTTGCGTGTTTTATTGAAGGTTTTTAAACTTACTCTTCTTCTATTTCACACGATGAAATAGTCAACAAAAACCCAACCCCATATCATGTGAGAATGCTAGAGACATCAAATATTTAGATCAAATTTATTAAATCACATTACATGGTTGTTGACTATTGGATTAATAATTATATATTAATTAACATACTTATTTTTTAGAGTAAATTGTACGAATGGTCTCTCAACTTTAATCAAATTGGAGCAATGGTCCCTCAACTTATCAAAATGTGTAGCTATAGTCATTTTCATCAATTTTGTCAAAACTTTGTCAAAATAAGCTATGTTGGAATGACCATTTATACAATTAGGGTCCCTCAACTCATCAAAGTGTATAATTATTAGGGCTGGAAAAAAATCCCGAAATTCCCAAACCAAACCGAAAAAATCCCGAACCCAAACCGAAAAATCCCAAACCAAAATCATCCCGAAGTTTGGTAATCCCATCCCGAAAAATACCGAAATTTTCGGTATGGGATTGGTTTTCAAATCCCATATGTTCGGTATTCCCAAAATCCCGAAACGTTTTGTTTCTTTAACTTTCAGTTCACACTTCCCAAAAGCAGGAGCCTTTTGGCTCCTACTAACAGGAGTCGGTTCACACTTCCCAACTCAAAAGCAAGTTGGCTCCCACTAACAGAGGGCACACAAATAATATGAAAAGAAAGGGGAAGGCACACAAATAATATTAAAAAAAGGGAAGGCACACAAATAATATTAAAAAAAAGGGAAGGCACACAAATTGCTTTTGGCTTTCGGTTCTCCCACTTCCCAACTCAAAAGCAGAGGCTTTTGACTCCCACTAACAGAAGGCGCAGAGAGCAACTCTCTTGGGGTTGAGAAGCAGAGAAGGGAAGAGAGAGGAAGGAGCTAGTAGCTATTGCCGAAAGCTCTTGAGTTTGGTTTTAACTCTTGAGACAGAGAGCATCACTCTTCGTGTTGAGAAGCAGAGAGAGGAAGGAGCTACTACCGAAAGCTCTCTCAAATCTTCGAAGCTCAACCCATCTTCTCCATCCTCTATGAAGCTTTCTCTGAATTAGGGTTTGAATTAGGATTTAGAAATTAGGGATTTAATATTTAGAGCTTTTAATTGTTTGGATTTGGATTTGGATTTGTTGATTAATTTTATGGAGATTTTTGGATTAATTTTATGTGGATTTGGTTGATTTGGATTTTTGGATTTCCATGGTTGATTTCTACTTTTGCATGTTCGATTTCTTTTCTGCTTTTGCATGTTCGATTTCTTTTCTGCTTTGCATGCTCGATCTGCAGGTTTGAGTTGAATTTATCAGCTTCTTCCATTAACAACAACCAAATTTCTATTGAATTGGAATTCCGAAACCATACCGAAATCCCGAAAATATTTCGGGAATTCCGAAATTCGGGAATACCGAAATTTTGGTTTGGGATCGGGATTCGAATTTCCATCCCAAAAAGGATCGGTTTGGGAATCGGGATCCCATTTTCGGATCGGGATCCCATACCGATCCAGCCCTAATAATTATGGTTCTTTTCGTCATCTATGTAAAAAAAATTGTCAAAAAGAGTTATATTGGAAGGACCATTGCTACAATTGGATTAAAGTTAAGGGACCATTTCTTCAGTTAAATTAAAGTTGAGGGACCAATGGTAATGAATTTTTAGTTGAGGGACCATAGTTGTACGTTTTGATAAGTTGAGGGACCAATAGTAATGGATTTTTAGTTGAGGGACCATTGCTCCAATTGAGTTAAAGTTCAGGGACCATAGCTACAATTTACTCTATTTTTTATTGTTGACATTTAAATGATTTGCAAATTTGATCTATCTAGCATTAGTTAGTCTATGTGAGAATGGAAAGGATTTCAAACTTTCTATTTTGAATCTTTGATTGGCCAAATTTACAATTGATACTCATGAAATAGTGAGGTTGGACATCTTTAATTATACAATATGGTAATTACTGTTCAAGGCCGTTTATGAGTTTTTAGTGGCCTAAGGCGAGAAACTAAAATGCGTCTATTTTTTACACGTTATTTTCACAAGAAAAATTAAATGTACGAATATTTTCTATATATCATTTTTCTGGGCTTAAACATATTAATATGACTAAAATAAATATATTCGAATTTCTTCTATTATGTCTTAGAGTCAAAATCATCAATCACACATTTACAAAATCAAGTCTTTACAAATATCGTTCTCAATGCACAAGATTACCAATCCATTTCATCTTTAATGTGTTATAGTCGACCAAAAGTAATTTTTAAACAACTTCAGTCGAATTATCTCTTTCTTAGCTTCTTATACCGTGAAAGAACTAAAACTAGGCTGGGAACTTATTTGAAGGAAGATTGAGAAGGAGAGAATGGAAAGGAAAAAAAAAGAGGGGAATGTTGTTTGCACAGCAACGACCATATTTAGGGGTGGAAAAAAGAATACCGAAAATCCAAAACCGTACTGAAAAAAAAATTCAAAACCGAACAGAAAAAATCCCAAACCGAAAATTCTAAAAATTTTAGTATCGATTCCGAACCATTCGGTGCGGGAATCAGTCTCACAATCTGACTTTTTTTCAGTAATCCCAAACCCAACCGAAGTTAAAATATTTATAGTTTTAGATATTATAGGCCTTTGGATTGGTTGAGAATTTAATCTCAACCGTTCATTCAAAATGAAACCCAAACTCTCCCAGCGACCTCACCTTCACTTTCACTCTGTATCTGAGTCTGAAACTCTCCGCCCAAACCCAACCTTCAATCCTTAACTCTATCTCTCCCTCTCTTAACCTCCACTCTTTCACACACATACACTTTCTCTCGACCATACCTTCACACTACATCCAGTCTTCCATTTTCTTTCTACATTTGATAATTGATACAACTTCCTCTGCATTCGATAATCAATACAACCACCTCTGCTTCTTTCTTATTCTCTCTTCATTAAGGTAATCTTCTTGTCTTCATCAAATAATCTTCACGTGGTAAAGTCTGTTTGTGGCTTCAATTCATTTTTAATTTGGGCATTTGAATTCTAGGGTTTTGGATTTGAGAGAATTTCGTGTTACATTTCGTTTGCAATTTGGGGTTTTTAATCATATGGTTCTTCTACAATTCGTTTATTTCCTCCTCGAAGCTAGCAAGCCTGAGTTCCTTCGCCTCCTCCTCTAACTCTCTGTGAAATCAGAACTTGCAGCCAAGCACGGAGAGCCGATACTACAATTAGAGGTTTCAAACGACAATCCACGTAGGAGATTTGGGAAATACCGAACTATACTGAAATCCCGAAAATTTTTCAGGAATACCGAAATTTCGATTAGGTTTTGGTTTTCAGAATCTCTTCCCGAAAATTTTCGATTTGAAATTTGGGATACCATTTTCGGTTTGAGATCCCTTACCAAACCAACCCTAGTATTACGGTCCAAGAGGCGAGGTTTGACTAACTCAAATGTTAATTCACCTTAGTCTTTAGTTTGACTTAAACATTTAGCAGTGAGGGAATAAATGGCTTTGTGAATGATGAAATCAACTCAATTTACCATGAGTGAGTGGACGTGTTGTATATATAGTTGTTTGGGCCCAATTTTACACCATCGGCCCTAGTAATCAAGGCCGTTGAATAAGTATGCTTCTACACCGTCGATCGAAAAATGAAGATATTTTTGTTATTGTTAAAAGATAATATTATGGTTTTCCATAGTAATTATCTTTTAATTATCCTAGCATTATATCTTCAAAGATGGACAATTCGAGTGAACTTGGAATTCCTGCTATCAGATTGGAGAAGCATGGTGGATGAGGTTTGAAAAGTCAAGGTGTATGGATGGTGATAGTTAAAGATGGATTTAATGTTCATAAAAAGTAGCGTGGGCTTTTTGGTGATGTGGTAATGATGGCATAGGAAACCTAGGTAGAATAGGTTTTTTTTATATATTTTGCTTGGTGATGGATGTGTCAGATGGGTTTGAAATGATAAGGATGCTTTGAATTTTCAAAGTATCCGTGTGAAAGTCTGCTGGCGAGATTTTTGGCAAAATATATTTAAAAATGATATCAATTATTTTGATATTATTTTTGGAGTGTATCCAGGAAAGGATTATAGTAGATTGGTGATCAGGAGGCTTGCCTATAAATACAAGACTCAGTGCACAGTTCAAGGGACCTCCAATTTAACACATAAATCTGCCATGTACAATTTCTCGCTCTACGCGAAACCTCTAAACACCCTTGAGATTTTTATTTTCTTTTTCACTTTCACATCTTCAGTTTGGATAAACAGCACTGTGAAGGCAACCGGTGACATCTTCAGTTTGGATAAACAACACTGTTGTCGTAGAATCAACTGACTTTGGAGCATCTTCAGTTTGGATAAACAGCACTGCGTCGAGGCCAACTGGTTACCTATCTAAGTCTCGGTCGACAAGGGTTTTCAAATCCTTGTTGGTAGAGGTCATCTCATTAGCCTTCTCGGCGAAGTGAGGTTTTACTGTTTCTTTTGGGCTCAGCACATTGAATGCCGAGTTGTTTTATGATTGGATACTCGCAAGTGGGATTTAGTGTTCGGCATTCGGACGGCCGAACTACATTCACCATCAAGACCTTTATCTGCTTTGAGTATCTATACCTTAGTGTCAATTCGGCGTGAGTTCACTTTTACAAATACAGTGACTGTGGCCGAATCCGATGATGACGAGCCATAAACTTCGCATATCTAGTAACCTTGTCTTCAGGTTTGAGAATCCGAAGGCCAAGAGGTGTTCCTTCTTCGGCCGCAATCGCAAGACGAAGAAGTCAGCAGCGCGACCAACGCAACATCAACACATTTTACTCCCTGGTCGAGCTCGACCGACAAGTTGGCACGCCCCGCACACATTTGAAGTACGTAGTTAGCTTATTAATTACTCAGGCTGAGCGCCGTGTAGGCTAGGTAGTTTTTGTAGTCAACAATAGCTTTACATCAATCAATCAGTTACAAGATAGACTCATCTCAAATAACAAATTTAAAAAATTATATACTTGTGAAAATAGTGGAAAATAAGATTAATACAAAGAGTATATATGTTGAAGAGTTGCAGAAGAATGCAAACTGTTTCTCAGCATATTCCAACAGTTTGGCAGCAGAGTTGGGCCGGAATGATTTTCAAAAGTCTCTGGCATATCAAGATTCCCTCATCTTTTACATAAAATGGCCAAATACAAGGTGTCGGACTCGGATCCTCTCCAGATCATTTTCGTGGGGATCTTCCTAAACGATTGATAGCAACCGTTGATACAAATCCAATGGCCAAATTATTTTCACCTCTTTCTCTCTCTTCCCCCTTGACTCTTCTCTTTCTCCCTCACTTCGAAGCACCAATCACCGATACACCTGCATCTTCTCAATCATCTTCAGCCCCAGCCCACCCCAATTAAATTCCTTGTTAACTTTTGTATTTCTTATCTCCGAATCTTTAATTTTTGCAGTATGTTCAGTGATATTTTTGTAGGTCCTTTGAATTGGGACTTTATTCAATAGGAAGAGGAAGAATTTGCAGCAGGGGAGGTTGGGGTGGGAGAGAGCAGGAAAGGTTTGCTAGGTTGTGTACGATGTGGAACTATAGTGGGAGGGGTGGGTGTCCAAATTTTTTTTTTTGAAGTATTTATACATCCATTGGAGATTAGCTTTAGAATTGGCTAAAACAGCTATTTCTTTAAGGGCTAGTAGAAGGATCCAACACTCGGTGGAAGACCATAGTCACGATCAAAATAAAAATGAAAGTTTTCTGGGGAAGTCTGAGATGCTGGTTCAAATCCAGTTCGTAACATAGTGGCCGTGGGTCGGGCCGAATTGAGGGAGAAAGAGGAGTCGAGGGGAAGAGAACAAGGTGAATAGAGAGTAGCGGAACGAGAGAAAAGACGGAAAACTCATTTGGCCGTTGGATTTGTATCAACGGATGAGATTAATCGGTCAGGAGGATCTCCACGGAAATGATTCGGAGAGGATATGAGTCCTAAGTGTCATGGATTTTAAAGTGGGAATATGAAGTCAACAACAGATTGTGTTATATTATTTGCTAATTTTAATGGGTAGAACTCGAGTCGAGCTATATTTTCCATTCATTTTAATTTGACGTGACACAATCTGTTAAAATATCTAGAATGTCACGAAAACAATATGAACACGACAAACACAATTTACCCGCTATGTCTAAGGCAAGCACCTGGACACTCTTTGCTTTTACTGAACACCTATATTAATTATGATGGTGACCACTTTAGGGAAAAGCCAAGCAATTTTCTCCACGAGGGACAAAAACATCGAATTAACATCAGACAAAATATTGGCTTATACGCTCGTTTGGTTTCACACTTGGCAAACGAGCAATTTTATACATTATATAGCAATATAATAACCATCCAAGTCAAGTCGTCAACTGTTTTCATAAAAAAAAGTCAAGTCGTCAACCAATACTCTTATCCACCAAGTCAAGCTGTCAATGCTGAAATTAATCAAAACATAAAAAGTGAAAAGTTGAGGACATTGTTATCCATTCCACCTATGCTTATTACTTTTGTTTATTAATTTTTTTTAATTCTTTTGATTTGATAATTTAAAATTAAAAAATATATGAAAAATAAAAATAAGTGTGTAGATAGCATTATTAAAAAAGTTATTGAAATTTCGAGATTCCTTTTGGTTTAATATTGTGGCTGCGATTGTGAAAAATGCCTTGCACCTTGATGCTATGAGCCTATGTGTACAGTGTTCCGTTTATCCTAGAGGTTCTATTATTTAAACTTTCTTTTTCTTAAAAAAAAAACAAAAATCGATCTTGGTACGAAAGAATTTTCCATGGCTGCGTTGGATAATGATTCAACGGAGTTAAGTCCTCTTCCGTCGGGAGGGAAAAGAATAGGAGGGCAACCATGGCATTGAATTCTAAATGGACAGCCGCGGGCAGTGGTGAAGGGGTGAAAATAATTAAACCAAGTAAATTTGGAATTATTAAAATTACGTAGCATATTGAAGGCCATCAGATGAATTTAAATGGCTAGGATTAAAAGCTTTGTATAGTGTTTTTTTTTCTGTGACAAATAACAAGAGAACACGTGTACAAAGTAAATTTGTATTAATGAATTTATAGGGTTACAATATCTGTTTAAAAATTTCATTTGATTCAATATCCGAAAGATGTGTGGGTATGTAGATTGTTGATCCAAGAGTTGCGATGACTTGATCTCGGATGAACGATTACCGCGAGGTTTTAGATCTTGGCGATTTGAAGGACCGGCACGGTAGTAGTGCTTGATGATTCTTCGAATGTTTGGTGAAGAACACAAAGAGCTTTCTGAATTCTTCTAAGTGTTTTGGGTGGTTGAGCCTTGACATCGTCTGGGTGCTTGAATGATTTCTGGACTTTTCTTTGTCTCGGAGCCTTGTATTTACATATTTCCCAAGGGGTGTGCTATCCACACACCCATTTTTACTTCTCACACACCCCTGTTAATTTCTGTCCGTTAGATCTTCTTTAATTCATCTGATCCGACGACCGAAATCCAAAAAGGTGTGGGAGAAGTAAAAAGAGGTATGTGGATATCACACCCCATTTCCCAAACCTTGCTTACAGATGCATTGGGACTTGATTGTGAGCTTGATTAATTGATGAAAGAACCAAGACTTGATTTGTGGCTTAGTTCGTGATTTGTTTCCATTAATCAATCAATAAATCAATTATTTAATGAAATCAAATCAAATCATCAATCTTGCCCAATTTGGCATTTCTAGTTGTTTCAATTTAAATTAATTAATTTGTTTAATCTAAATTAAAATCAAACATTAATTTTCCGCCACTCATTGACATGTGTCCTTGATGACTCGTCTAGTTTTGATGAGTCATATGCCACGTAAGCCCTTGCATGCCACCTAAGCTCTCATGTCAAAATTGAATGTGTTTGGGTGATCATTTATTTTCACCCAAAATTTTGATGTCTACAACTACACTAAGAGCAGTTTCAGCATTGATAGCCTCTCGTGGGCTATATGCAACTCAATTTCCTTAGAGAAGAGTAATTGTCCAAGTGCAGCTCCACCCCTAAAGTGAATAACCCAGACAATTTGTATTAAAATATTATTATTATTGTTATAAAATAATAAAAGATAATTTTATTTATAATTTCGAATAATAATAAAAATTGTTTGAAAGTATTTGAAAATATTGAAATGTGGTGCAAGGTGCAAGAACATAGTTAAGTATTTATTGACTCGGTACTTTTAATTAATTTTGTATTTTTTTTTATAATTTTTAATAGTGGATGATGTTATCGTGACGTCAGCATTGCGTCATTTGGCTTGGGGGCTGGGTTGGTTAATATTGATTGGGTGAGCAACTGGCAACACCGGAGTTGCTCTTCGAGGTGGGGAGTGGGCTAAGCCTCATAATGAGTTAGCAATAATGTGTTCAAATTCGCTTTTAACGAGAATCTAACTTAAGACATTTCACTTACAAGAGAAATTAAATAGCATTTGACCGTAGTACTAAGTGGCAAACCTTATATAGTGTTGAAGAAAAAAAACATGCGAATGATCCAAATTCATAAAATAATTAGTTTTGTGGGTCCCACACATGTGACCCACGCCGTCATTAGTTGGGTGCAGTTTTGTTCACCGCTTTCAAGTGATTGTAATGCTCACCACTTACTTATTATCATTAGATGAATTTAAATTTTAAATTTTATGTCTATTCTTTTTTTTTTCCAAAAAGAAATTTATGTCTATTCTTTACATATATCTCGAGATTTGAATTTATCTAAAAGTGATTAAAAAAAAAAGATGATGCATATAACCATTACTTATCAATGGTGCAGAAAAATATTCTAGCATGAGCTAGCTATTCCAACTTTTATTTGGTCAAAGAGGGGAATGTAATATAGGGGTCAAACCCAGACGAAAACGACAAAGGAGGCTAAAAAGTAGTCCAGCCCCAGGAAAAGGCTATAAACAAAGCAAGTAAAAAGACCAAACAGTGGCTAGAAAGGGTTAGATGTCCGAAACAGATTATAACAAGACAAAAAACGCAACTTTTGTTCAAATCCTATACATCCCACTAACCCAGAAAAACGCAAAAAGACAGCTAGCTATCCCAACGTGATCAAGACCTTTGCTTCATTTTCCACGTTGGTGGGTTACCCTGAACTCTTCAAATAATTAACAAATAATCCAACGTTTTTCACGTTGGTGGGCTACCTTGTGTTGGAAATTTTGAGTAGAAATTTCATATGTGGGGTTTGTCCCACATTGACTATTCACACAAGTTCTCCTCACTTTATAAGGCTTTGTCCCTTATAGAAAGTGAATGGAGAATAGGCCTTGGAGAAGGAAAATTGGGCTCACCCTTGGGGTTGGGCTTTGGGGTGTGCTAATTAAATTGGTAATTAATATATATAATTAATAATAATTAATATATATTTAATTATCAAAAGATGGGCCTTGGGGCTCTTGGGCTCGGGCTCAAATATTTAATTAATTATTTTTGGGATTTAATTAATTATTATTTTTTAATTAATTAAATTCGAATTTAATTATTTATTTATTTTAAACCCAACAGACTCATCCTTTCAGATGAAGTCTGAAGAGTTTAAGAAAAACGCTAGATCAAAGCACCACTTCAGAAAGATGTTTTCCAACAGATGCATCCCTTCTCCATACCTGTTGCGAACTGGCATAATCCCAGTATATATACATTCATCTACTAGGCATTTAAGACACAGAAAAATCATTAATCATCTTCTACATTCCATAACCTTCATACTGAGAGAACCACAAAGATTTTCGCCAGAAGTTAAAGTTTTCCGGTGCTGGAATCTTAAACTTGATCGTTGAATCCTGGTGGAACAGTCGTCCATCGAACTACAAGCACAGAGTAGGGACGAAATTCTGTTTCAAGGACATTGCGGTACGCAAGCCTCGATCTTCAAATTGTTTGTTTTATATTTCTGTTTTGTTGTTCATACTCTGTTAAAGTTTTATTCGCATTTATTTATTAGCATATATAATTGTTATTGATTGTTGATAATTTTCCAACAATCTTGAAACAGAATAATGGATCAGCAATCATCCATGACTGTGAATGGCACTGTGCCGAAATACTCTGAAAAGCCTGAGAAGTTCAAAGGGTTGGACTTCAAGAGATGGCAACAGAAGATGTTGTTTTTCCTGACAACCATGAATCTCGCTCATGTTGTCAAGGAAGACGCTCCGCAGTCCAATGAGAATCCAATGACGAAAGAGACTGTCATGGCAATAGAAGCTTGGAATCATTCTGAGTTTTGTTGCAGAAACTATATTCTGAATAGTTTGGATGACAATCTCTACGACATTTATTCTCTATGCAAGACAGCGAAGGAGTTGTGGGAATCCCTAGAGAAAAAGTATAAGATTGATGATGCCGGTTCAAAGAAATTTGTTATCGGTAAGTTTCTCAAATATACCATGGTGGATTCCAAATCTGTTGTATCTCAGGTTAAAGAAATCCAGAAGTTGATCTATGAGTTGCACTCCGAGGGATGCGAGATCAATGAGCATTTCCAAGTTGGGGCAATAATTGAAAAATTACCAACTTCCTGGAATGACTTCAAAATTTATCTCAAGCACAAGCGTCGTGAGATGAATATGGAGGATTTGATACTGAGGCTAAGAGTGGAAGAAGACCACAGAAAGGCAGACCGTTCTAGGGGGTTTGCTGCCATTGAAGCCAATGCCAATTATGTTGAGGGAGGGACTTCTAAGGCCAAGCCTCCACCAAAGAAGAATAAGGCTCCAAAACCAAAGCAGTTTGTGCAATCTGCCCTTGCTCCTAAAGGCAAGAATCTGAAGAAGATTAAGGGCGCCTGCTATGTGTGTGGCAAATCTGGCCACAAGGCACAAGATTGTTATCATCGCAAGGATGGAAATCAAGGCCACGGAAACAACAACAACCATGCTAACATGGTAATCGCCGAAGAAGAATTGGCTGCTGTTGTGTCCGAGGTCAACATGGTTTCGAATGTGAGTGAATGGCTTATGGATACTGGTGCTACCAAGCACATCTGCGCTGACAGAAATCTGTTCACTGAATACCATCCTGCTGCCCCTGGAGAAAAGCTGTATATGGGCAATTCTGCCTCATCTGCGGTGGAGGGCAAGGGCAAAGTGATACTCAAATTCACTTCTGGAAAAAGTCTCACTTTGCTGAATGTGCTGCATGTTCCTGAAATAAGGAAGAACTTGGTTTCTGGACCTATTCTGATTACTAAGGGCTTTAAACTTGTAATGGAATCCAACAAATTTGTACTTACCAAGGGTGGGATGTTTGTTGGAAAGGGATATGTGGCTGATGGCCTTGTGAAACTCAATGTAACTGCCATTGATGATGCTAATAAAATAAATGCTTCTACTTATATCGTTGAGTCTTCTAATATTTGGCATGCTAGATTAGGACATGTTAATTTTCGATCCATGCAAAGAATGGTTAATTTAGATTTATTACCTAAATTCGAAATTAATTTTAATCATAAGTGTGAAACATGTATTGAATCAAAATTTGCTAGACAAACGAGAAAGTCAATTTTGGAAAGATCAAATGAATTACTTGGATTAATTCATAGTGATCTTTGTGACTTTAAATCCACACCAACTCGTGGAGGAAAGAATTATTATGTCACTTTTATTGATGATTGCAGTAAGTATTGCTATGTTTATTTGATTCATAGCAAGGACGAAGCTTTGAATATGTTTAAGACATATAAAGCCGAAGTTGAAAATCAACTTGAGAGAAAAATCAAAGCACTTAGATTCGATAGAGGAGGAGAGTATGAGTCTACTGCCTTCTCAGATTTTTGTGCACAACATGGAATTATTCATCAAACAACGACTCCATACACACCACAACAAAATGGTGTTGCCGAAAGAAAAAATAGAACATTCAAAGATATGATTAATTCCATGTTAAATAGTTCTGGGCTTCCACACAGTTTGTGGGGTGAAGCTTTACTTATTGCAAATACCATATTAAATAAGGTTCCTCTAAAGAAAATGGACGAGTCACCTTATGAACTATGGAAAGGACATAAACCCACTTACAAAACTCTCAAAGTGTGGGGTTGTTTAGCAAAAGTGCAAGTTCCGTTACCAAAAAGAACGAAACTAGGACCTAAGACTATTGATTGTGTATTCATTGGATATGCAAATAATAGTGTTGCTTATAGGTTTCTTGTGGTAAAATCTTCAATTTCTGACATACATGTTAACACTATATTAGAATCGGCAGATGCAGAATTCTTTGAGGATATATTTCCTTACAAAGAAAAGGAAAAGGAATCTGCTTCTAAAACAAAAAGAGTTCATGATCATAGTCATGATGAAGCCTCCTCTTCTGGTGTCCAAGAACATGATGTGGAACCAAGAAGAGGAAAAAGAACCAAAGTTTCTAAAAACTTTGGACCTGATTTCATTGCTTACTTGTCCGAGAATGAACCTAGAACTTTTAAAGAAGCAATGTCTTCTTCCGAGGCTCCTTTATGGAAGGAAGCAATTAAAAGTGAAATGGAATCCATTATGGAAAATAACACATGGGAATTGGTTGATCTACCTCCCGGTAGTAAACCAATTGGTCATAAATGGATTTTCAAGAAGAAACTTAAGGCGGATGGAACCATTGACAAGTTCAAGGCACGTTTAGTAGCCAAAGGTTATCGCCAAAAGGAAGGGTTGGATTATTTCGACACCTATTCTCCAGTTTCTCGCATAACGTCCATTAGGACATTAATAGCGATTGCGGCTGTATACAAATTTGATATACATCAAATGGATGTAAAAACAGCATTTTTAAATGGAGAACTAGATGAAGAAATATACATGGACCAACCTGAAGGGTTCGTGCTTAAAGGACAAGAAAGCAAAGTGTGCAAACTAGTTAAGTCATTATATGGACTTAAACAAGCACCAAAACAATGGCACGAGAAATTTGATCATACTTTGTTGACACATGGATTCAAAATAAATGAATCTGATAAATGTGTCTACATTAAGAATAAGGATAAAAGTTGTGTTATTGTTTGTTTATATGTGGATGATATGCTTATCATGGGAAGTGATAAAGATGTCATCAACAAAACAAAGAAAATGTTGAATTCAAATTTTGACATGAAAGACTTAGGTCAAGCCGATGTCATTTTAGGAATTCAAATTAAGAGAAATAGTGAAGGGTATGTCCTTACACAATCTCATTATGCAAAACAAATATTACGAAGGTTTGGTCAATCGGACTGCAAACCTGTTGCAACTCCTTTTGATGCTGGTTGCAAGTTGGAGAAAAATAAAGGCAATGCCATATCTCAACTTGAATATTCTCAAGTAATTGGAAGTCTAATGTACTTGATGAATTCTACTAGACCTGACTTAGCTTATGCGGTAAGTAGGCTTAGTAGATATACAAGTAATCCGGCACAAGAGCATTGGGATGCTTTAGTAAGAGTGTTAAGGTATTTAAAAAATACACTTGACTACGGATTACACTACACTAAGTATCCACCTGTTGTAGAAGGCTTTAGTGATGCTAATTGGATTTCTGACACTACGGAATCCAAATCAACAAGTGGATATGTTTTTACCTTAGGAGGTGCAGCAATATCATGGAAATCCTCTAAACAAAAATGTATAGCTCGTTCCACCATGGAGTCAGAGTTTATAGCTTTAGACTTGGCTGGAGAAGAAGCCGAGTGGCTTAAACATTTTTTGGAGTATATTCCAATGTGGCCAAAGCCTGTAACTACTATATGTATACATTGTGATAGTATGGCCGCGCAATCAAGGGCCAAAAATCATGTATACAATGGAAAATCGCGACACATCAGGCGTCGGCATAACACTCTTAGGAAGTTGCTCTCCAATGGAATAATATCCATTGATTATGTGAAGTCAAAGGAAAATATAGCTGATCCTTTGACAAAAGGCCTACCAAGAGAGCAAATATTATTTACATCGAGGGGAATGGGTCTCAAGCCAATTCAATGAATCGGACTGGGCGGAAACCTAACCTAGCTGATTGGAGATCCCATGGTCTAGGTTCAATAGGCAAACTGGTTGAGTTTGATTCACAAGTTGAACACACAACTTACCCATTCTCATGATCAATGTGTGTTGTCTGTTGAGTTTGAGGGGTTATGTTTTATACATTTAATGACATTAATATCTTGTTATCAAGAGGAATATGGCAGACTATTCTTAATTAATGTCACCTATATAGGAGTAAATGGGGCCACATTTATGAGAATTGAAATGGCTAAATTCTCTAAAGCTCCTACGAAATTCGGGATCTGTTCAGGGCCAAAATGAACACAACCGTATGAATTGACGTGTGGCAGACATGATATGTGTGTAGCATATTGTCTCGGTTTACTACTGCGGTGAACAGTTCAAGATCTTCCACATCCACTGCGTCACCAAGTAAACCCGATATGTTTTCACTAGGGTAAGTTCAAGTCCAAAAGACACTTCACCAGATGCATATCATGTCTATTCTCTCTCAGTTTTAGGCAGCCTAGTCATACATTTGCATTTACATTTGCATTCAAATGTGGGGTCATTTTTTGGAGTTTGAATGAAATTTCAACTCAAATGTGGGGTATTGTTGGAAATTTTGAGTAGAAATTTCTTATGTGGGGTTTGTCCCACATTGACTATTCACACAAGTTCTCCTCACTTTATAAGGCTTTGTCCCTTATAGAAAGTGAATGGAGAATAGGCCTTGGAAAAGGAAAATTGGGCTCACCCTTGGGGTTGGGCTTTGGGGTGTGCTAATTAAATTGGTAATTAATATATATAATTAATAATAATTAATATATATTTAATTATCAAAAGATGGGCCTTGGGGCTCTTGGGCTCGGGCTCAAATATTTAATTAATTATTTTTGGGATTTAATTAATTATTATTTTTTAATTAATTAAATTCGAATTTAATTATTTATTTATTTTAAACCCAACAGACTCATCCTTTCAGATGAAGTCTGAAGAGTTTAAGAAAAACGCCAGATCAAAGCACCACTTCAGAAAGATGTTTTCCAACAGATGCATCCCTTCTCCATACCTGTTGCGAACTGGCATAATCCCAGTATATATACATTCATCTACTAGGCATTTAAGACACAGAAAAATCATTAATCATCTTCTACATTCCATAACCTTCATACTGAGAGAACCACAAAGATTTTCGCCAGAAGTTAAAGTTTTCCGGTGCTGGAATCTTAAACTTGATCGTTGAATCCTGGTGGAACAGTCGTCCATCGAACTACAAGCACAGAGTAGGGACGAAATTCTGTTTCAAGGACATTGCGGTACGCAAGCCTCGATCTTCAAATTGTTTGTTTTATATTTCTGTTTTGTTGTTCATACTCTGTTAAAGTTTTATTCGCATTTATTTATTAGCATATATAATTGTTATTGATTGTTGATAATTTTCCAACACCTTGAACCTTTTAATAGTTAACAAATAAACTTGCATGCTTTCACAGTGCATCTACACTATTTGGTTCCGAGAACTGATAAAACTGAAAGTTAGAGAGTTGAACAATGTTTCTATATAAAATTCACTAAACCGTAATGTTAAGTGACGAAAATATATTCTAAAATTACTTTAAATATAGAATAACATGTTCAATAATTACGTGTTACCTATTATAACGGACTTGAATTTTCTCCCCTCTAGTCTTGTCCCCTCCTTTTATTCTGAGCCGTTCAAAATATTTTCAAGTTAATTTAAAGTTCAAGATTATACAAAAAAACTTGCCATGGAAAAGAAACCACTAACAGGAAGAGAAAAACAAACAGAAAAGGAAAAATTAAAAAATTGGGCCACTAATTGGGTTTGAGGCCCACATGGAAGAAGATAAGAAAAGTATCTAATAGTGATAGAAAATGTGATGTTTAAGAGTGGAACAAAAATATTCCCTCATGAGCTAGTTGCTCCGACTTGTTTTTAGTACAAAAGGAGAATGTATTAGAAAGGGTAAAACCCTGTTGAAAACGACAAAGGAGGCTAAAAGCAGTCTAGAGATTATAACAAAACATACAACGCAACTTTTGTCCGAACTCTAGACACCCCACTAGCCCAAAAAAACACAAAAAGACTGATAGCTACTTCAACTTTATCAACACCTTTGCTTCATTTTCCACGGCGGCGGGTTACCCTGAGCCCCTCAAATAATTAACAGATAATTCAACGTTTTTCACGTTGGTGGGTTACCTTGAACCTCTCAATAATTAACAAATAAACATGCATGCTTTCATAGTGCATCTACATTATTTGGTTCAGGAAAGTGATAAAACTGAATGTTGAGAGTTGAATAATGTTTTTACGTAAAAAACACTAGACCGTAATAGTAAGTGTGTGAAAAGATATATTCTAAAATTACTTTAAATATAGAATAACGAGATTCAATAATTATGTGTTACCTATTGTAAGGATTCGAATTTTCTCTCCTCCATTATTATCCCCTCCTTTTATTCTGAGCCGTTCAAAGCATTTTCAAGTTAATTTAAAGTTCAAGATTTTGCCAAAACTTACCATAAAAAGGAAAAAAAAAACACTAATAAGAAGAAATAAACAAACAAAAAAGGAAAAATTAAAAAATTGGGCCACTGATTGGGTTTGAGGTCCACATGGAAGAAGATAAGAAAAGTTTCTTGTTTCGGCTTACAAGTTCGTTTCCCACAGCGATTCCTACCAGTCCACTCCATTGATTGTTGTCCAATTTTCTATATGTTTGTTTGTTAATACAATTCGAATCAGTCTTACTCTTCTATGATCTTTATTTTGCGGACATGTGAAGACCGATGCATATTATCTACAAGATTATATTAGTTTAGATATAAAGGTTTAAAATATTTGACAACTTAATAAACCAAATCCAACTTAAAATCTATGAACCATTAGAAAACTCATTTTCTTGTTTGGGTTTATTAAATTGTCAAATATTTTAAGCCTTTGAATCTAAACTAATATAATCTTTTAATTAATATACATTTGGTTCTTATGGGTCCTTGTTTGGACCCGATTTTACACCGTCGGCCTAAGTAATCGAGGCCGTTGGGTGAGCATAGTTTTAGATCGTCAGATGAAATAGTAAAGATAATTTTGTTATTAAAGAGTAATATTATGATTTTTATCGTAATTATCTTTTAATGATGATTTCTTGTGAAAATGAGATATATATATCTAGGTTGGAAACATGACAGCACAATTGGCATATGAATGTGTGGATGGGATCAGTTTGGTTGACTGACGGATTCAAGTGGTGCTGCAAATTGATTATTGACCATGTAAAATATGGTGATAATTGTGCAAAATTGAACGGAGGATAATGATTACTTTGTGGCTAGTGAGGAAAGAAGCCTACGTAGGCTAGGCTATGATGAGATAAGTTCTGATGGGATAAGCCATATATATATATATATATATATATATATATATATATATATATATATATATATATATATATATATATATATATAATAATAATAATAATAATAATTGGTGGCTATTTATTTGTTCATCTCCGAGCATGCAGATTATTTGGGATTTGATGTGATAACTGATAAGACTAAGCACAAGGATCAAATTTGGTTGCATTTTTTGCTAAGTTTAGAGTCTTGGGAATATAAGGATTATTTGACGCAATCAGTGGAAGAGTCCTAATACATGGCAGAAGCATATATCAGCTTATCAACCAACGCGCATATGTCCCTATAAATATAGAGGCAGTGGCAACAAGAAAGGACCTCCAACTCAACACACAAATCTGCCATTCGCAAACTCTCGCTCTACTCGAAACCACTCAACACCCTTGAGATTTTTATTTTCTTTTTCGCCGACATACCTTCAGTTTGGATAAACAGCAATGTGAAGGCAACCGGTGATATCCTCAGTTTGGATAAACAGCACTATCGTCGTAGAATCAGCCAACCTCGGAGCACCTTCAATCTGGATAAACAGCACCGCGTCGAGGTCGACTGATTATCTATCCAAGTCTCAGTTAAGAAGGATTTTCGAGTCTTTTTTGGCAGAGGTCATCTCATTAGCCTTCTCGGCGAAGTGATGTGTTACCAGGTTACCACATTCGGCACATTGAAAAGCTGAATTTGATATTGAACTTCGTAAAAGTAGTAGCCTTGTCTTCAAGCTTTAGAATCCAAAGGCCGAGATGTGTTCCTTCCTCGGCCGCAATTGCGAGACGAAGAAGTCAGCAGTGTGACCAACGCAACATCAACATATTTTACTCCCTGGCCGAGCTCGGCTGACGAGTTGGCACACCCGGCACATAACTGAATGACGTAGTTAACTTATTAATTACTTGGCATGCGCGCCATGTAGGCTAAGTAGTTTTTAGGGTCAACAGTCCTTAAAATGAGTACCTTAGGAAAGCATGACTCTAGTTGGAATATAGAAATCTTGTCCGTTTAGTGACAGGGCCTATACTTCATCATCTGCCTGCCTGAAACTACCTACCATGACACACCCCGACCCCGATGTCTTGTAGACATCGGGGTGGTCACGTGCTGGTCGACACCCAGCCCGAGCGCAGCCACTTCCCGGGCCCGCTCCATCACTGTAGCACGATATTGTCCGCTTTGGGCCTCGACCACGCCCTCACGGTTTTGTTTCTGGGAACTCACGAGCAACTTCCTAGTGGGTCACCCATCATGGGAGTGCTTTAGCCCCCCTCTCGCTTAACTTCGGAGTTCCAACGGAACCCGAAGCCAGTGAACTCCCAAAAGGCCTCGTGCTAGGTAGGGATGAGAATATACATTTAAGGATCATTCCCATGGGCAATGTGGGATGTCACAATCCACCCCCCTTAGGGGCCCAACGTCCTCTTCGGCACACACGCGGCCATGGTTAGGCTCTGATACCAATTGTGGGTGTCGGCCAGCACGTGACCACCCCGATGTCTACAGGACATCGGGGTCGGGGTGTGTCATACCATCTGCCATCCCAATCTACATTCATCTGCCATATATCTGGAATCTATCTGCCCGCTTGTCTGTTGTAGCAGAGCCTACTTGTTCGCCTAACAGAGTCTGCCTACCTGTTTGCATGTCCGCCTAAAGAAACTTATATCTGCATGCACTTGTTGGCAATCTCATGTTGTTTACCAGGTTGGAAAATAAATTGGTTACAAACTTGTTATTCACAAGATTCGAACTCAAGACATCTTACTACTGAAGAAGAATACCACTAGACGGTAATACTAAATGACTATTCGACTTGAGTGCAAGAGAGTGATGCACCACATATTAATTGGCCCCTCCATTTAGAGTTTAGGATTGAAATAAAAGATCTAATAATTATGAAAGTCGAATCTAATGACCAAAACACACGTAGTATTCAATGCTACGTAGCTTTGAAGCCGTACTTGTGTGTGTTGTTTTTCTCCCTTTTCTCATGTTTTGCTTGCAATGTCTCTTGAGATGGGTTGGGCCTTTCATTATTCCACTAGTTACTGATTTGTGTTTCTTATTGTAAAATAAATTTGTATAGTTTCTCTAAGACATACTCTAACCCTTAGGGTAATACTCAAATTTTAGGTTCTAAACTTACCCCAACTTGCTCCAACCCTTGGAGCAAATATAAGTTAAAACTCAAAACTCATTTATGGGCCAAATTTAGCCCAGGATTCACCTTGGGTTAGTGGGGCTGGTCTGTCATATATATATATATTATTTATAAATTCATTGAATCCAACGGTTAAGATCTAATTTGATGGTCCATATATATATATATATATATATATATATATATAATGATCCAAATTTAAATCCAACAGTTAAAGTAATTAAAAAAATTATTTTATGTGTTTCATATTCTTTCGTAATGTTCCACGAGTTTCATGGTGTCGGTTTAGTGATTTTTCAATATTTATCAGAATATAAATATTTTTATGTTAAAATGTTCGTAAAATTAAATTTGGATAGTCTACATATTTTTTTTAAAAATGTTACTTTAGGAAAAAAAATTATCTTAATCTCGGGTTAAAATTTTAACCTAGAAGGGTTGGACCATTGGAGGAGAAAAAATGTTTCCGAGTTAAAAATTTTAGGTTTTAAACCAAAGATTGGAGATGGTCTAATAAAAGTGAGTCTCAAATGTGTTGGTGGATCCTATCCACTAAACTATTTTTTTAATACATCAATATTATTACACTAAGAGGATGAGGAGTTTGGTTAAGTCACACAATGGACAACCTAATTTGTTATCGAATTCACCATTTAAGAGATTCGAATTTAAAATATTTCACTTTCAAGTGAAGTGCATATTATAAAATGACTTAGGTCATATAAAAAGACAAACTTGAATTTTATTAAATAGAATGGCAATGCGGCTAGCAGCTTCAGCTTCCGCCACTCAACCCAAATGCTATTATGCTAGCTCTCTGCATGCTAGTCTCTCTCCACCTAGTAAACTGAAAACCTCCTAGTAGCTATTTATTAGGTAATCTTTATTACTCATCATCAAGGTCATTGAGTCCATATATATTTAAGTTATTATGGCTGGAAAGGAAATAAATCCAGATAATCCAGATATGGAGAACCAGGCAGTAATGGGCAGGTTCGTACTCTCTCTCTCTCTCTCTCTCTCTCTCTCTCTCTCTCTCTCTCTCTCAGTATTTCGAATTCTCTTAGCTTGCTGTTATTTGTCACTCTCAAGGTATAGCAGCGCACCATGTTGCGCAATAAGGCGCGCAATCTGGTGCAGCGATGGGAATCATAAAGCGTTGGAAATCCACGGAGAGTCCCAAAATACGTACGAAATTTATGCTATTTGGAATGCTACACTTGATTATATATGGCTATTACAACACCTTCTAAAAACGCCCAACATAGCATAGTGGCGCCGGCAGCGAGGCGACGGAACTTATCTAATCGGATGAAAGGCAGTAGCTGGCATCGGAGTTGCATATGGCGGCCAATTTGATTCACTATTTAGACTTCAAAGACGTGAGGAGTTGACTTCAGTGAAAACTTTTAACAAAGATAGACTTCTTTCGACAAACTCAGTGACCCCGTTTCATAATCATTCCTCCAAGGAAACGTTGCATCACATTTAACAAACGCAAACTCTTACTTCTACTAATTTATGGGATTGGCTAAAATATACACAGAATCATATATAATATTACTTTGGAGTGAGGTGCCTCCTGCATTTCTTCAGGATGCCCTCCTTCAAGATAGCTTTACTTGATTTGAAGTTCTAATGAAATCGTTTCCTTTCGGAAAAGAAATATATATACATATAATATATATTATATACATATATGACCTAATTGTTGATTTATGCGAACTTGTGTAGCGCCAGTTTTTCTATTGAGTTTTAATTTTAGTCGATTATCTCTTGAACTTTTATAAATAGTTAGATTTTGAAAATTTTCATCTAATTTTTCAATTGGTCACGTGGATAACCTATGCCAATTGTATAAGGGCAAAAATGTATTCTTGTTTTGTTAAATTGGGTGCAAAGCCAATACTTTGTAATTGCTAATTAAACTTCCATGACTAATTCAAACATAAAATGTATGGAGTCAACTAGTGGAAGAATTACATGAAGGATAAAATTACTTTATTACCCTCAAACATTTGCCATATGACCAAAATAGATATAAAAAAAATTACATGAAAATTCCAATAATTAACATCCTGGGGTAGGGAAAAATTGGCTCGAATTAAGTTTAGGAAAAAATTGGAAGCTCAACACAAATTCGGGACGGAAAATTGACAAATAGCAATATGCAGATTTATTATCTAGAATATCAAAGTGAGGTTTGGCCTTTTTTATTTTATTTTTTTAAAAAAGTAGTTTTTGTATTTTGTTGTGTATAGTGAAAATTTCTAAAATATTTTGGTAGTAGTCTGATTTCATTTAGACTTCTTGTGGTGGTCTACAACTATCCACATGAATTATATTTGACCATTAGATAGTAATTCTATTAAATATATATATATATATATATATATATATATATATATATAAGTATTGTATTCAATCTTAAAAAATTATTGTTAAATTATTATTATTCATTATGATGTTACGTTATGGACGGATACTTGTTTTAGCGAAGAAGTCTGAAATAAATCTAATAACTGCTATTAGAATCGGATTTATATCTCATTTTATCTTATGTAATTTGTTAGCTCGAGTGGCTCATTATTAAGGTTTAGGGTGAATGCATATGAATTTCATTCGTTGTTTGTTGCGTGTTTCTCAGAAAGGTGACGGGTGCTCCAAATTGGATAACAAAAATAAAGAAGATTTTGGTGACGTGTGCTCCAAACTGGATAACAAAAATAAAGAAGATTTTTGATGTGCTGAATCAGGGGCCTTACCTTAAAATGTGGAACAGTATATTTGTGATCTCATGCGGGTTTGCTGTCTCTCTGGATCCTTTGTTCTTTTATGTTGTGAATGTCAAGCAGGATGAAAAGTGCCTTGAAACAGACAAAAAGTTGAAAATTGTTGCTCTTGTTATGCGATCATTCACGGATGTCATTTTCCTCGTGCATTTGATATGTGAAATTTTAGACTCCGTTCAAAAGACAATGGACAAAAAGTCGGGGACTTCAGCCTCCAAAATGAATACCACGAAAAATGAACCGTCCGAGGCGCTGCAACAAACTAGGGGAAATTCCGGTAAGAAATGGGAAGCCAGAGAGTTGATTCAATATGCCAGGAAGATAACTCAGAATATATCGTGGTTATCCATCATAATTGACGTTTTAGCTCTTCTTCCCCTCCCACAAGTAAGAGAAATTAACTAAACTCTATTTTTTTTTGGTGGCTAGCTGAATTTGATGGTTCTATGTTCTAACCCTTGTTTATCTTTTAATTTTCTGCAGCTGATAATACTAATATTTTACCCAAAGGAAGGCTCAGGATTTGTGGAACACAAAATGTTTGTGAATGTGTTTCTTCTAGGTCAATATGTTCCGAGGGTTTTTCGAATTCACCTGTCGGCCAAGGTATTCAAAAGGATGAATGGGATATGGGCTAAGGGTCTATTCAACTTGTTTCTCTACATTCTTGCCGGTCACGTAAGTCTCAACTTAATTGTCATTATATTTTAATACTTTGTTAATTACTAATGTTGGATTATGGACCGATGCAGTTGCTTTTGAAAATGATAGTGTAGAAATATGACTCTTTAAATTAATCATGTAGAACGTTTATAATATATAGGGTTTGAGAAAACTCATATGTGGTAGGATTTCTAAATTAATTCTGTCCTAACACCACCACCATGCCATTTAGTATTACGGTTTAGTGATATTCCTCTTCACTTATAAGTAAAATGTCTTAGGTTCGATTCTCGCTAAAGGCCACCAAAGGCAAATTTGAACCACAGTGAGGCTTAGCTCACTCTCTTACTCTTCTTTGTATAGATATTATCGTTTGTTCAAAGAAAAAACACAACCACCACCACCACCACTCACCCCCCCCCCCCCCCCGGCAATCATGATTGGACGAGTTTGAAACAAAGTACACCATGATGCGGTTGATGAAGAGCTTTAGTAAGAAGATTGGCAGAAGATATGTAACAAACGGGATGACCATAAAGAGCCACATTTATACGACCAAAATGATAATAAAGTTCAATGTAGCTAGTACGAGCATGGTGAACTGAATTAGTAATAAGATAGGTGGCACTGAGGTTGTCACAATGAAGTAGAATTGGAAAGGATAGCCGAACACCAAACTCGCGGAGAAGAAAATAAAGCCACGTAGTCTTAGCACATTGATGAGCAAGGGACATATATTCAGGTTTAACGATAGATCGAGACATTATTGGTTGCTTTTTAGAGCACCAAGAGATGAGATTGGTGCCAAGATAAATGAGGTAGCCCGTGGTGGAGTAGCAAGTTTCTAGACAACTCGCTCAATTTATGTTAGAATAAGCAGATCAGAAGCAAGTTAAGTAGTCAAAGTGATGTCAATTCCATAGTACCTTTGATACAGCACATAATCAGTTTGTCTGCAATCATATGAGTAATGCTAGGGAACCCATGAATTGAGCAACAATATTGACAACAAAAGATATATCAAGGCAAGTTCAAGTGAGATACTGTAAGGAGTCAACTAACTCGCGATTAAGGTCGTCTATGAGAATTTGAAGGTCTTGTGCAAAAATTTAAATAGGCCCTCCTTAATCTTTTAAGAAAATACTAAAGTTTGTTTGAAAAAGATACTAATTTTTTGTTTTAGACATTATACAAGAGAAATGGGGGACTGAACAGTGGCGGTGGGACTGGGGGAATTAGGAGGGGTTAGACACTGGTAGGTCAGTAGAGAGAAATGGACCAGACGTGACACATGGACTGGACTGCGCAAGAGAAGTAGAGGGAGGTTGCAAGACTGGATCTGGCAGAAGTTGGGCCCTTGGTGGAGGTTTGTACCTGCAAATTAGGTGTGGAGAGAAGTAGGAAGAAGATTAATGAGATGGACGGTTGTGAAGGCATATTTAGCCCATAATTCACGAGGGAGCCCTGCAGTGTAGAGTAAGGCTCGTATTAAGGTGGCTATGTAGCAATGCTTCCATTCGGCAAGTCATTTTTTTGGGAGTATAGGGCAAGAGTAGCATTATTCAATACCCAACTCATGACAAAAAGTAGAAAAACATTGATTAACATACTTCGTACCTTTATAACTTTGGAGAACTTGAATAGTAGCATGAAAGATATTACGAACTATAGCCACAAAGATTTTAAAGTGATCAAAGATTTCCAATTTTCGTTTCAGATAGATCCAAGAGTAGTAAAAAAAATCATCAGTGAATAAAATATAATAACAAAAACTACTAACATAAGCAACAAGAGACATCACACATTAGAATGAATGATATAAAATAAAGAGAAAGCACGATTATTAGTATTAGAATAAATAGAAAATTGCCTTGATTTGCTAAGAGCGCATCCCATACAAAAAAATTTGTCGATTTTGATATCAGAACCTAAGCGAGACATGACGGGCGACGAAGGATGACCAAGTCATTGGTGCTAAGTGGATGATGAAATGAAATAGCGGTAAAGGCATGGTGGACATCGGAGACAGTAAACGACAGGGACAGAGGACAAACCCATCCTAACCCCTTGAAAAAGCAAGAAATCGGTACGTACGTCATAGATTTGATATAAATTAGAAGCAAAAACAAAAAAAGACAAGATTTGCTTGAGTAAAGAGAGCAACAGAGAGAAGATTTTTTCGAAGTTCAGTAATAAAAAAATACATTACGAAGATGAAATTTAATAGGACCAAGAGTGAGATGAACGATACCAATATAGATAACATTGTTTGTTTCACCATTACCCAAATAAACATTGATCGGTCTATTTTAAAATTGAGGAGCATGAAAGATGGAAGATTGTCCGATCATTCAATGAGTTCCGGTAGGATCAGGCAGGGAAGCAAAGTGAGCGCCGACGAAGGAAGGAGCGGAGTCGGGTCTATAAAACGGTGCGGGCAGGAGACTTGGGTATGCTGTGAGGTGTTGGAAGAATTGAGGCAAGAAGGAAGTTCAGACATGACAGGTTGAAGACGCCATTAAAGAAAAGAGAAGAATCAAGACAAAAACCCTAAAAACTATAGGAGTGAGACTGCAATAAGGGAGTAAGGGCTGCTGTGATTTGTTTTTTATTTTATTTTTTATTGTTGGTGCGAAAAAGTCCTACAAGAAGAGAACGACCATAAGTTTTTTTTTTTTGTTGGCTGCAAAAAAGATGATATGGTTAGGCCGCTAGACTCTGGTGGTGGAGGAATGATACTACGTAGAAATATAACTTCTTGATTAATTATTTATAATGTTTACAATAAATATAGGCTTTGAGAAAACCCATATGTGGTAGAAATTCTAAATTAATTAATTACAATTGATATTACATTCGTTAATTACGAGAAAATTTTAGATTAATAAATTCTATGCTAACAAGTAGAGTAATATCTAGGATTTTGTGTTTGCATGTTATGGGTTTAGGTACTCGGAGCTTTTTGGTATTTTATTTCTATTCAACGAGTGGCATCATGTTGGCACAAGGCTTGTGTAAAATGTATTGGTGAATGTGTGGACACTTTGTACTGCGATAGTGTGAATACTACCAGACCTCTAAACCAGAGTTGCTCGTCGGTTACTATGAATACTACTGCAATATATATGACCACATACCTAAAGGATCGTTGCCCATTGGATACTCCAGATGGTGCTTCATCTCCATTTAACTTTGGAATATTTCTCGATTCCCTTAAAAATGAAAACCCAGATCAAGAGTTTGGAAAGAAGTTTTTATACTCTTTTTGGTGGGGCTTGCGAAATCTAAGGTACATTATATATCCATTGGCAATCAACAATTTTCAGAAAAATATGTAACGAATTAAATTTTTGGGATTATCTAATTCTGCAACATCGTCTAATATTTTGCAGTAATTTTGGGACAAATCTGGTAACAAGTACGTATGTGTGGGAAAACTTGTTTGCGATTCTCATTTCAGTCATTGGCTTGCTACTGTTTATATATCTCATTGGAAACATTCAGGTTTGTATATTAAATCTCATTGTACACTAACTTTCAACAATTTTTTTATGTTTGGGAGTTGGGACTGCGGAGATCATTCTTCGTGTATATTAAGTAATTGTTTGATTTGTGGCGAGACAGACTTTTATGCAGATGGGAGCTACAAAAACAGAGCACATGAGACGACGACGTAAAAAATTAAGGGAAGCTAAAAAAACACTTTTGAAAGTATGTTCCTCAACCTCTATCTCCCACCATTAATTTATGGAATACATTGTTTTAAAACAAAATGACATTAACAAATAACATTCGATGTTTGAATTACAATAATGATAAGATTGCACTATAATCTTAAAGTTTATAGTCCATAGTTATGCAATAATGCTAAGTTAGTTAAGAACACAGAATCACATTGTTATTACTAAAACTAGGTTAATGTTACATTCATTACAAAATTATTGTTCAAATTAAAGAGTACAGTAGATTAACCTGTGTATGTATACAACAGATACCAATGCTTAAAGATATGAATGAAAACGTGTTGAAGATGATGTGCGACTATCTAAAGCCAGCGACGTACATTGAGAACAGCTTCGTTTTTCGAACGGGAGATCCACTCGATTGCATGCTGTTGATTGTCGAAGGGACATTGTGGACCTACGCGTCGAGTGATAGTCATGCTGGGCAAGGAATCTCATCAATGGCCATGAAGCCCCTCAGGAAAGGTGACTTTTACGGGGAAGAGCTTCTCGATTGGGCATCAGACTGTTTCACCGAAGTTCCAGTCTCCAGCAAACATGTCAAAACTCGGACAAAAGTAGAAGCATTTGTGCTCATGGCCGAGGATTTGGAAACTGTAGTCTCCCAATTCAGACCACATAGGGACTTGCTCAATTGTAACAATCCTGAAGAGGTGGAGAAGGTGGCACTTTCTGCTGTTCTTCGTTCCCGTACCAAGGCGCAATGACGTCCGCCTCCGTCCCTTGCTGAAATAGGGGCTGACAATAGTGAGACCTTGCCATCTGCAGCAAGTAATTAGCATCTTCAGAACCCTGGCTGAGTAGGTTTTGTATAAGCTCTGGCCTCAAAATAATATTATCACTGGATGATAATTAGCCGGACAGTTCAATAATTAAGCAGTGGTAGCCACAATACCATTTCTGTCAGGGATATGTTTATGTTGGTCATGTTCTGAAACATTTGCAGTTATGAGGTTTAAGTAATTAATATCGGGCTGCTTGATGTAATTTATGTGTTGATATTAGCACGAGTGATTTAAGTAATTAAGTCAACTGCAAGTGTTTTATCGAAGAAATAGTCAATAAAACCCAACCCCAAAATATTATGCGAGAATCCAAAGGTTTCTATTTTGAATCTTTGATTGGCCGAATTTACAATTTAAAGCAATGTGACAGTGAAGTTTGACTTAATCTTTAATTAAATAATATGATAATTCACTATTTCAATACCGATACGGTAGTTCACTGTTCAAGACAATTTTTGAGTTTTTAATGGCCTAGGGCGATGAACAAATGGGGCTATTTCCTACACTTATTTTCACAAGAAAATAAAATGAATAAATTTTTATCCCTTCTTTGCGCTTAAAACATATTAATTTGACCACAATAAATATATAATAATCCTCTTATAGTATTTCTAGTCTCAAAATCATTAGACACGTTTTTAAAATCAAGCTTTTACAAATATCTTTCTCAATGCACAAGATTGTCAATTCATTTAACTTTTCATGTGTCATGGTCGAGCTAAAGTAATGTTTCAATAACTTCAGTCGAAACACCTCCTTTCCTAGTTTTTCAGAGGAACTTATGTGAAGGGAGATTGAGAAGGAGAGAAGGAAAGGAACAAACAGGGGGAATTTTTTTTTTTTGGCACAATAGTTTTGGTAAAGAGATATAATTAAGTTATTTTTCATTCTGTCAATATATTGTTCATTTGTATCTTCAAAAATAATATATATATATATATATATATATATATATTGTGTTCATTTGAGCTTCTTTACCATACTAGAGTTGTATTTTTAACGCTAATAATAAATAATATATACACCCCATTTTTTGTACATATATGTGTATACCAATATAAAAAAATTAGGGGCCCCCTTTGATGCGAGCCCTAACCAGTCGACCTTCCCGCCCTTTACTTAGGAACGGCCCTATCACTGTTCAAGAGGTGGGGTTTTTTTTTTGGTCGATTCAAGAGGTGAGGTTTGACTTAACAAAAATGGACTCTGAGATTGACATAATTTCACTTTGATCTCAGAGATTTGAAATCGATAGATGGTCACTGAGTTTGTCCATCATCAATTATTTTGGTCATTCCGTTAAAAATCTTCATTTGGTCATTTCGTTAAAAATCTCTATTAAATAAGGATAAATGACAAAAAAATACCCTCAATTTTTTTCAAACCATTTTTACCCGTTATTTATTAATTGAGGGTATTTTTGTTATTTTGATCATTATTTAACAAAACTTTCATGAATAACCAAAATGGTTGATAATGGACAAACTCATGAACCACTTCTATTGAATTCAAATCTCAAGAACCAAAGTTAGGAGTTATGCAAAACTCAATGACCATTCTAAGCTAAAAAGCCTAAAAAGTAAGGCCAAAAGTGGATCAACTTCTTGCAAACAAGCCAGTGTGGAACAAAATATTTGTAATTTCATGTGTCACTCGACCCTTTGTTCTTTTACATTCCATTCATCGATCAAGACAAGAAGTGCCTTGGAATGGACAAAAAGGTGAAGACTCTAACTCTTCTTTTGCGACTCCTCAAGAATCTCATTTTCGTAGTGCATATTATTCATCAAATTCGCTCGTCAGGCCATTAAATCTGTCAACTCACCAGAAATGGCAGTAGCCGGGAAGGTGTCGTGGCACTCGATCACTACTGACATTCTTGCTGTTCTTCCCGTCCCACAAGTAAGACAATTAGAGTTAAAGTTTGATCAATTTTTTAATGTTATTATTGGATCTTCAGAAAAATGTTTATGCACCCTTCCAATTTATTATTCTATCTTATATTTACATTTTTAAAGTGCAGAGTAACTTTTATGAAGCGGTAATAACAACTCCCTAATGTCTTTTTGTAAAATATATGAATAGCTATAGGTTTAACTAGCTCTGTTTGTTTTACCCAGGTGCTTTTAATAGGTGTTTTATTCAAAATTATAGGCCCTGGATATTTGAAAAATAAAAAAGCTCTAAATTTTGTTCTTGTTGCCCAATATCTTCCAAGGATTTATCGAATTCACCTATCCTCTTAACAATCTTCCACAAACTGCAATATGTGCAACGAGCATTCATTTTTTTCCTTTACATACTTGCAAGTCGTGTAAGTTTCTTTTCAATCGTCAATTTATTAGTCTTCTGAATTTCGTTGCTTTGTCTAATCCTAAACTTAGCTTACTCCTACATAGCATCCTTCTCACCCTTACCATTCGACTACCTCGAATGGTAATTCACTTTACTTAAACATTTGTAATACAGTGAAAGAAGACATTAGCAGTGAAGGAATAGATGGCTTTGCGAATCATGAACTCAACTTAGCTAACCATGAGTGAGTATACGTGTTGTATATGTAGCTTTACATCAATCAATCATTGACAAGATAGACTTATCTCAAAAATAACAAATCTACAAAATTAAATACATGTGATAATAGTGAAAATAAGATTAATCCAAAGAGTATCTGTTGAAGAGTTGTAGAAGAATGCAAACTGTTCCTCAGCATATTCGAACTGTTTGGCAGCAGAGAGTTGGGTGGGATGATTTTCAAAAGTCTCTGGCTTATCAAGATTTCCTTTTCTTTTACATTATGGCCAAATACAAGGCGCCATGTGCCATGGATCTTAAAGTGGGGATACGACGGTCAAGTCATATTACATGTTAATTTTAAGGGTCGAGTTCAGATCGGGTCATATTACCTGTTCATTTTAACAAGTTTGACATGATAAACACGACATAATCGCCAGGTCTAAGGCAGACGCTAAGGCGGTTCTAGCGCCCTTTCTTATTTTTTAAACACCTAGATATTAATTTTGAGTGACCAACCACCTAGCGTCTAAGTAAGACCTAGGCAGCGCTAAATGAAGACTTTTAGAACACTTAGTGCAACAAAATTTCTGAGACTCTTTCATTCTTTGATTGTTGATCTGTGAAAAAAGCCAAGCAATTTTCTTATCGAGGGACAAAATATCAAATTAATGAGTAATGATACACTTACTATATATTTATACCATCATTTGTATTATCTCTCTAATAATGCAAGTGTGTCTTATCTCTATTAAAGAGATGGTACAAATAGATAGTAAGAATAACACTTTTGTTAAATTAACATTAGAAAAATCATTTATACTAAAGAGATGGTACAAATGATGATACAAATAGATAGTAAGAATAACATTTTTGTTAAATTAACATCATAAAGATATTGACTTATACGCTCATATGGACTTACCATAATAATGTGGTTCAACTTTGACTTTGGCGAAAATCGAATTTAAGACTTGCCACTTACAAGTGAAGATAAATGCCACCAGACCGTAGTATTAAGTGGCATCAAGTTTCTACCTTATAGCACTAATAACTATCTAAGTCAAGTTGTCAATGATAAAATTAATTAAAATGAAAAAAATAAATAAGGATAGTGTTATTTACGTACTGATTAGTCAATTTTATATTATATATTTTATTGACACACCCCGACCCAGAATGTCCACTAAGATTCCGAATCGAGCTGTGCTGGCCAACACCTGGAAGGTGACGAAACCATAAAGTGTAGTGATGTGGAAAATATGAATAAATTTAAACCTAATAGTGCCTAAATATTAGAGTGTGCTCGTGAGCGGGAGCGAACCCATCTCACACGTGATTTCAGAGTATAAGTAAAGTATAGTAGAGCAGGTAAGAGTTATACCCTCAAAAGTAGCCACCAATCCTGAGATTTGTCAAGAATCCTCATCGATACGAACCTCATCAGCTAAAACCCGGAGAGGCACAAAATGGACATGTGAGTAGACAAAATAAAACTTCGAAAACATCTTTCTTTTTAGCAATACAATAACCCCTTGTTGAAATCCGTGCTTTTCCCCAAAGAATACCAATACTTAGGTATATAACAATCATGCTGAAGAATGGAAAACCAAAACATACCATGTCGAGTATCTCAGCAACAACCATGTAAGTAAGATGAAATAAATTAATATAAATGAATGTCAGTCGTAGTCACCTATAGTGACCTATACGACCTATCCATATCTCATCCATTATATCACATCAATCAAGTGCTAGCGCATATCTCATTAATCATATCACATCAATCAGGTGCTAGCACCTATAGTGACCTGTACAACTCACCCACATCTCATCAATCATATAACATCAATCAGGTGCTAGCACGTGAGTCGAAGTCACCTATAGTGACATGTACGACTCACCTACATCTCATCAATCATATAACATCAATCAGGTGCTAGCACATGAGTTGGAGTCACCTATAGTGACCTGTACTCACCTACATCTCATCAATTATATAACATCAATCAGGTGCTAGCACGTGAGTTGGAGTCACCTATAGTGACCTGTACGACTCACCTACATCTCATCAATCAGGTGCTAGCACGTGAGCCGGAGTCACCTATAGTGACTTGTACGACTCACATACATCTCATCAATCATATAACATCAATCAAGTCCTGCACACGAGTCGGAACCACCTAAAGTGGTCTGTACAACAGGCTGGGTGTAAATAAATACGCTCAAGTGCTATGATTGCGTGAAGGCTGTGTGAAGTATCGCAAGTCACCTACGAGTCGAAACCACCTAAAGTGGTTTGTACGACAGGCTGACACCTACCTTGGAATCTAATGTGAGCGTAAGGTGCGGGAGGTGAACGATCACGTGAAGGCTGGCCCTGGCCACGGGCGGGAGCACTAACACCGGGGTGCAAGACAATCAATTCTCCTCATATCCATTTATCACTAATTACTATTCGATCATACCAACATTATACTCACCTGATCTTACATTGGCCTCCGTATTGTTACGCATCACTGTGCAAGTTGTACTAATCTCACATTAAAATATAAGCCAATTATGGTCTAGTATTTATAAGACATAAAACCACCATTTCACATTTCCTCACACAAGAATTTATAACCAATACTAACTCACCAATTCATAAGGTTCAAATCTCATATTTTCATCAGATTCCTTCACATTGCTCAATTTACCAAACAAAGCTTTTGCTTTGATTATTTAATCTCACTCATTGCATGGCTGCATCTAACGTCTCGTTAGACTGTTTACGTACCTTAAATAGGGATCAAGCCAATCTTAGTTCATAATAATTAGTTACCAGTAATAGCGTATGAATATATCGTGATATAATCTACACTTAACCTTCTTCTGGTATTTCATAATATATGAATATATATATATATATATATATATATATAATCAGAAGGAAAAGATCCACTCACCTGGAGTCCACGCTACAACCCCCTAGCACGACTATCGAGACATCCAAATGATCCCAAATGATCATCGCCTAGCACAAATATCAAATCACATCTCAGAATCCTTACTGAGAGAATATGTAATTTACATACAACGGATCCCTACTTAATTTGATCCGGAAGATCCGTATTACGAATCTTCGATCCGTCACTTCCAAAGATACACATTATGCTTCTAGAACAATACCCCAAAGTTTTGTTATGATCCAATTGCTGGATCTCCGCCAAAGCTAAGTGGCGGTTAACATTTTATTTACAAACTTACAATTCCTATTCGGGAAGATCCTTATGACGGATTCCTAATCCATAAATTCCTACATTCCTAAAAAAATATGAATAACGACCTATTAAAGTTTGGTGACGATCCAACGGTTGGATCGTCGGTTCATACCTTAACCTATTAATGTATCGTAGCGAATTTAGATCATAACAATCAATCTACGTCAATCTATTCTTAAATCTGAATTCAAGGCATTGAATAACGCTTAATAATAGCATTGGTGGCCCTTTGGCCACGCGCTGCCGCACGCGTTGCCTTGGGTGGCGGTCGGCCGCCCCGGCTCGCCGAAAAATTCAACTTTCTCCAAAAATTTTCAGAATTGAAGATCTCAATGAGTAGAACAACTTTCATACCTGTGCCCAAGGCCAATTTGGCCTGAAAAAGGTTCAATTTCATCACACCTGCCGGAAACCCTTGAATAGGTGTGTTCCAATTCGACCTCCATACTCACTCCGACGCCTCCACAAGTGTTTAGGCTTTGTTCCTGAGGTTGAGGGGAGTCTATTGGTGGTGGTAATTAGAGGAGGTAGCTTCAATTCGTGACGGGATTGAACCCAACCCGTGCACCCTTTTTTGCACGGTTTTACCCAATTTCAAGGCTAATTCTAGTGAAATTTGATTGGCAATGGAAGATGGGAGATCATGGGAGGTTTCTCAAGTGGTGGATGGCGACAATTCAAGGGAAAACCGACGGAAACCGTCGGAAAAATGTCAAAACTGGGTCACGGGTCACTGGGGAACCCACGGGTTCCTTTCCTTCTTCTCCTCCCTCCTTTCCCTCCTTACTCTCTTCTCTGGTTGGGCAGTTTCCTTCTCTCTCTCCTTCTAACTGGGCAGCGCCCAACCTCCCTTATATTCTTTCCTTCTTATCTCCACCGTCCATCACATTTTCTTTTAATCTCTGCCACACATGTGGCACTCTAGAATTTCTGAAATTTCTAAATAACAATTAAATTATCATTTAAACCCCTAACTTCAAATGTTAATAACTTTTTCATTATAGCTCCAAATCACGTTTTGCCTGTACCCACATGTCCGTAGCGATGAGTACTACAAGGATATACCAAGAAAATGAACCTTATGTGTCACTACAAGGCGGTCAACATGAATCGACGTATGTACCTCGAAGGGCATTTTCGTAAACTCACTTATTAAAATTACAAAAATTATAATGTTTAGGGACGGGCTGTTACATTTACCCTTATCTTAGTATTAATTTATTAGTTATTTTGTGAGAATTTTGATACTTTGAATTATATTTTCAATGTAGGACATTCAACTTCTTATGGAACAAAAAATATTCAAACAGATGAATTTTGAAGTGATTCCAATTGGAGGATGTTTGTGTGTTTTTCACCTTGTTCGTGTCAAAGTTTCATATTTTTCTACCAAGCGGATAATTTATGGCGATGAAAGAAAGGAGCAGCGCGCAGTGATGTCAATGTAACGTTTTGGGCTTATGTGGCTGTTTGGCACCTAAGATGACCTCTAATGAGTTCGTGTGTAGTGTCCCACATCGCCCAGGGGATAAGATCCTCTATGTCTTATATGTACATGCCTACCTCCCTATAGCAAGATGCGTTTTGGGAACTCACTGGCTTCAGATCCCATAAGAACTCTGAAATTAAGTGATTTTGGGCGAGAATGGTCCTATGATGGGTGACCCCCTAGGAAGGCCCAAGAACCCAAGATCAAAACCGTGCGGGCCGAGCCCAAAGCGGACAATATCTTGCTGTGGTGGACAGGATCGGGATGTGACAATTTGGTATCAGAGTCAATCCCTGCCCGGAAATGTGCCAACGAGGACGTCGGGCCCCTAACGGGGTGGATTGTAGAGTCTCATGTCACCCAGGGGAGAGGATCATTTATGCCTTATATGTACATGTCTACCTCCTTATAGCAAGACGCGTTTTGGAAACTCACCGGCTTCATATCCTATAAGAACTCCAAAGTTAAACGAGTTTGGGTAAGAGCGGTCCCAAGATGGGTGAGCCTTTAGGAAGGCCCAAGAACAAAACCGCGCGGGCCGAGCCCAAAGCAGACAATATCTTGCTGTGGTGGACTAGATCGAGATGTGACATCGTGGCCTTCAGGAGAAGTGTTCAAAATATTTCAAGCTTTAAATCCAACTATTTGGGCCAGTTTTGGAGCATATATGGATCCAAAACATGGCTGATTTGTGGCTAGGTAGATTTCTCAGATTTGATTAGGATTATGCTTCCTAGTTTCTCTTACCTTATCATGTTTCCTAGTTTTTAGAAGAATTTTTCTAGTAATGATTTTAATTGTGTAGTAGTATAAATTAGGAGTGGGCACTTAGAATCGAAAACCGAAACCAAAATACAAACCAAATCGAACCGCACCGAACGGTTTGGTTTTGCGGTTTTGAAACAGTTTCGATTTTGAAACCAAACTGCAACATAGAAAACGGTTTGGTTTCGGTTTTGGCTTTTGAAAACCGCACCGAAATCGAACCGCACCGCAAATATTAATAAACATTTAATTAAATGTCCATATTAGATTTCATGTTTTAATTGGTCGTTTGTTAGAATCCATGCACTTAGTATGAACTCAACCACACTAGAAAATCATCATTCATCACTTTCTTTCATTTATTAACTTGAAGGACCTTTGTTATTTTATACCATCACACACACACATATATATATACAAGGGTGGACTAATCTTGTTATCAAGAGTCGAACAATGATCTAATGAAATCCACTCATTTGAAACATGATATCACATATTCTAGTATGAAAGTTTCGCTTACGTTTAATGAATTCAAATTTATTCAACTTGTTTTATGAAAAACATTGTAAGGGACACCCTTTTGTTGCACAAACATGTTTTAACATCACAACTGCATGCAACAAGCTAATTGTTTACATAACAAATGTCTTTTTCCTATTAATATTGGAAAATGCCTATTAATATGTTAAATTACAAATTGTACATTTTTTTCTTAAAAATCAAACTGAAACCATTTCAAACCGCATCGAACCGAACCAAACGGTTTGGTTTCATTTCGGTTTTGGCTTCAAAATCGCACCGAACCAAACTGTAAAAACTTGTGGTTTTGGTAACCACACCAAACCGAACCACGCCCACCCCTAGTATAAATAAGGCTTCTTAGCCATTAGGGTTTTTGGGGAAGAATAGTGGAGAGAACGCATTATTTTAGAGAGGGTACTACTTTAGAGCTTTTGATCAAGATGTTTTCTATCCATGTTTTTAATAATATTTTAGTTATGATTGTTCGTAACTAATTTCGTTTGTTAAGGCAAGGCCACGAGCCTTAGTAAGAATATGTAGTTTCTTTTCAATTTGCTTATGATATTATGCATACAAGTCTTGAATTATTAATCATTGTGTTCGAAACTATCTATTTGTCTTAGTGATTGGTCACCATTAGGATATTTAGAAAAGTAATTTGATGCAATTTTGGCAGAGGGCTGGGCAGTCCGTAGAATTGACTAAGGCTTCTCGTGGTTAATATGTGTAACTTCTTAGGATGGACGACATATCTTAAAGGTTATATGGTTTTTCAAAAGGTTTTCACAAAACTTAATGAGTCTTGCATGTTCACATTCGATTTGGACACAGCAGACGGGTTGCATGTTAGATATACGTTCTATATTGGAGGTTCAAAGTAGGATATATAAAAGGAAAACCTAACCTTCAGAATATACATGTGTAAGCCATAAGTAATTGGAAAAACTACGTAGGATTGTTAAGGTGCTGGCAGAACCCTAATGCTTAAATAGATTTTCAAACTATTTTCTTTTGTTTTCTTTACTTTCCCAATTTATTTAATTGTTTTTTTCCTTTAAAAGGGGGACAACTGGTGGGCAAGCCACAGTTATCCACCTCTTCTTGGGCCAGGAAGACTCACAAAGGCATTTCAGCCTTCTTCTGGCCACAAGTCTGGCTTCTACACCAGCAGCAGGTTTCAAACCCGAGACATCTAGTTTTCAGTTTGAAGGAAGTCTCACAATCTGCCCTATACTATTTGGCCACCAATTCGTGGTTATTTATTTAATTTTTTTATTAAATTCGTTTTTAATATTTTAGGTCATTAAATCAACCTTTTCCAAACTTTGTTTTCAAATAATTAATTAAGATTTGGTTTTAATATAAATAATTCATTCAATCCCTGTAAAAAATGACTTTGCTTGAGCTGTTATACTACAATAACCTTGTACTATTCCAAGCATTTTTAAGTGTTTTTATCCCTACTTTTACAGGTGGTAAAAATCCTATAGCATACCCTTGTTACTTTATGTCTATTAATCTTCCTCAATTCATTCGATTTGACAATAAAAAATTGAGAGGAATGAGTGAGAAGTAAAAATTGGTGTATGGATAGCACCACCCAAAAATAATTGAATTCCGATATCCCTTTTGGTTTAATATTTTTGTCTATTAATCTTTCTCAATTCATTTAATTCGACTACAAAAAATTAAGAGAAGTAGGTGAAAAGTAAAAATTGGTGTGGTAGCACCACCAAAAAATAATTAAAATTCCAATATCCCCTTTGGTTTAATATTGTGGTTGCGAGTGTGAGAAATGGCTTACACTTAGATGCTATATGTACTGATTGTCCTAGGGATTTTGTTATTTAAACTTTCTCATTAAAAAAAGAAAAGCTCTTGGTTTGAAGGAATTTCCATGTCTGCGTTGGATAATGATTCAACAGAGTTAATGATATTATCGATATCGATAAAAATTGAATAAAAATTACGAAATTTGTAAGAAAAACTTGAAATTTTTATTGAAACTTTGCAGGATATTTATTTAGTCAATTATCTATTAGTTTATCACAAAAAATTGGAAGGAAATACATTGCATGATGGATTTAACTGATTTAAGTTGATTATATAGCGAACTGGCAAACATTGTGAGTGTAAAAAATATGTAGTAATTAATGAAAGAAGTTTAAACACACCATAATCATTTATATATAATGAATTAGTACAATATTTTACACTTAATACATTGCATGGTAAGATACACGAGTGACTTAGTACCACATAGAATTCCTATGAGGTTCAAAATTTTTACTATCTTCATCATCTCTATGTGTAGAATAAGTGTATTGTGAAGAGTAGTCATCAAATGATAAATTCCCAAAATAATTTTGCATGTAATTGTTAACATGCCACCCATATGGATCCGAGATTGGTTGACGTTGTCCATAAGTAAAATCATTTAAAGATTGAGTCTCTGATTCTTTCCACCCATATGGATCCAAGATTGGTTGACGTTGTCCATATATATAGAAATATGACTACAACTATAGTTAGATGAGTGAACGTGGTGAGTAGTTCAAAAGTAGATACGTGAAAAGAAATTGTCAAAGATTCATTGTCATGTGCAAATTTGTTTCTTGCAAAAAGAATTCAAAACAAAACTATATATATAAATATGTTAGCATATTTTCATAAAAACATAAGTGATATGGTGGTCAAGGTGTTGAAAGAGTAAAATGAGAGGGGTTTGAATTTCCTTGGTGTTTTTTTAAATATAGAAATTTATCGTAGATAATAAATATTAGCTTGCAAGCCTTGCAGACATTTTAATGACCATATAAATATTACAGGCTGAATATGTAATCACAAATAAGGTCTAAAATATCGATGATATTGGAAATATCGGTAATCTAAAAACATAAAATTTCGATAAAAATATTGAGATATTATCGATATTTTAAACATTGGTGAGAAGAGAGAGGGAAAAGAACCGGAGGATAACCATGGCACTGAATTCAAAGTGATGCAGACAGTCGGGGCAGTGGTGAAGGGGTGATAAAATTAAAACTAAATTACGTGGCATAATTGAGAGCCAACAGATGAATTTCAGTGGCTATGATTAAAAGCCTTGTATAGTGTTGCAGGGTAAAAAACATGCAGAGGATCCAAATTCAGAAAATAATTAGTCGTGTTAGTCCCACACATGCGTGCCACATTCAGAGAATATAGTAAAATCCAGCCGAGAACAACAAAGAAGGCTAAAAAGCACCAGCCCCAGGAAGGGACTACAGACAAAGCAAGTAAAAAGACCAAACCTTTTTTTTTTTTTTTTTTTTTTTTTGAAAGGAATAAAAAAAAAAGACCAAACTTTGATCAAAGAGTGTTAGGTTTCCAAAAAGGGATTTTAACAAGACATAATCAATACATTTGTTTCATTTCATTTTCCAAGTTGGTGGGTCACCCTGAACCCATCCCGACATTCGAAACTACATGTTATTCAATAAAAACCCAAAATTCCTAATGCAGATTATTTTTCGGTATAATTAAAGTTTAATTGGTTTTATACGAGAGAATAAACGCAGTGCTCCTAGTAAAAAGACCAAACTTTGATCAAAGAGGATTAGATGTCCGAAAAGGGATTTTAACAAGACATAATCAAAATCAATACATTTGTTTCATTTCATTTTCCAAGTTGGTGGGTCACCCTGAACCACTCAATAATTAATCAATAATACTTTCACAGTGCATCTAACCTATTTGATTTTAAGAAGTGATAAAACTGAAAGTTGACAGTTCATCAATGTTTCACAGCAAATTAGTCATAATAATTTAATTTAAATTTATTTTTTTACGAGAATCAAATTTAAAATTTTTCAAATTAATTTGAAGTTCAAGATTATGCCAAAACTTACCATGAAAAAGATACCACTAACAAGAAGAGATAAACAAACAAAAAAGGAAAAATAAAAAATTGGGCTACTAATTGGGTTTGAGGCCCTCATTGAAGAACATAAGAAAAGTTTCTTGTTTCGGCTTGCAAGTTTGTTTCCCACAGCAATTCCTAACAGTCCACTCCATTGTTGTCCAAGTTTCTACATGTTTGTTTGTTGTCCAAGTTCGAATCAGTCTTACTCTTTTAAGGTCTTTATTTTGAGGACATGTAAAGACTAATGCATATTACTTACAAGATTATATTAGTTTAGATCTAAAGGTTTAAAATATTAGACAACTTAATAAATTAAATCCAACTTAAAATCTATGAACCATTAAAAAACTCATTTTCTTGTTTTGATTAAGTTGTCAAATATTTTAAGTCTTTGGATCTAAACTAATATAATATTTTCATTAATATGCATTTGATTCTTATAGGTCCTCAAAATGAGTACCTTAGGAGAGCATGACTCAAGTTGGAATATAAGAATCTCGTCTATTTAGTGACAGGGCTCATACTTCAATATTTGCCTACCTAAAATCATCTACCATCCACCATCTCAATCTATATTCATGTGCCATATATCTAGAATCTGCCTGCCTTCCTGTTTGCATGTCTGCCTAAAGAAACTTATATCCGCATCTACTTGTTGGCAATCTTATGTTGCATACCAGGCTGTTGGAAAATAAATTGGTTACAAACTTGTCATTCACGAGATTCGAACCCGAGACTTCTTACAACTAAAGAGGAATACTACTAGACTGTAATACTAAATGACTATATATATTCAACTTGAGTGCAAGAGGTTGATGCATCGCATATTATGAAACTCGAATCTAATAGCTGAAACACTCGTAATATTCAATCCTACGTAACTTTAAAGTCGTACCTGTGCCTCTTGTTTTGCTCACTCTTCTCATGTTCTGTTTGCAATGTCTCTTGAGATGGGTTGGGCCTCTCATTATTCCTTTGGGTACGGATTTAAGTTCTATTGTAAAATAAATTTTTTACTCTTATCATATTTTCACTCTATATTTGTACAATTCTTCTCATAAAGATGAGACTTAAATGTGTCCATGGATTATATCCACTAAACTGTAAGACCCGTGCATATTATAAAATGAACACGGATCTGTGGGGATCTTAGAGATCTCCACATCTCAACCGTTCATGGTGAATCGTGCAGTTAGTTTTCGTCAAGTACTATTTGTGTTTAATTTAAAGTAATAAAAATAAAATAATTTCTGACTGCACGATTCACGATAAACGGCTAAGATGTGGAGATTCTAGCAGAGGAAATCCGTTTTATTATAAAAGGACTTACGTCATATTAAAAGACCTGCGTCATATAAGAAGACAAACTTGAATTCTATTAAATAGAATTGCAAGGCGGCTAGCAGCTTCGGTTTCTGCCACTCAACCCAAATGCTATCTCTCTGCAAGCTATTCTCTGCCACTCAACCCAAATGATATATCTCTGCATGCTGTTCTCTCTCCATCTTGTAACTGAAAACCTCGTTGTAGCTATTTATTAGGTAATCTTTATTACTAATCATCAAGGTTATTGAGTGCATATATACTTAAGTTATTATGGATTGAAACGTCAAGGGAATAAATTCAGATGTGGAGAACCCAGTAGAGAAAATAGACAGGTTCGTACTCTCTCTCTCTCTCTCTCTCTCTCTCTCTCTCTCTCTCTCTCTCTCTCGAATTCAGAACTTAGCTTCCTCTTATGCTATTTAGAGCCAAAGCTTGAATATATGGCCATTGCAACACCTTCTGTTCCTTTATTTTTAAATTTTAAAACGCCCAAAACTCTATAGTGGCACCGTTAAAGAGCCGGCGGCAAGGTGACGGAACTCATCTAATCGGATGAGACGTTGTAGCTGGCATCGGCGTTAGGGATGGGCAAATACCCATTGATTATGGGTAACCGCGGTTATCCGCTCATTTAAATTAAACGGTTACGATTATGAGTAACCGTTTAGATAAATAAACGGTTATGGGTATAACCGTTTACCTGCAAAATTTAAATGGGCGGTTATGGGTATTAACTGCGGTTATAAACGGATAACCGTTTACCCATTTATTTTATATATGTAAAATTAACAAAAACTATGTTCTCTATCGGACAAAACTTAGGTCAATGCTATTGACTATAGTGCATGGTTTATATAGCTAATTATAATATAATGTAGCTCATTATATATATATATATATATATATATATATATATATATATATATATATATTATGTTAATACTTTATATTATGAGTTGTCTTCTAAACAGTTTTCGTAACCCAAAAATACTTAGCAAATATTATATTACCTTCATTGGTAATAGTTAGAAATATCGTCCGTAAACTATTATTTCAATTATTGAAATGATATAAGAACTTAAAAAATTAAAATACTAAAATGTATGATGAATGTACCTATAACAGTGTTTAATTGTAAAAAAAAAGAAGAAAATTATGAAATTTTTTTTTAATTTTTAAATTGTTAAAAAACATGTAGACGGGTGAAAAAAGGGAAATGGTAAAAAAAAAGATAAACGGGAGGATAAATGGGTAAACAGGTATTAAACGGTTATGGTTAAATGGGTATGCGGTTATCGGTATAGTTAACCGTTTATAAACAGTTATGGGTATGAGTATAACTTTTTAGTTAATGTTATCTTAACTCTACACTCGAGTTTCTGTGTTCGAGTTCTCTCTCCCAATTCTTCTATCCTTTGATTTTTTTTTTTTTTTGGGGTCAATGGATCTTTTTGAAAAGGGAACTTTCATGAAAAGGGCTTGGACTAAGTTTATTTTAATAAAAAAAACCATGCTATAACTTTATTTAATTAAAAAGACTTAAATTTTAATGAAAACCCCTTAAATTTTAATAAAAAGGACAAAAGAACTTAAATTTTAATGAAAATGACATAATTTTAATATTAAAAAAAATTTAAAAATTCTGACGCGCGGACCCACATGTCCTCACATTGTTTATGAAACTTACAACACTATTTATGAAACTTACTGCACTGTTTATGAAAACTTATGACACTGTTTATGAAACTTAATACACTGTTTATGAAATTTAACAGTACTACATTATTCTTTCCTCTCTCAAACTCAATCTTTCCAGCACTGAGAGAAGAAAGCTTTCACTCCCACTTACCTTCACAAATCAACCCCAAACTTAGCATATTCGAAGTCTGTGGGATGCAAAGATCACAATGGTGGTCTTACATGTGGGATCGGTGCAGTGTGGACCTCGGCACCATTAATGCCCGAGAGCTTGAAGCTTTCAAACTCAAACCAAGGTGAGGTCTCTACTTACTTTTGAATTTCTGGGTATTCGATCTCTTTTTATATAGTTTCGAGATCGGAAGTAACACAAAATGGTTGCTTAAGCATTTGGTAGTCATATGCTTGGATGGGAAAACATACGCCTGTTGCTTGGCGTCACACCCTCATTGCTATCAACTCTACACTCATAGCGCGTTTACGTAACCGTAATCAAAATAGAGGAATTGGATTGAGAAGGAATTGAATTGAGGAGGAATTGGATTGAGGATGAGTCAGAATCGGATTCCTGTTGAAACTGTTTACTTAAATGTTCTGGAATCGGAATAAAAAATGAAATGAAATTCATATAAGTTGTTTACTAATTCACCTGAATCGGAATAGAAATCACTATAATTACTAAAATGTCCTTATTCTGTTGAAGGTCTTTTGTACTGGGGCACCTTAATTTTCTGAGAATTATTTTCAACAACAACATTCGACTGATTCTCATAACCTAATTTCTTCACAAATCTAGCAGAAATCTTGGAGCTTCCAGTTGTAGCCAAACCCATGATTTCCTTCACCTTCTCAGCCTGCAGATCATTGAAAACCAGCATCTGCCCACCATAGAAAATGGTCATTTGGGCAGTAGATCCAAGCTGCTGATCTCCTAAAGCCGCTTATGGGTTTTTGGTAAATTGCAGAAGCAAATCGATGCTGGGTTTTGACGACGGAGTCTGAGCCGTCTGATCAACTGGGTTTGAAGCAGCAATCCATAATCGTCAGCAAGTTCTTGGTTATGAGAGGGACGACTTGGAGGGTTCTCTTATCCTTCAAAAACTGGCTCAAGTGGTTGTATGTCTGCGAAATTCAACTTCTCAGCTCCCATATCGGATATTTTTGTGATGAAAATTGTCAATGAAACCAATTAAGAGAGAAAATTTGATGTAATCTCGGTGATGGTATGCTGAATGGTGGGGAGGAGGGGAATATAAATGGGGAAGTCAAGTAAAGCTGCCTGTGTAAGAATACAATAATCTGAAGCACAAGGAGCGATGGGTTTGTTGGGTTGAATAGCAGGCAAGCCCCAAATCGAAACAGTTCGACACGGCAATGCATGCGGAGGCAGAGAGAGATCTAGGCACTATGATTGATAGCGAGTCCTTTGAATGCTCTTGTGACGATTTGCCGAATCCTATGGAGGAGGACATGGAGGATTTTGAGGTTGTGGAGCGATAGGAGGTGGCGGAGCAGCAGAAAGCTGCTGGAGAGAATGGCAGAGTGCTGAAGGTGCAGGGCATTTTGGGTAGGAAAATTTGATTCCGGATGGAGCCTTCTCCCCGGAATCCAAATACTACCTTCTTCTAGGTAATCCAATTTCGATAGTATCAGGAATTGAATTCCTGATTTTATGTAGGGCCAGCTAAACTGTTCATTCCGCTTAAGTTGGTAAATACTGGTGTAATCCGTAATGGGAATTCAATTCTGTTTCCCGACTCCCATTACCCTTACGTAAACGCGCCATCAAGGTGCCAACTTCACCAGCGAGGCTGTTTTTATGTCTTCCGAGTACCTGGACATGATGTGGAGACAAATCCGATTTTTGTCTTCTATTCTTGAGGGTTTCAACCTTTGCAACTTTTGCGCATACGAGCCCCAGCCCCGGCGACATATTCCAGCAAAATGTCGTCGAGTTTGTAGTCGGCTGGTGTTGGTAATGCATCCATTCTCTCTCTTGTTTCTGGGATGTTTGGATGAAGGATTTGTTGTATCAGTTTATATGGGGGGATGCGCCCAGCGCAAGTTGGGTTTTTAATGTTTTTTTTTTGTTCTTTTGTTCTTATCATTAAATAAATTTAGTGGATGGTTTTTGATTAAAATGTAAAGATTAAAATCATTTTCATTAGTTTTCTATTTTAAAAATTGGGGCATTTTTGAACAGTGAGTTTACTCTTTTGTGTATTTAGGCCCATTTAACGGGCCCTAAGCTCACAACTTGTGAACTTTTTATAAAGGGACAACGACCGGCCCAACCCAGAAAAGAAAAATGAAGAACACACGCAGAGCTGAATGAGATGAAGCGAGAAGACGAAAGCAAACAGTGCTCGTCGTCGTCCAGTCCAACCAGCAGCAAAAATGGTGGTTGGTCTCGGAAACATATAGTGCTCGTCCTCGTTCGATCGTGCAGCGGAGCTACTATGTCCGCCGCCGTGTGTGCCGCTCATCGAGGGATCGAGGAACCCAACCCCAACACTGAAAACCCCGACACCAACGTGAGGTTTAACTTTTAGCTTGTATCAGCGGTATCTTAATTAAACTACTCCTTCCTGCAACTTGCATTTTCACAATAACAATAATTAGTTCTTTGCGTGTTCTGATTAGTGATTAATCACCATATGTTAACGACTTGGGCTTGGATTAATTTTCATATGTTCACGACTTGGATTGGGATTAATTATCATATGTTCATGACTTGGATTATCATATGCTCCTATATATTCTTGGTGTATATGTAGTGGTTGCTAAGTGCGAGTCCAAACAGGTGTAAGAGTGAGTATTTTCTGCTAATCAAAGGCTAGATCCTTTATCAAATGCCAGTTTAATCTGCATTTCTGACATGAAGGTTGTTATTTAGTATTATTTAATTTGTAAGGTTTGCATAATTTGTTTGGTAAAACAACAAGTACATTACAAAAAGACTAATTAGTCCAGACCCACTGAATACTACCTGCAGCTAAGTCATTATAATAAAGGAACTTAAACAGCTCGTCTAAACGAAACACACTAATTAGTCCAGACCCACTGAATATTAATAAGTAGAACTTTGATTTGTTTTCGAAACGGGATTTTTCTGGATCGATAACATCATCATTTGCATGAAGCATCTAGCTATTTGCTGCAGAGAATGCGCTTTCTCTCTACTTGATCTACCTTGTAAACTGAAAGCCTCCTAAACTTAGCCATTCAGGTGTAATTGCTGTAAGCTTCCAATTAGCTTAACTCACTCTCTCTCTCTCTCTCTCTCTCTCTCTCTCTCTCTCTCTCCCTCTCTCTCTCTCTCTCTCTCTCAATTTGTTTTTACTGTCAGGATAGCAGGGAATACTGAATTACTAATCATCACGGAGTATCATAAACTTGATCGAGTAGTTATGGCTAACAAAAGAGAAGATTTAGATGTGGAGAACCAGGCAGAGGGGTTAGTACTTCTTTACCTTAAGACTGCAATTTTTTTGTCTGTCATTTTTCAAATATAAGTTTGTATCAAACACTGGGACTCATAACTGTACTGGCTTTGGCTGGTCAAAATACTTCATCGATCAAATGGCTGTAACTTGTGATTACGATCCATCGACAAGCTTCACTTATATGTTGCGTTGGGACAGTTTTAAGTCATTTGTGTTTCAAAATCATCTTACGCTTTCAAATGCCGAGCATTTAGTTTCCTTCCATTTCGTCTGTGTGCCTGTTTTTTCTCATGAACTCTCATATGCATGTCCTTCTACATCACACAACCGTTATGTATGCTTCGTACTACAGAATGCTCATAGTAGCTTACATACACACTTAAACTCTAATTGTCTCCAAAACAGCACCCTACTGGAAATCATGGATAGCATGGAGAAAATATTGAAAAAAACAAGACAAAGATGCTGATGTTCACAAAGCCATTTCTTATTTCTTCCCTGGCAAACCAAAAGATCTGTTAAACGCTCTTTTTCATGGATACACTAAAAAAAGCATGTTCTACAAAACTCGATCTCTCTCCATCTATTAATTGCATCCATTTTCACTGCAATGTTGTTCTGATGATATACGTATGTGCTCGCGCATGTGTATAGGCAAAAATGCTTAGGCAAACATAGCCAGCTAGCCAGTCCTGAAAGTTGGGCTCAGCTGTGCTGCTAGCTGACATCATGCAACCTTTTTTTTAAGACAAAATTTAAGAAATTTTGCAACCAAAAGGGGGCCAAAGAGCCATGTTTAGCCCTATAACCTTGCAAGAAACTATTTTTTAATGAACAATATCAGACCATATTTTATACCATCTTCAATCGAGAGGGCCAAATGATCATAGGACAAAACATAGCCCGTTTGACAAAAAAAACTCATCTCTAGCCAAAGGGAGCTATTTTGTAACCCTCTCAATAATTTATTGTTTTAATTGAATTAATATGGTTGATTGAATTAAACTATCATATTAAAATAAGATTTTCAGACATATTTTAAATGCCACTTGTCGCTAAATAAATAAGCCTTCGAATTTCTTATCTTTATATAATGAAAATGATGTGAAAAATTGGTGAATAATTTAAATAAAATGAGGTAGAAATGACTTATGTATTTATAAGAAAAAAATTATAATTTAAAAAAAAATATTCGTCTAAAAAAAATCAAATCCAACAGTAACCTAACGTCAACTAGCATGGGTTTGGGCTGTGCAAATGGGCTGGTTGGCTAGCTTTTTTTGGTCAGCCTACTGGCCTAGTGGATGAATTATGGTCCGGTGGGGTTCACAAGCTCTTTGATCTAGTTCTCAATTGAAGACGATTTTCGTGTCAAAACAAACTGTATTTTGACCTATAGCTCATTGATTGGATCGGTTAGAGATCGCTTAGGAGCTTAAATTTGCCTTCGGCTTGTTTATTTTTTTGTTAAAAATGAAGAGGAGAGTTTACGTTGAAGTCTTGACTTAGTTATTATATTGTTATGATACAGCTGGCGGTAGCTAAGTGTGAAACCAACAGAACGAGCATGGGTCATTAATTTTGTGGTGTTAATTTGATGTTATTGTCCTTTGGGTAGAAAATTGCTTGGCTGTTTCCACAGGTAACCAATTAAACCAATGAAACAGACTCAGATATTTTAATGCACTGACAAACATGCAGCCAACAACCAAGTATCAACGTTGTAGAGACCATGGTATAAAATATCCAAAATATCCCGATATTTCCATCGAAATTTCCGTGTTTTTGGACTATCGATATTTCCGATGTCATCGATATTTCCATCGAAATTTCCGTGTTTTTTAAATTTCTATATTTAAAAAAATACCAAGGGGATTCAAACCCCTCATATTTTACTCCTTCAACACCTTGACCACCATATCACTTATGTTTTTGTGAAAATATGCTAAAATATTTACATATTTTCTACACTCACAATGTTTGCCCGCTCGCTATATAATCAACTTAAATCAGTTAAATCCATCATGCAATGCATTTCCTTCCATTTTTTTTTGTGATAAACTAATAGATAATTGACTAAATAAACATCATGCAAAGTTTCAATAAAAATTTCCAAGTTTTTCTTACAATTTCCGTGGTTTTTATTCAATTTTTATCGATATCGATAATATTCCGATATTTCCATCGAAATTTCCGTGTTTTTGGACTACCGATATTTCCGATATCATCGATATTTAATACCTTGGTAGAGACACACACACACACACCAAGAGATGTCGTATAAAAGACCTACGTCACCTCATATTAAAAGACCTACGTCATATAAAATGACAATGCAGCCAGCAGCTACAGTTCCTGCCAAATTGGCGGCAATTTATCTACTATGTCACCATAGCTGAGTTATTATGAGTTAATTATGTTTTTCCAACTTTTACGTAGTTATTTGTCAACAGTTTTGAATATACCATTACAATAACATTATCATTGGATAGAAGTTCTCGTCGAAGACAGTATTGAGTATTGAGTATTACCATGAGTGTTATGTTAAAATTCCCTTGAAAGAATTGTGAGTCTTTCGTGGATCAAAGGCAAAGTCCAAAACCATTTATTCAGCAAATAATCAAGACCTTCTTTTTCTTTTTCTTTTTTCACAAATAATAAAAGAATCCATATATGCTCATTTGTAGGAATAGCAACGATTCTGTTTGGGGACTAAAATGCTATATACATATCTATAACCACAAAAATTAACTATATCCATAACCACAAAATAATCATGGGTATTATCCATAACTATACTTACCGGATAACGGATTCTCTATCGATTAACATTTATATCCATCTTCGTTAATACAAAAAATATATTTGTTTAGTTAACACATTATAATTTAGTAAATATTAATTTCATCATCAAATATTTGATGTATAAAATAATTTTAAACAACTGAGTTACAAAATACTTTTTAATAATATAAAGATTCAAAATTTCCATTATTTTTTCTTGTTTTGATTAATTTTATCATTGACGATTATTTGGTGGATAAGAGTTTACCTCGACGACGACTTTTCTTTTCTTTGGAAACAGTTGGCGACTTGCCTTAGGTAGTTATTATGTTGATATGATCCAGCTGGTGGTAGCTGAGTGTGAAACCAACCAAACGAGCATGAGTCCATAAGCAATTAAACCAATGAAAGAGACTCAGATATTTTGATGCACTTTAGGTGACAAATGTGCATCCAACTACCTACAATGTCGATATCCCAAGATATGTCTTTGTGTGAATAAAATTTGAATTCACCTAACCCTTGGTTTTCCTACATGTAGAGGGGACTTTCTTGGATGTTCTTAATCGTTACATTTTTGTTGAACATATAAAATTTAAGATTTATTGGTTAAAACATCTAGAGTACTGAGTACTTTGGAGTACCTAAGAATTTTTGCTTGTAGATATATATATACACGCCAAGAAGAGATGTCTATGTTCTTAGTCTATTCATAACTTCAAAGGACAATTGGGTGTGTGTGAGAATCTATAAAGACGTAATTGAGATATTTGTGGTCCATATTCAATACTCTATGGATTTTTATCACAAGCTAAGTTTTTAGACTAAATTTACAAACTAAATGATATATCACCAATGAAAATGAGTACTTCTACCAACACTTTAAGTAATAAATCAATCATCAATTTCCATATTTTTTTAATTTTTAAAATTTAATCTCTCTAACTTTACTCAAAATACCACCGTGTTTTGGTTACAGTGAAAATTTTCTCCCACCCAAGAACTTAAAATGCTCGTCTAAACGAAATACTAATTAGTCTCCAGACCAACTCCATGTTAATAAGTACTTTGATTTGTTTACGAAAAGGGGTTTTCTGAATCGATAACATCATTGGCTACCAAACTTCGGTTTCTGCCACTCGAATGCCGACTTGGAATTTTTTGACACCTGCATGTTTTATTCTTTAGAAAACTTCATTTTAGTCCTTGGTAAAGATTACTTTTTGATTAAAACCATGAGTAAGATTAAAATCTAATTTTAGTCCCTTGATACATTAATAACCTCATTTATTAATTATATTTTGATTTTTTAATTATTTATCTTTTTCTTTTCTAATTTTTAATGTATTAATTTTATTTCATTATAATTTTTATTTTCATTTCATTCATTGTAATATATTTTTGTTGTGAACATTTAGATAAACTAATTTTTGTTATACAATATATTTCGATGTACTGTAACTTCTTCATTTAGGTATATTAAATTCATTATAATACATTTTGGTGCATACATTTAGGTATACACATTTTGGTACTAACATTTTGGTGCATACATTTCGGTACACACATTTCGGTGCATACATTTAGGTACATACATTTCGGTACTAACATTTCGGTGCATACATTTCGGTACACACATTTAGGTACATTAATTTAATATTTATACATTTCAGTGCATATATTTAGGTACATACATTTTGGTGCATATATTTAGATACATACATTTCGGTGCATATATTTAGGTACACACATTTCGGTGCATACATTTCGGTATACACATTTATGTACATTAATTTAATATTAATACATTTCGATACTAACATTTAAATATATTAGTTCAATATAATATATTTCGGTACTAACATTTCGGTACATTAATTGAGTCTTTCAAGTTTGAAGAATGTTAAATAAAATTAATAAATTAAAAAACTCTTTTTTGGTCAAAAAATAAATTAAAATTTGTGTATTAATAAATTTAAATATTTAATGGGAGATATTAAATAAAATACACATTAATTATTTTGAATTAAGGATACATTAGGGACTAAAAATCAATATTCAATTTAACACCAGATTTTTTTTTAAATTTTAATCTTCTTGAAGGATTAAAGTTCAAAAACCCCTTTATTCTTTTAAATTAAAAAATTGACAATTATTTTAGAATAAACTCAAAATGATATCAGAGGCTCACAAGCATGACGACGCCGAACCAACCGCACCCACCTCCATCACCGGTCGGCCATTTTTCTGGCATCGTCATCATCCTTTTTGTTCTTACTCTCTTTCTCTCTCTCCCGCTCTTACATCTACAATCTCGATCTATTAACCGGACCTCGCCGACATCCTTTTTGTTCTTACTCTGGAGCAGGAAGGGGAATAAATAAAAACGGGAAGAGAGATAGAAAGAAAGAGATAGGGAGAGAGGTGATGCGGAAGGGCAGGATGGGCGGAGCCATGGAGGGATGGGCGATGGAGATTGAGGATTGGAGATTTGGGGGTCGACGGCGGGATGAAATCTGGCCTTCCAATTTTTTTTAATTATTTAATTATTTTGTGAAATGAATATATAAGGGTAAAATGGGTATTTTCGTGCCATTTAAGAAGTAGGAAGATAGGTGTCAGATGCCTATTAGTGGGGAACTCCAGATCAGCATGTGTGACGGGTACTTGGAAAAATTTCTCCACATTGTAAACTGAAAGCCTCCCAAACTTAGCCATTCAGGCATCGTAGCTGTAAGCTTCCATGTAGCTAAACTCTCTCTCTCTCACTCAAAATTTCTTTTTACTGTCAAGCTAGCAGGGAATACTGAATTATTGATCATCACGATGTATCATAAAGTCGATTTAGTAGTTACGGCTTATGGAAGAAAAGCTTTAGATGTGGAGAACCAGGCAAGGTTAGCACTTCTTTACATTAAGACTGCAATTTTTTGTCTCTAATTTTTTCAGATACAACTTTGTATCAAACACTGGGACTTATATCTGTACTGGCTTTGGCTGGCCAAATACTTCATCCATTGTGTGGCTGTAACTTGTGATTATTATCTTAAGGTTTCATCATAAAACCAATTGACAATATAAGGAATATACATACTTATTCATAAGCCCATGCAAAGTATATCCTTTCATTAATATATGGTTCATTCTCAACACGCTTTTTCAAGTTTGACGAATTTTCAAGCTTAACACATGACAACACAACGGGATAACGTGTAGCGTATGCGGCCATTTCACTTCACATGTGACAGCACGCCTCCTTACGCTTTCAAATGCCAAGCATTTAGTTTTCTTCATTTCATTTGTCTGCCTGTTTTTTCTCACGAACACTCAATATGCATATCCTTCTACATCACACCGCCCTTATATACGCTTCATACTAAAGAATGCTCATAGTAGCTTACATACAATCCACTAGTTTATGTATACCTCATAAACTCTATCTCCGAACAGCACTTTGCTGGATCCTTTTATGTTTCTTCATGATTCTGATGGGTGCAATTTGTTCTTTTTGTGCGGCTTCAAGATCTGTTATAGGACAGTGCAAACCAGCGAGTTACAATGGCATTAGACGCCCTAATAATGGGAATGCGGGATCGACATGGGAAATTACTTCCAAAGTGGAGTATGATATTTGTTATGTCATGTGTTTGCCGTCTCACTAGATCCTCTGTTCTTTTACATTTTAATCATTGATCAAGGTAACAAGTGCCTTCAAATGGGCAAAAAGCTGAGAACTACTGTTCTAGTAAAACAAAAAACAAAAACACAAAACAAAAAACAAAGCACTAACTTCTCCAACTTAATCAACACCTTTGTTTCATTTGCAACGCTACCCGGCGGTAGAGAAAATAGACAGGTTCGTACCCTCTCTCTCTCTTTCCAAGTATTTTGAATTCTTAACATAGCCTGCTCTTATCCGTCTCCCTCAAAGTATGTGGCATAGTGATAAAAAATCTGCGATAAGGCGTTGAGGATTCGCGGAGAGTCCTAAAATGCATACGAAATTTATACTACGCTTGAATATCTGGCCATTACGACACCTTCTGTTCTTTTATTTTATTTTTTATTTTAAAACGTCCAAAACGGCATAGTCGGCGGTGCAAAAAGCGATACAGCGTCAAAGAGCTGGCTGCGAGGCAACGGAACTCCATCTACTCGGATGAGAGGCAGTGGCTGGCATAGGAGTTGCATATGGCGGCCAATTAGATTCACTGTTCAGACTTCAAAGAAGCGGGGAGTGGACTTTAGTGAAAACCTTTAACAAAGACAAACTTCTTTCTACAGATTCAGCTACACCGTTTCACAAACATTACTCCAAGTGAAACGTTGCATCACATTTAACAAAGACAAACTCTTTCTTATACTAGTTTATGGGATTGACTACAAAATTATAGAATCTCATATTATATAATATTACTCTGGAGTGAGGTCCCTCTTGCGTCTCTTCAAGATAGCTTATGTACTTGATTTGAAGTTCTAATTGATTTGAAGATCTAATGACTACAAAATTTATATACATATATATGTGTGTGTATATGTATAACCTATTTGTTGATTTGTCTTAGAGCATATATAGAGCTACCAATTTTTTTTAAGTTTTAATTTTAGCAGATTATCTCTGAAATTTTACAAATAGTCAACTTCCACCTGGTATTAGATTTTGAATATTTTCATCTAATTTTTATCTATCTTGGTCACGTGGATAACACATGACACTGTAGAAGGGCAAAAAGGTAATTTTATTTTGAAAAATTTGCGGCAAAGCCAGTACTTTGTAACTGCTAATTAAACTTCAATGTAGAACTTGTTTGAAAGTATTTTTAAAACAACTGAAAGCACTTTTAGAAAAAATATTTTTGGGTTGTGCTTTTGCAAAAAGCACCTGTCACAAACCCGCCCCGGGCGCAGCCACCTCCTGGGCCCGCTCCACCACCGTAGCATGATATTGTCCGCTTTAGGCCCCGACCACACCCTCACGGTTTTGTTTCTGGAAACTCACGAGCAACTTCCCAGTGGGTCACCCATCATGGAAGTGCTCTAGCCCCCTTCTCGCTTAACTTCGGAGTTCCTACGGAACCCGAAGCCAGTGAGCTCCCAAAAAGCCTCGTGCTAGATAGGGATGAGAATATATATTTAAGGATCACTCCCCTGGGTGATGTGGGATGTCACAATCCACCCCCTTTAGGGGCCCGACGTCCTCGTCGGCACACCACGGCCAGGGTTTGGCTCTGATACCAATTGTCACATCCCAGCCCAGGCGCAGCCACCTCCCGAGCCCGCTCCACCACTGTAGCATGATATTGTTCGCTTTGGGCCCTGATCACACCCTCATGGTTTTGTTTCTGGGAACTCACGAGCAACTTCCCAGTGGGTCACCCATCATGGGAGTGCTTTAGCCCCCTTCTCGCTTAACTTCGGAGTTCCTACGGAACCTGAAGCCAATGAGCTCCCAAAAGGCCTCGTGCTAGGTAAGGATGGGAATATACATTTAAGGATCACTCCCCTGAGCAATGTGGGATGTCACAGCACCAACTATGTGTTTATTCCAGGATGCACTTTAAGTGCTTTTTCTAGAATTTACTTTTATTTTTATTAAGGATTGATTCCAAAAATATTTTCACCAAAAGAATTTTCGACTATTTTAAAAACACTCCTAAACATGCTCATAATGTAGACATTAGGATAAAATTACTTTATTGCCCTAAAAAAATTTCTAGATTATCGATAGAAAATTGTATGAAAAATTTCAAAATTTAATGTTTAGGAAAAATTAACTAATTATAAAATTTTAGGAAAATAATTGGCTAAAATTAAAATTCTCAAGAGGAAATTAAAAGTTTTATACAAATTTAAGAGGAAAAATCGACAAATAACTATATATATCGTCTAGAACGTCAAAGTGAGATTTGGCCTATTTTTTAATAAAGTACTTTTTGTATTTTGTTGTGTATAGTGAAAATTTCTAAAATATTTTGGTAGTAGTCTGGTTTCATATATAAATATTGTAGTCAATTTTGTAAACTTACTGTTAAATTATTATTTTTCATTATTATGTTACTTTATGCAAGGACGGATTGCATGACGGCGTATATTCGAACTCCGTCGGTAGTTAATCAAACATCTAATTTAATAAAATCTATCGTTGGACGGAAAAAAAAGTCTGAAATATATATATATATATATATACACCTAAGAGCTGCTATTGGAATCAGATTTATATCTCATTTTATCTTGTTTAACTTGTTAGCTTGAGGGGCTCATATTAAAGGGTTTAGGGTGAATTTTATTTGTTGTTTGTTGCGTGTTTCCCAGAAAATCAATGGCTGCAACTGAGACGAGCGCCCAAAAACCGAGAGATGAAGGAAGAAATTGGACAACAAAGATAAAGGAGATTTGTGATGTGCAGCAGTGGCCTCATCTTCGACTGTGGAACAGTATATTTGTGATATCATGTGTATTTGCTGTCTATCTGGATCCTTTGTTCTTTTACGTTGTGATCATTGATCAGGATAACAAGTGCCTTCACATGGACAAAACGTTGAGAATTGTTACTCTTCTTATGCGATCACTCACGGATGTCATTTTCCTGGTGCATTTGACATGTGAAATTTGTGACTGTGTTCAAAAGACAATGACAATGGACAAAAAGTCGGGGACTTCAGCCTCCAAAACGAATTCCCCGAAATATGGACCCTCAGCGGCGGTGGAACAAACCAGGGCAAATTCGGGTAAGAAATGGAAAGACAGTGAGTGGATTCAATATGCCAGGAAAATAGCTCAGAATATGTCGTGGTTATCCCTCATTTTTGACGTTTTAGCTCTTCTTCCCCTCCCACAAGTAAGAGAAATTAACTAAACTCTAATTTTTTTTTTATTTAGCTATTGATGGACTTCTATGTTCTAACCCTTGTTTATCTTTTAATTTTCTGCAGCTGCTAATAATGTTTTACCCAATGAAACGCTCAGGATTTGTGGAACACCAAAAGGTTGTGAACGTGTTTCTTCTCGGTCAATATGTTCCAAGGATTTTTCGAATTCAGCTATCGGCCAAGGTATTCAAACGGACTAATGGGAAATGGGTTAAGGGTCTATTCAACTTGTTTCTCTACATTCTTGCTAGCCATGTAAGTTTCACTTTAATTGTCATTCTATTTTAATACTTTTGTAATTACTAATGTTGGATTATGGACGCAGTTTATTGAAAGTAGTAGTGTAGAAATATGACTCCTTTAATTAATCATGTACAATGTTTATAATATATAGGGTTTGAGAAAACTCATATGTGGTAGGAATCCTAAATTAATTACAACTGATATTACATTTCGTTAATTACAGAAAAGATTCCAAATTAATTAATTCTATTCTAACATGTGGACTAAATATCTAGAGTTTTGTGTTTGCATGTTATGGATTCAGGTACTCGGAGCTTTTTGGTACTTTTTTTCTATTCAACGAGAGGTATCATGTTGGAATGAGGCTTGTGTAAATCATAGTATTGATCCCAAGGGATGTATGAATACTTTCTACTGCGATAATCATAGTACTACTACAAGAAATATAACACTTCTAATTGAGCATTGCCCGTTGGATACTCCAGATGATGCTTTAGCTCCATTTAACTTTGGAATATTTCTTGATTCCCTTAAAAATCGAAACACGGAGCATAAAAAGTTTGGAAAAAGGTTCTTTTACTCTTTTTGGTGGGGCTTGCGAAACCTAAGGTACATAGTATATATATTGACAATCAACAACTTTTAGAAAATACGTAACGAATAAAATTTTTGGGGTTATCTAATTCGGCAACCTATAATATTTTGCAGTAATTTTGGGACGAATTTGACAACAAGTACGTATGTGTGGGAAACCTTGTTTGCAATTCTTATTTCTGTCGTTGGCTTGCTACTGTTTTTATATCTCATCGGCAATGTACAGGTTGGTATAACCATGGATTTAAAAATCGATAATATCGGCGAAATATCGCCGATATTATCGATTTTTCGCGTTAGGGATATTTTGATAGGTATCCGTGTGGTTTTCGACCAAATATCGCGATATTTTGGAAATATCGAGAAACTTTGTTGACGGACTCCGATATCGAACGCCGGAGAAGAACACCGGGATTCCAGATCCATTCCCGAGCCGATTTCGTCCCAAAAACCTCGCAAAAACACGAATTTTAACATCAATTTCACATAAAAGCTTCAAATTTCACGCATGCATCAACGATCCAACATATGTGATGTCGATTTAGGGCTTAGGGTTTCAATGGAATCTCACCTGAAAAATCGACGGCGGGGAAGGATCGATCCGTGGGCGCACCACCAGAGACAACTGAGCCAGAGCCACGATCAACGGCGGCGAACGATCGAGAGAGTGGGCGAAGGATCGAGAGAGTGGGAGAAGGGGGAGATCTGTCATCTGTGTGTGTGTGAGTCGAATGGAGAAGGAGGAGAAGAGAGGTCAGGCCTCAGAGAAGAAGAGAGAAGATCGAGGGCCTCTGTGTGTGTGGGTGGAATGGAGAGGGCCTCTGTGTGTGTGGGTGGAATGGCGAAGGGGGAGAGGGCCTCTGTGTGTGACGGTGTGAGAGAACTTCTCTCAGAGAAGAAGAGAGAAGGATCGAGAATGAGAGAGAGAGAGAGAGAGGCGTATGCGTGTGAGTGTTGTGTGTGTGTGTGTGGGTGGAATGGCGAAGGGGGAGAGGGCCTCTGTGTGTGACGGTGTGAGAGAACTTCTCTCAGAGAAGAAGAGAGAAGGATCGAGAATGAGAGAGAGAGAGAGAGAGCCGTATGCGTGTGAGTTTTGTTTTGTGTGCGTGTGTGATGGCATATCTGTGTGTGTGCTTGAGTGACCCCATCTGAGTCACTTCACTACTTTTTCAATCACTTTTTCCAATTACAGACAATGGACAACGAATAATAGCATGTCTGTGTGTGTGCCTCTGTGGTTGATTGACCCCATCTGACTCACCAAATTGAATTTTTCAATCACTTTTTACAATTGCAGACAATGGACAACGAATAATAGAACTTTAATAATGAAACCGTGTGTCACTGTGAGTCTGTGATATGCTTTCATATACAAAACCATGTGCCACCCTCTGTTATATACTTATATTCTTCCACCTTATCAGAGGTGGAGTATCAGAGGCATTCCCTCAGAGCATTTTCGTTTCTTCTTCTTCCCTTACCATTTTCAAAGTCATTCCAGATCCATTCCAAAGCTTGAACACAAAGGGTTCCATATTTAAGGTAAGTTTACAAACTTATATTTATATTATTGTAATTTATACAACAACAAATAAATTTGTATGGACTCGTATGTTAATTTTTTTAAGTAATTAATACTTGCATGTTAATTTTTGTAAGTAATTAAGTAATGTTAACAATTACTGTGGTTATACTCATAGCCAACCATTCGGACTCTGTTGGTGTGGGAAGTAGTAACTGTGGTTATACTCATAGCCAACCATTTCCCTACCCTTCATATCCCATTCCTGTTGGGATGGAATCGAGCGAGTCATGGAAACAATCCCAGACTCAATCTTCAAATGATTTTGCTTATGGACAACCTCAACCAATCTCGGATCCATATGGGTGGCATGTTAACAATTACATGCAAAACTATTTTGGGGATTTATCATTTGATAACTACTCTTCACAATACACTCACTCTACACGTAGAGATGATGAAGATAGTGAAAATTTTGAACCTCATAGGAACTCTATGTGGTACTAAAGTGTAAAATATTGTACTAATTCATTATATATAAATGATTTATGGTGTGTTTAGACTTCTTTCATTAATTACTACATATTTTCTACACTCACAATGTTTGTCAGCTCGCTATATAATCAACTTGATAATGTTAAATCCATCATGCAATGCATTTCCTTCCAATTTTTTGTGATAAATTAATAGATAATTGACTAAATAAACATCCTGCAAAGTTTCAATAAAAATTTCCAAGTTTTTCTTACAATTTCCGTGGTTTCCATGTAATTTTTATCGATATCGATATTTTATCGATATTTCCGTCGATATTTCCGTGTTTTCGGACTACCGATATTTCCGATATTACCGATATTTAAATCCTTGGGTATAACTGAATCTCACTACATATTTATTTTTATTTTTTTTCCAATCATTTTTTCTTCGGGGCCGCTTTCATATACAATTATTTTCGAAATGGTCTGTAAATTTAATATAAATTCAATTTTGTGAGGTATTATTAAGAATAGTACATTTTTAAAAATAGTTACTATTATATTTTTATTATATTTGTGATCAAATAGAAAATTTTAAAGAATTGTAATATCTTAGAGGGGTGTGATATCCACACACCCCTTTTACTTCTCTCACACCTTTTTAGATTTCGGCCGTCGGATTGGAAGAATTAAAGAAGATCTAACGGACAGAAAGTAATAGGGGTGTGTGAGAAGTAAAAAAAGGATATGTGAATAACACACCCCTATCTTAAATCATAAGAATTAAATCCCTTCAATCATGTCGTACTCAGTCTATTTTACTTATTTACTATACCTATATTATAGATTTTTTTTGTCAATAATTTACCTATATCACAAATAAGTCATGTTTAGCTACCTACATTGTAGATATTTTTTGCTGGTACCTTTTCAGAATTAGTTGTATTAGATTTTATGTTAAATATGTTCCGCTTAAAAAATTTGTAGTCTTTCTTAAGATATAGTTATGTTACAATTGGACTCAATTTAAAAAACAGCTTGAATTTTTGGAAATGAATCTAACTGCCCCATTTCAAATTATTTAAGACACCTAAGTTCTTAAACATTCCTTTCTGGCATGTAGCTAGATAGGACATGGGAGATCATTGATCGAGCTTATTAATGAATTCTACTTGTGGTGAGACAGACCTTAATACAGATGGAAGCTACAAAATCAGAAGAGATAAGACAGAAGATACAGAAGGTAGATGTACGCACGTGAATATCCGAACATAAATTCCCTGATGCTATCAAGAAAGAAATTGAGAACAGCATAGGACAAGCATGGGAAAAGGACAAATATGTTGATGTCCACAACCCATTCCTTATTCTTCCCAGGCAAACCAAAGAATCTGTAAAACGCCATCTTTTCATGAAGACACTTAGAACAGTGTGTTCTTCAAAACTCGATCTCTCTCCATCTATTAATTGCATCTACTTTCACTGCAATGTTGTTCTGATGAATGTATCTGCGCGCGCGCGCATGTGTTTAGGTAAAAACGCTTAAAGACATGAACGAAAATGTGTTGAAGTTGATGTCACTACTAGAAATTACCACTTTGCCGACAAAATTAGTTTGTCGGGAAAAGTCAAAATTCGTCGGCAAAGAGCCTTTCCCAACAAAAAATTTTGTCGGCAATTTTGTCGCGAAAAGCATGTCGCGCAAGATCTTTCGCGACGAATCTTGATATTTCGTCGGCTCATTTTTAAGGCAACAAATCTCAGCCGTCAAACTATGCCCCTCACCAAAACAACGTGAAACAACATTGCGACAAAATATTTTGTCGGCACACGTTGTTTTTTCACGATGAAGTTATTTGTCGCCTGAGTGATCTTGTCGCGATGAAACATTTTGTCGGCTGAGTAATCTTATCGCAACAAAATGGTTTTTCGGCTACAAAGTCCTATGCCAACAAACTGGTTTGTCGACGCAAATTACTTGTATAGACAAAATAATTGGTCGGTTGAATCATTTGTGAACAAAGACATTTGTCGGCTAATATATTTTTTTTATTCGCATTTTGTTTTTCTAATAATATTTTAACCATCACAAACAAGCAAGCTCAAGAGATCGAGAGGGGATTGTGAATGAAGAATTCATATAGGAACAACACAAAAATTCATGTAATATAAACTAATGTAAGGTTCACAATTTGGTTTAGTTACAAAATACAAAAATATCTATATTTTCATTTCGACATTACTATAATATAGATAAAATAACCTTAAGTATCATCATTCTCTCTATAGTCCTCATCTGCTGATATGCTGCATCACGAAATCGGAAAAGGGTGAGAATCATCATAAAACATTCCAGTATCAAACAACTGTAGAAGAAAGACAAATTTAAAAACTTGATTACCAAGCGTTAAGGGTGCTAAATATCATTGACATTAAGGAAACGCAAGGCCACACTAGAGTATCCTAATTCATCACTGTTTATAATCTTTATCAGTGTAAACAAGAAGATATAGACATCTACTAATCAAGTTAATCCTCAAATATCAAAATCACCTAGCAAGAATGATCCTCACACTGGTCTCCGTGCCGGGCTGATACCAATTGTAAGCTATCTAAACGGTTCAAATCTATAAACATCATCTAAAGATCATACATACGATAAATCATTTGAAACGAATATTGTTTAGTCTTCCAAATGTATGAAACAAATGGACGGTGTTGGTACCAAGTAACACATTCATGATAAACCATTCAATTGTTTGATTCATATACATTATCTATGAGTGGGAAGATCCCCGCCAAAATATAAAAAGATATTTTTAAGGATTTTTTGTTAGTTTTTATTTTTTTTTATTAAAGTGTAACAAGGTATGTTTATATCTTACACCAAAATATTAACAAAAAATTCATGTTTACATCTTCCGCTACAATATTTTCAGTCTTTTTAAATTTAAAACATAAGATAAGAGCAACCTTATTAAGTAATAAAAGAAGCCACCACCACGTGAGCAGCTCAAATACAATTTCGAGAACCTTATAAAACAACTACACACCTTATTTGACTTGGAACAATTGGCACAGTGGGTTGAAAGGTTTATAATATCCTCTGTGGGACTTCACAATGTTCAACAACTTGAATTTAAATCATAACAGCAATAAATCCAAATCTAGCAATTTGATTAATAGACATTTGAAATAATACAAACAATTTCTTTGTCTCTCTATATATCTCTCTCTTTCTCTCTGTTTACATGGTATCTTTCGCCTGAAAAGTTTCGGCTTGACGGTTTCTCGATCTTGTTCTTCTGCTTCCGCTCAATATTCTGCATCAACAATCTGTTTTTCTTCTTATTGGGATCTTGATTGCTCTCTGTGTTGTCGACTGGGTGCATCTTTCTGTCTGCACACCAAGTGTTTGTTATAATTCCTTTGTGAAATTTTTCATCTGGGTTTCTTTCCGAGAGTCTGCAATGGTGACTTCTGCTCAATTGCAGATCCTTCAATCTCCAATTACGTCTCTCATATCAACAGTATCTTCCTCTGTGACTGTCAAATTGGATGATTCCCATTATCTCACTAGGAATTTTTAGATCGAATTTCTTCTTGAAGGTCATGGTCTTATGGGTTTTGTGGATGGCACTCATATATGTCCTGCTCGATTCAATGTACCTATTTATGGGGATTCGTTTGTTTCTTCAAGTGATGTCTCATCTTCGACTGAAAGTGATGAATTCAATATTTGGAAAATGCACGATCGGGCATTGATGCAATTACACACTCCTACAATTGAGGGATGTGAATCGAATAGAAATATATTATGGGAGGGGGAGGGAGATCATGAGGCGACGGGGATGTGAACCGACTAGAAATATATTATGGGAGGGAGATCATGATGCGGCAAAATAGGATTAGGCGGCAAAATAGGAGGGAGATCATGCAATTGGGGGAGGCCTTGCGAAATTTATAAGTTTGTTAAATTATAGGAGGGAGATCATGCAATAGGATTAGGCGGCAAATTATATGTTATGTTTTTAAAAAATTTGAAACCTCAATTTTATTCGCACTGGCTAAGCTAGCACACTGACACAGCACCATATATATCATGATTATGAGAGTATTCAAATCTCCAGGTTTCAGTGCCAAAGAAACTCTTCTTAATCAACAGTGAAGTAGGAGGAAGATCAGAGCAGACTATCACAATAGCTGTTGTGGAGTACTTTCAATATTAAGTTTTTTAACAGGCCAGAAGCATATTTAAGTACCAGTCCTGAATAATCCTGATGGAGAGACCAGAGATTAAATAATATTATTACTGTACTAGGGCATCTTGCTTGCATTGATGAAAACCCCTCATGTAGAGTTATTATCACTTTGCCGATGAAAAATTTGTTGCCTCACATCGTCGGCTAATATTTCAATAAAGCGGGAAAAGTTCCCGCCAAAGTTTACCCGTCAAAACAAAATTTGTCGGGGCATCGAATTTACACCTACAAAATGATCGTGGGCTAACGTTCGAATTTTCTCGGCTAAGATAGGCGTTGTAAATTGGTTCTGGCGTGAGTATTCAGCCGACAAATTAGAATTTTCGTCGAGAAAGGACTCTTGTACCGACAAATTTTTGCTTTGTCGGCTTATAATTGGTCGGCAAAATTATAATTTCTAGTAGTGCGACTATCTGAAGCCAGTGACGTACATTGAGAACAGCTTTGTTTTTCGAAAGGGAGATCCACTCGATTGCATGCTGTTCATTATCGAAGGGACAATGTGGACCTACGCGTCGAGAGATAGTCAAGCTGGGCAAGGAATCTCATCAGTGGCCACCAAGCCCCTTGGGAAAGGTCACTTTTACGGGGAAGAGCTTCTCGATTTGGCATCAGACAGTTTCAGTGAACTTCCAGTCTCCAGCAAACATGTCAAAAGTCAGACAAAGGTAGAAGCATTTGTGCTCATGGCCAAGGACTTGGAAACTGTAGTGTCCAGATACAAAATACATTGGGACTTGCTCAAATGTAATAACAATCCTGAAGAGAAGGAAAAGGTGGCACTTTCTACCGTTCGTCGTCGTTTCCGTACAAAGGCGCAACCCGTCCTGGCTAAAATGGGGGATGCCAATGGTGAGAGCTTGCCATCTACACCAGGTAATTATATCTTCAGAAACGTCAAAGCAGAGACGCTCAATTTATGGCCAAGAGTTCCATACACAACCCTAGCTGGGGACACTTTGTATAAGCTCTGACCTCAAAACACTAATATTATTGGTTGATAATTAGCCGTACGTTTCAATAATTAAGCAGTGGTAGCCACAATACCATTTCTGTCAGGAATATGTTTATGCATATTGGTCGTGTTCTGAAATTTTTTGCATGATACAGGTGCGATCGAGTTCGTCTACGTTAAACAAAGAAAGGCACCTGTCAATGAGGATCGATCTATATTTTTGTGAGTGGATCCTTCCAAATGTTTTGATGAAGACGTTTTGATAAATTTACATGCCTTTGATATTGATCTTGGATGAGACTAAATTTTAGATAACGATGATTAGATGACATTTAATTGATTTATATTTATTTTATGATTTATTTTCACCACATGGTCCATCATACATTGAGTATAGATTTATATGCAACCGTAGGTTAATTGCATGTGTTATTATTTATAGTAGATACTAGATAAACTAATAGACGCTAGTGAAGTAGATAGCATTACACAAGTAGACGCCATGTAAACACACATGCATGTACTTGCTCTAGAGATGTTAGTAATGTATTGTAGTTCTCCAGTTATCATTCACTCAAACTTTGTTTTTCGTCCCTCAGGACCTAGTGGGACGAAAATTGCAGTTAACGACAACGAGTGGACTTAACAGTAGTACGTCTTCCAACGAAGTAGGGTGATCATACTCTTTGTCTTTTATCTATTTGTGTTAATAAATAACCGAACATACGGTTATATTTGCACATCTCATGACTGCTGAATACTGATGCATTGACTACTGTGATGCTTTAAACTATTGTGACATGTAATAAAGGGATAAATCCTACTGTGTTTTCTAGTGGGGAAGTTGTGTTTAGTTTGACTTTTATTGCGGGATAATTTTAGTTGTTTTCCATTCGTCACTACTTTTGTGATGACTAGCACAATTCTACCTGTAGTTTGACGGCTAATTAGGTCGGGTGTGTCATTGCAAATGAGAAGTAATTTTCGCATGTACTTTTTATTTTTTCAAACACCTCTATTTATTTATGAGATTTAAATTGGATAAATAAAAAAAAAAATCAAACGATAAAAATAGGTTTGGAATAGGTTCAGTGGCAACCTCTTTCCCTCTTATCTCCCCCCTCTCTTCATCTGTTTCCCAACCCCCTCTAGGGTGGTTGTTCCCTGAGCTATGTCTCAGATTGAAAATTAAGTCTTCTTCTCTACTCGTTTCTTTTTTCTTTCTTCCATTTTCCTGAAGTCTAACCCAAAATCAGAGCCCTAATTTCTCACCCGCCCTCTCCTCTTCTTCCCATTTCCCCCTCTTCTCTTTCCCCACAACCTATCCTGCAACACTCAATTATCTCTCCTTCATTTTGGATATCAAATTTTCCATGTAAATGTACCCATTTCCAAAGCGAGTTTTCGCTTATGCACAGGAAGGTGTGCAGAACCAGAGACCGTCGTCTCGGCTTGTGTCTTTGTACGGTCTCTTCCCACCGCAATTGTTTCGTTGGTGTTGGAATTTTCGACGTCGGAGCTTCGCTGAGGACATTTGATAGAAGGTATGAACGATCCTCATTGCCAATATTTGATTTAGAAGCAAAAACTTTAACTAGACATGAATTATTTTTTTATGGTAAAATGTCTACAAGTACCAGTAAAACCAAAAGAATCAGCAACTCCATGACTGATAGATCCTTCATTATTCCCGAGCTCTCATACTACATTGGGCTGGGCATGCAATCAAGACCATATTGTGAAGATACAAGATCCGCAGAGAGTGCATTGACAAGTTATGGGTTTTGTGAAAGTAAGCGAGCTCGGACAAAGTAATAGAACTATGAAATAAATTTTGACCAATCAAGATCAACACGTCAAGTCACCTCTTGGCTTAGTGGGGACCAACACTTCACCGCAAGTTTGACTCGTAGACCTCTCGTCTGAAGTATGCAATCAGTTTTTTAAGCAACTCAGTCAGAGTCCACCAACACTCCGACCGGGGCCAGTGCTCCCGATGCTGTGGGGGCAATGTGGTCGTGCCCAAAAACCAGTTTGTGCACTTAAATGAGTTTTAACGAAAATTTGACTTTACGGATGAATTTCGACACAGGGCTAGTTGGAAAAGAAAGCTAAGACGCTGATGATCGTTGTGTCAAGTTTTCAGAATTTTCTACAAAGCCGTATAATTCTTCTAAATGCGACTCCACATTTACTCTCACATAGGTGACACTCATTAAGAATAGTCTGTTCTATTCCTCTTGATTACAAGATGTCAACATCATGAAACATAAGTACCCTAATCACTTCAGCAGTTAACACTCTTCCACCATAGGAATGAGGCATGTTGTGTGCTAACGTCATTGAATCATGCCAAACTAGTTTACCTATTAAACCTAAATCATGGAATCTCCAATCAGCTAAGGTTAAGTTTCCATTGGACCGATTCATTCATTGTATCAAACACAACAACACTTCATATCGCATTCCTTTTTTTTCTTTGAATGAATAGCCATAGTTTCCACCCAAACATGAATAATCTGCGTACTCATTGTTCAATACAAAACTGAAACTGTACTCTATTTTATTTGGGCAGTAACTCTTCGTCAAGAGTTTTTATTAACATCTTTATGAATACACAAGGGAAAGAAACACTGGTACACTATGGCCCTTCTAGATTTGCAAAGTTCCAAATTTTTGTGTGATCATACCATTTCATTGGGCCTTAACTGACACCTCTCTTCTGATAAAAAGTTGATGCCACACATGGCCTTTGAATGAAATGGTAGGATTTGGAGCAGCTGAGGAAGTATATGCAGGGTTCTTCCATAGAAAGAGGATCTAGAAGTCTGTCACATTAATCAGTTTATCTATTTCTGCACAAGCAGTGCTACGACCCGTTCTTAAACTTTTAATATATTTTCGTTCCATTTTATGTGAAATAACCAAAATACTCATGGTAGGGTTACAAAATTATTTTGGATCCCTAAGCTCAAGGTATGTTGTTAATGTTGTTTAACAAACTTTTTATTCAAGAACAATTTTTTTCACAGTACCACTGTATAATTTCTCCTTGTACATAAGGACACAGCTGATTCTCAAGGTTTCGGTCGGACTTTTTGTTTATTTCATATTCAAGCTCCTCTCCCATTGACTTTGGGGACCAATTATAATCTTATTCGAATATGTTTATACCATATTTAGGGCCTCCGTATTTAGACCTCGTATAAATACTTGGAGGACTCAAATATAATTATGTAATAAATAGAGGGGCAAATGTGTAATTATGGAGGGAGCCCTTATTCTATAAAAGGGATTTGGATCCTCTGGATCCCCTTTATGGGGATCCTAGGGATCAAGCAACAAGGACCGTTCATAAAAAATCGTGCAGCTACAATTAAATGCTTTTTACGCAAAACGAGACAGCTTCATTTTTAAAAATATAAAAATCATTTAATTGTAGCCGCACGATTTTTGATGAACGGCTCTTTTTGCTTGATCCCTAGGATCCCCATGAAGGGGATCCGGAGAGGATCCAAATCCCTATAAAAGGACTCCCTCCCCTCTTCATTAAGGGAGGCTTGAGCCAAGATGAGGCTAAGAGGGCAAAACACAAGGCCAAAGGCCTCCAGAAATATCAACAATCAGTGTGGACGTAGCTCGTATATTGGAGTGAACCACGATACATCTTGTATTATTTACTTTCTTGCAGATTCACGGTTGGATTTGTGTTGTACCAAGACTTCCGGTTTTGTGCATCAACATTTAGCGCCGTCTGTGGGAATCGACACAAAAATTTATGTCGGTTCTTTTTCAATTTTTAATCACACCACCGTGAAACCTTACACCCTCCACGGTGAATCTGCAAAGAAACCACCAAAACAGCCTTAGATTTCTCAGTCAAGCCATTGCTCATAAGCCGACTTTTCTCTTCCAATCACAAGGAAATCTGAGATCTTTATCGTTTTTTCCTCAATCACGTATGAGGAACTTGCAAAAAAAGAAAAAGGAGGAGCAGATCTCACTCACTCTCTCTCTCTCTATCTCTCTCTCTCTCTCTCTTTGAGATACCAAAAAAAAAAAAGAAAAAGAAAAGAGAGCAGAATCTCTCTCCTCTCTCTCTCTCTCCTCTCCCTCCATTTTCTCTCTCTAACCACACACAGAGACAGACCCAGAAAATCCATTTTCCATTACCCTCTCTCTCTCTCTCTACTATGGTTCTCTGCTACTCTCGCAACCCTTCTCTCCTCTGCACACCCTCCCCGCCACCCACGACCTTGGTGTCCGCGCCGTCGCCATCCAAGTCAAGGACGCCGTCTCCACCTTCACAGCCAGTGTTGCCCACGTCTGAATCTGGCTCTTCATATTCGTCTCATACACCAGCTCGTTCATCGGAAACAGCACCATCCCTTCGTTGTTCGCCAAGACGACGGAGTTGAGTCCGCTCTTGCTTGCCCTGACATCCTCGGCGCTAAACTCGGCGAACTCACGGAATCCGGTGAAGCCCTTGACGTAGGACACCGCCGATTTGAGATCCTGCACGTTGCCGACGGCGTGGTCGAGGTGGAGGGTTCTGAAGTCGCTTGGGAACGACGACGTTAGGGATTTGAATCCTGGGAGGAACCAGAGGTTGGGGTGAGGGCTCAGAGAACGGCAATGATGGCAAAAGGCTAACTTGGAACAAGCCTTCTAATGGGGTAGCTTCTTTTTGGTTTCTTCCGCCTTCACTCCTTCAGTGAAGACTATGGAGCAGGCGGTAATCACCGAGAAATAGAAGAACCCACACGGAAGTGCGTGGGTGCGCAGAGATGAAGAAAGCACTGTGCAGAAGAAGCTTCTTTTTTGTTTTCTTCCGCCATGGACAATCTGTTCACTTACTCAAATATGGTTCGATGGGTAAGGTCCGTCATCATGGGCCGGTTTAGGGAGTTTGAGCGACTTGGGACGGTTGTTCTCGGAGTTCTGAACCAGCGGATCTGGTCAGGAAAACAGAATCCCTAGCAGCGAGGGCGAGGATATCAGAGCAGGAGACGACCCTTCATGGTTTTATGTTTCTGTCAAAGTTCCTGAGAAGCGTGTTGAGGAAGCTGTCGGTGCCAGATCCGTTGCCTGAGATTTTGTCTTTTTCAATTTCCAGTTTCATCACGTGATGGGCCAGTTCAATTGACGCCGCTCCAAGATCTCGTCTGTGATAGATCTCGTCTGTCGCTCGCTCCAAGATCTTCCTCAACGACATGTTTGATTGTTTGAAGCAACCCACACCCGGAGAAGCGTTATTGCTCGGATTTGTTTTTTACGCTGTCGTATATCGGTGTCGCTGGCGATTTGTGTAGACGGGAGAAAGAGCCGAGATAAAACATCTCCGTTGATGGCGGTTTTGCTGTGAGACCCACCCAGTTTCCCATGGTGAGCAAGCAACCGATGGATGATCACTCTCAATCTCCTGATCAACGGTTGATTCCTCCGCTCCGAAGCCAGCTATTTAATTTGATCCAGACAACCATTCATACCCACCAGTGGAAGAAGATAAGTCTTCTTTATTTTTGTGTTATTGCATGAGTCCTCATGATTCTTAAAGCTTTCTGCAGAATTAAAGGCTGTCCCTATATATATATTATGGAAAGTGAGATCTGTTGCTCCATCATGCGGGCCTGTGTGTTATTGGAGGCGACCCTTCTTCAGTTCTCTCCACGTGAATAATGCAGATAAAGCAGAGAAGGTTATGGGACCTACGTTCCCAAAGCTCCATGTGAATGATGCCTCCAACACCTTCTTTAACGAAAGTGAAACATTCAGAATATTTGTTAGTGAGGGGTGCTGGTGTTGGAACCTAACCTGCCTCTAAAGTCGAAGGGCCAAGGCCGAATGGCCGAGAAGAAAGAAGGGCCGAATGGCCGAGAAGAAAGAAGAAGAAGCCGAATGGCCGAGAAAGAAGCCTCCAACGGCTAGTTTTTTGTTTAGTCAAGGGAGTGCCAAGTGTACACTCCAGATTAAATCACTAAACTCCAAAATGGAGGGTTAGGATTTAATCTGGAGAAAGAAGGATTTTAATGTTTAAAATTGTCTAAACTACTTACTTTTGTACTAAGGTATGGGTGATGGAAATGTACCATACCTTTGAAAATCTTGCATCTTAATGAAGTATGGATGCTGCAATTGGCAGTGTGTGCAATCAGAAAAAGATCACTCCAAAAATCAATCAAAAATCTTCTCTCAAAAAATCCCAAGAAAACCGGTGCAACAAGCACCAAGAAAAACCAAAAAACACAAAACTTTATCATGGTATCAGAGCTTTGTTTTTTATCTGAGAAACCTTTCTGGGCGTAATTTGTGCAAAAAAAAATCAAAACATTTGGAGCACCAACGAAGTGTTCTCAACCAACACAACCACCAAAAATTCTGGAAATGAAGGGAGCAAGCAGCAGTGAGCTAAAAGCCCCAATCTTTGATGGAGAAAACTATGATTTTTGGAGAATAAGAATGACAACCATTTTCAAATCCTATGATCTATGGGATATGGTTTAGCACGGCTATGAACTACCTGAGATGGAGTTTGATGCTCTAGAACAGGAGCTCACAGAAGAACAAACCAAAGTATTGAAGCAGAATCGAATGGAAGATGCCAGGGCACTTGGAATCATTCAAGGTGCTGTTTCAGACACCATTTTCCCAAGGATAGCAAATGAAGAGACAGCAAAGGGAGCTTGGGAAGTTTTACAACAAGAATACAGAGGAGACTCTAAAGTTAGAAAGGTAAAACTTCAGTCCCTTAGAAGAGATTTCGAGTATACAAGAATGAGAGAAAATGAGCTGTTAAAAGATTACTTCACTAGACTGTTTGATGTTGTAAACAAGATGAAAACATATGGTGAGGATCTGCCAAATGAGAGAATTGTCCAGAAGCTGTTGATTAGCTTAACTAAACCTTATGATTCAATAGTGAGTGTCATTGAAGAAACCAAAGACACTGAAACTCTCAGTGTGCAAGATGTGATGGCATCCTTGAGAGCTTTTGATCAAAGGCTCGAAAGGCATGCAGATCTTGTACCAGAGAAAGCTTTCCAATCACTCAGCGTTGGATCTGGTAGTTAAGCTAGTGCAAGCAACCAGAAACCACAGTGGAAGGGCAAGAACAAGAGATGGGAAGGAAAAGGGTATCACAACTCTAGACCAAACCAAGGCAGCAATTACAACACAGGTCTAAAGACCAAACAACAATGCAAGCACTGTGATAAGTTCCACCTTGGGGAGTGTTGGTTCAAGGACAAGCCTAGATGCCACAAATGCAACAAATTTGGACACATTATGAAGGACTGCAGATCAAAGAATGTGCAGCAAGTGAACTGTGCCAACCAAGTAAATGAAGAAGCAAATGTGTTCTGTGCTTTCAGTGCTCAAGTGGAGAAAAACAATGAAGTGTGGTACATTGATAGTGCTTGCAGCAACCACATGACTGCACATGAGTCACTACTCATCGACATTGACACAAACTTTACTGGAAAAGTGAAAATGGGTGATGGCAACATTGTCAAGGCCACTGGTAGAGGAACTCTAGTCATCAACACCAAGAAAGGAAGAAGATGCATAAGGGAAGTCTTGCTAGTGCCTGGATTGGATGAGAACCTACTAAGTGTGGGTCAAATGATGGAGCATGGCTATTTCCTACTCTTTGGGGGAACTGCGGTTGAGATCTATGATGACAGATCCCTGTCAAATGTGGTGACTAAAGTAGAAGTGAAAAACAGAAGCTTTCCACTTGCGCTGGAGTACTTAGAAAAAGTGGCAAAGAAAGCAAGTGTGATAGGCTCTATGAAGCTATGGCACAAGAGGCTTGGTCATTTAAACATGACAAGCTTACAAAATATGCAAAAGAATGAAATGGTGCAAGGGATACCAAAGATGGATCAATGTGATGAAATCTGTGAAGGGTGTGTTTTTGGCAAGCATCACAGAGATTCATTTGAAGCAGGAAAAGCTTGGAGAGCAACAAAACCACTAGAGCTGATTCACACAAATGTGTGTGGACCAATGAAAACAGCAACAATCAGTGGAAATAGATATTTTCTAAGACTACTCACGGATGTGTTGGGTATATCTTATGAGGTTTAAGTCTGAGGTATTCACTATATTCAAGAAGTTTAAGGCAATGGTGGAATTGCAAAGTGGATACTCAATCAAAAGGCTGAGAAGTGATAGGGGATGTGAGTACACCTCACATGAATTCAATGCATTCTGTGAAGATGTGGGTTTGGAAAAGCAACTTACTGTGGCATACTCACCACAACAGAATGGAATTGCAGAAAGGAAGAATAGAACAATAGTTGAAATGGCTAAATCTATGATGCATGAGAAAAACATGCCATATACATTTTGGGGTGAAGCTGTGAACACCTCAGTGTATCTATTGAATAGGTGTCCTACAAAAGCTTTGGAAAATAAGACTCCATTTGAAGTGCTCAGTGGAAGAAAGCCCTCTGTGAAGCATTTGAGAGTGTTTGGCTCAGTGTGCTACACTCTCATTCCTAACCAACTAAGGCATAAGCTGGAGAAGTCAAGCAACAAAGGAGTGTTTGTAAGGTATAGAACCAATGAGAAAGGGTACAGAGTCTACAATGTGTCAACACAAAAAATAATTCTATCAAGGGATGTCATCTTTGATGAAGACTCAATGTGGAACTGGGAAACGAAGGTAGAGAAGAATGATAGCCTCTCTCTGCAACTAGACCTCAACAGAAGGCAAACAAGGGAGCCTATTGAGATCTCAGTTCAAGAAGAAAGTGCACAAAGTGGTAACATACAAGGGACTTCACAGCAAATCACCACAAGTTCACAGTCAAGTCAATCACAGCAATCAACACCAAGTTCAACTCCAGTGAGATTGAAAAATCTGGATGAGATATATGCTACATGTAATTACTGTGTAATAGAACCAGAGTCATATGAAGAAGCTGAGAAAGACAAAGCTTGGAAGAAAGCAATGAAGGAAGAGCTTTAGATGATTGAAAAGAATGACACTTGGGAAATGGTAAATCGACCAAGTGACAAGCCCGTGATTGGTGTGAAGTGGGTATACAAAGTGAAGCTAAACCTAGATGGTTCTGTGCAGAAGAACAAAGCCAGACTAGAAGCTAAAGGCTACTCACAGAAGCCTGGTGTAGACTTCAATGAAACCTTTGCTCCAGTAGCAAGGTTAGACACCATAAGGACTTTGATAGCCCTTGCAGCCAAGAAGGGTTGGAAGCTGCATCAATTGGATGTTAAATCTGCATTTCTAAATGGAGTGCTTGAAGAGGAAGTGTTTGTAGAACAACCTCAAGGCTTCACGAGTCAAGAGTTTCCAGAGAAAGTGTACAAGTTAAGGAAGGCTCTCTATGGCCTAAAGCAAGCCCCAAGAGCTTGGTACAGTGAGATCGACTCCTATTTCACTAAGAAAGGATTTCAGAAAAGTCCTAGTGAAGCTACACTCTACATCAAAACTGGAAACAACAACAAGACTCTCATTGTTTCAATCTATATGGATGATGTGATCTACACTGGAAATGATGCTGCAATGATTGAAGAGTTCAAAGAGGAAATGATGTAGAAGTATGAGATGACTGATCTCGGCCTCTTGCATCATTTTCTTGGCATTGGGGTGATTCAAGGAGCAAGTAGCATTTTCATTCACCAAAGGAAGTATGCAGAAACCTTGCTTGAGAAGTTTGGACTGAAGGGGTGCAAACCAGTCTCTACACCCCTAATTGCAAATGAAAAACTTAAGAGTGATGATGTAAGTGAGGCTGCAGATGCAAGCCTTTACAAAAGCATTGTTGGCAGTCTATTGTATCTAACTGCAACAAGGCCAGACCTTATGTTCCCAGCAAGTCTACTGTCTAGATTTATGCAGAATCCTAGCAAGACACACATGGGCACAGCTAAGAGAGTGCTAAGATATGTGCAAGGAAGCCTAGATTATGGGTTAAAATATGAGATGGGGAAGTCATCTATCCTAATTGGATTATGTGACAGTGACTGGGGTGGCAGTGAAGATGACAGCAGAAGCACATCGGGCTATGCTTTCACCTTCGGATCAGGGGTATTTTCGTGGGCCTCTGTGAAGCAACAAAGTGTTGCACTGTCCATAGCCGAGGCAGAGTATGTTAGCGCATCAGAAGCTATAACTCAAGCTATTTGGCTAAGGTTCATACTTAAAGACTTTGGCGAATTGCAGGTTGAAGCCACACCTCTTTTGTGCGATAACACCTCTGCAATTGCCATGACCAAAAACCCAGTGTTCCATCAGAGAACAAAACACATCAAGAGAAGATATCATTTCATCAGAGAAGCATTGCAGAACAACACAATCAAGCTAATATATTCACTAAGGCATTGCCGAAGGATAGATTCAATTACCTGAGGGGTTTGCTCGGTTTGACTCCAAGAAGCAGTTTAGAAGGGAGTATTGGAACCTAACCTGCCTCTGAAGTCGAAGGGCCGAGGCCGAATGGCCAAGAAGAAAGAAGGGCCGAATGGCCGAGAAGAAAGAAGGGCCGAATGGCCGAGAAGAAAGAAGAAGAAGCCGAATGGCCGAGAAAGAAGCCTCCAACGGCTAGTTTTTTGTTTAATCAAGGGAGTGCCAAGTGTACACTCCAGATTAAATCACTAAACCCCAAAATGGAGGGTTAGGATTTAATCTGGAGAAGGAAGGATTTTAATGTTTAAAATTGTCTAAACTACTTACTTTTGTACTAAGGTATGGGTGATGTAAATGTACCATACCTTTGAAAATCTTGCATCTTAATGAAGTATGGATGCTGCAATTGGCAGTGTGTGCAATCAGAAAAAGATCACTCCAAAAATCAATCAAAAATCTTCTCTAAAAAAATCCCAAGAAAACCAGTGCAACAAGCACCAAGAAAAACCAAAAAACACAAAACTTTATCAGTGGAAAGAAACCCACTCACCCGACACCATGAGGAGAAAACCAAGAAGAAGTACAGCTGGACTGCTGAGATTGAAGGGAAGGGAGAGATCTAACTATTGCCGATTTAATTTTCTTATCTTTTGGAGACATTTGTATAACCTCACCAGAGGGTAATCATAAATGAAGAAAGAAGTAGCACGCCCAAAAAAAAAACAAAAACAAAAAAGGGTTCATTAATACCCCAAAAATTTTCGGCAAACTCGCCGTCATTATCACCAACCAGGTGATCAAAGTACATTCAGTACTCCAAAATTATTTCGGCAAACTCGCCGCCATTATCAACCAGGTGATCAAAGTACATCCAGTACTCCAAAATTATTTCGGCAAACTCGCCGCCATTATCAGCAACCAGGTGATCAAAGTACATCCAGTACTCCAAAAATTATTTGGCAAACCTGCCGCTATTATCACCAACCAGGTGATCAAAGGTACAACCCGTACTCCAAAAAAATCATACACGAGCATCACTCATGTCAATCATACATAAACATTCATGAACATCACTCATGTCAACATTCATGAGCATCACTCATGTCAATCAGCTTCGAAAGCTTCATTTACAGAGCTCTAACTTCACTTACAGAGCTTTAACTTCAAAAGTTTTACTTACATAGCTCTAACTTCACTTACAGAGCTCTAGCTTCGAAAGCTTCATTTACAGAGCTCTAACTTCAAAAGCTTCACTTACAGAGCTCTAACTTCAAAAGCTTCATTTACAGAGCTCTAACTTCACTTACAGAGCTCTAACTTCGAAAGCTTCATTTACAGAGCTCTCAATTCACTTACAGAGCTCTAGCTTCGAAAGCTTCATTTACAGAGCTCTCACTTCACTTACAGAGCTCTAGCTTCGAAAGCTTCATTTACAGAGCTCTAACTTCAAAAGCTACAATTACAAAGCCTCAGAGCTACAAATACAAAGCTTCAGAGCTACAAATACAAAGCTTCAGAGCTATAATTACAAAGCTTCACCTATAAAGTTTCAGTGCATGGCATACCAAAACCGCCGCCAGCCGAACAACCACCACTTCGGCCTATACATGGATCCAATTTCAAGTCTCCAGCCAAAAGACTCTCTTGATTGAAAACTTGGGGGACTACACTTGCCATATATTGGGCCCCTGCACTTGAGCCTCATACTTACCATTTATTGGGCTTCATGAAAATATTTGGAGCACTCAGCCCATTATTCATGTATTGAGGAGAGAACCCTTATTCTATAAAAAGGACTCCCTCACCTTCATTAAAAGAGTATAGCCCACTATTTATGTATTGAGGAGCGGCCCTTATTCTATAAAATGGACTCTCTCACTTTCATTACAAAGCACCGCCCACTATTTATGTATTGAGGAGCGAGCCCTTATTTTATAAAAGGGACTCCCTCGCCTTCATTAGAGAGCATCGCCGCCTGCTGAGCAACCGCCTCGCCGCGAGCATCACCTCTAGCCCATCACTTATATACTGAGGAGCGAGCCCTTATTCTATAAAATGGACTCCCTCGCCTTCATTAGAGAGCACCACCTGTTATTCATGTATTGAGGAGCGAGCCCTTGTTTTATAAAAGGAACTCCCTCACTTTCATTAGAGAGCACTGCCGCCAGCCGAGCAACCGCCTCGCCACAAACAACGCCTTTAGTACCATATATTGGGCCTCCACATTTGAGCCTCATGAAAAATACTTGGGGGACTCAGCCCATTATTCATGTATTGAGGAGAGAACCCTTATTCTATAAAAGGGACCCCTCACCTTCATTAGAGAAAAACTCTCAGCCCATCACTCATGTATTGAGGAACGAGCCCTTATTCTATAAAAGGGACTCCCTCACCTCTAGCCGAAAAACCTCACCTCTAGCCGAACAACCTCACCTCCATCACTTCATGTTGAGCATCGCCACATGTTAAGTACCAGTTCTAGACGACCTCTAGTTACTTCAAACCACACATGGACTGGATTTCAAGTCTTCAGCCAAAAGACTCTCTTGACTGAAGACTTTGGGGACTACTGTTTATACCATATTTAGGGCCTCCGTATTTAGACCTCGTATAAATACTTGGAGAACTCAAATGTAATTATGTAATAAATAGAGGGGCAAATGTGTAATTATGGAGAGAGCCCTTATTCTATAAAAGGACTCCCTCCCCTCTTCATTAAGGGAGGTTTGAGCCAAGATGAGGCTAAGAGGGCAAAACACAAGGCCAAAGGCCTCCAGAAATATCAACAATCAGTGTGGACGTAGCCTTTATATTGGGGTGAACCACGATACATCTTGTGTTATTTACTTTCTTGCAGATTCACGGTCGGATTTGTGTTGTACCAAGACTTTCGGTTTTGTGCATCAATAGAATAAGAATGCGATGTTAGAGATTAAAAAACTAAATAAGATAGATCATTAATGTACCAATCTGGCTATGGAGTTTGATTACTTCATCAACCCCAAAAGAAGAGGAACGACGACCAATTAGTATTACAGTCTAGTGGTTTTCTTCTTCATTTGTAAGTGAGAGGTTTTAAGATCGATTTTCACCAAAGGCGAAATTGAATTACATTATTGCTAACTTATTGTGAGGCTAAGCCCACCCTGCTCCTTAGTGTAGATAGTATTGTTTTTTCAAAAAAAAAAAAGGGAAAGACCAAGAAGCCACCTTTCGATTATTCTTTTGAGAGTACTTTGTCAAGCAGAGCAACTTGCAAGAAAAAATTGACTCTAATTCGGAAAAAAAAAAAGAAAAAAAAAACAGCAACAACGCACAAGATTAAATAGAGTTGTGAAAAATTACAAAAATATGTGTTTATCATTTTGCTCAAGAACCTTGTCCGTTAGCTTAAAAAACTTGTTGTTCAAGTGATTAAGAATATTTATCTTATCCCGAAACTCAAGACTCTGTGTTCGAATTCTCTTTCCTAATTCTACCATCCTTTGGTGTGTGGAAATCTAGCACCTAGCAAGGCTTGGGCCATTAAATCATTTTGTACATTTAGGCCCATTTAACGGGCCTTAGATTCACGGATTGTTTCAAAGAGAAGCCCTACCTTTTTTACAAGAGAGTTTTAACGAAAAGTCCGCGGTACTGTTCACTTTAACGAAAAACCACATTTTTACACTAAAAAGTCAAACCTGGTACTATTCACTTTACTCTTTATTTTGTCCTTATCGTTAAAACTCAAAGTTTTCAAGCCCTTTTAATTAGTTTTCATTTTTTACAAAGGGCAACGAAGAACACACGCAGAGTAAACAGTGATCGTCGTCCCCCAGTCCAATTAGCAGCTAAAAAATCAACAAAAATGGCGGTCGTTCTCGGAAACGTACGGTGCTCGTCCTTGTTCGGTCATGCAGCGGAGTTACTATGTCCGCCGCTGTGTGTGCCGCTCATCGAGGGAACCAGGAAACCAACCCCAACACTGAAATCCCGACCCTGACGCGAGGTCTGACTTTTAATTGTTTCTCAGCAGAATATTAATCAAACTAATTTTCCTGCAACTTTCATTTTCACAGCAACATTAAATTAGTTGTTTGCGTGTTCTGATTAGTGATTAATTACCATTTGTTAACGACTTGGACTTGGATTAATTATTATATGTTCACGACTTGGGCTTGGATTAATTATCATATGTTAAGGAGTTGGATTATCATATGCTCGTATATGTTCTTGGTGTACATATAGTGGTTGCTAAGTGTGAATCCAAACAGGTGTAGAAGCGAATGTTTTCTGCTAATCAAAGGCTTGATTTCTTCGTCAAATGCCAGTTTAATCTGCATATTTCTGAGATGAAAGTTGTTATTTAGTATTATTTTCAATCCGATTCCCGACTCGGTCATGTTCGATTTGTAAGGTTTGCATAATTTGGTTTGGTAAAACAACAAGCACATTACAAAAAGACTTGGGACTTGGGAGAGAAGAAAATTAACAACCTTGGTCAATGCTACTACCTGCCATTATGATAAAGGAACTTAAACAGCTCGTAGCTTGTCTAAAACGTAACACTAATTCTATATTAACAAGTATAACTTTGATTTGTTTTCGAAAAGGGATTTTCTAGATTATAACATCATCATTTGCATGAAACATCTAGCTATTTGCTTAAGTTTCTGCCACTCGAATGCGCTCTCTCTCTCTCTCTCTCTCTCTCTCTCTCTCTCTCATTGGAAATGGCTTGCTACTGTTTATATTCTCATTGGAAATGTGCAGGTTGGTATATATATTGAATCTCTCTATACATTTACTTTCAACAATTTTTCCATGTTTGGCAGTCGGGTCTGTGGAGACCGTTCTGAGTATATTACGTAATTGTTTGATTTGTGGCGAGACAGACTTTTATCCAGATGGAAGGTACAAAAACAGAAGAGATGAGACAAAGAGCTATAACAATAGAGGAAGCTTTAAGAGACAAGGGGACGAGAAGAAGAAAGAAAAAAAAGCTGCAAAAAGAGACGATGAGATAAGGCAGAAGATTCGGATGAAGAAGGTAGATGTATGCAAGTGGATACATGAAAATAATTTCCCTGATGATATCAAGAATGAAATCATGAATAGCCTAGTGCAAGCATTGAAAAAAAACAAAGAAGATGTCCACAACCCATTCCTTATTCTCCCCTGGCCTGGCATACCAAAAGATCTGTAATATATCTTTTGATGGATACACTTAGAACAGTATGTTCTTCAAAACTCAATCTCTCACCGTCTATTAATTGCATCCATTTTCACTGCAATATTGTTCTGATTATATATGTCTCTATGTGCACGCGCACGTGTTATTATATAGGTGAATATGCTTAAAGACGGATGAAAAAGTGTTGACGTTCATATGCGACTATCTAAAGCCAGTGATATACAGCGAGAACAAGTTCGTTTTTCGAATGGAAGATCCACTCGATTGCATGCTGTTCATTATAAAAGGGACAAATGTGAACTTACGCGTCGTCGAGTGATAGTCATGGTGGGCAAGGAATCTCATCAATGGCCATCAATCCCCTCGGGAAAGGTCACTTTTACGGGGAAGAACTTCATTATTGGGCAAACTGTTTCACCGAAGTTCCAGTCTCCAGCAAACATGTCAAAACTCGGACAAAAGTGGAAGCATTTGTGCTCATGTCCCAGGACTTGGAAACTGTAGTCTCCAGATGCAAATCATATGGTGAGAGCTTGCCATCGACAACAGGCAATTCTTATCTTGAGAATCGTCACAGTTGAGACGCTCAAATTATGGCCAAGAGTTCCATACACAACTCTAGCTGGGTACATTTTGTATACCTCTGGCCTCGAAACAATTTGTTGATATTTAGCCAGGGTAGCGTTTCTATGTTTTTGTATTCATCATGTGCAATCTAAACCTTATATATATAGAGTGTTTGATGTTAGATGTGTTTTGAGAATCAAACAGCAAGGGTTTAGCACAAGTGGTTTAAGTAATTAAGTCAACTTGCGTGTTTTGTTGATGGTTTTTAAACTTACGCTTCTTCTATTTTACACGACCAAATAGTCAACAAAAACCCAACCCCATATCATGTGAGAACGCTAGAGAGATCAACTATGGGTGCGTGCGTAAAGGCCCCTGAACTTTGTCCCATGTTTAGTTTTCGTCCCTGAACTCTTATATTAGTTTCTTGCGTCCTCCAACTTAACTTTGTGTTGCACAATTAGTCCTTCTGTCAAATATGTTATCTTTTCCGTTAAATTTAAGGGTATAATGGTCTTTTTAAGTTATGAATTATAAGATTCCCAATATGTGAATGATATCCCTTTTTAAATTAATTTTCCCGCAAAAAAAAGGCTTATTGTGATATGCCTTTGCCCAAAAAAAAAAAGAAAAAAAGTCTAATTGTGATATGCAGTTTTCCTATTTAATCCAATTGTTTATCATATGAGTTAACAACTTAGTGGGGGTGTTGCCTTAAGGACTCGTCTTTTATTGATGTATAAACTAATTGTTTATCTTATGCAATTTTTCGGCATAACTCAAGAGTTATCTAAGTTTAATAATAATAATAGATTAATACTAAAACAACAAATTGTGCTAAAGATCACCAAAAGTATCCATAACATAATAACTTCATCAAAAGTACCAACATTACCAAAATAAAAATACCAGCCTTACCAAAATACAAAGTTTACTACACAAAATATGTACCAATTCTACAACCACAAATAAGATTCCTTTGGGCTAGCAAATTGTCATATTTGCCCACCACAAAAAGGTCATGTGCAAGGCATGTGATCATATTTAACGGAAAATGTAACAAACTTGACGGAAAGGACTATTCGTGCAACACAAACTTAAGTTGGAGGATGAGCGAAACTAATATAAGAGTTGAGGGATGAAAACTAAACTTATAATATAGTTCAGGGACCTTTTCTATTATTTACCCGATCAACTATTTAGATCAAATTTATTAAATCATATTACATCGTTGTTAACTATTGGATTAATCATTATATATTAATTAACATACTTATTTTTTATTGTTGACTTACATTAAAATGATTTGCAAATTTGATCTACCTAGCATTAGTCAGTCTACGTGAGAATGGAAAGGATTTCAAACTTTCTATTTTGAATCTTTGATTGGCCAAATTTACAATTGATACTCATGAAATAGTGAGGTTGGATATCTTTAATTATACAATATGGTAGTTACTGTTCAAGGCCGTTTATGAGTTTTTAGTGGCCTAAGGCGAGAAACTAAAATGAGTCTATTTTCGACACATTATTTTCACAAGAAAAATTAAATGTACGAATATTTTCTATAGATCATTTTTCTGGGCTTAAACATATTAATATGACTAAAATAAATATATTCGAATTTCTTCTATTATGTCTTAGAGTCAAAATCATCAATCACACATTTACAAAATCAAGTCTTTACAAATATCTTTCTCAATGCACAAGATTGGAACAAGATTGCCAATCCATTTCATCTTTCATGTGTTATAGTCGACCAAAAGTAATTTTTAAACAACTTCAGTCGAATTATCTCTTTCTTAGCTTCTTATACCGTGAAAGAACTAAAACTAGGCTGGGAACTTATTTGAAGGAAGATTGAGAAGGAGCGAATGGAAAGGAAGAAAAAGAGGGGAATTTTGTTTGCACAGCAACGGCCATATTTAGGGGTGGAAAAAAGAATAGTGAAAATCTCAAACCGTACAAAAAAAAAACTCGAAACTGAACTGAAAAAATTCCCAAACCGAAAATCTAAAAAATTTTGGTATCGATTCCGAATCATTCGGTATAGGAATCGGTCTCACAATCTGACTTTTTTCAATAATCCCAGACCCAACCGAAGTTAAAATATATATAGTTTTAGATATTATAAGCCTTTGGATTGGTTGAAAATTTAATCTCAGGCGTTCATTCAAAATGAAACCCAAACTCTCCCAACGACCTCACCTTCACTTTCACTCCGTATCCAAGTTTGAAACTCTCCGACCAAACCCGATCTTCACTCCTTAACTCTGTCTCTCTCTCTCTCTCTTGACCTCCACTCTTTCCCACACATACACTCTCTCGACCATACCTTCATAATTGATACAACTTCCTCTGCATTCGATAATCAATACAACCACCTATGCTTCTTTCTACTTCTCTCTTCATTAAGGTAATCTTCTTGTCTTCATCAGATAATCTTCATGTGGTAAAGTCTGTTTGTGGCTTCAATTCGTTTTCAATTTGGGCATTTGAATTCTAGGGTTTTGGATTTGAGGGAATTTCATGTTACATTTCCTTTGCAATTTGGGGTTTTTAATCATATGGTTCTTCTACAATTCGTTTATTTCCTCCTCGAAGCTAACAAGCCCGAGCTCCTTCGCCTCCTCCTTGAACTCTCTCTGTGAAATCAGAACTTGCAGCCAAACACGAAGAGCCAATACTACAATTAGAGGTTTCAAACGACAATCCGTGTAGGAGATTTGGGAAATACCTACCTGTACTGAAATCCCAAATTTTTTTCAGGAATACCGAAATTTTGATTCGATTTTGGTTTTCAGAATCTCTTCCCGAAAATTTTCGATTTTAAATTTGGGATACCATTTTCAATTTGAGATCCTTTACCAAACCAGCCTTAGCCATATTACCGTCCAAGAGGCGAGGTTTGACTAACTCGAATGGTAATTCACCTTAGTCTTTAGTTTGACTTAAACATTTAGCAGTGAGGGAATAAATGGCTTTGTGAATGATGAAATCAACTCAGTTTACCATGAGTGAGTGTACGTGTTGTATATATAGCTTTACATCAATCAATCAGTTACAAGATAGACTCATCTCAAATAACAAATTTACAAAATTATATACTTGTGAAAATAGTGGAAAATAAGATTAATCCAAAGAGTATATATGTTGAAGAGTTACAGAAGAATGCAAACTGTTTCTCAGCATATTCCAACTGTTTGGCAGCACAGTTGGGCGGGAATGATTTTCAAAAGTCTCTGGCACATCAAGATTCCCTCCTCTTTTACATAAAATGGCCAAATACAAGGTGTAGGACTTGGATCCTCTCCGAATCATTTTCGTGGAAATCCTCCTAACCAATTGATAGCAACCGTTGATATAAATCCAACGGCCAAATTATTTTTACCTCTTTCTCTCTCTTCCCCCACCCCCCACACCCCGACTCCTCTTTCTCCCACACTTCGAAGCACCCACCATCGCCACACCTGCATCTTCTCAATCGTCTTCAGCCTCAGCCCACCCCAATTAAATTCCTTGTTAACTTTTGTATTTCTTATCTTTGAATCGTTAATTTTTACAGTATGTTCTTCAGTGATATTTTTGTAGGTCCTTTGATTTGGGACTTTATTCAACAGGAAGACGAAGAATCTGCAGCATGGGAGGTTGGGGTGGGAGAGAGCCAGAAAGGGTTGCTAGGTTGTGTACGATGTGGAACTACAGTGGGAGGGAGGGTGTCCAGAATTTTTTTTGAAGTATTTATACATCCATTGGACATTAGCTTTAGAATTGGCTAAGGGAGATTATATTCACACACCCCAAATTACTTCTCTCACACCCTTTTAATTTTTTAATATTTTTCTATCAAGTGTTAGTGTTGTGTAGAAAATATTAAAAAATTAAAAAGGTGTGAGAGAAGTAATTTGGGGTGTGTGAATATAATCTCTCTTGGCTAAAACGGCTATTTCTTTAAGGGCTAGTAGAAGGATCCAACACTCGGTGGAAGACCATAGTCACGAACAGAATAAAAATGGAAGTTTTTTGGGGAAGTCTGGGATGCTGGTTCAAATCCAGTTCGTAACATGGTGGTCGTGGGTTGGGCTGAATTGAGGGAGAAAGAGCAGTTGAGGGGAAGAGAGCAAGGGGAATAGAGAGTAGCGGAAAGGGAGAAAAGACGGCAAACTCATTTGGCCGTTGGATTTGTATCAACAGATGAGATTAAACGGTCAAAGGATCCCCATGGAAATGATTTGGAGAGGATATGAGTCTCAAGTGTCATGGATTTTAAAGTGGGAATATGAAGTCAATAACGAATTGTGTTATATTATCAGCTAATTTCAATGGATAGAACTTAGGTTGAGTTATATTTTCCATTCATTTTAGTTTGACGCGACACAATTTGTTAAAATATTTAGTATGTCACGAAAATAATATGAACACGACAAACACAATATAATCACTATGTCTAAGGCAAGCACCTAGACACTCTTTACTTTTATTGAACACCTATATTAATTATGATGGTGACCACTTTAGGGAAAAGCCAAGCAATTTGAGACTCATTGTTTGATTGCCCACTTTAGGTAAAAGCCAAGCAATTCTCTCCACGAGGGACAAAAACATCGAATTAACATCAGACAAAATATTGGCTTATACGTAGACTTGGCATTCGTGTCGTGTTTTTTGTGTCCGCGTCATACCCGGTATCTTAACGGGTCGTGTCGTGTAACACCCGTTAAAATAAACGGGTAAAATAACCCAACCCGAAATCGACCCGATAATATTAACAGGTAATATAACCCGACCCGTTACCCGTTAAGGAAAATATATTTTAAACAAATAAATAATCATATAAAAAACATAATACTAAATAAATTTATACATACTATATTATCACATTCAAAACATAAAAATAAATTTGTCTTTCAAGTATTACATATTTACATACCCGAAATAAGAGCATAATAAAAATAAAAAAAAAATAAAAAAACATTAGAACATTACAAAATATCAAATGTTCAAAAGATTTGCAAAATTAAGGGAGTTATGTTTCAAGGTTTGGAACCTTACACATTTTTTTACAATCAAACTCGTCAATTTTCATCAATCACTATGGGAAATGGTATTGGAACTTTGACTTGATATATTGATGATATTTTCAGTGAGGCTTTCTACATTAGCACTCTCTTCTTATTTATTATATGGCTATTGTTTAAGTAAAGTCTTTAATAGTTTTTTTAGTTAATGTAGAAGTGTGAAAAATACAAAAAAAATATATAAACATTCGTAATGACAAGCTTCACAACTTTTATAAAGGGCTTAACTTTGAAATGTGCCATTATAATTATATAAATCATAGATCAAAATTTAACCATCGATTGTTGTTTACATTTATGCTTCATTTTTCTCACCAAATTTTTTTTTTTCAATTTTTTTTTTTGAAAACATGATCTATTAGAGGATACAAGAAGATGAACGATTCAGATCGTTGATATTATGTTTAGAGTTTTATTGTTAGTGAAAATATTACTTGGTGTTTATAAAGTCTCTACAAACTATATAATATCGACTCATATTTCAATTAACCGTAAATATCAGAACGTGATATCAAAGATCCAAACCGTTCATCTTTCTACATCCCCCAAAAGATCATGTTTTCAAAAAAGAAAATTTTAAAAATGAAATTCAATATAAAGAATAAAGCCCAAACGACAAATGACGGTTAAATACAAATTTAAGGTTTATGGATTATAGTGTCGGATTTCGAAGTTGACCCCATCATGAAAGTTGTAAAGCTTGTCACTACGAGTGATTGTATATATTTTTTTTTACATTTCTTACACTTCTACAATAATTATTATTAATTTTATTACTTTTACATTCAAAATAAAAAATACTATTCATGACGGTTTGGAGAGTTTTAAAATTCTAAACGATAATCTAAGTGTAATCATTGTCTACTCGTAGAGAATGACGAATCACGAGTATTTATATATTCTTTCGCATTTTTTTATACTTGTAGGGATGTCTTATTGCCTATACTAATACTATACTAGTTGATTTTAATTTTGGACAACAACATGTTAAGTAAAATTTATCTTATTAATAATAATAAGAAACTTTCATAATAAAAATAAATAAATGAATAAAACTTAATTTTTTAAACTTATATAGAATAATAATACAAAAATATATATTTAATATAAAATATATTAATATATACAATATGACTATTGTATTTTATAATAATGTTTTTAGTAATTAAACTTTAAAATTATAATTTATTTTTCTTAACGGGTCGAAACAACGTGTTACCCGCGTATATACCTGTTAAGAACCCGTTATTAACACGTTCTTAACGGGTCACCCGATAATGACCCGATTAGTTATCGTGTTAACCCAAAACCTATTATTTTCGTGTCATTTTCGTATCGTGTAAGAAACTACCGGGTCTACTTATACGCTCGTTTGGTTTCACCCTTGGCAAACGAGCAATTTTATACATTATATAGCAATATAATAACCATCAAAGTCAAGTCGTCAACTGTTTTCATAAAAAAAAAGTCTAAGTCGTCAAACAAAACTCTTATCCACCAAGTCAAGCTGTCAATGATGAAATTAATCAAAACATAAAAAGTGAAAAGTTGAGGACATTGTTATCCATTCCACGTATGCTTATTACTTTTGTTTATTACTTTTTTTAATTCTTTTAATTCGATAATTAAAATTTAAAAAAATATATATATATAATAAAAATAAATGTGTAGATAAAATTATTAAAAAATTATTGAAATTCTGAGATCCCTTTTGGTTTAATATTGTGGCTACGATTGTGAAAAATGCCTTGCACCTTGACGCTATGAGCCTATGTGTACTGGTTGTCCTAGATGTTCTATTATTTAAGCCTTCTTTTTCTTAAAAAAACAAAAATCCTTCTTGGTACGAAAGAATTTTCCATGGCAGCGTTGGATAATGATTCAACGGAGTTAAGTCTTCTTCCGTCGGGAGGGAAAAGAATAGGAGGGCAACCATGGCACTGAATTCTAAATGGACAGTCGTGCGCAGTGATGAAGGGGTGAAAATAATTAAACCAAGTAAATTTGGAATCATTAAAATTATGTAGCATATTGAAGGCCATAAGATGAATTTAAATGGCTCGAATTAAAAGCCTTGTATAATGTTTTTTCTTTCTTTAACAAATGATAATAGCTACTATAAACACGAATTTTCTGTGACAAATGACAAAAGAACACGTGTACAAAATAAATTTGTATTAATGAATTTATAAGGTTACAATCTCTGTTTACAAATTTCCTCTGATTCAATCTCCGAAAGATGTGTGGAAATGTGGATTGTTAATCCAAGAGTCGCGATAACTTAATCTCAGAAGAACGATTACCGCGAAGTTTTAGCTCTTGGAGATTTGAATGACTGGCACGGTAGTAGTGCTTGATGATTCTTCGAATGTTTGGTGAAGAACACAGAGAGCTTTCTGAATTCTTCTAAGTGTTTTGGGTGGTTGAGCTTTGGCATCGTCTGGGTGCTTGAATGATTTATGGACCTTTCTTTGTCTTGGAGCCTTGTATTTATAGATTTCCCAAGCCTTGCCTACAGATGCATTTGGCCTTAATTGTGAGCTTGATTAATTGATGAAAGAACCAAGACTTAATTTGTGGCTTGGTTCGTGATTTGTTTCCATTAATCAATCAATAAATCAATTATTTAATTAAATAAAATCAAATAATCAATCTTGCCCAATTTGGCATTTCTAGTTGTTTCAATTTAAATTAATTAATTTGTTTAATCTAAATTAAAATCAAACATTAATTTTCCGCCAATCATTGACATGTGTCCTTGATGACTTGTCCAGTTTTGATGAGTCATATGCCACGTAAGCCCTTGCATGCCACCTAAGCTCTCATGTGAAAATTGAATGTGTTTGGGTGATCATTTATTTTCACTCGAAATTTTGCTGTCTACAGCTACACTAAGAGCAGTTTCAGCGTTGATAGCCCCTCATAGGCTATAGGCAACTCAATTTCCTTAGAGAAGAGTAATTGTCTAAGTGCATCTCCACCCCTAAATTGAATAACCCAGACAATTTTTATTAAAATATTATTATTTTTGTTATAAAATAATGAAAGATAATTTTATTTATAAATTTGAATAATAATAAAAGATTGATTGAAAGTATTTGAAAATATAATTTTTTTTATAATTTCGGATAATAATAAAAGATTGGTTGAAAATATTTGAAAATATTGAAATGTGGTGCAAGGTGCAAGAACATTGCGTCATTTGGATGACATTATCGTGACGTCAACATTGCGCCATTTGGCTTGGGGGCTGGGCTGGTTAATATCAACTGGGTGAGCAACTGGCAACACCGGAGTTGCTCTTTGAGGTGGGGAGTGGGGAGTGGGCCAAGCCTCACAATGGGTTAGCAATAATGTGTTCAAATTTACATTTGACGAGAATCTAACTTAAGACATCTTACTTACAAGTGAAAATAAATAGCATTTGACCGTAGTACTAAGTGGCAAATGACACACCCGTACCCGAAAGTAGGGCATGCTGGCCGTCACGTGAGTGTGACGTATCCAAGTGCGCTGTGCAGAAGCAAAGATCGATAACGAAGTACGAATGAGTTCGAAGCGAAAACTAGCAACCTAAATAGGAATGTGTGCTAGAAATATTACAATACTTATACATATTCAGAGCGTACTAAGTCCGTGCAGTCGAGCATAAATAAAAGATGTTTAATTACACCCTCGGTGCCATACATATGATAAATCTGTCAGAAAAAGGCCGGAAGATCCTCGAAGTGCCAAACTCGGAATTCTCGCTATCTAGAACCTGGAGGGGCGAAAAACAAAGGTAGTGGGTCAGCAAAACAAATCCTTTTTTAAAATCATTCTTTTCTCAAAATTCTAGCCCCTCTCCGTAAAACCTGTATAATTCCCAGAAAATAATACGTACATATGTATCTCAATTTTTCTCAAATCATGCTCAAAAGCATTCATTATCAAACGTTTTTCAAATATGCCATGCAATGCATTTTTGTATCAATCTGAATCTCTATAACATCTCATTTCAATGCATATCATCTCAATATCATGCATATCATTTATCATATATCAATCATATCTCATCTCAGCCCTCGGCTGTAATATAGCTCATAGCATCTCTCTATCTCATCATCATATATATATACATTGCACATACATCAACATCATCATCATATCATCATCATTAACAGCGCTGTATCAATAATAAATGCTCTAGTGCTACAATCACGTGAAGACTGTGCGAATGAACGCGGGTCACCTACATGACGTACCCACTCAAAAGTGGTCTATACGACAAGACTGTGCACCTACTTGGATCCAAGGCGAGCATGCGGTGCGGGAGGTGAACGACACGTGAAAGACTGTGCCCCTATCTCTGGGCGTGAGCACTAACAGTATGTGCAGGTCTATGAGCTAACAATTCATGATATCTCATCATTTCACATCATATCTCATCGATATTCGTTCTCAACTATGCATGTACCTACCTGGTACTTACCTGGCATCCTCGGCACCAACATATGCATGAAATGTATAATTAAATACTCATGCATCAAAATCAAGTCATATGCATAGCTTAAAAACGTACTTTGCATTTAAAATGTGATTCTGGGAAATCATTAAATATATATAGGTTATACGGAAAATAATACTGCCCACTCACTGATAGGTCGCTGGGTCGTAGCCCCCACGTCGAGCCTGGCTACGCTCGTCCTCGGAATATGTTTCCCTATACGTGAAATTTCTAATTAACTTAGTTTAATAACACATAAACGGAAACGTAAATAAAATCTTCATAGATTGTCCAAATATAGAGTTTAAATATATGAAATCGATCTACTCGACGTCACGAACGTCCCGGTATTTTTAGAAATTTTTTTTGATGTTGCACGCGCCCCCACGCGCCAGGACAAGCACGGGGCTACGCGCCCCCACGCGCGGCGCGTGAATGCCACTCGTCCCTGTCCTTTTGTCCTCGCCGGACTGGTTTTTCCGGTGACCGGAAAACTTCCCTGTGTGATATCTCACTCGTTTCTCAACCATTTTGTCCCATTTTTCTTCCTACATGCTCTAAATTAAGAGTACTACAAGTCTATACCTTCAAAAACCTCGAAAACTAACGAGAAACTCGTCGGGAAATCTCCAAGAATCCGGCCATCTCCGTTCTACATGATCCCGACGTCCAAACACTTCCAACGCACCACTCCGAGCCTCCTTGGGACCTCACAAAGGTCGTTGTGATTTCAGATTTTCCTAAAACGCAACGTAGAAAAAGTTGATGAATAGTGCCATTTACAAAACTTGAATTTTGGACGTGAAATCGTCGTAGTTCTTACCTGAAAATAGTATGGTTGAGTTCGTATGGACGTCACGATCAAGAATACGTAATTTGTTTTGTCGATTTATGAAGTTTTGAAAATGGGTGTGGGTGTGCCGTGTGAATGCTACGGGAGAGAGAGAGTGAAACGTGAGAGCTAGAGAGAGAGTCTGAGAATGATGGAGAAGAGAGAGGACTGTCGGTGGACCTAATCCACCAAACACACAATTATTTCTTGACTTTCACATTGGCCCCCAAAAGTTTGGAAAACACATAATTGGCCCAAATTTAATAAACTCAATATATATTCGGGACGGGTTGTTACAATCTACCCACCTTATAAAAATTTCGTCCCGAAATTTCATACAACACATAAACTAGTATCCATAAAACAACCTCGGATACAACTCTCTCATCCTGTCCTCAGTCTCCAAGGTAGCTTCCTCAGCTGAGTGGTTCCTCCACAAAACCTTCACTAATCGTACTGTCTTGTTCCTGAGCACCATATCTTTCCAATCAAGTATCGTCACCAGTTCCTCATCATAGGTCAAATCTGGGTTAATCTCTAAAGGTTGCAGAGGAATCACATGCGACGGGTCTAAAACGTAATGTCGAAGCATCGAACCATGAAATATATTATGAACTCTGGATAACTCTGACGGTAACTCAAGCCTGTAAGCTACTTCACCGACTCGCTCGGTGATCCGATAAGGTCCAATGTACCTAGGACTCAACGTACCTTTCTTTCTGAATTGAACCACACCTCTCCAAGGCTATAACTTAAGAAACACTCAATCATCAACATTATACACTCGGTCAATGGCATATCTGTCTGCTAAACTCTTTTGGCGATCTTGGGCGGTTTTTAGGTTAGCCTTAATTACCTGAACATTATGAGTAGTCTCCTCTACTATCTCAGTGCCCACTAAAGCTCTTTCGCCAACCTCTGACCAACACAAGGGTGTACGACAAGGTTTCCCGTAAAGTGCCTCGAACGGTGCCATCCCAATACTAGAATGAAAACTGTTATTATAGGTGAACTCCATCAAATCCAAACGCTGATGCCACGAGTCACCGAACTGCAAAACTGGGGATCTCAACATATCCTCTAACGTCTGAATAGTCTTCTCTGACTGACCATCCGTCTGAGGATGATACGCCGTACTGTACAGTAGTCTCATACCCAAGGCCTCTTGGAAAGCAATCCAGAACTTAGAAGTGAATCGATGATCACGATCAGAAACAATGCTAACTGGGACGCCATGGTACATCACAATCTTTGATATGAATAGCTCGGCCAACCGATTCAACGAAAACTTTTCCCCGACAGGAATGAAATGTGCTGACTTCGTGAGTCGATCGACAATCACCCAATTTCCATCATATCCATTCTGAGTACGAGAGAACTTGTACACAAAATTCATGGTAACATTTTCCCATTTCCACTGTGGAATGGAAAGTGGTTACATCGACCCAAATGGTTTCTCCCTTTCGACCTTGACTTGCCGACATACTTGACAATTTCTCTTTTCATACCCGACCAAAAGTAAAACGATCGAATGGTATGATACATCACACTTCCTTACATAAGAATACCATTTGATTCTCAAATTCGTAGGTCTTTCATTTTCTCATCGTTCCGTAATTAAATAAGTTCTTGGGTTTCTTCATCATTAATCTGAGCCTCTAGTATACAATCAATCAAACTGGCCTAACTTGAAAACTAACAAGTAAAGCATTTCCTCGATCATCTACTACCGAATTTCTCAACTCTAGCTGTACTCCGTCGATCTCAACTCTGTAAGAAGCGGAATACGGCTCGCATGGAACGCGTTAATTCTGCCCTGGGACTTCCTGCTAAGAGCATCAGTTACCACATTTGCACGACCAGGGTGGTACTCAATCGTGCAATCGTAGTCGCTCAATAATTCAATCCATCGACGCTGGCGAGGATTCAACTCCTTCTGGGTAAATAGGTACTGGAGACTCATATGATTTGAGAAGATCCTGCATTTCTCATCATAGAGGTAGTGTCTCCAAATCTTCAAAGCAAAGATAATGGCAGCCAATTCCAGGTCGTGTGTAGGGTAATTCTTCTCGTGAAGTTTCCACTGGCGCGAAGCATAAGCAATCACCCTACCGTGCTGCATCAAGACACAACCCAGGCCATTCAACGAAACATCACTGTAAATCTCAAAGTCACCATCATCGCCAAGAAGCGTCAAGACAGGAGCATGAGTGAGACAATACTTCAACTGGTGAAAGCTCTGCTCACAATCATCATCCCACTCGAACTTAACGTCTTTCCTGGTCAACTTCGTCAATGGTAGCGCCATAATCGAGAAGTCTTTAACGAACCGTCGATAGTAACCTGCCAAACTAAGGAAACTCCTAACCTCGGTGACGGTTCGTGGCTGTTCCCAATTCTCCACAGCCGCAATCTTATGAGGGTCAACCTGAATACCCTGAGCTGAAACTACTTGACTAAAAAATGCTACTTCGCTCAACCATGACTGGCACTTGCTAAACTTGGCATACAATCGATGCCCTCTTAATTTCTTCAACACCAACGAAAGATGTCGAACATGATCTTCTTTTGACTTAGAATACACCAGAATGTCATCGATGAAGACAATGACGAATCTGTCCAAATACTACTAAAATACCTTATTCATCAACCCCACGAAAGCTATTGGTGTATTTGTCAATCCAAATAGTATCACAAGAACTCATAGTGACCATAACAAGTCCTAAAACGGTTTTAGGAACATCTTCACTGCTAATCTTCGATTGGTAATAACCACACATCAAGTCAATCTTGGAATACACACAGGCACCTCTAGGCCGATCAATCGTTCATCCACACGTGGCAACGGATAACAGTGCTCAATTGTTGCCCAATTTGACTTCTTATCATCAATGCATCACCTTACAACCCCGACTTCTTCTTTCAACAAAACCGATTTTCCAAGACGGTGTACTAGGTTAAATGAAACCCTTATCAACCAAATCTTGCAACTGAGTCATCAATTCTCCCAATTCAGCCGGAGCTATAAGATAAGGAGTTAAGGAACTAGGATTAGTACTTGGTAACAATCAGGGGTGAACTCCACGTTGCGATCTGGCGGCAATCCAGGTAAATTATTAGTAAAAACGTCAGAAAAGTCTGATCACCCTAACATTCGCCACGCTAACAGGAGCATCATCATTCAAAACCACGTGAGTCAAGTACGCATAACAACCTTTCATTAATAACTTTTTGGTTCTCACTACTGAAATGATTTCATGCCTGACTCCACTACGCTCACCAATCAAAGTAGCCTCTGGTAATCCAAAACGATGGAAAGTAACTGATTCCCGTAGTAATCGATATCAGTACGATCATACTGCGACAAATCTGCGTCTAGAATAACATCGAAGTCCACTATCCAACGGGATAAGATTCGCTGACATAACTATATCTTCTACCATCACTGGGCACCATGAAAAACACCATACTAAGATAGAATGACCTACCTGTTTACTTGCTTAACGAATCCAACGAATAAGTTATTAATATTACGGTCTGCAGCCCGCAATACTGATAACTTACAGTTGTCTAGGTAAGTAAGCAGCAACTCTTGAGGGTGCAATATTACCATCTTGCCCCCCATTGAGAAATACATATACACGCCTCGATCGTGCTCATTCACTACTTTCTTTGGCAACATCGTCAATAACATAAAATTTCTGCATCATAATCCATCGAAACTCTAGCAAATGACCAAAAATGTTTAGCGTACCCATAGTCAAGTCCAAATGATCCTGAGCATCATGTAGTGATACGTGGTTAACACGTCCCTGGCTTGCGGTCTTCATGTAGCTCTGTTGGCGTAAACTCCTCGTCCTTGAGAATTACACCCCCGTCCTGTCCATAGGTATAACACCTACCATTACCTCTTCAATGTACTCCAAAACGTCGATCGTTGCACATATAACACAAGGGTGAATTTCCACTATCGGAATTCCCCTGCCTCTGGGATCTGAAACTTTCGAGAAATCTAACAAGTCCTCACTGACCTGTAGAGCTAAAACCTTCGCTGGAAGAACTAGAACTGGTTTCGTATCTCTTAAAATCTTGAGTCTGGCGAAGTCTCTGAGACGATTACCCAATACTTTTATTCTTATCCTTATTCTGATTACTATCGTTTCCTTCTTCTTTCTCACTATTACCAGACATGTCCTCAGAGTTCGCAATCTTCAACACAGTCTCGTAGAATTTCCCGATAAGCATTATAAGGGTAAATGGTCGCCATAGAACGCCATTTCATCTTAATATCCAGCTTTAAGCGTCTAAGCATCTCAACTGAAATAATAGCAATTTCTAAGTCATAACGAGACAATTTAGTAAACTTCCTTTAGTACTCGTTACAAGATAACTTCTCCTGTTTCGAATCTGCTAACTCTTGCGTCTTACGGTCTAGGTATGCTGGGATATGAATCTCTTATAGAGTGACCGTTAAGAATTCTATCAGTCTGCAATCTCCTCGGGCTTCCACCCGTAAGTTTCCTGTTTCCATTAGGATGACGATTCTGCGTCCAAAAGCTAAACAGTGGTCTCTATCCACTTATCATCGGGAAAAATCCCCTGGCTCTACTTCAGCCTAAAGTATTCCCAATCTAATTGAGCCAACGCTCAAGGCCCTTCATGGCCATCATTACCCCTAAAGGTAAGCAACTTTAGATTATATTCTGACTCCAAAGAGTTCGCTGGGAAGGCGAATTACAGACTGATCGACACTAACGATAGTTTCCCCCCAACTGAGCTATATAGGGAAGATAAATTCATCTGAACGATATGGCTCTCTACGAGGCGGCATAGTTCTGACAGAAGACATCAAGTCATTAGAAAATCCACAAAATATGCAAGACTGCAACCTAGAGCTCTGATACCAAACTGACACACCCGTACCCGAAAGTAGGGCATGCTGGCCGTCACGTGAGTGTGACGTATCCAAGTGCGCTGTGCAGAAGCAAAGATCGATAACGAAGTACGAATGAGTTCGAAGCGAAAACTAGCAACCTAAATAGGAATGTGTGCTAGAAATATTACAATACTTATACATATTCAGAGCGTACTAAGTCCGTGCAGTCGAGCATAAATAAAAGATGTTTAATTACACCCTCGGTGCCATACATATGATAAATCTGTCAGAAAAAGGCCGGAAGATCCTCGAAGTGCCAAACTCGGAATTCTCGCTATCTAGAACCTGGAGTGGCGAAAAACAAAGGGAGTGGGTCAGCAAAACAAATCCTTTTTTAAAATCATTCTTTTCTCAAAATTCTAGCCCCTCTCCGTAAAACCTGTATAATTCCCAGAAAATAATACGTACATATGTATCTCAATTTTTCTCAAATCATGCTCAAAAGCATTCATTATCAAACGTTTTTCAAATATGCCATGCAATGCATTTTTGTATCAATCTGAATCTCTATAACATCTCATTTCAATGCATATCATCTCAATATCATGCATATCATTTATCATATATCAATCATATCTCATCTCAGCCCTCGGCTGTAATATAGCTCATAGCATCTCTCTATCTCATCATCATATATATATACATTGCACATACATCAACATCATCATTATATCATCATCATTAACAGCGCTGTATCAATAATAAATGCTCTAGTGCTACAATCACGTGAAGACTGTGCGAATGAACGCGGGTCACCTACATGACGTACCCACTCAAAAGTGGTCTATACGACAAGACTGTGCACCTACTTGGATCCAAGGCGAGCATGCGGTGCGGGAGGTGAACGACACGTGAAAGACTGTGCCCCTATCTCTGGGCGTGAGCACTAACAGTATGTGCAGGTCTATGAGCTAACAATTCATGATATCTCATCATTTCACATCATATCTCATCGATATTCGTTCTCAACTATGCATGTACCTACCTGGTACTTACCTGGCGTCCTCGGCACCAACATATGCATGAAATGTATAATTAAATACTTATGCATCAAAATCAAGTCATATGCATAGCTTAAAAACGTACTTTGCATTTAAAATGTGATTCTGGGAAATCATTAAATATATATAGGTTATACGGAAAATAATACTGCCCACTCACTGATAGGTCGCTGGGTCGTAGCCCCCACGTCGAGCCTGGCTACGCTCGTCCTCGGAATATGTTTCCCTATACGTGAAATTTCTAATTAACTTAGTTTAATAACACATAAACGGAAACGTAAATAAAATCTTCATAGATTGTCCAAATATAGAGTTTAAATATATGAAATCGATCTACTCGACGTCACGAACGTCCCGGTATTTTTAGAAATTTTTTTTGATGTTGCACGCGCCCCCACGCGCCAGGACAAGCACGGGGCTACGCGCCCCCACGCGCGGCGCGTGAATGCCACTCGTCCCTGTCCTTTTGTCCTCGCCGGACTGGTTTTTCCGGTGACCGGAAAACTTCCCTGTGTGATATCTCACTCGTTTCTCAACCATTTTGTCCCATTTTTCTTCCTACATGCTCTAAATTAAGAGTACTACAAGTCTATACCTTCAAAAACCTCGAAAACTAACGAGAAACTCGTCGGGAAATCTCCAAGAATCCGGCCATCTCCGTTCTACGTGATCCCGACGTCCAAACACTTCCAACGCACAACTCCGAGCCTCCTTGGGACCTCACAAAGGTCGTTGTGATTTCAGATTTTCCTAAAACGCAACGTAGAAAAAGTTGATGAATAGTGCCATGTACAAAACTTGAATTTTGGACGTGAAATCGTCGTAGTTCTTACCTGAAAATAGTATGGTTGAGTTCGTATGGACGTCACGATCAAGAATACGTAATTTTTTTTGTCGATCTATGAAGTTTTGAAAATGGGTGTGGGTGTGCCGTGTGAATGCTACGGGAGAGAGAGAGTGAAACGTGAGAGCTAGAGAGAGAGTCTGAGAATGATGGAGAAGAGAGAGGACTGTCGGTGGACCTAAGCCACCAAACACACAATTATTTCTTGACTTTCACATTGGCCCCCAAAAGTTTGGAAAACACATAATTGGCCCAAATTTAATAAACTCAATATATATTCGGGACGGGTTGTTACAACAAACCTTATATAGTGTTGAAGAAAAAAACTTGCGAATGATCCAAATTCATAAAATAATTAGTTTTGTGGGTCCTACACATGTGACCCACGCAGTCATTAGTTGGATGCATTTTTGTTCGCCACTTTCAAGTGGTTGTAATACTCACCACTTATTATTATTGGATGAGTTTAAATTTTAAAATTTATGTCTATTCCTTACTTATATCTCGAGATTTAAATTTATCTAAAAGTGATAACAAAGGTGATGCATATCACCATCCCTAGGGGAAAAATATTCTGGCATGAGCTAGCTATTCCAACTTTTTTTTGGTCCAAAAGGGGAATGTAATATAAGGGTAAAACCCAGACGAGAACAACAAAGGAGGCTAAAAAGCAGTCCAGCCCTAGGAAAACGCTAAAAACAAAGCAAGTAAAAAGACCAAACAATGGTTAGAGAGGGTTAGAGCTCCGAAAGAGATTATAACAAGACATAAAGCGCAACTTTTGTCCAAATCCTATACATCCCACTAACCCAGAAAAAGGCAAAATGACAGCTAGGTACCCCAACATGATCAACACCTTTGCTTCATTTTCCACGTTGGTGGGTTACCCTGAGCCCCTCAAATAATTAACAAATAATCCAACGTTTTTCACGTTGGTGGGTTACCTTGAACCTTTTTATAGTTAACAAATAAACATGCATGCTTTTCACAGTGCATCTACACTATTTGGTTCCGGCAAGTGATAAAACTGAAAGTTAGAGAGTTGAACAATGTTTCTATATAAAAATCACTAGACCGTAATACTAAGTGGCGAAAATATATTCTAAAATTACTTTAAATATAGAATAACGTGTTCAATAATTACGTATTACCTATTATACGGACTTGAATGTTCTCCCCTCTAGTCTTGTCCCCTCCTTTTATTCTGAGCCGTTCAAAGCATTTTCAAGTTAATTTAAAGTTCAAGATTATACCAAAAGGGGTGTGCTATCCACACACCCATTTTTACTTCTCACACACCCCTATTACTTTCTATCCGTTAGATCTTCTTCAATTCATCTGATCCGACGGCCGAAATCCAAAAAGGTGTGAGAGAAGTAAAAAGGGGTGTGTGGATATCACACCCCATACCAAAAACTTACCTTGAAAAAGAAACCACCAATAAGAAGAGAAAAACAAACAAAAAAGGAAAAATTTAAAAATTGGGCCACTAATTGGGTTTGAGGCCCACGTGGAAGAAGATAAGAAAAGTTTCTTGTTTCGGCTTGCAAGTCTGTTTCCCACAGCGATTCCTACCAGTCCACTCCATTGATTGTTGTCCAATTTTCTATAAGTTTGTTTGTTGATACAGTTCGAATTAGTCTTACTTTTCTAAGGTCTTTATTTTGAAGACATGTGAAGATCAAAACATATCATCCACAAGATTATATTAGTTTAGATCCAAAGGCTTAAAATATTTGACAACTTAATAAACCAAATCCAACTTAAAATCTATGAACCATTAAAAAACTCATTTTATTGTTGTGATTAAGTTGTCAAATATTTTAAGTCTTTAGAACTAAACTAATATAATATTTTGATTAATATGCATTTGATTCTTATAGGTCCTCAAAATGAGTACCTTAGGAGAGCATGACTCTAGTTGGAATATAGGAATCTCTTCCGTTTAGTGACGGGCCCATACTTCAACATTTGTTTGCCTTAAACTATCTACCAGCTGCCATCTCAATCAATATTCATCTGCCATATATCTAGAATCTACCTGCCTGCCTGTTCGATTGTAGCGGAACCTACTTGTTCACGTAGCGGAGTTTGCCTACCTGTTTATATGTCCGCCTAAAGAAGCATATATTCGCATCTGCTTGTTGGTAATCCCATGTTGCATATTGGGCTGTTGGGAAATAAATTGGTTACAAATTGTCATTCACGAGATTCGAACTCAAGACTTCTTACAACTAAAGAAAAATATTACTAAACTATAATACTAAATGATTATATATATATATTCAACTTGAGTGTAAGAGGCTGATGCACCGCATATTATAAAACTTGAATCTAATAGTTAAAACACTCATAATATTCGATGCTACGTAACTTTAAAGTTGTACCTGTGTCTCTTGTTTTGCTCACCCTTCTCATGTTTTCTTTGCAATGTCTTTTGAGATGGGTTGGGCCTCTCATTATTCATCTGGGTACGGATTTGGGTTCTATTGTAAAATAAATTTTTTACTCTTATCATATTTTCACACTATATTTGTACAATTTTTCTAATAAAAATGAGACTTAAATGTGTCTGTGGGTCATATCCACTAAACTATAAGACCCGTGCATATTATAAAATGAACACGGATCCTCTCCGGATCCATTATGTGGGAATCCTAAGGATCTTCACATCTCAGCAGTTCATTGTGAATTGTACGGCCAGTTTTCGTCAAGTACTGTCTGTGTTTAATTTAAAAAAAAATAAAATAAAATTTTATGACCGCACAATTTACGATAAACGGATGAGATGTGGAGATTCCTAGGATCCATGGCGAAGCCACTATAGGCCCAGAGGGGGCGGATGCCCCCACTCAGTTTTTCTTGTTTTTTGGTGTGCTACATAAAAATTGTTCAGTTTTGCATCCAAATGACCAACCCTAAATACAATACAATTAAATTTTATATGTTAATTCTTCCTATCAAGAGAAATGCTAAGGAGATTCTTCTAAAAGGGCCTCTTCATGGACTCTCCGTCATCACATATTTTTAGCACAATTTTTGTACCAACATTATAAAACATTATGCAAAAAAACTGTAAACACGAAAATTTCCGGAAGGAACAAGAACATGTGTACAAAATATATTTGTTATTTGATGAATTTTGGGGTTACAGTCTCTATTTGTTCCTCTGATTCTATCTTCGTAAGATATGGATTTGTTGATGGGCTGTTGATCCAAAGGGCCGCTGGGCTTGATCCTTGGATGAACAGTGATGCGGATTTGTTGATGATGTGTTGATCCGAAGGGGCTGTTTTTGGAGCTTGATCCTTGGATGAACAGTGATGTTCTTCAGAGGTTTGATGATGAATGAAGAATGATGAACGATGAACTAAGTTCAAGGGGCTTTCGGGTTTGATTATTTGAAGAATGGATGTATGGATTCCAGGGGCCGTCGGGGCTTGATCTTAGAGGGTGGATGAATGTTGCTTTAAGGGCCGTCGGGGCTTGATCTTGAAGAAGATGGATGAACGATGAACGATGAACGATGGATGAACTTCAAGGGGCTTTGAGCTTGATTCTTGAAGGATGAATGTATTGATTCCAAGGGCCGTCGGGGCTTGATCTTGGAGGGTGGTGAATGTTGCTTCAAGGGCCGTCGGGGCTTGATCTTGAAGAAGATGGATGAACGATGAATGGATCTTCAAGGGCTTCTGGACTTGATCTTGAAGAACAGTTGTGTTGATCCAAGGGGCCGTCGGGGCTTGATCTTGGATTAAGAATCGGCACGTGACCAAGGTGCTTGTTGATTCTTCGAAGGTTTTGGCGAAGTTCCTTCAAGGGCCGTTGGGCTTGATCTCGAAGGTGGATGAGCGTTTCTTCAAGGGCCGTTGGGGCTTGATCTCGAAGAACGATGAACGATGAACGAAGAACGAAGAACGAAGAATGAACTTCAGAGAATTCTCTTCCAATTTGGGAGTAGAGAAATGTATTTGTGAATTGGTGAATTGAAATGAATGAAATTGGCTTCTATTTATAGAATTTTCCAAGCCCTAATTTTGAATATAATATCCCAGATGAAATAAGCCGTCTCTGCCAGGTGTTGACACGTGTCTTGTTTGACAGCTTTTCGGACTCTTTTTGAATTTTCGTCAAATCACACACTATGTGTACAATTTATGTAATACATGAGCGTTTAACATTTTGACCATCGGTCAACATTTTATTTATCGAAATTTCACTGTCTACAAATGCCCCCACTTCAAGGCGCGCTACATACATGTGCTTGTCATGTGTAGAGGGTGCGTTTTGAAGTTTCCTTACTGCAGACGTTGATCCAAAGGCCGTCGAGGCTTGATCTTGGATTGGGCTGGGGTCTCCTTCAAGTGCCGTTGAGGCTTGATCTTGAATTGGGCTGAGACTATATTCAATTTTGCTAGGACGAATCGGCACGTGTTTGTGCTTGGTGACTTTCCACAGACTTCATCTTGAACAGGTTTTGATTCAGAGGTGATGAACACCTGATCTTGAATCGGGTCTTGATTTTCTCCAAGGGCCGTTGGTGGCTTGATCTTGAAGGTTGATTCAAGGGTGTTGGACACTTGATCTTGAATCGGGTTTGTGATTTTTTCACAGCTTTCATCTTGAACTGGTTTTGATTCAGGGGTGTTGGACACTTGATCTTGAATCGGGTTTGTAATTTTTTTCCACAGCTTTCATCTTGAACTGGTTTTGATTCAGGGGTGTTGGACACTTGATCTTGAATCGGGTTTGTAATTTCTCCAAGGGCCGTTGAGGCTTGATCTTGAAGGTTGATTCAGCACGTTGTCTCCACATGTTTCAAGTAATCGGATCTTCATGCAGGTCTGGCATCTTCTTTTGCAGCATTTTTTTTCTAATGCAAAAATTCCCATGAAAGCAATTGGAGATGCCGCTCCAAAACATTCAATGTGGAGATTAGCTATGCTGCAAAAATTCCCATGAAAGCATCAGAACATCACTTCTCAGCGACTCATCATGTTTTCCAGCTTCCAACATTAGTTGAAGATGACTGCTCGAGAGCGATGCTAGGTAAGCAATCAGGGAAGGGTTCCAGACAATCAGTCCCAGATTGGAAGCTTGACTCCAAGTGGCGGCTGATCGCTCTCTTTCTCTTTGTCCCGTAGGCAAGAGCAAGGGTAAAGGAAAAGCATGCCATGAGATATCTTTGCCTTCGACCCTGCTGATATGAGATACTTTGGCTTTTGAAGAAGTACAAGTTGATTTTTGAACTGGGTTTGGGAGCTTTTTTACTTGCAAGCGATCCTCAGCTTAGTTGAGGATGAATCAGCACGTTGTCTCCACATGCTTCGAGTAGTCCGGTCTCCATGCAGGTGTGGCATCTTCTTGAACTCTTGGATCAACCCAGACTCATCTGCTTTTCGAAGCAACTCAGACTCCTCCTGCTTCGTCTGTGAGGTACTTTTGCTTTTGAAGAAGCACCTCAACACAGGTTTATTTTTGAAGTGGGCTGGGAGGGGTCTGAGATGAGTACTCAAGAGCAAGACTAGGTAAGCAATCAGGATCTCACTTTCTTCGTGTTCTTCAGATGAAGGTGAGGAGAAAGCGTAATATGAGATACTTTTGCTTTTAACCTTTTTAATATGAAATACTTTCGCTCTGGATGATTTGTTTTCTGGGGTGTTCCAAGGGATGAAGAACACTGAGTGACTCGAAAGGTTTCTTTGGGAAGACATTATCGGAGATGAAGAGAGTTTGAGAGGTTAAGAGGGTGTGAAGGTGTGCCTTTGATGTGGAAGGCGAAGGTTGGACTTATAGAAAATTTTTTCTTCACAACCGGTACTATTCCCTTACTATTTGTCGGCAGCCGGTGATGGATGAACAGTACTAGTTACGCGCTTTCTGACAAAGCCGTCCGTAATTTCCGTGAAGCTGACTGCGCATGCGACGAGTGACGACACGTCCGGAATGATGATCTTTTGAAAACCGGGGTTCAAATCCGGGTTCGGCTCGTGGTTTTCGCAAAGCTTCAAGCTGCATGTGATGCATGTGACGAGCGATGACAAACTGGAAAAGCTGATGCCACGTGATTTCTGAGTCAAGCCCAGCTTTTGATAGAGGAACGGCTCTTTTGAGACAGGACTCCGGCCTTCGAGAAAGGAGCGTCACTTTTTGATTTGCGAGAGGAGCGCTTCTTCGATCTCTGAGGAGCGCCTCTTCATTTTCTTCTTTTTATAGAGGCATGAATTTTGTTCCACCTCACACTTGAACTCACTCCTGCAAACACTCCCTTCTGTAAACACTCTTCTTGCGCTTCTGTAATTGAACTTTTCTTGCATTCTTCTTGCACTTCTGTAATTTTAATCTTTCTGATCTCTTCTTTCTTAACACATTCTGAAAATGTCTTGCCCTTCCGACCGTCGCCTTAATTTGAACGTCGGAGAAGATGATGACTTGTCTTCTCCAGACAACTTGTGGCGTCCGTCTTTTATATCCCCCAATGGTCCTCTTACAGTCGGGGACACAATGATGAGGAATGAAATAACCGCTACGGTGATAGCCAGAAATCTGCTCACTCAAAGGGACAATAGGATGCTATCCAGGCGGTCAGACGAGTTGGCTGTTCAGGAATCTCTGGCCCTCAGCGTCCAAAGTGCAGGCTCAGTTTCAAACATGGGCCAGCGCCTTCTTGCCCGATCTCGTCAGGTGGAGTCGCTGATGGCTGAGGTGGCTAGTCTCCGGCAAGAAGTCAGAAGTCTCAGGCACGAGAACAAGGAGTTGCACATGCTTGCAACTAGTTACTCGACCAGCATGAAGAGGAAGTTGGACCAGCTGCAGGAGTCGGACGGTCGGATCCAAAGTGACCATGAAAGGTTCATGGCGTTACTCCCGAGGTTTATGTTGCCTTCGTCCCCTGGAGCTGGACCAAGCGTTTCGGCTCCGGAGATTCCAACTCTGGCTCTTCGTCTTCCCGGAGCTCCGTCGTCTTCTGAGGCACCACCTGACCGTCCTTGAAGAGTCTTTCCCTTTTTTTTTTTTTTTTTTTTTTTTTTTTTTTTTTTTTGCATATTTCTTGTAATCTCTTTTTTTTTTTTTTTTTTTTTTTTTTTGGGCATGTAGAGTGCCAATTTATGTAATTTTCCAGAGAAATAAATAAAATGGATTTTGTTTCTCTAAGAATGCATTTTTTTTTTTTTTTTTTTAAAAGATCCACCATCCTCTTTTGCTTTTGCTTTCGGTGCCACCAAGCCCATGCACCTATAATTTTTTATACAGCTTTTGGTGTTACTATCCCACATGCACACATAATTTTATATATGTATGTCATATGCATATGTGATCCACCATCCTCTTTTGCTTTTGCTTTCCTGAAATATTCCCACCCACAATGCATGATTATCCCGACAAAATCATCAGAAGTCTCATTTTTTTTTATCTTTTCTGCTTTCGGTGCCGTCACCTTTCTTTATCATTTTTTTTTATGCCTTCCACCATTTTTTTTTTTTTTGTTCTTTTCCGTCTGTGGAAGACAGTAGCTCCATACCATCAAAGCTCATTTTTTCCACGTGGTGCCAGCACTATTTCACCCCACCATCCTCTTTTTTTATTATATATTTTTTCTATATAAACCTTCAGTGATGGAGTGAAAAATTTGCAGGAAGGACGAAGAGACGGATGAGCTTGAGGCGGAGCGAAGTGTCGAGCTTCATGACCGGCTAGTCGTTTGACGGCGGTCGTTGAAGTTCTTCATGGCTATTTGCAGTTGCTGTGACGATGAAGGTCCACGATGGGGAAGAGTGATGGCTCGAGAGAGGTTGCAGGTGCCGTTGAGCATGGTGGATTGGCACTGGAGAGGAGGCCGAGAAGACGCAGCTGCTGTCATGGGAAGAAAGACGAGGAGGAGGGAGCTTCCGAGACTCGGCCTCGAAGTCGTCAGTGTCGCCGTTGCCGTTGCTGTTGAAGTTGGTGACTAAGATGAAGGAGGTCCGTTTTGAAGCCCTGAATCCACAGCTGCACATCATGAAGGTGCTGAGGAGCTGCAGATGCTGTGGTGGAGCAGAAGAGTGGAGATGCTGGCGGTAGGTGGGACGCTGGTCCAGAGGCAGGAAGACGAGGACAACGCCTCAGAGGCTGCTGGTGCTTCCACCTCATTTCGTGGGCCCATGACCGCTGCTCTGCGAGAGTTTAGAGACGCAGAGATGGACATGGTTTTGATCTGCAAGGGAGCTGCGCCCACGGACCGAGCAAGGAGGAGGACGCAGAGATGGAGCACGATGTGGACTGCTAACGTGGAGAGGAAGATGAGTATGGAGCCGAGAGTGCGGTGGTGCAGTGGAAGAAGGCGAGGAGAGTCGAGGAAGAAGTTCGACCACTACCATAGCACAACCTCCTGTGGAGATAAAACTCTGAGTAACCTCAAACTATCCCTTACTGGCAACATAACGAAGGGCAGATCGACTGCCATCCGTCTTCATCCGTGTTTTTTTTTTCTTTTTTTCTTGTCATACTTGTTGATTCGTCAGCATCAAACATCAGCTTCACTACCTTGGAACGACTTGAAGAGATAGCGACGTGGAGGAGGGAGCGGTGGTTTTCATGGCTGAGACAAAGGAGGAAGGAGTGGGAGGAGCTACCTATTAAGCTTGCCTGGATTTCTGATGGTGGTTCCGATGGCATAGCCTTTTTGGAGCAGCAGCTTGACCTTACACAAGGTACTCTGGTCATCCCATCTTTCGGCAACGCACTGGTGGCAACGCCTGCTCTTCATGGTTTACTAGCAGATTGGATGGTTTTACGTCTCTATGTATCACGTCTTTCAATATGCAAGTACACAAGACCTTGTAAAACCTGTTTACAAACGACTGCAAGATATGGTTCAAGAATTGTGTTAACTTGTCTTAATCACATCTGCAAGAGATCTCCGATCCATGTATTCTAAGAGAAATTGCCCCATTGTGATAGAATGAGTGGTGACGAACCACCACGTGTGGGCATTGTGCTGCTTGGTTTTTTTTTTTAGCTCTTGCACAATCTGTTTACGAATTTCCTCTTGTATCATCTGAATCACTTTCAAGGCAAATAGTTTTCCGACCCATTTATGACGAACAAGTTGTACTACACCACTACTTCCCTTCCCAATAACTTTGATAGTCTCAAGATCTTCTAATGTAGTTTCAAATTTGAGCTCCTTACTGTCAGAAGTTTGATTTGGGGTCTTCTTTTCTTCAGAGATAAGCCGTAATCCTTTCTGGTTCAGACGCAGATCGCCGTTATGAAACGTGCCACTGGCAGTCATAAAGGACTTGATGTTGGCTTCTTGAGCAGGGACATTAAGCTTGAGCTGCTTCAAGTTCTAATTCAATGGCGTCTTCGTCTTCATCTTTCGTCTTGCTAGATTTTGAACTGGTTCAATCCGAACCCCAGTCCCTCATCGAACCCAGACACCAAATGGACTGCCAAATCCAACGGCGTGATCTGATAGGCAACTGCCGCCGAGTCGGAGGGAGGAGAAGGACGAAGAGTCAGGGGAAGGAGCTGAATCTGGGCCCAAAATGATCAGAGCCGTAGGTTAACCGGCTGTTTTTGACAAGATAGACCCGACGTTGTAGGAGTCTGGGTTGATCGGGATGAGCTGAAGAGACTCGATGACACTATAGAAGCAGATATTGGCCTCAGAATAGGCGAGCCGGTGTGGGTGAGGTCCTCGAGTTGACGAGCTGCGAATGGTGGCCGCGAACTAATCAGTCTTGGTGGGCCATAGCAGTGCAATATTCGGAGCTCCTCTTCTCCGGCAGCAACCATTGGGATTTATAACTTTGGGTTCAGTTGGAGTCAGTACCAGAGTCGCCCTTCGCCGGCCAATTCAGATCAGAAAGTGTGTGTATCCCACGTGGACGACTCGCAGATGGCGAATTGGTGCCACCCTTGCTGTTAGATCCACTAGCTGCTGCTCGTTGGGGCTCATAAGCCCATCAATCCCACCAATAGCAAATGGTCCTGAATTCTTAAGATCTGTCCCAGGTGCGGTCTTCTCATTTCTAGCTTCCATGAATGAAGAACGTACTACTGGACGAGATTCTCGATAATCCCCAGTGACAAATGAATGCTGCACTAACTCTGAAGCAGAAGACCTTAGATAAGGTTCATTCTCTAGGCATTTTAACAGAAAATCATTTGCTTCAGCAGAGAGACGCTCAAGGATTGGCGATTCCACGGTGGAGATGGAGAGAAAGTGAGGGTTGAGATCCTGATGAAGAGGAAAGAGATGAGCTGTTGATGAGGGATGGCCTAGCGTTGGACCAGCTTGAGCCGAATGAGGATGAGCCACGAAAATTTGGGCTTTGAGAGCCGAGCCTGGGCTTGGCATTTGGGCTGCTCCTTTTGTGGATCTCAACTCTTTTTTTTTTTTTTTTTTTGTAAATACATAATAACATATGTATTCCCTCTTTTTCTTCTTTTTTTATTTTTTTTATTTTTATAAATACATAATAACATATGTATTCATTTTTTTAAATACTGACTCCTTTTTTTTAAAAAACATTTATTTATATTTTGATGTGACTGAACTCGAATTTGAATGTTCGAGCTGCCTACGTACCCTTTCAAAGAAAGAGATCAAGTCAAAACGTAGTTCAAAATACATGCCTTTTTTTTGTATTTTCTCTTGGTGCTATTTGTAGTTTCAACTCATGCATGCAAGGAGTGTTGTGTTGCCTTTTATGCTCGTGCGGTCCAGGAGCATCCGTTCATGCAGTTTAGGCTCGTGCGAACGAGGAGCATGGTGTTTTGCAGTTTTAGCTCATGCAAACAAGGAGCAGCACATGGATTTGTCAAGCTATTTTGGAGAAGCGTTCCTCGCAATCTTTGTAGCAAGGAGCTTTGACCGGGTGTTTGAAGAAATCTTCCGGGAGGAAATCGCGCATCGTGACGGGGATAGGCGATCTTTGTGTCGAATTTCCATCATTTTCAACAATTTTCCGTTGCTTTGGAGATTGGCAAAAGCTGCTTTGCCCCCTTTCCGGTTGGCGGACTTGTGGTGGAGGCATAGGCTTCATGTGCCATTTCTTTGGAGCAACATGAATCCATCATTCAGCTTTGCTTGATTCGGAGCATGCCCCCAGCGGCGGCGATGAATACTTCAAATCAAATGTGCCGGAAGTGATGGTGGTATAATTTGTCTTTACCACATCGTCGAGATCTAGCTCAATGGTTCCTTGCTGAGCCAGCCTTACGATGAGATCTTTTAGCACGAAGCATTTTCCCGTCGGATGACTGACGAAGCGGTGGTACTTACAGTACCTTGGGTTGTCGGTGCGATTTATTTCTTCTGGCCATCGGCATTCGGGTAAATCGATCACCTTCTTCTCCAATAGGTCATCCAGCATTGCGGCCACGTCGGAGTCCGGAAAAGGATATATCTTCTGCTCTAGTTCCCTAAAGGTGCTTTTGTACTTGTCTTGGGTGCTAGAAGGCTCTCCTTTCTTTATCTCCCTTGTTTTATACTTGGACGGGATTTTGACAGGCGCTGATGAGATTTTGGCAGGGGCGGTGCTAATGGTAAAAGCTTCCTTAGCGGGCTTCTTCCCAGTCTCGTCCACCTTCGGAGCAAACACTTTCTCTTTGAAGTTGGTGGTTGGCTCCCTTCTTCCATGGTTGGCGATGCTTAACTCCATGTCATGGGCGCGGGTTGCTAGCTCTTCGAAGGTCCGCGGTTTGATGCCTTGGAGGATGTAATGCAATCCCCATTGCATGCCTTGGATGCACATCTCGATCGAAGAGCGCTCTAAGAGTCTATCTTTGCAGTCGAGGCTAAGGGTGCGCCATCGGTTGATGTAGTCCACGATTGGCTCATCTTTCCACTGCTTTGTGCTTGTCAGCTCCAGCATGCTGACTGTGCGGCGGGTGCTGTAGAAGCGGTTGAGGAATTCTCGCTCCAGTTGCTCCCAGCTGTTAATGGATTCGGGCTCAAGATCGGTGTACCAATCGAAGGCGTTACTTTTCAACGAGCGCACGAACTGCTTGGCAAGGTAGTCCCCTTCAGTGCCCGCATTGTTGCAAGTTTCAACGAAGTGGGCGATGTGCTGTTTCGGGTTCCCCCTTCCATCGAACTGCATGAATTTGGGTGGTTGATATCCCCTTGGCATCTTCAGGGCATCAATCTTTTTAGAGTAAGGCTTGGAGTACAACTCGGAGGTATTTGAGCTCCCTTGGTGCTGTGCCTTGACAGTGTTGGTGATCATCTCCTGCAACTGCTTGATGGAGAGAGATCCCATGAATGCCGCTGCTTGGTCTGGCTTTGGGTTTTCTTCAATTTTCTCCAACGGAGGCTCTTCTTCTTCGTCGCCACCTTTCTTGGAGTCAGAGTCGGCTCCTTCATCATGCCTTGCCCCCAATTTGCTCACGAGCATAGCAATCTTCAAGTCTTTTTCTTCGAGGGTCTTCGTCATCATTGCAAACATCTCCTTCATCTGAATCAGCTGTTCTTCGATGGAGGTGGCGCCCTTGTCTGAAGCCATTGCGCTTGAAGTGTGCTTTAGATTTCTTGAACGAAGAAAGAGATGAGAGGTAGAGATGGTCCCACTGGGCGTGCCAAATTTGTAAACACGAAAATTTCCTGAAGGAACAAGAACACGTGTACAAAATATATTTGTTATTTGATGAATTTTGGGGTTACAATCTCTATTTGTTCCTCTGATTCTATCTTCGTAAGATATGGATTTGTTGATGGGCTGTTGATCCAAAGGGCCGCTGGGCTTGATCCTTGGATGAACAGTGATGCGGATTTGTTGATGATGTGTTGATCCGAAGGGGCTGTTTTTGGTGCTTGATCCTTGGATGAACAGTGATGTTCTTCAGAGGTTTGATGATGAATGAAGAATGATGAACGATGAACTAAGTTCAAGGGGCTTTCGGGTTTGATTATTTGAAGAATGGATGTATGGATTCCAGGGGCCGTCGGGGCTTGATCTTAGAGGGTGGATGAATGTTGCTTTAAGGGCCGTCGGGGCTTGATCTTGAAGAAGATGGATGAACGATGAACGATGAACGATGGATGAACTTCAAGGGGCTTTGAGCTTGATTCTTGAAGGATGAATGTATTGATTCCAAGGGCCGTCGGGGCTTGATCTTGGAGGGTGGTGAATGTTGCTTCAAGGGCCGTCGGGGCTTGATCTTGAAGAAGATGGATGAACGATGAATGGATCTTCAAGGGCTTCTGGACTTGATCTTGAAGAACAGTTGTGTTGATCCAAGGGGCCGTCGGGGCTTGATCTTGGATTAAGAATCGGCACGTGACCAAGGTGCTTGTTGATTCTTCGAAGGTTTTGGCGAAGTTCCTTCAAGGGCCGTTGGGCTTGATCTCGAAGGTGGATGAGCGTTTCTTCAAGGGCCGTTGGGGCTTGATCTCGAAGAACGATGAACGAAGAACGAAGAATGAACTTCAGAGAATTCTCTTCCAATTTGGGAGTAGAGAAATGTATTTGTGAATTGGTGAATTGAAATGAATGAAATTGGCTTCTATTTATAGAATTTTCCAAGCCCTAATTTTGAATATAATATCCCAGATGAAATAAGCCGTCTCTGCCAGGTGTTGACACGTGTCTTGTTTGACAGCTTTTCGGACTCTTTTTGAATTTTCGTCAAATCACACACTATGTGTACAATTTATGTAATACATGAGCGTTTAACATTTTGACCATCGGTCAACATTTTATTTATCGAAATTTCACTGTCTACAAAAACATAAGGTGACAGAGAGTTCATGAAGCTCACTTTGAGAAAGTCTGCTTAGCATTTCTCTTGGTATCAATATGACTGACTTCGCCAACAATGATTATAAGTGTTTTGTATTAAAAACTTTGTGAATTAAAAATGTTTTGTTCAGTAAATTTTTTTAATTTTTTTAACTATGACTTTGTTGTTTGTGGATGCCCCCACTAACACAAATATCTGGCTTCGTCCCTGCTAGGATCCCCACATAATGAATCCGGTGGGAATCCGTTTCATTATAAAAAGACTTACGTCATATTAAAAGACCTGCGTCATATAAAAAGACAAACTTGAATTCTATTAAATAGAATTGCAATGCAGCTAGCAGCTTCAGTTTCTGCCACTCAACCCAAATGCTAGCTCTCTGCATGCTATTCTCTCTCCATCTTGTAAACTGAAATCCTCGTCGTAGCTATTTATTACGTACTGTGCATATATACTTAAGTTATTATGGATAGAAACGTCAAGGGAATAAATTCAGATGTGGAGAACCCAGTAGAGAAAATAGACAGGTTCGTACTCTCTCTCTCTCTCTCTCTCTCTCTCTCATTATTTCGAATTCAGAACTTAGCTTTGCTCTTATGCTATTTAGAGCCAACGCTTGAATATATGGCCATTGCAACACTTTTTGTTCCTTTATTTTTAAATTTTAAAACGCCCAAAACTGCATAGTGGCACCTTTGAAGAGCCGGCGGCGAGGCGACGGAACTCATCTAATCGGATGAGAGGCTGTAGCTGGCATCAGAGTTGCATATGGCGGCCAATTTAATTCATTATTCAGACTTCAAAGACGCGAGAGGTAGACTTCAGTGAAAACTTTTAACAAAGATAAACTTCTTTCTACAGACTCAGTGACCCCATTTCATAATCATTCCTCCAAGGAAACGTTGCGTCACATTCAACAATGACAAACTATTACTTGTACTAATTTATGGGATTGACTACAAATATATACGGAATCATATATAATATTACTTTGGAGTGAGGTCCCTCCAGCGTTTCTTCATGATGCCCTCCTTCAAGATAGCTTTACTTGATCTGAAGTTCTAATGAAATCGTTTCCTTTCAAAAAAGAAATATACACACATATAATATATATTAATGTACATAAATGACCTAGTTGGTGATTTGTCTGAAATTGTATAGAGTTACCAATTTCTCTTATGAGTTTTAATTTAAGCCGATTATCTCTTAAACTTTTGTAAATACTCAATTTCCCCTTGGTGTTAGATTTTAAAAAAATTCATCTAATTTTTCATCCATCTTGGTCAAGCGGATAACACATGTCAACTGTATAAGGGCAAAAATGTAATGTTGTCTTGGTAAATTGGGCACAAAGCCAATAATTTGTAACTGCTAATTAAACTTCCATGACTAATTCAAACGGAAAGTGTACGGAGTCAACTAGTGGAAGAAGAAGAAGAAGAAGAAGAAGAAGAAAACAATACGTTGTCCACATTAAGAATAAAATTGCTTTATTACCCTCAAACATTTATCATATGACCACAATGGATAGAAAATTGCATGAAAATTCCAATAATTAACGTCCCGGGGTAGGGGAAAATTAGCTAGAATTAAAGTTTAGGAGAAAATTGGAACCTCTGTACAAATTCGGGATGGAAAATAGACAAATAGCAATATATATTTATCATCTAGAATATCAAAGTGAGATTTGGCCTTTTTTTTAACATAGTAGTTTTGTATTTTGTTGTGTATAGTGAAAATTTCTAAAAGTAGTGGTCTGATTTCATTTAGACTTCTTGTGGTGGTCTTCAACTAGTCACATGAATTATAATTGATCATTAGATAGTAATTCTATTAAATATATATAAGTATTGTAGTCAATTTTGTAAAATTATTATTATTCATTATTATGTTACGTTATGCAAGGAGGGATACTTGTTTTAGCGAAGAATGTCTGAAATAAATCTAATAGCTGCTATTAGAATTAGATTTATATCTCATTTTATCTTGTTTAATTTATTAGCTCGAGGAGCTCATATGTTAGGGTATAGGGTGAATGCATATGAATTTCATTCGTTGTTTGTTGCGTGTTTCCCAGAAAGATTGTAGAACGTCGGAAATCAGTGGCTAGAACTGAGACGAGTGCTCGAAAACCAAAAGATGAACACAATTGGATAACAGATATAAAGAAGATTTTTGATGTGCTCAAGCGGACGATTTTTAATGTGCTAAAGCGGACGATTTTTTATGAGAATCAGAAGCCTTACCTTGAAAGGTGGAACAGTATAATTGTGATCTCATGTGTATTTGCTGTCTCTGTGGATCCTTTGTTCTTTTACGTTGTGAACATCGATCAAGAAAATAAGTGCCTTCATACGGACAAAACGTTGAAAATTGTTGCTCTTGTTATGCGATCTCTCACGGAACTCCATCTACTCGGATGAGAGGCAGTGGTTGGCATAGGAGTTGCATATGGCGGCCAATTAGATTCCCTGTTCAGACTTCAAAGACGCGGGGAGTGGACTTTAGTGAAAACCTTTAACAAAGACAAACTTCTTTCTACAAACTCAGCTACACCGTTTCACAAACATTACTCCAAGTGAAACGTTGCATCACATTTAACAAAGACAAACTCTTTCTTATACTAATTTATGGGATTGACTACAAAATTATAGAATCTCATATTATATAATATTACTCTGGAGTGAGGTCCCTCTTGCGTTTCTTCAAGATGCCCTCCATCAAGATAGCTTATGTACTTGATTTGAAGATCTAATGACTACAAAATTTATATATATATATATGCGCGTGTGTGTATATGTATAACCTATTTGTTAAATTGTCTCGGAGCATATATAGAGCTGCCATTTTTTTTTAAAGTTTTAATTTTAGCCGGTTATCTCTGAAATTTTACAAATAGTCAACTTCCACTTGGTATTAGATTTTGAATATTTTCATCTAATTTTTATCTATCTTGGTCACGTGAATAACACATGACAACTGTAGAAGGGCAAAAAAGTAATTTTATTTTGGAAAATTTGCCGCAAAGCCAGTACTTTGTAACTGCTAATTAAACTTCAATGTAGAGCTCATTTGGAAATATTTTTAAAACAACTGAAAGCACTTTTAGAAAAAATGTTTTTGGGTTGTGCTTTTACAAAAAGCACCAACTATGTTCTTCTTCCAGGAAGCACTTTAAGTGCTTTTTCTAGGATTTACTTTTATTTTTATTAATGATTGATTCCAAAAATATTTTCACCAAAAGCGTTTTCAACTATTTTAAAAACACTCCTAAACAAGCTCATAATGTAGACATTAGGATAAAATTACTTTATTGCCCTAAAAATTTTGCTAGATGATCGATAGAAAATTGTATGAAAAATTTTAAAATTTAATGTTTAGGAAAAATTGACTAATTATAAAATTTTAGGAAAATAATTGGCTAAAATTAAAATTCTCAAGAGAAAATTAAAAGTTTTATACAAATTTAAGAGGGAAAATCGACAAATAACTGTATATATCGTCTAGAACGTCAAAGTGAGATTTGGCCTGTTTTTTAATAAAGTACTTTTTGTATTTTGTTGTGTATAGTGAAAATTTGTAAAATATTTTGGTAGCAGTCTGGTTTCATATATAAAAATTGTAGTCAATTTTGTAAACTCGCTGTTAAATTATTATTTTTCATTATTATGTTACGTTATGCAAGGACGGATTGCATGACGGCATATATTCGAACTCCGTCTGTAGTTAATCAAACATCTAATCTAATAAAATCTATCATTGGACGAAAAAAAAAGAGTCTGAAATATATACCTAAGAGCTGCTATTGGAATCAGATTTATATCTCATTTTATCTTGTTTAACTTGTTAGCTCGAGGGGCTCATATTAAAGGGTTTAGGGTGAATTTCATTTGTTGTTTGTTGCGTGTTTCCCAGAAAATCAATGGCTACAACTGAGACGAGCGCCCAAAAACCGAGAGATGAAGGAAGAAATTGGACAACAAAGATAAAGGAGATTTGTGATGTGCAGCAGGGGCCTCACCTTCGAATGTGGAACAGTATATTTGTGATATCATGTGTATTTGCTGTCTATCTGGATCCTTTGTTCTTTTACGTTGTGATCATTGATCAGGATAACAAGTGCCTTCACATGGACAAAACGTTGAGAATTGTTGCTCTTCTTATGCGATCACTCACGGATGTCCTTTTCCTAGTGCATTTGACATGTGAAACTTGTGACTGTGTTCAAAAGACAATGACAATTGACAAAAAGTCGGGGACTTCAGCCTCCAAAACGAAATCCCCGAAACATGGACCCTCAGCGGCGGTGGAACAAACCAGGGCAAATTCGGGTAAGAAATGGAAAGACAGTGAGTTGATTCAATATGCCAGGAAAATAGCTCAGAATATGTCGTGGTTATCCCTCATTTTTGATGTTTTAGCTCTTCTTCCCCTCCTACAAGTAAGAGAAATTAACTAAACTCTAATTTTATTTAGGGGTTTTTGAACTTTAATCCTTCAAGAAGATTAAAATTTAAAAAAAATCTGGTGTTAGATTGAATATTGATTTTTAGTCCCTAATGTGTCCTTAATTCAAAATAATTAATGTGTATTTTATTTAATATCTCCCATTAAATATTTAAATTTATTAATACACAAATTTTAATTTATTTTTTGACCAAAAAAGAGTTTTTAAATTTATTAATTTTATTTAACATTCTTCAAACTTGAAAAACTCAATTAATGTACCTAAATGTTAGTACCGAAATGTGTGTACCGAAATATATTATATTGAACTAATATATTTAAATGTTAGTACCGAAATGTATTAATATTAAATTAATGTACCTAAATGTGTATAACGAAATGTATGCACCGAAATGTGTGTACCTAAATATATGTACCGAAATGTATATACCTAAATATATGCACCGAAATGTATGTATTTAAATATATGCACCGAAATGTATGTACCTAAATATATGCACTGAAATGTATTAATATTAAATTAATGTACCTAAATGTGTGTACCGAATGCACCGAAATGTTAGTACCGAAATGTATGCACCGAAATGTATGTACCTAAATGTATGCACCGAAATGTGTGTACCGAAATGTATGCACCGAAATGTGTGTACCAAAATGTGTATACCTAAATGTATGCACCGAAATGTATTATAATGAATTTAATATACCTAAACGAAGAAGTTACAGTACATCGAAATATATTGTATAACAAAAATTAGTTTATCTAAATGTTCACAACAAAAATATATTACAATGAATGAAATAAAATTAATACATTAAAAATTAGAAAAGAAAAAGATAAATAATTAAAAAATAAAAATATAATTAATAAATGAGGTTATTAATGTATCAAGGGACTAAAATTAGATTTTGATCTTACTCATGGTTTTAATCAAAAAGTAATCTTTGCTAAGGACTAAAATGAAGTTTTCTACTATTATATTTATTTATTTAGCTATTGATGGACTTCTATGTTCTAACCCTTGTTTATCTTTTAATTTTCTGCAGCTGCTAATAATGTTTTACCCAATGAAACGCTCAGGATTTGTGGAACACCAAAAGGTTGTGAACGTGTTTCTTCTCGGTCAATATGTTCCGAGGATTTTTCGAATTCAGCTATCGGCCAAGGTATTCAAACGGACTAATGGGAAATGGGTTAAGGGTCTATTCAACTTGTTTCTCTACATTCTTGCTAGCCATGTAAGTTTCACTTTAATTGTCATTCTATTTTAATACTTTTATAATTACTAATGTTGGATTATGGACGTAGTTTATTGAAAGTAGTAGTGTAGAAATATGACTCCTTTAATTAATCATGTACAATGTTTATAATATATAGGGTTTGAGAAAACTCATATGTGGTAGGAATCCTAAATTAATTACAACTGATATTACATTTCGCTAATTACGGAAAAGATTTCAAATTAATTAATTCTATTCTAACATGTGGACTAAATATCTAGAGTTCTGTGTTTGCATGTTATGGATTTAGGTACTCGGAGCTTTTTGGTACTTTTTTTCTATTCAACGAGAGGTATCATGTTGGAAGGAGGCTTGTGTGAATCATAGTATTGATCCCAAGGGATGTATGAATACTTTCTACTGCAATAGTCAGAGTACTACTACAAGAAATATTACACTTCTAATTGAGCATTGCCCGTTGGATACTCCTGATGATGCTTTAGCTCCATTTAACTTTGGAATATTTCTTGATTCCCTTAAAAATTGAAACACGGAGCATAAAAAGTTTGGAAAAAAGTTCTTTTACTCTTTTTGGTGGGGCTTGCGAAACCTAAGGTACATAGTATATCTATTGACAATCAACAACTTTTAGAAAATACGTAACGAATAAAATTTTTGGGGTTATCTAATTCGGCAACCTATAATATTTTGCAGTAATTTTGGAACGAATTTGACAACAAGTACGTATGTGTGGGAAACCTTGTTTGCAATTCTTATTTCTGTCGTTGGCTTGCTACTGTTTTTATATCTCATCGGCAATGTACAGGTTGGTATAACTAAATCTCACTACATATTTATTTATTTTTTCCAATCATTTTTCTTCGGGGCCGCTTTCGTATACAATTATTTTCGAAATGGTCGGTAAATTTAATATAAATTCAATTTTGTGAGGTATTATTAAGAATAGTACATTTTTAAAAATAGTTACTATTATCTTTTTATTATATTTGTGATAAAATAGAAAATTTTAAAGAATTGTAATATCTTAAATCGTAAGAATTAAATCCCTTCAATCATGTCGTACTCAGTCTATTTTACTTATTTACTATACCTATATTATAGATATTTTTTTTGTCAATAATTTACCTATATCACAAATAAGTCATGTTTAGCTACCTACATTATAGATATTTTTTGCTGGTACCTTTTCAGAATTAGTTGTATTAGATTTTATGTTAAATATGTTCCGCTTAAAAAATTTGTAGTCTTTCTTAAGATATAGTTATGTTACAATTGGACTCAATTTAAAAAACAGCTTGAATTTTTGGAAATGAATCTAACTGCCCCATTTCAAATGATTTAAGACACCTAAGTTCTTAAACATTCCTTTCTGGTATGTAGCTAGATAGTACATGGGAGGTCATTGATCGAGCTTATTAATGAATTCTACTTGTGGTGAGACAGACCTTAATACAGATGGAAGCTACAAAATCAGAAGAGATAAGACAGAAGATACAGAAGGTAGATGTACGCACGTGAATATCCGAACATAAATTCCCTGATGCTATCAAGAAAGAAATTGAGAACAGCATAGGACAAGCATGGGAAAAGGACAAATATGTTGATGTCCACAACCCATTCCTTATTCTTCCCAGGCAAACCAAAGAATCTGTAAAACGCCATCTTTTCATGAAGACACTTAGAACAGTGTGTTCTTCAAAACTCGATCTCTCTCCATCTATTAATTGCATCTATTTTCACTGCAATGTTGTTCTGATGAATGTATCTGTTCGCGCGCGCATGTGTTTAGGTAAAAACGCTTAAAGACATGAACGAAAATGTGTTGAAGTTGATGTGCGACTATCTGAAGCCAGTGACGTACATTGAGAACAGCTTTGTTTTTCGAACGGGAGATCCACTCGATTGCATGCTGTTCATTATCAAAGGGACAATATGGACTTACGCGTCGAGTGATAGTCAAGCTGGGCAAGGAATCTCATCAGTGGCCACCAAGCCCCTTGGGAAAGGTCACTTTTACGGGGAAGAGCTTCTCGATTTGGCATCAGACAGTTTCAGTGAACTTCCAGTCTCCAGCAAACATGTCAAAAGTCAGACAAAGGTAGAAGCATTTGTGCTCATGGCCAAGGACTTGGAAACTGTAGTGTCCAGATACAAAATACATTGGGACTTGCTCAAATGTAATAACAATCCTGAAGAGAAGGAAAAGGTGGCACTTTCTACCGTTCGTCGTCGTTTCCGTACAAAGGCGCAACCCGTCCTGGCTAAAATGGGGGATGCCAATGGTGAGAGCTTGCCATCTACACCAGGTAATTATATCTTCAGAAACGTCAAAGCAGAGACGCTCAATTTATGGCCAAGAGTTCCATACACAACCCTAGCTGGGGACACTTTGTATAAGCTCTGACCTCAAAACACTAATATTATTGGTTGATAATTAGCCGTACGTTTCAATAATTAAGCAGTGGTAGCCACAATACCATTTCTGTCAGGAATATGTTTATGCATATTGGTCGTGTTCTGAAATGTTTTGCATGATACAGGTGCGATCGAGTTCGTCCAAGTTAAACAAAGAAAGGCACCTGTCAATGAGGATCGATCTATATTTTTGTGAGTGGATCCTTCCAAATGTTTTGATGAAGACGTTTTGATAAATTTACATGCCTTTGATATTGATCTTGGATGAGACTAAATTTTAGATAACAATGATTAGATGACATTTAATTGATTTATATTTATTCTATGATTTATTTTCACCACATAGTCTGTCATACATTGAGTATAGATTTATATGTGGCCGTAGGTTAATTGCATGTGATATTATTTATAGTAGATGCTAGATAAACTAATAGACGCTAGTGAAGTAGATAGCACTACACAAGTAGACGCCATGTAAACACACATGCATGTACTTGCTCTAGAGATGTTAGTAATGTATTGTAGTTCTCCAGTTATCATTCACTCAAACTTTGTTTTTCGCCCCTCAGGACCTAGTGGGACGAAAGTTGCAGTTAACGACAACGAGTGGACTTAACAGTAGTACGTCTTCCTACGAAGTAGGGTGATCATACTCTCTGTCTTTTATCTATTTGTGTTAATAAATAACCGAACATACGGTTATATTTGCACATCTCATGACTGCTGAATACTGATGCATTGACTACTGTGATGCTTTAAACTATTGTGACATGTAGTAAAGGGATAAATCCTACTGTGTTTTCTAGTGGGGAAGTTGTGTTTAGTTTGACTTTTATTGCAGGATAATTTTAGTTGTTTTCCATTCGTCACTACTTTTGTGATGACTAGCACAATTCTACCTGTAGTTTGACGGCTAATTAGGTCAGGTGTGGCATTGCAAATGAGAAGTAATTTTCGCATGTTCTTTTTATTTTTTCAAACACCTCTATTTATTTATGAGATTTAAATTGGATAAATCAAAAAAGAATCAAACGATAAAAAAGTTGAATATCAGAGTGCGGAACAAACGAGATTACAAAGTAATAAGAAATATTATTGAACCAAAGAGAATGCCGAAACGGCTACAAAACCTAAGAGGCTACATTGTGGCTAACTTAATACTAATCAATAACAAAGCAACCTATTTATAATAAACTAACCCTAACCCTAATGTTAACAGGCTAGGCCCAAACTAAACTTAAGAAACCCAAACAATAAAATACCTAAAAATACTAATCTATTCCAACACCCCCCGTCAAACTCATGGCGGTATACGACATGGGTTTGCAAACAAGCAGGTGCGGATGCAAGCTCCGTTAGGCGGACACGACAAGACAAGCTCCGGTAGGCGGACACGACAAGGCAAGCTCCGTTAGGCGGACACGACAAGGCAAGCTCCGGTAGGCGGACAAGACAAGGCAAGTGGGCAAGCAATCAAGCGAGCAAACGAACAATCCATGCTTCAATCAACAAGGCCCAACTAAAGGCCTTCAAACAAATCATAATAGCCCAACAAATTGTGGGCTCCATCCTTCTTTTTTTTTTTTTTTTTCCTGTACTGATAACACAAACAGTAACATCTTCTTCCTTGCCCGTGTGGGCTTCAAAAACTCCAAACAATTTTTTCTTCTCTCTGCGAACAAAGGTGGTAACAGATGGTGGGTGCGGCGGTGGCTGGGACGTGCAGATGGTGGTGGTGAGTTGAACTGGTATAGATACAGCGAATCTTGTACTGGTGCAGGAGTGGTCTAGGCAAGCCTGGATGCAGTGATGCAACGGTGGGGCTGGAGGGATTCGAATATGCAGGGAAGCAGCGGATTCAACGGGTGGTGAGGCGGAGAGACCGCAGTGGGCAGAGCACGGGCAATCTCACGGATGCGGGCGATAAGTGGGTCGGAATCTGGGGTCCTGATTACAGCAGCGTGAGTCATGCAAGCAAGGTGGGGCTATGGCAGATTCAATTTTTTTTTTATTTTTTTTTAAAACAATAAAAACAAAACTAATAGTTTGATACGGAACAAACAAACGAATCGATATCAACCACAAAACAGATTAATTCCCAAAGGATTTAACCTGCTCTGATACCAAGTTGAATATCAGAGTGCGGAACAAACGAGATTACAAAGTAATAAGAAATATTATTGAACCAAAGAGAATGCCGAAACGGCTACAAAACCTAAGAGGCTACATTGTGGCTAACTTAATACTAATCAATAACAAAGCAACCTATTTATAATAAACTAACCCTAACCCTAATGCTAACAGGCTAGGCCCAAACTAAACTTAAGAAACCCAAACAATAAAATACCTAAAAATACTAATCTATTCCAACAAAAAATAGGTTTGGAATAGGTTCAGTGGCAACCTCTTTCCCTCTTATATCTTTCCCCTCTCTTCATCTGTTTCCCAACCCCCTCTATGGTGGTTGTTCCCTGAGCTATGTCTCAGATTGAAAATTAAGTCTTCTTCTCTACTCGTTTCTTTTTTCTTTCTTCCATTTTCCTTAAGTCTAACCCAAAATCAGAGCCCTAATTTCTCACCCGCCCTCTCCTCTTCTTCCCATTTCCCCCTCTTCTCTTTCCCCGCAACCTATCCTGCAACACTCAATTATCTCTCCTTCATTTTGGATATCAAATTTTCCATGTAAATGCACCCATTTCCAAAGCGAGTTTTCGCTTATGCACAGGAAGGTGTGCAGAACCAGAGACCGTCGTCTCGGCTTGGGTCTTTGTACGGTCTCTTCCCACCGCAATTGTTTCGTTGGTGTTGGAATTTTCGACGTCGGAGCTTCGCTGAGGACATTTGATAGAAGGTATGAACAATCTTCATTGCCAATATTTGATTTAGAAGCAAAAACTTTAACTAGACTTGAATTATTTTTTTATGGTAAAATGTCTACAAGTACCAGTAAAACCTAAAGAATCAGCAACTCCATGACTGATAGATCCTTCATTATTCCCGAGCTCTCATACTAAAGAGCTACATAATAGTTAGCTATAATATTGTTATTAGTTGGTTATAACTGTCTGTGTGACAAATACTAGTTTAGTTAGTTAACTAAGCTTAATTAGTCACTAAGCTATTTTTACAGAAGTGTATATAAACCTGATTGTAATTCCTTATTCATTAAGAAATGAAATACCAAGAGTCATTTCACATATGGTATCAACCACCTCTCTGCTCACGCATCGATCCTAGCTTCTCCTGCAATCTTTGCTTTCTCTGATCAAATTTTGTCTCTTTCTCTGCAAAATCTTGATCGTTAATGGCGTCTTCTCCTTCTTCGTCTGCAAATCCAGAAGTTTTTGCCTCTCATCCTACCCCTCTTTCATCAAATTCTGCTCCGATGAACCCTAATCCTTCAAATTTTTCTTCGATCTCTTCGATCTCCATCCAAAATATCAGTTGTATGGTTCTTACAAAGCTCAAGCGTGACAATTATCTAGTCTGGAAAGCTCTCTTCGCTTCGATTTTCCACAAATACAAACTCACTGGTATCATCGATGGATCGGAAAAATGTCTACCGCCATTTGTTCTTGATGAATCTGGTGCAAATACTGGAATTCCTAACCCTAATTTCGAGATCTGGTATGAAAAGGACCAAAATATCTTGATCTGGTTGAATTCAACTCTCTCTAATGATCTAATTCCGTTCACTGTTGGTGTAACCTCCTCTCGAGAGTAATGGCAAATTCTTGAGCAACGCTTTGGGCTGAGCATGCAATCAAGACCATATTGTGAAGATTCAAGATCCGCAGAGAGTGCATTGACAAGCTATGGGTCTGTGAAAGTAAGCGAGCTCGGACAAAGTAATTGAACTATGAAATAAATTTTGACCAATCAAGATCAACACGTCAAGAATGTTCACGACTCCACCTCTGCCAAACATTCTGGTGGAGCCTATAACTTCGATAACGACACAACTGCTCTGACGAGCATAACAGTACCCCAACACAGGAAGAAATCTCTTGCGGCCAAGTCACCTCCAGAAAATTCATAAGGTTTAACTCAAGAATTTAGGGCTGGTTTGGTATTGTTGTGCTTCGAAAAAAAGTTGTTTATGCTGTGCTGTGAAAATAAGCAGCAGAGTGTTTGGTAAACTTTTTTTGTAAAAGTGCTTTTGAAGAAGAAAAAAAAAAGCAGTATTATAGTGTTTGGTAAACTTTTATGTAAAACGGATGTGAAAAAAGCTGGTTTTTAAAAGCTGGGTTTTGCATCTTCCTGTTTTTGGCTTTTTTCACCCAAAACTGTGAAAAAAAGATGAAGCTGGATGTTTACCAAACACAAAAAAGCTGCCAGCCTTTTTTTATAGCAGTTTTTTTTTTCTAGAATCACGTCTGTACCAAACTAAGCCTTAGTCTAATCAAAGGCAGGTTTGGCTTAGTGGGGACCAACACTTCACCACAAGTTTGACTCGTAGACTTCTCGTCTGAAGTATGCAATCAGTTTTTTAAGAAACTCAGTCCAAGTCCACCAACACTCTGACCGGGGCAAGTGCTTCCGATGCTATGGGGGCAATGTGGTCGTGCCTAAAAACAAGTTTGTGCACTTAAATGAGTTTTAACGAAAAATTCAATTTCCGAATGAATTTCCACACAAGGCTAGTTGGAAAAGAAAGCAAAGACGCTAATGATCATTGTGTCAAGTTTTTAGCATTTTCTACAAAGCCATATAATTCTCCTAAATGCGACTCCACATTTACTCTAACATAGATGACACTCATTAAGAATAATCTGTTATATTCTTCTTGATTACAAGATGTCAGCATCATTAAATATAAGTACCCTAATTACTTCAGCAGTTAACACTTTTCCACCATAGGAATGAGGCATGTTGTGTGTTAACGTCATTGAACCATGCCGAACTAATTTACCTATTCAACCTAAATCATGGAATCTCTAATCAACTAAGGTTAAATTTCTGTTGGACCGATTCATTCATTGCGTTAAACACAACAACACTTCATATCGCATTCCTTTTTTTTTCTTTGAATGAATAACCATATTTTCCACCCAAACATGAATAATCTGCGTACTCATTGTTCAATACAAAACTGAAACCGTACTCTATTTTATTTGGGCAGTAACTCTTCATCAAGAGTTTTTCTTGAAATTGAGTGTTCTGTGAATTTGGTTATTCATTCATAATCATCAGTATACAAGAAGGTCAGTTGACTTTCTATCTATACTAGGTAATTTATACATGAAATCAATCTACATAATCTCCATGATATGATCCTAATATAAAGCAGAACATATTCCTACAATCAAGGAACCAATCTTTCCGTTAATACTCCCCCTCAAGTTGGAGAGTGAATATCATGAACACCCAACTTGCCAAGTATAGGGTGAAACATTCCTTGTCCGAGTGGCTTAGTAAATATGTCAGCAAGTTGATTGGCAGAGGACACATGCGCTGTTGTGATGGCACTTGACAGGATTCGTTCACGAACAATATGGCAGTCTATCTCAATGTGTTTAGTGTGTTCACGAAACACCGGATTTGCAGCTATGTGAAGTGCCGCTTGATTATCACAATAGAGTCGAGCTGGCTTATGGTGTGTAACCTGCAAGTTTCTTAGTAAATATCACATCCATGTGAGCTCACATGTTATGGAAGCCATGGCCCGATATTCTGATTCGGCGGAGGAACGTGAAACGGTACCTTGCTTCTTAGTTCTTCACGACACAAGTGCTCCTCCAAGGAATATGCAATAGCCTGTCACTGATCGTCTCGTTATGGAACAACGAGCCCAATCCGCATCACAGAAACCGGTTAACAACAAGTTGCCTTTGGATGGAAAGAACAAACCTTGCCCAGGTGCCCCTTTCAAATATCGTAAGAGACGATGAACTGCTTCAAGATGTGGTTTCCTTGGATGTTGCATGAACTGACTCAAAATGTGTACTGAGTAAGTGATTTCTGGCCTTGTAATGGTGAGGTATATGAGCCTGCCAACTAGCCGCCGATAGTAAGATGCATTCTTGAGCAGTTCACCATCCATGGGCGAGAGCTTGACATTTTCTTCCATGGGAGTTTGTATCGGCTTTGCTCCAAGTAGGCCAGCTTCGTTTAATATGTCTAATGTGTATTTCCGTTGTGATATTGAGATTCCAGTGGCTGAACGTGCAACCTCAACACCAAGGAAATATCGTAAATGGCCCAGATCCTTTATACGGAATTGGGTATGGAGGAAAGCTTTAAGGCTGGCTATGGCTGAATCATCGTTGCCAGTGATAATCATGTCATCTACCTAGATAAGCACCACAGTAAAAGAATCACCTGATACCTTTGTGAATAATGAGTAGTCGGCTATGGATTGTTGGAAGCCACTTTGGCGAATTGCACTGGAGAACTTCTGGAACGAACTATGGGATGCTTGCTTAAGGCCATAGAGGGATTTATTGAGTCGGCAAACCATTCGAGTCTCCCCTGCCGACGGAGGAGGTAAGTGCATGTAAACTTCCTCAGTTAATTCGCCGTGAAGGAAGGCATTTTGAACGTCTATTTGGTGGAGGGACCAATTGCGAATAGCGGCAACGACAAGCAAGCATCAGACGGTTGTTAGTTTGGCTACAGGAGAAAAAGTCTCTCTGTAATCAATTCCCTCACGTTGGTAAATCCCTTGGCGACCAAGCGAGCTTTATATCTTTCAACAGTCCTATCTGAGTGGTATTTGATTTTATAAACCCATTTGCAACCAATGGCACAATGTTTATGAGGCAAGGATGTGATGGTCCATGTATTATTTTGTTTAAGTGCTAAGAGCTCAGCAGCCATGGCCTCGCTCAATTTAGGATCAATGTTGGCCTGCTCAAAGGTCACATGTTCTATATGTGCAGTGACATTACAAATGAAACTTCTGTAAGGATGCGAAAGTTATGCATAAGAAAGGCATGTAGATAAAGGAAACCGCATACCTGTAAAGGAGGATGAAGAACTGGGGGCGACGGTGGATGCATGGTATAGGTGGAAATCGTGAAGGCGAACATTGGGTTTTGGTACACGTGAAGAATGTCGAAGTGGTGAGGGGTTGGGTAGTGGTGTAGGCAGCAAGTCAAGTGGTGGAGAGGTAGGCGCTGAAGTGGATGGCACAGGAGTAGGTGGTGTATCAAGAGTAGGGATGGTTGGGGATGCAGCTGCAGGCTCATTAGAGCTTGGTGTGGGGGAGTGTGTAGTGTTGTTATCAAAGTCTAGGAGTTGTGGTGTGGGAAGGACTGTGGCATCAGGTTGGGACTGTGGCATCAGGTTGGGACTGAGGTAGTAGAGTTTGAAAGGGGAATATATGTTCGAGAAAACAACATCCCTCGATGAGAAGAATTTGTGTGTAATGAGGTCATAAACCCGATATCCCTTTTGACCTAGAGGGTATCCTACAAAAATGCAACGACGTGCTCGTTGATCAAATTTATGCATGGGCAAAAGGTTGGTAGCATAACATAGGCACCCAAAGCAACGTAGGTGTGTGTATGTGGGTGGCATTTTATAAAGGAGTTCATATGGTGTTTGATGGGAAAGTAGAGGTGTTAGTAATCTGTTAATTAAATAGCAAGCATTTTGTATGCTTTCTCCCCAAAAGTCTAAATGGGAGGTTAGCTTGAAAACGAAGAGCTCAACCGACATTTAGAAGATGACGGTGCTTTCGCTCGACAACCCCGTTTTGTTGTGGGGTTGATGGACAAGAATGGTGGAAATGGATACCTTTGCTCGCAAGGAATTGATGCATGGAGACAAATTCCGCGCAATTGTCGGCTCGAAGAGTTTTAATTATGGAATTGAATTGTGTTTGTACCCAAGAAATAAATTATTGCAATAGTGTTTATGTCTCGGACTTGAATTTCATAAGGTGAATCCATGTATATCTAGTGAAATCATCAACAATTGTTAAGAAATAACGAGCACCGGAATGTGAATTTATTTTATTGGGTCCCCAAGTATCACAATGGATTAAATCAAAATGTGCAAGTGAAGAAATAGAACTAGATGGAAATGACAAGCGAGTTTGTTTTGCTAAAGGGAAAATTTCACACACATGTTTTGAATCAAAATGGATGTCTGAGGTCGTTTTGGAAAGAACTTAGAGGGGTCCAATGGATGGGTGTCCTAGTCGTTGGTGCCAGAGGTTGGAATGGCGGAGGATGTTGTTGGCAAGCTTAGGGTTCTGTTCTGGTGTGAGGTAATAGAGGTCGTTATGTCGCTTGCCCAGGCCAATCATCCTCCTCGTAGACGTGTCCTGCATAACACAAAATTTAGGGAAAAAAATCACTATGCAGTTTAACACTCGAGTCAATTTACTGACAGACAAGAGGTTAACTTTAAACTTGGGCACTTTGAGCACACGGTCAAGTTTAAGGTTTTTTGTGACTTGGAGTGAACCAATCAATTCAATACTAGTTTGATTGCCATCAGGGGTTTGAATGGTGGCAGTATGAGGCAAATATGATGGATTCATCAATGGAGAGGAAGCTGTCACATGATCCGTTGCTCCACTATCAATTATCCAACCCAAATGGGAATGGGGAGCAACCAGATTTATGTCACATGAAGGTGTAACAATACCTACAACATTCGTGAAGTGGTGTGCGTTACCATCGTTGTTTTTCCGAAGCATTGCCATGATTTGGTTGTATTCTTCAGTGGTAAACCTGGGACCATCACTAGAGGAATAGGGCTTCGAGCTGCTGTCTGCAGGTTTGTTTGCGTCTATTGACTTTGCATGGTTAACATTGGAACGTCTTTGGTTGGGAGGTTTGACATTCTTCCCATGGAACTTGTGTCCTGGAGGGAAACCATTTAAATAATAACATGTTTCAATGCTATGTCTGTCCTGATCACAGTAGGTGCAGTGGAGTGGGGTTCTTTTTTTTTCCGAGCCTGATGTGCTTGATTTGTTGATTCTCCATTATTTGCAGCGTGCATGGCATGATGACTGATGCTATCTCAACTGAGAGACACTTCAACTTGCTTTTCTTGTTGGAGAACGAGAGAATAAACTCACCTTATATCAGGGAGGGGCTGCATCAAAAGAATTTGGCCACGAATGGCTGAATAGTTGTCATTGAATCCCATGAGGAATTGCATGACTTTTTCCTTATCTTCTCTCTTTTTGAGTGTTTCCAATCCTCCACAAGAATAGGTTGCAGCCTCATTGTAGGAAGATAGTTCATCCCACATAGCCTTCAATTTAGTGTAATAGACAACAACTGACTGCTGCCCTTGTCTGTGCTCCACGATGTCCCTCTTTATTTGGTAAATCCTCGAGTCGTTTCCTTGAGAGAAACGTTCTCTTAATTCTTCCCAGACCTACATGACGTTGTTCCCAATATCTGAGTGTACAGAGTTGAGGATCCAGGATATCACCATGTCGTTGTAGTGCTGCCATGAAGGAAAGTTTGGATCGATTTCTGCTGATGCTTCAATGTCTCCTGTGATGAAGCCAATTTTGTTCTTCGCGCTTAGGCTGATGCGCATGGCACGACTCCATGTACTGTAATTATCTCCTTCCAGTGGTTTGGAGACAAGAACAAGATTTGGATGATCCGAATGATGCAGTGAATATGGATCAGAGATCTCAGTAGAGTTCTTGACTGGTTTGGTTACTGGTTTGCTGGAAGAAATAGTTGATTTTGCCATTGCTATAGTGGTGCTGCTTGCTGGAAGGAATATGTGTGTTATGGACGCTTGTCGTGGCGGAAGCGTATTTGGGTTTTAGAGTCACCGGGATCGGTGCTCTGGTACCATCTTGAAATTGAGTGTTCTGTGAATTTGGTTATTCATTCATAATCATCAGTATACAAGAAGGTGCCTAATATATAGGATTACAACAGTTGACTTTCTATCTATACTAGGTAATTTATACATGAAATCAATCTACATAATCTCCATGATATGATCCTAATATAAAGCAGAACATATTCCTACAATCAAGGAACCAATCTTTCCGTTAATAGTTTTTACTAACATCTTTATGAATACACAAGGGAAAGAAACACTGGTACACTATGGCCCTTCTAGATTTGTAGAGTTCCAAATTTTTGTGTGATCATACCATTTCACTAGGCCTTAACTGACACCTCTTTTCTGATAAAAAGTTGATGCCACACATGGCCTTTGAATGAAATGGTAGGATTTAGAGCAGCTGAGGAAGTATATGCAGGGTTCTTCCATAGAAAGAGGATCTAGAAGTTTGTCACATTAATCAGTTTATCTGTATCTGCACAAGCAGTGCTACGACCCGTTCTTAACTTTTAATATATTTTGCTCCATTTTATGTGAAATAACCAAAATACTCATGGTAGGGTTACACAATTATTTTTTATCCCTAAGCTCAAGGCATGTTGTTAATGCTGTTTAACAAACTTTTTATTGAAGAACAATTTTTTCATAGTACCACTGTATAATTTCTCCTTGTATACAAGGACACAGCCAATTTTCAAGGTTTCGGTCGGACTTCTTGTTTATTGCATGTTCAACCTCCTCTCCCATTGACTTTGTGGACCTATTACATTCTTATTCGAATAAGAATGCGATGTTAGAGATTAAAAAACTAATTAAGATAGATAAGTAATGTACCAATCTTGCTATAGAGTTTGATTACTTCATCAACCCCAAAAGAAGAGGAAAACGGTCAGTTAGTACTACAGTCTAGTGGTATTCCTCTTTACTTGTAAGTGAAAGATTTTAGATTCGATTATCGCAAAAGGCGAAATTTAACCTCATTATTGCTAGCCGATTATGAGACTAAGCCCACCCCAACTCCCTCAGGGTAGATAATATCGTTTTTTTTCAAAAAAAAAAAAAAAAAAAAAAAAAAGACCAAGAAGCCACCTTTCGAATATTCTTTTAAGAGTACTTTGTCAAGCAGAGCAACTTGCAAGAAAAAATTGACTCTAATTCGAAAGAAAAAAAATTGACTCTAATTCGAAAGAAAAAAAATATATATCAATCAATTTGACAGCTTCCTTTGGAACTTTGAGAAAAATTACAAAAAAAAAACAACGCACAAGATTACATAGAGTTGTGAAAAATTACAAAAACATGTGTTTATCATTTAGCTCAAGAATCTTGTACGTTAGCTCAAAAAACTTGTTTATTTTATTTTATTTTATATTATATTTTTTTAAGAGAAACCTTGACGGCACGAGGTAAAATATTTATCTTATCCCCAAACTTGAGACTTCGTGTTTGAGTTCTCTTCCCCAATTCTTCCATCCTCTGGTGTGTGGAAATCTAGTCCGCTAGCGAGGCTTGGGCCATCAAGTCATTTTGTACATTTAGGCCCCTTTAACGGGCCCTAGATTCGCAGATTGTTTTAGAGAGAAGCCCTACCTTTTTTCCAAAGGGACAACGAAGAACACACTCAGAGAAAACAGTGCTCGTTTGGTCATGCAGCGGAGTTACTATGTCCGCCGCCGTGTGTGCCGCTCATCGAGGGAACCAGGAAACCAACCCCAACACTGAAATCCCCGATACTGACTTGAGGTCTGACTTTTAATTGTTTATCAGCGGAATATTAATCAAACTAATTTTCCTGCAACTTTCATTTTCACAGCAACAATAAATTAGTTGTTTGCGTGTTCTGATTAGTGATTAATTACTGTATGTTAACGACGTGGACTTGGATTAATTATTATATGTTCACGACTTGGGCTTGGATTAATTATCATATGTTAAGGAGTTGGATTATCATATGCTCGTATATGTTCTTGGTGTATATATAGTGGTTGCTAAGTGTGAATCCAAACAGGTGTAGGAAGTGAATGTTTTCTGCTAATCAAAGGCTAGATTTCTTCGTCAAATGCCAGTTTAATCTGCATATTTCTGAGATGAAAGTTGTTATTTAGTAATATTTTCAATCCGATTCCCGACTCGGTCATGTTTAATTTGTAAGGTTTGCATAATTTGGTTTGGTAAAACAACAAGCACATTACGAAAAGACTTGGGACTTGTGAGAGAAGAAAATTAACAACCTTGGTCACTGCTACTACCTGCCATTATGATAAAGGAACTTAAACAGCTCGTAGCTCGTCTAAACGCAACACTAATTCTATATTAACAAGTAGAACTTCGATTTGTTTTCGAAAAGGGATTTTCTGGTTTATAACATCATCATTTGCATGAAACATCTAGCTATTTGCTTTGGTTTCTGCCACTCGAATGCGCTCTCTCTCTACTTGATTCACCTTGTAAGCTGAAAGCCTCCTAAAATTAGCCATTCAGGTATCTCTCTCTCTCTCTCTCTCTCGTTGGCTTGTTACTGTTTATATTCTCGTTGGAAATGTGCAGGTTGGTATATTGAATCTCTCTACGCATTATTAACTTTCAACAATTTTTCCATGTTTGGGAGTTGGGACTGCAGAGACCGTTATATTAAGTAATTGTTTGATTTGTGGCGAGACAGACTTTTATCCAGATGGAAGCTACAAAAACAGAAGAGATGAGACAAAGAGCTATAACAATAGAGGAAGCTTTAAGAGACAAGGGGATGAGAAAAGAAGCTGCAAAAAGAGACGATGAGATAAGGCAGAAGATTCGGATGAAGAAGCTAGATGTATGCAAGTGGATACATGAAAATAATATCCCTGATGATATCAAGAATGAAATCATGAATAGCCTAGTGCAAGCATTGAAAAAAGACAAAGATGATGTCCACAACCCATTCCTTATTCTTCCCTGGCATTCCAAAAGATCTGTAAAATATCTTTTGATGGATACACTTGGAACGGTATGTTCTTCAAAACTCAATCTCTCACCGTCTATTAATTGCATCCATTTTCACTGCAATATTGTTCTGATTATATATCTCTACATGCACGCGCACGTGTTATTATATAGGTGAATATGCTTAAAGACGGATGAAAAAGTGTTGACGTTCATATGTGACTATCTAAAGCCAGTGATGTACAGTGAGAACAAGTTCGTTTTTCGAATGGAAGATCCACTCGATTGCATGCTGTTCATTATCAAAGGGACAATGTGAACTTACGCGTCGTCGAGTGATAGTCATGGTGGGCAAGGAATCTCATCGATGGCCATCAATCCCCTCGGGATGTTGGAACTAACTGAGATAGTCGAAGGTTTTGTGAACGTGAAAACCTAACTGCACTAGAAAACTGGGAGAATGCATCTGTTATTGAAGCAAAATAACTTGGCTCTTAAATAGCCTTACATCAAACAAGAAAATGAGATAACTATCCACGATTGTACAGGTCCTAAAATCGTGGTAACTGACTAGGTTGAAATCAAAAGAAACAACTTATCCCTCAAGTATAGGAGGGTTATTAGCACGCCCAGGAGTAAACCCTAGAACAAAGGAACCCTAACTTTGACTGCTTCAGCATCCTCCCTTAAGCTGAATACCAGTGAAATTCAGCTTAATCCAGGGTGTTCGCAGACTCCCATTGCTTCTCGAATCCTTGCAAAAGCTTCGAACTTCATCGGTTTAGTCATAATATCTGCGATTTGCTCCTGGGTAGAGCATTGTTTCAGTTCCACCACTCCATCATTGACCATATCACGAAGGAAATGAAAACGAATGTCTATGTGCTTGCTGCGACCATGCATTACTGGATTCTTCGAGAGTTTGATAGTTGAAATGTTGTCACAATACACCACCGTAGAATCATTCTGCGCATGACTTAAACTTTTCAGAATTCTTCTTAGCCAAACAACCTGACAAGCACCTGATGCAGCAGCGATAAACTCAGCCTCCGTGGTAGAGAGGGTAACCACTGGCTGTTTCTTAGAAGACCACAACACTGCACTTGAATTTATCATAAAGACATAACCTGAAGTACTCTTTCTGTCATCCTGATCCCCGGCATAGTCGCTGTCCGTGTAACCAAAGAGTTCTTCATCTCATCCCTTCCTATAAAACATTCCAAAACTAGTTGTTCTCTTCACATATCTTAGAATCCTTTTAGCTGCCATCATATGAGACTCAGTGGGACGTTCCATGTACCTACTGATTAGACTTACAACAAACATCAAATCAGGCCGAGTGACTGTTAGATACATGAGACTTCTTACCATCTGCTTGTAAAAAGTACCATCGACCCTTACTCCTTCTTCATCCTTTGTAAGCTTGAAACCAGGAATCATTGGATTTTGCACCGAGTTGCACTGACCCATGTTGAATCTTTCAAGAACTTCTTGACCATACTTTCGTTGACTTATGAAAATTCCATCTTCCTTCTGCAGCACTTCAATTCCCAGAAAGTACCTCATTTTGCCAAGATCAGTCATGTCGAATTCGACCATCATAGACTTCTCAAATTGCAGAATCATAACTTCATCATTACCCGTAAATATGAGATCATCTACATACAAACACACAATCAATATTTTACCTCCATCTGCTGTTTTAGTGAACAAAGTGTGCTCGTAGGGACATTTGGTGAAGCCTTCCTTGACAAAGTATGATTCTATGCGACTGTACCAAGCTCGGGGAGCTTGCTTGAGTCCATACAGTGCTTTCTTGAGTCGATAGACTTTGGATTCTTCTCCCTTTTGTTCATAACCTGGAGGTTGATCAATAAACACTTCTTCTGTAATATCTCCATGGAGAAAGGCTGATTTAACATCAAGTTGGTAGATTGACCAACTTTTCTGTGCAGCAAGAGAAAGTACTATACGAATTTTGTCCAGGCGAGCTACTGGTGCAAAAACTTCTGCATAATCCACTCCATATTGTTGACTGTACCCCTTAGCAACTAGTTGTGCCTTATACTTGTCTACCTTCCCATGCTCATTGAGTTTCGTTTTGAAAATCCATTTAACTCCAACCGTTCTTCCTCCTGCTGGCAGATTAGTTAGTTCCCATGTCTCGTTCCTCTCTATCGCCTCAATTTCTTGGTCCATTGCATGCTTCTATTTCTCACTTTTCACTGCCTCTTCATATGTCATTGGGTCACTATGAGTAAATAACGCTAGATGAGCTATATTTACCTCTTCTTCGTCGGAGAGACCTTGACCAGTCTCATAGTCACTCATCCATGCAGGTGGTCTTCGTGTTCGTCCAGCTGGAGGTGAGTTGTCGACGTTTGAGTCATCGACATTTAAGGCATCTCCTTCAATAATATTACTGCTGTCAATCCTATTTCCTTCTAGTTCTTCAATCACCCCAGATTCATCTTCATTGTTTTCTTCTTCTGAACTTGCTTCTTCGTCGACTTCCCATTCTAAGTCAGCCAATATGGCCTGCTGATGGTTATCATCCCAACTCCATTCTTGATCTTCTTCAAAGACCACATCTCTACTGATAATTATCTTCTTTGAAATAGGATCGAACAGTTTATAGGCTTTTGATTCTTCGCTGACCCCAAGGAAAATGCACTTGAAACTTTTTGAATCGATCTTCACTCGCTTATTGTCTGGTATATGGACATGTGATATACATCCAAATACTCTAAAATGCTCTACTGAGGGTCTTCTTTCGTTCCATGCCTCTTCAGGTGTCTTGCTCCTCACAGCAAGAGTAGGACTTCTGTTCAGCACATGCACGGTCCAATTCACGGCTTCAGGCCAAAAGGTTTTAGGGATGTGCTTATCTGACAACAAACTTCGTACCATATTCATAATGGTGCGATTTTTCCTCTCTGCGACACCGTTTGGCTGGGGAGTGTATGCAGCAGTCAACTGTCTGTGTATCCCATTTTCATTGCAGAAGCTTGTGAATTCTTGTGATGTAAACTCACCACCTCGATCGGTTCTTAGACTTTGAATGAAGACTCCAGTTGCTTTCTCCACCCTAGCTTTGTAGGTTTTGAAAATAGCAAAGGCTTCTGATTTCTCTGCCAAGAAATAAACCCAAGTTTTTCTGCTAAAATCATCAATGAAAGTGATGAGATACCTTTTGTTGCTGTTTGAGATTGGATTTATTGGACCACAAATGTTAGCATGCACCAACTGAAGTCTTTTAGAAGCCCTCCAAGTGCTTTCCTTTGGGAATGGATCACGGTGCTGTCTTCCTACCAGACAACCTTCACAAACTTGTTGAATGGCTTTGAACTGTGGTAACCCTTCAACCATCTTCTTTTGCTGGAGTATTTTGAGTCCATTCCAGCTGAGGTGCCCATATCGCCGATGCCAAAGAGTTGCCTGATCTGTGGTCAGAGAAGATAAGCACTTTGTCTCTCTTGATGGTGGGCGGTGAGCTAGCACAACAAACATTCTATTCTGAGTCATTTTAGTTTCAATGATCAGACCTTTCTCAGGATGAAAAATCTTGCATTTTCCTTGTTGAATAAGCACAGTGAGCCCCTTTTCTTGCAGCTGCCCAATACTTAGCAGATTGTTCTTCAGTTCTGGTATGAAGAAAACACTTGTGATTACATGAACTATGTCATTCACCTCTACTCGGACTGTTCATTTGCCTTGCACAATAAGACTTGAATCATTTCCCATCTTGACTGATTCTTTGAAACTGTTATCGAAATCAATAAATAGGTCCCTCTTGCTACACATATGGTTGCTGCACCTAGAATCGAGGAACCAAATGTGCTCAGTTTCAGCTTTTGTGAAATCAACATGTGCCATCAATAACATCTCTTCTTTCCTTTCTGCATAATTTGCCTGTTGATCTTTTGCTTTCTTTGGACACTCCCACTGAAAATGCCCGAGTTCATGACAGTTATAACATTCTAGGGTTGATTTGTCGAACCCTAATCTGCCCCTTCCTCTTCTTCTTCCACGGTAGTTGCTTCGTCCTCCACCTCGTCCTCTTGGTTGAGCTCCATAAGTGACTTGCAATGCTTGTTCTTCCATAACTACATGACGGCTAATTCTTTGTTCATGCACCAAGAGACTGCTTTGAAGCTCGTCGATGGACAAAGTATCCAAATCATTAGATTCCTCAATAGAACATACGACGTAGTCATATTTTGGAACCATAGATCTCAAGATCTTCTCAATGATCATCACATCTTGCATGTGCTCTCCATGAATCCTCATCTTGTTAGCAATGATGAGGGTTTTTCCAAAATACTCGTTGACCGACTCTCCAACCTTCATGTGCAGTACTTCAAATTCTTTTCGAAGAGCCTGCAATTGGGCACGTTTTACACGTGCTGTTCCTTGGTATTTCTGTTTCAAAGAGTCCCAGATATCTTTCGAGGTGTCCTTCTTCAAAATTGTCTCTAAGATCGAACGATCAATAGCCTGAAACATGTAGTTCTTGCACTTCAAGTCTTTCAGCTTTTGATCTTCGATTACCTTTTTCTGTGCTTCACTTGACTCAGCTCCTTCTGCTACTGCAGTGATTCCTGTCTCCACCAAGTTCCAATACTCCTTGGAACATAGAAAGTTTTCCATTAGCATACTCCAGTGATCATAATGTCCATCAAACCTCGGAATGGCAAGTTGCACAAAACTACTTTCAGACGTCATGGCTTTATTCCTTCACGCTAGTTACTTGTTGCAGGTTTGATCAGGCCCCGTGGTGGGGCTCTGATACCAGATGTTGGAACTAATTGAGATAGTCGAAGGTTTTGTGAACGTGAAAACCTAACTGCACTAGAAAACTGGGAGAATGCATCTGTTATTGAAGCAAAATAACTTGGCTCTTAAATAGCCTTACATCAAACAAGAAAATGAGATAACTATCCACGATTGTACAGGTCCTAAAATCGTGGTAACTGACTAGGTTGAAATCAAAAGAAACAACTTATCCCTCAAGTATAGGAGGGTTATTAGCACGCCCAGGAGTAAACCCTAGAACAAAGGAACCCTAACTTTGACTGCTTCAACACGGGAAAGGTCACTTTTACGGGGAAGAACTTCATGATTGGGCAAACAGTTTCACCCAAGTTCCAGTCTCCAGCAAACATGTCAAAACGGACAAAAGTAGAAGCATTTGTGCTCATGTCCCAGGACTTGGGAATTGTAGTCTCCAGATGCAAAACATATTGGGAATTGCGCAATTGTAGCAATCCTGAAGGGGTGGCACATGCTACCATCCGTCGTGTGTGTACCAATGCGCGATGACGTCCCCGGCTAGAATAGGGGATTTCAATGGTGAGAGCTTGCCATCGACAGCAGGCAATTCTTATCTTAAGAAACGTTAAATTTGAGACGCTCAAATTATGGCCAAGAGTTCCATTCCATACACAACTCTAGCTGGGTACATTTTGTATAGCTCTGGCCTCGAAACAATATTGTTGATATTTAGCTAGGGTAGCGTTTCTATGTTTTTGTATTCATCATGTGCAATCTAAACCTTATTAAATAAGAAAAACTAACGTAAAGTCCAAAAAAAACTTTAGCTTTAATGAAAGATGTCAAATAAAGGTGTAATAAATAGTATCACGGAAAGGTAAAAATGTAGTTTTTCGTCAAAAGTGAACAGTACCGGGAGTGTTTCATTAAAACTTCCTATTAAATATAGAGTGCTTGATGTTAGATAGGTTTTGAGAGTCAACGAGAAGACATTAGCACAAGTGGTTTAAGTAATTAAGTCAACTGCAAGTGTTTTATTGTCTATTGATGATTTTTAAACTTACGCTTCATCTATTTCACACGATGAAATAGTCGACAAAAGCCCAACTCCATGTCATTCGATTGGAAGAGTGCTAAGGAGATCAACTATTTAGATCAAATTTATAAACCATAGTACGTGGTTGTTGACTATTGGAGTAATACTTATGCATTCATTAATGTACTTATTTTCTATTGATGACTTACATTACAATGATTTGTAAATTTGATCTAAAAATTTGATCTGCCTAGCATTAATTACTCTATACCAGAATGGAAAGGATTTCAAACTTTCTATTTTGAATCTTTGATTGGCCAAATTTACAATTGACACTCATGAAATAGTGAGGTTGGACAAATTTAATTAAACAATATGGTAATTCACTGTTCAAGGCTGTTTATGAGTTTTTAGTGGCCTAAGGCGAGAAACTAAAACGAGGCTACGACACATTATTTTCACAAGAAAAATAAAATGTACGAATTTTTTTTTCTATATATCTCGGGCTTAAAACATATTAGTTTGACTAAAATAAATATATTCGAATTCGAATTTATTCTAGTATATCTAGAGTCGAAATCATCAATCACACACTTTCAAAATCAAGTCTTTACATCATATGTTTCTCAATGCACAAGATTGTCAATCCATTTAATCTTTCATGTGTCATAGTCAATCAAAAGTAATTTTTAAACAACTTCAGTCGAATTATCTCTTTCTTAGTTTCTTATATTGTCAAAGAACTAAAACTAGGTTTGGAATTTTTTTTTTGTTTTTGTTTTTTTGTATCAAATGGTAATTTTCATTAAAGTCTAATAGAAACGTTTACATCTTCAACAAGAACATTAAATCAAAACTCCGAACCAATAACATCCCAACAGAAAGCATCTCCATGTGAGGCAACAACGCGAGCAACAACATTTCCACTCCACTTGACAAACACAAACCTCACCTCTCCTAACTGAGATACCAAATTACCAAAATCATGGATAAAACATTCCAAAGTAGCATCCACCACACACTCCCCATTAAACATACTAATTATCACCTTAGAGTCCGATTCAACCTCCACTTCATCACAACCCACCTCAGTACATACCGATAATGCTGCGTAAATTGCAGCCACTTACTCCATTATCGCAGTATTGAAAAAAAAAATCGCCTACCACCTGCCGCTTGCAACAACCCAACAAAAGAGGGGAATGTTGTTTGCACAGCAACGGCCGTACTACTGTTCAAGAGGTGAGGTGTAGAAGAGAATGCTTTGAATAATAATTTTATTCTTCTCATTCAGAGGTATATATAATCATATACAATCCTAGTGTAAAACAGGAAAGAATAATTACAAGACAATATATCCTAAATTAGGAAACCCAAGATTAAAGGGATCCCGGAATAATAGGAAATCTATACAAAGTCAACACTCCCCTTCAAGTTGGTGCATATATGTCACACATACCCAACTTGTCCAAAAACTTTGATAATTTCTCACAAGAGTCGGCCTTAGTGAGTATGTCTGCCACTTGGTCCTCGGTCCCGATTGGAGGAACTTTAATCACTTTCCCTTCCAGCTTTTCTTTAATGAAGAATTTGTCAACTTCCACACACTTAGTCCTATCATGTTGTACCGGATTATGAGCAATATCTCGTGCAGCTTTGTTGTCACAAAATAACTTCATTGGCTGACTATGTCTAACCCCCAAATCTTGTAACATGAACTTAAGCCACAAAAGTTCACAAATGCCAAGAGCCATACTTCTATACTCAGCCTCTGCATTAGACCGTGCTACTACATTTTGTTTCTTACTTCTCCACTTCACTAGATTACCACCCACAAAGGTAAAATATCCAGATGTTGAATGTCGGTCATCTATGGAACTTGCCCAATCAACATCAGTATATCCTTCGATTCTGAAAATTAACTTTCAACAATTTTCCCATGTTTGAGAGTTGGGACAGCGGAGATCGTTCTGAGTATATTAGTAATTGTTTGATTTGTGGCGAGTCAGACTTGTTTGCAGATGGAAGCTACAAAAACAGAAGAGATGAGACAAAGAGCTATAACAATAGATGAAACTTTAAGAGACAAGGGGATGAGAAAAAAAAAATCGCAAAAGGAGGCAGAAGATTCGGAGCAAGAAGCTAGATGTATGCAAGTGGATACATGAAAATAATTTCCCTGATGATATCAAGAAAGAAATCATGGAAACCCTAGTGCAAGCATCGAAAAAAGACAAGGATGCTGATGTCGACAACCCATTCCTTGTTCTTCCCTGGCAAAGCAAAAGATCTATAAAACGCTTTCTTTTCATGGATACACTTAGAAAAGTATGTTCTTCAAAACTCAATCTCTCCATCTATTAATTGCGTTTCACTGCGATGTTGTTCTTATTGGATGAGTAAATAGTGTGCCAGGTCATTACCTTACATGTGCAAAACATGTGCAAATATAGAGTGTCTTACAAGCCTCATTAGGGTAGTATAAATAGCATGCTTTCCTCATATATTGTTGTTGTCGGTTATATACAGTAAAAACAGTTAAACAAATATATTGAGAGCTTAAAACATTTTCTTCTCTGTTCTTCTTCTTTCTGCATTTTCTTGATTTTACAGTGAAATCTTTCTTACTGTTAAGATGGTATCCAGAGCCTAGTTTTGCTTGCGCAACGAAGATTGATTCTGTGGTTTGCTGCTCCGTTGGATGATAAGGTGATATTGTTTTTGTAATTTTTCACAAACCCTAGAAGTGTGATTGGGTCTGGAATTTGTTTTTTGGTACTAGTCGATTTGAAGGCCGATGCCATATTGTTTTGTGGAATTGACGATGCATTTGTTAATTTGATGAAAGAATGCTGCCAAAATTGTTGTTTCTTTTGAGGTTCTTCCATTAATTGATTTGTTTGAAGGCCATTGCCAGTGTTCCAGTTTGTTTCTGTTTCTAAATTCTTGGGTTTTGTTTCGCATTGTGTACAAAGATTGCTTTGTTTGAAGGCCGCTGCTATTATTGACGATTGGTTGTGAATCTTGATTCACCGTCTTATAACTTTTCTGGGTTCTTGAAGATTATATTGCTTACGGTCGGTCGTTGTGTCTTTGCTCTTCCTAATCATGGTGACTCAAGTGAAAATTGAAAGCTTGTTGGGTATGTTGACTATCAAGCTCAATGATGATAATTTTCTTAAGTGGAGTTTTCAGTTTAGTTCCGTTTTGCGTGGATATGATCTTCTTGATCATTTCACGGGTGATTCTGTATGTCCTCCCAAATTTGTTATCAGTTCTGAATTAGGGGTTACTACTGAGATCAATGATGCGTACAAGGATTGGGTTAAAATTGATATGGCACTGTTAAGTCTGTTGATTGCCACACTTAGTGATGATGCTATTGAATATGTGGTAGGTTGTAAGACTTCTCATGAAGCATGGGTTGCGTTACATGATCGATATATGTTTGTATCTAAAGCTACTGTTAACCATTTGAAGGCTGAACCTCATACTATGCAAAAAGGGGGGGATTCCATAGATAAGTATCTCCTGCGATTAAAGGCTCTTAAGGATCAATTACAAGCTGCTGGGGAGAGAGTGTCAGATAATGATATCATTATTGCTGCACTAACAGGTTTACCTTCTGACTATGATACGATTCGCACTGTTATGTTTGCACGAGAGTCTCCTATTACACTGAAGGAATTCAGAGCTCAGTTAATTGGTGTAGAGAAGAGTATTGAAGCTCGGATGCATTCTTTGGTTCAGGGTATGTCTGCCATGTTCGTGCATGCCAATCCTTCCAATGTGATTACTGGGGATTTTTCTGGCTTTTCTCGTAGTTCTCCTTCTGCTCAGGTTTCTCCAAATCCTGACTATTCTTTTACTGGTGGTTCTTCCTCCCAAGCAGGTTATCATTCCTCTGGTAATCATTTTCAGTCTAATGGTTTCTCAGGCTCTAATTCTAATGGCAGATTTTCTGGTCCAAATACATATAGACCAAGGGGTAATGGCAATTATAAACCACGGTTTAATGGGTCCATATCTAGTAACAATTGGCAATCTTGGTCTGGTAATACCTCCAATCGGTTTGCACCTGTTCCAGAATGTCAAATATGTTCTCGAAAAGGTCATGTTGCAGTTACTTGCCTTTTAAGGAATGACAATGGTCAGTCTGTTCAGGAATGCCAAATCTGTGGTAAACGTGGTCACATAGCCTTGAATTGCAGACATAGAGGCAATTATGCATATCAAGGAGCTCCTCCTCCTCCTTCTTTATCTGCCAATTATGCCAATCAGAAGTTTAATGTGTCTCCTTACAATAATATGGGATTGTATTCATCTCAGTCTCAATTGGGTACTGTGAGCTCTTTTCCTACGGGTGTGCCTTTTAATCAGTCTCCTAATTTCCAATCTCAGTCTATGCCATCTCAGTATATGTCGACTCAATCCATGCCATCTCAGTATATGTCACCTCCACCTGGATTTCCAGCCATGAATGCACAACCTTCTGCTGAGATTTCAAATGCTGATTCATGGATCCTTGATACTGGTGCTTCTCATCATATGACACCAGATTTAACAGTCATTCCAAGCTCCATTCCTTATGCAGGTTCTGAGAAGATAATCGTTGGAAATGGTGAAGGTTTGGATGTTCAGAATATTGGCCATGGCACTTTGCAAACTCCAATTCACACTTTGCATCTTAAGAATATTTTACATGTGCCAATGTTGACTGTCAATTTGTTATCTGTTAAAAAGTTGTGTAAAGACAATAATAGTTGGTTCATTTGTGATGATGCTCAGATTTTTGTGCAGGACAAGGCGACTGGGGCAATCCTCCACCACGGAAAGAGTAGCAATCATGAGTTGTTTAGAGTTCCTGTGCATATTTTCCCAACACTTATGGATCCTGGTGTTTGTTCTTCTGCTTATTTGGGACAGTCAGTCAAGTCTTCTCTCTGGCATCAGCGTTGTGGTCATCCCTCTAATACTATCTTGACAACAATGCTCAAACAGTCTAACATAGCTGTTACTCCTAATGAAACTGTTAGAATCTGTTCTCATTGTCTTGATGGTAAAATGAGTAGACTTCCTTTTTCTGATAGAGTTGATAAAGTAGAGCTTCCATTTTACAAAGTTCATAGTGATGTATGGGGCCCTTCTCCTGTTGTTTCTGTTAAGGGGTTTCGATATTATGTGACTTTTATAGATGAAGCTACTAGGTTTGTATGGATTTTTCCAATAATGAATAAAACAGAAGTGTTTGGTTCCTTTGTCAAATTCTGTGCCTATATTGAGAATCAATTTCATACTCGAATTCAAGTTTTACAATCTGATGGTGGTGGCGAGTTTCTTAGTAATGGTTTCAAGGATTTTTTGGGTACCAAGGGTATATTACACTTTATTTCTTGTCCATACACACCACAACAGAACGGCTTAGCCGAGAGGAAACATCGACATTTAATTGAGACAGCTATTACAATGCTATCTGTTGCACAGTTACCTTACAAGTTTTGGTCATATGCAGTTCTTCATGCTGCATTGTGACCATTTCGCGCGGTTCGGGGGGCACTTGAGTCAGCCGCCGGCATAAGGGAAGGAGGGATCCGCAAGAAAAAGTTTATATTCAGCCTTTTGATAAATAGGATGCCGTGCAAGAGTCTTCATATGGTTTCACCTTTTGAGAGATTGTTTGGTAAGCAACCTGATATCGCCAATCTTAAGGTGTTTGGTTCAGCTATATATCTTTATCTTCGACCTTACAATAACCATAAATTGCAGCCCCGGTCTACTCAGTGCGTGTTTTTGGGATATTCTCCAGGTTATAAAGGAGCTCTCTGTTATAGTATGTCTACTGGGAAAACTTTAATTTCTCGTCATGTTATTCATGATGAATCCACATTTCCTTATAGCCATGATTGTTCCAAGACTTCTGGTGTAGGGGCTTCTATCCTTTCTGGTTCTAATAGTACGGTTAAGCCTATCATTGTTCAGCTTCCTGTTTTGGTGTCTTCCTCTTCCAGTGGTGGTTCCAGGTTTGGTTCCTTATCCTAGCATCAGAGTGTTTCACATTCTTCAGGGTCTTCTGGTTCTTTGGGAAATGCACATGACTCTCATACACATGCTACTCTTTCTAGCCCTATGTTGCATGTCCATCAATCCTCTCAGCTCCAGGTTGTGTTACCTCCTCTTAATACTTCTTCTTCTTCTAGTACAGTTGATCTCATTGTTCCCCAAGGCATTCAAACAAGGTTAAAAACTAGTGCAATCACTAGACAGGATTACTCTGCTTTGACTGCTATTTTTCCAAAAGTGCAGTCTTTAACTCTTGATCATGATGCTCACTTTTCTGGGGGTTTCACATTTGTTGCTGCAATTGTAGATTCCTCAGAACCGCATACTTTCAAACAAGCTTCTCATATTCCTCAGTGGCAAATGGCGATGCAAGACGAGTTTGATGCTCTTCAAACACAAGGTACTTGGCATTTAGTTCCTCATTCGTGTGATAAGAATGTCATCGGTAGCAAGTGGGTGTTTAAAATAAAGAGGAATAGTGATGGTTCCATTTCTCGTTATAAAGCTCGGTTAGTTGCTCAGGGATTTACTCAAGAACAGGGGATAGATTATACCGACACATTCAGTCATGTGGTTCGTCATACCACATTTCGTTTAATTTTAGCTTTAGCTGCCATGCATCGATGGGATCTTCGACAGCTTGATGTGAAGAACGCATTTCTTCATGGGGAATTGCAGGAAGAAGTGTATATGACGCAACCACAAGGTTTTGTCAATCCTCAGTTTCCTAATCATGTGTGCAAATTGGTTAAGTCCCTTTATGGTCTCAAACAAGCTCCTCAAGCTTGGAATGCAAAGTTCACAAGTCACTTGCAGGCTATTGGATTTGATGCTTCCGTATCCGATTCTAGTCTTTTTGTCAAAACTGAAGGATCTCAGGTTGTCATTCTACTCCTTTACGTAGATGATATTATTATTACTGGATCTCACTCTCAGTTGATACAATCTGTGATCAGCTCTCTCAGTGCAGTTTTTGATCTTACGGATATGGGCAAGTTGGCTTATTTCCTTGGATTACAAGTCACTTATCAAACCAATGGGGATCTGTTTATTAATCAAGCAAAGTATGTCACAGATTTAATTCATAAGGCAGGTATGGATGATTGTAAACCCTGTTCCACGCCTTGCAAGCCTCATAATCAGGTTCTTTCTACTGAAGGTATCTTACTTTCAGATCCTACCTTATATCGTAGTCTGGTGGGGGCTTTACAATACCTCACCTTTACACGTCCGGATATTGCCTTTGCTGTGAATAATGTGTGTCAATATATGAGTGCACCTACTGATATTCACTTTGGTATGGTCAAACGAATCATTCGCTATTTGCAAGGGACTGTTCAGTGTGGTTTGACATATATTTCTGGCAGTTCTTTATCTGTGCATACCTATAGTGATTCGGATTGGGCTGCCGATTTGAACACTCGGCGATCTATCACAGGGTATGTTGTGTATCTTGGATCTAATCATATTTCGTGGCAGTCTAAGAAGCAGTCGTCTGTATCTCGTAGTTCCACTGAGGCGGAATATAGAGCCTTAGCACATACTACTGCTGATATTGCATGGATTCGACTCATCCTCAAGGATTTACATCAGTTTCTGCCCTCTCCTCCAGTGTTGTACTGTGACAATCAATCTACCATACCCTTGAGTTTCAATCCGGTTCAACACTCTCGCATCAAACACTTGGAAATCGACTTCCACTTTGTTCGTGAAAGAGTTCAAAATGGGGATCTATCGGTGGAATACTTATGCACTAAAGATCAAGTTGCGGATGTGCTAACCAAAGGCCTACATGGTCCAAATTTTCTTCGTCACTGTTTCAATCTTAGACTTGGCTATCCAAGTTAAGATTGAGGGGGGTATTGTATGAGTAAATAGTGTGCCAGGTCATTACCTTACATGTGCAAAACATGTGCAAATATAGAGTGTCTTACAAGCCTCATTAGGGTAGTATAAATAGCATGCTTTCCTCATATATTGTTGTTGTCGGTTATATACAGTAAAAACAGTTAAAGAAAATATATTGAGAGCTTAAAACATTTTCTTCTCTGTTCTTCTTCTTTCTGCATTTTCTTGATTTTACAGTGAAATCTTTCTTACTGTTAAGAGTTCTGATGAAATATGTCTGCGTGCGCGCTCATGTGTTATTTTATAGGTAAATACGCTTAAAGACATAGATGAAAAAGTGTTGACGTTGATATGCGACTATCTGAAGCCGGTGACGTACAGTGAGAACACCTTCTTTTTTCGAATGGGAGATCCATTCGATTGCATGCTGTTCATTATCAAAGAACAATGTAGACCTACGCGTCGTCGAGTGATAGTCATGGTGGGCAAGGAACCTCATCAATGGCCATCAAGCCTCTCGGGAATGGTCACTTTTACAGGGAAGAACTTCTAGACTGGGCAAACTGTTTCACCGAAGTTCCAGTCTCCAGCAAACAAGTCAAAACTCGGACAAAAGTGGAAGCATTTGTGCTCATGTCCCAGGACTTGGAAACTGTAGTCTCCAGATGCAAATCATATTGGGAATTGCGCAATTGTAACAATCCTGAAGAGGTGGCACTTACTACCATCCGTCGTGTGTATACCAATGCGCGACGACGTCCGCCCTGTCCCCGGCTAGAATAGCGGATGTCAATGGTGAGAGCTTGCCATCGACAACAGCCAATTCTTATCTTGAGAATCGTCACAGTTGAGACGCTCAAATTATGGCCAAGAGTTCCATACACAACTCTAGCTGGGTACATTTTGTATACCTCTGGCCTCGAAACAATTTGTTGATATTTAGCCAGGGTAGCGTTTCTATGTTTTTGTATTCATCATGTGCAATCTAAACCTTATATATATAGTGTTTGATGTTATATATGTTTTGAGAATCAAACAACAAGGGTTTAGCACAAGTGGTTTAAGTAATTAAGTCAACTTGCGTGTTTTATTAATGGTTTTTAAACTTACGCTTCTTCTATTTCACACGACGAAATTGTCATAAAAAACCCAACCCATATCATGTGAGAATGCTAGAGAGATCAACTATTTAAATCAAATTTATTAAATCATATTACATCGTTGTTAACTATTGGATTAATAATTATATATTAATTAACATACTTATTTTTTATTGTTGACTTACATTAAAATGATTTGTAAATTTGATCTACCTAACATTAATTTGTCTATGTGAGAATGGAAAGGATTTCAAACTTTCTATTTTGAATCTTTGATTGGCCAAATTTACAATTGATACTCATGAAATAGTGAGGTTGGACATCTTTAACACTACAAGAAAAATGGCCTTTAGGCACAAAATTAAGGACACAAATGAGGTGTTTGTGTTTGTTTTAACATCAATAAGGTGGAACAATGTTCATTCCGTAATGAGCACCATGTATTGTGCCCAATGTAAAGAAAAATAGACACAAACACATTATTGGACACATAACCATGACTTTTGTGCCTTTAATGTCAGCAATAGAAATTTTTTATTAATTTGCAATGACACTATAAATATTATTGTGCCCTATAATTTAATATATTTAAAGTAAAAGTAGATTTTTTGTGCCTTTGTTCAAAATAATGTTTTAAAAAAAATAAAAAACACTTTCCTCAATCTTCACACCTCACACTGCCCTCCTTTTCCTTCCTTGCGCCTCTTCTGTGTTTTCCCCATTCAAACCCACCCTCTCCTCTCTCTCTCTCTCTCTCTCTCTCTCTCTCTCTCTCGCTTTCCCTTTCCTAATGGAACTGAACCTCTCTCCCGCGCTCTCTCTCTCTCTCTCTCTCTCTCTCATCATTTTCCCCAATTTTTTCTATTTCCCTTTCTCTTTTTTGCAGTCGGTGGTATCAATAGCTGTGTGGGATTTGGTGAGGGGATGGGTTACGAGAGACAGCCTTGGACTTGCAGAGAGGGAGGGAGAGAGAGCTTGCGGCTTGCAAAATCACGATGATAGAAGAAGAAGCTCAGAGGTCTGATACGCCATTTCAGAGGAACCCTAAAAACTAGGGAAGGAGAAGAGGCTAAGAAATCGAAGCATTCAAATCATGAGCCGAGGAAGATGAGGCGGATACGACCGTCAGATCACGATTTTCTCTCCCGAAGGTTGCCTCTTCCAAGTCAGTATGTGATAATCTCCATTTCTTCTGGGCGATTTCTCTGATTTGAATCTCGGATGGTTCCTCAAGGAGGGCAGATTTGTGGGTTTTTGGTTTTTAGGGTTTCATGTTTTGGAAATTTTCTTTCTTTTTTGGGTATAAATCTCGGGATTTTGGGGGTTTTTACAGTAGTGGGTTTTTTGAAATTCAAATTATTGCATTCACAAATCCATGTAAAACCCTTCAATTTCATTTTGTTTTACCTTTTGAGGTATGATTTTATAAAAATTAACAGTTGGAATTAACTTTGGTAATCTTGATTTTGGTTTGGTTCAGCTAGGGTCTAGATGAGTCCACCTGCTATGGTGAAGATGGAAGATGCTAAATTTTACTTGATGGAGGTAAATTTTGCTCAGTTTTACTTATTTGTTATTGTGAAAAGTGTTGTCAGAAGTGTTGGCAACTGCCAAAAGTTTCATGCCAACATATGATCGTTTTAAGGTACATGTGTTGCCTTTTGTTTCCATCACTCCACTCTATGTTTGGTTTAAGTTTGATTCTGCATGCCTTGCTTGTTTCTTTTGGCTTGTCCATTGCTAATTGTCATTTTAACAGGTCGATAAAGAAGATATGAAGCGAAGGTTAAAAGAACACCAATATGAAGCCTGAGTCACTCATCATACTTAAGACTGCAATTTCTGTGTCAAATTTTTTATGATGCAGATGAGAAGTTGCATGTTTTGGATGAATTGTCTATTTCTGATTTGAAGTCATTCATTCCCGAGCTTTGTTCCCAGGTATAATACACAAATGTACCTATATTTGTTATAGGTTACTGCTGTCAATTTGTGAAACTCAAGTTCTTAACATCATCCTCCAGTTGGGTATATTTTCCGGAGAAATCCATGCGGTTCAGGCTTCTTGACCTCATATTCTTTCACTTTGACATGTAACTTGATAATTGCAGAGTAGTATGTTCTAGTGAGAGAATCGGAGTGTTGCCCAATAGTTAATTTTGACTTATTTAAAAATAATTTTTTATATTTGATTTTAGAATGATTCATTTGTTTATTTTTTGTCCAAGCTCTTAGAATTAGTTTTAATTAAGGCATTTGCTTCAGCTTACCCTCCCCTTAATATGTGGAGCCACTTTTCAATCAACTAAGGTGATTTTATTTGAGGCTGATACTTTTACTTACATACTTCCTAGCAAAAGAATCTGGGATTTAATAATAATGTTTTCAAATATATTTGAATATATGTTCATATAATTGTCTCCTATTTCTGCAAATAGGACGAAGGAGCAGCTTCGATATGTTGTTGAGTGTGGCCCACGGGTAACATACCGTGTATATGGTATTCTCTCAATTGATGCTAAAGTATTTGTTAAAATTCTCAGATTTAGGGTTTGGATAAATTCTTAGATTTAGTTCTTTACATTTGAAAGAGTGAGAATTATATTGTTGGAACTTTGGATTCTATTTTTATGTCCTAATTTGTGTCAGGATTGCTTGCCATCCATATAAAAATGTTACTCAAGTGTCAGGCAAAAGTCTCTGTGTTTCAATCACAAACAAGTGCATGTATACATAGCAGAATTACACCAATTAATCTGTGGGAGGAATGATATACAACAGCTCATGAGTTAAAGATAAAGAAGCATAATTTGAAAATTTGGAAGCCACTGCATACTCATTTCTTGTTGCTCTCTGTAAATTTTGAAGGGTCCGACACTGGCACTCAAGCAGCATTTTGGAAAGAAAATTTTGGAACTAGAAGATGAGAAAAGAACTCTGTAGGTTCACTTAAAACCTTAATATTTGATGTTCTTATTCTTGAGAGAACCGATATTCACTTAAAACCTTTATAATTTTAGTTTAATTTTAGTTGGGGATAGAACATGTAAAATTATAGTTGTTTTTATATATAATGGTTGTGAATATCTTTGTAAATTGTAATATTATAGATGCTTGTGGTTGTGGACTGTTTTAATTTTATGAAATAATTTTTTGTTTAGCTTAATCTCAATTTGTAGGTGATTTTGGTTTTTAAATTTTTTATTTTTTTAAAATAGTTGACATATTGGGCACAATAACAATATATGTGCTAGCATGGGTGGCAGCAGTCATCTGACAACTTTGTCAGAACTGGGCACAAAAAAACCTATATTTGTGCTTACACGTTTCAGCACAGCATACCTTATTGTGCTCTTTGATCAATGGTGACGCCCATAGAGGGCACAGATAGAAACTTAGTTGCTGCACTGTTGCTATTGGTCTATGGGCACATATGCTGGTGCTCTTTGACCTCAAAGGGCACAGATAATTTATTGTGTGCAGTGCCCATATTTCTTGTAGTGTAATTATACAATATGGTAGTTACTGTTCAAGGCCGTTTATGAGTTTTTAGTGGCCTAAGGCGAGAAACTAAAATGAGTCTATTTTCGACACAATATTTTCACAAGAAAAATTAAATGTACGGATATTTTCTATATTGTTGTGGCCTAGATTTTATAGAGAGGTGCGGCAAAGAGAAGAAGAGAGATTGGAGAATAGTCTTGAGGAATTATCTATTTATTCCCCAGTCCTTGTGCCTTTATTTATAGTAATTAGGAGGAGAGAAACTTGCTCTCCAAGTAATACAAAGTCTACTAGGAAAGATCTTCTAGATCCCAAAGGATTCCTACTTTATCTCTATTTAGGATTTACACAATCACATATTGATAAGAACATATGTCACAACACTCCCCCTTGAGTGTGCAAATACTCAAGTAGATGGCGCATCAGATCTTCAGGCAAATGTAGAAGCAATTGATGAAGTCGTCTCGTCTATTTAGCACAAGTAGCGAATGCGAGTCTCAAAACGAATGGAAGAATGCATGGGTGGTAAAACTCACAAAACCTCGCTATGGAAAAACCCAAGGTGAGAGAAAAACCCATAGGCTAAGGAGAAAAGTGAGAAGTTGCATTAAGTCAAAACTATACGTCTTCTAGACGCAAGTAGAATAGCTCACAAGGGTATGATCAGCCCAGGTTAGGTGCCTCGTTAAAACCTAGTTAGGTAGCAAAAACCCAGTGGGAAAAATGCTCCTAATCGTAGGGAAAAAGAGTACATTAAGGTCAAGTGAGTATACTTCTGGATACTCCCCCTGAGTTTGACAAAACTTCCAAATGAAACTACAAGCATTACAAATGAGAAAGTTACGCATACCAATTCATCGGACAAGCTTCTGGAAGGGTAGACTTCGGCAGTGACTCCGTGTAGATGTCGGCAAGGTTGTCTGGGATTGGACTGCTTGACTTCAATCTTCTGATGCTCATGCTGATGTAGACACAATATGCTTGGTGTTGACTTGTTGGATGTATCATGATCTGGTCGATACATACAGCGTTATCTTCATGGATCGTTGTTGGGACTCAACGATGGATGAAAATCGCAGGGATTTTGAAGATGCTCAACAAGAGTTCTCGACTACATCTCTCATGTGATGAGACATAGTGAGTCTTGGAACGATTCAAAGGTTTCGCAACAAAAGGTCTATCTGGTTGACCTCCAAGATATTGCGGTGTTCCTTAATGGTAAAGACATAACCATGCGGGAACGTACCTTGTGAAGTCAGATAAACGGTCTGATTCAGCGAATCCCACAAGGTAGGCATCATTCTAAAGATCAAATGGGTGTGATCTATTCTGAGATGCATAGGGATAGATAAGCCCAAATCCGTAGTAACAGAAAAACGTCTTTAACACCAAGTTTGGTGGTAGCGTGTTAGGCGCAGTGCTTCTTTATGCCAAAAGATTATCAGCACATAAGATGTCTGACCTAGTACATTTGAGCTAAGTACAACAAACGCCAATGGTACTTAGATAAGGCTGCCTCACGTTCCAATATGGAACCTTATGCTCCATACCCTCTGTAAAGGTCTCATTTACATCTAGCATATAGACGATCAAGGTATACTTAGACATAACACCTTCTGGGTCTAGTTAGAGTGGTGGACTAGAATACCATCATAATTAGCTCGAAACTTCAGGTCGAGGAAATGTCGAGTTATCCCAAGATCATTCATCTTATAGTCCGACATGCGAGTTAATTTGCTCAACTCTAGCAATTTCGAATTTTTGTACATGCAAGGGCATATATCCCTAACTGATCAAATATTCACTTAGACGGGTATACCACATCCGCCCGAATAGTTCTGCATCCGTAAAGTGAAGACCTCATCAGAAACGAGAGGGTGTTCTTGTGGTCTAAAACTATTTGAATCAGTACATGTAAGTCCTTTGGAAACTCCATGTAGGTTCATATCACGATCCCAGAGATACTACAACCATGTTTGTAATGCTGCAATCAATCACATGGCGTATGAGAGAAACCTTGCGCCAAGGCGTCATATTGCACTATTTCATTCATCTCATTCGTTATAGATTGATTCTTTTAGTTGACCAATCAGTTTTACGTTGATATTAATCAACGGAACGCGGTTCGTTATCGTCGCTTTTCATTTATATTAGTAGTTACCATATAAATGCAACATCATCTAGGATAATCTCATTCCAATTCCATATCTCATCCAAACTAGTATACAAGACCAAGAACTTCAGGTCTCGGGAGTAATCCGGATTTAATCTCATGAGATGAAAAGGTCTGAGACAGCAATCGAGGGGTAGATTCTTTGTGCCGTATTCCTCCAATTTTGGAGAAGTGAATCCTCGAACCGAGTAATCTACCACCCTTATAGCGTAAGGCAGATTGATTGGATAGCCACCAATGTACGAGGGTCGGCCACAGTAGTGGTTTTCCTGCTTTTGGGACGAAGGTCCGTCGTACATGTGGTACATATCTTTGCAGGCACATTTGCAGCTGGTATATGTGATCTTGTCACTTTTTCTAGATCAGAGGAAAGTGTCTAGTTAAACTCTGACGATTTAGATTGGGATCGATATGAGACATAGTGGGGACGTCCACGATAATTCGCGTCGTTTTTTAGGAACGTTGACGTTCTTATCTCCCCTTAACGACGGGAAAACTGTCTCATAAAAGTGACAATCCGCAAAAACGAGCGGTAAAGAGATCGCCTGGCAAAGGTTATTAGTAACGAATATTAGAAGGAGAATCATAATCGACATAGATTTTCATCCTTCCCTGAGGACCCATTTGTTCTTGTGTACGTAAGGGCGGTGCAAATGGCACATAGACCGCACAACCAAAGACGCGCAGATGCGATATGTCGGGTTCGTATCTGGTAACCAACTGACACGCGTTTTATAAGGTTGGGTCGTGACGGGCCTCAGGCAGACCAACATGGATGCTTGTAATATTGCGTGGCCCCAAGCAGAGATCGGGAACTTTGGTACGTATGACCAGTCGACCACACAATCATTTAAAGGTGTTTAATGAATGCTTTTGCTAGGTCGTTCTGGGTATGAACATGGGACTGGATGTTCAACTTCAAAAACCCAACCGATATGCAATATCCATCGAGATTTAAAGTGTTCGATGTAAATGTCGATGTAAATTCTCCAACTTATCCAATCAAATAAATTTGATCAGATAATCAAGGTGGCGAACCCTGAGCTTGTTAATCTGAGCTACCAGTGTGGAGAATGCAACTTATGGACAACAGCCACACGTGTGACCAACGTGTAGAAGCACCAACCAATATTATAAAGTATATAAATGGTCCGTAAGGTGGTTGAATCAGTCCACAAATGTCCCTTTTGAATCCTTTGTAAAAAGATGGAGGGTGCTAAGGTATAATACGTGTCCAGGTATGATTTCTTTACTTCTGGTAAAATGATGCCCTAAATGGCGCATCACAAATCATCCTAGATATCCCAAGCGTACATCCATAGCGAAAATTCCTTATGAATCGCGGGCTTCTGGCCGACCACATAGTGGCTTGAATGGGTGTAATCCACTCGTTAAGCGTTCCATCTTCTCTAGAATATGCATTTAACTATATTCGTAGGAAGTGCAAAATGGCGAGATGCCAAGGAATTTTACTCCATTTTTCTACATTGGTTTCAATATGGTAATAATACTCTCGAATATCCTTAAAGCTCAAAAAGGCGTTCTTCCGGAACGAAGTGAGTATAAGGCTTCCCTTTATGGTAAAGTTAATACCATTGGACAATATAGGGCAGTGCCATGCCCCACAATCAGGTTGGATAAGCCTGAAAAGGTTGTCAGGGGATGATTAGGTATGAAGTTAGCATAGAACCAGACAGCTAACTTCCCCACAAAACATACCTAAGCATGAGTTAATTATAGTCACATGTGGTAATCTTCGTTAATTAACTCTGTATTTGAGAATAATATTGACATCCAAACATCAATATTAAATCAGAGAATAAAATAAATTATTCACAAAATAAACCAAAAAGACAAGGGGGTTCGGCCAATAGGCCTTCTATGTCAAATTTCGCTCTTCCAAATGTGTTAGGTGAAGCAAAATTAGTCTCATTGATTGACTACGGGAATGGTACTCTTCAACAACATTGGTAGAAGCATTGAAAAATGCATAACCAATAATCTATTCTGTCAAAACAGAGTTAGATTCTGCAGGGTTGAGGTTCGGGAATACTATCCCTTATTCTTGAAGTTTTAGGTGCCAGGGATCATGCTTCGGGCGTGATCCTACCTTTTGGCAAGCCTGATTCTACCATATGTTTGGAAAATACATTCGAAAATTGGATTGTGAGAGAAGGACAAACCCAAATTTGGGTTCGGTAGGCCTTTGCCGAAGCAGAGCATTAGTGTTCGATGCATCCCTGCAGAAGCAAGGTATCACCATTTTCTCACAGGTGTGGTAGTAATCAAATCCGAGAATTTGGTAAACTTTTGTTTTCTATACTGCTACTTCAGGAGCAAATTAGATATAGAAGGACGAGAAAAAAAAATTTCCAGTCAAAATTCAATCGGATATAAACTTTAGAATTGTACCTATTCATGGACGTAAAGGTTTCAATCATGTTTTGCTTCAGGCAAAAATTTATCTTTGCATGATTGGAACTCAGGGCGAGTCAAAGAGCCATGAAGTCCTCATTAGTGAGGTACTTCCACTTGATATGCTTCAGGCATAAATCTTCGAATAAAGAACTGGCTACAATGATTTCGCAACTAGTCATAGTCAAGTGGGGTGTCACGTCTTGTATCCACATAAAGTAGTTTCTTATTCGAAACTTCCAAATCAGTGAAATCGAACTTGTTACGGTTCGACAATACGCTGAATGGAGGAAACAAGAATGTGATTGGTGTTTTAGGAAATAAAATTTCCATAAACAACAAATTTAGAGCATTCAGGTTCTAAGACATGGTTTGGTTTAAACGGATTTAAGCATGGAGAACTTCGGGTCTCAACATGAGTGTTGTGCATTAAGAAACTTCAGGTTCATATGGCACTTTTCCGAAACTTCGGGTTCGGAAGTATGAATTTTAAGTTCATAATACCTGCAGGCAAACACAAATATATATGCAAGCAAATATGCAACAAGTATGTGCAAAAATATAACTTTAGTTTTACAATTATAATTGAATTAATTTATTTGGACTTCGGGCCAAATTAAAATGTGGGTGAAAAATATAAACCCATTGGGCCTAAAATAATTAGGCAAATAACATTCGGGGCCCAAAAAGAAAAAATTAACTCGGGCTGCTGCAGGCAAGCCCAGAAGGAAAACAAATATATATATATATATATATGTATATATATTTTTTTTTAAAGTCACGGGCTGCTTCAAGCAGGCCCAAAACAAAAAAACAACAAAAATCTGTTTTTTTTTTTTCGGTCCGGGCCGCTGCAGGCTAGCCCAGAAAAATGTTTTGTTATTTTCTTTTTTTTTCGCGAGCTGAGAGGACAGAAGCCCAAAAGGCTCGGCTCTGAGGCAAAAAACATCCCAGCCCCAAAGTTGGGCGCAGGCCCACGGGAAAACTAGGTTGCAGTAGGGTGTCTGAAAAAAAAACCAATATGGGCTGCTTCGGGCAGGGCCAGAAATTTTTAATATTATTTATATGTGGGCAGCTTCAGGCGGGCCCAGCAACAGAAAACAAAAAAAATGCACAGGCCTAGGAACAGAAGCCCACTAGGGCTTCGGGAGAATCCAAGGCGTCGGGGTTTGCTGGGAATGGGGACGCCGCAGGCTGCTGGCCCTTGTGGCTTGCGGCCTGGTAGTATGCCAAGGCATAGGTTCGAATATAACCCTAATTCCCCAAATCCAATTTTTTTCTAATTCAAATATAATTCAATTTTTATGCATATATATTTTAATGAATCACATATGTAATTTGGTGCATATGCAAAAAAATATTTTCAATGCATGTGCATATGTAAGATTCAATTCATGGAAAATATCAAATTCACATAATTTCAGCAATTATGGTTATGAGGCATACACAATTTATGTAGAATCTAAAATACGTTAAACATAAAGTTTGGTCATGCATCATGGTGAATGTTCATGCTATCAACAAAATATCGAGTTAAAAGCCGTTGTTTTGAAAGAACCTGATTGCGTGATGATATGGATGAACTGGTTTGATGCAGAAAATTTCGGCTTTCATCTTCAGGCGGAGAAAAATTAACACCATACGAAAAGAGACCCTGCGTCAACTTTCTCCATCCTTAAAATTACACAAGCCCTGGCCATCCAAAAGCCGCTTCCATTCACTCTGCATCTTCACCTCCAGGTTTAGCAGAGCCGTCCACCTTCTGGATATCCTCGGCTCCATCCTCTGGAATGTCAGAGGTCCACAAAGTAAGGTTGTCCCTCAAGAGCTGCATGATCAAGTTGCTGTCCTTGTATGATTCCTCGCTCAAAGTATCTAATTCTGAGATAGCTTCATCAAAAGCTTGCTTTGCAAGGTGACAAGCCCTTTCCGGAGAGTTTAAAATTTCATAGTAAAAGACAGAAAAGTTCAATAAAATTAAAATTTAATCAATTAAAATAATTGAAACATAATACTCCCCTGATGAAGACGAATAAATTATCTTTAGCACAGCGAGAAGAGCGTGCTGATAACGTGTTGTGGCCTAGATTTTATAGAGAGGTGCGGCAAAGAGAAGAAGAGAGATTGGAGAATAGTCTTGGGGAATTATCTATTTATTCCTCAGTCCTTGTGCCTTTATTTATAGTAATTAGGATGAGATAAACTTGTTCTCCAAGTAATACAAAGTCTACTAGGAAAGATCTTCTAGATCCCAAAGGATTCATACTTTATCTCTACTTAGGATTTAAACAATCACATATTGATAAGAACATATGTCACAACATATATATCATTTTTCTGGGCTTAAACATATTAGTTTGACTAAAATAAATATATTCGAATTTCTTCTATTATGTCTTAGAGTCAAAATCATCAATCACACATTTTCAAAATCAAGTCTTTACAACGGCCGTATTTAGGGGTGGAAAAAAAATACTGTATTTAGGGGTGGAAAAAAAAACCAAAAATCTCAAACCGTACCAAAAAAAAATCCCAAAACCGAACCAAAAAAATCCCAAACCCGAAAATTTTGGTATCAATTCCGAACCATTCAGTGCGGGAATTGATCTCACAATCTAACTTTTTTCAGTAATCCCAAACCGAACCAAAGTTAAAATATATATAGTTTTAGATATTATAGGCCTTTGGATTGGTTGAGGACATTGTTATCCATTACACGTATGCTTATTACTTTCGTTTATTATTATTTTTTTAATTCTTTTGATTCAATAATTAAAAATAAAAAAATGTATATAAAAAATAAAAATAAATGTGTAGATAGTATTATTAAAAAATTATTGAAATTTTGAGATCCCCTTTGGTTTAATATTGTGGCCACGATTGTGAAAAATGCCTTGCACCTTGACGTTATGAGCCTATGTGTACTGGTTGTCCTAGAGGTTCTATTATTTAAGCTTTTTTTTTTTTAAAAAAAAAACAAAAATCCTTCTTGGTAGGAAAGAATTTTCCATGGCTGCGTTGGATAATGATTCAACGGAGTTAAGTCTTCTTCCGTCGGGAGGGAAAAGAATAGGAGGGCAATCATGGCACTGAATTCTAAATGGACAGTCGTGCGCAGTGGTGAAGGGGTGAAAATAATTAAACCAAGTAAATTTGGAATCATTAAAATTACGTAGCATATTGAAAACCATCAGATGAATTTAAATGGCTCAGATAAAAAGCCATGTATAGTGTTTAGTGTTTTTTTTCTTTTCTTTAACAAATGATAATAGCTACTATAAACATAAATTTTATGTGACAAATGACAAGAGAACACGTGTATAAAGTAAATTTGTATTAATGAATTTATAGGGTTACAATCTCTATTTACAAATTTCCTCTGATTCAATCTCCGAAAGATATGTGGATATGTAGATTGTTAATCCAAGAGTCGCAATGACTTGATATCAGACAAACGATTACCGCAAGGTTTTAGCTCTTGGAGATTTGAATGACTGGCACGGTAGTAGTGCTTGATGATTCTTCGAATGTTTGGTGAAGAACACATAGAGCTTTCTGAATTCTTCTAAGTGTGTCGGGTGGTTGAGCTTTGGCATCGTCTGGGTGCTTGAATGATTTATGGACCTTTCTTTGTTTTGGAACCTTGTATTTATAGATTTCCCAAGCCTTGCCTACATATGCATTTGGCCTTAATTATGAGCTTGATTAATTGATGAAAGAACCAAGACTTGATTTGTGGCTTGGTTCGTGATTTGTTTCCATTAATCAATCAATTAATTAATTATTTAATTAAATCAAATCAAATAATCAATCTTGCCCAATTTGGCATTTCTAGTTGTTTCAATTTAAATTAATTAATTTGTTTAATCTAAATTAAAATCAAACATTAATTTTCCGCCAATCATTGACATGTGTCCTTGATGACTCGTCCAATTTTGATGAGTCATATGCCACGTAAGCCCTTGCATGCCACCTAAGCTCTCATGTCAAAATTGAATGTGTTTGGGTGATCATTTATTTTCACTCGAAATTTTGATGTCTACAGCTACACTAAGAGCAGTTTCAGCGTTGATAGCCTCTCATGGGCTATAGGCAACTCAATTTCCTTAGAGAAGAGTAATTGTCTAAGTGCATCTCCACCCCTAAAGTGAACAACCCAGACAATTTGTATTAAAATATTATTATTTTTGTTATAAAATAATGAAAGATAATTTTATTTATAATTTTGGATAATAATAAAAGATTGATTGAAAGTATTTGTAAATATAATTTTATTTATAATTTCGGATAATAATAAAAGATTGGTTGAAAATATTTGAAAAATATTGAAATGTGGTGCAAGGTGCAAGAACATAGTTAATATCAACTGGGTGAGCAACTGGCAACACCGGAGTTGCTCTTCGAGGTGGGGAGTGGAGAGCGGGCCAAGCCTCACAATGGGTTAGCAATAATGTGTTCAAATTCACCTTTGACGAGAATCTAACTTAAGACATCTTACTTACAAGTGAAAATAAATAGCATTTGACAGTAATACTAAGTGGCAAACCTTATATAGTGTTGAGGAAAAAAACATGTGAGTGATCCAAATTCATAAAATAATTAGTTTTGTGGGTCCTACACATGTGACCCACACCGTCATTAGTTGGGTGCATTTTTGTTCACTACTTTCAAGTGGTTGTAATGTTCACCACTTACTTATTATCATTGGATGAGTTTAAATTTTAAATTTTATATCTTTTCCTTACTTATATCTTGAGATTTAAATTTATCTATAAAAGTGATTAAAAAAAAAAAAGATGATGCATATCACCATCCCTAGCGGAAATATATTCTGGCCTGAGCTTTGGTCCAAAAGGGGAATGTAATATAAGGGTAAAACCCAGACTAGAACAACAAAGGAGGCTAAAAAGCAGTCCAGCCCCAGCAAAAGGCTATAAACAAAGCAAGTAAAAAGGCCAAACAATGGTTAGAAAGGGTTAGAGGTCTGAAAGAGATTATAACAAGACATAAAGCGCAACTTTTGTCCAAATCTTATACATCCCACTAACCCAGAAAAAGACAAAAAGACAGCTAGGTACCCCAACATGATCAACACCTTTGCTTCATTTTCCACGTTTGAGGCCCACATGGAAGAAGATAAGAAATTTTTTTTTTCGGCTTGCAAGTCTGTTTCCCACAGCGATGGGTTTGAGGCCCACATGGAAGAAGATAAGAAAAGTATCTTGTTTCGGCTTGCAAGTCTGTTTCCCACAGTGATTCCTACCAGTCCACTCCATTGATTGTTGTCCAAGTTTCTATATGTTTGTTGGTTGATACAGTTCGAATTAGTCTTACTCTTCTAAGGTCGTTATTTTGAAGACATGTGAAGACCAAAACATATCATCCACAAGATTATATTAGTTTAGATCCAAATGTATAAAATATTTGACAATTTAATAAACCAAATCCAACTTAAAATCTATGAACCATTAAAAAACTCATTTTCTTGTTTTGATTAAGTTGTCAAATATTTTAAGTCTTTGGAACTAAACTAATAAAATATTTTGATTAATATGCATTTGATTCTTATAGGTCCTCAAAATGAGTACCTTAGGAGAGCATGACTCCAGTTGGAATATAGGAATCTCGTCCGTTTAGTGACGGGCCCATACTTCAACATTTGTTTGCCTGAAACTATCTACCATCCGCCATCTTAATCTATATTCATCCGCCATATATTTGGAATCTACCTGCCTGCCTGTCCAATTGTAACGAAACCTACTTGTTCACGTAGCGAAGTCTGCCTACCTGTTTGCATGTATGCACGATTCACGATAAACGATTGAGATGTGGAGATTCTTAAAATTCCCACATAATGGATCTGGTGGGGATCCGTTTCATTATAAAATGACTTACGTCATATTAAAAGACTTGCGTCATATAAAAAGACAAACTTGAATTCTATTAAATAGAATTGCAATGCAGCTGGCAGCTTCAGTTTATGCCACTCAACCCAAATGCTAGCTCTCTGCATGCTATTCTCACTCCATCTTGTAAACTGAAAACCGCGTCGTAGCTATTTATTAGGTAATCTTTATTACCAATCATCAAGGTCATTGAGTGCATATATACTTAAGTTATTATGGGTGGAAAGGAAAAAAATCCAGATGTGGAGAACCCAGAGGAAAAAGACAGGTTCGTACTCTCTCTCTCTCTCATTATTTCAAATTCAGAACTTAGCGTGCTGTTATGCTTTTTAGACCCAACGCTTGAATATATGGCCATTGCAACACCTTCTGTTCCTTTATTTTTAAATTTTAAAACGCCCAAAACTGCATAGTGGCGCCGTCGAAGAGCCAGCGGTGAGGCGACGGAACTCATCTAATCGGATGAGAGGCTATAGCTGGCATCGGAGTTGCATGTGGCGGCCAATTTGATTCACTATTCAGACTTCAAAACGGGAGGAATAAACTTTACTGAAAACTTTTAACAAAGATAAACTTCTTTCTACGGACTCAGTGACCCCGTTTCATAATCATTCCTCCAAAGAAACGTTGCGTCACATTTAACAGGGACAAACTCTTGTACTAATTTATGGGATTGACTACAAATATATACTGAATAATATATAATATTACTTTGGAGTGAGGTCCCTCCAGCGTTTCTTCATGATGCCCTCCTTCAAGATAGCTTCACTTGATTTGAAGTTCTAATGAAATCGTTTCCTTTCAAAAAAAGAAATATACACACATATAATATATATTAATATACATAAATGACCTGGTGATTTGTCCAAACTTGTATAGAATTACCAATTTCTCTCGTGAGTTTTAATTTTAACTGATTATCTCTTAAACTTTTATAAATAGTCAATTTTCCCTTGGTGTTAGATTTTGAAAATTTTCATCTAATTTTTCATCCATCTTGGTCACACGAAAAACACATGTCAACTGTATAAGGGCAAAAATGTAATGTTATCTTGGTAAATTGGGCACAAAGCCAATAATTTGTAACTGGTAATTAAACTTCCATGACTAATTCAAACAGAAAGTGTACGGAGTCAACTAGTGGAGAAGAAGAAGAAGAAAACAATATGTTGTCCACATTGAGGATAAAATTACTTTATTACCCTCAAACATTTGCCATATGACCAAAATGGATAGAAAATTGCATGAAAATTCCAATAATTAACGTCCCAGGGTAGGGGAAAATTAGCTAGCTAGAATTAAAGTTTAGGAGAAAATTAGAACCTCTGTATAAATTCGGGATGGAAAATTGACAAATAGCAATATATATTTATCATCTAGAATATCAAAGTGAGATTTGGCCTTTTTTTAATATAGTAGTTTTTGTATTTTGTTGTGTATAGTGAAAATATCTAAAAGTAGTGGTATGTTTTCATTTAGACTTCTTGTGGTGGTCTTCAACTATTCACATGAATTATAATTGATCATTAGATAATAATTCTATTATATATATAAGTATTGTAGTCAATTTTGTAAAATTATTGTTAAATTATTATTATTCATTATTATGTTACGTTATACAAGGAGGGATACTTTTTTTAGCGAAGAATGTCTGAAATAAATCTAATAGCTGCTATTAGAATCAGATTTATATCTCATTTTATCTTGTTTAATTTGTTAGCTCGAGGGGCTCATATGTTAGGGTTTAGGGTGAATACATATGAATTTCATTCGTTGTTTGTTGCGTGTTTCCCAGAAAGGTCAATTGGATAACAAAAATAAAGAAGATTTTTTATGATGTGCTTCAGCGGAAGATTTTTTATGTGCTTCAGCGGCAGCGGCGTAACCTTCAAATGTGGAACAATATATTTGTGATCTCATGTGTTTTTGCTGTCTCTCTGGATCCTTTGTTCTTTTACGTTGTAAACGTCCATCAGGATGAAAAGTGCATTCACACGGACAAAAAGTTGAAAATTGTTACTATTGTTATGCGATCATTCACGGATGTCATATTCCTGGTGCATTTGATATGTGAAATTTCAGACTCTGTTCAAAAGACAATGAACAAAAAGTCGACTTCAACCTCCAAAATGAATACCCCGAACAATGAACCATCCGAGGCGGTGAAACAAACTAGGGGAAATTCCGGTAAGAAGGGGGAAGACAGAGAGTTGATCCAATATGCCAGGAAAAAAGCTCAGAATATGTCGTGGTTATCCATCATAATTGACGTTTTAGCTCTTCTTCCCCTTCCACAAGTAAGAGCAATTAACTAAACTCTAATTTATTTATTTTTTAATTTTGGTAGCTAGCTGAAATTGATGGATTTTTATGTTCTAACCCTGGTTTATCTTTTAATTTTCTGCAGTTGATAATACTAATGTTTTACCCAACGAAAGACTCAGGATTTTTGGAACACAAAGTGTTTGTGAATGTGTTTCTTCTCGGTCAATATGTTCCAAGAATTTTTCGAATTCACCTGTCGGCCAAGGTATTCAAAAAGATGCATGGGATATGGGCTAATGGTCTATTCAACTTGTTTCTCTACATTCTTGCTGGTCATGTAAGTTTCAACTCAATTGTCATTATATTTTAATACTCTGTTAATTACTAATGTTGGATTATGGACTGATGCAGTTTTTTCGAAAATGATAATGTAGAAATATGACTCTTTAAATTAATCATGTAGAATGCTTATAATATATCGGGTTTGAGAAAACTCATATGTGGTAGGATTTCTAAATTAATTACAATTGATATTACGTTCCGTTAATTAAGGAGAAGATTCTGGATTAATTAATTCTATAATTCTAACACCACCACAATGTCATTTAGTATTACGGTTTAGTTACATTCTTCTTTACTTGTAAGTTAAAGGTTTTAGGTTCGATTATCGCGAAAGACGAATTTGAACTACATTGTAAGGCTTAGCCCACTATCCAGCTTCCTTAATGTAGATAATATCGTTTGTTTATAAAATAAAAAATTTAAAAATTTAAAAAAAAAAAAAAAAACACAGCCACCACCACCACTAACCACCCCCCGCAATTAATTGGACGATCTTAATTGCATGTTATGGATTTAGGTACTCGGAGCTTTTTGGTATTTTTCTTCTATCCAACGAGAAGCATCATGTTGGTACAAGGCTTGTAACAAACTCAGAGATGCATGTAAGGACACTTTCTGTATTCGATGCAAGAACACTTTGTACTGCGATTGTGGGAATGCTACTGCAAGATATATCATAAAAAATGTAAGTTGCGCGTTGGTTACTCTAGATGCTGGGAGTACTAATGCAATAAATAGTATCGGACAACTAAACAAGAGCTGCCCTTTGGGTATTAAGGATGATGAGAATACTACTGCAAGAAATATTATCGGACATCTAAGCAAGAGTTGCCCGTTGAATAACTCAGATGATGCTTTATCTCCATTTAACTTTGGAATATTTCTCGATTCCCTTAAAAATGAAAACCCAGATCAAAAGTTCGGAAAGAAGTTTTTATATTCTTTTTGGTGGGGCTTGCGAAATCTAAGGTACATTGTAAATCCATTGACAATCAACAATTTTCAGAAAAATATGTAACGAATAAAATTTTTGGGGTTATCTAATCAGCAATATTGTCTAATATTTTGCAGTAATTTTGGGACAAATCTGGTAACAAGTACGTATGTGTGGGAAAACTTGTTTGCGATTCTCATTTCAGTCATTGGCTTGATACTGTTTATATATCTCATTGGAAACGTGCAGGTAAGTATATTAAATCTCTTTGTACACTAACTTTCAACAATTTTTTATGTTTGGGAGTTAAGACTGCGGAGATCATTCTTCGAGTATATTAAGTAATTGTTTGATTTGTGGTGAGACAGGCTTTTATGCAGATTGGAGCTACAAGAACAGTGCACATGAGACGACGACGTAAAAAATTAAAGGAAGCTAAAGAAACACTTAAGAAAGTATGTTCCTCAACCTCTATCTCTCACCATTAATTTATGGAATACATTGTTTTAAAACAAAATGACATTAACATTCGATGTTTGAATTACAATAATGATAAGATTGCACTATAATCTTAAAGTTTATAGTCCATAGCTATACAATAATGCTAAGTTAGTTAACAACACAGAATCACATTGTTATTACTAAAACTAGGTTAATGTTACATTCATTACAAAATTATTGTTCAAATTAAAGAGTACAGTAGATTAACCAATGTATGTATACTACAGATACCAATGCTTAAAGACATGGATGAAGAAGGGTTGAAGATGATGTGCAACTATCTAAAGCCAGCGACGTTCATTGAGAACAGCTTCGTTTTTCGAACTGGAGATCCACTCGATTGCATGCTGTTGATTATCGAAGGGACAATGTGGACCTACGAGTCGAGTGATAGTCATGCTGGGCAAGGAATCTCATCAATGGCCATCAAGCCCCTCAGGAAAGGTGACTTTTACGGGGAAGAGCTTCTTGATTGGGCAGCAGACTTCACCAAAGTTCCAGTCTCCAGCAAACATGTCAAAAGTCATACAAAAGTAGAAGCATTTGTGCTCATGGCCGAGGACTTGCTCAATAATAACAATCCTGAAGAGGTGGAGAAGACACTTTATGCTGTTCTTCGACGTCCGCCTCCGTCCCCGGCTGAAATAGGGGATGACAATAGGGAGACCTTGCCATCTGCAGCAAGTAATTAGTATCTTCAGAAACGTCAAAGTAGAGACGCTTTATGGGGCCAAGAGTTCCATACACAACCCTGGCTGAGTAGGTTTTGTATAAGCTCTGGCCTCAAAATAATATTATTACTGGATAATAATTAGCCGTACAGTTCAATAATTAAGCAGTGGTAGCCACAATACCATTTCTGAGAGGGATATATTTATGTTGGTCATGTTCTGAAACATTTGCAGTTATGAGGTTTAAGTAATTAGGCATAGAAAGCTCTAAACCTCATATATCGTGCTGCTTGATGTAATTTATGTATTGACATTAGCATGAGTGATTTAAGTAATTAAGTCAATTGCAAGTATTTTATCGATGAAATAGTCGATAAAGCCCAACCCCAATATATTATGCGAGAATCCAAAGGCCTAGCAAATGGATCGAGTCTGTCGTGTTCGTGTAATACATGTTATCTTAAAGGTTTGTGTCGTATCACATCCGTTATTTTAACGTGTCCTTAACAGGTCCGGTCACTTTACTAGTTGGGTAAACCCGACCCGTTATTTTCTTAAATTTGTACATACCACATTGCCACATAAATATTACTTCAAAACATTAAAACACATATGTCGTTTAAGTGCCACATCTACACTCCAAAATAAGAACATAATAAATAAAAAAACATCAATACATTACTAATCTAATACAAAATATCAAATGTGCAAGGATATGCAAAATGAAAGAGTTTTCCATTTCAAGATTGTAAAGCCTTTCTCATAAGTTAAAATCTTGTCAATGAAACTCAAAACTTTCATGTTATTCCTTTTACAAAATCCTCAATTTTCATCGATCATCGTGGGGAAACTGTATTGGAACTTTAGCATGATCTATTGTCTTCAAGACTTATGTTGATGATGTTTTCAATAAAGTTTTCCACGTCAGAACTCTCATCTGCATAAACTAAGTATAGAAAACCAAACGTTACAAACCATTCAAATTATGAGAAGTTTACCAAAATAATTATGAAAAGAAATAAAACAATAGTACTATACCATATAAAAATATGTTACCTCATTTTCCAAATAGCCAATCTCGAGTGCACAACAAAATTTGAACTGTTTCTGACAACAATGAACTACGATACTGATCTAGTACTCTAGAGATATCGAGGATGTGAGAGAGATGAGCAGATGTAAGGAGAGTGGCGCGGAGTAAGTCTGGAGATATCGAGTGAATGAGAGAAGCATAGCCTGGGCTCTAACCTAATGTACAATGGACGGCTGAGATTTAATCTCAGTCAATCCAATGGTCATCAATTTTCTAAATTTAATTTAATATATATAGTTATTATAGTATTTTTTAGAGATATAAAATTGTTAAATTAATATAATATATATAATGATTATAGTATTTTTTTAGGGGTATAAAATTATTAAATTAATATTTTGCTCATTGTGTATCATGTTACCTACGTGTATACCCGGACCAACCCGTTATCTTAACATGTGTTTATTGTGTTACCCGATAACGACCCGATTAGTTATTGTGTCGATAAAAAAACCTTAATTTCATGTCGTGTCGTGTCGTGTCTTGTCAGGTTATCGGGTCGTGCCAGAAATTGCCAAGCCTAGTCAAAATCATAGGGCACAATTTGTTAAAAAAAATTTAATTTTTTTTTAGTTTTGAACAAACGATATTATCTACACTAAAGGGGAGAGGTGGCTTAGCCTTACAATGGGCGAGGAAGTAGTTAAGCCTTACAATAGACTTGCCATAATAATGTAGTTCAACTTCGCATTTGGCGAGAATCGAACCTAAGACCTCTCACTTATAAGTGAAGAAGAATACTACTAGACCGTAGTATTAAGTTGTAACAATTTTCTACTTTATAGCAATAATAACTATATAGGTCAAGTCGTCAGTGATAAAATTTATTAAAACATTTAAAAAACAAGATAATGTTATCCATATACCCTTGTTATTTTTTGTTCATTGATTTTTGTGACAGCCCGTTCCGGATTTTAAATATTATCGACGTGGAATGACGTTTGTGCCCTCGTTTGTACGTGAACGTGTATGTGATTGGGCCATATTTGGACCCATTGGGTGTCCTATACTCTTGGACCCAATAGGATTTAGGTTAGTGGTTTTGGTTGGCTTAAAACAAACACACACACACCTCACATGCACATTTGCACAATTTTCTTTATGTTTATGTTTTCTCTCTTTCTCTCGAACTCTCATCTATCTCTCCACCATTTTTAGTACGGAAAAGCACCCATACTGTGATTGTGGCACAGATCGAGGTTAAAAATAGCATATCTAGACTCTTTGTGACTTGGCAAGTCCACTGGTACCGTTGGTTTAGTTCGAAACGTAGTAAAACCTTAGGAACCCGAGTTTAATCTTTAAGGTACTGTTCATGAACTTGTTAACGTGAGGTTTTTAACGAATTTGGAGATCACAGGGAGACTCTAGACATCCTCACGAAGCTCGGGGTACCTCGTTTGTACATTTTGGATGTCGGAATCACGAGTTTCGAAGTTGGTCGATTTTCATGGATTTTCTCTGGCGAGTTTTGATCCTCAAAGTGGTAAGGATGTGTTCTACTCATCCTAAGCTTCATTTTGGTATAAATTTCGTAAAAACTGGTTGAAAAACGAGTGAGAAAAGTGAGATTGAACTTTTTCCCAGTTTCTGGCGAGTGCAGCGGCGCTGGTGCCGGTCTCTGGCGACCTAAAGTAAGAGACGGAGAATATTCCGTCAAGTCTGAAGGAATATTCTAACGGCGTCAGTTAGAATTAACTGATTCCGTTAGGTTTTAACTAAAGATTTCCTGGCGGCGTTAACTGTGTCGTTCGTGTGCCAGGCACGTGCCTGCGCGTGGGGCGTGTGAGTGATTGGAAAATTTTTCTTAAAATATGGGGGTGTTCGTGGGATCAAGTAGAGCATGTTGGTATATTCAAACACCCCAATTGAGCAATATATGTGAAGTTATTACCTAAGTTCATTTATGTGCGTATAATTGACAGTTTTATAGTTGTTTTGCATATAGGTGAGACGTATCCTGAGGACGAGCGCAACCACGCTTGGCTCAGGGGATACGACCATTCTACTTACCAGTCAGTGGGCCTTTGTTTTCAGTATATATATATATATATATATATATATATATATATATATATATATATATATATATATATATATAATTGACGTTTTCCCAGAAACTTCGTTTGAAATGATTTCAGAATCGCATGATTTTATGATTGAAATGCCATGTCGAATATCCTTTATATTATTATTATGATTGTGCTGGTTGTGTTTGGGCGCCGTGGACGCTCAGGTAAGTCAGGTGAGTATACTTGTTAGTGATAGTGATGATGATGAGATTGTGATTTAGCTCATATTCCTGCACCCTGGTGTTTGTGCTCCGCCAGAGTAGGGCCTAACCTTCACGTGATTGTTCACCTCCCGCACCGTACGCTCACCTTGGATCCAAGGCAGGTGCCAGCCTGTCGTACAGATCACTATAAGTGGTTCTAACTCGTAAGTGACCCGTGATTCGTCGCACAACCTTCACATGATCGTAGCACTGAGCGTAATGTTATACACCTAGCCTGTCGTACAGACCACTATAGGTTCAGCCGTACAGGTTACATTAGGTGACTCCGGCTAACGTGTTATTATTGATGACATTTTATGATGTGACCTATCTCACCTTCTTGATGTTTATTCATTTTGGTTGGGTACTTCGACATGGGGTATTTCTGACTTGATATATATGAGATTATTGCTTTTCAGCATGATTTTTCGTAAACGAGTATCTACGATATTTTCTGGGAAACTATACTTGTTTTATGAAAGAGGGTTACTACTTTGATTTATGAAATGGTTTTGGAAATGATTTGTTTTTGCCTACTCACGTTTTCTGTTTTGCGCCCCTCCAAGTTTTAGGTAGCGGTGACGTCGACGGCGAACAAGGCATCCAGGCTATTCTGACAGAACACCATCCATGTAGGATTTCTCCAGTTATCTTTTTAGCGTTTGTTTAATCTGGACTGCACCTAGGATTTGCTCTTTGATGTTGTGTTGTCTTACTTCCGCTTTATCTTTCACTTACTCTTATATCATATTGTAAATTATCTTGCTTGGTTTACTTCTGCATTTCATTCATATCTGTTTTTCCGTACTGCACTTTTGGCTACGTCACCCTCGCGTGACGGCCAGCACGCCTCAATATTTCGGGTCGGGGTGTGTCAATTTTCCTCAATGCATTCGATTCGATGGTAAAAATTTGAGAAAAATAGGTAAGAAGTAAAAATTGGTGTATGAATAGCACCACCTAAAAATAATTGAAATTCCTATATCCCCTTTGGTTTAATATTGTGGCTGCGAGTTTGAGAAATGCCTTACACTTCGACACTATGTGTACTGGTTGTGCTAGGGGTTCTATTATTTAAGCTTTCTTTTTCTCAGGAAAAAAAAAACTCTTGGTTTGAAGGAATTTCCATGTCCGCTTTGGATAATGATTCAACGGAGTTAGTTCGTCTTCCGCCGCTGACAAGTTAGTGAGAAGAGGGAAGGAAAGGGACCGGATGATAACCATGACACTGAAAGTTTGACATTTCATTGATTAATAATAATAATTTAATTCGAATTTATTTTTTTACAAAAATTAAATTTAAAAATTCTAACTTATAATTATTGATTTATTTTTGTCACTTTTTCTTATTTAATGAAAATTTGTTACGGAAGGACAAAATAATTGATGTTAGACAATTTCGGTGACCAATTCTATCATATTTAAATCTTAGAGACCAAAGTAAGGAGTTATGTTAATCTAAGAAGCTCTTCTGGCTATTAAAAAAAACCTTATAATAATAGAACTTAATTAGTCCAGTCCAACTGCATATCAATAAGTAAGGTAAAATTACACAAAATTACCTCAATTATAGATCGAACTACAATCTCATACCTCATGTTTTTAACATTGCAATGTCATATCTCGACTTATGAGTTCGTTGCAATGTCAGACCTTATTTAAATTTTTTTGTCAATTTGACTGTTAAATGATGAAGTGGCAGAAGCGGGTGCACACTCTTTTGCCAACTGGAATAAAAAAAATTAGCAATTAAATCAATTTTAAAAACAAAAATTCTCTCAGCCGCGGCGCCCCCTCATCCCCAATCCTGCGTTACCCCTTTCCCTCCACCCTCAGCACCAGCCCCCCTCATCCTCAATTAGGGATGGGCAACGGTTATGGCAGTTATTTACCCATAACCGTTTATGCTCATACCTGCATAACCGTTTACCAGTTGGGTAATTGCCTAAACGATTATACCCATACCCATAACCGTTTATAAACGGTTAACCATACCCATAACCGCATACCCATTTAACCGTAACCGTTTAATACCCGTTTACCCATTTACTCTTTTTAACCCGTTTATATTTTTTTTTACCATTACCTCTTTTTCACCCATCTACATGTTTTTTAACAACCTGAAAATTAAAAACAATTTGTCATAATTTTCTTTTTAACATGAATTGTTAGGAGAAGGATTACACTTGTTGACCATGAAACATGAATAATGTTTTTTAACAATCAAAAGATGCAGCATTCAAATTGAAGAGATGTGAATGTTGGGTTAATAACCCAACTTCCCATCCCCTGTCCGCATATATATTAACCCAACTTCCCCATGTCCGCGCATATATATCCCCTGTCCGCATATATATATAATTTTTTATTTAAAAATATTCAACATTACATATATGAAATAAATGGGTAAACGGTTACCGGTTTATAACCGTGGTTAATACCCATAACCGCCCATTTAAATTTCACAATAAACGGTTATACCCATAACCATTTATTTATCTAAACGGTTACCCAGAACCGTAACCGTAAAATTTAAATGGGCGGGTAACTGCGATTACCCATAACCGCGGGTATTTTGCCCATCCCTATCCTCATGAACATTCTAGGGTTTTTACCTTCAGATTCTAGGGGTTTTACTCAAATCTAGACGCCGCTGTACTACATGGTGATTACGTTTCGAAGTCGTCGAACTCGCTCAAGCACACGACACACTCCAGAGCTCCCTTGCCGATCTTTAGAACCTTGACGGCGGAGTAGACGAGGATTGGGAAAGTCTCGATCATCACCGGGTCCAGGAATTGCCGGCTAGATGCTTCATATGGTAGCCAGATCTCGAGCTCATGTGAATTCCATGTCAGAGGACTCGGCGTAACGGCGAATGTAGACGGAGAGAAAGCCCATCAAGAAGCGACGAGGGAGAGACGAAAGAGAGACGCGAGGAGAGAGGGAGGGTTTTTTAATTAATTTTAAATAAAAAATTTCAGATAAAAAAATCTTCACATTAATATTTAATTAATTTTTAAACTCAGTTGGGTGATGAGTGGGTCTTGCTTATGTCACATCATTATTTAGCAATTAAATTGGTAGAAAATTTAACCGAGATCTTACATTGCAAAGAATTCATAAGTTGAGATATGATATTGTAATGTTAAAAACATGAGGTGTGAGATTGTGATTTCTCTTTTAGTTGAGGTAGTTTTATATAATTTACTCTAATAATTAGTAGAACTTTGATTTGTTTTTTAAAAGGAAAACTAACGAAAAGTTCAAAAAAACTTTAATTTTAATAAAGAATGACAAATAAATATGTAGTAAATAGTAGCAGGAAAAGGTAAAAATATGATTTTTCATTAAAAGTGAACAATACCGAGAATGTTTCGTTAAAACTCTCATTTTCAAAAGAGATTTTCTGAATCGATAATCACCATCTGCATGAAACATCTAGCTATTTGCTGCAGAGAATGCCACCAAACTTCGGTTTCTGCCACTCGAATGCGCTCTCTCTACTTGATCCACCTTATAAACTGAAAGCCTCCTAAACTTAGCCATTCAGGTACCATTGTTGTGAGCTTCCATGTAGCTACACTCTCTCTCTCTCTCTCTCTCTCTCTCTCTCTCTCTCTCTCTCTCTCTCTCTCTGTCAGGCTAGCAGGGAATATTGAATTACTGATCATCAAAACTCGATTGGGTGGTTATGGCTAATAGAGATGTGGAGAACCAGGCAGAGGGGTTAGTACTTCTTTACATTTAAGCTGCAATATTTTTGTCTGTATATTTTTTCAAATATAACTTTGTATCAAACACTGGGACTCATAGCTGTACTGGCTTTGGCTGTTCAAAATACTTCATCGATCGTATGGGTGTAACTTGTCATTATGATCCATGCACAACCAGTGGCGGATCCAAGATTTCAATATAGGGTGGTCCCAATATAAAAGCTCTTAAAAAAGACGAAAATATCATTGAACAAATAAATGGTAAACTCCAACTTTTCATTCATGATTTTTGTGCTAAACAAGCTCAAAATACTAAATTTTTATTCCTCGTGTAGAGTAGTTGTTCTTTACATTACAGAGATAATAAAAAGAACTATTGTTATGCTTAGATTTCTCGAAAGTAAGAAAGAAATTAAGATCAAATCTCATCATTGAATTGAAAAGTAGCTACAAACAACAACAAAAAATATGCACAAAAAAGGATTTTTTTTTTTTTACAATATTAAAAAAAAAAACCTCTTATGTACATTCCTAATCGATCTCATTCCTTCAATAAGAAAAAAAAATGTTTTTGTAACTAGAAGAAACTTGCTGCTAATAGTAATAAGAAAAACTTTCAGACTATTTTTCTAAAAGCTTGCTGCAAGTTTCTCCTTACTATTAGTAGCAAGTTTCTTTTGATAACAAAAACACTTTCTTTTCTTATTGCTGGAATGAAATTAATTACAAACATAAATAGATATCTCTTTTATGGAGATTTTACAAGACAACATAAAACATAGTTGTTCAAAAGTCTTTACTTTCACACACACCTTTAAATTTTTACCCCCCAAACTTTATTCTTTTACACAGTATTACGTGAAGGTTTTTTTAAATTTTTTAATGACTTCATTTTGGTAAAGTGAATTTAATTGAAAGAATCTGACTATTCTAAAAGATGGTGAGTGCTGGTGCTCTATCATAGTAGGATGTTCTTTTTTATTATTATTTTTTATTTATGGTGAGTGTAAATATATGAAGAGTAAAAAGTTAAAACAAATAGGTGGGTATATGATCACTCTAAAAAAATAATACTTTTATTAATTTGGTTTATTATTTTAATTTATGGGCCGGGTGGGGCAGCCTCATTGGCCACTAATTGCAAAAGAAGTCAAAAGGTCTGACATCAAAGGCATCACACCTCCTGATATTATCTTACTTTTGTCAGCATCAAAACCACGTCCTATGTCATGAATTTCTTATTAGTGAGTGCGCCAGGTGGAGCAGCCTCATTGGAGATGATTACAAACAGAGACAAAAGGTTGCTCTGCATCGTCTTCTTCGTTGGAACAAGTAGGCACCTCCGCCATGGCTGCTGTTCTTCTCCGCCACTGCCTAGACTTGGGTGGTTCTTGAAGATCCTCACAGCTATTTATCTGAGCTTCCGGTGGTCCCGAGACCACCCTGGTCCCTTATTAGATCCGCCCCTGCCTACGGGTCGAGTGATAGCCAAGTTGGGCAAGGAATCTCATCAATGGCCATCGAGCGCCTCGAGAAAGGTCACTTTTACGGGAAAGAGCTTTTCGATCGGCCATCAGACTATTTCACCGAACTTCCAGTCTCCAGCAAACATGTCAAAAGTCTGACAAAAGTGGAAGCATTTGTGCTCATGGCCAAGGACTTGGAAACTCTAGTCTCCAGATTCCCACTACAGTGGGCGAAGAAGGGTTCTCAAGAGGAGAAGAACATTGCAGCTTCTATGTTAGCAAAAGCATTCCGTCGAGGAAGGAGATGGCGGTACTCGATGTATTAGATATGTTTTAAGAATCTACGGACATTTGCACGAGTTGTTTAAGTAATTCAGTCACTGCAAGTTTTTTATTGATGGTTTTTAAACTTGGGCTCCTCCAATTTCACACGATGAAATAGTCGATAAAGCCCAACCTCGTATTTTGTGCGACTCCAAAGGATTTCAAAGTTTCAATTTTGAATCTTTGATTGGCCGAATTTACAATTGACAGTGATATGATAGTGAGGTTTGACTTAATCTTTAATTAAACAATATGGTATAGTTCATTATTGTTACCGGCAATAATAAGTAAAAACTATTCAAATTGCTCACATGTGGGAAAAGGAATAGGATCCTCTTTGGATTCTTTTTGTGAGAATCTTGAGGATCAATCAATCGTATATGTTCATTATACATCGTATGGTTAGAAATTATTTTAAAATTGAATATAAATAGTATCTAACGAAAACTGACCGCACGATGTACAATAAACATACATGATTAATTGATCCACAGATCCTCACAAAGAGGATCCTTATCCGTGGCAAAAGCCAAGCAATTTTCTCCGCTAGGAACAAAAACATTAAAATAACATTAGAAAAGAGTAATACTATACCGACTACACTAATCACGTATTTGTACCACATTTTTAATAGAGAAAGCGCATGATAAAAAATTTCTACTCTGTAGACAAGCAATTTTCTACATTAAAGTCAAGTCGTCAACGTGTACCCGTCCACCAATTCAAGTCGGCAATGATAAAATTAATCAAAACATAAAAAAAAATACTAAAAAAATAATTAAAATTCCGAGGTCCCCACTGGTTTAATATTGTGCCCGCGATGCGAGTATGAGGAATAGATGAGTGTACTGGTTGTCCAAGAGACTCTATTATTTAAGCTTTTTTTTCTCAAAAAAAAAAGAAAGAAAAACAATTGCTCGCGTTGGATAATGTTTCAACGGAGTTGGGTCCTCTTCCGCCGGCAGGTTAGTTAGAAGAGGATGGTAAAGGACGGGAGGGCAACCATGGCACTGAATTCTAAGTGATGCAGATAGTTGTGGCAGTTGTGAAGGGGTCACAAGGATTTAGATCATCCAAATTTAAATGGCAAAGATTTTAGAGATTCTCACGTCTTAATCATTCATCGTGTATCGTGTAGTAAAAAATTATTCGATTTTTTTAATTCTAAATTAAACACAAATAATAACTTATAAAAATTTGCCGCACGATGTACAATGAACGGTTAGGATGTAGGAATCCCTAAGATCTCCATAAAGTGGATCCGAAGAGAATCCTCTTCCAGGTCACAAAATTAAAACCAAATAAAATTGGCATCACTAAATGCAAGTGAGTTTTTACCACAATCAAGGGCGGAGCCACATACAAGGCTCCCCTAGGCTATAGCATAGGGAGAGTTTGGTTCTTCAAGCTTAAAAATATTAATTTTTGGATTAATTTGTGATTTTTAATTGTCATATTCCACTTAACAAATGAATTTTTTTTAATTAGTAAGGTTGTTTTTAAGAATAATAACAGCTAATAGATGTTAAATAAACTCATTACTTTAACTAATATTATATTTAACAGTAATAATTAAAACTTCCATACCACAAATGGTTCCTTATTTTATTCACTTGAAAACTTTGAAGACTAAAAACCTAGAAAACATAGCATAAAATTCTTGCTTCAAATTACTACATTCAAGTTTTTACTATTATATAACTTTATGTAGGCAACATAGGATTAAAATTTTGATTTCATAGTAACAATTTTAGCTTAGCCCACCCGCCGAATAATTTCTGGCTACGCCATTGACCACAATGGTGGTGATGAGTGTTGTCCTTGCATCAATAAGTAAGTTTGAACCTGGTTGCCTCCCTAATCTAACAAATTTATAGTTTAACAAAAAAAAATTGCTAAATTAGGTGGCATAATTGAGAGCCATCAGATCAACTTCAGTGGCTAGGATTAAAAGCCTTGTGTAGTGTTGTAGGGAAAAAAAGCCATGCAGAGGATCGAATTCAGAAAATAATTAGTCTTGTGAGTCCCACACGCGTGGCACGCGTGTGTCATTTTTAGAAAAAGACCAAACATTGATCAAAGAGGGTTAGAGGTCCCCAAAGGGATTCAATGATTAATAAATAATGCTTTCATAGTGCAATAACAGGATTCAATAATTAAGTGTTGCAAAGGATTCGAATTTTTTCCCTTCAAGTCTAGTCCCCTCCTTTTATTCGGAGCCATTAGCCTTTTATTTTGAGCCATTCACAGCATTTTAAGGTTACTTCAAAGTTCAAGACCATGAAAATAATACCCACTAAATAAGAAGGTAGGACCCACAAAATGGCTAATGACGAGGAGAGGTGGAGAAGCTAATGGTGCGTTTGTTGCACCGGACTAGCTTCAGAGACTAAGTCGGACTGAATTAGAATAGATTAAGTTGGACTGATTTAGTGAAATGTTTAGTGCAGTGTCGGACTAAGAAGCAGACTCTAATATTATATATTTAATACATATATATATATATATATATATATATATTATTATAACTTAATCTTATCAATTAATATTTTATTATTACTTATCATTTCTAGAATCATCTCGTGTGTACCTCCTTTGTTTTCTCCGCCCACTTCATCCCTACTCTCTGCCTCATCTTCTTTCTCTATACCTCCATTTTTCTCTCCGCCCACTGCATCATTCCCATCTGCATCTTTTCTCCCTTATTTTCTCTGTACCAGTGTCTCCCTCCCCTTCTTTTTTTTTTCCCATTTCACCTCTGTACCACTATCCCCTCTCTTCTCCCTTTGTATTTATTTTGTTTCACCTCAAAGGAAACGCCTGGCGCGGGAGCTAAAGCAGCAGAGTAGCGGAGATCAGGTGTTCTTTCGTGAAGCAAAAAGGAGAAATCTGGGTGGGTTCATCGGGAAGCAAATTGGGGATTGGGTTCGCAGGATGATGGAGATCAGTGAGAAAGCAGGATTTTGGTGACTAGGTTTGCAGGATGATGGAGATCGGCAAGAAAGAAGGATTTTGGTGACTGGGTTGGCGAGACGTTGGTGGCGAAGATGGGATTAGCAATCCCCTAGTTTGTGGAGTGCCTCGCTAAGAACAGATAACGAAGGACTTAGTCGGCACGAGTGCGACTTAGTCCCATTTAACTTAATCCCTTCCCGCGCCAAACATGGACTGTAAGCCAATCCAGTCTAGTGAATTGTTAGAGTAATTGCTACATACTTAAATAGTTAGTTGTTAGAGTAATGAGAATCGGTTGAGATCTAATCCGCACTAGATATTCATCTAAACTTTCACGGGAAAAAAAATCCCGAACTGCTCAAATGAACTCTAATTTCTTATCATTTGCAAAATTACCTCCTGTAACCGGAAAGGATGATGAAATTTGACAAAGTTTGATGCTTTTTAGGATTGACATGTCACTATCTTGATCTAAGTTTCCTGCTTTTTTTTTTCCAAGATCATCCATTTGAATGTTAAACAAAAAAAATTGATTGTAACAGATAACCTTTTATCACAGTAACAAAAAATAATTATAGCGTTCGATCCCCCAATTCTCCTCCCCGGCCCTAATATTGAAAACCAAGAACTATCTCAGCAATTGAAGAGATGGTCTCCAGGATCCCATTATCGGCGGCGAATGAGGCGGTGGACATATACATGGAGATACGTAGGCAGTCCGGTCTGGATTCAATCACACACCCAATTAGCCTCATTCACCTCTTTCCAGTGTTTATAGGCAATTCATGCAAATTTAGCCTTTGTTCATGGATGTGTGAAAATTTGGTTCTAACAATTTGTGCTTTCATTGAGAGTGAACTCATATTTAACGAGTCCACGACCTCTGCCATGAGCAACGACAACTATCCCAACGGAGCTTTGATTGATGCTTTAAGGAACGAAGCGAGCTCTCTTCCTAAGCAGCGTTCTGCTATGAATCAAAACTAAGTGCTTAATTTCTACCTTTTGTCGAGAGACGAATAAATTCTTTGTTGATATAACAAATACTTTTCTATTTTGTTGCTAGAAAACAAGTGATCGAAATAACATGTCTGCTGTAGGAGGCGACTGTTATTGTCCCACGTCAGAAAACATTGAATTGTCAATGGTCTTTATATGGATCTAATCCTCGATACTAGTAGTTAGGATTTGGACCATTTAGAAATAGATTGAAGGCTTGGGCCTTATGGTTGTGGAATTAGGTTTGTATAATATAGCCTAATACAATTAATATTAATTAATCAAGACAAGGATCTTAGGCCTTGGAAGTTAAAATTAATCAGATTCATTAATTTTAATTTCGGATTAAATTTTTAGTTAATTTATTAATTAAAAAAACATTTTGATCAAGACACACAGCTCTTAGAAAGAGTTGTGTATTTCACAGTTTCCAAGTAAAATCATTTTTTCAGACAGTAAACACACAAAACAATTCGCTAAAATTCTATAATTTAGTGTGGGTTGTAGAATTAGGTAGTTGTATCCTAGTCAAACAGACGTTGTAGAACCACAAGCACAAGAGTGAGACAAAAATACTGTTAGAAGAACATAGCTATTGCGCTAGCCTCTACCTTTGATTTAATCAAGTTAGTATCATTTTAATTTCTGTATTTATTTTGTTATTTCATTCTGTATGCAAGTATATTTCAGTAATACAGAATAAGTATTTCAAGTTTTGTATTTTTGTTATTTTTTGTTTTTGAATTGTTCTCCAACATCTGCAAGACCCAGACTAGAAGGCGTTGATGGCAGAGAACAAGCAGAACAATATTACAGATTGCGTGAAGGCCAACTTGCTCTGAACTAAAGCAACACAACTGCTCTGACGAGCATAGCAGAGTCCCAGCACGCGAAGAAATTCATTGGGGACAATCACCCTGTTGACTTCAAAAATCACCTAGCCTACGCGGCGCGCAGGCCGAGCAATTAATGAGCTAACTACGTCCTTCAAATGTGTGCTGGGCGTGCCAACTCGTTGGCCGGGGTCGGCCGAGGAGTAAAATGTGTTGATGTTGCGTTGAGCGCGCTGCTGACTTCTATGTCTTGCGATTGCTGCCGAGGAAGGAACACGTCTCGGCCTTTGGGCTCTAGAGCCTGAAGACAAGGCTGCTATTTTTACGAAGTTCAATATTAAATTCGGCTTTCAATGTGCCGAATGTACTAACCTGGTAACACCTCACTTCGCCGAGAAGGCTGATGAGACGACCTCTGCCAAAAAAGATTCGAAAATCCTTCTTGACTGAGACTTGGATAGATAATCAGTCGGCCTCGACGCAATGTTGTTTATCCAAACTGAAGATACCACTGGTTGCCTTCACAGTGCTGTTTATCCAAACTGAAGATGTGTTGGTGATGCGTTGTAAAACAACACACAAATTAAACCCTCTTTTTGACAATTGTAGTATATATGCAAGTAGGAATCGTTCTAGACCGGGGATTAGGAGGGATTGCTAATGCACCTAAACTAATTTTAAAATGTAAAACAAGACTCAAAAACACAAAACAAAACTTCTAAAACAGAAGGCTAAACTATAATAACTTGAAACACATTAGAATAGTCAAAACAACACGAAGCTAATACAATGAATAAAAACATATACTAAGTATGGATTTAGACGAATTTGGGACTACAATGACTCAAAATACTCAAAAGACATTAAATTGTACATATTTTAACTAAATAATACAACTTAACAATGGGGGATTTAATTTTGGACGAATTTAAACAATAACTAAGTACTTTGTAAAACAGATTTTTAGACAGATTTGAGTAAATCAATGGATGAATGGATGGCTAGAGGGTTTTTCTCCACACATGACATATATGCAACATAGAATTGATCTCCAGTTATGTTTACAACAAACTATGAACGACAATGCCCCAAGTTAACCGTGAACTGCACAAATTAACTCTCAAATTTCCCTAAGTTTATTGAATTGGATGAACTGCATACAACAACTCAAAACATTCTCCAATTATTCCCTATATGAACTGCATGATAGAGATACATTCAAAGATCATTAAGTTATATGGAAATTATAAACATTGACATGATAATTGTAACTATGAACTGCATGATACTCTTGCCATGGATTTACTTAACGCAATTGTGACTAGCAACCTTCACTACTTATGAATATAAGTTCATAACAATTAGGTGAAATTCACTTATATCCTAGCATCAGATTTATGCATGATAATCAAGCGTGCACTCTCAACCAACATACACAAATAAGTTCTAAATCAAACAGTTAAGTAAATCACATCCATAATTCATGAAACTAAAACTGGAGGAAATCAATTCATATTACATATACATTCATGGCTTTGAATCAACCTCTAACCACAATGAAATTAGTTCCACATATTTGCAATTGAACAACAATAATTGAAATTAAACATTGAAATCAAAGTAGAAAATACAGAACCGCTCCAACAATCCAAACTTTGGATGAATAAGCAAGGCTCCAAATTGTTCTTCTCCTTCCTCATCTTGAAAATCTGCGACACTTTGGAATGTGATGGTGTTGTGTGAGTGATTTTTGGTTATGGATGGTATGGAGGGTGCGGTTAAGAGTGGAATTGGACAGAAATTATGGTGGGAATTATGGAGGGTGTCGTTTAGAGTCGAGAGCTTCTCTCCTGGATAGAGGAAAAATGTGTAAGTGTAAAACTAAACTTCTCGCAGATTCCTTTTTTTCTTCATGAAGGATGGAGCCAAGGAAAGGCGCGGCTCCCTTTTTTCTTGGTGTAATGAGTGTGGTGTATGGTGTAATGATGAGGGTCAAAGGAAAGGAAATGGGTGAAAGGAAAGAATAAATAAATAAATGATAAGGAGAGGGAAGGGGTGCGGCTGAAATTGGTAAGGAGGAAGAGAAAGGTTGAGTAAGTAATGATGAAGGGTAAAAGGAAAAGAGAGAAGTTAAAGGGAAAGGTGATATGAGTTTGTGTTTTTGGATGTATGTAAGGGTGAATGGTGCGGATGGGAGAGGGGGAAAGGATGAGTGGAAATAAGAAAAGAAAAGGAGAAAAGAGAAAGTAAAATGATTAAAGGGAAAAGAAGAAGGGAAAAATGATTAAAAGGGAAAGGGTAAAAAGAAAAGGAGAAGAGAAATGATAAGGGGGGGTTCGGTTGTCTTGTAGGAAAGGGAATGGAGGATTAATTGCACATAAAATAGGAAAAGGATTATCACAAGGATGTGTGGTGTTGTCCAATACCGTTCCAAAACACACCAAAATGCACTTTTTTGCTCCTTTAGCCCATAAGACCTACAAACACACAAAAATAGCTTAAAGTACTAGAATAACTAAATTCTAACAACGTAAATGCAAGGAAACAAGCTAGTTAAGTTGCATAAAATATGCTCTTATCAAATTTCCCCACACTTAGCTTTTGCTAGTCCTTGAGCAAAACGAAATAAATAAAAGAAATAAAATACAATATAAACCTTCCAACAATACCTCAGGGATTTCCAATGCACATAACTCATTAAAGATCATCACTTACATAGATTTTAGTCATCCATATCCTTAAGCACATACTTAACCACAGTCACCATTCATTAATTCACATTTAATCAATTAAAACAATGATTTGAATGTAGTAACATGCCTTAGAGAATTTACTCAATTCCTTACTAGATATGCACTCAATTTTCACTCAAATTTTATGACTACACTCCCTACACTAGGTATATGTGAGAAGATTGATGTAAAAGTGAAAACTAGTACTCACATATGTTATATCAAAAGAAGCATTTTCTAGAGTTATTAATGCACATATGAATATGATCTCATGAACGGAATGCTACTACTTAGATGCGAGAACCAGGGACACCATATGCTCATACCAATCCCAAACTCCACATATTGAACACACAACAACCAAGATAGAAGTCAGAGGGTTGTAACGGGGCTAAGGGTAATGGCTAACAAAGAAAGGATACGGAAAAAAAAACAAAGGTTCTTAAAGCAATAGTAAGCAAAGTAAGGAGATTGACGCTTAGAATTCACTTTCGAATGCAAACTCGACTTTGAACACAAGGGAAGATTCATGCAACACTTAGGGTCAAATTCAAACTCATTATTTCTTCTTTTTTTTTTTTTTTTTTTTTTTAAAGAAATGCAAAACGTACAATTGAGCTCAAAACAACCAATCCCTCCCCCACACTTGTTTTTCTGCATAGTGTAGAATAAAATGAATTCTTTTTAAGTCATGCTCACTATTCTTTAAGAACAAGGGTGAGGACAGTCCTACACTAGGCTAGGTGCGGTTAATGAGGTTAACAACAAAAATAGGCTAAACAAGGCTCGAAAGGGGTTAAACCTACAAAACATAAGAAAGATGGAGGGTAAGGCTTTTTGGCTAAGGTGGTTCACTAAACAACTTCATCTTGATATGTGTTATGCAATTCAATGTCATGCTTTGAATGAAATGGATATGAGTTCTAGTATTTGGAACTAAAATGATAAAACGCCTTCTAAGTAGCAACCAAGCAAAGAATAATGAGATCATGCAACGACTTTAGAAAACAAAAACATCAAGATTAATAACTCTCCAAAGAAAGTATGAGCTCAAGTCTCACAGGGATGCAGCATTAGTTTGAGTTCCTTCCTTCAAGCATGTTACAAAAACTAATTTTATCTTTTTGTGATCAAATTTAAATTCGTAAACAACAACTACAACTAAGCATAAACCAAGAGCATATCAAACTTCCATCCATGTTTATAACTTTCTTTAACAGTCATGCAATTAAAAACCAAATCCTCATCATTGTGTTGGAAGGTACCTAAGACACAAACACACAAAAACAACTCTAAAATAATTCTTTTTGGGTTTTTCAAAACATTTTTCAAATTTCTATGTCATTTTCGTATGATTTCATCAAAACACACTAAAACACAACAAAACAGCTTAAAAACACAAAGAAACAGTGAGGAACAACTTAGCTTCATGTGGTAGATGATCTTTGGTCGTGCTTGTTGATTTTCCACAGCTTTGATCTTGAACTGGATGAGGCTTCTTCGATTTTGATGATATGAGGTACTTTTGCTTTTGAAGAAGCATCTTTCCACAGGTTGATTCTTGAACTGGGTTGGAGAGCTTTTTACTTGCAAGTGTTCCTCAGCTTAGTTGAGGATGAATCAGCACGTTGTCTCCACATACTTCAAGTAACCAGGTCTCCATGCAGGTGTGCATCTTCTCGAGTTCTTGGATCATCTCAGACTCCGCCTTCATCAGACTCCGCCTTCATCTTGAACTGGGCTGGAAGGGCTTGAAGATGAGTACTCGAGAGCAAGACTAGGTAAGCAATCAGGATCTCACTTTCTCCTTGTTCTTCAGATGAAGGTGAGGAGAAAGCATGATATGAGATACTTTTGCTTTTAACCTTCATGATATGAAATACTTTTGCTCTTGATGATTTATTTTCTGAGGTGCTCCAAGGGATGAAGAACACTGAGTAGCTCGAGAGGTTTCTTTGAGAATACATTCTCGGAGATGAAGAAGTGTTTAGTGAGTCTGCCTTTGCTATAGAGGGCGAAGGTAGACACTTATAGGAATTTCTTCACAACCGGAACTATTCTCTTACTCTTGTCGGCAGCCGGTGGATGAATGAACAGTAAAAATTACGCGCTTTCTGACAAAGCTGCCCGTAATTTCCGCAAAGCTGAAAGTGCATGTGACGAGTGACGACACGTCTGGAAAAATTGATCGCCTCGTGATTTCTGAGCAAGCCCGACTTTTGATAAAGGAGTCCGGCTTTTGAGAAATGAACACCTTTTGTGAGAACAGAGTCTGGCTTTTGAGAAAAGAGCGTCTCTTCGATTTGCGAGCGGACGCCTCTTCGATATCTGAGGAGCGCCTCTTCAATTTCTTCTTTTTATAGAGGCACGAATTTTGTTTCACAGCACACTTGAACTGCCTCCCGTAAAAAAAAACTCTCTTCTTGCACTTCTGCAATCTTAGTCTTTCCGATCTCTTCTTTCTCAACACCTTCTAAAAAATGTCTTGCCCTTCTGACCGTCGCCTTAACTTGAATGTCGGAGAAGATGATGACTTGTCTTCTCCAAACAACATTTGGCATCCTTCCTTCATATCCCACAATGGTCCTCTTACAGTTGGGGACTCAATGATGAAAAACGATATAACCGCTACGGTGGTTGCTCGAAATCTCCTTACTCCAAGAGACAGTAGAATGTTATCCAAGCAGTCAGACGAGTTGGCTGTTCAGGACTCTCTGGCTCTCAGCGTCCAATGTGCAGGCTCAGTTTCAAACATGGGCCAACGCCTTCTTGCTCGATCTCGTCAGGTTGAGTCTCTGATGGCTGAGGTGGCTAGTCTTCGGCAAAAGGTCAGAGGACTCAGGCACGAGAATAAGGAGTTGCACATGCTCGCAACTAGTTACTCAACAAGTATGAAGAGGAAGCTGGACCAGCTGCAGGAGTCGGACGTTCGGATTCAGAGTGATCATCAAAGGTTTATGGCGTTACTCCCGAGGTTTATGTTGCCTTCGTCATTTGGAGTTGCACCAAGTGTTGAGGCTCCGGAGATTCCAACTCTGGCGCTTCGTCTTTCTGGATCTCCGTCGACTTCTGAGGCACCACCTGACCAATGACCAATGAATGCTATTAGTTCACACATCATTGTAAAATATTTTTGCTTTTATGTTTATTTATATATATATATATATATATATATATATATATATTTTTAAGCATGTTATCATTTCCAAAAAAATCAATGTAAAAAATCCACGAAAATCAAAATCTTATTTATCCTCCCCCACACTTCAATTAAACACTGCCCTCAATGTTTTAAACATAGGTTCACACTTAAGCAATCAAACAATTAAAGCACTAAGCAAGGTAAGATAAATGCAGTAAAAAGAAGGGTTTAGGAGTGCAAATCTTCCAAAGTTTCCCTTCATTGAATGCTTGGGTTGCCTCCCAAGAAGCGCTTTCGTTAACGTCTTGCAGCCGGACGAATACCATCCTTTAAGCTTCCTTGGAGACCATGGCATGGAGGGGTATTTCCTCCACCACATGCTCCTCAAACAGGTCGTAATAGGGCTTCAAACGATGCCCATTCACCTTGAATTCGTGTCCAGTTTTTAAGCTTTGGACTTGGACTGCACCATGAGGAAAAACATTAGTAACAACAAATGGTCCAATCCACTTCGAACGTAACTTACCGGGGAATAACCGAAGGCGAGAATCAAAGAGGAGCACTTTCTGCCCCTTAGAGAACGTCTTGGTACGAAGCATCTTGTCATGATACGCCTTGGTCTTGTCCTTATAAATGCGGGCATTCTCGTAAGCCTCGTGCCTAATCTCCTCGAGTTCATTCAATTGGAGCTTTCTGTGCACCCCAGCAGCATCTATATTCATGTTGAAGGTCTTCACAGCCCAATGGGCCTTATGTTCTAACTCGACGGGCATATGACATGGCTTACCATAAATGAGTCGAAAAGGTGACATGCCAAGGGGGGTTTTGTAGGCCGTACGATAGGCCCACAATGCATCGTCCAAGCGTAAGCTCCAATCCCTCCTTGTTGGCCCCACAGTTTTCTCTAGAATTTGCTTGATCTCCCTATTTGAAACTTCGGCTTGCCCATTAGTTTGAGGATGATAAGGTGTTGAAACCTTATGCGTAACGTTGTACTTCTTGAGCAAAGCCTCAATGGTTCGATTACAAAAGTGGGAGCCTCCATCACTGATGAGAACTCTAGGCATTCCAAACCTAGCAAAAATGTTAGTTTTCACGAAATCTGCAACCACCTTAGAATCGTTAGTACGGGTGCCTTTTGCTTCCACCCATTTCGAAACATAATCAACAGCTAGCAAGATATAAGTGAAACCATAAGATGGAGAGAAAGGACCCATGAAATCAATACCCCAAACGTCAAAAATTTCAACAAAGGATAGGGGTTGCTGCGGCATTTGATCTTTGGCACCTATATTTCCTGTTCTTTGGCAACGATCACAAGTTAAACAAAAAGTTCTAGAATCTTTAAACAGAGTGGGCCAATAAAATCCACATTCAAGAACCTTTAGTGCCGTTCTTTGGGTGCCAAAATGTCCACCACAAGCATAAGTGTGACAAAATCTTAGAATTGAATGAAATTCACAATCATGCACACACCTACGCAAAATTTGGTCAGAGCAATATTTCCACAGATAGGGATCATCCCAAACATAGAATCGTGCATCTTTTAGAAGTTTATCACATTCATGCCTGGTGAGAGTGCTTGGAACTTGTTTAGACACTAAGTAATTCACAAGATCAGCATACCAAGGTTCACTTACCTCAATGGAAAGCAGCTGCTCATCGGGGAAAGTTTCAGGGATAGGCACGGCATGATCATGCTCTTCGTGGACCATTCAGCTTAAGTGATCAGCCACCACATTCTCGCTTCCTTTCTTGTCCCGAATTTCAATGTCAAACTCTTGAAGAAGAAGCATCCAACGAATTAGCCTAGGTTTTGCTTCCTTCTTCGTTAGTAAGTACTTCAAAGCTGCATGATTAGTATAAACAATTACTTTAGTGCCAATTAAGTAGGATCGAAACTTATCTAAAGCAAAAACAACAGCTAGAAGTTCCTTCTCCGTTGTGGAGTAGTTCAATTGGGCATCATTGAGGGTCCGAGAAGCATAGTATATGACATGCGGCTGCTTGTCTTTTCTTTGCCCCAAAACAGCTCCTAATGCATAGTCGGATGCATCGCACATAAGCTCAAAAGGAAGGCTCCAATCGGGAGGAACACTAATAGGGGCCGAAGTGAGCTTCTCCTTGAGTTGCTTGAATGCCGATTCACACTCCTCATCAAACTTGAAGGGCACATCTTTCTGAAGCAATCTGCAAAGAGGGTTGGAAATCTTGGAAAAATCCTTGATGAAACGCCTATAGAACCCTGCATGGCCAAGAAAAGAACGAATCTCTCTAACCGAAGTAGGAGAGGGTAAGTGGCGTACAAGGTCTATTTTTGATTTATCTACTTCAATCCCTTTTTCTGAAACAATATGGCCTAAAACGATACCTTGTTTAACCATAAAATGACATTTTTCCCAATTCAACACAAGGTTAGTTTCAACACATCGTTTCAAGATCAAGGTCAGATTATCCAAACAATTATCAAAAGAATCCCCAAACACACTGAAGTCATCCATAAATACCTTAATAATCTTCTCAACAAAATCAGAAAATATACTTACCATACACCTTTGGAAAGTGGCAGGTGCGTTGCATAGGCCGAATGGCATGCGACGATAAGCAAAAGTTCCAAAGGGACACGTGAATGTGGTCTTCTCTTGGTCGTCCGGGGCTATCACAATTTGGTTATATCCAGAATATCCATCCAGAAAACAATAAAAAGCATGACCGGCTAACCTTTCGAGCATTTGGTCGATGAATGGCAAAGGGAAATGGTATTTCCTTGTTGTGGCGTTTAGCTTCCTATAGTCAATACAAACACGCCATCCATTTTGAATTCGTGTAGGCACCAACTCGTTCTTTTCATTCTTGACAACAGTAACTCCAGACTTTTTAGGAACGACTTGAATTGGTGCAACCCAACGGCTATCGGAAATAGGATAGATCACGCCACAATCTAGGAGCTTGATTATTTCCTTCTTCACGACTTCCATCATTGGAGGGTTGAGATGGCATTGAGCCTCTCGGGATGGTTTGGTCCCCTCCTCAAGAAGTATGTGGTGCATGCAAGTGGTGGGGCTAATTCCCCTGATGTCGGCCAAAGTCCACCCTATGGCCGTTTTGTACTCTCGTAGTACCCTCACAAGCTTTTCCTCTTCATGTGCCGTGAGACTTGAAGAAACAATGACGAGCAATGTCTCGTCATTTCCCAAAAACACATACTTTAAATGATCCGGCAATGGCTTAAGTTCAAGAGTAGGTGCCTGAATAACAGAAGGTAATATCTTAGTAGAAACTAAACTTGAAATCGAGAGCGGAACCTTACCATATTGTTGTGGAAGTGACTCAAGGGCAACCAAAACTTCCACAACTTCCTCATTAAAGGGGACGTCATTGGGATCCATAATCTGGCCGTGGGTGTGCATTGCTCCAATGTCTTGGTTTTTGAGTTATATGCTCTTCGTAATGGCTATTTCCACGGCATCCTCGTTCAATTCCTCAAGATATTCCTGCGCCAAAGAATCAATGATATCAATAGAAAAACAAGAGTGATCATCAACGAGATATCTCATAGATTCAGAAATATTAAAATCGATAACTTCCCCATCAAATTCCATCGTCAAAGTTCCCTTGAACACATCGATCTTTGTACGGGCTGTCTTCATAAATGGCCTGCCAAGGAGAATCGGCAAAGGGGTGGAATGGGCTGAATCTTCCATATCTAGAACATAAAAATCAGCCGGGAAGATCAAATGGTTCACCTGCACTAAGACATCCTCCAAAACACCTTTTGGGTATGCGTTAGAACGATCAGTCAATTGTATAATCACACCATCCTTTTTCAATTCACCCAAGTTCATAGATGCATAAATGGAGTAAGGCATGACATTTATAGATACATCTAAGTCAAGCATTGCATGTTCAAATCGAGTAGTGCCAATTACACAAGGAATTGTAAAACTACCGGGGTCTTTGCATTTAGTGGGCAGTTTACGTTGCAATACGGCTAAAACATTTTCACTTACCTTAACTACCTCTTTGTTCGTCATTCTTCTCTTGGTTGTGCATAACTCCTTGAGAAATTTGGCATATTTCGGGACTTGTTTAATTGCCTCAAGGAGTGGAATGTTTACTTGCACTTTCCTGAATGTTTCAAGAATGTCCTTCTCATTCTCATCCTTCTTCGATTGCATGAACCTACGAGGAAAGAGAACATTGGTCAGTTTTATATTAAGTGACTGTGAACTCAACTTACCTTGTTTGACCGAGTTAGAAGTGGTAGAGGCATGCGGCAAAGGTTGATTCACCCTTGATATGGGTGTGCTAGTGCTCCCCTCCTCATCTTGCAGCTTTTCATCCTCTTTTTGGGCAGATTTGGGAGTGTCGGACTCTCTTATAACTTCTTTTCCACTACGCAACATGATGGCTTTGGAAGATTCGAATCCTCCCTTTGGATTCACATTTGTTGCACTAGGTAACTTACCTTGTTCTCTACTGAATTGCCCCATGAATTCAGCCATTTGTCGCATTTGTTTCTTTAAATCTTCCACCCCCTTAGCTTGATTTTGCATGCCCTGTGCCACATTGGTGAGTAATTGAACAAGTTGATCATTATCCATGGACGTACCTGTTCTAGATTGGGCTGGAAGTGGTTGATTTTGTTGATTTTGTTGATATGGTCGTGGGAACCCAAGGGGGTTTTGTCGAAATCCCCCTTGTTGTGCAGGTTGTTGGGGTTCCCTCCACCTCATATTAGAGTGATCTCTCCATCCGGGGTTGTATGTGTTCGAGTATGGATCGTATTTGGTTTGGTTTTGGCCTTGGAATCCAATAGCATTGGCAGATTCCCATCCACCATTCTCGATCAATTGAGGGCATTTCTCGGGTGGATGCCCTTGGATGGAGCACACTGTGCAAACTTTATTTTCTTGTGGTTTTGACCCAATTACAACCTGAGACACAAGAGAGGTAAGATTAGCTAATTGTGATTGAATTTCAGAAATTGCACTTACCTCATTCACACTATGTTGCCGTGGGCTTTCTCTTTGCCCAACACCCTCATATTGTTGTGCATTATGTGCTCGGTTTGCAATGAGAGTTTTGGCAGCCACTGGAGTCTTGTCCACCAACGCACCACCAGCTGAGGCATCAAGAAAATGACTCTTGAAGTTGGGAAAAATTTCTCCAAGAATGCTCGTTTCATACTTTCCCAAGATGTAACTGTCCCAGGTGCTAGTTCATACAACCAATCTTTAGATTTATCCATTAGACAGAATGGAAAAGCTTTCATCTTCAAGATGTTGCCATCGACATTCATCGGGGTCATGCTCAAACAAACTACGTCAAACTCCTTCACGTGCTTGTTCGGATCCTCCATGGACAGCCCATGATATTTAGGGATGTAGTGCAGTAAGCTTGATTTCAATTCAAACTTAGCGGTCTTGTCTTCAGCTGCCCTAGGGTATTGGATGCATAGGGGTGCCGTAGTGTCTAATCCCGAAGCTGAGAGTTCCTTGATTGTTCGGTTATCCGCTGCCATGACTTGTGCTTGCTCAACTCCTTGAGCCTTGGGCTCCTTTTCCTCTTCTACTTCGTTTTCCTCAAGCTTAGGTTCAAGATTGGATGGTTGAGCTGCTTGCTGTTTCTTTGTCCTTCTCAAGGTTCGCTCAAAGTCGTTGTCAAAGTCAACGATATGCTTATGAACCGGATGAGAACTTCGAGTCATACACTAGTACCTAAGAAGTAAGAAGAACAAAGCAAAGTTAATAACTAAATTAAAACATACAAAAAAGAAATAAGGGATTAGCAAAGTTGCTAATCCCCGGCAACGGCGCCAAAATTTTGATGCGTTGTAAAACAACACACAAATTAAACCCTCTTTTTGACAATTGTAGTATATATGCAAGTAGGGATCGTTCTAGACCAGGGATTAGGAGGGATTTCTAATGCACCTAAACTAATTTTAAAATGTAAAACAAGACTCAAAAACACAAAACAAAACTTCTAAAACAGAAGGCTAAACTATAATAACTTGAAACACATTAGAATAGTCAAAACAACACGAAGCTAATACAATGAATAAAAACAGATACTAAGTATGGATTTAGACGAATTTGGGACTACAAGGACTCAAAATACTCAAAAGACATTAAATTGTACATATTTTAACTAAATAATACAACTTAACAATGGGGGATTTAATTTTGGACGAATTTAAACAATAACTAAGTACTTTGTAAAACAGATTTTTAGACAGATTTGAGTAAATCAATGGATGAATGGATGGCTAGAGGGTTTTTCTCCACACATGACATATATGCAACATAGAATTGATCTCCAGTTATGTTTACAACAAACTATGAACGACAATGCCCCAAGTTAACCGTGAACTGCACAAATTAACTCTCAAATTTCCCTAAGTTTATTGAATTGGATGAACTGCATACAACAACTCAAAACATTCTCCAATTATTCCCTATATGAACTGCATGATAGAGATACATTCAAAGATCATTAAGTTATATGGAAATTATAAACATTGACATGATAATTGTAACTATGAACTGCATGATACTCTTGCCATGGATTTACTTAACGCAATTGTGACTAGCAACCTTCACTACTTATGAATATAAGTTCATAACAATTAGGTGAAATTCACTTATATCCTAGCATCATATTTATGCATGATAATCAAGCGTGCACTCTCAACCAACATACACAAATAAGTTCTAAATCAAACAGTTAAGTAAATCACATCCATAATTCATGAAACTAAAACTGGAGGAAATCAATTCATATTACATATACATTCATGGCTTTGAATCAACCTCTAACCACAATGAAATTAGTTCCACATATTTGCAATTGAACAACAATAATTGAAATTAAACATTGAAATCAAAGTAGAAAATACAGAACCGCTCCAACAATCCAAACTTTGGATGAATAAGCAAGGCTCCAAATTGTTCTTCTCCTTCCTCCTCTTGAAAATCTGCGACACTTTGGAATGTGATGGTGTTGTGTGAGTGATTTTTGGTTATGGATGGTATGGAGGGTGCGGTTAAGAGTGGAATTGGACAGAAATTATGGTGGGAATTATGGAGGGTGTCGTTTAGAGTCGAGAGCTTATCTCCTGGATAGAGGAAAAATGTGTAAGTGTAAAACTAAACTTCTCGCAGATTCCTTTTTTTCTTCATGAAGGATGGAGCCAAGGAAAGGTGCGGCTCCCTTTTTTCTTGGTGTAATGAGTGTGGTGTATGGTGTAATGATGAGGGTCAAAGGAAAAGAAGGGGGTGAAAGGAAAGAATAAATAAATAAATGATAAGGAGAGGGAAGGGGTGCGGCTGAAATTGGTAAGGAGGAAGAGAAAGGTTGAGTAAGTAATGATGAAGGGTAAAAGGAAAAGAGAGAAGTTAAAGGGAAAGGTGATATGAGTTTGTGTTTTTGGATGTATGTAAGGGTGAATGGTGCGGATGGGAGAGGGGGAAAGGATGAGTGGAAATAAGAAAAGAAAAGGAGAAAAGAGAAAGTAAAATGATTAAAGGGAAAAGAAGAAGGGAAAAATGATTAAAAGGGAAAGGGTAAAAAGAAAAGGAGAAGAGAAATGATAAAGGGGGGTTCGGTTGTCTTGTAGGAAAGGGAATGGAGGATTAATTGCACATAAAATAGGAAAAGGATTATCACAAGGATGTGCGGTGTTGTCCAATACCGTTCCAAAACACACCAAAATGCACTTTTTTGCTCCTGTAGCCCATAAGACCTACAAACACAAAAATAGCTTAAAGTACTAGAATAACTGAATTCTAACAATGTAAATGCAAGGAAACAAGCTAGTTAAGTTGCATAAAATATGCTCTTATCAGTTGGCGAAAGGGAAAATAAAAATCTCAAGGTTGTTGAGAGGTTTCGCGTAGAGCGAGAATTTGCGCAGGGCAGATTTGTGTGTTGAGTTGGAGGTCCCCTGAATGTTGCATGTGTTGTCGTATTTATAATGCTGATATACTTGCTTGGCACGGCTTGATTTCAGTATAGTTTGATTGGGATTTTACCACCTTCTCTATGCGACATCCAAAATCCCAAATTTCTGTTGCAGACCACGTGCTCCTTATTTTTTGCATGGCATCCATCTAGACCAAAGATTGGCTTTGAATGCCTCGTAAGCCATGAATTTCTATAGTCTTCATCCCATGTAAATTCCATACACCAACGGCACTACATCTTATGTGTTTCACCATTATCCCAAACCACGCACGACTTTTAAAACCCCTCATATCATGCCTCTCTAATTCGATAGCAGGAATCCCAAGTCCACTTGGACAATATTTGTTCGAAGATATGGTGCTGAGATAATTCAAAAGATAATTATTATGATAAAAATCATAATATTATCTAATAACAAAATTATCTTCGTTGTGCATCCAACGGTTATAAACCATGCTCATCAATGGCCTTGATTGCACGAGTCGATAGTGTAAAATCGGGTCCAAACACACTCCTAAAGAAAGCATAAAGTTTAACTCCAGAACTCCGTTGAAAATCTGAGGTTCCAGACGACCTCAAATCCATGGAAGAACGCAAGCACACAAGGCATACAAAGAATGAAGCCGGACTTGGCCTATTCCGAAATAAGTTAACATGAACAGTCAGGTTCACAAAAGCTTGCAAGCATGGATTATAATCCCTAAACCAAAGGCAAGTTTGGCTCTGTGCAGACCAATACCTCATCACAAATTCAACTTGTAAACCTCTCTTCTGAGGTCTACAATTGGCTTTACATGCGACTCAGTCCGAGTCCATCAATGTTCTGACTGAGGCAGAGCTCGTAAAATTCTTGGGTTAATTTATACCTTAAACTCATTTTGCGCACTTAAAATGATCATCATCGTAAACTTTTCGAATGAATTTCAACATAAGGCCAGTTGGAGATGAAAGCTAAGACGCTGAAGATCATTGTCAAAACTGCATTCTCGTCATAACTGCCTAGCTATGGGACAACAAAGATTTCAAAACCTTCCCGATTTTTCTAAGTGACATGCCATATATGCCTGGAAAGGTAAGAAGTGGAGCTACAATGTTAATATTTTTCCAGAATTTTCCAAAAAACAGAACAGTCTCAAATCTGGCATGGAAAGAAGCTGAACAGTAGTGGGCCCTAATGGCGAGAGCTTGTCAACAACACCAATGTTAAAGATCAACACCAACCCATTAAGATCAGCCGATACAGAAAAACTAAATTGTTCTAGTTTCAACATGTATAAGATTATGCTAGAAAGTTCTAGCATAGCATAGCAACAAGATGGCAAAGCATAAGTCCACCGACTTAGGCTGGAATAATCTAGAAAAATGGTATGTTGGTGGAAAATCTAGAAACAAACCATACTTATGGTTATGGTTGGGAAGTAATTAAGTAGGTCGGTTGTGATTAGAATATACTAGAACATGTTTGAACTAGTGGTTAGGATGTGGTCAGCTATAAGCACCGACTCAATGGTGTCGGTTAGTACCATATATATATATGATGTATCTAGTAAGCAAGCAAACAGGAAACCAACCAAGCAACCAAGTCAGAGTGAGAAGTAAGAGTAGTCTTGTAAGAGTGTGAGTGTTCTAGAGTGTGTCTCTAGAAAGTAAGAGAGAGTGTCATTGCTTCTAAGTGTGTCATTGAGAGTTTTTGAGTGTTGTAATATTTTGTGTGTAATACAAATAATTTGTTTACTTGTGTTGTCTCTCCAACACTTGTATTAGAGTTGTGTACTCTAAATTTTTTCCCCAACAATTGGTATCAGAGCGGTACGATTGGGGACCGTCTCTAGTGAAGCTTTCAAGAATCGTGAGAAGTTTAGTACTTCGCAAGATTATTAGTTAATCTTGTTCGGCTTATTGAAGCTCTGCCGACACGATGGGAGACCTTCAAGTTGTTGGAGGAATCAAGAAGTTGAATAACAAAAATTACAACACGTGGGCAACATGTATGGAGTCTTACCTATAAGGCCAAGATCTTTGGGATGTCGTCGGTGGAAATGAAGTTACGTAGCCGGAAGAAGACACCAACGGCGCTATGTGGAAATGGAGATCAAGGCAGGGAAGGCCATGTTCGCTCTAAAAACTACAATCGAGGAGGACATGTTAGAGCACATAAGGAAAGCCAAAACACCGAAGGAAGCATGGGACACCTTCACCACACTCTTTTCAAAAAGGAACGATACAAGACTGCAACTTCTCGAGAACGAGTTGTTATCGGTGGCCCAACGAGACATGACGATTGCCGAATATTTCCACAAGGTAAAGTCTATTTGCCATGAAATTTCTAAATTAGATCCTAGTGCTGCCATTATAGAATCCAAGATAAAAAAGAATAATTATCCATTGATTGAGACCCGAATATTGAGGCTTCGTTGCCGCTGTACAAGGATAGCCAACCCAACCATCACTTGTTGAGTTTGAGAATTTGCTTGCCGATCAAGAAGCTTTGGCAAAGCACATGGGAGGGGTCTCGTTAAGAGGTGAAGAGGAAGCGCTCTACACCAAAAGTAAAGGCAGCTTTAAGCAGTGTGCTGGTGGAAGATCTAAAACAAATGGTGACAGGGCAAAAAGTCGTCAAGAAAGATGGAGTTCTCGGCCATGAGGAGCTCCAACGTATCACGGCAATCGTGGTCAGTCCCCGAATAATAAAAGGTTTGAGGAAAAGTGTTACAATTGTGGAAAGAAGGGGCACATAACGAAGGATTGCTGGTTTAAAAAGCCCGCAAAGAGTAACATTGCCAACTCAGAGAAGAAAAGTGAAGATGACTGGGATGCTATAGCTTATCTAGCTATGGAGGAAGAATGGGACGCTGAAACATCTTCTTGGTGGGGCTCAGAAAATGAAGTGTTGCCTGACTCAAAAGAGATTGAAGATACATTGCAGGAGAAAATGGGAGACCAAGCTGCTCAATTCCAATCAAGTCCAGAAGAGCTCGAGAAATTGCTTGATGGTGACAATGTTGAGCAAGAAGTGCCTAAGAGTCCTTGGAAAATTGCTGTATATCAACAACCAGAAGAAGATAGACCCAATGAAGTGGAAGTATCAGCTCCACGATCACAACTAAGAAGGTCAACGGGAATACCGAAGTCAATTCCCGAATACACCAACGTAGACATAGTAGAAGAAGCAATTGAAGCTGAGATGCGTAAAGAAGCATCACAGAACTCTGAGTGGCGTAAAGCTAGGAAAAGAGGTCGATACGTTAAAGAAATGTCAAACTTAGGATCCAGTGGTAAGGCCAAGAGATGTGAAACCCATATCATGCAAATGGGTGTTCATGATGACGTGTCGACTCAGCGAGAAGAGAAGAATGAGCTAGTGTTGAGGGGGAGTGTTAAAGATCAACACCAACCCATTAAGATCAGCCGATACAAAAGAACTAAATTGTTCTAGTTTCAACATGTATAAGATTGTGCTAGAAAGTTCTAGCATAGCATAGCAACAAGATGGCAAAGCTTAAGTCCACCGACTTAGGCTGGAATAATCTAGAAAAATGGTATGTTGGTGGAAAATCTCGAAACAAACCATACTTATGGTTGGGAAGTAATTAAGTAGGTCGGTTGTGATTAGAATATACTAGAACATGTTTGAATTAGTGGTTAGGATGTGGTCAGCCATAAGCACCGACTCAATGGTGTCGGTTAGTACCATCTATATATATGATGTATCTAGTAAGCAAGCAAACAAGAAACCAACCAAGCAACCAAGTGAGAGTGAGAAGTAAGAGTAGTCTTGCAAGAGTGAGTGTTCTAGAGTGTGTCTCTAGAAAGTAAGAGAGAGTGTCATTGCTTCTAAGTGTGTCATTGAGAGTTTTTTAGTGTTGTAATATTTTGTGTGTAATACAAGTAATTTGTTTATTTGTTTTGTCTCTCCAACACTTGTATTAGAGTTGTGTACTCTAAATTTTTTCCCCAACAACCAATCCATTAGCATCTGCAGCAACGTCCTCAATTATGGCCAAGGACTCCGGGCAACTCTAGCTCAATATCTATCTATCTTTGGCCTCAAAACCATGCTGGTTGATAATAGCCAGACTAGCATTTCTATTAATATTGTTGATGTTTTGATGTTTATATTATTGGAGAACAATCGGTTTAATATATTGTTTGACGCAAAATAATGATCAACTTAGAAAGGAGATCACTTAGTCGAGTCTTAAGCTGGGGAGACTTGGAAGAGTGATCTTCGCCTAGAACCCTGCAAAATAAGACTCAGGTCACCCTTGACACCAGTCTGGTGCCGGCCGAAGGGTTCTACTAATTTAGAAGTAATTTTGGTAGAAGTTAGCCTAAAGCCTAAAAAATCGTTAATAATTACCATCTTTGGGGAATAATGCCTCTTTCACAGAGAAAATGTGGGGAACCTCTCGTGTTTGTCTGATATGGGATTTAAAGCTCGTTAACTGAAAATGAATGCGTTGGCGACACCTGCCAAGGCGCCAAAATAGGTGTGAGAGAGAATTTTTGTCTGATCCTCTTTGTGAAGATTTCGAGAATCATCTAATCACATCCGTTCATTGTGTATCGTACAATCAGTTTTTGTCAGGTACTGTTTATATTCAATTTTAAATAAAAAAAATTACAATGATTTCTGACCGCATGATGAACGGATGTGATTTGAAGATCTTCACTTGTGGAAGTTCCATATTGGTAGATCAGGAGCCAATCGTAAGTTGATAAGTGGACGAGTCTTTTTCGGGTCAAAGCGTAGATCAGGGTTTAACTCGGTTGCTGGGTGATAAGTCCGGGTGCTGGGTCAACACACGGCCAATCTATTGTGCGGCACTTGGGAGACGTTGCCTTGGTTGAGTCGAACTGGGTCCATGTTCAAGAGTTGGGTAGATAATAGTTGACGAATGGAAGGGCTTGACTTGATCAAACTTTGCCAACATGTAAGCATGCTGCATGGAAGAGATGGGTTATTTGCAATATGGAAGGGGTGAGTCTTCTTGACAATCGCTCAACCTTGTCATCGCTTGGGTAGGGAGTTTTACGGATTTATATTTTGGTGATGTCCATAATAGAGTGGCAATCACGTCAGCACTTAATGGATCAATGGATGAAAAATGTAATGGATGTATGAAATTAAAATAAAATAGTACTTGAGGTATGAAAGTGAAATGTTTAAAGATGTTGTATGGGGTTGTAATAGACCTCAAACCTGAGGGGGGTATAGTGTAATTTACCCTTTAAACTATTACTTTTCTTTTTGTATGGCCAATGTGGAATTCAACAATAAAAAACTTAGAAAGTTATATTGCTTGACAAAATGATATAATAAATAGAGGCACAAGGCCTAAAAATTTAAGGGAATGAGGCATGTTGTGTATTAATGTCTTTGGTTTTCGCTGGGCAGATTCATTCATTGTGTCAAACACAGCAACACTTCATATGGCATTCCTTTTTCTTTTCTGTTTTTCCTTTGAATGAATAGCAATATATGCCACTCAAATATGAATAAACTGCGTACTCATTGTTCGATAGAAAAGCTGAAACAGTACTCTATTTTATTTGTGCAGTAACTTTTCAGTAAGAGTTTTTGACACACCCCGACCCGGAAGTGGGGCGTGCTGGCTGTCATGTGAGCGTGACATAACCATGTGCACAGTGCGGAAGTGAGATTCATAAGAAGAATACGAACGAATTAAAACCAGGCCACTAGCAACCTAAGAAGGTAGTGCTCTAGAGTGTGAAGTTATAGTGCTTATATAAATTCAGAGCATACTAAGTCAATGCAGTTAAGCATGAATAATAAATTCGAATAACACAAAAGGGTGTCCTACATAAGAAGAAGTCTGTCAGAACTGCCGAACGATCCTCGTTAGCCACAAACGATACTCTAGCTACCTAGAACCTGGAGGGGCGAAAAACAAGTTGAGTGGGTCAGCAAAACAATAATTTTCAAAATCATTCTTTTCTCAAAAGTATAACCCCTCGCCGTAAAACCTGTATAATTTTCCAGAAATAAAGTATATACTCATATATATATATGTAAATCTCGAAATCATGCTGGAAAATATGAATGTATGTCATGCCAAAATATCACAACTGAACTCTAATCATAACTCTTTGGATGTGATTAAATGTCAGGTAATCATCTCGGCCCTCGGCTGTATAAATAGCTCATAATCAACTTATCATATCATGTATATCAATCTTGCACACAAATCAATACCACCTCTAGTGGTCTACACATCATCACTAAATGTAGAATAATTATGCTCTAATGCTACAATCACGTGAAGACTGTGCGAAGGATTCGCGGGTCACCTATGAGTCGAACCCACTTATAGTGGTCTATACGACAGAACTGTGCACCTAACTTAGATCCAAGGCGAGCATGCGGTGCGGGAGGTGAACATCACGTGAAAGACTGTGCCCCTAACTCTGGGCGGGAGCACTAATATCTAGGTGCAGGTGTATGAGCTCTAATCACATTACATCATTCATTCTCATTCTCATTATAACCATTATATAACCTTACCTGACACTTACATGTGCGTCCGCAGCACCATCATATATATATGCAATCACTAATGCATCATTTAAAATAAATAAATACTTTGCATGGCATTTTAAAACGTATAATCGTTTAAGTTCATTTTTTGGGAAAATAGTAGTATATAGGTATATACGGAAAAACAACTGCCCACTCACTAATAAGTAGCCGGGTCGTAGCCCCACGCCTAGCCTGGCTACGATCATCCTCGGGATACGTCTCACCTATATGAGAATTTAGTGAAATAACATTATTTAAGCACATATACGGAACTATGGAAATAACTTCTCATACAAAGCTCAATTTTGGTATTCGAATATACCAACGTGACCTACTCGACGTCACGAACATCGTGATATTTTTAGAAAAAATTTCTATGGCTGCACGCGCGTCATCCCCTTTCTCTAGTCGCCGGACTGGTTTCGCCGGCGACCACTATGTCGCCGGTTTCTGGGTTATTTTTCAAATGTCATAACTCACTCATTTCTTCACCATTTTCAACGTTCTTTATATCAAAATGAAGATCTCGACAAGACGAACAAACCCGTACTTGCCTCGACCCCCAACTCGTCAGAGATTCGCTGGAAAACGCCTCAATAATTCCGGCCAAAATTTGAAACTTCCGTTCTCGTTGCTCCGATGTCCAAAATTCTCAAACGAAGTACTCCGAGCCACCTTAGAACCTCCTTAAGCTTCCTATGAGCTTAAAAACTCCTAAAAATCACCCAAAAATTATTGCATGAACAGTGATAATCTCGGAGCTTGAGATTTCGACGTGAAAACGAATGCTACCTTACCTGAAATTGGTGTTTTTGGACTCGTGGTGACGAGATGAAGCCAATGGTGGTCTTGGTTTCCTCGATCTATTGAGTTTGATGGGTCTTTGGGTGGTGTCCGTACATGAGAGAAGAGAGAGAGTGAGATTTCGAGAGAGAAGAGAGAGAGTGTTTCTGAGGGTTAGAGAGAGAGTGAGATACACAGGAGTGAGGATTGGAGGATGAGTGATTGTGTGGTCTAAAAGCCACCAATCCAAACAAAATATCTTCTTAGTTTCTCATTGGCCCCAAAAGCTTAGGAAATTATGTAATTGGCCAAAATTTTAAACACATGCATAAACATACACCCGACACTCAAGGATATATAAATCATTTCACATTTACAATAAGATTTATCGGGACGGGCTATCACAGTTTTAAACTTTTTATTAACAACTTTATGAATGCACATGGGTTTTCTCAACAAAACCTATCAAATCACCCTCAATGGCCAACCAAATATCAATCTTCTTTTTCCCAAGAAAGAAATATTGCATCAGTTCCACGAAGTGGCACACTATGGCCCTTCTAGATTTGCAGAGGATGCAAAGTTTTGCGTGGTACACATGGCCCTTGAATGAAATGGTAAGATTTGGAGCAGCCGAAGTAGTATAGAGAGGATCTAGAAGTCTTGTCACATTAATCAATTCATATCCGCACAAATAGCGCTACCAGCCTACCATCCGTACTTAATTTTAAAGAAAAATTAATTAAAAAAATTTCAAAACTTTGAGCTTTAACTAAAATATAAAAAAAGTGTTGTAAATGAATAATAATATAATTAACTTTTTAGAGTAAAAATATGATTTTTCATTAAAGTGAACAGTACTGAAAATTTTTCGTTAAACTTTTCTAATTTTTAATGTATTTTCGTTCCATTTTTTGTGAAATGACCGAAGTATCTATGGCACTGGTTACAAAATTATTTTTGACCCATAAGCTCGAGACAATTTGTTTAACAGACATTTTACTGAAGAACAATCTTTTTACAGTACCACTGTATAATTAATCCTTGTATACAATGACACAGCCGATTCTCAAGGTTTCGGTCGGACTACTTGTTTATTTCTTATTCATGTTCCTCTCCCGCTGACTTTGTGGACCATTTAAATTATTATTCGAATAAGAATGCATTATTAGAGCTTAAAAAAACTAGTTAGATCCCAAGCTTACAACATATTATGCCCAAAAAATAATTATTTAGTATTTGGTAAATTGGTACGTGCCAAAGAAAAAAAGGTGCTAGTAGATTAATTGGAATTTGATCAACAGTTTAGGGATATAATTGGATATATTGAATGATATATGGGGCAAGTGGCTCTCCACCACAGTGGTAGAGACAAGTGTTGTCCTAGCATCACATTGTTGGTTCAAATTTTGTCGGTTCCCAAATTTAACATCTAAAATATTGGACAAAAAAAATGATAAATGGGTTATAGGGATCATAGATGGGTTGATAACTTAGTATGTCTTTGCCACACTTTAATATATTCTCTTTTAAGAAAGCAGAGCTGATGGATGTTTTTGGGGGGTATGTATATTTATATATGTGCCTCTTTCTAGGAAATTTGAATAATATTACAACTTGAGCTACAGGTTCATTCGTTTTGTTTACCTTTCAATTATTGATTCCTCACTATTCTTTTAAGAGTAGTAAAAAAGAGCAACTAGATTAAGTTTGACTCTAAATCGAAAAAAAAACAAGCATATCAAGCAATTTGACAGTGTCGTTTGGAACTACAAGTTGAACTTAAATTACACTAAATGAAGAAGGAAGATTAGGATAATATTTGGAAAAGACTTGGACGAAGTTCTTCCAACGACTGCGTACAAACAATTAATGGTTAGACCAAGACTTGGACAAGTTCTTCGTCAACGACTATGTGCAAACCATGGTTAAACCATAATTGCTAAAAAATTGAATCCGACACAATGTTCTCTTCCACATTGCCAATTTGCTTCCAAAGAAACCCCCTGATATCTTTCTAGCTTGTAAGTTCATCAATACATTATACATACTGCCACCAGTATTAGTTCATGCTTTCTTTCCCAAAGAAATAAATTGCTCTACCTGTTCATATATTCTTTCAATTTTTCAGGACAATCGGTCGAACGTAAACAGTGTACAATGATGCATGTCACGAATAATGAGTCCACCATTCAAGTAAGGTTAGTTTCTCTCAAAAAGAAAGGAAATCGGCTCTGAAAAGTAATTCATAATTTTATTTATTTTTTTTTTTTTTATTTTTTTTTTTTTTTTGGAAACTAGTAATTCATAATTTTGATAAATGATTTCCTCACACTTTTATTCTCCTTTTTGCATATTTTTTGTACTTCTGGGTCATCAAAGTTATGGCACGAATCGTGTTTTCCTCCCTTTCTGATTTGCATTTTCTTCTCTCAGCTATACACCTTACAATTCCAACAGACCTAACCTGCAACCTGGAGGAGCTTCGCCTAGTACAAAATTTAAAAGGCCAAAAGTGGATCGACTTCTTGCAAATGATCTACTGTGGAACAAAGTATTTGTAATTTCATGTGTGATTGCTGTGTCACTGGACCCTTTGTTCTTTTACATTCCATTCATCAATGAAGAAAACAAGTGCCTTGGAATGGACAAGAAGCTGAAGAATGTAACTCTTGTTTTGCGACTGCTCACAGATCTCATTTTCGTAGTGCATATTATTCATCAAATTCGTCAGGCCATTAAATCTGTCAACTCACATGAAATGGAAAATCCCGGTTGGAAATCGAAAGCTATGGCAGTAGCCAGGAAGTTGTCGTGGCCCTCGATCGTTACTGACATTCTTGCTGTTCTTCCCATCCCACAGGTAAGACAATTAGAATTAAAGTTTGATCAATTTTTAGATGTTGTTATTGGAACTCCAGAAAAATCGGTATGCACTCCTCCAAGCTCTTTTTATCTCTTATATTCACATGTTTAAAGTACATAATGATTTTTTTTTTTAGCGCTAATAACAACTTCCTAATGTTTTTTGTGAATTATATGATTAGCTTTAAGTTTAACTGGCTTTGTTTGTTTGTTTTGCCCAGGTGCTTTTAGTAGGTGTTTTCTTCAAAATGAGAGCATCTGGATATTTGGACAAAAGAAAGGTTCTAACTTTTTTCCTTCTTGCCCAATATCTTCCGAGGATTTATCGAATTCACCTATCCTCTAACAACCTTCCACAAACTGGAATATGGGCCAAGGGTGCATTCAATTTTTTCCTTTACATCCTTGCAAGTCATGTAAGTTTCCTTCTCATTGTCAATTTATTTGTCTTTAAATTAACTTACCCCTACCTGTCATCCTACTCTCCTTTGCCATTTGACTAACTCGAGCGGTAATTCACTTGAGTCTTTAGTTTGGTAAAACTAACTATTGTTTGACTTAACCATATGTACTAATTAAGAATTTACCCTTAATTTTACGATATATAATTAATTAGCTTATTGTATTTTAGGTACTTGGAGCTTTTTGGTACTTTTTTTCTATTCAACGAGAGACATCATGTTGGCATCGGGGCATGAGAGGCGTGAGTACTTTTTACTGTGATGATCTCAGTACTACCCCAAGAAATATTACATTATTTCTAAATGAATTTTGTCCCATAAATGTTCCTAAAAATACTACACCACCGTTTGATTTCGGAATATTTCTTGATTCTCTTCAATCTGGAAACACGGCGTCGTTGGATTTTCCGAGCAAGTTCTTCTACTCATTTTGGTGGGGACTGCGAAATTTAAGGTTGGCAATTCATCGACAATGAATTATTATGTAAACATGTACTTATTTTGTCACATTTCTTGATCATCGTTTGAATAATTTGTTTTGCAGCAACTTTGGCACAAATCTGACAACAAGCACATATGTGTGGGAAAACTTGTTTGCAATTCTTATTTCTATCATTGGATTACTCCTATTTTTATATCTCATAGGAAATGTACAGGTTGGTATTAAATCTCTGAGCTTATTTAGAAGTGCTTTTAAAATGACCGAAAGGGTTATTAGAAAAAATGTTTTTGGGTTCCAAAAAGCACTTGAAGTGCTTCATGGAGAAAGCAACAATTATTTACTTTTTCCACAAAGCACTTCAAGTGATTTTTCAATATTCACTTGCTTTTTACTAAAATTGGTTCCAAAAATAATTTCACCAAAAGTCTTTCAATCATTTTAAAACACTCTCTCTGTTAATTTTTCCTTAAAATTTTCATTTAATTTCCTTCTTGATTAAGGTTTATTTTCAATATGTATTATAGAGTGTCAGCAACTGTATCAGTTTTCTTTTTGTATTAAATAGAATTACCAATAACCTTATTTGTTGTGTGCGTACGTACATACAGACATTTATGCAATTGGCAACTACAAAGTCGGAGGAGATAAGACGGAAGATTAAGATGAAAGAGCGACAAATAGAAGAGTGGATGGTGAAAAATGATCTCCCAGATGATTTGAAAAAAGAGATCAAGAAAAACATAAAACAAAAACTGAAGGAAAACAAAGATGCTGATCTGGAGAATCTGTTCTCCATTCTTCCTTGGTACACCAAGAAACCCCTAAAGCGTTTTCTCTGCATGAGCACCCTAAGGACAGTATGTGCAACTACAACCCCTTTTATATCTTTTTATCATTAATAATCTATATGATGCGATTAATTAGATATGATTAAGCTAATATGCATGCATGCATGCATATAACATGTATAGGTACCAATTCTCAAAGAAATGGATGAAAAAGTGTTGAAAATGATCTGCGATTATCTGAGGCCAGTGATGTACGACGAGAATAGCATCGTTGTTCGAACAGGAGAACCTCTCGATCGGATGATCTTCATTACGGAAGGGTTTATTTGGACTTATGTGGGCAGTGATCAGAGTCGACATGGTGGTGGATCATCATCGGGTTCTCAATCCTCGTCAATGCCAACCAACACGCTTAAGAAAGGCGAGTTCTACGGCGAAGAGCTTCTCTACTGGGCGTCATCTCCGTCGCAACTTCCTATCTCCGCCCAAACAGTTCAATGCCATACCAAAGTTGAAGCTTTTGTTCTTATGGCCAAGGACTTGACGAGTATAGTCTCCAAATGTGCATTGTGGTGGGATTCAAACAACATGAACCACAGCAGCAACAACAACAACAATAATATGAACGTTACTCATCATGGACAGCCCTTACTGAGTGGCTTCGAGAGCTCTACAGGCTCGACGCCAAGAATCCGGTATCTCAAACCTGCTGTACGCCCCCATTAGTCCTCCTGCGCGTCCCTTGCCAATGTACCTTATGAACAACAGTTCACGATTGTAGTTGCGGTTTTGTGGTGTTCTCTTTCTCCTGTTTGGTCAACGTGGCATGTCTTTGAATACTCTCGTGGCATTGTTTAATGGGAGGAACAAAAAGGTCTAATATGGCCCATTAAGCCTGGTTTAAACATAAAGATTACAAGAAAGTGGGTTTCGTTGTGAGTTGGCCCATTGAGCCTATGAGGAAATAGTTTTTGTTTAGATGGAACGCACCGAATGCTTAATCTGTCATAATCCTAATTAATTTTCCCACACACCGTTACAACTTGGTCTAACCCTAAACTTAAATCCAAAAGTCGTTATGTTATTAGCGTACTAAAATAGTTTGATAAGTCGTGTTATTGTCATTAGCGAGTCAAAATAATAGGATAAATCATGATGTTATTTTTATTAGAACGCAAAATAACTATCCAAACCTAAATCCTAAGTTCTAAGAGCAACTCCACCGGGACCATTAGCCTGATGGACCGGCAACTTCACCATCCCAATAACCCCAGCTGCAAGCTCTAGCCCATGCGGGCGTGTGGGTTAGGGGGGGGCAAGCGAGAGGCCTGGCTCGAATTGGTGGTCCGAGAGCCTGAGGGCTCTGTGATGTTTGGCTGACGTCAGGGTGACGTTAGCCATGATATAAGAGATTTCATCGAGAATTGGACCTCGAACTCGTTGGAGTTCGTCCGTTTTCCTTTGTTGGAATCTAGAAAAAGAATGGAATGCATGCAGGGAATTAAGCCCTCGAATTAAACCACAAGAATTGCAACACAACAAGATTTAAAGCTCAAGAACACAAGATAGTGATAGAAACATCACTTGGGTTCGAGATTGAGAGCTCAAGCTCTCAGCTTCAATGGTATGACCTCGCACCATGCACCGATGCCGCATGCAAGGCCATGGTTGGGTTCCTTGAGTTCCAAGGATTCTAAAAATATTATTTTTGAGCTTGATTTGTTGAAGAGGAAGGAGGAACAGAGCTCATGAGAGAGAGCTCATGAGAGAGAGAGAGAGAGAGAGAGAGAGAGAGAGAGAGAGAGAGAGAACCGGTCAAATGAGGGGAAAAAAGAGAGAGAGAGAGAGAGAGAGAGAGAGAGAACCGGTCAAATGAGGGGAAAAAGGGAACGGGTGATGGGGATGTCTGATGGATTGGGTGAGGAAAAATACTAATATTTTATTGTTTATTACCATGACTATTCAGTTTAAGGATAGAGATGCAAAAGGCAATTACTGTTCACTAGGTAGATTTAATAGTAAGTTGCCCTATAAAGTATAAAACCATAATTTTGAGTATAAAGTACAAAACCATAATTTAAAGTCGGATACATAATTATTTGATCACCATAGTAAAATTTCCAATAACATTAATGTCAAATGTTCATATCATCCACAATTATTGAAATCCCACCAATGCCTCTGAAAGAAGAGCTCACGAACCCACCCCATCTTCACTTGACAAATTACCTATTTTCTAGTTTTCCATCTGCTACTCAAGAAACCGATGTCGCTACCAATAACTACTTCTCGCCGATTTGTCTTGCCGGTGTTGAAGATTCACGTAGTGCACTCACCTCCCTCCTCAAGACAGGAGGCAACGCAAAGGCAGCTGAGTGCATCTGCCAAACAAACAACGCCGTTATTTTGCTTTACAAGTATATCTAAAGCAAACGAAAAGGATGCAAATACAGCAGATTGCTATGTAAGATGAATCAGAAAATGACTCCTACCTCAGAGTTATAGAACTTGAGTTCTCTTAAGAGAGCTCCTTCAAACTTCTCAATAGAATTGACAGGGTTTTTGAAATCAACAGGAGGCCCCGCTGTTGAGCACAACAGAAAACCTATCACACCACTGCATGACAAGTAATCTCACAAGTAAGAATGATTTCATTATATCTACCTGGTCTTCAGAAGGATCGGATAAGCAAGGTGTTTAGTCTATACAACTTCACACGGAAGCTCGGGACTTCTTTTCTATGTTAAAAACTTAAAAATATATGTAAAGGTTGAGAGCCAGAGAGTAGATGAATGCGAGGAAAGGAAACTAGAGTGTTACCTTGGATATGTAGGAACACTCGCCCAAGCATATTCGACAGACCCCTTGAATGTTTGATGGCAAACAGAGATCAGATCTTGAATAAGATGTGTATGGAGCCACATGCTCTCTGCCATGTTACAGAGAACACCACCAGGCCTTAATGCTCTAGCTATTGTCTCAAAAAATGGCTTCTCTACAAGCTCTTGGGCGGGACCTGCATCCAAAGGAAACCATACGCACTAGATTTAGAAACCTTACTATGACAAGTCTTTTTATTGCATACCGAGATCAAGCAAAGGAGATAAGGAGGAGGGGGGCACAGAAAAGAGAGTAACCAGAAACAAACATGTCATCTGTAATATTTATACGAAAACCACAGCGGACAAAGACATCTTTAGATGCTCACAAATCAATTCAACAATTACAGCATCATACTTCCCTTCAGGTGCAAGCCTTAAGAATTCAGTAGCTGTTATGGATTACAAATGAGATATAATCCAAATACAAAGTCAATTTGACATTAACAATTTAATCAACAAATAGTAAGTATTAAACCTACCATCAGCGATGTGAAGGTGGACGCGAGGGAAAAAACTTCCTGGACACCTGCAAAAAGCCAAACAAAAGAACCACTTATATCAATAACCATCGCGAGAAGCCTCCCTAAGAACCATAAAAGCTATCATTTTACTGCATTCATAATAAATGAATAATAAAACTGAAAATATATATAATTTTTTACGGGAAACAATAGTTTATTTCACTAATCAGCACAAACCATTTCAAGGGCATTATTGGGTACATAGCTTCAATGACCAATAAATTGATCTGAAGTGAATTACACAAACAGACAAATAAGAGGAAATCCCTAAACGACAACCACAAGAGTTGACATACAAACGCCAAGCACACAAGAGTTACCAGTATAGAGCTGTTACAATAATCAATAGCAGCAACAAAGAAATACAAATAGCCACAATGGACATCACTGAAAAGCAAGGCCATAAATGATCATCACGAAAAAGCGAGATCACATCACGTCATCGTTGCGAGCAAACGAGACTACCAAAACACATCGCACAAAGGCGAAGACCAATTTGACCAAAACAAACAGCGACACCACGGTGCACAAAGGCGAGTGGACAACGAGACAACACCGAAAAGGGGTCCGGTGTACACCACAGTAGTTAACAAAATATTCCGAGAAGGAAGCCACAAGGCAGCACCTTCTGATGGAAGGATGCACCACTTTTGATAAAGACCACTGCACAGATTTGGATAGCCCCATCAGCAAGTCGAACCAAGGCAGTTGGCTGCACAACGAGAAGCCAGATCTGGAAAAGCCCAGGCGATGCAACCCCGGTGCGTCCAAATTAAGAGGAGGAAACATCCACAACACCGGCAAATGAGTGGCTTCGACCCACCAAACGACCTCAATCCAAACCCAAGCTCCGAATCAGACCCAAATCAAGAGAATAACTTGAAAGGGGCGAAACCCGGATCTGGGAAAGAAACCCGAAATCACGGGACAGCCGTGCAAAATGTGGGGGAGAAGAAGAACAGGGATGGAGCAAGCTACAAGAGGCGGAAGGGGAGGGTTGGCACAGTGAAGGGGAGAAAAAAATGGGAAGAACAGAGGCGCGGGGGAGGGGGACACGAGGAGGGGGAGGGAAAGAAACGCGGGGGAATGGGGCAACACAGGGAAGGGACGACGTGAAAATGAGGGGAAAAATTGAAACTGGCAAAGGGTGGGGGATGGCTGGGATGGGGAAAATAGGGGGAAGAGGAAGGGAAGAAGAGCTAGGGAAAGAAAGGGAGAGGGTGCCACCGGCCCCCAGCCATAGCCAGAGGCCGGCGACGAAAGGAGTGGGTGGGGGTTGACGGCTAGGGTTTGGTTGAGGGAGAGAGAGTTTTTAGGTAGGGGAGATATGCCCCCTGAAAATATTGAAAATGAAGAAACACTACAAATTCGTCGAAATTGCTACATACTTATCTAGGGCTCGTTTGGACGTGCTACTCTAGAAAGCGCTTTTACTCACTAGCGCTTTTTGTTTGTAGCACTTTTGCGTAACACTTTTATGAGGAAGCAGTTTGTTGTTTGGCATGCAACGACTAAGTGCTTTTTGTATTGTATAGAAGCATTTTTATATTAAATAGAGTGTTTGGTTATTAAATAAAAAAAGCGTTTTTCCTTAATAATTCTCAATAATTTTTTCATGATTATTTTTTGTATATAATTAGCATACAAGTTGATTACAGTGTTGATGAAAATTCAATTAAAGAAATAATGATCATTAACAAAATGATACATACTTATTGAGAATATATGTTTGTTTCTTAAAAAAAAAAAAGAACACATTATAGCTGCATGACAATTAAATGTGAAATAAGTATTAACTAGATATAAGAAGATTAGCAATTCTTTCTCGTTTAAGATAAGAAATAACATACATACCTCCACAAAAATTTCAGGTTATGAAGATGTAGAGAGATTTGGGAAGATGGAGAGGAAGAGATGGAGACCAAGTCGACTGCTCTAGCCCTCAAAATAATCAGAAAATAAAAAACCTTTTGGGTTTTCAACGTGCAACCCTAGAAAAAATTGGTGATGGTAGTTTTGATGATTTTATAAAGTGGAATGGCATTTTAGACTTTGCAAATTAAAAAATAGGGATAATTTTGGAATTGAAAAAAATTCATTAAAGGGAGCAAAGTGCTTCCCTTGTTTCTTTGTGCAGCACTTTTAGGAGGAAGCACCTCCTAAGTGCTTCTTAGAAAATGCTTCTTAGTGCTTCTACTTCTTGCTAAAAGCACTTTTAAAATGTTTGCCAAACGACCATTTTTTAAAACTGAAGCGCTTTTACTCATTAGGAAGCGCTTTTGGCTCTTTCAAAAGCACAACCAAACGAGCCCCTAGTTAGTTGTTAGGACGGTGAGAATCAGTTGAGATCTAACCCGCACTAGATATTCATCTAAACTTTCACTGGAAAAAAAAAATCCCGAACTGCTCAAATGCACTGTAATTTTTTAGGACGGTGATGAAATTTGACAAAGTTTGATGCTTTTTAGGATTGACATGTCACCATCTTGATCTAAGTTTCCTCTTTTTTTTTTTCTTTTTTTTTCCAGGATCACCCATTTGAATGTTAAACCAAAAAAAAATTGATTGTAACAGATTTTATCACAGTAACAAAAACTAATTATAGCAATTGAAGAGATGGTCTCCAGGATCCCATTATCGGCCGCGAATGAGGCGGTGGACATATGGGTGCGTTTGGTACGCGGGACGGGACGGGACGAGGCGTTCCGTCCCGCGTTTGGTACGCCTAAAACGAGTGAGACAAGGCGTTCCATGGGACAAGTTTTGGATGATTTTTGGTTCCACCTCCCCCCTGGAACAGGGTTGTTCCACGTCTGTGGGACAGAAATTTTTAACATTTTAGGACAACAATGCCCCTTGTCTTTTTCAAAATTTACAACATCCGTCCCATCCCGTTCCGTCCCGTCTGCGTGCCAAACGCACCCTATAGCTCCTCTGCATGCTCCGAGGATATGAGGATTGAAGGCCAAAGACCGACCACCATCTTTGTTAGCTTTTGAAGTGCTTGGACGGGACGAGGAGCACTGTGTGCTTTCGTGTACTAATTTGATCGATTGTGATTAAACTATATATATATATATATATATAATTCTTTTTCATACTATACTAGGACAATTATGAAGAATAAATTGTTTGCAAACTTATCATTTATGAGATTTGGATTCAAGGATTCAAGGCCTATTACAAGTGAAGAGGAATCACTGATCTTAATACTGAAGAGAAATGCTAATGAGATTCTTTTAAAAGTGAGACTCTCCATAAACTCTCTACCGTCTAATATTTTTACACAATATTTTATATGAACTTTCAGTCGCCTCATATTTCTTACACAATATTTTATACTGTTGACACAGACATCAACGTTAAACTGTGAAAAGTGACCGAGAGACCATAGAATATCTCACTTTAAAATAATCACCTTAGCATTTCTCAATCTAAATGGCTATATATATTCAACATGAGTGCAAGAGGCTGATGCATTGGCCCCTCCATTTAGACTTTAAGATTGAAAATAAAAGATTTAATAGTTGTGAAAGTCGAATTTAAAGGCTAAAATACTCGTAGTATTCAATGTTATGTAGTATTGAAGCCTAATCCATGTCTCTTGTTTTTTTTCCTCTTCTCGTGTTTTCTTTTTCAAAAAACCTCTTTTCATTTATGAGATTTAGATTGGATAAATCAAAAGATAAAATCAAACATATGAGTACAGCCGATAAAAAAAAATTGATATGATTCAACCACAAACCCATTTGAATGATGCGGATAATAGTGGGGTCCGAGAATTGATGTTTATTCGAATCATAGGAGCTAATAATCAAAGATATGCTCATATTAGTGACATTATTGTTGCTGTAATCAAGGAAGCAGTACAAGAAAAAAGAATGTGCGAAAATCAATTTTCCAAATTTATTTTTTAAATATAGGATTGTAGGACAATTATATTTTGGGACCATGACACGAGGCATCTCAGGTGGTTGGAAATACCAGAATGCCCGTAGCCCACAAAGCTCACGTGATCAGACTAGGCAGGCTTTCTAGTTAGAATCAGAATACAGTTATTTCACGGACAGATTAGTCGGAGCACTTAGTCAAATAACCATTCTGGTACATGTATTACTTTTCTCCCAAGTAAGGAAACTCTATTTCAAGTCAAATTAGCACATATTATGGATTAGGCCAGTAATCATAATCCTATGAGGATTAGATATCTTATCCTAGATTGTTTTCAAGATAGTTCCCGATCTAATTGGGATTACTCTATAATGATCTCTATAAACACTCCATATAAACACCCTAACTTGGGTATTTATTAAGGATCTCTCTCGTTCTTTTCTGGGACCTCTCTTTGACTCTCTGATCAATACATATTCTCCCTCCGATACACATATTCCCATAGTCGCCGTTGTCTATGCTTAGAAATGGAGAAGCATATCCTCCATGCCTCGCCATAGGCTATTCGTCACCTTGTCATATACTATTCGTCAAGGAGGGTTTATAATGTAGCATGCATCACACTGCTCATTTCTTATAACTATATCAATGATTTGATTCTCCATCCATGGAGATATGTAGGCAGCCCGGTCTGGATTCAATCACACACCCAATTAGCCTCATTCACCTCTTTCCATTGTTTATAGGCAATTCCTGCAAATTTAGCCTTTGTTCATGGATGTGTGAAAATTTAGTTCCAACAATTTGTGCTTTCATTGAGAGTGAACTCATATTTAACGAGTCCACGACCACTACAACAAAAAGGGCCTTTGGATACAAAATTAAGGATACAAATGAGAGATTTGTGTCTATTTCCACACAAAAAAATTAAAACAGTGCCCATTCAATGAAGGACACTACATATTGTGCCTGATATCAAGAAAAATGGGCACAAATACATTTTCTGACAACTTTGATAAAAAAAGTGGACTCAAATATATTATTGTGCCTGTATTTGCAGTCTAAGGGCACAATTACTTGTTCTTTATTATTTTTCACAAACTTATGGCCCACACTCACTTTCTCTCTTTCCCCCTTATATCTGTTTCCCTTTTCTCATCTCTCTCTGCCTCCCTCAAGACTCCAACCCGCACCCACCCACAACCCTATTTCCCTCTCATCTATCTTTCCCTTCTCTCTCATCTCTCTCTGCCTCCGCCTCCCTCAAGACTCCAACCCGCACCCACCCACAACCCTATTTCCCTCTCATCTATCTTTCCCTTCTCTCTCATCTCTCTCTGCCTCCCTCACTCTCCAACTCGCATTCTCTCTGCAACCCCTCTTCTCTCTCTACCTTCCCCAGATTCGGTCCATCTCTCTCTCATAGATCTCTCTCCGCCTCCTTTCTCTTACCTCTGTCTCTGTCTCTCCAAGACTCTAACCCCTTTTCTATCTCTACCTTCGCCAGATTCGATTCATCTCTCTTCCTTTCCTAATCTCTCTCAAATCTGGGCTTTTCCGCCTGACACCTCGACGATCCAAGTTTTCTTGACTAGTGACGAGGTTCCTATGACCGTGCAAGCATCAGCGGCGCTGGAGGAAAGACATGAAGGCTGTGCAAATCCCCAGGAACTCTGCTTGCATGTTTGCTTTTTGTGGGTTTTATTTTTATTTTTTTTATTTTTGTAATTTTTTAACAAATTTTGATTTTTTTTTATTTTATCCCGCAGGAAACTCTACTTCTCCTCGGTGCATTTGGTAAGTGATTTACTTTTTTTCCCACTAATTATTTGGTTTTAGAGATGCATGTAACATTTATATCTAATCTTACAACTGAGATACAAGTGTAGACTTAGGTTAGGTCCTTCGCACATAACTTAAATTATTAGTATTTAATTACTTTTACTTGGCTCATGGATTAGTTTTGCTGGTTTTATAAGATTGTGACCAATGATTGTTTCAAAGCTTAATGTCAAGCATTACATCGGAAATCAGGATATACACAAAAGGAGATGTTAGTCTTTGAATCAAATATATTTTGATCATATGGTTATGTATAATGAGGAACAAAAATAAGAAAGCATTTATAATTTTGGAATACTTTCACTCATTTGGGCTGCCTCTAAGAAACACTTTCAGTCATTTGGATTCGGAGTGGTGCTTGTTATGGTCGAGAAGTGGGTTTATGGGTGTTTTGGGTACTTTAATTTTGGAATATTATGATGGGATGTATATTAGTCTCTGTTTCTTGCTTCTATTCCAAAGATGATGATCAAATCAATGTTTGAGAATTGATTCCATGTGCTAAATCAGTTTCTTTCTTGATGTTATTGATATTTGATTATTATTAATTAATAGCTTACTTAATATTAATGGTGGCATAAAGCAAGAGATTGTGATTTAAAATACTGATTTAGAAAGCACATGGAATCAATTCTCAAACATTTGTGATTAATTAATAGCTCATATTCCTTAATTGTGATTAGTAGTTAATTGGTTTTTCGAGTTGAATAATATGAGTGTAACAAGTTGTTAATTGGGAATTTTTGGTGATCTTCACTTTGATTGTTATCTGAACAGGCAATTACTGCGGGGGTTTTGTCAGCGATCAGTGACATAGTGTCGCAGAAGCTAACCGGCATTCAGAAACTTCAGATACGACGGCTCCTTCTCAAAGTGGTAAGTCCCGTTAGGATTCCATATCGCCAAGTTTATAAAAGTTTGTATCTTTGATCTGTGTATGTGTGCATACTGTATATGAAAGAATGAGGGATTTTCGAAAGTAGTAAATTATGATATATATATATATATATATATATGAATGCAAGACCTCTTTATATTTGAATGCAAGATTCAAAGCAGTGCTGCAAGTGCAAGACCAGTAGAGGGCATTAAATATGCCGCGACCTTTATACTTTATACTTTATACTTGTGTTTTCATTGATGATTTTCCATTACTGAAACTGGGTTGCTGATGCTTCTTCAAGGTATTTCATATACGAACTTTGCTTTCCTTTTGGTGGGTTTTATGGTGCTCTGTTTTCAAATTCTGTGTTTTTTCCTTTTCCGAAGGGACTGGAACTTCAAGTTTGAAGTGGCGACCCTTTTGTTTATGAACTAGAATTTGAATGTTTGTGAAAAGATTAAATCTTTATCTGTACTCATTCAGTCATTTGTGGTGTTATAGGAAAACAGGATCTGAGACAAATTTGAAGAAACTTTGAAAGGAATATGGGTTACGTGTTTATGTTTTTGCAATTCTGATTTCAGATTTATTTTATTATAATCTGAATATGTAGTTTAATTGTATTAGAGATAAAAATATGTAACATTACATTATGTTTGTGAGATTGGGAATGTGTTGTAGGCCTTTTCATTTTAAGAAAATAAAAAAAAATTCATTTCCTCAATTTTAGTTTCAAATTTTGATTTTTTTTTTAATATTTAATTCATGTTGGCACAATTCCATTTTATGTGCCAACATGGCTTGAAAATGTCGTCTGACAACTTTGTCAGAATAGAGGCACAAAACACTCTTTATTTGTGCTGACATTATGAGCACAGAACTCAGTATTGTGCCCTCTGAGTAATGGTGACGCCCATAGAGGGCACAGATACAAACTTAGTTGCTGCATTGTTGCTATTGGTCTATGGGCACAATTGTTGGTGCTTTTTGGCCTCAAAGGGCACAGATAATTTATTGTGTGCAGTGCTCATTTTTGTTGTAGTGGACCTGTGCCATGAGCAATGACAAATATCCCAACGGAGCTTTGATTGATGCTTTAAGGAACGAAGTGAGGACTCTCTCTTCCTAAGCAGCGTTCTGCTATGAATCAAAACTAAGTGCTTAATTTCTACCTTTTGTCGAGAGACGAATAAATTCTTTGTTGATTCTACAAATACTTTTCTATTTTGTTGCTAGAAAACAAGTGACCGAAATAACATGTCTGCTGTAGGAGTTTTGAGACTCTTATTGTCCCACATCAGGAAACATTGAATTGTCAATGGTTTTTATATGGGTCTACTCCTTTATACTAGTTGTTAGGATTTGGACCATTTGGAAATGGATTGAAGGCTTGGGCCTTATAGTTGCGGAATTAGATTTGTATAATATAGCCTAATACAATTAATATTAATTAATCAAGACAAGGACCTTAGGCCTTGGAAGTTAAAATTAATCAGATTCATTAGTTGTGTATTTTCAAATATGTTGAACAGATACTTGAAGGTAGGGGTGGGTTCAAAACACCGAAAACCAAACTGAACCGAAATCGAAAAAACCGAACCGAATTGAAAAAACCGAACCGAACCCCAATTTGTAATATTTTTAAACCCAATTTTATTTGTTTTGGATATTATTTTTTAAACCCAATGTGTTGCCAAATACTTACTACCATTTTCTCATTTTTCTCACACTCCAATTTTACTTCTAATTTTTTATGGTTTGTTTGTTTCATCACTAAACTAGTTGTTTTCCATTTGTCTCTTGATCAATCATGTTCTTCTTTGTTTGTGTTTTTATTGTTTGAATTGAAATTATGAGTGATTTGTAAAAGACTGAAACTTTCACTGCATTCTTTTAGGGGAGATTTAATAAAACACCCCTGGTACTGTTTACTTTTAACGAAAAACCGTTTTTTTTACCTTTAACTGTCACTATTCACTATACCTTTAAAAGTGGCTTTTTGTTAAAAGGAAAGTTTTCAAGCCCTTTTCGTTAATTTTCTTTTATTAATAATCATGTAATGTTTGAGTGATCTATTTTGCTCAAAAGTTTGAGGACTTTCCTTGATATTTTCTAAGGAACCAAACAATGATTAACCCTATGTATACTTTGTTTGTTTGCTTGATGTGAAAAAAATAAATAATATCCAAAACAAATAATTAAATAAATAATACTGAGAAAAAAAGAATTTAAAATATCATTACTTTTTAAACCCAATTTCTCAAGAACCAAATAAGGATTAACCTTATGTATACTTTTTTTTAAAACACAACCGTGATGTGAAAAAAACCGAAACCGAACTAGAAAAAACCGAACTGAAAAAAAAATGAACCGAACCGAACCGAACCCACCCCTACTTGAAGGGTGTGAAACAACCTATATATTCGCAATCACAGTTTAAAATCATCTTTTCCTTCCGTACAAAATTTTCAGAGAGTAAACACAAAACATTTCGCTTGAATTCTATAATCCAGTGCGGGTTATAGAATTAGGTAGTTGTATTCTGGTCAAGCAGACGTTGTAGAAAAACAAGCACAAGAGTGGGACGGAAATACTGTTTGAATGACATAATTTTTGCGTTAGCCTCTACCTTTGATTCAATCAAGATAGTATCATTTTAATTTATGTATTTATTTTGTTATTTCATTCTATATTGCAAGTATATTTCAGTAATAAATAATGAGTATTTCAAGTTCTGTATTTTTGTTATTTTTTGTTTTTGAATTGTTCTCCGACATCTGCAAGACCCATACTAGAAGGCGTTGATGGCAGAGAACGAGCAGAACAATATTACAGATTGCGTGAAGGCCAACTTGCTCTGAACTAAAACAACACAACTGCTCCGACGAGCATAGCAGGGTCCCAGCACGCGAAGAAATTCATTGTACCCCTCTCAAAAAGCCGAAATAATAAAGTATTAAAACTTAAGGAACCTAAAATAATAAAATATTAAACTTACTTTCAAAACCGATGGCTACTCCTAGAAACTTAAAATAATAAAATATTAAACTTACTTTTCAAAACCTAAATCGTAAACCCTAAACCCTAAACCCTAAAACAACACAATTGCTCCGACGAGCATAGCAGAGTCCCAGCACGCGAAGAAATTCATTGTACCTTTCCCAAAAAGTCGAAATAATAAAGTATTAAAAGTTAGGGAACCTAAAATAATAAAATATTAAACTTACTTTTCAAAACCGATGGCTACTCCTAGAAACCTAAACTAGTCAAATATATGCCACTCAAATATGAATAAACTGCGTACTCATTGTTCGATACAAAAACTGAAATAGTACTCTATTTTATTTGGGCAGTGACTCTTCAGTAAGAGTTTTAAACTTTTTATATGAATGCACACCGGTTTTCTCAACAAAACCTATCAAATAACCACTGGCAGAGCCAAGTTAAGTGCTGCCATAGACTGTAGCCCAGGTAGCTTGCGGTGAAAAATAAAATTTTACATGTAATTTTAATTCATTTTCAAATGCAGCCCACCAAATATTTAATCACTAATTCAAATTCTCTAGATTTAACTATATATAATCATATAATACAGTTTGCAAACCATCTATTTTTCTTACATTGTTTTTCTCATCGCTTCTTGTACATGTGTACAAGTTTGGATTTGTTTAATTTTAACACGTATTTGTTTAATTACAAAATTTTTTTGCTCACCTTATGAATTTTTTTAAGTTAGCTGACATTATAAAAAATACGATATGAAGTTTCTTTATTTATAAAAATTTAAATTTTGAAATTAATTTACTTTGTAAAAAATTCCTAACTCGGCTATTGCAAATCACGGTCAGTGGCCAACCAAATATCAATCTTCTTTTTCCCAAGAAATAAATATTGCATCAGTTCCACGAAGTGGCACACTATGGCCCTTCTAGATTTGCAGAGGATGCAAAGCACATGGCCTTTGAATGAAATGGTAAGATTTGGAGCAGCCGAAGAAGTATAGAGAGGATCTAGAAGTCTTGTCACATTAATCAATTCATATCCGTACAAATAGCACTACCAGCCTACCATTCGTACTTAATTTTTAAGAAAATTTAATTAAAAATATTTTAAAAACTTTGAGTTTTAACGAAAAATTTAAAAAAAAGTGTTGTAAGTGAATAATATCATGATTGACTTTTTAGAATAAAAATATGATATTTCGTTAAAGTGAACAGTACTAAAAAAATTTCGTTAAATTTTTTTAATTTTTAATGTATTTTCGTTCCATATTTTGTGAAATGACCAAAGTATCTATGGCACCGGTTACAAAATTATTTTTGACCCGTAAGATCGAGACAAGTTGTTTAACAAACATTTTACTGAAGAACAATCTTTTCACAATACCACTGTATAATTAATCCTTGTATACAATGACACAGCCGATTCTCAAGGTTTCGGTCAGACTACTTGTTTATTTCTTATTCATGTTCCTCTGACCATTTACATTATTATTCGAATAAGAATGCATTATTAAAGCTTAAAAAAACTAGTTATATCGGTATCATAACATAATTAATGTACCAAACTGGTTATCCCAAGCTTACAACATATTATGTCCAAAAAATAATTATTTAGTATTTGGTAAATTGGTACGTGCCAAAGAAAAAAATGTGCTAGTAGATTAATTGGAATTTGATTAACAGTTTAGGGTTATAATTGGATATATTGAATAATATATGGGGCAAGTGGCTCTTTACTACAGTGATAGAGACAAGTATTGCCCTAGCATCACAATGTAGATTCAAATTTCGTCGACTCTCTAATTTAAAATCTAAAATAACAAACCTATCATTGAAAAAAAAAGGATAAATGCGTTATAGGGATCATATATGGGTTGATAACCTAATGTCTTTGCCACACTGTAATATATTCTCTTTTAAGAAAGCAGAGCTGATAGATGTTTTTGGGGTGGGTGGTGGTGGTGTATATATTTATATATGTGCCTCCTTCTAGGAAATTTGAATAATATTACAACTTGAGCTACAGGTTCATTCGTTTTGTATGACTTTCAATTATTGATTCCTCACCATTCCTTTAAGAGTTTAGACAAAAAGAGCAACTAGATTAAGTTTGACTCAAAATCGGAAAAAAACAAGCATATCAAGCAACTTGACAGCCATCGTTTGGAACTACAAGTTGAACTTAAATTAAACTAAATGAAGAAATTAGTCCAACTAGTCTTCTGTCTTCAAGCCACTTGTCGTCTCTCATGAAGTGTTTCTAAACAACTTCCTAAGATTGGACAAAGGAAACCATTAATTGGGTACATGGTTTTTAGTATTTGGCAAATTAGGAAGGAAGATTAGGATCTCTTTCACATATTGCCAATCACTTGCTTCCAAAGAAACCCCCTGATATCTTTCTAGCTTGTAAGTTCATCAATACATTATACATACTGCTACCAGTATTAGTTCATCAATACAATATCATTTTGTCTCTACCAGTATTACAACCTCATACAATATATTTAAACATTTCACTTTCATATCTCAAATACTATTTTATTTCAATTTCAAAGATCCATTACATTCATCAATTTTTTTTTTCTTTTTGTATAGCCGATGTAGGATTCAACAATAACAAACTTAGAAAGTTATATTGCTTGACAAAATGATATAATAGACAGAGGCACAAGGCCTAAAAATTTAAGGGAATGAGGTATGTTGTGTATTAATGTCTTTGATTTTCGCTGGGCAGATTCATTCATTGTGTCAAACACAGCAACACTTCATATGGCATTCCTTTTTCTTTTCTGTTTTTTCCTTTGAATGAATAGCCATATGTGCCACTCAAATATGAATAAACTGCGTACTCATTGTTCGATACAAAAACTGAAACAGTACTCTATTTTATTTGGGCAGTAACTCTTCAGTAAGAGTTTTAAACTTTTTATTAACAACTTTGTGAATGCACATGGGTTTTCTCAACAAAACCTATCAAATCACCCTCAGTGGCCAACCAAATATCAATCTTCTTTTTCCCAAGAAAGAAATATTGCATCAGTTCCTCGAAGTGGCACACTATGGCCCTTCTAGATTTGCAGAGGATGCAAAGCACATGGCCTTTGACTGAAATGGTAAGATTTGGAACAGCCGAAGAAGTATAGAGAGGATCTAGAAGTCTTGTCACATTAATCAATTCATATCCCCACAAATAGCATTACCAGCCTACCATCCGTACTTGATGTTTTAGAAAAATTAATTAAATTTTTTTTAAAATTTTGAGTTTTAACGAAAAATATAAAAAAAGATGTTGTAAGTGAATAGTACTATAATTAACATTTTAGAATAAAAATGTAACATTTCATTAAAGTGGGCAAAACTAAAAAAAATTTCGTTAAAGTTTTCTAATTTTTAATGTATTTTTGTTCCATTTTTTGTGAAATGACCAAAGTATCTATGGTACCGGTTACAAAATTATTTTTGACTCCTAAGCTCAAGACAAGTTGTTTAACAAACATTTTACTGAAGAACAATCTTTTCACAGTACCAATGTATAATTAATCCTTGTATACAATGACACAGCCGATTCTCAAGTTGATAACAGTGCACAGGAAACCAGAAAAACAAAAGAAACTCCAATATAAAGAGAGAGAATTGTAGAGATCAAAGATATGAATTTAGGTGTATTGCTTGAATGAATTGTTTACAAGATATCACACACTTATATATCCAAGTGCTGCCTTATCTCTTAAGCTTCTTTTGATATTAATAACTCTAACTAACTAACTGTCTCTCATAACAATTGTACACATCAGCACCATTTTAAACATTTTGACCATACTACCCTTCTTATGCTAGTCAATATCCCCCCTCAATCTTAACTTGGGGTACCAAGTTTAAGATTGTAACAATGCTTGACGAATAACGGACCATGCAACCCCTTAGTTAGAATATCGGCAGATTGATCTTCAGTGGGAATGTAAGAGACTTCTAAATCAACTTGTTGCACATTCTCTCGAACAAAATGGAAATTCGTATCCAAGTGCTTGATTCGGGAATGAAACACGGGAATTGTACTTAATGCAATCGCAGACATGTTATCACAGTGTATAAGTGGTGATGTTGGCAGAAACAACTCCAAATCCTTCAAAACTGCCCTTATCTAAGCAAGATCAGCTGCTGTGTGACCCAAGGCTTTGTATTCCGCTTCAATAGAGTTGCAAGAGACAGAACTTTGCTTCTTTGACTGCCATGAAATTGGATTATTACCAAGAAAAACAAGATAACCAGTCACAGACCTGCAAGTATTTAAATCTGCAGCCTAATCCGAGTCTGAAAAAGCATTGAGAATCGGGTCTGTAGCTGCTGAATACACAATACCATATTGCAGTGTACCTTTAAGATACTTCAAGATTCTTTTCACAACTCCAAGATGAACATCAGTTGGTGCTTTCATAAATTGGCATACTGAATTAACCGCAAAAGCAATATCCGGCCTAGTAAATGTTAGGTATTGTAGAGAACCAACAATACTCCTATAAAATGTAGGATCATACAATGACATTCCTTCAGTGACAAGTAAGGAATCATGTGGCTTACATGGTGTTATGGCCAGCTTACAAGAGTCCATCCCAGCTTTATGAATCAAATCTATGATGAATTTTGAATGGTTTACAAAGATATCACCATTTGGTTGATATGAAATTTGTAGGCCCAAGAAATAACTGAGTCTTCCCAAATCTTTTAATTCAAAGACCTCTGATAATTCATGAATGACTTGTTGAACTTGAACAGAACTAGAACCTGTCAAAATTATATCATCCACGTAGAGAAGTAGGATAATGATATCAACACCATTGTTCTTTACAAACAAACTTGTGTCAGACAATGAAGCATGAAACCCCATAGCACACAGATAGTTAGTAAACTTAGAGTTCCAGGCCCTTTTAAGACCGTACAATGATTTCACCAGTTTACAAACATGAGTAGGACACTTAGGATCAATAAAACCTTGAGGTTGTTGCATATAAACCTCCTCTTGTAAATCCCCATGCAAGAATGCATTTTTAATGTCTAACTGTTTCAACTCCCAATGATTCATGACAGCCATGGCAAGAATGATTCGTACTGTAGTGTGTCTAACAACAAGACTAAACGTCTCGGAATAATCAATTCCATGTTCCTGTGAAAAGCCTTGTGCCACCAATCGAGCTTTGTATCTAGATATGCTGCCATTAGAGTTCTTTTTCACCTTGTAAACCTATTTACTACCAACCACAGATCTGTTACTTGGATATGGAACTAACTGCCATGTACCTTGAGTCGTAAGTGAGTCATATTCTTCTTGCATAGCTTCTGCCAATGTGGAATACTCGCAGCTTTTCGAAAATTAGAGGGTTCTTGAGTATCGGTTATCTCTGTCACAAATGAAAAACCACCAGAAAACACCTCATCGTTTATACTTTGTAAGGACCTTAATTCTGGAAAAGATGCCAAGTATGCAACATAATTCTGTCTTTGTATAGTCCCACTCTTCAATCTTATGACCATGGGATGAATAGCTAATGCATATGGGGATAGTGAATGATTTTCAAAATGTTCACTTAGTTGTGGAGAAAGAGGAAGTAATACCTATAATTGGGAACTGTGATAGACAGGCAGCAAGGGTGATTCATTGACCTCTGAGTTGGAGTGATGATGATGGGAAGTTAAAGTTGGAGATACAATTAAACTACTAACATATAGATTAGATGCTTCCATATCAGAATTGGACTGCACACTTGAAAGTAGCTGCAGAGCTGAATCTGGTTGTAATTCATGAATAGACCCACCACTTGATACTGGTACAGAACTATTAACTGCAGGAATAGACATTTTGGACCATAACCACATCTCTTGTTATATGCTTAGGCTGTTCAGAATGAATATACCCTCGAGATAGTTCCATTTTATATGGAAACACTTCTTCATTGTATATTACATGCCTTGACACAATCAATTTTCGATTGGTCAGATCATAGCATATTGCTCCTTTATATCCCAAAGCATATATAAGAAAAACACATAGTGAAGATCGAGCTTGAAACTTGTTGACAGTATATGGTCTCAGTAAAGGATAAATGGCAGTGCCAACGACTTTAAAATTATGAATTTCTGGTGTTTTTCCAAACAAAAGCTGATATGGAGACTTAAACTCTAAGGCCTGAGATGGCATTCTGTTTATTAATAACACTGCATGAGAACAAGCATGATACCAGAACATTTGAGGCAAATTTGCTTCTGTCATTAGAGTGATGGCAGTTTCTACTACATGACGATGTCTCCTTTCAGCAATACCATTCTGCTGAAGAGTATATGGGCAAGAAATCATGTGTGAAATACCCTTACTTGCTAGAAATCCTTTAAACTCTTTACTCATATATTCGCCTCATCCATCAGATTGAAAACATTTAATAAAGGCATTAAACTGATTAAACACAAAGGCACAGTGAACTTCACAAAAATTGAACAAGCTTCTGATTTATTGATCATAGGAAATATCCACATGAATCTAGAAAATTCATCTACAAATGTAATATAGTACCTATATCCCTCTACAGATTGTATTGGAGATGGTCCCCATACATCTGAGTGAACTTTCTCAAACAAACACATAGCTTTATTTTGTCTAACTGGAAATACTTGTCTACACATTTTCCCTTTTACATAAGAAGAACAGATTGTGGAAAAAGAATCTTTACTAGTAGTAATATCAGCAGCCTTCAACATTCTAGCCAAAATCTCCTCAGATGGATGTCCTAACCGTTGATGCCAAATCGCAGTCCTTACTTTCTATCCCAAGAATGCAGCACAACAACTTAACTTCGTAACAAATGAATTATCAAAAACAGTCACTAGAATCTTGAAAAACTCCCCATCATCACTCATTCCTTGGTACAAAATCACCCTTGTGGCCTTGTCTTGTATAAAGAAATCCACATCATCAAAAATAAACCAACATCCATTATCTTTACATAACTTCTTAACAGAAAGAAGATTGACAGTGATTTGAGGCACATGTAACACATTATGTAAAATTAAAGCATTAGTAGAAGTTGTAATTTTAGAAGAACCAATATTCTTGACTGCCAAACCTTCACAATTTCTGATTGTTATTTTCTCATCTCCATTGTAAGGATTGACTTGAGAGAGGGAGTGAACATTAGAAGTTATGTGATGTGTAGCTCCGGTGTCTAGAATCCAAGTTTCCCCATTTGAGAACCTATGTCCATTGTTCTGTGGTGCACTTTGTCTAATATTAGCTTGTGCAGTCATTGCAGTCAATGAAGGAGGTGGCGGATTCCCCTGATAAGCAAAATTATTTCGATGATAACACTCCAGTGCAATATGTCCTCGTTTCCCACAAATTTGGCAAGCAATGAACCCTGTATTCCAGGTAGCAGCTATGTGATAACAATTAGCTGTTGTGTGTCCTCTCCTAGAGCAAATTTGACATTCAGGTGAGATACCAGATCTATAAGTTGTATTACCATTCCAAGTATTATTCTTCTAAAAACCACTTCTTGAGAAACTGCTGCCATTATGTCTCTAAAAAATTTTACCATTGCCTGAAAAATTGCCAGTAAAATTACCATTGTTACTTCTATTACCAAATTGATGTCCACTGCCAGAGAAATTTCTTGAACCATTGGTACCTCTATGATCAAAATTACCATTGTTAGAATGACCATTAGATTTCCTATTACCACCAGAAAAATTACTCTTCTGTACAAACTTGTCACCATTCCCCACGAAAACATTAGAATGTTCACCATCATATATACCCTTTGAAACCTATGAGAATTTGAACTTTCACCAACTTCAAAATTGTTAGGATTACTCTGAAAAGCACTGGAACCAGAACCTTCTCCGTGAACATACATTGCTGCCATGGATGTACTCAAAGACTTCATTCTTGATTCAATATTAGCTTTTGCACCAAGAAGTTGAGCCCTCAGATCTTTATATGACATAGGAGAATCCCGAGCCAATATTACAGTCTTTATCATGTCAAACTCAGGAGGTAACCCAGATAACACAGTTATAAGAAAATCATTCTCAGTAGTCTTTCTCCAGCAGACACTAATTGATCTTTAATTACTTTAACTCGTAAAAGAAACCTGTCCACAGATTCCCCACCTTTTTGGATAGTATGCAATTCACTCTTCAGTTGATTAATTTTGACCATGGAGACAGACGCAAATCTTTCTTGCAAGCAAGTCCAGGCCTCACGTGCAGTCTTACAACCAATAATGTGCTCCATAACATAATCAGACAATGTAGCAATGAGAAGACTTAGTAAGGCTAAATCTTTCTTCACCCAATCTTTATATGCCACAGTAACTTCATTAGTAACTCCTTCCTCTGTATCAATAAAAAATCTCGGAGGACATGGATCTTCACCCGTGAAATGATCAAAAAGATCATATCCCCTAAGAACAGACTGAAACTGAAAACTCCATTTAACAAAATTGTCATCCTGAAGCTTTACCGTGAGCATACCAAGCAACCTTTCAATCTTAAAAGTAGATGTCGCCATTTGAACCAGAAAACAAATACAAAGAACACCAAACAACCAAACAAAATATGTTCTTGAACCCCAAATAGACTACCCAAACATACTACCCTTTGTTTCTTGTGGCTATCGACCTTTTTCTTTATTCTATGAAAAACAACTTTTGAACCGCAATAAATCGATATCACACAATGGCTATTGGCCTCTTAATTTGCTAACAATGGCTATCGGCCTTCAAATTCATAACACAAACACAAACTTTCTTCAACTAGAACATAACACAAACAAATGGTGTGCACTGCGAAAACATAAACGAAGAACCTGAGATGAACACCACCCTTGACCCGTGTAGTAGAAAACGCTGTGATCGCTCAGCCATCATCAAACTTCAAAAGATAATCTCTAAGAAATCTCTGGTTCTTTAATCGTCAGCGAAAGAAATGGCACCGAGGAACGTCCGGGCTCTTGTTACCATGATAACAGTGCACAGGAAACTAGAAAAACAAAAGAAACTCCAATATAAAGAGAGAGAACTGCAGAGATCAAAGATATGAATTTAGGTGTATTGCTTGAATGAATTATTTACAAGATATCACACACTTATATATCCAAGTGCAGCCTTATCTCTTAAGCTTCTATTGATACTAACAACTCTAACTAACTAACTAACTGTCTCTTATAACAATTTTACACATCAGCACCATTTTAAACATTTTGACCATACTACCCTTCTTATGCTAGTCAATAAGGCCCGTTTGTTTGACATGATTAGCAAGGATTGGACTGGACTAGACTATAGTCCCTTGTTTGGTCTGCAGTAGGATTAGGTTTAATGGGACTAGACCAGACACGCTCCGACTAAGTCCTTCGTTAGACGGGCTTAGCGAGACCCCTCAATCAGCAGGGGACTGCTAAGACCATTCGCGTTCCTTCCTCTTCGCGTCCTTGTCCAGCCGTCATCCTCGTGTCTGTCCTGGTTTGCTCAACCAACCTCGCCGAACCACCCCACCGATGGCGACGATCGTCAACGATATATACAAACGACCAACCTCGCCGGACCACCCAGCGACCGCGACGATCGTCAACGATATGCACAAATTCGCGTTCCTTCCTCTTCGCGTCCTTGTCCAGCCGTCCTCCTCGTGTCTGTCCTGGTTTGCTCAACCAACCTCGCCGGACCACCCACCGACCGCGACGACGACAATAGGCGCAAGGCTGAGTCTGAGCTCTCCACCGCCGACGACATGGCCATTCACGTCGATTGGAGAAGGGGATAGGGGTGGGTCATCGGATAATAGAGGTTTGGAGGAGGAAACGATGGTGGGGTCGAAGGAACAGGGACGACTTTGGTTGACTGAGATCCACAATTGAAAATGGAGGCTCGCGGCTGGAGGTTTTCGCAAATGGAGGCGTGATTTGCTTACCCTTCGTGGGAAATATATTGCCAATGCTTGGCTTTTGAGAAATTGAGGTTGTAAATCTTTGGTTTTTAATAGAGAACATGAATTTTTGGTGTAGATTATGAATTAATTTGCCAATTCTTCCTCTAGGTAATATGCAATTTAGAATTTGATTGTAGGTTAGTTGAAATTGAAGTTGGTTGAAATTGATTGAAATTTTGGTAGAATTTGGGAACTGGAAATTTTAGTTGAAATTGAAGTTGGTAGAATTTGGGAACTGGAAATTTTGGATGAAATGTTGGTTGAAATTGAAGTTGAAGCAAATAACATAGATATTTTTTAATTTATCACCGGTTGTTTTTTTCTTTTTTTATTATTTATAATTATTTTGTTTCTTAGTCCGACACTACACCAAACGCTTCACTAAATTAGTCCAGTTTAGTCTAGTCTAAGCCAGTCCAGCTTAGTCCTTGAAGCTAGTCCAATCCGAGATACTCCGGTGTAACAAACGCACCCTAAAGGTTCCGGTCGGACTACTTGTTTATTTCTTATTCATGTACCTCTCCCACTGACTTTGTGGACCATTTGCATTATTATTTGAATAAGAATGCATTATTAAATCTTAAAAAACTAGTTAGATCGGTATCATAACATAATTAATGTACAAACCCGGTGTATCCCAAGCTTACAACATATTATGCCCAAAAAATAATTATTTAGTATTTGGTAAATTGGTACGTGCCAAAGAAAAAAGGTGCTAGTAGATTAATTGGAATTTGATTAACAGTTTAGGGATATAATTGGATATATTGAATGATATATGGGGCAAGTGACTCTCTACTACAGTAATAGAGACAAGTGTTGCCCAAGCATCAAAATGTGAGTTCAAATTTCGTCGGCTCCCTAATTTAACATCTAAAATAACAAACCCATCGTTGGACAAAAAAAATGATAAATGGGTTATAGGGATCATAGATGGGTTAATAACCTAGGGTGCGTTTACTAATTCGTAATCAAATTGAGAGGAATTGAATTGAGGAAGAATTAGATTGAGGAGGAATTGAAATGAGGTGGAATCAGAGAAGTTGTTTACTAAAACTGTTTGGAATCGGAATAGGAATGATGTTGAGTCCATATAAGTTGTTTACTAACTCACTTCAATCGGAATGAAAACTAGGTTGGTTACAATAATGCCCTTACATAAATAAACTATTTTCATACTAATTAATTAAATTAAATTCTTAATTAAATTTATATAATAAAATTCATCTATATAAACATATATAAATAGATTTTATTTATTTATTAAAAGATGGCGGGAATGATGTTGAGTCTATATAAGTTGTTTACTAATTCACTTCAATCGAAATGAAAACTAGGTTGATTACTAAATTTCCCTTACATAAATAAATTATTTTCATACTAATTAATTAAATTCTTAATTAAATTTATATCATAAAATTATCTATATAAAAATATATAAATAGGTTTTATTTATTTATTAAAAGATGACATAATGAGTGTCAAATGAAGAGTAATATTGGGATAATAAGAAACAAGTGAGGGCATAATAGGAATAAAAGATGCATTCCCGATTCCCTTACCCTCAATTGGATTCACGTTCCTCCAATTAAGGGAATCTCGTTCCTCCAATTTCAGGAATTGGATTCCTTGTTTCGTGTGGACTCCACCACTTTTTTGATTTCTTAATATTTAGTAAACGTCAGAATATTCCGTAATTGAAAATCAATTCCTTTCCTTATTCCGATTATTCTTACGTAAACGTGCCACTAATGTCTTTGCCACACTGTAATATATTCTCTTTTAAGAAAGCAGAGCTGATACATGTTTTTGGGGTGGATGGGGGTATATATTTATATATGTGCCTCCTTCTAGGAAACTTTCAATTATTGATTCCTCACCATTCTTTTAAGAGTTTAGTCAAAAAGAGCAACTAGATTAAGTTTGACTCTAAATCGGAAAAAAAAACAATCATATCAGGCAACTTGACAGCCGTCGTTTGGAACTACAAGTTGAACTTAAATTAAACTAAATGAAGAAGGAAGATTAGGATAATATTTGGAAAAGACTTGGACGAAGTTCTTCCAACGACTGCGTACAAACAATTAATGGTTAAACCAAGACTTGGACAAGTTGTTCGTCAAAGACTAAGTGCAAACCATGGTTAAACCATAATTGCTTATAAATTGAATCCGACACAATGTTCTCTTCCACATTGCCAATCATTTGCTTCCAAAGAAACCCCCTGATATCTTTCTAGCTTGTAAGTTCATCAATACATTATACATACTGCTACCAGTATTAGTTCATGCTTTCTTTCCCAAAGAAATAAATTGCTCTACCTGTTTATTTATTCTTTCAATTTTTCAGGACAATCGGTCGAACGTAAACAGTGTACAATGGTGCATGTCACGAATAATGAGTCCATCATTGAATTAAGGTTAGTTTCTCTCAAAAAGAAAGGAAATCGCTCTGAAAGTAATTCATAATTTTGATAAATGATTTCCTCACACTTTTATTCTCCTTTTTACATATTTTTTGTTCTTCTTGGTAATCAAAGTTATGGCACGAATCGTGTTTTCCCCCCTTTCTGATTTGCATTTTCTTCTCAGCTATACACCTTACAATTCCAACAGACCTAACCTGCAACCTGGAGGAGCTTCGCCTAGTACAAAATTTAAAAGGCGAAAAGTGGATCGACTTTTTGCAAATGATCTACTGTGGAACAAAGTATTTGTAATTTTATGTGTGATTGCTGTGTCACTGGACCCTTTGTTCTTTTACATTCCATACATCAATGAAGAAAAAAAGTGCCTTGGAATAGACAAGAAGCTGAGGAATGTAACTGTTGTTTTGCGACTGCTCACAGATCCCATTTTCGTAGTGCATATTATTCATCAAATTCGTCAGGCCATTAAATCTGTCAACTCACATGAAATGGAAAATCCCGGTTGGGAATCGAAAGCTTTGGCAGTAGCCAGGAAGTTGTCGTGGCGCTCGATCGTTACTGACATTCTTTCTGTTCTTCCCATCCCACAGGTAAGACAATTAGAATTAAAGTTTGATCAATTTTTAGATGTTGTTATTGGAACTCCAGAAAAATCGGTCTGCACTCCTCCGAGCTCTTTTTATCTCTTATATTCAGATGTTTAAAGTACAGAATGACTTTTTTTGGAGCGTCTAAACCCTAATAACAACTTCCTAATGTTTTTTATGAATTATATGATTAGCTTTTAAGTTTAACTGGCTTTGTTTGTTTGTTTTGCCCAGGTGCTTTTAGTAGGCGTTTACTGCAAAATGAAAGTATCTGGATATATGGTCAAAAGAAAGGTTGTAACTTTTTTCCTTCTTGTCCAATATCTTCCGAGGATTTATCGAATTCACCTATCCTCTAACAACATTCCACAAACTGGAATATGGGCCAAAGGTGCATTCAATTTTTTCCTTTACATCCTTGCAAGTCATGTAAGTTTCCTTCTCATTGTCAATGTATTTGTCTTTAAATTAACTTACCCCTACCTGTCATCCTACTCTCCTTTGCCATTTGACTAACTTGAGCGGTAATACACTTGAGTCTTTAGTTTGGTAAAACTAACTATTGTTTGACTTAGCCATATGTACTAATTAGGAATTAACTCTTAATTTTACGATATATAATTAATTAGCTTCTTGTATTTTAGGTACTTGGAGCTTTCTGGTATTTTTTTTCTATGCAACGAGAGACATCATGTTGGCATCAGGCAATCGTAAAAGATAACACGACTGTCGTGAGTTCTTTTTACTGTGACGATTTCAGTTCTACCCCAAATATTACATTACTAAATAATTCTTGTCCCATAAATGTTTCTGAAAATACTCCACCGCTGTTTGATTTCGGAATATTTCTTGATTCTGTTCAAAACACGGCGTCATTGAATTTTCCGAGCAAGTTCTTCTACTCGTTTTGGTGGGGACTGCGAAATTTAAGGTTGGCAATTCATCGACAACGAATTATTATGTAAACATTTATCTTATTTTGTCACATTTCTTCATCATTGTTTGAATAATTTGTTTTGCAGCAACTTTGGCACAAATCTGACAACAAGTACATATCTGTGGGAAAACTTGTTTGCAATTCTTATTTCTATCATTGGATTACTCCTATTTTTATATTTCATAGGAAATGTACAGGTTGGTATTAAATCTCTGGGCTTATTTAGAAGTGCTTTTAAATTGATTGAAAGTGTAAAATGCTTTTGGATTCCAAAAAGCACTTGAAGTATGTGCTGCTTCACGAAATACTTCAAGTGTTTTTTTTTAGGATTCACTTGTTTTGTACTAGTTTTCATCAAAAGCTTTTCAGTCTTTCCAAAAACACACACAAACGAGCCTCTATTATTTTTCCTTAAAATTTTTCAATTATTATCTTGATTAGGGTTTATTTTCAATATGTAGTGCGTTAACAAGTGTATCAGTTTTTTTTTCCGTGTCTAAACAGACTTACCAATAACAAGTATTTGTTGTGTGACGTACGTACATACAGACTTTTATGCAATTGGCAACTATAAATTCGGAGGAGATAAGACGGAAGATGAAAGATGGACAAATAGAAGAGCGGATGGCGAAATATGATCTCCCAGAACATTTGAAAAAAAGGATCAGGAAAAACATAAGACAAAAACTGAAAGAAAACAAAGATGCTGATCTGGAGAATCTGTTCTCCATTCTTCCTTGGTACACCATGAAACCCCTAAAGCGTTTTCTCTTCATGGATACCCTAGGGACGGTATGTGCAACCTCAACCCCTCTTATATCTTTATATGATCAATAATCTATATGATGCGATTAATTAGATATGATTAAGCTAATATGCATGCATGCATATAACATGTATAGGTGCCAATGCTCAAAGAAATGGATGGAAAAGTGTTGAAAATGATCTGCGATTGCCTGAGGCCGGAGATGTACAACGAGAATAGCTTCATTGTTCGAAAAGGAGAGCCTCTCGATCGGATGATCTTCATTACGGAAGGGTTTATAGATATTTATGTGGACGGTGAACAGAGTAGACACGGTGCTGGATCATCGTTGGGTTCTCAATCCTCGCCAATGCCAACCAAAACGCTTAAAAAAGGCGAGTTCTACGGCGAAGAGCTTCTCAACTGGGCATCTCGGTCGGAACGTCCCATCTCCCCCGAAACCGTTAAATGCCTTACAAAAGTCGAAGTTTTTGTTCTTATGGCCAATGACTTGACAAGAATAGTCTCCAAAGGCGGATCGCGAAACAAAATGAACCACATCATCAACAACAACAACAATAATATTAACGTTACTCATCCTGGACAGCCTTTACTGAGTGGCATCGAGAGCTCTACAGCCTCGACGCGAGGAATCCGGTATCACAAACCTGCTGTGCACCCCCATTAGTCGTCATGCACGTCCCTTGTCCATGTACCTTATGAACAACAGTTCACGATTGTAGTCGCGGTTTTGTAGTGTTCTCTTTCTCCTGTTTGGTCAACGTGGCATGTCTGAATACTCTCATGGCATTGTTTAATGGAAGGAACAGAAAGGTCTAATATCGCCCATTGGGCCTGGTTTAAACATACAGATTACAAAAAAAAAGTGGGTGTTTCGCAGTAAGTTGGCCCATTGGGTCTATGAGGAAATAGCTTTTGTTTTGATCGAAGGCACCAAACGCTTAATCTACCACAATCCTAATTAATTTTTCACACCCATTACAACTTGGGCTAACTCTAAACATAAATCTGGAAAGTCGTTATGTTATTGTTATTAGCACACTAAAATAGTCTTATAATCGAAATTTTGAGTATAAGTATAAATCATAATTTAAAGTCGGATTCTTAATTATTTGATCACCATAGTAAAATAGCAACCGTTGTCGCTACTAATAACTACTTCTCGCCGATTTGTCTTGCCGGTGTTGAAGATTCACGTAGTGCACTCACCTCCCTCCTCAGGAAAGGAGGCAACGCAAAGGCAGCTGAGTGCATCTGCCAAACAAACAACGCCATTATTTTGCTTTACAAGTATATCTAAAGCAAACGAAAGGGATGCAAATACCGCAGATTGCTATGTAAGCTGAATCAGAAAATGATTCCTACCTCGGAGTTATAGAACTTGAGTTCTCTTAAGAGAGCTCCTTCTAACTTCTCAATAGAATTGACGGGGTTTTGTGAAATCAACGGGAGGCCCCGCTGTTGAGCACAACAGAAAACCTATCACACCACTGCATGACAAGTAATTTCACAAGTAAGAATGATTTCATTATATGTACCTGGTCTTAAGAAGGATCGGATAAGCAAGGTGTTTAGTCTATACAACTTCAATCGGAAGCTCAAGACTTCTTTTCTATGCTAAAAACTTAAAAATATATGTAAAGGTTGACAGCGAGAGAGTAGATGAATGCGAGGAAAGGAAACTAGAGTGTTACCTTACCTTGGATATGTAGGAACACTCGCCCAAGCATATTCGACAGACCCCTTGAAAGTTTGATGGCAAACAGAGATCAGATCTTGAATAAGATGTGTATGGAGCCACATGCTCTCTGCCATGTTACAGAGAACACCACCAGGCCTTAATGCTCTAGCTATTGTCTCGAAAAATGGCTTCTCTACAAGCTCTTGGGCGGGACCTGCATCCAAAGGAAACCATACGCACTAGATTTAGAAACCTTACCATGACAAGTCTTTTTATTGCATATCGAGATCAAGCAAAGGAGATAAGGAGGAGGGGGGCACAGAAAAGAGAGTAACCAGAAACAAACATGTCATCTGTAATATTTATACGAAAACCACAGCGGACAAAGACATCTTTAGATGCTCACAAATCAATTCAACAATAATTTGAAGTCAGCCAGCCAAAAAGTGCACGGCAAAACTATTGTAAAAATAAAAAACATACCAGCAGGGTCTGACGAATCAACAATTACAGCATCATACTTCCCTTCAGGTGCAAGCCTTAAGAATTCAGTAGCTGTTATGAATTAAAAATGAGATATAATCCAAATGCAAAGTCAATTGACATTAACAATTTAATCAACATTTAGTAAGTATTAAACCTACCATCAGCGATGTGAAGGTGGACGCGAGGGTCCTGAAATCCAACAGCTAACTGAGGAAAAAACTTCTCGGACACCTGCAAAAAGCCAAACAAAAGAAATTAGTTAGTCATCTCATATTCTTAACTTAAAATACATGCAGGACATTACACCACTTACATCAATAACCATCTTATCTATCTCACATATATCAATATGCTCAACAGAAGGATGGCGAGAAACCTCCCTAAGAACCCCACCATCACCACCGCCAACCACCAGAACCTGCACAAAAAATCATGTAACACTTAGCACTGTAGGCGATATCAGAAAAAGAAAACAAAAACAAATATATGAAGGCAAAATGCTTCTCATTTCCAGCACAAAAGTAAATCAAACTGCAATCACCAGGCCGTAACCAAGTCAAATTATTATAAGGATGTGGGTTTTGAATTCATACTAACACCATTTCACATTCGATGCGCTATTCTTTGCCGAACAAGGAAACTGGTTCACAGAGCAAATGGTCATCTACAGGATAACTGCTGCCAAATCCACTCGCAGTGTGACAGAGTAATACCGTTGTGCAGATATGGCTACAAAATCATTGCATCCAAGTCCAGCCAACGTGAGGTAGATAACTACAATTTTATGAGCTAAACACTATATCTGATGCCTGGCTCGTAAGTCGTAACTAACAAGGGATCCCAAAATGTATAGATAGCCTTTACAATTCATAGTAAGGTCAGCAACATGACCATGAGCGCATCTATTCGGGTTCAGCTGACCATTACCATCTTAAGCTTCCCATACAACACCCACTGAGACTACTGAATAACACCAGAACATACAAAAGAAAAGTGCATGAAGAACATTCAAACTCTATTCAAATCCCAGATAAAGTATTTTACTTTTGGAAATAAACGCTAAAAATTGATCTTAATCTAGTTATACGATCTATTCTCATGGTCATGGGTGATTGTTTGATCAAGAGATTCAGACTTTAAACACGCACAACAAAAAACACAAGGGATGGATCATGTAAAATTACTGTCTTGGGGGAGGGAATTGAACAAAGAGGTAGATGTGCTATCATCTCCTGGTATGCACATTCATCTTTCTCACTCAGCTGGACAAGACCATCAAGAACAAGCACTTTTCCATATATTGAGGACTGCATAAAAAGGAATTCATGTCATAAATAAGAATAAAAGAAGGAACACAAGGTAGATAAACAACCAAATTCAACTGTCCAACAAAAAAATGACAAACCTCAAACACCAAAATCTCTTGGAACTCTGATTTTCCCCTATATAGAATATTTTCTACTTTCAGTGAACGAGCTTCACCTGAAAAAAAAAATAATAATAATAATAACAAAAATGAAAACCATCAAACACAAGTAGATGCATAGAAACTATTTCAAGTTAGAGGTGCGAAATTTCAAAAAGGAGTATTTTTATTAGAAGCGAAAAAGTTTAAAGAAGCACTACTTTAAATAGTGAGAAAAATAAAGAAGAAGAAAACAATTACCAAAAGCTTCAACAAGTTACCATATGAAATTCATGTAAGACTAAACTTATCAAAAATACAAGTTAAGAGATTAAGCTCATGAACCACAAATTTAAACAAGTATTAAAAATACAATTCAATAAACATAATGACAAACTAACCCGTAAAAACAGTAGAAGAAGAAGCCAAATTAGACTTCAAACAGTTCACCTTCTCCTCTCTTGCAAAACCAAAAGTACTCAAACTAACAATAGGTCTTAGTTCAATATTGAGCGCGCCTTTTGTGAGAGCAGTGACTTATGTTTTTATACTAAACATAGATTGCCCTATTACAATCCTACAAGGAATACAAGACTAAATTCTTGTACAAGTATGAGTTCTATTCTCGAGCCAACAGTAGAGTTTCAATCCAAACCAAAGTTGAATTAACTCTTATAAAAATATTAAGACCTCTTTATACCAATCTGAAATAACAATGATTATTACTAAACTGTGAGAATCACACTCATACTCTAACATTCTCCCACTTGAGTATGATTCACAACAGTAAATAATCATCTCAAATTCAATATAAAGGTGATCACATAAGTCATTCATCAACACACTAGTACATAGACACAACCAGCTTACATAAACCAAAACAATGAATTTATAATTGCCTCTGCAACACAAAATACAGATTTAACTTACAAATCACAATGTCTAGTTCATGCTCATAGCAATGTATCTAAGCTCAAAAGTAAACCAAGACGTCTACTCCCACTCATATAGCCCAAAATAAAAATACCAAACATTCTTGATAGTAAGCTCTTAAAAACAAAAGCTTTACCTCACATACAACTTACCTATGCAATTTAAAGTATTGAACTTAAGAATCTTTTCTGTTACATCACAAAATTAACTCAAAAGTCACAACATACCTAATTTGCACTTTGTAATTATGTGAACCAATATAGCAAAACCAAACCAATTTGCTCCCACTTATCTAGGCCATACTTAACACAACCAAGTTAAGTACAAGTTAATAGCAACTATATTAACTAAAAATCATTCCAATACAATGAATGACTAATCAGATCCATATGGAAACCAAATTCATTTCCTTCTGAATGCCAACTGATATAATAGGATCCTTCTCATTACTTAAACAAATTAAGTAACACAAGTAATTCAACCAATTGCTTCAATAAAACCATAAACTGGCTTTTAAGCATCCAAATGAATTATAATGGCCGGCCTAAATACTCTTAGTCTTATGCTTACATTCGATATAATTCTCCCACTTAAGCATAAGCAGAATATAATGCACATCCAATAAAGAAACCGGAGATATGAACCAATTGGTTCCCAATTCCTCAACAATTGCATAATCTCAGTTTAGTCATATAAACCTAAACCATTATGCAAACAGTCTATGTATCAAAAGATAGTCACATTAATCCATTCAGAAAAACTTATCTCACATAAACCCAAAATCACTAGTTTCAACAATGATCAAAATCAGAATAGCAAGCACAATATTTTTGCATTCAATTTGATCCAAACTAGTTCAATACCCATCGAGCAAGATCAACCAAATTTTGATAATGTCTGGATATATATCACAACAATATGTCTTGATTAAAACGAGATAATCAAGACCACTATTTCTTCTAGAGAACTCAGAGTTCATCTTCCTCCCTATTTGTGATTTCAACCAAAACATAATAGCGGAAGCATGCATCATAAATGAAATCACAAATATACATATACAATAAGCATGCATCTTAAACTCCATGATTTTCACAATACAATAAGCACATGCTGTCTTATGAATTCATAAATTAAATCAATATGCATTCGGCAATGTAATTTTTTTTTTTTTTTTTAAGCTAAGATCAATATATATATTGCCACAAAATCTAATTTGGGTCAACTAATGAAAATAAGATCATTACAAAATAAAACCCAAATTACACCAATGTATACAGATCCGCTATATATGCACAATAACGATTTTACCCAAAACATATTTCTTACATATATATGTTCATTCATCTGTTCATATATTTTCTTGTATGCATGCATCAATATGCAGAGAAATAGCACATGTAAGTTCTATTTGATATAAATAAAACCGCATGCCCATAATTACAACTTCTATGCATGAATGCTATCTCCACATAAATATAGTTATCATTCATATATGGTATCATGTATGAATCACAAAGGAATTGGCATCCACTTTATATAAGCATTTGTTTTTGTTGCTTTATAATACCTCCCGACTTGCATATGATAAGCAGTCAAATCCATTCCAACCCAAACTTGATATAAATCAAACCAATTGAAAATCAGGAATTAACACTAAGATGCACGTGTGCAGCTCCTCTCAATTTAAATGTATCGAGATTCATACATGAAACAATGCATACACATAGACTCTTTAATGAAAAATAGAAGAGTATATCTAGACATATACTAATTTATTTATGCAGCAAATGATGATTCCAGACATCTCACATAAATCACAAGTTGGCATCTATAGGGATTTCAAGTTTAATCATGCCTTCACAATATTAACAAGCATACTCGAAATAGCAAAAGCCCTAATTCATTATGCTCCAACTCATCGCACTATAATCACACAAATAGGAGAACAACTAATCATGCATGAAACAGTGAATTGAGTTACCTGAATGCATCATTGGACTCGTATTTGTCAACCCAATTGCAATTCCTCAGCTCCAAATCAACAAAACAAATTATCCATCAATGCTCGAGACCCATCCATATGGATTGCCATCACCAAAGTTATCGGCCAGAATCCCATCGGCACCGTTCCCGGAAAAGAACAATTCTCATTCAGATTTCAATAAAACAAGAGAAACAATAGAACAACGAACGAGTTAACGTCAATATGTGATATGACCCAAGTCACCCAACTCTCATATCATATCAATATGAAGGACCAAAATGATAATATAATCCCAATATGCAGATAACATAATCTTTGTTCAATGGTTCTTAATAACACAATTAGCATATCAGAATACACGTTTATTCATTACACTAATAATACCAGGAGGATTAATAAACCAAAATTATCTCAATCTGTAGACATCATAATCAATACAGCGGAAGCAATAATTTCAAAAATCAGAATTATGATGTTTAAGAGAGGTGTATACAGCTAAATTACTATACTTATCATCAAATAAGCAAGCATTAAAAAAAAAAAAAATTCTCTCAACCCCAGATTGAGAAACACGGGTTTCTCCCCTTCCAAAACGACAACAGTAAAAGTTTTAAAAATAATGAAACTCTAGCTTCTGCCTTTTATGCAGCCAACAGCCAAAATTAAACTAAAGTTATTCCTTAAACGATGTCATATCAGTTGTCTTTAATAATGAAAACTTTCAACCCAAACTTGACATAAATCAATCCAATTGAAAATCAATAATTGACAATAAGAAGTGTGTTGTTCCATAAATTATATATACCAAGATCCCGATATGAAATAATACGCATAACCATTTATACTTACGAAACTTGTGTATAATGCCGCACACCATATTTATAATCAAAGTCTATCAAATTGAATTGATTCATTATCCTCATTCGTTTGGCAGCAACATGCAAAAGTTACAAGACATATGCGGCAAACATGATATTCATTACAAGAAACTTAATTCAAAGTCCAAAATTTCTTACAAACTAAGCCTGAACCCTACTAATTTACCGTCACGTATTTTTCTCTTTAAATTTAATACTTTCAATTTGAATTCAAGAGCAATAATCTTAGGCTCTGATACCACATGTAAGACTAAACTTATCAAAAATACAAGTTAAGAGATTAAGCTCATGAACCACAAATTTAAACAAGTATTAAAAATACAATTCAATAAACATAATGACAAACTAACCCGTAAAAACAGTAGAAGAAGAAGCCAAATTAGACTTCAAACAGTTCACCTTCTCCTCTCTTGCAAAACCAAAAGTACTTAAACTAACAATAGGTCTTAGTTCAATATTGAGCGCGCCTTTTGTGAGAGCAGTGGCTTATGTTTTTATACTAAACATAGATTGCCCTATTACAATCCTACAAGGAATACAAGACTAAATTCTTGTACAAGTATGAGTTCTATTCTCGAGCCAACAGTAGAGTTTCAATCCAAACCAAAGTTGAATTAACTCTTATAAAAATATTAAGACCTCTTTATACCAATCTGAAATAACAATGATTATTACTAAACTGTGAGAATCACACTCATACTCTAACAATTCAGACCATGGATTTGCCAATACAAGATATCGATGAAGCAAAAAAAGCTACTCCGCTCCTTTTATCTTTCCTCATTACATGAAAACATTGTAAATTTGACAAAGGGTTCCTCTAGTGGACAAGTTTTCCTAGAGTAATACTGATAATGAAAGATCACAAAATAAGCAAGAGATCGTGACCAGCAATAAAACGTAGCAACCTCAGTCAAGAACACAAGAAAGGGATCTTGATCCAGACATCAAAAATGAAACATGCATTGCGTGGTATATAAGAAACTACAATTGCGAACATGAAATGCGTGGATGCGTACAAGCACATACCTGGCCACATCGGGTTGTTGAAATAAAGCTTTTTACAAGCCTTCTCTGCAATTACAAAAAATAAAAGAAAATTTCAAATTATTTACAAACAACCAACAAGAAGTCCATTTACAAATGTGAAAAATCATATAGATAATGACCAGAGCGAGACTGGGATTCTGAGAACCACCCAGAAACAACATTAGAATGACATTTTGCCTCGGGCTCAGGGATAGAAGCCCTAGCCTTCAAGCAACAAGAAGGGATGGCCTTCTCCGAACCATTCCCGTTACTCGCCTTCCCATCCATAGTCTTCTGGCATTCCAAACCTCTTCCTGCGCCTCCCTCCATATATTATCTTTTTCTTATCTGTCTCCAGGCTCTAACAATCAATACATACTCATAAGTAACATATAGCGGAAAAAATACATTCGCAATGAAAACCATCTTCAAGAATTTAAAAAGGATTCTTCTGTCACAGCACAAACGCACTCATGTTGCACAAAGTTAAAGCATATGTCTTAAACAATCAGATTAAAACAATGTCAAAACAACCAGAAGAACTATCACACAAACTATTCCAAGCAAAAGGGTTTAAGCTAAAGTGATGTGAAATAAGATTGCACTCAAACTTAAAACCTTATCAATGTAGTATGTGAAAGTAGGGATCGTTCTAGGCCGGGGATTAAAAGGGATGCTAATCTACACAAACTAGACTTAAAAACACAAACCGGACTCAAATAACTCAAAAACAGACACTAAGACTCAATTTAGACGTTTTATGGACTTACTAGACTCAAAACAAACTATTTAGACCCAAAACACACAAAACAAGTTATTACGACTGAAAACTGACACTAAAGACTAGTTTGCACGAAAATTGAACTTAATTTGACTCAAAAGACTACTAAGGACTTGTTTTGACGAATTTAGACTCAACTAACACAATTTAAAAGCAATGGATTGGTTTTAGACGAAAATAAGACTTAAACAAACAAAATTGAAAGTAGACTTGATTAGACACGAAATTGAGTGATTTGAATAGGTGAAAGGCTAGCTAGAGGGTCATTCTCCACACATGACACATATGCAACACAAATCGATTTTCAGTTGTTCTTTCTATAAACCATGAACCTCAATGCCCCAAGTTAACCGTGACAGCACTTCTTTAACTCTTAGATTTTCCTAAATTCATTGAATTGGATGGGATACGCATCGTCAACCCAAATTATTCTTCAATAGTTCTCTACATGAAAAGCATGACACTCTTGCCAGGAATTTACTTAACACGATTGTGCCTAGCAACCTCCACTACTTGTAAATATAAGTTCGTAATGATTTGGTGAAACTCCCTTATATTTTAGCATCAAATTCAGGCATGCAACGTAAGTAGGCCTCCTTAATCAACATACAAGAATAAGTTATCAATCAAACAGTTAAGCAAATTGCATTCACGATTTATGAAATCACAACTGGATGTAATCAATTCATGTCACATTTATGTTCATGGCTTTGAATTCTCCTCTAGCTAAAAAAACTAGTTTAGTTCCTCATGAATGCAAATAAACAAAGAAAACTAAATTTAAACATTGAAAACAAAGATAGATTAAACCTATAAACGCTCCAGCGATCCAACGTCTTGAATGGCAAGCACGGCTCTAGATGGCACCTTCTTTCTCCTTCCTCACTTAGCTGCGGCACAAAAGGGGTGAGGATATGAATTGTGGTCAGGGAGTGGGAGAGAAAGGTGTAGAGGATGGTGATGAATGGCTAATTGCAGTGTATGAATGGTGGTGAAAATATGCAGCATAAAGGGTCTATAAATAGGGCTAAAAGGGTGCGGCAGAAAAGGATTAGAATTGGAGAGGAACTAAGCAATCCAAATCCACCAAGAAATGGTCATCTAGAAAGGCAGAAACCAAGTGGAATGGGGAGAGGATATGCGGCTTCTAGATGAAACAATTAAAGGGTCTATGCGCCACCTATTTAGGGATTCTAGAAGATGAAAGACACGGCAAGTTTATAGGGCATCTAGAAGAATAGGTGCGGCACAAACTTAGGGGAAGATAAGGCCTTCTAGAAACTAGGTTCTAAGTGGATTTCAATCAGAAAATATGTCCCCTTGGTAGCTGGAAATAGGTTAGGATAGGATTAAGTTAGTTAAGACAAGATACGGTTTGGATAAGATAAGGATAAGATAAGGCAATTTGGATAATGTTTGGATAATTTTCCTTTTTCTGAGCTGATTCCTTATCTCCAATGACTTGAGTTGATTTCTCCAACCTTGAAACATATTCCCAGCCTCTCTTGAACTTCAAATTCGTCCATCCATCTTGCACCATGGTTGTGATATCCATCCATCTCCTCCATGCCTCGCCATAGGCTATTAGTCACCTTGTCATATACTATTCGTCAAGGAGGGTTTATAATGTAGCATGCATCACACTACTCATTTCTTATAACTATATCAATGATTTGATTCTCAATCCACGGAGATATGTAAGCAGTCCGGTCTGGATTCAATCACACACCCAATTAGCCTCATTCACCTCTTTCCATTGTTTATGGGCAATTCCTGCAAATTTAGCCTTTGTTCATGGATGTGTGAAAATTTAGTTCCAACAATTTGTGCTTTCATTGAGAGTGAACTCATATTTAACGGGTCCACGACCTTTGCCATGAGCAATGACAAATATCCCAACAGAGCTTTAATTGATGCTTTAGGGTGCGTTTGGTACGTGGGACAAGATGGAACAGAGTGGGACGGACGCGTTCCGTCCCACGGTTGGTGCGTTAAAATTATATGGAACGCGTGTCCCACGGAACGAAAATGAGTTAAATTTTGGTTCCCCCTTCCCCCCTGGAACGGGGTTTTCCATCCCGTGGGACACAAAAATCAGAAATTTTAAGACAAAAATACCCCGTACCTTTTTCAATTTTTACACCTAAATCACACAAAAAAAAACCCTATCTATTGTGATTGGCCCCTTCGCAACCCTCCTCATCCTCTTCTCTGCCGCTGTGATCTTCATCCCTGCATCTCCCCTTCGCAACCTTCATCCTCGTCCTCTTCTGCGTGCCTCTCCATGAACTTCAGCTCTGCATCTCCGATTTGGTGCGCAGACTCGTGGCGGCGTTCCATTTTCATCAGGCGCGCAACCTCGTTTTTCTTCCCACCATTCCCTGGAAATTCCTCTCTCTTTCTCTCTCTCTCTCTCAAAATTCTTGAGTCGCATTCGGTTGAAGTCGATCTCGAAGTCCTCGCCAAGTCTGGGAAGCCGAAGGATTGCAAGCACGCCGGTACGACTTTAGATTTTGATTTTGGTTTTGATTTTTTGTTTTGTTTCGTTTTGAATTCTCTGTTCTGTTTGGCTGCTGGGAAAATGCGAGAAAAGGTGGACAGAAAATGGTGTGGGACCCTATTTGATGTTTATTTCTACTATTTTTAGTATAATCTGGATTGTTGTTTTTGTATGGATTTCGATTCGAGGTTTGTTGATTATAAAGAGATGGATATGATTGTTTGGAATTGGATTATTCAGCTGTGGAAATATTTTGCCCAATTATATTGATAATTTCACTTACCCTTGTTACAACATGAAATTTGAAATTCTTATACAAGTATCCCTTTGTGATTCTTGAATTCGCATAAAATGTTTAAGATAATGTGAAATTCTCGTTTTCAGGGTGTTTTAAGTTGAAGATGCGTGTGGCTTCAGCTTGGAAGTCGAATTACTGTTGTTGTTTTCAAAGTTGGTACGATTTTTTCCACCTCTGACGAAATAAAAAGACCTGATTTTGTAGTGTTTTAAAATGAAACTGTTTGATATTGTGGAAGTACTGTTAAAATGTTTCGCTCTTCTAAACAGGACAAAGCATTCGAAGATACAAAACCATTACTTGAAGCTTTAAAAAGTAAAGGTATTTCTGCAGTTGGTGCTGTAGGATTCTGTTTCGGGGGTGAGCTCACTTTCCCCTCCTGGTGGATTCTTCTCTTTATTCTATAATTTTTTTAGTTCCTTTTTCAGTTTAATAGAATGTCTCGTATTTCTAAATTTTGGTTTCTTTTCGGATTTCTTCTCAGCCGTAATTTAGTAGTTCAACCTATGGGAAAATGTTTCGGTTGACATTGAATCATTTGTGCTGTTTTCAGCCAAGGTTGTGGTTGAACTTTCAAAGCATGACTTTATCTGCAAAACCTGAGGTAGGAAATATCTTGATCGAAACACTTTTCAATGATTTCAATGTATTTGTTGATTTTAATTTTTAATCATGGACATCCTTATAGCCCTTGAGATGACTTCGGTTTTAGCCGTTTCTCATTCTGTCATGGGTTATTGGTAGAAATATGTCACGGATTATAGGTCGAACTTGCCCTTACAAAACCAAAGGTGTTCAAGGGCTTATATAGTATGCTTAGATATTCTACCTTCTTAATATGGCTCTATTTCTTCAACGTTTCGCATTTATTTATTTGGAATGAAAGTTGGGTTTATGGAATCACAGATCAAAAGCTGTGTGAAGATATTTCCAAAAGTGGAACACGGGTGGACCACTAGGTACAACGATGAAGACGAAGCAGCTTGTAAGGCTGCCGAGGAGGCTCATCAAGACTTGTTGGAGTGGCTCCTGAACCATGTCAAGTGAATGGTATCGTCATTAATGTCAAGCGTTCTATTGTCAGTGAATGACAAGAATAATGTATCATAAATTCATGCTCAGACGTTTGATGATGTTGATTGGTGTATCATAAATAAATAAATAAATTTTGTTATTTTAAATCAATTTTCAAAACATAACCTACATTAAGAGACTTTCTGTAATACAAAATTTTTTTTTTAGACAATCGCAGAATGCGAGTAACTATTTAGCATGTACAATACAAGTCAGTCGACTGTCTTGGTGTACTGTGTTTGGAGTGCCATGGCCCTGGATTCTTGGGCTAGTGCGGCTATTAGTTGTTCTCCTGAACTTTTGGCATTAGGCTTAGGTCATTCACCTCTCTTGGGACTGCCTTTCTAGGAAGCAATTATGCGCATGCTTGCTTCTACTAGAGTTGTAGAAATGCTTATCTCATTATAAAGGTAGTTAACGAGAGAAAAACAAATAATGAATAAGTATATATGTGTTATAATATGAAAAAGTTAAAAAAAATAAAAAAATAACTGTTCCGTCCTGTACCACACATAAACGTTATACCAAACACAGATGGAACATGGATAATTTAGTCATTTACCTTTTTGTTCCGTTCCGTCCATGCGCTTACCAAACGCAGAACGGAACAACCATTCCATTCTGTCCTGCGCATACCAAACATAACACGGAACATCCGTTCCGCTCCGTCCCGTCTGCGTACCAAACAGTACCTTAAGGAACGAAGCGAGGGCTCTCTTTTCCTAAGCAGTGTTCTGCTATGAATCAAAACTAAGTGCTTAATTTCTACCTTTTGTCTAGAGACGAATAAATTATTTGTTGATTCTACAAATCTTACATACTAAAACTCAGTCCTCCTGGTCACTGTGGATGACCAGTGTATGGACCGTTTTGCCCCTCAGTTTTTTTCTCAATTTCCCTGGCTGCTTGCGTCTGCGTGTCACTTATCTACCGCATTTTTCTTTCATCTGTGTTCTCGATTTTTCTATCGAAGGGATGAAAACACCCCTCATTTTCCATGCACTTCACCTTCTATGTCTCCCAACCATCCACACCATCCATTCACTCAAAATTCCAATAATCTTAAAACATCAATTCCTCCAGCGAAAAACTCCCCATCACCTTTAACCCGTGGAAATTTTCTTCGAAAAATTTGCAACGGAACTCTACCGCAAAATATCAATATCCGGCTGTGTGTGCACCGATCAAAGCGCAGAAAACACCTCAGGTCAATTTTTTTTTTAGGCTTCCGTTCAATTTTGTTGGGCTTAATTCCATTCCTCGGTGTGCTGAGCAGAATATCAAATTCACCAGGTTCGAAACCAAAAACCATATTTGCAAATGGATTTCCTCGCTTTTACATATTAGTTTTGTGTTTGATGCATGTTGATTTTTTTGTTTTTGATAATTTTGGTTATCTGATTTGTAATCTTTGTTCTTCATTTTTATTAGATTTTTAGGGTTTTTTTTTGTTCTACTGAAATTACACATTTGGTTAAATTTTGTAAATTTCCCTTTGTCTCCAAATGGTGTGTTTCTATCTCAAGAGTCACAGGAGTCTAAAAGTTTCACCATTTTTTTATTAAAAAAAAAAACCAAAGTGTTGGCTGTAAAGAGAGTCAATTTATCAATTCTAATTGTTACTCCCTAATTGACTGCCCACTTTACCAATTTCAATTGTGTTTGCTATCTTTTCTTTGCTACCATTTAATCTCTTATTTTTAAATTTAAGTAAGATTTTTATTTCATTTTAAATTAATATAAAATGTTAAAATTTATAATAGGTTATAGTTTTATTAGCTTTTTTAAACCTTATGCAGGTTTTATAAATATGAAAACCATGACATATAGTGTTGTTCTAGCTTCTTGCCCAGATAATGTCTGTATTTATTTTGTTATTTCATTCTATAAAACCTCTACCTTTGATTCAATCAAGATAGTATCATTTTAATTTCTGTATTTATTTTGTTATTTCATTCTATATTGCAAGTATATTTCAGTAATAAAGAATGAGTATTTCAAGTTCTGTATTTTTGTTATTTTTTGTTTCTGAATTGTTCTCCAACATTGCAAGACCCATACTAGAAGGCGTTGATGGCAGAGAACGAGCAGAACAATATTACAGATTGCGTGAAGGCCAACTTGCTCTGAACTAAAACAACACAACTGCTCCGACGAGCATAGCAGGGTCCCAGCACGCGAAGAAATTCATTGTACCCCTCCCAAAAAGTCGAAATAATGAAGTATTAAAACTTAAGGAACCTAAAATAATAAAATATTAAACTTACTTTTCAAAACCGATGGCTACTCCTAGAAACCTAAAATAATAAAATATTAAACTTAGTTTTCAAACCCTAAACCCTAAAACAACACAATTGCTCCGACGAGCATAGGCATAGCAGAGTCCCAGCACGCAAAGAAATTCATTGTACCCTTCCCAAAAAGCCGAAATAATAAAGTATTAAAAGTTAGGGAACCTAAAATAATAAAATATTAAACTTACATTTCAAAACCGATGGCTACTCCTAGAAACCTAAACTAGTCAAATATAAAATTCTATGGACTACTTCCTTTTTCTTTTCTGTTTTTCCGTTGAATGGATAGCCATATATGCCACTCAAATATGAATAAACTGCGTACTCATTGTTCGATACAAAAACTGAAACAGTACCCTATATTATTTGGGCAGTGACTCTTCAGTAAGAGTTTTAAACTATTTACATGAATGCACACCGGTTTTCTCAACAAAACCTATCAAATCACCACTGGCAGAGCCAAGTTAAGGGCTGCCATGGACTGTAGTCTGGATAGCTTACGGTGAAAATTAAAAATTTACATATAATTTTAATTGATTTTCGAATGCATCTCACTAAATATTTAATTACTAATTCGAATTTTTTAAGTTTAACTATATATAATCAATCATATAATACAGTTTGCAAACCATCTATTTTTCTTACATTATTTTTCTCATCGCTTCTTGTACATGTGTACAAGTTTGGATTTGTTTAATTTTAACACGTATTTGTTTAATTACAAATTTTTTTGGCTCACCTTATGAATTTTTTTAAGTTAGTTGACACTATAAAAAATACAGTATGAAATATCTTTATTTATAAAGATTTAAATTTTTAAGTTAGCCTACCCGGTAAAAAATTCCTACCTCTGCCACTGCAAATCACGCTCAGTGGCCAACCAAATATCAATCTTCGTTTTCCCAAGAAAGAAATATTGCATCAGTTCCACGAAGTGGCACACTATGGCCCTTCTAGATTTGCAGAGGACGCAAAGCACATGGCCTTTGAATGAAGGGAGGCTTAATAAAACACATTATTTTTAATAAAAAATTGTTTTTTTATCTTTAACTGTTTCTATTTATTATACCTTTAAAAGTGAGTTTTCGTTAAAAAAAATAATTTAAACCTTCTTCGTTAGTTTTCCTTTAAATGAAATGGTAAGATTTGGAGCAGCCGAAGAAGTATAGAGAGGATCTAGAAGTCTTGTCACATTAATCAATTCATATCCGCACAAATAGCACTACCAGCCTACCATCCGTACTTAATTTTAAAGAAAATTTAATTAAAAAAATTTTAAAACTTTGAGTTTTAACGAAAAATATAAAAAAAAATATTGTAAGTGAATAATACCATGATTGACTTTTTAGAATAAAAATGTGATATTTCGTTAAAGTGAACATTACCAAAAAAAAATATGTTCAAATTTTCGTTCCATTTTTTGTGAAATAACCAAAGCATCTATGGCACCGGTTACAAAATTATTTTTGACCCCTAAGCTCGAGACAAGTTGTTTAACAACCATTTTACTGAAGAACAATCTTTTCACTGTACCACTGTATAATTAATCCTTGTATACAATGACACAGCCAGGTTTCGGTCGGACTACTTGTTTATTTCTTATTCATGTTCCTCTCCCACTGACTTTGTGGACCATTTACATTATTATTTGAATAAGAATGCATTATTAAAGCTTAAAAAACTAGTTAGATCGGTATCATAACATAATTAATTTACCAACCTGGTGTACCCCAAGCTTACAACATATTATGCCCAAAAAATAATTATTTAGTATTTGGTAAATTGGTACGTGCCAAAGAAAAAAGGGTGCTAGTAGATTAATTGGAATTTGATTAATAGTTTAGGGATATAATTGGATATATTGAATGATATATGGGGCAAGTGACTCTCTACTACAGTGATAGAGATAAGCGTTGTCCTAGCATCACAATGTAAGTTTAAATTTCGTCGGCTCTCTAATTTAACATCTAAAATAATAAATATATCGTTGGACAAAAAAAAATGATAAATGGGTTATAGGGATCATATATGGGTTGATAACCTAATGTCTTTGCCACACTGTAATATATTCTCTTTTAAGAAAGCAGAGCTGATAGATGTTTTTGGGGTGGGTGGGGGTATGTATATTTATATATGTGCCTCCTTTTAGAAAATTTGAATAATATTACGGATTTGAATTATCTCCTGAGCTAATGGAGAGAATTCTCCGGACCAATCATTTTGGGCCGTTGGATTTTTATTCAACGGTTATAATTATTATAATTTTAAAGTGACTCGCCTATTTGCAAGGATGGATCCACCTTGGGCTCAGGGGGCGGATGCCCCCCCTCAGTTAATTGGCAAAAAAAAGTCCATGCTTATAACATTAGTAAGGTGTATAACTTGTTTACTTGCTTGTGACATTAGTATTAACTCTTTCAATTGCAATTGCTAATGTTGAAAGAGTATTTTTGGTCATGAAATTTTTTAAGAATCGATTGAGAAATCGAATGGGAGATGAATACATAAATGATAACATGATTATTTTTATATAGCGAGATATTTAATGGTATTAGTAATGAAGTTATTATGCAATGCTTTCAAATCATGAACACGCGTCAAGGAATATTGTAATATTTTGTATGAAAAATCTTAAGGATTAATAAATAAGTATTTATTTAGCAAATTCTATATTTTTTTATTTTGTGACTTTGTTGTTTAACAATGCCCCCATCTATACAGATTTTTGGCTTCGTCCCTGCTTGTTTGTAACCGTTAGATAAAAATTCAACGGTCCACGATAATTGGTCAGGAGGATCCTCTCTATTAACTCAGGAGAGGATCCAAATCCTAATATTACAACTTGAACTACAGCTTGATTCGTTTTGTATGACTTTCAATTATTGATTCCTCACGATTCTTTTAAGAGTTTAGTCAAAAAGAGCAACTAGATTAAGTTTGACTCTGAATCGGAAATAAAAAACAAGCATATCATGCAACTTGACAGCCGTCGTTTGGAACTACAAGTTGAACTTAAATTATACTAAATGAAGAAGGAAGATTAGGATAATATTTGGAAATGACTTGGACGAAGTTCTTCGTCAACGACTGCGTACAAACAATTAATGGTTAAAGCAAGACTTGGACAAGTTCTTCGTCAACGACTATGTGCAAACCATGGTTAAACCATAATTGCTTATAAATTGAATCCGACACAATGTTCTCTTCCACATTGCCAATCATTTGCTTCCAAAGAAACCCCCTGATATCTTTCTAGCTTGTAAGTTCATCAATACATTATACATACTGCTACCAGTATTAGTTCATGCTTTCTTTCCCAAAGAAATAAATTGCTCTACCTGTTCATATATTCTTTCAATTTTTCAGGACAATCGGTCGGACGTAAACAGTGTACAATGATGCATGTCACGAATAATGAGTCCATCATTGAATTAAGGTTAGTTTCTCTCAAAAAGAAAGGAAATCGGCTCTGAAAAGTAATTCATAATTTTGATAAATGATTTCCTCACACTTTTATTCTCCTTTTTGCATATTTTTTGTTCTTCTGGGTCATCAAAGTTATGGCACGAATCGTGTTTTCCCCCCTTTCTGATTTGCATTTTCTTCTCAGCTGTATACCTTGCAATTCCAACAGATCTAACCTGCAACCTGGAGGAGCTTCGCCTAGTACAAAATTTAAAAGGCCAAAAGTGGATGATCTACCGTGGGACATAGTATTTGTAATTTCATGTGCGATTGCTGTGTCACTGGACCCTTTGTTCTTTTACATTCCATACATCAATGAAGAAAAAAAGTGCCTTGGAATGGACAAGACGCTGAGGAATGTAACTCTTGTTTTGCGACTGCTCACAGATACCATTTTCGTAGTGCATATTATTCATCAAATTCGTCAGGCCATTAAATCTGTCGACCCACATGAAATGGAAAATTCCGGTTGGGGATCGAAAGCTTTGGCAGTAGCCGGGAAGTTGTCGTGGCGCTCGATCGTTACTGACATTCTTTCTGTTCTTCCCATCCCACAGGTAAGACAATTAGAATTAAAGTTTGATCAATTTTTAGATGTTGTTATTGGAACTCCAGAAAAAGCGGTCTGCACTCCTCCAAGCTCTTATATTCACATGTTTAAAGTACAGAATGACTTTTTTTGGAGCGTCTAAACCCTAATAACAACTTCCTAATATTTTTTGTGAATTATATGATTAGCTTTTAAGTTTAACTGGCTTTGTTTGTTTGTTTGTTTTGCCCAGGTGCTTTTAGTAGTCGTTTTCTTCAAACTTACAGTATCTGAATATATGGTCAAAAGAAAGGTTGTAACTTGTTTCATTGTTGCCCAATATCTTCCGAGGATTTATCGAATTCGCCTATACTCTAACAACCTTTCACAAACTGGAATATGGGCCAAAGCTGCATTCAATTTTTTCCTTTACATCCTTGCAAGTCATGTAAGTTTCCTTCTCATTGTCAATTTATTTGTCTTTAAATTAACTTACGCCTACCTGTCATCCTACTCTCCTTTGCCATTTGACTAACTCGAGCGGTAATTCACTTGAGTCTTTAGTTTGGTAGAACTAACTATTGTTTGACTTAACCATATGTACTAATTAAGAATTTACTCTACATTTTACAATATATAATTAATTAGCTTCTTGTGTTTTAGGTACTTGGAGCTTTCTGGTATTTTTTTTCTTTGCAACAAGCGACATTATGTTGGTACGAGGCAATCAAAAACCATACTTACACGAGTACTTTTTACTGTGGCGATACTACCCCAGGAGATATTACATTATTACTACATAATTCTTGTCCCATAAATGTTTCTGAAAATACTCCACCGCCGTTTGATTTCGGAATATTTCTTGATTCTCTTCAAAAAACGGAGTCGTTGGATTTTTCGAGCAAGTTCTTCTACTCGTTTTGGTGGGGACTGCAAAATTTAAGGTTGGCCATTCATTGACAACGAATTATTATGCAAACATTTATCTTATTTTGTCACATTTCTTCATCATAATTTGAATAATTTGTTTTGCAGCAACCTTGGCACAAATCTGACAACAAGTACATATGTGTGGGAAAACTCGTTTGCAATTCTTATTTCTATCATTGGATTACTCCTATTTTTATATTTCATAGGAAATGTACAGGTTGGTATTAAATCTCTGGACTTATTTAGAAGTGTTTTTAAATTGACTAAAAGTGTAAAATGCTTTTGGATTCTAAAAAGCACTTGAAGTATGTGCTGCTTCACAAAATACTTCATGTTTTTTTTTTTTAGTATTCACTTGTTTTGTACTAAGATTGGTTCCAAAATCATTTTCATCAGTAGCTTTCCAGTCATTCTAAAAACACACACAAACGAGCCTCTATTATTTTTCCTTAAAATTTTCAATTATTTTCTTGATTCGGGTTTATTTTTCAATATGTAGTGCGTTAACAAGTATATCAGTTTTTTTTTTCCGTGTCTAAACAGACTTACCAATAACAAGTATTTGTTGTGTGACGTACGTACATACAGGCTTTTATGCAATCGGCAATTACAAAGTCGGAGGAGATAGGACGGAAGATGAAAGATGGACAAATAGAAGAGCGGATGAAGAACTATAATCTCCCAAAACATTTGAAAAGAAAGATCAGGAAAAACATAAAACAAAAACTGAAAGAAAACTTAGATGCTGATCTGGAGAATCTGTTCTCCATTCTTCCTCCGAACACCATGAAACCCCTAAAGCGTGTTCTCTTCATGGGTACCCTTAAGAAGGTATGTGCAACCTCAACCCCTCTTATATCTTTATGTGATCAATAATCTATATGATGCGATTAATTAGATATGATTAAGCTAATATGCATGTATGCATATAACATGTATAGGTGCCAATGCTCAAAGAAAAGGATGAAAAAGTGTTGGAAATGATCTGCGATTATCTGAGGCCAGAGATGTACGACGGGAATAAAATCGTTGTTCAAGGAGGACATCCTCTCGATAAGATGATCTTCATTACGGAAGGGTGTATAGATACTTATGTGGACGTTGAACAGAGTCGACACGGTGCTGGATCATCGTCGGGTTCCCAATCCTCGTCAGTGCCAACCAAAACGCTTGAAAACGGCGATTTCTACGGCGAAGAGCTTCTCAACTGGGCGCCATCTCGGTCGGAACCTCCTAAATCCCCCGAAACCGTTAAATGCCGTACAAAAGTCCAAGCTTTTGTTCTTATGGCCATTGACTTGAAAAGAATAGTCTCCAAATGCGGATTGTTGTGGCGAAACAACATGAACCACAGCAACAACAACAACAATAATATTAACGTTACTGATCCTGAACAGCCCTTAATGAGTGGCATCGAGAGCTCTACAGCCTCGACGCGAGGAATCCGGTATCACAAACCTGCTGTGCGCCCCCATTAGTCCTCATGCACGTCCCTCGTCCATGTACCTTATGAACAACAGTTCACGATTGTAGTTGCGGATTTGTAGTGTTCTCTTTCTCCTGTTTGGTCAACGTGGCATGTCCGAATACTCCCATGGCATTGTTTAATGGGAGGAACAGAAAGGTCTCATATCGCCCATTGGGCCTGGTTTAAACATACAGATTACCAAAAAGTGGGTTTCGCAGTAAGTTGGCTCATTGGGCTCATAAGTAAATAGCTTTTGTTTTGATAGAAGGCACTGAACGCTTAATCTACCATAATCCTAGTTAAATTTCCACACACCTGTTACAACTTGGGCTAACCCTAAACGTAAATCCGGAAAGTTATTGTTATTAGCACACTAAAATAGTATGATAATTGAAATTTTGAGTATAAGCATAAACCATAATTTAAAGTCGGATTCCTAATTATTTGACCACCATAGTAAAATTTCCAATAACATATTGTCAAATGTCTATATTATCCACAATTATTGAAATCCCACCAATGCCTCTTAAGGGAAGAGCTCACGAACCCACCCCATCTTCACTTGACAAATTACCTATTTCCTAGTTTTCCATCTGCTACTCAAGCAACCGTTGTCGCTACTAATAACTACTTCTCGCCAATTTGTCTTGCCGGTGTTGAAGATTCATGTAGTGCACTCACCTCCCTCCTCAAGAAAGGAGGCAACGCAAAGGCAGCTGAGTGCATCTGCCAAACAAACAACGCTATTATTTTGCTTTACAAGTATATCTAAATCTAAAGCAAACGAAAAGGATGCAAATCCAGCAGATTGCTATGTAAGCTGAATCAGAAAATGACTCCTACCTCGGAGTTATAGAACTTGAGTTCTCTTAAGAGAGCTCCTTCTAACTTCTCGATAGAATTGACGGGGTTTTTGAAATCAACGGGAGGCCCCGCTGTTGAGCACAACAGAAAACCTATCACACCACTGCATGACAAGTAATCTCACAATTAAGAATGATTTCATTATATCCACCTGGTCTTAAGAAGGATCGGATAAGCAAGTGTTTAGTCTATACAACTTCACACGGAAGCTCAAGATTTCTTTTCTATGCTAATAACTTAAAAATATATGTAAAGGTTGAGAGCTAGAGAGTAGATTAATGCAAGGAAAGGAAACTACAGCGTTACCTTGGATACGTAGGAACACTCGCCCAAGCATATTCGACAGACCCCTTGAATGTTTGATGGCAAACAGAGATCAGATCTTGAATAAGATGTGTATGGAGCCACATGCTCTCTGCCATGTTACAGAGAACACCACCAGGCCGTAATGCTCTAGCTATTGTCTCAAAAAATGGCTTCTCTACAAGCTCTTGGGCGGGACCTGCATCCAAAGGTAACCGTATGTTTAAGCACTAGATTTAGAAATTGTATCATGACAGGTCTTTATATTGCATATCGACATCAAGCAAAGGAGATAAGGAGGAGGGGGGCACAGAAGTGCACGGCAAAACTATTGTAAAAATAAAAAAACATACCAACAGGGTCTGACGAATCAACAATTACAGCATCATACTTCCCTTCAGGTGCAAGCCTTAAGAATTCAGCAGCTGTTATGGATTAAAAATGAGATATAATCCAAATACAAAGTCAATTTGACATTAACAATTTAATCAACAAATAGTAAGTATTAAACCTACCATCAGCGATGTGAAGGTGGACGCGAGGGTCCTGAAATCCAACAGCTAACTGAGGAAAATACTTCTTGGACACCTGCAAAAAGCCAAACAAAAGAAATTAGTTAGTCATCTCATATTCTTAACTTAAATTACATGGAGGACATTACACCGCTTACATCAATAACCATCTTATCTATCTCACATATATCAATATGCTCAACAGAAGGATGTCGAGAAACCTCCCTAAGAACCCCACCATCACCACCGCCAACCACCAGAACCTGCACAAAAAATCATATAACACTTAGCACTGTAGGCGATATCAGAAAAAGAAAACAAAAACAAATATATGAAGGCAAAATGCTTCTCATTTCCAGCACAAAAGTAAATCAAACTGCAATCACCAGGCTGTAACCAAGTCAAATTATTATAAGGATGTGGGTTTTGAATTCATACTAACACCATTTCACATTCGATGCCCTATTCTTTGCCGAACAAGGAAACTGGTTCACAGAGCAAATGGTCATCTACAGGATAACTGCTGCCAAATCCACTCGCAGAGGGACAGAGTAATACCATTGTGCAGATATGGCTACAAAATCATTGCATCCAAGTCCAGCCAATATGAGGTAGATAACTACAATTTTATGAGCTAAACACTATATCTGATGCCTGGCTCGTAAGTCGTAACTAACAAGGGATCCCAAAATGTATAGATAGCCTTTACAATTCATAGTAAGGTCAGCAAGATGACCATGAGCTCATCTATTCGGGTTCAGCTGACCAGCTTCCCATACAATACCCACTGAAACTACTGAGTAACACCAGAACATACAAAAGAAAAGTGCATGAAGAACATTCAAACTCTATTCAAATCCCATATAAAGTATTTTACTTTTGGAAATAAACGCTAAAAATTGATCTTAATCTAGTTATACGATCTATTCTCATGGTCATGGGTGATTGTTTGATCAAGAGATTCAGACTTTAAACACGCACAACAAAAAACACAAGGGATGGATCATGTAAAATTACTGTCTTGGGGGAGGGAATTGAACAAAGAGGTAGATGTGCTATCATCTCCTGGTATGCACATTCATCTTTCTCACTCAGCTGGACAAGACCATCAAGAACAAGCACTTTTCCATATATTGAGGACTGCATAAAAAGGAATTCATGTCATAAATAAGAATAAAAGAAGGAACACAAGGTAGATAAACAACCAAATTCAACTGTCCAACAAAAAAATGACAAACCTCAAACACCAAAATCTCTTGGAACTCTGATTTTCCCCTATATAGAATATTTTCTACTTTCAGTGAACGAGCTTCACCTGAAAAAAAAATAATAATAATAATAACAAAAATGAAAACCATCAAACACAAGTAGATGCATAGAAACTATTTCAAGTTAGAGGTGCGAAATTTCAAAAAGGAGTATTTTTATTAGAAGCGAAAAAGTTTAAAGAAGCAGTACTTTAAATAGTGAGAAAAATAAAGAAGAAGAAAACAATTACCAAAAGCTTCAACAAGTTACCATATGAAATTCAGACCATGGATTTGCCAATACAAGATATCGATGAAGCAAAAAAAGCTACTCCGCTCCTTTTATCTTTCCTCATTACATGAAAACATTGTAAATTTGACAAAGGGTTCCTCTAATGGACAAGTTTTCCTAGAGTAATACTGATAATGAAAGATCACAAAATAAGCAAGAGATCGTGACCAGCAATAAAACGTAGCAACCTCAGTCAAGAACACAAGAAAGGGATCTTGATCCAGACATCAAAAATGAAACATGCATTGCGTGGTATATAAGAAACTACAATTACAACAACAACAACAAAGCCTTTTCCCACTAAGTGGGGTCGGCTATATGAATCCTAGAACGCCATTGTGCTCGGTCCTGTGTCATGTCGTTCGTTAAATCCAAATACTCTAAGTCTTTTCTTAGAGTCTCTTCCCAAGTCTTCCTAGGTCTCCCTCTACCCCTTCGGCCCTGAGCTTCTGTCCCGTAGTCGCCTCTTCTAACCGGGGCGTTAGTAGGCCTTCGTTGCACATGTCCAAACCACCGTAACCGATTTTCTCTCATCTTTCCTTCAATTTCGGCTACTCCTACTTTAACTCGAATCTCCTCATTCCTAATCTTATCCCTTCTTGTGTGCCCACACATCCAACGAAGCATTCTCATCTCTGTTACACCCATTTTATGTACATGTTGGTGCTTCACCGCCCAACATTCCGTACCATACAACAACGCTGGCCTTATTGCCGTCCTATAAAATTTTCCCTTGAGCTTTAGTGGCATACGACGATCACACAACACGCCAGATGCACTCTTCCACTTCATCCATCCAGCTTGTATTCTATGGTTAAGGTCTCCATCTAAATCTCCGTTCTTTTGCAGAATAGATCCTAGGTAACGAAAGCGGTCGCTCTTTGGTATTTCCTGGTCGCCGATCCTCACCCCTGACTCGATTGGACCTCCAGTTGCATTGAACTTGCACTCCATATATTCTGTCTTTGACCGACTTAGGCGAAGACCCTTAGATTCCAACACTTCTCTCCAAAGGTTAAGCTTTGCATTTACCCCTTCCTGAGTTTCATCTATCAACACTATATCATCTGCGAAAAGCATACACCAAGGAATATCATCTTGAATATGTCCCGTTAACTCATCCATTACCAATGCAAAAAGGTAAGGACTTAAAGATGAGCCTTGATGTAACCCTACAGTTATGGGGAAGCTTTCGGTTTGTCCTTCATGGGTTCTTACGGCCGTCTCTGCTCCATCATACATATCCTTTATAGCTTGGATATATGCTACTCGTACTCCTTTCTTCTCTAAAATCCTCCAAAGAATGTCTCTTGGAACCCTATCATATGCTTTTTCCAAATCTATAAAGACCATGTGTAAATCCTTTTGCATATCTCTATATTTTTCCATCAATCTTCGTAAGAGATAGATTGCTTCCATGGTTGAGCGCCCTGGCATGAACCCGAATTGGTTGTCCGAGATCCGTGTTTCTTGCCTTAGTCTATGCTCAATGACTCTCTCCCAGAGCTTCATTGTGTGACTCATTAGCTTAATACCCCTATAGTTCATGCAATTTTGTATGTCGCCCTTATTCTTGTAGATAGGCACCAAAGTGCTCTTTCGCCACTCATTTGGCATCTTCTTCGTTTTCAAAATCCTATTAAAAAGGTCAGTGAGCCAAGCAATACCAGTCTCTCCCAAGACTTTCCACACTTCGATCGGTATATCATCTGGGCCCACTGCTTTTCTCTGCTTCATCTTCTTTAGGGCTACAGCCACTTCTTCCTTCCTAATTCGACGGTAAAAGGAGTAGTTTCTACACTCCTCTGAGTTACCCAACTCTCCCAAAGAAGTACTCCTTTCATGTCCTTCGTTGAAAAGATTATGAAAATAACCTCTCCATCTATCTTTGACCGCCTTCTCCGTAGCAAGAACTTTTCCATCCTCATCCTTGATGCACCTCACTTGGTTTAGGTCTCTTGTCTTCCTTTCCCTTGCTCTAGCTAGTTTATAGACATCCAACTCTCCTTCTTTGGTATCTAGTCGTTTATACATCTCGTCAAAAGCCGCTAGCTTAGCTTCTCTCACAGCCTTTTTCGCCTCCTGCTTCGCTATTCTATACCTTTCACCGTTTGCATCAGACCTATCCTTGTATAAGGCTTTACAACATTCCTTCTTAGCCTTAACCTTTGATTGTACCTCCTCATTCCACCACCAAGATTCCTTTTGATGTGAAGCAAAGCCCTTGGACTCTCCTAGTACCCCTTTTGCTACCTTTCGGATACAACTAGCCATGGAATCCCACATTTGGCTAGCTTCTCCCTCTCTATCCCACACACATTGGGTGACTACCTTCTCTTTGAAAATAGCTTGTTTTTCTCCTTTTAGGTTCCACCATCTAGTCCTTGGGCTCTTCACGATCTTGTTCTTTTTTCTCCCTCTTTTGATATGTACATCCATCACCAACAAGCGATGTTGAGTAGCCAAGCTCTCTCCCGGTATAACTTTGCAATCCTTACAAGTTATACGATCCCCCTTCCTCATTAGAAGAAAATCTATTTGTGATTTTGACAACCCGCTCTTGTAGGTGATCACATGTTCTTCTCTCTTCTTGAAGAAGGTGTTGGCTAAGAAGAGATCATATGCCATCGCAAAGTCCAAGATGGCCTCCCCCTCCTCGTTTCTCTCCCCAAAGCCATGGCCACCATGAAAACCCCCATAGTTACCTGTCTCCTTGCCCACGTGTCCGTTTAGATCTCCTCCTATAAATACCTTCTCCGTCTGAGCGATTCCTTGCACCAAATCTCCAAGGTCTTCCCAAAATTTCTCCTTCAAACTCGTGTCCAACCCTACTTGGGGTGCGTACGCACTAATCACATTGATGAGTTCTTGTCCTATTGCAATCTTGATTGCCATAATTCTATCTCCTACCCTTTTGACATCTACAACATCTTGTGTCAAGGTCTTGTCCACGATAATGCCAACCCCATTTCTCATCCTATTTGTGCCCGAATACCAAAGTTTAAAACCTGAGTTTTCTAGGTCCTTTGCTTTAAGACCAACCCACTTAGTTTCTTGTAGGCACATAATATTTATCCTTCTCCTCACCATAGCTTCCACTACTTCCATAGATTTTCCCGTTAAGGTCCCTATATTCCACGTTCCTAAACGCATTCTACTCTCTTGGACTCCCCCCTCCTGTCCTAGCTTCTTCACCCTCCCCCGTCTCATACGATCAAAGTACTTCTTTTGCTTGTCCGGCATAGAGTTGATGGGAGCAGGTGCTTCCAAACAACTTTGAGTGGAGTCGTTCGAAAAGAAGTTTCTATGGCCCCCTTGCTCATTTAACACTGTATCCGGGCGCCGATGGAGATACAGCGACCCTTGCTCATTTATCACTGTGCTCGGGCCACACAGCGCGCCACTTACGGGTGACGCCCTAGCTTTAGCGCAATTTCGTTTAGGATTCATTTTCATAGGGATTCGACGTAGCTTTGGAGTGCCGGCTGTCGACTACCTGACGCCCTCCCCCTCCTCCTTTATCCGGGCTTGGGACCGGCAATGTAAGATAAACTTACACAGGCGGAGTTATATAAGAAACTACAATTGCGAACATGAAATGCGTGGATGCGTACAAGCACATACCTGGCCACATCGGGTTGTTGAAATAAAGCTTTTTACAAGCCTTCTCTGCAATCACAAAAAATAAAAGAAAATTTCAAATTATTTACAAACAACCAACAAGAAGTCCATTTACAAATGTGAAAAATCATATAGATAATGACCAGAGCGAGACTGGGATTCTGAGAACCACCCAGAAACAACATTAGAATGACATTTTGCCTCGGGCTCAGGGATAGAAGCCCTAGCCTTCAAGCAACAAGAAGGGATGGCCTTCTCCGAACCATTCCCGTTACTCGCCTTCCCATCCATAGTCTTCTGGCATTCCAAACCTCTTCCTGCGCCTCCCTCCATATATTATCTTTTTCTTATCCGTCTCCAGTCTCTAACAATCAATACATGCTCATAAGTAACATATAGCGGAAAAAATACATTCGCAATGAAAACCATCTTCAAGAATTAAAAAAGATTCTTCTGTCACAGCACAAACGCACTCATGTTGGACAAAGTTAAAGCATCTGTCTTAAACAATCAGATTAAAACAAACAATGTTAAAACATATGGCATACCAGCAGAACTATCACAAAAACTATTCCAAGCAAAAGGGTTTAAGCTAAAGCCTCCGGAATTAAAAAGATGCAAAGTTTGAAACTTTTTGTTTAAGTAAGCTTGATTTGCACATAGAATCTTCCTATTAAAGCAGTAAGGATTTGATTTAAATCAACATCCACAATCAATGCAAGATCTTTTCCAGGCTAAATCACATCACAAAATTCACAACACAAGCTATTAATCTACTAATTAAATCATGAATTTCTATCACACACCACCACAAAGAATGAAAGAATCATCCGAAGCTATTTAATTTATGTACTGGGTCCCAAATAATTTTTTTATTACTGCGAAGCCTCGGCAGAAAATGAAAGTAATGCGTTCTAGATTCATACAGCCGACTCCAGACTCTATTGTATTATAAAGAAACTAAATTCCTGAATTGTACCAAACCAGTTCCAGCATTACCTCATCAACAACTACAACAATTTATTATTTTTAAATTTTCCAGTCAAACGCCGCAGAGTAAAGTCCTAACCAACGTCAGACCTAACACCGAATAAAAAAAGTATTACACACCCGGAGAATCCCAAAAACACTTCAGAAATCAGGTCCTCTGTACCAACAAGAACCAAAAGCAAAAGATGGGAAATTTAAAAATAAATGAATTAAATTGATATATTCATGGTTGTTTTTTCTCCTGAAATTCTGTTTGGCTGCTGAGAAACCTTTCGAGCAAAAGGAAAAAAAGGGCATACGTTTCATTTGCTTCAGCAATTAACAGAAAGTAAAAGTTTTTTTCGATTTTCTCGGCCACAACTTTCCCGGGAAACAAACAAAAGCCTAGGGTTTTAAGCCATTAGCAAAAGAGGGTTCCCAAAAGCCAAGCCCGAGAGGGTGAGAATATCACTCTGTTTCTACAAAATTAGGAAAACTAATTAAAAAAATGGGAAAATTAAGATCAAAAGAAACCCACATTTTTCTACAAAACTTGCAGAGCGGCAGAGATTAAATAGAAAGAATGAGGGAACGTACAGCAGGTCGTTGAGATGTAGAGAGAGAAGCAGAAACCAGAGATATATATTTGGAGAGAGAGAGTGGGAGAACGAGAAGGGTTTTGTCTTGCCTGGCGTTGAGCGGGAAACGAAAATTAGCACGAACTGTTTTTATAGCCACACTCGCACTCTCCCTCTCTCTCTCTCTCAGAAGTCTGTGGATAAATCTTTGCTCTGCCTCTCTCTGCTTCTCTCTGCTAACTTCGGTGTGCACGAGGACGCCGACACAGACCAGGTATTTATACTACTTTTTCTTTATTATTCTTTAAAATTTATTATTTTTATTTTTTGAATGTGGTACGTAAAGAACTTCAAATTCAAAAAAAATGTGTTCGAATTATAATCATAAGGTTTTTTATTTATGATCAAAATTGTTCATATTATAAATTATTTCGTAATGAAGAATAAAAAATAAAATTATTTAGTTGATTTATTATAGCTAATACATAAACAGTTCGTAATGCTTCTAGAAATTTTATTCTTATGTTTTAAACAGTTCAACCACCAAATTGACTAGTTTTAATTGATTTTTTACAAATGCTATCTGTATCGAGCTATATATAATATGAACAGTTTTTATCATAAGAGAAATGCCTACTCTTCGAGTAGCCAAATAATATTCGTACAAAAATATGATCTCTCTAATATTTTCAATTTTATAATACAAATCTAACAATTCAAATCAATTATTATTAAACTTACCACTTCAAGATCATAAAATCGAAAATCGTATCTTCATCAATTTGTATCAGATAAACAAAGAGTCCATTTATAAGAATCTTAATCATCGTTTTTGGCCTCTCAATCTTGACTAGGGACCTTATTCCTTTGTAAGGTTTGTTTAACTTTTCAGAGTATACATGCAACTTTCTAACATGTGACATTTCTTCAAATCCTCTCAATTTAACCTTCAACAAGTTCAGCTTAGTTTCAACTTTCAAGTCCTATTTCTTACGCGGTCGGTGTGAGGAGTGAAAAAGTCAAATTCGGGTTTGAACATACTACCAAATCCACACGAAATCCTTCTTTTATCATGTGGTTCTGGTGTCGACTGAAGGAAATTATTTAATATAGAGATCGGAGTGAGTTTTACTAACAAAATTAAATCGTGATCAATTTAGTAGATGGAGTTTCACCTCAGTAGCGAAAGATAATATTGTTTAATACATTTTGATACAGGTTCGATACTTTTGATTTTCTTCTCCTTTAACATTTAATAATTTAACTCGCTAAATATCAAAAGAAAAAGAAAAAATTCATACAAAAGGATGTCCAAATAAATGTAATTAATTTTTGTTGCGATCTTTAAAAGACGATTAAGAACTAAATAATTTCGACTACAAAGTTTGTGTACTGAAAAACATTGGTGGCAATTAGTTGAACAACAATCACAGTTATATAATGAAGCAAAAATTGCATATATGAGAAATGTTAAAGAGACTCTCTTAAAAATGGGACTCTTGATGAACTCTCTACAACTTCATGTTTTTTGCACAATGTTGACATAAAAATTAACGTTAAACTGTAAGTTAATAGAGAGTTCATAGAGGGTAATCTTCTTTGCATTTCTCTTGCATTTATATTTTGGCACTTCATAGCCATTTTATCCAATTTTATAGTAACAACAGAGAGGGAAAATAGGTCAAATCGTGATTCTCATTACTCACAAATGGTTAAATTTTGTGCGCTAATCCTCATTTGATTAGCCAATGATGTTAATGGTTCATTGACTAATCACGTTTTTCCTCTCGTGGAATGTCATAATCTTATCTTACCCACACCTAATTTTCTCAATTTTTTTAGTGATAAATCATAAAACTGTACATTTATTTTTTAAATCAAAACAATACTTATAGGGTAAAACCGTAAAAGACATTGGTGGACAACATGTTGCTTTTTATAATTCGCTATGTTTGGTCTTCTTTTCCTCTAATTTGACAAAGTGCTTCGTCACACCACAAGTTGTTCAATCGTGTGCGTGTTGCATAATAACAAAAATCTTGATCATCTGCCCTCTTATTAGTTAGAAGTTAGATTGAATGGTAGTTAACAATTTTTTTTATACACAATTAGGATTTCTTTATGCATGGCGTCAATCTTTCTTAAAGAGATAAGTGTTGAGCAAATCTCATTATTGACATTGTTGGTGGTTTTAAGGTTTAAAACCATCACTTTAGAGCTTTGATATTGGTTTTCTACATATTAGACTGGTTAATCACCTCAGGTAATAAAGGCTCGTTTGATAACCATTTCGTTTTTAATTTTTAATTTTCACTTTTTAGAAAACTGAAAATTGAAACCTTGCTTTAGTAACTAATTTCATTTTTCTAATTTCAAAAAAAAAAAATAAAATAAAAACTAAAACCGAAAAGTGAAAAACTCAAGGCCAAATTTTGAAAACTCAAGAAATAGTGAAACTGAAGACGACATAATTATCAAGCGGCCCTAAGTAGATGAGATGAGATTTCCTGCACCCATATTTGGCTGTGGCCCCTCTGTGTCTTTATTTTTTGGACTAAACATAATTAATGTTAACTTGACAATAATTAAAATAATAAAAAATAAATCAAATCCTCAACCAAAAATCAAAGATACAGAGAGGCCACAGCCAAATATGGATGTAGGAAATCTCATCTCCTAAGTAGATTAGCATCGAACAACATTGAGTTTTTTTTTTTTTTTGACAAACGATATTATCTACACTAAGGGAGAGAGGAGTGGGCTTAGCCCACAATAAACTAGCAATAATGTGATTCAATTGCACCTTTGGCGAAAATCAAACTTAAAATCTTACTTACAAATGAAAATAAATATCACATAGATCGTAATATTAATTGGCTTGAGCAACATTGAGTTGAAAATGTAGTTTTATCCGCACCTTATATATTTATTGCGGATAATATGTATTTTATGTATGTGCATAATTTACCTATACATAAACATGTGGTTCATGCTGAACATTATCGTTCGAGTTGGAAACATCGAGAGAGATATTTCTCCATTCAATCTTCCATCGTGTATGTTGTCCACGTGAATCTCTAAACACGATCACAGACGTTAAATTTGTCGGCACTGAGGATTCTAGCTAGCTTTTGATTCATCCATTCTTGTCTCGCTATACTGTTGGTTCCTTCAATCAGTGCCTAAAATCAAAAGGAAACCAACAACGTACGGACTTCAGCATTTATATTAATAGAGGACAGCATTGTTTTTGCATGCATGTGAAACTTGTCACAGACTTCACAGTTTATAGTAATAGTTTGTGCACTGCTAAATATGTACATCTAACTGGGTACTCACCGAGCAAGAGGCATTTTTCCATTCCTAAATTGAATCAATTATCAAATATTTTGAGCAACTCACCTTAATTAACGGTAGTTTTACTTCTATCTTCGGGTTTAGGGTATACCAAGATTTATTGTTTTTGGTAGCAAAAATAATGTATGATAACCTGATGGGTACATTTTTGTTCGTCATGGTCAAGTAATTGTAATGCTCACCATCAAGAGTGGAGCTACCTTGGGCCTAGGGGGCGGATGCCCCAACTCATTTTTGGTGAAAAAATGTACTTTTCCAGTTGCTTGTGACATTAGCGTAAACTTTTCTATGTGCTACTATATATTATCGTTGAAAGAGTATTTCAACAGTGAAATTTCTGAAGATCAATTGAGAAATTGGATGGGAAATCAATGGATGAAAGATAACATAGTTATTTTTATAAAGAAAGATATTTGAAGGCAATGCTTTCAAAATATAAAACGCGTCGAAAAATGTTGTAATATGTTGTATGAAAAACCTTACAGATTAATATATATATATATATATATATATATATATATAAAAGTGTTTCTTTTAGTACATTCTTATACTTTTTAATTTGTGAGTGTTGTTTGAGGATGCCCCATCCATGTAGATCTCTTGCTTCATCCCTACTCACCAACCTACTTATTACCATTTGATGAGTTTAAGTTTTGAAATTTGTGTCGATCCACTACATGGATCTCAAAATTTAAACTCATCTAGTAATAATAAATAAGATAGGGAGCATCACCATCACTTGAAGGTGATAAGTAATAATAAAGTAATTAGATATACACACAACTCCTTAATTGACAAATAATTAACGGGCATTTTGTATTGTTCCAATGGCATCCTCTAACAATGAACTCACTATACAGCTAGAAGGGAACCTGAATTCCACCGATGTCCGCCAAGGCATTACCGTAGCTGGCTTTCTTGTCACCGAGAAGGAATCCACCTTAAATGGGGTTAAAAGTGCCCTCCAAAGGGAGTGGAGGAAAATTGTGCATAGCAATGATGTTAGAGTAGCCTGGGCAAAGCCCAACGTTTACGCAATCACAGTGGCTACCAAGGATGTTGCCCAGAGGCTGATGGATTGGGGTCATTGGTATGTCCATGATGAAGTTTTTTCAGTACATGAGTGGCCGAGTCACTGCTCTCTTGATGACATTAATCTATACGTTGCTACATTCTGGATCCAAGCATATGGAATTCCTCTCTATCAGATAATCAGCTCCAATGCAAGTATCATTGCTGATCGCATTGGAAAAATGATCAAGGTTGAGGACCCTTGTAGCACTGGAACAAGGGGTTCCTGAGAATGAGGGTCCAGATAAACACTACCCGACCTCTACCTATGGGTTTCAATTTACCTATTGCAAGCAAAGAGAAACTATGGGTTCGTTTCAAATATGAGGGTTTTAAAAAAATTCTGCTACCCGTGTGGGAGACTTGGTCACACCAACAAGATAGGGCAACCTTGCTGTTATCCTCAGTGCCTTGCGATAGTCAAGGAAGGCAGGAAGTATAATAAAGAGCTTTGCACATATGGGATAAAGGGGCCTGCATCTCTATTCTCCACCAAGCCTGCCACTCATCCCGGAAATAAATTTGGAGATACCCTCCTATTTTGATCCTGGGAAGTACCTTGAGTTCCCTTTAATATGGGGGAGATCAAAGCGTGAAGCCCTTTACTATGCAAAGGAGCGAATCCTCAATCGCATTCAGAATTGGAAGTCAAAGTCTTTGACTATGGCTAGCAGAGAAACTTTGAAATCTGTAACTATTGTTGTGCCTTGTTACTCTATGTCTTGCTTCAAATTTCCCAAGGTGACGTGCAACTCTATCAATGGTTCTTTGAGTAATTTTTGGTGGGGAGAAAGTGAAATTGGAAGTTGTATTGGAAATCCTAGAAGAATCTTTGTGAATCCAAAGACAAGTTTGGAGGTTGGTGGATAATCCGAATGCTTTGTGGGTGCCTGTTCTAAAGGCACGATACTTTCCACGATGCGATATATTCACTGCTAGCTACTAGAGGTTCTCGTCCGTCATGGGCATAGACCAGCCTCCTCAAAGGTAGAAATGTTATCATGAGGAGTGTTAAATGGCAAGTAGGTGACGAAACAAAGATTCGTATTTGGAATGATAATTGGCTCCCTACGCTTAGCTCTACTTGCTTAAGGCCAACAAGGATTGAACCTGGGCCATTACCAACCATGGATTCCATTTTAATCGATGTAGAGTCGATGTCTTGGAAGCTTGAGTCGATCACACACATCATATCCTCCTCTAATTTGAAGCATATCTCATCTACTCCTCTATGCCATTTGGATAAAGATGATAGGCTTATGTGGCCTTGGAATAAAGATGGGGGTTACTCTGTTAAGAGTGGTTATTGGTGGGCTATGGATCATAATATGCTTGATGTCACCTCTTTATCTCACTCTTCGCACCAAATTGACCCAATGGCCTGGAAGTTAATTTGGAAGCTTAAGATGGTCCTAAAAATTAACAACTTACTCTAGAGAGCTGTTTTAAATTGTATTCCTACAAAGCTGAACTATTTTAAATTGTATTCCTACAAAGCTGAACTATTTTAAATTGTATTCCTACAAAGCTGAATTTATTTCGTTACCACATTATTCCGAATCCAATATAGCTCTTTTGCCAGGAATATGAGGAGTCCATTGAACACATTTTGCTTCTTTGCCCTTGGGTTCAATATGTTTGGTTTGGCTTTAATGTTATTGTCCCAATGGACAAGCTATCACTACTTTCGATCAATGGTTACAGACTATGGATCAGAGGCAATATGATACATCTTCACAGAAGACATGCTTATACAAATTGGAGTTATTTGCTGGGAGATTTGGAAAGGGATGTGCCATGCTTGCTTCGACCACACCCGTCCAAATCCTATTAGTGTGATTACCAAAAGCAAGCTTTTGTTTGGTGATATTTTTGTAAGTGTGTCTTTCCTACGCCATGCCTCCTTATTTGAATCACCATAACCTTCCCTCAATTGGTTAGCTCCCACATCTCTTTTTTATAAAGTGAATGCGGACGGGGCTTGGACCACTTCTTTCCATGCTGGGGTTAGAATTATTATTCATGATTCAATGGGTTTGATAGTGGGAGGAGAAGCAAAGTTTTTATTACGTTCTACTGTTGAAGAGATTGATGCGGAGGCTGTTTTGGCAAGAATGTTGTTAGCTTGGGAACATCAACTACAACAAGTCATTATTAAGAGCGACTTAAAATCAGTTATCAATGTTATCATTAATCGTCATTACAAAGGATCATGGCGCATTTTCCTGATAATTGCTACCATTCGCCATTTAGCTACTCACTTCTCCAATGTCTAATGGAGATTGACTTCATGGTCCTCAAATCAAGCAGCGCATTTTGCTGTTAAACTAGCCAACTCGAGGGTGAACACTTGTAGATGGGCAGCAACGCCCTCTCCCTCTTTGGTGATGGTTCTTTCATATGACGGCTTACCTTGCCCTCCTATTATGGATGATTAAGGCCGGTGAAGATCCTCCACCCTCTTCTCCTTTTGGTTGCCATTTATGGCTTTTGGGAATACCTCATTTTCTGGCTAGGTTTCTTGTATTCCATGTATGCTAAGGTTGTACTTTTCATCTCCTTGCTGGGAGTGGAGCTTTTGCATTTGTGGCTCCTCTATTTTAGGGCTGGTTTGGTATTTATGTGCTTTGAAAAAAAAACTGTTTCTACTGTGCTGTGAGAATAAGCAGTTGTAAAATAAAGCAGTATAATGTTTGGCAAACTTTTCTGTAAAAGTGATTTTGGAATTTAAAAAAAAAAGCAGTATAATAGTGTTTGGTAAACTTTTATGTAAAATAGCTGTGACTGTGTGAAATGACCAAAAAATGTATAATACTAGATATACCATTAATTTAATTTCTTAACAAATAAAGATGAATTACTAAATATCATTTATTTTTAAAATAAAAATATTTATAAATTTTATCTTAAATATCTATAATTAAGAAATTAAAAAAAATTAATAACTCTCTCTCTCTCATCTTCTTCGTTCTTTGTTTCCCTCCTTTATCCCCTTCACGCTGCAACAATAGCCAAGGCGCAGCCGTCACGAACAACCCTCCATTTCCAAGGCGCTACTACATTTGCTCGTCCGTCATCACCTTCACGAACAATCCTCCATTTCCATTTCCAATCCCATCATCTTCTTCTGGGTTCTGCAAATTTTGGTGGATTATTTGATGTTGCTGCTGCCATTCCCTCATCATCCTTCCCAGAATTTGCAAAAGGTTGCGAGAGAGAGAGAGAGAGGTAGAAAAGGAGGGCATAACTGATGATAGAGAGAAAGAAGGTAGGATTGAACATTTGAAAAGTTCTTTTATTTTTTATTATTCACCCGTGTTTTACCAAAATAAGCTATTTTGTTGAAGCTGCCATTTCCAACTTCTGATTTTCAGCTTTTTTTCACCCACAACTTTGAAAAAAAAGTTAATTTAAAGTGTTTACCAAACACTTAAAATGCTCCAACTTTTGTGCATACCCACTTTTTTTCAAAGTTAAGCTAAGGCCAAACCAAGGCTTGCTCCTCCTTGTTAATGAAGTCCTGCTTTACCAAAAAAAACATTAGTAGTTTTTTCCTCGCTTCTCTTATAGTGGGTGCTACTGCTAAGACCATCTCCAATGGTTGGGCTAAAAGCCAAATATTTTAGCCCGAAAAATTTAGCTTTTAGCTCAAAAACAGTTTTTCTACTCCAACCGTTTCAAGCCTAAAATTTTAGCCCGGGATTATTAAAGAATAAACTTAGGCTTTTTTTTCTTAAATTAATTTTTTTTAAATAAATATGTAGATTATCGTAAATTAATTTCATGAACATTTTAATAATTTTTTTTTAATTCCGATAAATATTTTCACTCGGTTCGGTGGAGCCCACACCGGTTTCTGGACTAAATTCTGGAATGAATCTGACCTTGGTTTAGCATTTAACATTTAACCCGAATTTTTCCTTTGCATTGGAGTGAGTTTGAGATATAATTTGACTTTTAGCCCACCATTAGAGATGGTCTAAGGGTATATATATAATATAAACCAAAAACAAAGAAACTCCTTGTGCTTTTTACTTTGGTACGTACTACAGGACCATTCGTTTGAGGTGGAAAGACACCAGGGTTTCATTAAAAAAACAAGGGAAAAAAAACACTAAAAATGGTGGTGCCCGGTTGTTTGTTATATAAAGTATTTCTGTCAAATTTTTACTGGTCTCTTTCACAATCAATTCCGATTCGGACACACGTTTTTCTTTTTGAAATATGTCCTTGTCATTTAGGGTTTCTAGTCCATTACAACGTACGATGGTAGTTGGATATAGCCATCAGCCTAAATGATAAGCTTTCTCGCCTTTATTGATTAAGCAGGATGTATATAGATATGGAGGATAAGCTACATTTTCATCGGCAAATTAAGCAAAAGATGAGTCACTCTTTCAACATGTGTATTAAGAATGATAAATAAAGATGTCATTGCCATGTACAAGAGTAATTTTAACGCTATGCGTACATCTTTTTTCTTCATATGGTACGATTGAAACCAAATCTTGTACCATCTTTTAAAGAGAATTTGGAGCACTGGAGTTCTCTCTAACAGAATTGATTCTCGATGACAATATACTCATAGTATGAAAGTACAATGGACTAAAATAAACCTTGAAAGAATGGCAACCACAAATCCATGATACCCGTCCTCATACGTCGAGAATAAATTAAAACCTCAAAGGCTTTATCACTCCTCAACCTTCTTACATACAATTGATGTGGCAACTCTAAAGTCTTGACTCTTGACATGGGATCGGTAATTTTCTAATCACCAAGTAATTTATTAGATAAGGAAGGATGTGGGAAAGATAACTAAAAAAGGTTTTCAAGCAACACGCGGCATAATATTTAAATGAGTGCAGAATATTAGGTAGATAAAGTACAATAATTTCTGGTGGATGCCGTAGTAGATGTACAAAAAGGTGTTTATGCACTCTTTAATCTATAGAAAGGGGTGTGCATATTGTTATGTTAAACAAGCATGCATGTAAAGTTATATCGTAAGTTCATAAAATAAAGAAGGAAATCATTATTCCCTAATCACGAATTGCTTCTTTTGTTCAAAAGGTTGGGGAGTTTGGTTTCTCTCACATCTCATGATCATACCCAAAGTTGATATTTCATATGGGAATTAACTTGGCTCCTCAATGAATGAGGAGAAGTTTCTCCTTAAATTACTATATACGTAGCCGATTCACAGAACTTTATGTTATGATTGGAAGTGTTCATATTATAAATTACTATATAAAGACCATCTTTGCAATCAATTAAATATGAGATTGTTTGATCATTAAATTATATAAAAATAGATAAATGAATTACTATATATTTACTACAATTGATTAACTAAAAACCTTATTTTTAATTTATTTTTTTGTTGAGATAATCTTTATGAAATTATTTATAATATGAACTGTTCATATCATAAGCACAAAATTTTATAAATCGGCCACTTAATGAATTGAAGAGAAACTTCTCAATCTTGAGGAGCCAAGCCTCTCTATTTCATATATATTTGTAGTTACTATTCAATTGAGCATCTTTATTTATGCGTCAACAATCCGTTGGTAGATAAAAGGACCAAACACCCTATCTGAAAATACCACTTCCTCTAAAAACCCCAAAAATAAAAAGTGGATGGAACCTGATGACCTCAGTTTACACTTCAATGCGACTTCAATCCCTCTTTTTCGTAACAACTTAATCCACTAACTATATCGGTTGTCCAGAGAGAGGAGTTAAAAAAAATAGAAAGATAAAACTAACCGAAGCCATTGTAAATTGCCCCTTATTAGGATGTACTAAAGGGCTTATGTATACACTCTCATTACCCCCATTAATTTAAACAGCACACATTCTATGATTCTAACACAAATGAATTAGTATCGGAATATATATATATATATATATATATATATATATATATATATATATATATAAGCTTCAATTACCCACTTAACAAAGGAATTATGTAACTTCAAATTCGAATGTTTAAAGGGGTAAAGAATAATATGAGTTAACTTAGGAAAACAGTATATTTACTAAAAAAAGTTAAATGCATGCTGGCTAGCTGGTTTTTGTGAGGTCGACGACAATCACACTAATGTTATCTCTGCTTCCCCAAGCCATAGCTAGGTCAGCCAAGATTGCCGCTGCCTCAGATGTGCGACTTCGGACATTTAGGAGAACACGATGTTCGTCATGAATGGAAACTCTCCTCATTCGGCCACGAAGACACTTCTTTACCACCTGACATGCTACGTCGTTTGACATAACATCCCACAGCCCATCACTGGCAAGGATGAGGAATTCATCCTGGTCGGTTCGTTTGGTCACCGTCACCTCTGGTTTTGATATCACATATGGCCTCAGGTAATGGTCACCTGCACCCCCAATTAATTTGAAAAATCACCACATCAGTGAGGTGTACTAGCAAAGTTTCTATATTAATCCAATACTCTTGTGTATTTTGAAAATTAAAGCAAATTAGCTAGTGGCCTTTTACTACAATAGTGAAAAAGAGTTGAGTCCTTACATGACGGTGTGATTTGAACCTCGTTGATGGCTAATCTAACATCTAATCTAACAAAATCTATCATTTGCTAAAAAAATAAAAATTAAAGCTAATTAACCTAATGCAGGTGAATGTTAATTTAGAACTTTTAAAGGTAACTTTGGGCATTCACCTGAATTAGGCTCACTCGATTTGCTTTGTCTAATTAATAGCAAGGATTTTATTTGTAATACCCTTATTGGGGATGGTTGTTAACTTATACAAGAACAGGGTTCATGTCCCGCTGTTTGTATAATGTACGTACCTATTGATCTGGAAGTGGCAAGCACACCGAGTACACGGTTTCCATTCCAAGAGATGACACTTCCACCCGCAGCTTCAATTCTCATCAACTCATCAACTCTGTCAGGCTTATATATTCAAGTAGAAATTAAGAAACTTCGTATGAAAGAAAAAAAATGTGCTCAGCTAGCGTAATAAGATTTTCGAGCAGCCATAAATGGTATTTGGTTAAACATAATCATTTATCTTAATAATAAGGTACATAAGGCGCTAAAGGAGACTTGTAGCTCAGATGATTAAGTTCATTCATTCTTACATACAAAATCATGAGTTCAATTTCCTCCTTCCATCAGTATTTGTTGGATACAAACTACAGTGGACAAAGTTAATTCTCTTCCGATTGTTCCAAATACTAATTACTTTGTCTAATGTTATTCTTGCTAACGGCATCACATATTAGCTACCCCTAATTTTGTCAACAATATATATCTTTTGGAGTATATTTTCTGTCTTCCTTTTCAATTTTATAGCCAATATTATGCAATTTCCACTCAACAAGGTATCCTTATCCTATATATATGTAATGTGAATTTACAATAATTTCAAGATCTGGAACAAATTGTTGACATGAGTCACATATATTTGGGCCTAATTTGCCCACACTAATTAGTTTTTTTTTTTTTTTTTTTGGTTGGATAGTAAGAATAATGCTTTGGAGGTGAGCTCATTCACAATCATTCGAAACGAAGTTAGAGAGATACATATATAAAGTTTGTTAATTACGCACCTTATGATCATCGGACAAGGCCAAGGCAACACCCCCTCTCGATAAAACAGCCCTACAATCACCACAATTGGCCACCACCACCTGCTCCTCCGTCACCACCGCCACCACCGCTGTCGCCCCAATCATCCTCGCCGCTGCAATATCACTCACCTCCCCATCTAGTTTACTAAAACACTCCTCCATCACCGTCTCCCAATCAATGGCATCACCTTTATCATCATTTTTACTTTTAATCCCTTTCATTTCCACCGCCTCTGCCACCACCTCATGCATCCTCACCCTACAAGCCCCGGCCACTTCGGCCCCACCGTGCCCGTCATACACCCCGTAAAAGTCAAATTTCCCAAACCCTACCTCCACTCTCACCGCATCTTCCATTTCCTTCCTCATCCCCTTCACTGATACAACGCCGTACCCTACCCTCGCTTCCAAACCCTCACCACCCCTTTTCCCTCCTCCTTTATTTGATCCGGCCACGGACCCACTAGACAGCACGACTTCGTTTTCCGATGCCAAAAACGACACCGACAACATCTCCATCGAAGTCCCAACATCTTTATCTTGTTTCTTCAACTCCAATGACTTAGGATCTTCTGGAGCATGTTTCTGGTCGTCGTCGCCGGTGATCTTCACCTGGATATTCCTCGTACGGCACGTGTACTTCAGTCGCCGGACTCCGAGTCTCTGTCGTCGAGCATTCTTGGTTTCGATGACGAAGCTCTGTCGTCTCATCTTTTCATTCACTCCACCGCCTGAAAGTGAAGGGCTTGGTTTCTTGTTTTTGGAAGAAGAAGGGCTTCTTTTCAATTGCATGAAAAAGCTGAGAGACGTAGACCAGCTTCTAATTTCAGCCGTTGATTATTTCTCCGCCGTCGGATGATCGCCAGGCGTGTTTACGGGGACCACTGGCTTGGAATTTTGAGAGAGACGTGGACGGTGGGATGCTATCGAGGACGCGTGGAGCGCAGGCGGTGCGGTTATTGATTCTTGATTGGCTACGAGATCTTTTGGTGCAGATGGGGCCCGCTCTCTGTAGCTGGAAAATGTGTACGTGGCGAGGAAAGCGGTGGTGCCTCTCGTTTATTTCTCGGGTGTGATTCGGCTCGCTGACAAGAATGTTGACTTGTGAAAGACGTAGCAACACGTGTCGCATTTGGACCTCGTACCTTGTGTTATTGGCGATTATCGTGCCTGTTTTTTCTTGGTTCAATTCAAATACTTTTATTTATTCAGAACACGCACTCGTCCATTGAAATTTCGAAAATTAACAGAACGGGAGCAGTTCATCGGCACCCACTTTTTTTTTCTTTTTTTTTTTAAAAAAAAACATTTTATTCATTCTTCTTTAATTTAGAGAAGGGTTTAAAATATAAAAATAGACGTATGAGTAATATAATTATATAATGATATGTGTAGATAAACGCACAATTAGTTTTGTATTATTAAAGCAAAATATAGCTATAATAGTAAAATTGTTTCATGTAAATTTTTCGCTATATCACGTGATTTCTAATTTTTTTTGCTGTTATGTCGTAACTATAATTTTGAGTCAATACCTTAGAAACTCTAAGTACAAAGTACCCTTTTTAAAAACAAAAATTACAAAGTACCTTAAAGTATACTAAAAAATCTCTAAAAATTATGTTGTGTGAAAATTAATATATAAAAAATCGAATTATTTTTCAACGAATGAAAATAATCACGTGGTATAAAAAGCTAAAATTGTGTATGTCACATCTCCGCCCGGGCGCAGCCACCTCCTGGGCCCGCTCCACCACCGCAGCACGATATTGTTCGCTTTGGGCCCCAACCACGCCCTCACGGTTTTGTTTCTGGGAACTCACGAGCAACTTCCCAGGAGGTCACCCATCCTAGGATTGTTCCAGCCCCCTTCTCGCTTAACTTCAGAGTTCCTACGGAACCCGAAGTCAGTGAGCTCCCAAAAGGCCTCGTGCTAGGTAGGGATGAGAATATACATTTAAGGATCCCTCCCTGGGTGATGTGGGATGTCACAGTGTAAGTTTGCAAGTGGCTTGTAACTCAGTTAGTTGAGATTATTCATTCTTAAGGTCTCATGTTTGATTTCATCTCTTCATAATTTTGATGAATTAATGTAAATTATCCTATTGTTTATCAAAAATAAAAAAAAAATTGTGCAGGCCTCTCTTCAACCATTGGAGTAAAACCGTTTTTCTACTCCAACCATTCTAGCATAAAATTTTAATCCCAGATTATTAAAGAATGAATTTAGGCTAATTTTTAAATTAACTTTTATTTAAAAAAATTATGTAGACTATCTTAAATTAATTTTATAAATATTTTAACCCAAAAATATTTAAATTTTGATAAATATTGAAAAACTACTAAACTGACACTATGAAACTCATTAAACACTATGAAAGAATATGAAACACATGGTACAAATGTTTTTGTAAGATGGTAGAGAGAAAAATTGGAAGAATTGTGGGAGAAAAGTGAATTTTGTGTGGATGTTTGAGCAAATACATAGGTATTTGTAGAGTTTTTAATGAAGTTTGAGTTAAATATTTTTTTTAAAATTATTTTAGCCCTTGGATTTAAATTGGAGTTTTTAAATCTTTTTTTTCTCATTGAATTTGATCATATTAGATGTGACATCCCGTTCCAAATTTCCCATATCCTCGACGTGAAATGACAATTTTGCCCTCGAATACGCGGGAACGGATGTGGTTTTGGGCTTGGGTGCCCTAATCATTTAAGCCCAAAGATTGGGCTGATATTTGTTTGACATACACACACACTTACCCACACATGCACACACGCACACAACTCCACCTTCTCCCTCTCTCTCGAACTCTCCTTCACTGTGCTTCATACGGACACACACTCACCTCGCCATTTCGACGCAGATCGAACGTAAGGTAAGCATATCCTTAACCTTTGAGACTCCCTGAGTAATTATATACTGGTTCCGACTCGTGTGCAGGATAATGATTGATAGCGATTGAGTATGACGGATGAGCTATAGGTTCAGCCGTACCGGTCACTAGAGGTGACTCCGGCTGACGTTACATTAGGGATACTTCTGATTTACATTACCTGACTGATGATGATGATTTTCTGAGTTGGTATATCGACATGGCCTATCATTGTGTTTTGATAATGAATTTTGATTCTGAGACGAGGTTTTTCGTATATAAGTTTATATATACGTATTATTTTCTGGGAAAATTATATTGATTTACGGAGAGGGGTTATTTATGGATTTTGTGAAATGATTTTTGAAAGTATTTGTTTTGCCCACTCACATTTTCTGTTTTGCGCCCCTCCAGGTTCTAGGTAGTGACGACGCGTGGACGGCTATCGAGGCATCAAGGCAGTTTTGACAGACCACCACTGATGTAGGGTTCTTTTAGTAATTGTGTTGTTTTGTTTAAATGACTGCACTTAGGATCGGCTCTGTGACCTTTCATTATCACACTTTCTTTCGATATCACTCCTTATCATATGTATATTATCAACTTAACTTTCTCTGCTGCATTTCATGCATAATTACCTTCCGCTGACGTCTTTGGCTACGTCACTCGCACGTGACGACCAGCACGCTTCGACCTTTGGGTCGGGGTGTGTCAGTTTGGTATCAGAGCCTAGGTTTTGGCAGTCCTCTATAGCTTGTGAATATTCTAATTATTCTGGTGTTTTCTGTCAGAACGATGCCGCCTCGCCGTGAACCACGTTCACCTGTTGATCCTAGATTTCCTGATTTTTCTCAGTTAGGAGATGTTATTGCTCAGGCTATCTAGTCTACCCTTCTTCCTTCCAATAGGACTCCTCTCGAGAGTGCGCATAATTTGAGGTTATCGAGATTTGAGGGTGACGAGGGGCACGAAGGTGCCGAGCGCTGGTTTCTACAGATAGAGCGGACTTTTAAGGTGATGCACAGTCAGGGTAATCTTGCTGCAGGGACTTGGGTTGAGACTGCTACTTGGTTCATGGGAAAGGAACCCGCGTCTTGGTGGGAACAGTTGGAGGATAAGATGCCTCCAGAACAGGCCAAGGACTGGGAGGTGTTCAAACAGTTATTTTACCAGCGATTTATCCCAGATGCATATCTTGATCGCAAGAAACAAGAATTCACGAGCCTAAAGCAGAAAAAGATGTCAGCCAACGAGTACTACAGAAAGTTCACTGATCTTTCTCGTTACCACCCTAAGATTGCTAAGAATCAGGCCGAGATGCTTCGGAGATTTAAGCTGGGCACTCGAAAGAAATGGCGTACGATGGCTACTACGAGGCACTGTGAGACTTATCATGACTTCTATGCAGTTTTGGTGCAGATAGAAGATTCAGAGAATATGTCGAGTGATAGTGACAAAGAAGAAGGGAATGAGGAACCGAGGCGAGACGACAAAGGTAAAGGAGTGGCATCACAGGGGCCTCGGAAGACCCAAAGTTTCAAGAGAAGTGGTGTTAGCTCGAGTTCTTCGAGTGGGGGTGTAAACTCCCTAAGCCAGAGGAGAGGAGGTAGATTCACTAGGGGTCAACGTTCTCAGAGGCAGCGAGATGCTGGTGGTTCTTCCGCACCATTTTGCCGGAGGTGTAACAGTCGACATTTTGGCGAGTGTAGGCAGGGTATTCGTGGATGCTTCACATGTGGACAGATGGGTCATCGAGCTGCGAATTGCCCGCAGAATCAGCCGAGACCTTCACCACCTGCACTACCACCCCCAGTTCCTATTCAGCAGGTCCCACCTCCTGGTGGATATGGTCAGCCGAGTCGTGGTAGTACCTATCATTATCAGGGCGATGTTGTCCCTTATTCTGCTGCACCCTATCCCTATCATCCGGATCCGTATTATTCAGGCGGTTATCAGAGTGGCTATACTCCGTATCCTGGAGGGTACACCCCGTATCCTTCTTATCCTGCTGGCGGATCGCAATGGTATCCGGGAGTTCAGCCACAGCAGAGTGAGGCTACAACGAGCAGCGCAGGATCATCTAGACAGCCTAATCCTGCTGGGCCGAGTCGTGGTGTGCCGGGACGAGCGGTTGGTCAGACGAGCAGAGGTCGAGGGGGGCGACAGCAGCCTCAGGGCCGTATTCATAATCTCACAGCGCAGGACGCTCATAATAACCCTGATCTGATAATGGGTAAGTTAAATGTACTTGGTCATTTCGCTAGAGTGTTGATAGACTGTGGTGCTACACATTCGGTCATTTCTTACTCATTTGCTCAATTGACTCAACCTGAGTCTGCACCCCTCAGATTTGAGCTTGAGGTGTCGATGCCTAGGGGGAAACATGTCTGGTCAGTTGGATGTACCCAGGATGCCCCGTATTGATTGAGGATGTGATTATGCCCGCTAATCTTATTCCGCTGGATATTGTTGAGTTTGATGTGATTTTGGGCACTGATTGGCTACATTATAATCGAGCCAATATTGATTGGTACGAGAAGAAAGTTACGTTTCATCGGCCGGGGTTACCTGTGGTCACATTCACTGGCGAGCGTAGTAATGTTAGGCACGGCATTATTTCAGCCGTGAGAGCTAAGAAATTGTTGCAGAAGGGTTGTCAAGGGTATCTGGCACACGTGGTATTGAATGATAGTGCTCCTGTCAGTTTAGATGATGTGAAGGTGGTCAGGCGATTCCCTGATGTGTTTCCTGACGATTTGCCGGGCTTACCGCCGGATCGAGATGTGGAGTTCTCTATCGACTTATTGCCAGGTACATACCCTATATCTTTAACTCCCTATCGAATGGCTCCCGCAGAGTTGCGAGAGTTGAAAATTCAGTTACAAGAACTGTTAGATAAAGGTTTTATTCAGCCGAGTATTTCACCTTGGGGAGCTCCAGTGTTGTTCGTGCGTAAGAAGGATGGTACTTTACGGCTATGTATTGACTATCGACAGCTGAACCGAGTAACGATTAAAAACCGTTACCCACTACCACGTATTGATGATTTATTTGATCAGCTGCGAAGAGCTTGTGTCTTCTCTAAGATTGACCTACGGTCTGGCTACTATCAGCTGAAGATTAAGAGTGAAGATGTTCCGAAGACGGCGTTCCGAACCAGATATGGTCATTATGAGTTCTTAGTCATGCCGTTCGGATTGACTAACGCCCCAGCTGCTTTCATGGATTTGAAGAACCGGGTGTTCAAGCAGTATTTGGATCGGTTCGTCATTGTCTTTATCGACCACATTCTGGTGTATTCTAAATCGAAGTCAAACCACATGCGACATCTTTCGTTGGTACTGAAGAAGCTGAGGGAGCATAGACTATACGCTAAGTTCAGCAAATGTCAATTCTGGCTAGACCAGGTGGCATTTTTGGGGCACGTTATCTCAGCGCAGGGTATTCAGGTGGATCCCCAGAAAATAGCAGCGGTGGAGAATTGGGAACAGCCACGAACTGTTTCTGAGGTACGGAGTTTCCTCGGATTAGCAGGCTACTATCGGCGGTTCGTGCAGGATTTCTCGGTGATTGCTTTACCTCTCACGAGGTTAACCAGGAAGGATGTCCGATTCGAGTGGGACGATAGTTGCGAGCGGAGCTTTCAGCAGTTAAAGCATTGTCTTACTCATGCTCCGGTGTTAACACTTCCGGACGATAGTGGTAATTTCGAGATCTACAGTGACGCATCGCTGAACGGCTTGGGTTGCGTACTGATGCAGCACGGTAGGGTAATCGCTTATGCGTCGAGACAGTTGAAACTGCACGAGAGGAACTATCCTACTCATGACCTCGAGTTGGCAGCGATCGTATTTGCGTTGAAGATCTGGAGACACTACCTCTGCGGCGAGAGATGTAGGATCTTTACAGACCACAAGAGCCTCCAGTACTTGTTCACTCAGAGAGACTTGAACCTTCGTCAGCGAAGGTGGATGGAGTTGCTGAGTGATTACGATTGCACGATCGAGTACCATCCGGGTCGTGCAAACGTAGTAGCTGACGCACTTAGCCGGAAGTCACAGGGTAGAGTAGATGCCATGTACGCGAGCCGTGCTCCTTTGTTAGTCGAGTTAAGATCGACCGAAGTGGGATTGGAGATTGACTATTCGGAGGCGGAGAATCGAAGGAAAGCGTTACTCGCTCACTTCCAGGTTAGGCCGATTCTGATTGACCGTATTCTCGAGGCTCAGTTGGATGACGAGGAGACCCAGGAGCTGATCTGGTTGAGGGGTGAAGGTAAAAAGACAGATATACGGATTCGAGAAACGGACGATATGCTCATGCAAGAGAACATAATGTACGTACCAAATAACGCAGAGCTAAAAAGGGCTATTCTCGATGAGGCACACGTGTCAGCTTATGCGATGCATCCGGGCAGTACCAAGATGTATCATACCATTCGGTCATTCTGCTATTAGCCCGGTATGAAGAGGGAGATTGCTGAGTACGTGAGCAGATGTATTATTTGTCAGCAGGTTAAAGCCGAGAGGAAGAAACCGTTCGGACGAATGCAACCGCTTTCCGTTCCTCAGTGGAAATGGGAAAATATCACTATGGACTTCGTCTATAAGTTGCCCCGTACGCAGAATGGTTATGACAGCGTTTGGGTAATAGTTGATCGGCTTACGAAATCTGCACACTTCATCCTAATTCGAGAGAAGTTTTCTTTACGACGATTAGCTGAGCTTTTCATCTCGAAGATAGTCAAGTATCATGGCGTGCCAGTCAGTATTATTTCAGATCGAGATCCGAGATTCACATCTAAGTTCTGGACGGCATTCCAGGAAGCCCTCGGTGCGAGGCTACTGTATAGCACAGCTTATCATCCACAGACGGACGGGCAGTCTGAGAGGACTATTCAGACACTCGAGGATATGTTGCGATCTTCCGTACTACAGTTTGGTGATGCGTGGCATCTACGCTTGGACTTGATGGAGTTCGCGTACAATAACAATTACCATTCGAGCATCGGAATGTCACCATTCGAAGTGTTGTACGGTCGAGCTTGTCGCAATCCCCTATGTTGGTCGGAGGTCGGCGAGAGGGTACTTGAGGGTCCAGAGATAATCGACGAGACGACTCAGAATATTCAGGTAATCAAGTCTAACTTGAAAGCGGCCCAGGATCGCCAGAAGAGCTTAGCCGATAGACATACCACAGATCGGGTTTACGAGGTTGGTGATTGGGTATTTTTGAAGTTATCACCGTGGAAAGGGGTTGTTTGGTTCGGCAAAAAGGGGAAGATGAGTCCCAGGTATATCGGACCGTATCAGATCACCGAGCGGATTGGTGAAGTAGCGTACAGGCTTGAGTTGCCTCCAGAGCTATCCAGAGTTCATAACGTGTTTCACGTTTCGATGCTACGTCATTATGTTGCTGATCCGTCTCATGTTTTACCTCCGCAGCAGTTAGAGGTTAGTCCTGATTTGACATACGAGGAGGAGCCGGTGACTATCCTAAACTGGAAGGATAAGGTTCTGAGGAACAAGACAGTTCGGCTAGTAAAAGTGTTGTGGCGAAACCATTCGGTTGAGGAGGCTACTTGGGAGACAGAGGAGCGGATGAGAGACATGTATCCGCGATTGTTTTATGGTTAGTAGTGTGTACTTATGCTATGTAAATTTCGAGGACGAAATTTTATTAAGGAGGGTAGGTTGTGACATCCCGTTCCAAATTTCCCATATCCTCGACGTGAAATGACAATTTTGCCCTCGAATACGCGGGAACGGATGTGGTTTTGGGTTTGGTTTTGGGCTTGGGTGCCCTAATCATTTAAGCCCAAAGATTGGGCTGATATTTGTTTGACATACACACACACGTACCCACACATGCACACACGCACACAACTCCACCTTCTCCCTCTATCTCGAACTCTCCTTCACTGTGCTTCGTACGGACACACACTCACCTCGCCATTTCGACGCAGATCGAACGTAAGGTAAGCATATCCTTAACCTTTGAGACTCCCTGTAATTATATACTGGTTTTAGGTTAGAAAACCCTAGGTTCAAGTCGAAACCGTAAGTTTTAGTTTTGGTACTGTTCACGAACTCCTCCATGGTTGCGTTTTAGGTGAAAATAAAATCACAGCGAGACTTAGGAAGGTCCCATGAAGCTCGGAGTACCTCGTTTGCTCGTGTTGGACGTCGGGATCGTGGGTTATAGGAATGTTCTACATTGAATTTAGAGCATGTAGGAAGAAAAATCGTGGAAAAAGGATGAAAAATGAAGGAGATATGGAAGTTTGAAGTTTCGTCGGAAAAACCAGTCCGGCGCCGACGCCGGCGACGGCGAAGGTCGCCGAAGCTGGAGGTTAGGGGTGACGGAATATTTCGTCAAAGTTGACGGAATATTCCTCACGCCGTCAGTTATTTCTAACGGAATCCGTTAGAAGATAACGGAATATTCCTGAGCCGTTAGGATTCCGTCGCACGTACGAGGCACGTGCCGCGCGTGGCCGGCGCGTCTGTCCGTGCTTTAGCCGGCGCGTGCGGGGTCCAAAAATTTACCTGAAAATTTTTACGTGTTCGTGACGTCGTGTAGGTCGCGTTGGTATATTCAAATACCAAAATTGACCTTTGTATGAAAAGTTAATTACGTAGTTCGGTTATGTGCTGTAAATGACGGTTTTGCAGTTGTTTCACATATAGGTGAGGCGTACCCAGAGGACGAGCGCATTCATTCTAGGCTCGGGGGATACGACCCGTCGACATACCAGTGAGTGGGCTTTTGTTTTCAGTATATATATATATATATATATATTATTGGCGTTTTTCCCAGAAACGCAAATTTCATGATTTATGAACGGAATTGGTTTTATAATTACGTTGCCATGTCGTATGCCAATTATATTTCATAAATATGATTATGTTTGCAATTGCTATGCTCCGACGCCGAGGACGGCCATGTAAGTCAGGTAAGTATGATAATAGTGTTTGAAATGATGATAGATAGTGGTTTAGCTCATCACCTGCACCTTGGGTGTTTGTGCTCTGCCAGAGTAGGGCCTAGCCTTCACGTGATCGTTCACCTCACGCACCGTACGCTCACCTTGGATCCAAGGCAGGTGCCTAGCCTGTCGTACAGACCACTATAGGTGGTTCCGACTCGTAGGTGACCCGCGATTCGTCGCACAGCCTTCACGTGATCGTAGCACTGAGCGTAATATTATACACCTAGCCTGTCGTACAAACCACTATAGGTGGTTCCGACTCGTGTGCAAGATAATGATTGATAGCGATTGAGTATGACGGATGAGCTATAGGTTCAGCCGTACCGGTCACTAGAGGTGACTCCGGCTGACGTTACATTAGGGATACTTCTGATTTACATTACCTGACTGATGATGATGATTTTCTGAGTTGGTATATCGACATGGCCTATCATTGTGTTTTGATAATGAATTTTGATTCTGAGATGAGGTTTTTCGTATATAAGTTTATATATACGTATTATTTTCTGGGAAAATTATATTGATTTACGGAGAGGGGTTATTTATGGATTTTGTGAAATGATTTTTGAAAGTATTTGTTTTGCCCACTCACATTTTCTGTTTTGCGCCCCTCCAGGTTCTAGGTAGTGACGACGCGTGGACGGCTATCGAGGCATCAAGGCAGTTCTAACAGACCACCACTGATGTAGGGTTCCTTTAGTAATTGTGTTGTTTTGTTTAAATGACTGCACTTAGGATCGGCTCTGTGACCTTTCATTATCACACTTTCTTTCGATATCACTCCTTATCATATGTATATTATCAACTTAACTTTCTCTGCTGCATTTCATGCATAATTACCTTCCGCTGACGTCTTTGGCTACGTCACTCGCACGTGACGGCCAGCACGCTTCGACCTTTGGGTCGGGGTGTGTCATTAGATCTCAACCGTTGGAGCTGAATATAGGCTCTCAATTCTTGCCGACAAGCCCTTCTATTTTGTAGACATGCCCACGTGCATAGGACCCAGCATGTCTGGTTTGGAAAAGTTGGGAGTGTGAGATTCAAACAGGCGTGTCAAATCCCATGTTGGTGGCCTCTATTGGGCGTGTTTAGTCGCACCAGTGAGGTTAAAACCTAAAAGATAGCTAGTATTTGACCCAATTTTGAGTTTTAACCTAAAATCAAATTTTAGACCAAGGGTTGGAGTTAGTCTAAACGCCTTATAAGGACATGTTATGTTATATATATCGTTGAGAATTATACATAATAATGTGAGAATGATGTTTAAACTAGTTAGATATAGAGCATGAAACACCTATTTTCAAAATAAATCATGAAACACATATTTTACAGTCTCATATCTTACAAGTATCCACAAGAGAATCGTGTTGGGTTTAGAGAGTAAAATACCACGCATTGGATTGTACTAGGGCTTTCAGCTTTTTGCTCTTATGCATTTGTGAAAAACATGTACGAAAGAAAATTTCTGCTAAAGTTTTGCTTTCCGTTTATAAAATTTACAATTGTTTATACAAACAGATTGAAAAATGACGTATCATAGCTTGGGCTGAACCGCGTGGCAAATGTGGAAGTGCCGGTGTTGATAACATTTTCCCAACTAAAATTTGGCCATGTGGACATAAGTGCTTCTTTCCTAATTCAATGAGACGACAAGAGGCGATGTCACTGGGCCATGTAGTTTAGGAAGGACCAAAACAACGATTTACATTTACTTACGAGAAACCAACGGACTTGATTAGATGTCTTGCACCTCATTTCAATGAGACGTGTTTGATCTTCAAAAGAAGAAAAAATAGAACGATTTAGCAAATTAGAACCAAATTTACTTTAACCCAATATATGTCTCGTGTCCGCGAGTCTGATAATCTTCAGTGGTTTTTTATTTTTATTTTTTCAAATTGTTTTCAATATTTCGGTTGAGAAATTTTCATACAAAAACGAAAAGAGAAGATAGATGGATTACGTATCACATGCACTCATTCAACTACTAATCAAAGTAATTAAGTTGGATCGTATAAACTGTGATATGCAAAAATTCTCCGTCCATGACACACCCGTTTCTGCTAAAAAAGGACAAAGAATCGAAAATAAATTTTGCTCTCTGTACGCCATTTCCCTTCCTTCGGATTACAATGAAATGCGTGGTTTTTTCCCTACTTTCCAAGTTATCTTTTGAGATGGGAAGACAATAATAGTAGTGGCTGTGGTAGTTTGATGGTAGAGGCCTGGTGATTCACTGACTATAAACCTTGAGATGCACAGGTAAATCTAGCACTATTTTCTTCTTTTTTTGGCAAAGGAAGAAACATAATTTTTCTCCATACAAAAGAAATAGAGAGAACACAGAAAGCAGAAATTACGTACAAATTGAGGGGAGGATGGGCAGAAGATTTTCCAGAAAAAAATTGATGGCACGTGCATTAAAGTGTCACGTATGAACTATCACGATGGAGAATTCCGACAGTTACGTCAAGTAGCATTCATTTGAAGCAATACATTGATGTAATCTGCATGGAAGCAATGTTGGCATTTGAGGATGGTCTTCAATGTCTCCCTGGGCCGGTACGCGGACAAGCATATCGGGCACATGCTGTCCTCAGGCTTTGGTAAGCGCCGGCTTTAGCCAAGGACTATTTTTGGGTAAGCCCTCGAGCCTTGGCTTATCGAGGCCTCTGACGATGGTGGGGTGCGGAGCCATTGCGGAATTAAACTCAGGAACAGTTCTGAGCCCCCTTGTGAAAGACTTGACCTTGCCAAAGATGCAAACCGCCCAACACGCACAATGTTCCTGGCACTCAAACTTCCAACAGTAATAGCATAGCGTGCTCTCCTTGGGATTCCTGATCGAATTAGCAATTCAGATTTAGATTAGATTAAGTTGTTGCAGACGAATGAGAGAGTGCAATAGAGATTAGACACATGCATATGCAAACACAGCACCAACCATGTTGGGTTCGAGGAGTATTCAAGCTTGGTTGTATAGAATATGTTTTAGTCAACTAATTTAACTCACATCAAATGTATATAGTCGTAAATTTTGTTGATGGGTCATAACTCATAAGTTAAAAAAACTTGTGTAGTAGCATCACCCACAAGAGATTCAGGGGAAGCTTTCCATAGAAGTACGAGACACTATGTTTTTGGTCCCTCTCAACCTTATATTAATTTTACTGATGTGAGAGATGTTCTAATCAGACAACCGTTAACAATTTTCTCAAAAGATAATGCACTAGACAAACATTCGTAATCAGACTGAATATGTCGAGTTTTGATTACAGAAGATATTACGCACTAATCTGATCTATACTATAAAAAGGTTTGAACTCGAAACACAGTTGTAAGTCGAAAAAAAAGAATCTAATCACAATCCACCACTTGCACATAATGTCGAGTTTATACAGCCATTTCCCAACTCTTTGCGTGTATGGAGGTGTTGACGAAATAGGGTTTAGACTTTAATTAGCGGCTGGCTTTTTAGGGAATAAGGTCAACTAAACATGTTATGAACTTACGATTACAGTGTGGAAAGCGTTGAACGGACTTCCAACGGAGGAAGACTCTAACGCTTACAATTCCAACTTTACACTTATCTCCAAAAAATTGCCAACCAATCACAACCTTAGTAAAATCAGATTGTTGACCAATGCAGATAAGTTTCACACATATATGCCTTCTTTCAAACTCTTTTATGATGATTATAATTTGTAACTTTAACAATATGATGGAGTCATATATGAATACAACATAATCAATTCTTAACTATTAATGAAATTAGCTATCCTTTCGTTATTCGACTGTATATGTATGCCTGCGACTTTTGAGCATTCACATATCATGAACGGTTAAAAATCACGCTTGTGAGTAAAGATGACTGCTCGTACCAAAAACTTATATGCACACACCTCATAATTTGTACTAAACAAGTACTTTGAACATGAAATTGACATAAAATTTAATTATATGGGAGATACGCCTGTGGTAAGAGTTAAGAGTCGAACTCTAACAGTATATGAAAGGAACAAATGTTTTACCGGTAAAGCTGTATGACGAAGCATGATGATGGTGTTTGAAAACTACTAAAAATAGTGGAAAATAACTACAACTAATTAGTCAGAAGTTAGGAGCAGTAAAAAGGCTAATTATTAATCAATTACCTCGTTGAGGAAGTCTTGAGCAAACAACTTGATGACTAGAATTACTCTTCACCCCACACCGGCCACCACGTGTGGCGCAACTGCCGCACCCTGGCCTGTCCCATGCAAGCCCGAGATGGCTAATCAGGTCCGACGACATAAACACCTCGTACAACGGGAATTCAACCGGAACAACAAACGTACCGATTCGATTGCATGTCGATGTAGGTAATTAATCACCCTCGGAGAAGTGGTAGCAAAAACAGTGTAGAGCCACTCATGCAAGCAATAGGGTTTAATGTGTATGTCAAATAATCCAACGAGCAATTAAAGAGCGTGAAACTTTCATTTGTCACGCCATAAAATGGAGAGCCCAAGAGATTGAGGGAAAAAATTCGTTGTGCGAGGCATTTGTTTGGATCGTTAATCCATATTTCTTGTTCGGCATAGTCTATACGCGAGAGAGCAAACTGTCCAGAAAAGGAAGGGTGAGGATTGTTTGGTTGGTGTTGTCACAGGACAGTTCAAAACCGGGATAGGAGAATGACTCTGGCCCCTTTTTTTGTATCCCAAACGGGAATTCGATGACCGGCTTGCCGACGCCGCAAATATACGCCTCCATGCAATTTTCTAAGCTGCTTGCAAGGTATGAGGATGACAAGAAGAAGAGGAGGATGGAGAAGAAGGGCAAGATTACTCTGGGAATATTCATTTTTTTGTGGGACATCAATTGATGCTTGAAAATTGGAAATTGGAATATGGGTAGCAGGGCATACTTCCAATATATATTGCATTAGATCATAGTTGACTTTATAGAATAAAGGCCAAGTCTTCATTCGCTCTTCAATTTTTTTTTAATTTAATGTTAAACTCTGTAGACTAGATTAGGGGTGAGTTCAAAAAACCGAAAACTAAAAATAAAAAATAAAACTAAAAATAAAAAAGGAGGGGAAAACCGAACCGAACCAAACGAAAAAACCAAATCGAATTAAAAAATCAAACCGTACCAAATTCTTTTGGTTCGGTTTGGTTTTAGTGGTCTAGAAACCGAACCGAATTAATTAAATTAATATTTTTAATTTTATTTATTTAATTATTTATTTTGGGTATTATTTTTTAAACCCAATTTGTAAGCCCAATGTGTTGCCAAAATCTTAAATGCTCCAAATGCATCTGCTACTTTGCCTATAACTACAAGGAAGAAGCTGTATAAAAAAAGCAGGACCTAAAATAGTGATACCAAAATGGTGCTAACTCCTAACATGGTACCGTTAATTCCTTATTCTTGTTTAATCTGGCTTCTTGCTTCAAGTATTTGTATGCTTATTCAATACTTCATTGCTTATTGTTATATGCAGTGATCAAGTGTTTTCCCTTTTGATATTACTTATGCCGACTAAATAGTAAATTACATTACTAAATGATCGATAATACATACAAAGAGAGCATAATCGATATATGACCCTCGTTGGTTCAAAGTGGGTTATAGTATGATAATGTTCTTATTGTACGTACTATCGTGATAAAATAATTCAGCTCATGTCCGCTCATGTCCACCAACTTACATCAGCTCTTTATATTATTCATAGTTAAGAATTGAGGTGTGAAGAAAATGGTAGAAATTTTTATTTTCATTGTCTTTGATCCTACTTGGAATATTTATGTTATGATTGTGTCGGAGATGTTAAAATTTAAGATTTCAATTTTTTTACATTTTTTGAAAAAAAAACAAAACAAAACAAAACCGAAATTTCGGTTCAGTTTCGATTTTGGCAAAAAACCGAACCGATTTGAATCGAATCCAGCCCTAGACTAGATTTGATAGAATACGAAGGAGATGATCTTCTATTTTTCAGAGTAATATTTGGCGTACTTTAAACTCCACCACATAGTATTGTTATTATAAATGTCGTAAAGTGCTATATATATATATATATATATATATATATATATATATATATATATATATATATATATATATATATTATGCATATATCAATTGTCGTTCATTCATATTATCCTATAATGTTGCTATTCTACAATGAAATGCCTGTTTTCCTTCCCTACTTTCTCAAGTTATCTTTTGAGATGGGAAGACAGTAATAGTGGCCGTGGTTGTTTTATGATAGAGACCTGGTGATTCACTGACAATAAAACCTTAAGATTCACGGGTAAATCTAGCACTTTTTTCTTTTTTCTTTTTCTTTTTTTTTTTTGGTAAAGGAAGAAACATAATCTTTCATCATACATATAAATAGAAAGAAAAAAAGAAAACAGAAATTATGTACAAATTGCGGGGAGAATGGGCAGAAGATTTTCCAGAAAAATGTTATGGCACATGCATTAAAACGTCACGTATGACTATATCACGGTGGAGAATTCCGACAAATAGGACAAGTAGCATTCATTTGAAGCCATTCATCAATGCAATCTGCATGGAAGCAATGTTGACATTTGGGGATAGTCTTCAATGTCTCCTTGGGCTGGTACTCGGACAGGCATATCGAGCACGTACTGTCATCGGGCTTTGGTAAGCGCCGGCTTTCGCCGAGGACTATTTTCGGGTAGGCCTCGAGCCTTGGCTTATCAAGGCCCCTGGCGACGGTGGGCTGCAAAGCCACTGCGGAATTAAACTCAGGCAGAGTTCTGCGCCCCCTTGTGAAAGACTTGACCTTGCCAAAGACGCAACACAAAACCCCCAAAACGCACAAGAGTCCTGGCACTCCAACTCCAACAGTAATAGCATAGCGTGCGGTCCTTGGGATTCCTGATCGAGTTAACAATACAGATTTAGATTAGATTAAGATGTTGTAAACGATTGAGAGAAAGTGAAATAGAGATTAGACACATGCATGCAAACACAGGCCCAACCATGTTGGGTTCTAGGAGTATTCAAGCTCAGGTGTACAGAAGTTGTTTTAGTCAACTAACCTGGCTCGCATCATCTATACAGTCGTAAATTTTGTCGATTGGAATAACTCATAAGATAAAAAACTTTGTAGTAGCATCAAGCGCAAGGGGTACTGGGAAAGTTTTCCTGTATATTGATCTTATTGATGTGAGAGTTGTTCTAATCATAACTATTTACAAGTTTTTTAGAATATAATGCACTAGATAACACTTTCCTAATTAGACTGCATAATGTCAAGTTCTGATTATACAGAAGATATTACTAATCTACTCTACATTAAAGAAAGTAGTTTAAACCCGAAACGCAACGTGAGTTGAAGAGTAAGTCTAACCACAATCCACCACTTGCACATAATGTCGACTTTATACTGCAATTTCCAACTCTTTGCGTGTATGGAAGGGTTGACGAAATAGGGTTTAGTGGCTGGCTCTAATGGGCAAAAGGTCAACTTAGCCGAAAGCTATGATGGTATGACTAATGATTGCAGTCTGGAAAGCGTAGAACGCACTTCCAACCGAGGAAGATTCTAGCGCTTACAATTCCAACTTCCCACTTATCTCCAAAAAAATTGCCAATCAATCACAACCTTAGTAAAATCAGATTGTAGACCACGCCCATTAAAATCCAAAGACAAATGAGTCATGACCTAAAAGTCAATGCAGATAAGTTTGGCACATATATGCTAACATTTTTTCATCTATTTTATGATTACAATTTATAACTATAACCATACTATGAAGTGACATATGAATGCAACAGAATTAATTCTTAAACTATACATTAATGAATTGAGCTATGATATCGTCACTAGACGAGATATGCACGCTTGCGATTTTTGAGCATTCAGATATTTTTTTTATGATTAAAAGCATGATTTTTTAGTATTCAGATATCATCAACAATTAAAAATCACTCACGCAAGAAGAGATGACAACTCCTACCAAAATCCTTAGCGCAAACACCTCATAATTTGTACTAAACAAGTTTTTTGAGCATAAAACTGACTTGAAATTTAATTATATGGGAGATTCGACGATAGTTAGAGTTAAGAATCGAACTCTGACAGTACATGGAAGGAACAAATGTTTTACCGGCCGGTAAAGCTGTATGACGGAGCATATGAGCATGTTGTTTGAAAACTTAAAAATAAGAAAACAACTACAACTAAATAAGCAGGAGCTAGGAGCAGTAATAAGGTGATTAATCAATTACCTCGTTGAGGAAGTCTTGAGCAAACAACTTGATGACTGGAATTACTCTTAAACCCACACCGGCCACCCCGTGCGGCGCAACTGCCGCACCCTGGCCTGTCCCATGCGAGCCGGAGATTGCCAGTCAGGTCTGACGACATCAACTCCTCGTACAAGGGGAATTCAACCGGAACAACAAACGTACCGATTGGATTGCATGTTGAAGTGGACGCCAAGTAATTAATCTCCACCGGAGAAGTGGTAGCAAATACAGTGTACGTAGAGCCACTCATGCAAGCAATAGGGTTTAATGTGTATTTCAAATAATCCAACGAGCAATTAAAGTAGGTGAAACTTTCATTTGTCACACCATAAAATGGAGAGCCCGACAGATTGAGGGACAAAATTCGTTGTGCGAGGCATTTGTTTGGATCGTTAATCCATATTTCTTGTTCGGCATAGTCTATACCCTGGAGAGTGAACTGTCCGGAATAAGGAAGGGTGAGGATTGTTTGGCTGGTGTTGTCACAGGACAGTTCAAAACCGGGATACGAGCATGACTCTGGCCCCTTTTTTTGTATACCAAACGGGAATTCGATGACCGGCTCGCCGACGCCGCAAATATCCGCCTCCTTGCAATTGTCTAAGCTGCTTGCAAAGTATGAGGATGACAACAAGAAGAAGAGGATGAAGAAGGGCAAGATTACTCTGGGAATATTCATTTTTTTTGTGGGACAAAACTTGATGCTTGAAAATTGGAAATTGGAGATTGGAATATGGATAGCAGGGCAGGCACAGATGCTATACACTTCCAATATATATATATATATATATATATATATTGCATTATATCATATTTGACTTTGTAGAATAAAAGCCAAGTCTTCATTCACCATTCAGTTTTTTAATTTTAATTCATTTTTAAACTCTGTAGACTAGATTTAATTAGATATGAAGGCGATGACGACATGGAACTCTTCTATTTGTCAGAGTAATTTTTGGTGTAGTTAAAACTCCATCACATAGTGTTGTTATTATCTATGTAGTAAAATGATATATATATATATATATATATATATATATATATATATATATATATATCAATTGTCGTCTTTTTTATGTTTAAAAAAAAACTAATGAAAATGGCTTGAAAATTTTGAATTTTAACGATAAGGACAAAATAAAGAATAAAGTGAATACTACCAAGATTGATTTTTTAGTATAAAAATATGGTTTTTCGTTAAAGTGAATATTACCGGAAGTTTTCGTTAAAGTTTCATTCATATTATAACATGTAAAATGATACATTATGACATAAAAATTTGAAGTGCATAAAATATTTTCTTATTTTTGGACGGTGATGATGGTGACCAAATTGAGTGCCCAGGCAAGATCAGGATTCGATGGGAAAAGTAGAGAAATTTGGGGCTTCCTCACTGCATCACTCTTTGCCAGTGAAGACCGAGCTGTTTAAAAGGTTTAGAGGTGGTCTATTGACTCGAATCATGTGGAAAACACTGTATGGTTTTTTTAATTGAAACCAAAATATAATAAAGCTGTGATATTATTGTCTCTTACCACAAATATTGCGTAGGTTTAAGCCAATAATGGCTGCTTGATTAGGATACTAATTTGACATACTCTACTAATTAAATTAAACAAGCATTAAAGCTTGCATTATTGATTTTTTTGATAATATATCAAAAAGTCCGGTATAGAATGGCAGCTATTCTTCTGGTATATGAAATTTGGAATTGACTTGCTCCACTTAATACTGCCATATCCGTAACTGTTGTTAATACAAAACTAACGGCCTTTCAACGATAATTTCTCCACGATTGGTTTGTAAGAGCTACATTTTTTAATACCGTTAATATAACTCTTACTATTTTCTCTTCTCAATACTCATACATCATGCACCATATATAAACGACTAATCGTAATATATATCAAATAAATAAATCTGATTAGCTATATAAATATCATGTCACCAAGGCTGTATATTCTCGAATGAGTATAACAAAGACGACGTGACAAGTCCTGTAAAACCATCACACCAATATTACTCATGTGACATGCAAGAATCTCCCATTACCTATATGGTCTTAAAAGATCGATGCAAATAATTACAATGTTATGAGTTTCATATCAGATCATCTTGGATCAATGTATATTGAGATGTGTTGTATTTTGCGTCATGCTGAGGCATGCACAGCTTGAAATGGTCAAGCTATATATTCAAAGAATTAGATCGATCAATATATAGAGCTACAGCCAGTCGAATTATATCAAATAAAATTATAGATTGATGAAATCCAACGGTTGGTGGTTACATGTCACAGACATAGTACACCATCTTGACCAATGGCAAAATGGCGACGACGACGTTCGCTTGTGAGATTAGGGCAAGACTCACTGTGGCACTCCTATTAGCAGCAGGACTTGTTCAAAGTAATATATGGCAGAAAAGTAAATACAAAACAAGTTTAAAATTATATATTATCTTTTAGATGAACGATTGTTTAATCAAAAGCGAATGATTGCTCCTGAATTATAAATCATGTGGCATTTGGTTATGCAAAAATTATATGGCACTTGCTTTTAAATTAATAATATTATGGGTTCGCATTTGATTCAGCTAGCCCACCATTGCTTACAGACTTGGAAGAACCAAAGACCGAAAAAGATGTCTGAAAACCTGAAACATGCAGCATATATATAAAGTCATGAGCATACACACATGAAAAAGGATCAAGGGACCCGTGCTAGACAAAATCATAGTTTTAGGTATAAGATACTATCATTACTGTCTAAATAATTAGACATTAAACCAGTAATCGCAACGAAGTTGCAAATTCTATGGTAAGTAAAACCAACTTTTCTTTTCCCCCCTAATTTAAATCATAGTTTCACACCTTTTTTTATCTCACACACTCCTCTCAATTCCGACCGTTGGATATTGAATGAATAGAAGAAAATCAAATGACAGAAATTAACAAGAAGTATATGACAGACAAAAATTGATGTGTGGATAGCATCACCCTTTAAATTTGTTACCCGTACGTTTAACTTTTTATGTTAAGAGTTCAGTTGACCCCAAAGGGAAAAACACTCTTTGTTAGGATGATGAGGGGTTTCTCTACGGTCGATTAATGTAGTGAATGCGAATTGGGAAATATCATGGGGCGCCATTGAGTTGTGTAGCACCACTTCAAGAATAACACCATTTGATTTAACATCTGTAAATTAATTATTTGGAGGTAGTCGTACTTAATTTATTAAGAGAAGGTTATCCAAAACCCTAAACGATGAGTACTAACAATTGAAAGTATTATCATTGTGACTGCTTGTTTGGAAAAAAAATTAAAATGATTAAAAACGCTTTTAAAGAAATATTTTTAGATTTCAAAAACACTTAAAGTGTGTATAGGTCTTTTTGTAGCGTCACATGTCATTGGTTTGTCACAACTGACGGTGATCACCTAGAGGGTCGCACTTTCAATAGACTTTGATCTTAAAGGTTCGAGTCATAGCATCCGTGCGGGGACTTGAAGGTTCGAGTCATAGCATCCGTTTCGGCTTCAAGTTTCTTCGTTCTTGGTTTCATCTGGCGCCGTTTCGAGTTAATTTAGCTCATCAAAACAAACAAATAACCAGAGATTTCGATCAGCAATGTTTATTGGGTACCCGTGTTTATTTCACTCATCGAATTCCAGATTACAATCAATCAAATCACTGCAACACAAATTCAACTTAAACAACGAGAAAATTCTCCATAAAAAAAACTATAAAAATTACATAATATTATGATCATAGTTTGATCAAATCTGGAAAAAAAAGAAGAAAACTCAAAAATCAGAGCAGCGACCGTTTCGCTCCCAATCGCCGAAACGGGTGGGCTCCGGTCCTCTGGGCCCACCGATCTCGCCGGTCTCTTTATTCACAAACCCATCGTCTTCGTCGTCATCATCTTCTTCTTCTTCTTCAGCTTGATTTTCGAGTTTTTCCACGATGGGTTCACCTTGCTCCTTGCTGGGTTTTTCGCGCTGGGTTTGCGACTGCGAGGCCGACGAGCACAGGAGCCGACTCACCGAGTTGACGCCGGCGCGAGTTAGAGGTTCGGTCGCTGAGATCGTCGAGATGGTCTTTGATGAGAATAGACGGCCCAGATTGATCGCCATCTTTGTCGATTTCTGTCCTTTCTTTCTCTGCGAAAGAGGGACGAAATATAATTAGGAGGCGGAGGGAATACAAATGTGGTAGATATACGGCGTCGTGTCGCGAAGTCGCAGAGCCACGTGTTAGAAAAATTTCAAATATCCAAAATATTTGTATTATGGCCTGATGTATTTGACCGTATTTCTGACACGTTGAAAAATCTCTAGTTATACTAACCTTACTAGGTTTAAATGCGAGAGGGTTGTTTGCCCTCCTAGTTGTGGTGCCTTTCCATGTCCTTCTATTTTGTGCGTTTACGGTTAAGCCACTTCAATATTTTATATTAAAATTTTAATAAAAATAATAAGATAAAAAGTATTTAAAATATAAAATATTGACGTAACTTAATCGTGACCGAACAAATAAAAATACCACAATTAGGAAGACAATTTGCTTCCATGCGAGAGATCCTTCCATCCACATGCCGGACCACATCATGCGTCATAGACAAGTGAGTTAGGGACAACTTTTGTGGTCGATAGTCAAATCAGGTCATTTCCTGTCCCGCTTGACTTCATGTAGTTACAACTTTAATACAAAGAGAATGGGAGACAAGTTTTTAAGGAAAGCATTGTCCTAAGATTTTCTTTGCGAGGATTTCAAAATTTTCAATTATATTCGTTCATCGTATATTGTGTATTCAATTTTTATCACGTACTGTTTATATTTAGTTTAAAATTTAAAAAATTACAATAATTTTTTATTGTACGATGTACGATGAACAAATGTGATTAGAAGATCTCTAAAATTCTCACAATGAGAATCTGACAAGAATCCACCTAGGTTTTTAAGTGGGTTGGATAGTCGATTTGATTCGATTATAAGACACAAGATTTTGTCTTCCATTCACTTTGGGCAAAAGTGAGATTAGTGTCGCACTTATTTGTCGTTGCTCGACAGACATACGTAAGAATTTATCCCTTAACGGGGTTGTTATAGGAAGGTGGTGTAAGACCATCTCCAACTCAGGGCTAAAAGTCAAATTACTCTCCAAAATGTTTCCCCAAACTCACTCCAGCCCAAGGGGAAAATTCGGGCTAAATGCTAAATGCTAAACCAAGGCCAGATTTCCCCCAGAATTTAGCCCAGAAATCTGTGTGGGCTCCACCAAACTGAATGAAAATATTTATCGAAATTTAAATTTTTTTTTTATTAAAATGTTCATAAAATTAATTTACGATAGTCTACATATTTATTTTAAAAAAAAAATTAATTTAAGAAAAAAAATAGCCTAAATTTATTCTTTAATAATTCCGGACTAAAATTTTAGGTTAGAAAGAGTTGGAGCAGAAAAACTGTTTCTGGGCTAAAAGCTAAATTTTTCGGGCTAAAAAATTTAGCTTTTAGCCCAGGGTTGGAGATGGTGTAAGAGCCCAAAAGACAATTAAATCGTTAATTCAGTTTTTACTTGGCCTTTAATTTTAAATTCTGCTCTTAAACATAATAATTTTCCTTATAATAATATTTTTAAATAATTGGTAAAGAACCAAAACTGTACATTTATTCCTTTAATAATTAACCACGCAAAAACACACGGGTAAAAACTAAAAAATATAAACAAATTATAATTTATTCTAAAACCCCCTGTACCCAGCTCCTGCTTCTGCTGCTCCTTCCGGCAGCAGCTCCGTCACACTGGTGAACCATGACACGAATCGATTTCGAAAAATCCTTCCGAAACCGAAACGTGCTAATCTCTGCGTGCTTTTTGCTGCTGCTGTTTTGGTTCTTTAGTAATAATCTTCGATGACCGTCGAGCCATCTATGTCATCACTGTGTGTTTGCTGGTGCCTGTTGGGTTTCTCTTGCTAAGGTCTTGGTGCCTCTTGCCAACATTTTGATGGCTCCCATTGCTGATGGTGTGGTCTTCTTCTTCTTCGTTCGAGAGGTACTTGTCAACCTGTGCAGCGGCTTGCCTTCCCTCTGAGATTGCCCACACCACAAGGGATTGACCGCGCCGGCAATCCCCAGCGGCAAATACCCCATCCACATTGGTTGAGAACCGGCCATAGTCCGCCTTGTAGTTTGAGCGTTGGTCACGTTCCAAACCCAGCTTCTCTGCTACCGTCTGGAACATAAGACACAGAAAAACCTAGTGAGCAAAACATGTATTCGAATTTCCAAGAGAGCCTGAATGTCAGTGGATAGGAATTCAAAATACTAACCGCCTCTGGTCCAAGGAACCCCATTGCGAGTAGGACGAGGTCGGCCTCGAGGATCTCCTCAGATCCCTCGATTTCCTTGAATTGGAACCGCCCAGTTTCATCCTTCTCCCATTTGACGCGTACCACCTCGAGTCCTTTCACGGCCCCATTCTCATCTCCCACAAATCTCTTTGTCAGCACCTCATAAGTTCTTGGATCTTTGCCAAACTTAGCTGCAACTTCTTGGTGCCCATAATCCACACGGAATACACGAGGCCACTGCAAATCCAAAGTAAAAAAAATAAATACAAAAGACGTAAGAATACACTTACAATGTCACAAAACTTGGTTAATCAGCGATCCAAGCAAGAGCAATGTAAGAACAGACGGACAAGATATTACAGTAATCCCACCTGTGGCCAAGGGTTTCCTGGAGCCCTTTTTCGTGGTGGCTCAGGAAGAAGCTCCAAGTTTATGATGTTTGTGCAGCCATGGCGAACGGATGTTCCAATGCAATCAGTGCCAGTGTCACCTCCACCAATTACCACAACTTTCTTGCCCTTGGCAGAGATGTAGTTACCATCCTCAAGATTGCTATCTAGTAAGCTTTTGGTGTTTGCATGAAGAAATTCCATAGCAAAATGTACTCCTGACAGCTCTCGCCCTGGTACGGGAAGGTCCCTGCAAAAACATAACAAGACAAGAAAATAAACTTAACTACTGTTTACCATATTCAGATACTTCCGTATATGCACGAAGACTATATCTACAGAATTTCACAAGTATAAGTTACCTTGGTTTTGTTGCTCCTACGGCTAAAACAATGGCATTGTTCTCCTCTCGAAGGCGAACAAGCGAGTACAAAGGATCATTTCCAATATTAGCATTAACCACAAAGTTGACACCTTCCTCAGCCATAAGGTTAACCCGCCGTTGAACTATCTCTACTTTATCAGTCTTCATATTAGGCACTCCATACATCATAAGCCCTCCAATTCTATCAGCACGCTCATACACGGTCACCGTGTGGCCTATTCTGTTTAGCTGATCAGCAGCAGCTAGACCAGCTGGCCCGCTTCCTACAATGGCAACCCTTTTCCTGCAATCATAAGAAAATATCAAACTAATGATTCGTGCACAGAAAATTTGCGAAATAATATTCTGATAACAGAGCATCAATCTTAGGCTGAGAAGAAACCCATACCCAGTTCTCTTTACGGGAGGCCGTGGCACCATCCAACCTTCCTCAAAAGCCTTGTCTATGATGGCACATTCTATGCTTTTGATAGATACAGGATTCTCAATAATACCCAGAACACAAGAACCTTCACATGGTGCCGGACAAACACGACCAGTAAACTCAGGGAAGTTATTTGTCTCGAGAAGTCTCTCTAATGCTTCACGCCACCTATTCTGGTACACCAACTCATTGAACTCTGGTATTTTGTTACCAAGAGGGCATCCAGAGTTCTCCTGTAAATTTAGTTTAGAGAACGTATTCAGTAATGGGTTGAGGTAGTCTGTCCATAACTAGATAATTCTCGAATCTCGATAACAGGTCAAAGAGCCAACAAAGAGTACAAGTTCTCACCTGATGGCAGAAAGGAGTCCCGCAGTCCATGCAACGGGCTGACTGAGTCTTCACAAGGGGTCCAGGTTTAGTTTCCTCCATAACTTCCTTCCAGTCATTCATCCGAACATTAGGATCCCTATATTGAACGCCCTCGCGCTCATAATAAATAAAACCACGATGTTTAACAGCGTCAGTGACCTGAGAAGGCCTTTTCAATGCTTCAGCATCTTCTACCTTCTGCAAAATTCAACTCTCATATAAGAACCTTTTAGATTAAAGAATCCATAGAGATTACCAGGACGCAAATTCAAAATAATTGTATTTCTGTATAAAAACTTTAAACTAATTACGCTTGTAATGATATGAACACTTTCAGACAAAATGAAACCAATGTGAATACTACTAAGATCAAAGAATGTATGTTCCACATATAACTGACATTATACTCGTGAAAACAAATCAGAAGGGAGATTCCCACAAAACAAAAATTCTTTTGTTCGCCTAACAAAAAGGAGAGAGGGAGAGAGTCAAAGAGAGCGTACTCATGCTTATATATAAGGGTAAATAATTCAATTACCTGATTGGATTTCCCATTTAATGATGCGGTCGCCAACTTCTTAAGTTCTTCAAAAGCATCTTTCTCTTCAAGCTCTGGCTCATCTTCCTCCTTGTGCTCTATAACCTGTTTGGTTTCCGCTTTCATATCTGCAAGAACTCGCTTGTACTCTATTGGGATAACCTTGATAAACTTAGGCAGAAGATTTTCAAAATCAGCCAGTACTTGAACGGCCAGCAGGCTGTTTGTGTGACGTTGATGTTGTTGTATCATCATTTGAAGAGTCAGAATATCTTCTTCTTCAAGTGTATCAAGATCTACAAGCTCAGGATTACATCGAGACCGAAATTGTCCATCCACGTCATAAACATAGGCAATACCACCACTCATACCAGCAGCAAAGTTCCTGCCAGTTTTCCCGAGCACAACAACAGTGCCACCTGTCATGTATTCACAGCCATGATCACCAACACCCTCGACAACCGCCTTAGCCCCTGAATTGCGAACACAAAATCTCTCTGCTGCCATTCCATTGAAGTACGCCTCACCGCTAGTGGCACCATATAAAGCTACATTACCGATGACAATATTTTCTTTTGGGTCAAACCTGCTTCCCTTGGGAGGATAAACTACAATCTTTCCACCAGACAAACCTTTACCAACATAATCATTACTGTCACCCTCAAGCTCAAGCATGATTCCAGAGCACAAAAATGCTCCAAGACTCTGTCCTCCACTTCCACTAAATTTGATATGAATGGTGTCAGCAGGAAGCCCAGCCCTGTTGTAACGTTTTGTCACCTCGTGGCTAAGCATTGTACCAACAGCACGGTTCACATTGCAAATTGGTGTCTCAAAATATACAGGAAGAGCTTTTTCCAAAGCAGCTTTAGACATAGAAATTAGCTTGTGATCAAGAGCCATATCCAAGCCATGGTCTTGTTTCTCAACACAATATTGTGCAGCTCCAGGCCGAAGGTCTGCTGCAGGTCGAAGTAACAAAGATAGATCAATATTATCAAGCTTCTCATTGTTTTTAGTCACTTCTCTATCAACTTCAAGCATATCTGAACGACCAACCATCTCATTTATAGTACGGAAACCAAGCTGCGCCATTATCTCTCTGAGTTCCTCAGCTATCATAAAGAAAAAATTAATAACATGTTCAGGTTCTCCAGCAAACTTCTCACGAAGTACTGGATCTTGAGTTGCGATACCAACAGGACATGTGTTCTTGTGGCACTTCCGCATCATAATGCAGCCAAGGGTTATGAGAGGTGCAGTGCTGAAGCCAAACTCTTCCGCACCAAGAAGTGTAGCTATGGCAACATCTCTTCCAGTTTTTAGTTGGCCATCAGTCTGGAGAGTTGTGCGGCCACGAAGATCATTAGAAACCAAGGTTTGATGAGTCTCAGCCAAACCAAGTTCCCATGGAAGCCCTGCATTCTTAATTCCTGTCCATCTGGAGGCCCCCGTGCCTCCATCGTGTCCAGAGATCAAAACATGATCAGCATGCCCCTTCACAACTCCACTAGCAACTACTCCCACACCTGCTTCCGATACCAACTTGACACTAACTCGAGCTGCTGGGTTAGCATTCTGCATATCAATAGAACAGAATCAACATCCAAATTAACCATGCATTGCTCCACAAGCACTAGATGCAAAATCATTCATCCATTTAAAGGGAGTTAAATAGGACGGCAGGGGCACAGAGCAGTTTATAGGATCCATTACAAAAACAGAACATACCTTAAGATCATGAATTAATTGGGCAAGGTCTTCAATCGAGTAGATATCATGATGGGGAGGTGGACTTATAAGACCCACACCCGCAGTAGAATTCCTGGTGACAGCAATGTCTCCAATAACCTTGTGTCCAGGAAGCTCACCTCCTTCACCAGGCTTGGCACCCTGTGCAATACAAATAAGTTCAGTTTATGTTTAACTCCAAGAAACATTTAATGTAGGAACATCGGGGAAAATAGAAGAAAAATACAAGGTCCAGTGTATAGATACCTGAGCCATTTTTATCTGCAGTTCATCAGCATTCGTCAGATAGTAACTTGAAACTCCAAATCTCCCACTGGCAACCTGCTTAATTGCACTCCTCTTTGGATTCCTTGAACCATCTGGAAGAGGCTCCATACGAGATGGCTGCTCACCTCCCTCACCTTTTGGAAAGAAAAAAAATCATTAGCAAATATATATATATATATATATATATATATATATATATATATAATATAAAATAAAAAGCTATAGTCGATGTACTAGAAAAAATCCAAGTAAAGATTTGACAAACAAACCTGTATTCGACTTTCCTCCAATTCTGTTCATAGCAATGGCCAGTGTACTATGCGCCTCCAATGATATTGATCCATAACTCATAGCACCAGTACAGAACCGTTTAACAATCTCGCTAGCAGGTTCCACTTCATCCAAGTGAATCTGCTGCTCTGTGTTTTTAAATCTCAAAAGACCCCGGAGATTGCAGGCTTTATTTAATTCATGAATGAGCTTGGAGTATTCTTTATATGCAGCAACACTGTTAGTTCTGGCAGCCTCTTGAAGTTTTGCTATAGCAACAGGATCGTTTAGGTGTACCTCACCACCTTTTCTCCAATGGTAATCCCCAGGGTTTGGTAGCGCTACAGCTTCTGCACTTCCTGGAGGATAGCTTCGAGAGGGAAATGCCAATTCGTGCATATGAAGTCCGTCGTGAGCTAGCATCTCAAATGTTGCACCCTCAACTCTACTAGGGGTTCCTGCAAAGCACCTCTCAATTACTTCAGATGAAAGACCCAAAGCTTCAAAAATCTGTGCACCCTTGTAAGAGGCCAAAGTAGAAATCCCCATCTTGGCAAGAACCTTCATCATTCCATATGTGCTTGCTTTGAAGTACTTTTTAACCAGTTCATCTTTGGAGTATATTGCACCATTAGCTATTGGTGGAATCTTTCCGTCCACCTGCAGCCTCCAAATGACCTCTATAGCCAAGTAAGGGCAGATAGCATCTGCACCAAAACCTACCAGTGTACAGAAATGGTGAACTTCACGTGGCTCAGCAGATTCAATTATCAACCCCACTTGTGTGCGTTCAAGGTTTTTAACTAGATGTTGATGAACAGCTCCAACAGCCAAGAGGGAGCTTACTGCAACGCGCTTTGGGGAGAAGGCTACACATTGAAACAGCGACAAGTAAGTAAAACATAGTTTTCAATTAAGTACTTAATATTTCAAACTCAAAGGTAAAATAAATAAACAGGCCATACCTCTGTCTGAAAGAACAAGAGTGGTATATCCCTTCTTTATTGCTTCATGTGCTTCAGAACAAATCCTGTCCAAGGTTTCCTCCAATCCTTCCCTACCACGTTCCTTGGAATAAGTTATATCAAGAACTTTACAGCGCCAACCTCTATAGTTCATTTTCTTGATTGCTTCCATTTCATCAATGGTTAAAAGAGGACCTTTGAGTGAGAGACGACGACATTGTTCTTCGGTGGTTTCTGTCAAATCACCCTCTGGACCAATCATGCATTCCATAGAAGTGACTACCTGCTCTCGAATGGGGTCAATTGGAGGGTTTGTTACTTGAGCAAACATTTGCTTGAAATACTCAAAGGTAAGCTTTTCTCTTCTAGACATAACAGCCAATGGGGTATCATTTCCCATCGACCCAAGAGCCTCTGCGCCATCTTTTGCCATGGGAAGCAACAACATTTCCAAGGATTCAACTGTATAACTGTACAGTGTATATATTTCAGTTACATGAAAGTCAAAAAGGCTATAACATAGGTAAGACAAGGAAGAACCACATACCCAAAAGCTTTCAGCGGTGCCAATAAACCGTGGATTCCCATGTTTTCCATGGTTTCATCATTAGTAGAAGCCTAGAAGATAAATGATATATAAAAATCAGAATCAACTACAACACAAAATCTAAGAAAAAAATGACAAAGTCAACTTGCGTATATAGTTAACTTACAGGAATAACTCCAGCTATGGATGGAGGGACCCTATCAGATTCATGAACAGAATCTACAATGTCCTTGAGCTCAATCTTTTGCCTTTGAAGCCACTCCCCATACGGCCTTGCCATGGAATATTGCTGCTTCAACGCTTCATCATCCACCACAACGTGGTTCTCAAAGTCCACCAAAAGCATCATTCCAGGGTTAAGTCTACCTTTCCTGCTGACATCTTCCGGTGGAATGTCTACTACGCCAACTTCACTGGCCATAGTAACCCGTCCGCTGTGAGTGACGTAAAATCGACCAGGTCGTAGTCCATTACGATCCAGTGTAGCTCCCAAATAGCGGCCATCAGTAACTGAAACAATTATTCGTCAGCACGAAGTACACAAAAATAGTAACTGATGTAAATGTATTACCTAGTCCAAAACTATTTAGAGCATATATTACATGATATGAGAGCTGGCCCATCCCATGGCTCCATGAGAGATGAGAAATACTCATACAGGGCTTTCCTATCCGGGTCCATGTTCTTGTCATTTTGCCATGCTTCAGGAATCATCATCATGATAGCTTCAGGGAGGCTTCTTCCAGTTCGAACCAAAAGCTCAAGGACACCATCAAAAGCTCCTGCATAATGGAACAGCGCTTGTACAATCAGACACTAAAAAAAGGGACAAATAACCAATTACGCTATTGTAATTTTCCATTTGGTGAGAAAGCATATACTGATTTATCCTTGTACTTCAAATAATACAGAGGTGCATGCGCATGCTAACTCAGATTTTATAAACTCACCTGAATCCGAAGAACTGGCGTCCACAATGGGTAGCAGTTTTTTTAAATCATTTTCTGATAGACCAAGTTCCTTACACTTCAGCAGTCCCTCGCGTGCCTTCATCCTGAGTACATTTTACAAGAACATCAGGCAATTACAACATCCAATATTGACAAGGGCACGAGGCGCACAAGTCATCAAATGAATGAGCAGAAAAGTATGGTACATAACCCACTTTCAGCTAAAAAAACATACCAGTTAACATTTCCTCTGAGGGTGTTGATTTCACCATTGTGGCCAATGACACGCATAGGCTGAGCACGATCCCAGCTGGGAAAGGTATTTGTTGAGAATCGAGAGTGCACCTGCACAAATAATCAAAAGAACAAAAATTATCATGTACAATTCCATATTCTTCATTCATAATATGGAAACCAGATGCTAAAAACCACACACACAAAATTGTCTTCAGGCAGCTCCAGTAAAAACCATACTGCCGCAAGTACAGTTTAAAATCCTAAGCTATATTTCGACCAAACACTATTTCCGTTCACCACTCATTCGTACTTTTCATCCTCAACAACTGATCATAGAGAGCACTGCACCAAGTTTCTGTAAACATGATTTACTTGATAATGAGGTTTCTTACCAACTCACCCAATGCATCCAATCCAGCATCCAATTTCAATTAGTAATCAAGGGAGTGGAAGAACTTAAGAGATCATTCAAACCTCAATGCCTCAGAAGTCATTCCTCAACCTTGCACCTCTTCAGTTACTGGTTGTTCCCACGCTGTTTGTGGAGCATGGAGTTAGTGGAGAAACAAAACAAGTGAATGGATAAAATATTTACCATGGCCATGTAGCTCGTAAACCTTTCATTGCCAAGATCTGCATAATAATAGTCCTTCAGCTGAACAGGCTTCAGCTGACCTTTGTAAACAACAGTCCTACATAAAATCAAGAAACAGAATGAATCAAATGATCGCATGAATTATATATAAAACTTTGTGAAAAAGAAAACATGCTAGATATCTAAAGAACAAACCTTGAGGACAGTGAACATATATAAAAGTCTTTAGCACCACCATGTTCAAGGTTTAATGCAGCTCGGATAGCAACCATTGACCGCCGTCTTAGTATGTACATCTGGAAGGAAGGACATGCAAAACAGAATCATACTATTAGATACATTCAAAATTAAACTACTTGTTTTTTGGTCCGTAAAACAACTCCACATTAGACCTCAAATGGTTGATTTACAACATGGGGAAAAATACCTGTCGCTCGAGGTCAAGTTTTGACTTTGGGGTCGCAGTAAGGAACACTTGCTCAATAACAGGTTCAGTCTGCAAAGCAGACTTCCCCAAGTCTGAGTTATCTGTTGGAACAGATCGCCACCCCAGAACAGTGTGTCCAAGGGACTCTGCAACCTGAAAACATATGAACAATATTCACATAAATGCCATCGGACAAGAAATGAATGTCACGATTAGAGACAGTAATTAACACTATTATGGGACATAACAACACATGTACATGCAAGAATAAAATGACACAAACAAATTAAGCATTCTGCAGCACAAGTGTGTACTGTCCAATAAGAAATTATACGAAATTATTCCCTTTTCATTTGTACATTTGGCTAAGCAACTGTAACAAATGTATTGAGTTCAATAAAAGTGGTAAAGCTCAGATTGACGTGCGTCAATGGAATCATAAGATTACCTGTGCAAATACTCTTTTGCTTTCTTCTCTTCGGCTCTCAGATGTGGGCAAGAAGAACATTCCAACAGCGTACTCCCCTGCCGGTGGAAGATCAAACCCGGCATCTTTGGTTACCTGAAAAACAGCAACCCAATAATTATCGGTGCTGAGTATGCAGAACTTGGTTACAGTTAAGGGTTTTTTTTTTTTTTTTTTCCTGATTAGATTAAAAAAATTACCTTTTTCACAGAAAATTACCAAGCACATCAAATATATGAAAACAAAAACAAATTAAAATTAAAATCTGAACAGAACCAGAAATTTCAGAAAGAACAAAGCTTGGCTGCTTAAAAAAGTGCAAGAGCTCCGCTCTCACTCAATAACAACTTGACAAGTGTCCAAGTTATTTGTTCAAGTTTTAATTTTTCAATTTTTTTGGACACTTGTAAAGTTAGTCTTAGGTGAGAACATAAGCTCCTACTTTTTTTAAGCAGCCAAGCTTTATTCTGAAAGAGGATATGATTTATAAAGCAATATTTTATTCTAAACTAGGAGGAATCATTAGGTGAGAGCGATATTCCATTCTAAACTATGATGAATTTGTATACAGTTACGAGCACATGACACTGATCAACTGACTAACCAACATCAAATATTTAATCTCATTAGAACCCGCCAAAATTAATACAAAAAGTAAATAAAAAATCCAAAAAGTGACAGATAATACCCACCTCCTTGTAGAAGTCGTGAGGAACACCGACGAGAATCCCAGCTCCATCACCAGTATTCGTTTCGCACCCACACGCTCCTCTGTGCGTCATCCGCACCAGCATTTCAATTGCATCCGTAATCTAAAAAAGAAGCCACAAACAATCAATAAAACGACACCAAAACGCGCGTTTAGCAATTTTCAATTCTTACGAGAACAAACAAACACGACGGCGTACCGTTTTGCGGCTGGCTTCGCCGGACAATTCGGCGACGAAGCCGACACCACACGAGTCCTTATCGAACGACGGGTCGTAAAGCCCGAGGGGCTTCTCTGGAACGGCGGAGAGCATGTTGCGTACGACGACTCGGAGCTTCGGCGAGCGACCGGGACCGTCGGAGCGCCACAAATGGAGCCTCTCGGATCCGGACTCCCTCAATCTGGTCCCGAAGAACTTCTTCGCCAGAGCCTTGCTAGATTTCCGAGAAGCAGAGCACGACGCCGTCGACGCCGCCCTGCTCCCGCCGAGCCGCGCTACCGGCGTAGCATTGAGCTGCGACGGCAGGAGCGACGGTTTGGTTCGGAGCTGAACGACGGAACCGCCAGTGCTCGCCAACATTATTCAGATATGGAATCGGATTGGATTCCGATTATTTGAGCGAGAATATAACAATAATTATATAGAAATATATGTAAAAATAATAACTTTTGTCAAATTTATGCTTAGAATCTGAGTCGTTTCAGGAGTTCTTAATCCCCGTCTTCGAGAGTTTAATTAGGAGACTGACAAAGGATTTAGATCCAGAGTAAAAGAGAGACTGAGGTTTTCCTCTAAGATCTGAAGACGACACCGTTTCGAGACTAGGGAGGAGAAGGACTGGAAGATGAAAGGGGAGAAAAGGTCAACAAATTCGCCGGTGTTTTCTATGCCCTGCTACTTCCTGGTCTCGATTTTCCCAGAAAGTAAGCGAGAAAGTGATTTTCCCGGAAAATAGTGAGAGAAAACTGAGAGAGAAGGAGGAGGTGGGAGGGGGAGGGAGGCAGCACAACCAGGGAATTGAGCGGGCCCGTTCAGCGTTTGGGTTTCTGAGAGGAGAGGCAGGGCGGTGGTTTTATAGAGAAAACTGAGAGGTTATCTAGAGAGAGAGAGAGAGAGAGAGAGAGAGGCAGAGTGTTGTAGTTCTAGAGAGAGAGAAATACCGGGAGCGTGGGGACCACAGGAAGGAGAGGGGGTGGGGCCCGGGGGTTAAATTTACCAACTCCCTGACCTCAAACGCTCACTGTTTTTTTAAAGTGACGGGTACAGCTCAGAAGAAAATGCCACGTGTGCAGTGCCTGATGCGGCACGCGACAGCCGCTGATGGCGGGGCCCGCGTAAAATACTTATTTATCTGTTTAATTAGATAAACTCGTTGGGGGTTTGCTTTTGTTGTTTTTCTGTTTTTGTTAGGCCGCCTCTTGGTGTACCCGAGCCTGCACATCTGACTAGGTTCGGGCCCGAGCCTACGGCGGCGGTCAAAAAATGGAGGTAATTTGCTGATTTGGATAACAACGACAGTTATTGGTAAGCCGGGCTTTTTTTCTTTTGGTAATTTTTGTCTGACGATACGCGGCCAACAGTAAAAGTTGGCCTTGGCATGAGAGGTGGTGAAGTTGCAGGTGGCTTTGGCATTTTTTTTTTTTTAAATTAGTGTCCTTGTATTTTTGACCTGACTAATCACTAGGCTCCCTGCTCGACCCTACAACATTTGAGAAGTAAGAAACTCTAACAATTGCTAGGTGGGTATCTTGAGAGGTGTCGAACCCCATACCACTTGGCATGAGTGTCATTGTTCTTCACATAGAGGATCAGTGATTTTTTTCGCGGAGTATTGTAGTTGTGTTTTTGCCTCGTTTTGGGGTTGGTGTGGTCGCGCTGTTGTGATGGCAAGATTGGTCTCTGCCTTTGAGTGATGAGTCACGTGGTTTAGTCTATTAATAGTTACTTGATTTAATCTCGCTCTAGTGCAATGACTTTTTTGTGATTTGCTTATACGCATTGCTGATGAAATACTAATTGATGACGATCGATAAGATTAATTTGTTAACCTATCTTTCTTGATTGTTCTATCCATTGAAATTTTTGCCGGATTATCTTTTAATGACTCTATCTCTAAAAAAAGTCTTAAGGTCTTCACACTTTTGTCAAACGATTTTTATCTATTAACGACTTTACACAAAATTGATTAAATAGGATCTCTGCTGTAAACAATGGGTATGTTTGCCCACATGTATACAGTAAAATTTTATATGCTAAATAGTATAATTTTGTAAGTTTTCAATGAAGTGGCTCTATAAATAGAGCACTTCAAGTGTTCAAAGTTGACAAACATCAGAAAGAGAAAATGAAGAAATATAATACTCTCAATATCCCTCATTTTCTAATACCTGCAATACTTTTGTGGTGGTAGTACAAAACTAAACAGTGTGATATTTTGCACCTACTTCGCCCTCACTCTTAGCAAAGGTTATTTCTCTAACTTTTGCTTATTTATAACAATCTCATAGATTTACCTAATTAAGTTTACAAATAACCATATTTAAGAAGTTGAATAATGACTCAGAGATAATATAGTAACCGATAGTGAATGAAAAGTTGGTTTAACTATACTTAATTTCTACTTAGTTAAAAAAGCCCAATTTTCATAATACAAGTGATTGAAAAAAAAAATATCTAACCGCTTTTATTATGATACTTGAGATGAATGACTTGGCCAATGCTAGTGGCTCGCCACTGTACAACCCTAAAACAATCAATGAAATGCTTTGCTCGACAACAATCGGCAATTGTCAGCAAGCTTTATTGACAAAACTCAACAGCCGTCGACATGTCATCTCGCAACAACTATCAACAATAAATGTCAAAACATCCTTTCATGCTCAAGAACTATCACTGAGTTGAGCATGACACAAACAAGGTCGTTTGTATTCCAATAATTATGAGTGAAGTTACTATTACTAAATTGGGGTGTGTTATCCACACTATCTAAATTACTTCTCATACACTTCTTGTTAACTTCTTTCCGTTGATCTTCTTCAATTCATTCGATTCGATGACTGAAAATTAAAAGAGTGTGTGAGAAGTAAAATGAGGTGTGTGGATATCACACCACTACTAAATTTTGCATTGTTATTAAATAGCTGCAACTCACGTGTCGTCGCCTAATCCCATCCTAATCGGCCTATTGACAAGTAGTTCGACGGGGGTATGGGATGGGACCGGCTCATGCAGCTGTCTAAATCAAAGGGACTATATCATGAAAATTTTGAATAAGTTGGGGTACTTTTTGAAAACCAAATTATAAGGACTCCTTTGTATCAAATATGAAAAGTACGGTTGCCCAGCAGTCTTTTCATCGTCCAGTGAAAACCTAGTCTCGAAAACGATGTAAATTTTTGCGCAAATTTCAAAAATTACCCCATCGAATTTTCTAATTTTGCAATATTTATTTTCGATTTAATTGTTAGTTTTTTGGTTTAAGGGAACACCAGAAAAACACACACGTGGTGGGGATTTTGTAGGTGGCTTTTAATAGTTAAAAGTCAAAGAGCAACGTGGACTTTCGTTGTCCCCCTATACGATACGCTAGGAACCAAATCATTGTAGACTCGATGTAATTTGAATATGAGATGGTATGTTATATATTATTGTATAAATGATGAAAAGTTTTTGAAGTGTGTCTTTATTTATTTAATAACATATGACGTATGTGTTTGTACTCTAAACACATTGAAAAATAATCTCTCAATGTATGCTGGTATGTCATATATTATTGTATTAATAGTGAAAAAGTTTGTTTTTAAAGTGTTTCTTCATTTATTTAATAACATATGACGTATGTGTCGGTGCTCTGGATACACTGAAAAATAATTTCTCAATGTATGCTGATTTGTTTTGCCACGATTTGTTTACTTTCACGAAACCATTTTTCCAATTTCATGCGTGTGTTGTAGATACGTCTAGGATATATTGGAAGAATCGTCATTTTTTTTTTCTTCTGCGATTCAAATGCTGGATTTCTAGCCTATTGAGTTGGTTCGATAACTTCCCAAATACATGTATTTTTCACATGGAAAAATTGAATAGATGTATTTTTGAGAAGGGAAAAATGTTACGTACAACTATAATTTGTGGCAGTATTTTAAAACAATCTCATTTTTATGCATTTTAACTTTTTCCCACAACAATGCGTAAATGAATTGTGATTTTACCATAATGATATTCTCGTTACGTAAAAGTTAATTCTTGAAATTGAGTTTCCATTTGATCATCTAGTAAAGTAGGTTAATTTCTTTTTATCGAAGACGTTTGTAGGGTTTGAAGACCTAGAGTTGTGAATTTTTCGGATTTCGACTCTCCTGTCTAGTTAGCACCAAAGAAAAGGAAAAGAAAAAAAATACGCATACAGCATACTACACGTTATCGAATATAAACTAGCACGAGTTAATTTTATGTACCATATAAAGAGAGAGAACCGTACGCTCACATATAGGAAGTTTGATTGTGTAAAGTGTACTTATGTCATTATACATTATATCGTACGTGATTATGACAAATACACTTCATACAATGGAGAATGACGATGGTTACTTAAATGTGCGCACACACATGCTTACTTAAAGCAAGTTTATAATTTATTCTTAGTAATAAAATTAAATGGATTGATATATACATATACCAACCATAAATTGAGTTTGTTGTAAAATTTGCATGTAAGTTATGTAACGACCTCACATACCATACTAGTTGTCGTAAACCCAAAGCAAATGGCTTAGGTTGGATACGTTTAAGATTTAATTAGAGTCATGATCACGAATGTCGTTTTTATCGACTAGTATGTTTCTGTTGTATTATACTCATAATTCGTATTCTTACTAACATTTACATAAACAATGACGGTTTGAAATCTTTAGTTTTAAGAAATCAATAGAATGTGTAACTAAAGTATGAATTTACTAGGAACCTAATATACGTGGAACCAGCTAGTTTTGCTAGAGCAATGTGTCAGCCTTTGTTACGTATTTGCTCGTAATAATCTCAACGAACTAAGAAAATTCGTTGAACTCATTTTGTCCTTAATTCTGAATTATTGAGGGTTGTCACACAACCTATCAAACTAGTACTTCTTGTAATCGACTCTATTCTTCTTCAATAAACGCTAGTTTTTCGATCAAGATCTTCAGAGAAAGTACCTTCTGATGATCAATGTAGACAAATGGATCAAATTGTTTGTTAGGAGCCGTAATAAGTGAGTGTATCAAACCAGTTTGCTAAAGTAGTGTATCAGCCCCCTGTTATGTATGATTTACAATTAGATCTATGAACTAAGAAATCTGATAAGACTCCTTTTGTCCATAAAATTAGACCAGTTAGAGTAATGAAAGGTCGTCGTCATTTAAGAGAAAGTATCTTCTGATGATCAACGAACTGAGAGTTAATTTGTTTTCAGAATAGTGGAGTCAATGTTAGTCAAACCATCTATTAGGATTAGTCATAAAGATATCAAACTCACCGACCAAATAAAGTATGATAGCGCTATTTACACATCTATATTTACTTCTTACACGTTCTTGTTAATTTTTTGCTGTTAATCTTTTTCAATTCATTCAATCCAATGGCCAAAAATTAAAAGAAATGCGTGAGAAGTAAAAATATGTATGTGAATGCACTACCCATAACTGAGCCATTTTGAGCTAAATATGATGTTTGGATATTGGAGTGTTAATTTGTGGAGTGAAAATATAAAATAAAAAAAAAATACTATTCTTACGATCTATTTATACAATTTCAACATGTCTCTATTAAATATGAAATTCTTATCTATATTTAAACAAATTGTACATGTGATGGTATAAATATATGAAATCTAAAAAATAAAGAAAATTAACAAAAAATTAAATAAAATAATTTTAATAAAATAACAAATAAAAGTGTAGTGAATAGTATAAAAAAATTATAAATTGATTTTTTTTTTATTAAAACTCTCAAAAAATAATTGATGCGGAAAGGAAAAGAAAATGTAGGATTGAGGAAACTTGATTAGGCAGTGAGGGTCCATGGAGCACAGTGCACAAGGACAAAAGGAACACGTGTCATTGACAGCTGTTCGATATGAGTGGCTGGCTACTGGCCAATTCACTTCAACATTATTTTGTGACTTTTGTCACTTCTGTCAGATCGTAAGAAAGAAATACATAAGAAACTTCAAAGCCTTTTTATTTCCAATTTATTTATTTTCTATTTAATTATTAGGTTATTCTCAGTTTATTATTTTATAATTTTTAATATTTAGTACGTGAATTTTTTTTCATTTCATAGTCATCATATCTCAAATTTTAATTTTGAGACAATCTCATACATCCGTTGAGCTGACTGTTAAATTAGTTGTTAACTGATGATGTGACGCTCATGTGGACGATGACTAAACGTCACGTATCATTATTGACTCGCATGAAAATAAAAAAAATAAAAAACGGAACCTTTTCAATCTTTAGGACCGCATCTTCCCACATTCGACTAGTGCGGTGAGAAATTATATATTTGTCAGCCGAATGTGAATCTAATTAAGCTTACTGGCTTTACACCTGGATTAGTCTTTAAACACTTGATTCTAATTAAGCCTACTGGCTTTACACCTGGATTAGTCTTTAAACACTTGATTAGACATGAGTATATATCTATGAGTCTTTCAGTAATAAGTTCCCTTCTCTCTCTCTTTTTAATAAATATTAATATTATATGTGTATAAACAAATGAAAGATTGTCTACAAGCATGAATCATGATCTAGTTGAACAGCCGCCCTGCGTGTGGGAGATTCTTCCAATAATTATTAGGGTATTGACAATTATGAGCTTTAGATTTTAGGTTTGTGAGAAAACACGTGAAGAGAAATTAGTCTACCAAACAAAAAAAGAAGAAGAAGGTTTTGAGATAATTGATCTATGTGGTTTAAATTAAAGAGGAATTAGGTTCTCATTCTTTTTTTATTATTATTGTATTGATTAAAATCTTTTTTTTTTAAATATTTCATCAAGGTTTCTAGCTTTTAATGAACGTTATTATTTTAATTATAAATTATTTACATACCAATATAATTAAATTTGATTTTTAAAATATATTCATTTAGTATTAGAAATGTTACCTTTGACACACCTCGACCCAAAAGTGGGGCATGCTAGCCGTCACGTGAGCGTGACGTAACCATGTGCACAGTGCGGAAGCAAGATTCATAATATGAATATGAACGAATTAAAACCAGGCCACTAGCAACCTAAGAAGATAGTGCGCTAGAGTGCAAAGTTATAGTGATTATACAAATTCAGAGCATACTAAGTCAATGCAGTCAAGCATGAAATAATAGATTCGAATAACCCCAAAGGGTGCCCTACATAATGAGAAGTCTATCAGAACTGCCGAACGATCCTCGTTAGCCACCAACGATACTCTAGCTACCTAAAACCTGGAGGGGCAAAAAAACAAAGTTGAGTGGGTCAGCAAAACAAATCTTTTCAAAATCATTCTTTTCTCAAAAGTATAACCCCTCTCAGTAAAACCTGTATAAATTTCCATAATAAAGTATATAATCATATATAGATATTCTCAAAATCATGCTGGAAAGTATGAATGTATGTCATGCCAAAGTATCACAACTGAAAACTAAATCATAACTCTGTGGATGTGATTAAATGTCAGGTAATCATCTCGGCCCTCGGGCCGTATATATATCTCATAATCAATCTTAATAATCATCTCAGCCTTAACTGTATAATAGCTCATAATCAACTCATCATATCATGTATATCAATCCTGCACACTAATCAATACCACATCTAGTTGTCTGCACATCATCACTAAATATAAAGTAAGTATGCTCTAGTGCTACAATCATGTGAAGACTGTGCGAAGGATTCGCGGGTCACCTACGAGTCGAACCCACTTATAGTGGTCTATATGACAGGACTGTGTACCTAACTTGAATCCAAGGCGAGCATGCGGTGCGGGAGTTAAACATCACGTGAAAGACTATGCCCCTAACTCTGGGTGGGAGCACTAATATCAAGGTGCAAGTATATGAGCTCTAATCGTATCACATCATTATCATCGTAACTAATATAAAACTCACCTGACACTTTCCTGTGCGTCCACAGCACCAATCATAATTATATGCAATCACGAATGCATAAATAAAATAAATAGATACTTTGCATGGCATTTCAAATCCTTTAAACATTCAATTTCATTTTCTAGAAAATAGCAATATATATAGGTATATAAGGAAAACAAATTGCCCACTCACTGGTAAATAGCAGGGTCGTAGCCCCCACGCCTAGCTTGGCTATGATCGTCCTCGGGATACGTCTCACCTATATGAGAATTTACTGAAATAACGTTATTTAAGCATATATACGAAACTACGGGAATAACTTCTCATACATAGCTCAATTTTGGTATTTGAATATACCAACGTGACCTACTCGATGTCACGAACCCGTACAAAAATTTTACAAATTTTTTTGGACACCGCACCTGCCACCGTGCGCCGGCCAAGCACGGCACATGCCTGGCACGTGTAACGGAATGGCAAACGGCGTCAGGAATATTCCTCAGAATATTCTATTAACTTCTAATGGAAACCGTCCAAACTAACTGACGGGGTTAGCATATTCCGTGAACTCTAACGGAATATGCCGTCATCTTCAACCTCTAGCTCCGGCGACCGTCACTAGCGCCGGAAACTGAGAAAAATTTCCAAACTTGATTTCTTACTCGATTCTACACCATTTTCACGTAATTGGTACCAAAATGAAGCTAATAACATGTAGAATCACGTTACATAAGTTTCAAGGCTTAAAATTCACTAGAGTTTCCCCGAGAAAGCTTGATAGTTCGGCTTACCTAGAAACACGTCGATCTCGGCACTCTGATGTCCAATTCCTTCCAATGAAGTACCCCAAGACTCATGGAGACGTCAAGAAGCTTCCTATAAGCTTAGAATCCCCTAAAAATTACGTATATGAAAATGCATGAACAGTGATAATCTCGGAGGTAAGTGGTTCGACGTGAAAACGACACTATCCTTACCTGCAATTTGTATGGATGAACTCGTAGTGACAAGATGAAGACGATGGTGGTCTTTGTTTCCTTGATCTGTGAGGTTTAGGGGGAGTTCGAGTGATGTCCGTACGATAAGGAGGAGAGAGAAAGAGTGAGTATGAGAGTTTAAGAGACTGAGAAAGGGACACGGAATGAGGTAAGAGAGAGGATGAGTGTGTGGTCTAAAAGCCACCAATCAAAACAAAATATATTCTAGTTTCTCATTGGCCCCAAAAGCTTAGGAAAATATGTAATTGGCCAAATTTTTAAACCCATGCATAAACATACACCCGTCACTCAAGGGTATATATGTCATTTCACATTTACAATAAGATTTCTCGGGACGAGTTGTCACAATCTATTTATTTTATATTTATAATGTATACATCTTTTATAATAAAATGTACCCCTTTCTTCAAAATTTTTAACACTAAGGGTACATTCGTTTGACATTTATTATTTCAAAGTTATATTGTTACCTATTTTTATCTATTTATCCAATAAAAAATTGAGTATTTTCTTTTTTATTGTAATCGTTTTTAATTTATATGCCATATAATATGAGATTTTAAATCTAATAACATTCAAGTAATTAATATCAAACATATGAAAATACATATTAATAGCAATAATGAGGTGTACAAAGTCAATGGACTTTGATCAGAAATTGAATACCATTAAGGTTTTAGTCAAAGAATATTAGTGGCAAGGAACTGAATCTAAAGTTGCCCTTAAATTAAATATTTAATTGTTTATTTTTTAAGTCTTATATCAAAGATTATGTCTATCTTGTTCAATATATATATATATATATATATATATATATATATATATATGTTTATAAAAATATATATATATATTTGAAAATATATGACCGAGGATTAAATTTCGTGTTTCTTTGTACAACCGCATTAGCACAGTTTCTTTACTACAAATGAATGTCTTAATTGTTTTGAAATTGTCTAATCTTTTGCTAGGGTGATCTATGAATGATGTACTAAAATATAGACTGTTTGGATCATTGAAATACATTACAAAATGGTGTCAAAATGTGCATCAAAACATAAACGATATGACCGTTTGATTAAATTTAGTTTTTTTTTTTTTGTAGAATTGTAGCCGTTCATTTTCTTGACTGCAAATAAATATCTTAATGATTTTAAATTTTTCTGATTTTCCAAGGCTAATCTATGAATGCTGTAATAAAATAAAGACGGTTCAAATTGTTGAAATACACTACAAAGTAAGCCCTACAAAATGGGTGCCTATATATATATATATATATATCTGCTGATTGATTTTTTTTATGGTAACCTGAATTTTATTCGATATGCATCCAAACCTCCCTTGGGTAAAGCCACATACTAATTAATTAAAATATTCTTAATTGTCAACAAGTGCTACTCTTGCAGAAATAATGAATCATAAGACGTATAAAATTCAGAAGATCTATCTCACAGGTTTACTCTCGAATTAAGTTAATTTGAAGAAAGAAAAAAAAAGTATTGGTGCTCAGACAGTCAGATTAATGTTTTTATTTGTTAATTAATCATTTTTAATAAATAAAATAAAATCCTCTGTCTCTTCTGTCGTAATCTTTGATGGTATATAAATAAATTTTGATTGAAACTATGAGGAAAATGATGTCTTACCTGTGTATATTTGGTTGCTATTCATATACTGGCATTCATTGAAATAAATCATCCTGAACGAATTTGGATTTTTTCCGGACCTCACTGTCCAGAGCCTAAGGACTAAGAAATCTAGATCGTTCAAGAGAGAGAGAGAGAGAGAGAGAGAGAGAGAGAGAGATCTAGGCTCTTGTACAAATACATTTCACACCTCAGTGCATTGTAGAATTTTTTATGTACTCTTGTAAAAGAGAAATGCTAATGACACTCACCTCACAATTTAATATTAATTCTCGTGCTAATATTATAAAATATTATGCAATAAATATAAGGTGGAGTGATCACAAAGAATTTCGCTTTTGAAAGAGTTTACTTAGCATTTCTCCTCCTATAAGTGTTAATGCTGAGAATTTGTTCACTAATTTAGCCAGGTGCCTAGGTTTAATATCCCACCTACCGTCAAGGAAAAAACTGCATGCCTAAAATTTTCTTTTGATTTAACGTAGGATTTTGGGTATTATGATTCTGAAAGATACCTACTGCCAACAGCCAACCAACAAGAGTATATAACAATCCCTTGTTCTGGTTTTATTTGTGTTGGTCATGCTCGCAACCCTTGAATGATGTTCCCTAATTTATCGTTAAATAAGTTTAAATTTCGAGATATGTGTAGTAAATAGATATAAATTTGAAAATTTAAACTTATTCAATGATAATAAGTAGACTGAAAAGTATTAACACCATATGAGGTTGGCAAGTAAAAATATACCCTCTTACAAAATATAGAAGATGAATGTTAAAAAAACTCTCTCAAAAGTGGGACTTTACATAAGCTATGTCACCTCATAATTCAACGTCAATTCTCAAATTAATATTTAAAACCTTGTGCCAAAAAAAAAGCGAGAGGTGACGGAGAGTACGTAAAGTCCCACTTTCAGCGTTGCTTAGCGAACCATAAGACTGCAACTAGCTTTTCAGTTAAACTAATTCTCCCAAGGGTAAAACTAGTTTTATAGCAATTCCGAAGCAAGATTGAGGTGAGGGATGGAGTTTGTCCGAACCACATGACCTGCTAACTTCGCAATGCAATTGGTTGCATGACTTTCATCAACGAATAAACAAACGGAACAGAAACCCTAAAATAAGAGAAAGCTTTCTCTCTCGGCAAATTTTGTAAGCTCCGCCCTTAATATAATTAATCATGTCATTATATTCAATGAGCAATTAGAACAAGAAAAGTTGGATATCTTTATAAAAAATTGCAATTGACCGTACCTTTCAGCAACAAGATTTTAAATAAAAATATTTACCCTTGAGTTGAGGGTAATGGAGAGATTTTTATCAAGTATTATAATATAAGTAGTTAAATACTTGAAATTTTTTCAAACTCGTGTTATGACACTTGGTGTGCCTAACTGTATTCTCGGCACACTAAAAAATTTCTTCTTACCACCATATTTATCATCGTATTATGAACAATACCAAATCTCAAAATTTTAAACTTATTCAATGATTATAAGTTGGATGATGAGTAATACGAGTGGTGAATGTTAAAAAAGAAATAAAAAAAATTAGTTTTTAACAGCATTAGAAAAATGGCGCGCCGCGTATTTTATCCCAATAATGTCATATTTGCCTAGGATTATGTGATTTGAAAATTGAATAGCATTGTTTGACATCTTCCTTGATGAGTGTAGTTGAATAAGAAAAGAAAGGAAATCTTAAACAAGTTTATTAGTTGCTTGTCCACTAGTGGCGTGGGATCTACATGGAAAGACAAATATATGACAAATTGATTAGCAATGTAGTTGTCATTTAGCCCTCTCTTGCAACACCAAATCACAAGCATGGCATAGATATTGGATTGGGATTTGGATCAGCTCTGGAGGCCAGTTGGTTATGTGTGGTGGGACAAGAAAATGAATTAATGAAGACCGTTGGATTCAATTTGTGCAGCCTAGATTTGTTGACTTGGAAGCTCCAGACACTAAGGTCTGGAGCGGATCCAAAGCCATTGGATTTGATAGGTAATAGTAGTATAAGTTGGGGCATGCAAGTTGTCCATTCATAAGATTTGTCATTTCAAATTTTCCTCATGTAGGATTTGTTTTGTTTGCGATAACAGAAGATTTGGTGCAAACTAAGCACAGTGACATTCTAAGATCATACAACCGACCTCATTTTAGGGTGATAAGTCTTGGTTGTTGTTGTAGGAATTTTTTTTTTTTTTGGATCAAGTTGATCTTCTCTTTTCCTTTTTTTGTCTTCATTTTATTCGGAAGAGGATCAAAAATGTCACACATCACGTAATTGAATGATTTATGAATTTTTTTCTATATAAACCCTAAACCTAACTGAAATGGATCAAGCACGACTTCATCACGCATGGATATAGACAGTTCTTTATGCGTGCCCTCAAAGAGATAGGAAAGGTGCTTATTCATGCACCTAAGAGCGGAAAAGAGAGGCAATAGGACTGATTGAGACAAGTGATTGCAAACTTAATTTAGTACGTAGCTGGCTACTTCAACTTTATTTGGTTTCCAATAGATTGATATGTAAACTTTTCGTTTTGACTTATTGATGATTAAGAAGAAGGTTAAATTATAAGAGTTGGAGGATCTTTTGCCCTATGTTTACACTCAAGTCGTTTGCAAGGTCGATTACTATTTTATTTTTAATTACGTTACTATTACTTATATATGAGATTTGAACTCAAAATCTACCACTCGTGTTTTTGCTTGTGTTTAGTTTTTAAGTTAGTCTCTAAACCTTAAACATTAATTAAAACGAAAGAAAATGTAGTGCGAAAAAGGAATCAGAGTTTAGGGTTTATATTTGCAAAAAAAGGTAGTGCTCTCTAGATCCCAAAGGAAACATGCATTATTCCATTTTGTTTGAAGTGTTTTTTGTTGAATAAAAAATCTACTTCATAGAAAATATATGGTAAATTAAATGGTAGGGAATAATAACAACAAAGCTTTATCGGTTTTATAAATTCTAGAACGTCACCACGCTTTATTTTTTGAGAAGTCTTTCCGTTAGTTCCAAATACTCCATGCCTTAAAAAAAAAAAAAAAAAAATCTCTTTCCAAGTGTTCCTAGCCTTCGTCTACCCATTTTGTCATGAGTTTGTATCTTATAATTGCATTTTCTAATAGAATCATCTGTAGATCTGTGGTTTACGTGTCTAAATCACTTTAACTGAAGCATTGGTAGGGAACAGGAACTGAACTGAGAATAGTGTTTTTCTTGGGTAACATTATGAGATGGAAACTGTACTCATTTATATGCAACACGTGCATTCCATTGAAAAAAGAAGTTTATGCCGCCCCATAGAGGGCATTGTCATTGGGGATCGCTCTATATGAAGCCACGTTCATGAACTGAGAGACTTTGAACTTTGGAGAGAGTTAGATTAAATATGTTTTTTAAATAAGGGTATTCTAATATAACGAGATGCACATATTTATAGTGAAGAGAAGATAATTGAGTTAAGTCACACAAAATGTAAATCAAAATAACATTTTAAGACCAAAAAATCGAGTAAAAAAAGAAGAGGAAAGCCTTCTGTTCACGATTCTCACGTAGTTAATCTTTACATAATTAACTTTTAAATTCAACACAAATGTCATACATTGTTGTCATTCATATCAGCCAAAACATAAAACAGCGAGTTACAAATAGAGAAAACTAGTACCCAATTGTGAGAGAGTTGCTTGTTTTATTTGAGTACTTTAAAATTTAATTGGCTACAATAATTGAATGGAATCCATAACATCACCCACTTCTCAGCATACAGTCAGTCATATGTGCATGCATAATTATATTTTTATACTAATTAACTTCCAATCACAGATGCGGCTTCTCGCAGCAACTGACTGATCTGTTTTTGTTTGTATTATACATGGAATCCATTATTTGGTTGGAGGAGACATGAGAATTTGATTGCAGTGTGCGCTGGGTGTGAGTCGTGACTGTGTCTCGCTACGGTTTGGAGACTCTGTGGGTCAAGAAATATCTCATGCATTATGACGTAGACCCAGCAGTTGGCAAAGGGAAAAGAACCAGATCCTATGATGAATTATATCCTCTTCGATTTTTGTGTGCAAAGTTGACGGACTCAAAGATTTGGATGGCTCATTTAATTATACGATCTTCATTTGTGCATCTCATTGGCTCACCTTTACAAACATAAAGTCCGATTCTCTCTATCTCCCCTTTGAACAGCCCAACTTCAAACTTAGAGATCCAGAGAGGATCTGACTCCTATGAAATGGCCAATGTACTTAATCACTTAAAAACTCAATTAAGAGCCTATTTAGATGTGCTTTTAAAATGATTGAACGTATTTTTGGTGAAGTTTTTTTTTTTTAAACAATCATTTGTAAAAATGTAAGTAAATCTTAGAAAAGCACTTAAAGTGCTTCCTGGAAGAAACACATAACTGGAACCCAAATTTTTTTTCTCCAAACACGCTTTTAGTAATTTTAAAAATACATCTAAACGAGCTCTAAACCATTATAACGAGAAATTTTTTAGAGCGACTATTATACTACTATATGCGGCTACTGTTTGTGTGTATATAAAGAACGAATAATATAGTTGGTAAACTACTGGCCTAATATGTAGTATGGATAAAAGTATTTAAATGTTTTAACATAAGTAGAATGACAACAACTAGTACCATGCCGATCGTTAAAAAATAAATTTAAAACGACGTGCTTTCTTGCTTTTTTTTTTAAATACATCGATAGTTTTAAATTAAGGGAATGAGGAGTTCCGTTAAGCTACACAATGTGCAACCTAATTTGGTATAGAATTCGTCATCCAAGATATGCAAACCTAAGACCTCTCACTTCCAAGTAAAAAGAATATCATCAGACCGTAGTACTGAGTGACACTTTTCTGCTTTTTAATTATTTACTTTTTTCAATTACTTGACGTCCTTTTATTTCATTGTTAATTAAGAAATTAATTAAATTTGGTCAAAATTTAGAAAAATAATGAGATTTGGAGAGAGTTAGATTAATTATATATATAATGATATTCTAATATAAAGAGATGCACCGTAAAGGGAAGAGAATTGAGTTAAGTTACATTATGTATAAATCAAAACAATATTTTTAAGACTAAAGAATCACGTAAAAAAGAAGGGGAAAGGGGAAAAAGCTTTCTGTTCACGGTTTTTCTGTAGCTGATCTTTACATAATTAGCTTTCAAATTCAACACAAATATCATACATCATTGTCATTCATATCAACCAAAACATAAAACCGCGAGTTACAGTTAGAGAAAAATGGTACCAAATTGTTGTACTCACTAGTTGTAGAGAGAGAGAGAGTTGCTTGTTTGATTTGAGTACTTTAAAATTTAGAGTGCATTTTTGCTCACCACCATTTAGTGTGGTGTATGCTCACCATCATATTCATCGCCATTAGATGAGTTTGAATTTCGAGATTCGTGTAGTGGATAAGCACAAATATCAAAATTCAAACTCATCTAACGGTGATAAATAGGGTGGTGAGCATACATCACACTAAATGGTGGCGAGCAAAAATGCTCCCTAAAATTTAATTGGTTACAATAATTGAATGGAACCAATAACATCACCCACTTATCAGCATATAGTCAGTCATATGCGCACGCATAATTATATTTTTATACTAATTTCCAAATTTCCAATCACAAATGCGGCTTCTCGCAGCAGTTGACTAATTTGTTTTTGTTTGTATTTTGCGTGGAATCCATTATTTGGTTGGAGGAGACATGAGAATTTGATTTCAGCGTGCGCTGGGTGTGAGTCGTGACCGTGTCTCGCTGCGGTTTGGAGACTCTGTGGGTCAAGAAATATCCCATGCATTACGGCGTAGACCCAGCAGTTGGCAAAGGGGAAAGAACCAGATCCTATGATGAATTTATATCCTCCTTGATTTTTTTGTTCGAAGTCGACGGACTCGGAGATCTGGACGGCTCATTTAATTCTATAACTTTCATTTGTGCATTCCATTGGCTCACCTCCACAAACCAAAAGTCTGAATCTCTCTCTCTCTCTCTCTCTCTCTCTCTCTCTCTCTCTCTCTCTCTCTCTCTCTCTCTCCTTTGAACAGCGCAGCTTTTTGTGTCTGCGGGCTCCAAACTTAGAGATTAAGAGAGGATCTCAACTCCTGTGAAATGGTCAATATACTTAATCACTTAAAAACTAAACTAAACCATTATAACGAGAAATTGTTTAGGACGACGATTATACTATTTATGCGGCTACTATGGATAAAAGTATTCAAATGTTTTAACATAAGCAGAATGACAACATCTAGTACCATGCCGATCGTTAAAAAACAAAATTAAAAACGATGTTTTTATGAATAAAAGTCCATGAATACTTTCTTGCTTTTTAATTATTTACTTTATTCAATTATTTGACATCCTTTTATTCCATTGTCCGTTTGATTGATTTATTTAGTAGGAGGCAAATGGCCGTTTGAGTGGTTGAGGAGTCCTTCGATCATCATGCTCAATACACCTTCGTAGATTCCAAGAGTCAATGCTTATCTTGCTAAAATCCAGCATTTATTTTGGTTATGAAATTACAATTCAATATTGGAAAACAATGATTCTATGTATTCAATAATAATTTCTTATATTTTTAATTGTCAAAATTACAAGTGGATCTCAATTTGCTTGACTGTGGCCATAGGCATAGTGAAATTTCTCATAATTTCTCCGAGTCGGAAGGAGTGGATACAAACAATAGTAAAAGGGTGGTATTGATCTTTGCATTTGAGATTTCGAGTTCGAGTTTTCATCTTTTTAGTATTGTTGTGTAAAAAAAAAAAAGGATATGTAAAGCTAGGTTTAGCCAAATTGACTAGGGCAGTGTTTTTTCTCCAATTTGCACATAAGTTTGAACGCCTTGTCCAAAATTTAGATGAATTTTGTATTGGTTATCATTTGAATCAATAAAATTAAGATATATTAAGTAAAAGTTATGTTTCATATTTTCGTACTGTAAATAAACTATCAATCCATTCATGTGATCATAATTATTAGACTTATTAATGCTTTGTCTTGAGTCCGTAAAATACTAAATATCATTCATTCATAATATTATAATACTGAAGTATCATATAATATTGTCTTTGTCACACTTAAAAACCCTCAAAGGGGATCTCAATACACACAACAAATGAAATAATGACATGTCAATTAGGGTCTCTAAATCTAATGCTACTTGGACATAAATTAAGCTGGTGCTGGTCAACTTGATCGAGAAGGTGTTACTTGATTGGTACGTAAACATTCAATAGCTGAAATGGAAATTTTAAATATCGGCGATCCTAGACAAATAATTTTTTTTAATCATATTTTATAAAATCACATGACATAACAGTTAATGGTTAGATCAATTCTTCAAATCAATAAAAAAAAAAAAACTCAACCATCAATCGTCCTATTATGTGGAGGCGTAGTAATTTTTTGTACGACCGGTTAGCTTAATGTGAAACGACACGAAAACTGCAGATTTCAAGTCAATCTGTTAATGAGCCGAGTCGTTATCGAGTCACTTGTTAATAACCCATTAATGAGTCGCGTAGTTATTGGGTAACCCGTTAAGAGTCCGATAAGATATTTTTTGTCAAATTTAGACAATAGGCATGATAATTTCTTGTATAACCTGTTAACTCGACATGAAATGATAGAAATTATTAACGAATCGGGTTGTTATCAAGTCACATATTAAGAACTTATTAAAATAAAGAATTTGACATGCATAACTAGTTAAGATAACGAACATAATACGCAACTGATAAGAAACACAACAAACACAATGGTTTTGCCGAGCCTAAATAATAAATAAATTTTAAAAACACGGTCTCCCAAACTTTAAATATACAGAAAATGAAAGAACCAATTGCTTGACCTGGAGTTTGCAGTTGCAGGGTCAGTGTTCTGCATGCTGTCATTGAATGCGTTTCTTTCTATGCTTTCCTCTCTCTTTTTCTCATTGTCTGGTCAAATCGTTCGTTGGTTGTATTTGTATATACAATTGTGAAATTGTATTTTACAATGCAAAGGAGAAAGAGCCTAGACTTCTTCTTTTCGAGATTTGCACATCAAAAAGTATAACTTTTCCACTAAGAAAGCACAATGCTCCACGACTTGATGAGTCCAAATCTTCTGCACTCAAAAATTTATGTGACCTTTCTGTACTTTTAATTTTATTGAGCATGTCAACAGTCACACCTAATTAAATCAAGCTTCAAGTCCCGAGCCCTAAAACATGCTCAATAAAATTAAAGGCACAGAGAGACCACAAAAATTTTTGAGTACAGAAGATTTGCTCTCCGAATTGATACCCCAAATCCGAGACATTAACCACACTAGTAACTAATCCAACTTTAATTTTGTTGTTGTTGCAGGCATAAGAAAACTCTTTAATTAATTATCTTTGACATGCTTAGTACATAAATAATCGGTGAATTGTAAACTTGATTGAGTCTCTTGCAAAAAGAAAATATACGAAAATTAAGTTTTTGATCTTTCGAGAAAGAACTTTCAGGCAGTGGGGGTGTCACACGAGTGGTATCTCATAAAATCAATCGCGAGCTATTATGCATAAAATATAAAATGTTTTTATATATATTTAAAATGATCTATGAGATTGACATAACTATTTACTTTGGTTCCTAACATTTGAAATTGATAAAAGTGGTCTCTAAGTTTGTCCACCGTCAGTCATTTGGTCTTTATGTGAAAACTCACTGTTAAATAAGGACCAAAATGACAAAAATATCCTCAATTTAATAAATAGTAGGCCAAAATAATTTGATAAAAATTGAGGGTAGTTTTGTCATTTTACCTTTGTAGACAGTGAAATTTCGGTAAATAAAATATGGACCAATGGTCAAAATTTTAACACTCATGTATTACATAAATTGTACACATTGTGCGTGATTCGACGAAAATTCAAAAAGAGTTAGAAAATGCGTCAAACAGGGCACGTGTCAACACTTGGCAGAAACGACTTATTTCATCTGATTATTTAAATCCAAAAAATCAAGTTTTGAAATTCTATAAATAGAGACCATTCCACACCAATTCACAAATACATTTCTCTACTCCCAAATTGGAAGAGAATTCTCTTGAAGTTCGTTCTTCGTTCTTCGTTCATCATTCTTCGAGACCAAGCCCCAACGGCCCTTGAAGAAATGCTCATCCATCCTAAGATCAAGCCCCAGCGGCCCTTGGATCAACGCAATTGTTCTTCAAGATCAAGCCCAAAGCCCTTGAAGATCCATTCATCGTTCATCCGTTCATCCATCTTCAATAACAAAGCCCCAAAGGCCCTTGAAGATCCGTTCATTCGTTCTTCAAGAATCAAGCCCAAAAGCCCCTTAAAGTTCATCCATCGTTCGTCGTTCATCGTTCTTCGTTCGTCATTCATCCATCTTCAAGAACAAGCCCAAAAGCCTCCTGAAGATCCGTTTATCATTCAACGTTCATCCAACTTCAGAATCAAGCCCCAACAGCTCCTGAAGATCCGTCCGTCATTCAGCGTTCATCCAACTTCAAGAATCAAGCCCAAAAGGCACCTGAAGAAGCATTCATCCGCCAAACTTCAAGATCAAGCCCAACGGCCCCTTGAAGAACACTTTATCCCAAGAATCAAGCCCCCAACGGCCCTTTGGATCAACGATTCATCAACAAATCCATATCTCACGAAGATAGAATCTGAGGACCAAAAAGAGATTGTAACCCAAAATCAATCAAATACAAATATATTTTGTACACGTGTTCTTGTGTATTTCAGGAAATTTTTGTGTTTACAACCTTATTTAACGGAGATTTTTCAGGGAATAACTAAAATAATGATGCTCGACAAACTCAGGAACCAGTTATATCGATTTTAAATATCAAGGACCAAGGTGAAGACAAAAACTATTTTAGCTAAAAGGTCAATATTAAAATGCATAACAGTACTTGATTAACTTGATATACTGTTATAATAAAATGTTTGTGATAGAGAAGTGTCTGTCGAGAAAACGTCGGTAGAATTATCAACATGATTTGTGATGGAAGTAAATGTATAAGGTCCCAAGATGGTGTTGGTGGTGGCTCATGGCTCTCCGAATTCCAATGGTTAGATGGTGGTAGGTTGGTTTATTAGTAGTTGATGGACCATGCACTATGAGTGCGTAGGTAGCTCAAAACTATATTGGAGCATGGATTGAGATTAGTGCGAAGCTAATTAATCTAATAGTTCCTCCTAATGATAATTAAACAATATTAATGTAGAATTAGAGAATAAGGTCACAATCATGAATCATCACCAAGTGATTTTACTATTCCCACCAACCCCAGTAACCCATTTTTTTTACATTCCCTCTATAGCTTATTTGACTTGTGGCGTGTTTACCAAACGGGGTAGTAGTAGAGAGAAGCAGAAGCGTAGCATAAAATAATTTATTTTTAGTAAGGACAATTTAGTGATCAACTTAGTTGTAATTTCAGTTCAAGTGAATTAGTAAACAATTTATAAAGAACTAACATAATTCTTACTCCGCCATATAGTTTAGTAAACAACTTTAACAGAAATCTAATTTTATTTTCTCCTCAATTCATGTATTTCCAATCTGATTACGAATTAATAAACGAGGCGTTGAAGTTTTCTACTACCTTTTAGCTTTTGATTGGTAAAAGAAAAAAGCAACGTTTTCTTTAAACTAATGTTCATTAATCACCAGTAGAAGGAAAATCTGTAAAAGGGGGTTAGTTGGAGTTTAGGGATGAATTACACGTGTTAATTATGATTGTGATGTCTTTCAAATTTTCATAGCACAAAAAAAGGTTACAAAATGCTTTTAATATGTTTGGCAACAATTTAGGAAAAGTTTTACTACTAGATTTGGTAGCATCTGAAATCATCATCAACACAGATTTTGTTTTTTTGTTTTTATATTTATTTTGGTGGGAGATTTTAACTAGAAAAAATTGGGTGCGATGACTGGTTACGTTATATGTAGAACAAATTTGACGAAATAATGAAACTTGTATATTTTGGTTTTACTCAATCTTACATTGGTATGACCCAATAGGCTATAATCTGACATTCCTACCGAAGTTTCTCTTTTGTGAGCCGAGTATCTTACTTTCACTTTTTGGAGTGGACCAAGACACAAAGAAAAGAAAGGAAGGCTGCAATATAAAGCAACATCATGAAACACATTTCCATTATTTCTCAAGGACTTTTTTCTAGGCTCCTTTTTTTTTTATGTTCTTGATAGTCTCCATTCACACAAAGAAAATAATTATTGCTCATCATAAGGATGGTAGAAGTTCAAAAACTTCATTTTAAGTGGTCCATATCTTACTTTTTATAATCAAAGGGGACGAACAGACAGAGACAGAGCCAGACTTCTCAAGAACAAAGTGCCTTATACACTCAGAGAGGCCCTGCATTGAAGGAGAAATTTAGGAGGAAGGGCAATTGAGGAGGGGAAAAATGGGGAACTTGGTATTCGGGAAGGGGCTCAGGAATCCCGTTATATCATTGTCTGATCGCTTAGTTATACAAAAATACCGCTAGATTAAGCGCATGTTGGTTAAGGTAGTCCATATCTGATGCCACGAAAGAATGTAATTTGGTCGCATAGTCCGAAAACAAAAGAGAAAAATGAAGATTTCTTCAACTGGGCAAGTAAGTTATGGTAGTTTAAATCACATTTTGGTATGGGGTTGGCAGCTGCTTTTAAAGGTGGGTGGGTTTGTTTTTCACATGCTCCTTCTGGTGTTCAGTTCCCATCCATCACCACGCAACGTTTTCAGGCCTTAAAAATTTGGGCCCCATTAGATTGCTGACAGTTTTACCTTAGAAAATCAGAGCCCATCATTGGCCCAACACTTTTTTCTGTTGCCTCAGATGGGCTCTTATATGGGCTCTTCATCCAATAAGCTCTCTCTCTCTCTCTCCTCACTCTACAGCAGAAAATAATGAGAAAAGTTGGGGTTTATTTAAAAAAGAAAAATAAGGGAAATTGCATAAATGACCGATTGGTTTTTCAATTTTTGTGCATTTACCACCAGACAAAATATTAAGAGATCTCAAAATTACACTTTCGTCTAATTTTCATTCACAACTTTGCCAAACATGAGAACGCGACTTGCATGTGAGCTCTTTTCCGAGGCCACTCTTATTCGTTCACAAGTGCAGTTTAAAAGTAAAATCCTCCCATTTTCAGTCATAAAAGATGTTTACATACGGAATTATTCCTCACCCAAAATCATAATCATTTTCTTTCATTTTGTGCAAAATTCTAAGATAACAAATGTCGATATCGTTACTGAATCTAATGGTTGTGTCTTTTTAACAAGAACAAAATTACAGAATACCGGTAAATCATAAAATGCCCCTTAAAAAGCGCCTTCATACAAGTCACGCTCTCATATTTAACGAAATTATAGATGATAGATGTTAGCGTGGTGCATGTGATGTTTTACCACAGTGGTGGAAAGCATTTAGGTATATGTATCTTGGTGCGGGTTTGATCTCTACTGACTATTCTTCTCCCTAACAATTAACTTCTAACCTGTTAATTATAAAAAAATTCAAGTTTTATGGCTAATTTCATAATAGTGAAGAAATCCAGTGCCAGTGGAAATAGATCAATATTGTCAAGCTTCTTTATGTAATTTCAATAATTTTTTGGATAGAATTTCGAGTGACACGTGTCGCTATAGTGAGTGACTATCTAGATTTCTTATTTTTATGTAATCTTAATAATTTTTCGGATAGCATTTCGAGTGCTACGGGTCGAGATGTAATTGGTTGTGCAAATTTTAGATATAATTCTTATCTACGCGGCACTTCTTATCATCAGCTTTCAATGTTGTAGGAATGGTGTAAGTATTTATAAGAAAAAAAAATTAGATTTTTTTTTAAATTCGTCCAAAAAAATCAAATTCCAATGGTAACTTGACGATAACATAACGTTTCCTAGTTGACGTCGTGCTGATGCCAGTAGCCATTGGCATTCAAATGGGCTAAGTTTGAGGGCTGGCAAAATGTCAAGCTTAACATTCTGGCGCTGGAGGGCTAGGATGGAGGGTTGGTTGGAAATGGCCAGCCCACTGGCCTGATTTAGGGGTTTGGGCCCGGTGGGGCCTACAAGCCCATTTGGCCTAACATTCGGTTGGAGACAATTTTCGTGTCATTCCGAACTATTTTTAGTCCTTTGACTGAGAATGTCCTTAAAACTAAAAGCCACGTCACCAGTTCCTTCTCACTCTAAAAATTATAGATTTTGCTTCGTCCGCAAAGAGACGGGGGCAAAGCGCATAGGGAGAGAGAGAAGCCGTAGCTCGGTAGCTCCTCCGTTTGGCAGAGAAGATGTCGTCGACGCTACTGGAGCAGACACGTGCCGCTCACGAGGAGGTGGAGCGGCTCGAGCGGCTGATAGTGAAGGACTTCATGAACGAGCCGCCGTCCAGCAAGGACCGCTTGTACCAGGGCCACCGCGTCCACCAAATGATCGACACCATCACCTCCACCACCGAAAAACTGGTACATATTATTATTGCCTCTCTCTTCACTTCCTACACTCTCTGTGCGATTGAGAATGTACGGAATGTGTGTGGATTCTTTGGAATTTAGGGTTTTTTAAATTGCGGAAACCCTAGGGTTTATGGTTTTGACTGATAATTGGGGGTTTCTGTGTGTTTGGTTTCAGATTGACATCTATGAAGATAAAGATAATGCGAGGAAGGACGAGATTGCGGCTCTCGGAGGCCAGACTGCCACTGGCACCAACGTTTTCAGCGCATTTTATGATCGATTGAAAGAGGTATGTCTTTCTTTCTTTCTCTTTGTTTGTTTGTCGATTTTATTGAATGAAGAAATTATAGCTCTGAACCTTCTGATGTTAATGGCGTTTATTCATAAATAGAAGGGTGAGGTTTATTTAATAAAATCTGTGTTTTCCTTTCGCGCATACGAGGGTGTGCATTGTGTTCTGTTTATCCAAAATTTAGTTGGGGAACCAAAAACGAGAAGTCAGAGTACTTAAGTAGGTTATCAGTCAGTCTATCAATTAGTTGCCAAAATCTGAAGGTAATTTAAGTTTTGGTGAAATGTTTGCCATATCTGCAGATTCGTGAGTATCACCGAAAGCACCCAGTTGCTCGTGTTGTTGATGCTAACGAGGAAGAAGAAGCACTGCTGAAGGAGGAACCTCAAATCGAGTTCAGTGGAGAGGTCAATATCTCTCTCTCACTCTCTCTTTCCCCATCTCTGTGTTTATGTGTCTGTATCTATGTCTGTGTGTATGCATGCCCGTGTCAACAATGCTTGAAGTTACAAAGACAAGCGAACTAGATTGATTCAGTTATTTTCCCTTCCACACAAGGTGTGGAAATATCGATTTTTCATAAATTGCTACTTCATTTTTGTTTGTTTGTTTTCCGGTTGGACAGTAACTGTATAGATAGGCAAATAATACAGGTGGGTATATGTGGTTATTATCTTTATTTATTCAGGCTATTGTATTTGTCTTTATGATAAACACTACTTAGTTGTTACATTTATACTTCATATCCTTTCATTGATTTGTTTAGTTCTGTTTTCAGGAAGCTTTTGGAAGATACCTTGACTTGCATGAACTATACAACCAGTATATTAATTCCAAATTTGGAGAACCTATTGAGTACTCTGCTTACCTTGATGCTTTTTCACAACCACAAAAGATTCCATGCAAGCTGAAGTCGTCAAGGTTAAGTGATATTATTTTCTTCCGCCATTGCATTTAATTCATGTACACGAAATTTGGGAATGATTTTGTTTTATTTTTCAGGCAGTACAAGGAATATATGGAAAATCTACTTGCATACCTGATATATTTTTTCCAGAGGACAGAGCCCTTGCAAGATCTTGACAGAATATTTTTGAAGGTCCAAATCAATACTCCCCTTTACTTGTATTAGAGTGATGCAATAGCATCAATTTAGTCTTGTTTATGTAGGAAAGTGAATCAGAAATATATATTTTTCATTCTTAAAGTTTCCAGTTATGATTTTCTTTGGCTAGAAAGTTATAATTCACTATTACTCTAGTAAATTTGCCCGAAATAATGATAAATATTGTACTCAAGCATACCTTGTTATCTTTAAATGATTTGAAGGCTTGAATCACAATTGAGCATGGTAGTAATTCATCTTATACGTGGACGTTAACAACGTCTATGTATGTATGTAGTTATGAAACCAATTTATCATGGTTACCCTTGTCTTTGTGAACTTAATGTTTTCTGTTGAATGGGCTATTCAATTTAGGCATGGTTCGATATAATTCCATGGCATCTATGATCCTGGACTATGGTTGGATTTGGAATGTTGAAGCATGGTATTTTTTTGGCAGGTTGAAACCGAATTTGAAGAGCAATGGGCAGATGGCAAGGTAAAAGGATGGGAAAATGAGAAGCAAGAAAATGGGCATGTTCAAGATCAACTTACTATGATCGATCTTGATTATTATAGCACGGTGGAAGAACTGATGGAAGTGGGCCCTGAAAAGCTAAAGGAGGTAAGGGTGACATTTACAACTTAAAAAGAAAAGTTATTGGCAAAAAATTAGACCCTAAATGCTCACAGATTGAGGTAAAAAGGTATTAAGTTATAGTAAATAATGATTGTTAAAAGCTCAACATTAACTTGTTGACCAATAGAAACAGTTTAGTACTAGAGTGAGACATAGAGAAAGAAGCGAAGGCCAAAAATGGAGAGGAAGTTAATTTAGGGATCAGTTTGTCTTCTTTTTTCGTTCTAAATACTCAAAATCGAATAGTTTCCAAAATTACTTGTGCAGTCTTTCATATGTAATCGAAAATGGATTAAAATATCTTGTACTCAATAAATGTTGTTCAATGTGTATGAAATTAAAGAACTAGAACGGATTTAATTTCACCTAAAAAAATATAATCTAAGTTCAATCCTAAGTTTAGAACACATCTTAAGCAAGCTCTATATATTCTTATCTCACAAAATAAAAAGAAAATTATCTTATATTATCTCTTTAATTATCTTCCAGGCACTAGCTTCATTAGGACTGAAGACGGGTGGTACTGTTCAGCAGCGTGCAGAGAGGCTTTTCCTTACAAAGGTGATTGTTCTGTAACTTTTTCTTTTTAAGAAAAGTGGCATATTTGATATGTGCTTGTACATTCTCTGTTCTCTAGTTTCTTAATCAGTATTGTAGGGAGTATTTCAATTGGAACTACTTGAAATGTCCTAAAATTGCTTTCTTGTTTTGATGGGGATCAATAAGATTATTAAATTAGCCAACAATCAGAATGCCCTAGCCTACCCAAGTCATTGCACTTCATGTTATGTTAATGATGTGTTATTCACAAATTTGAATCCTTAAGGAAACCTCAGATAATTTGACATTTTTTCACCGTTTCTAATAAAATCTCCATGCTATGTAGTACTTAATTATCTGTTTATGTTATTCAGGACACACCTCTGGAGAAGTTGGACAAGAAACATTTTGCCAAAGGTTCGCGTGGTGCAGAACAGAATGGGGCTGCTGCAGCTCCACAACAAGTTGACAATTTAAAAGAAATTGCTTTATTGGAGGCCAAAACGAAAAAATTATGCGACTTACTGACTGAGGTTGGCATATAATTCCTAATTTCCCAGTCTTACATGTTTGTGTCTCTGTATTTAGTTGGCTATTTTCATTGTTTTTCATTGTTTTTGTTGGAGTTTGAATATCGGTGCACTTTTACAAAAAATTATCGGCGGATTTGTGCAGGCTATTGAAAGAACAAAAGACAACATCATGAAGAAACAGGCTTTGACATATGAAGAAATTGAAGCAGAACGTGAAGAGGTAAGAAATCACCCCCTGAAGAAATGTGTTGACATCAATGAAATCACATAATAGTTAGTTTTCTTTGTTGATCAAATTTGTAATGGTTTCTAACGGATGCTTGATTGGGTTTGATTCCTCACAGGAAGAGACACAGGCCGATACTGAAAGTGATGATGATGAACAGCAGATTTACAATCCACTGAAATTGCCAATGGGTTGGGATGGGAAGCCCATTCCCTACTGGCTGTATAAGCTTCATGGTCTTGGTCAGGTAAGCTATTTATTTTCCAGAATGATTTTATACTGACGTCCCTTGTTTCCCGGTTGAATGTGAATCGTGTTTTATCTTCAAGTGCCCGGGGACTATTTCTTATCTTCAAGTGGCCAGTGCATGTATAACATTTATACAATTTGTTTTTTTTATGAAAGAAATAAATAAATTTCGGTCTTCTTTTTTCACTATTATGTGTGTTTTTGCCCGCTTGGCGTTGCCAATTGAGTTATCTCTTGAACATTCTAGTATTATTTTTGCATAAACTAGAGGTCAGGTGATTGCAACTCTATTCATGCATTTCAGGAATTCAAGTGCGAGATATGCGGGAATTACAGTTACTGGGGGCGTAGAGCTTTTGAGAGACATTTTAAGGAATGGCGCCATCAGCACGGTATGCGTTGCCTAGGTATACCAAACACGAAGAACTTCAACGAGATCACATCAATTGAGGTATATATATTTTTTTCGACTAATTCGCTAGCCAAGTATTCTACAGAAGTCTAAACCATTTCGCTATGCAGGAAGCTAAAGAACTATGGAAGAGGATACAAGCACGGCAAGGTGTAAACAAATGGCGTCCGGATCTTGAAGAAGAGTATGAAGACAGAGAAGGTAACATATACAATAAGAAGACATATACTGATCTGCAGCGACAGGGGCTGATTTAAAGAATGCAGCTGTTCGGAAAATCCCATGTTTAATCGACTGCTAAGGGAAAAACAATGTCTATGGTCGATGTTCCATCCTTCTTTTCCGGGAACTATGTAACGGTGTCAAGTGGCACCGTGACAACCCGAGCAAGAGTCTCGGGTTGCAACACGGTTGAGGCGGGCGGGCGAGGTTGTAGGTTTTTTTGTAGTTAAGTGGCGGAACGTAGCAAGGCCCTTGATGTTAAAAGTAAAAGTAGTCGATCATTCTACCATCCCCTTGAATCCGTTGTGCATTTGAATTGTTTATCACTAACGAGACAACTCCCTGATAATTGCAGTTGGGAGCATTTGCTATTTACAACTTTAATCGAAACCAAACGAGAAATTATGAATTTTTGATTTTGTTTGTCTAGTTACTCCCACTTATCTATTATTCTGTACTCACCCTTACCGCTGGGTTATTTACAACCAACGTTTAAAATATCAGTATCGCTAGAAATATTGATTTGTAAATTTGTGGAATATCAATATAGGATGCCTTTAGTGGAAATGATGAAAATTTTGCAAAAAACTGTGAACATTTAAAGTAAAACTTTAGGGACATGTGACAGTTTGTCAACATTTAACCGGTAATGTCAGAAATGTTGGAAATATCGAGAGCAATTATATTCTAGGATTTATATAGCTAACCCTACTTAATGAAAATGTTTTATTATTGTTGTAATGTCAAAAATTTAAACAAAATATGACATTTTAAATTTTTTTTTAAGAGTTTGTTCGATATCTTATGAAGTTTAGACTTCACTCCCTTTTTATATATTTCTCTAATTTTTTTAGATATTTTTACGAAAAATACCTACGGTATCGAATAAATTTCAAATAGAGTTTACAACTAAGAAGGAAAAGACTCCAACAAAATTTAAAAACTGAAAAGGAAAATATAAGAATTTCTCAAATTTATTTATTTAATGAATTTTTTCAAGTAGGAAAGCGTAGAATCAGCGGAATCCCCAAGGGAATCGAAATAAACGGAAAATATGAAGGGCAATCGCGTCAGATAAAAAACACAAAAACTGTCCACCAAGGCACCAAGTCGTCTCAGAGTCTCATTAACTTCACTCTCTCTCCGAATCCCTCTCCCTCTCCCTCTCTCTCTCTCTCTCTCTCAACATCACATGTTTTTCCACATTTATCCCCAGCCGACGCCCACTCCCTCTTTGTCTCGGCTGTAATTTTCACCATCTTCGGTTTCAATCTCACACCTTTCATCCCCCCTGCGATCCGCCCTCTCCTCCACCGCCCGCTCTTCCTTTCCAGTCCGAGTTTTTTTTTTAATGGGATTGGTTCAACCCTCAAAGAATTAGGGTTTCCAGTTTTGCACTTTGGATTGGAGTGTTCGGTTTCGTTACAATTAGGGTTTCAATCTCCAATCTGAGCATTGAGTCTGTCTCGGCGATTTGCATCTGGGGTTTTTCCGGTATTCGATTTGGGATTTCAATTTTTCGTCAGGGGAGATTTTAGATTTTTTGAATTTTTGAATTTTTAGTGTTTCGCTGTGATGCCGAGGAGTACAAGGCACAAATCAAGCAAGCATAGTTCGAGGGATGCCAGGGAGTACTCGGATTCGGAGAAGGATTCGAGCTTGAAGGATCGTAAGAGCAAGGAAGAGAGCGGTGTAGTTAGGGTTTTAAAGGATTCAAGTTCGAGTGAGAAGCGGAAGCTTGATTTGAAGGATGGGAGCGGTGACTATTTGGAGGATTCAGTATCAACTAAGCGGCGCAAGGAGAGGCTTGATGATGGAGGGAGTGATAGGTGGAATGGCGGGGAGAATGATCACCGAAGAAGCAGTGAGGGTTCGAAGAAGTCATTGAAGGCATCGGGGGAGTCCAAGAGTAAGAAGAAAGATGAGAGTGTGGAATTGTATGCAGAGGGTGGCGAAGTGAAGAAGAGTTCTACTAGTAGTGGAAAGGGTGAAGGGAAGCATAGGGATAGGGATAAGGAGTCGATTCGAAAGGATGGTAAGGAAGGTGGTGGAGCAGAGAGGGACAAGGAAAGGGACAGGGAGAGAGAAAGGGAAAAGAAAGGTAAAGATGGGAGAACGGAGCGATTGCTTGGCAGCGATGAACAACGTGTCATTGCCAAACAAGTCAATGAAAAAACTGGTAAGGTAACTGATTGGGTTTGTTCGTTATTTTGTAGTTTATACATCTATATGGATTTTTTTCTTCCAGCATGTTACTTGTTATGATAGTTAACTGTACGGACACACTGTTACGGTTTTACTCCCCATTAGGAGAATGTTGATAATTTCGAATATGGTAACTTTTCACTCAGTTTAGTTCATCATAGTTTACTGTGATGAGTGATAATATAATACAACGTTATGTTTTCTCATGTCATTGCACCTTCAACTCTACAGCACTAACTAGTGGAAACGAATTCTTATCGTGGTTTACCTTGCGTGATCATTAATATGATTTTTGAATAGCTGACGCTGGATTTGGGAGAATACAAACAATTTTTTTGGTGGAAATTGAGCTCTTCAATGGGTTCAGCGATTATAAACACTTGGAGCATGCCGTATTAGATCAACAAGAGTTTCGAGCATAATTTGATTGGAAAGTATATTTGGTTTTGTTGAACCTTGGTTAATTTGGATTTTGATATATTGCATATCATAAGTGGGAGTGGTACTAAATGGAAAGCTTAACACTGAGAATGTTCACGTTAAACACAATCACATGTATGCTTTTAAAATCATATCACGATCCTTAATGTGAGAAAAGTAATACATAGATTTTAATGCTTTTTATATTGCAGTTATTGTATCATATTGATATATAGATCAATTTTGAGTGGATGATCTAAAAGTGATAAAAGTGATTGCTAGGGTGGCCTTTGTATTATCTCATATCTATTGGATGCTGCCGTCCGCCTTAGTTGTGGGACCCACTGATGTATTTGTACATTAGTGTTTACATCCCCGGTCATTATTAGTTTCGTAGACACTGAAATACATTGGTAATTTGTCATTGACCGTTATGGTCCGATTTTTATTTTCTAGTTTCCAAATTTACGCTGGATGCAATCAATTAAAATGTCATCTGGGTAAACCAACAATTAGGTGCTATGTTGGAATGACCCACGTGACTGCGTGGGGTTGAGTGTGGTTGTCTGGCCGATTAGTTGGCAAATTCTCATTGGTCTCCTTGATGTGGCTGTTTCATGATTCATCTCTACATTTTGGAATTAATACTAATTTTTAAGATTATGGTCAGAGTAAGACACAGGGCAGCGCAGAGGTGCCTTTCTATTGAGTCTGTGCACTTAACCTTCTTTTATCACTTGCCGAAATTTGCTTATGCCCATTTGTGAATCGGGGGTTGATTGAAACATACTTGTAGAAAAATTTGGAGCTTAGCTGTTTCCTTTGATTTCACTAAGTCCAGGTTGGTTATGATTTTCATCTTTATGATGCTTTGGTTGTCTTGTTGATTATCTGAATGGTTGTTTGTTCTCATGAAGATGTTAAATGATTGTTTTGAGTCTGGTTTGCTTTTCTCTTATTCATAGGTTTAATGAGTTATCGTTTTATTACTTGCGTAGTTGAATGTTATCTTTCCCTTGCTGCAATTACACCCTCTTTCCTTAATCAGGTCTATTGGTTTAGTTTCTTAATTGTTCTTTCCACATTGTTTGTTATTTTAATTGTTTTTTCTCAAATGTTAATGACTGTTATATGTGCAAGGGCTTATCCTGTTTGCTGTTGTAATAATAGTTATAATCACTTAACTGATTTTTATTTTAGTTAACATTTAATATTTGTTTGGAATGGAACTAGATGTTTGAAGGCACAAATTATGGGTGTCAATTGCTGGATTAATTGCTAAGATGTGAATTACTGCTATTAATGAAGAGGCAAATAGATCAGATCATATTGTTTGATATTAATGAGATGCCAATATTCTACAATAAGTAGATGACTGTTAAAATTAAATTTTGTGTCCGCAGTTTTATTTTGGAGTGCAATTCTATGTCTTATTTTATGTGGGTTTGCAGATTTAAATGCACGGGATGAATTGGAAAGTCCTGACGCAGAGAACCAGATTGATAGACAAATGAGGAAAAGAAGAGATGATTTTGTTGATGGGGATAAGCATCTAGATGATGTGGAAGACATCAATGATGGGCGATTATCTTATAGGGATGATTCTAGCAGGGATACCAGGAAGAAAGATGAGAAGCGGAAGGATGAGAGATACAGAGAAAAGCGTCGGGAAGACGTGGATAAGGACAATAAGCACCGAGATGACAAGCTAAGAGATGAGCGCCCTCCAAAGGATTATGCAAGCAGCAAGTCTGATGACAAGCATTTGAGGGATGAAAAAGATTTGATAGAAATGCAACAGAAGAGATCCAAGATCCAAGATGGGGAACGCAAAGTAGATCATGATCGCGATCACAATAGGGACCATGACTCATATCATGTTCGTGATCGCGACCGCTACCATGATCGCGATCGTGAACGCGAACATGGGTGGGATCATGGTCGTGACTGTGATTATGATCATGATTGGGATTGGGACCGTGATCGGGAGCGGGATGGGGACCGCGAGCGAGACCGCAATCATGACCGTGATCGGGGCCGAGACCGTGATAGAGATGGTGATCGAGATTTTGATCGGGACTATGATGGGTCACATATTGATGATCGGAGCACTAGATACAAAGATAGCAGCAGGGGAAAGAAAAGATCTCCGGATGACCGTGATGATGGCAGTGATAAATCTAGAGGCATGAAATCTCGGTACTCTGACTTGGAAAAGAAGTCATCGAGTGGTGATAGAGTTGAGCCAGATGTTAATAAGGGAAGATCTCAGTCACGGCAAGCTTATGTAGACACTAAATTGAGTAGCAATAAACGCAGGACTTCCCCCGTTTGTAATTCACACGGTGGCATAGATGAGTACAGGTACCTCTCAGTCACGTCAGAGTTCTGCATGCAATGGGAAAATTGTGTTTAGAGTTGGTATAGTTTAGATATATATGGTTAACAGGCACACATAGAATATGGTAGTTTGGGATCTTGTGAAATAAGATGCTTTTTAACATTGAACCAAACTAACTTTAATCTATGAGAAAAATATCATGGTTGGAAGGGAAATACAGTGATTGTGTTTAACCCTTTTGTTTTTTGTGATGAATTTTTGTGTTATATGCTAATATGTAATCATTTTTTTCCTGGCCCAAGGTATTCGAATCCAGAAGATTTGAAATATAGGGATTCTGGAGTAGAGCATAGGTCCAAGGCAATGCCTCCTAGAGATGGGTCTGGTCTGGCTGGAGTTTCAGAAAGAGGTTTCAAGTACAGATCCATGGAGAGACCCAATAAAATGGATGATAACCATTTAGGCGAGATGTCAAATGACAAGTCTTCAAGTTCCAAGGCTTCACCCCTGCCCTTGATGGAAAGGTCTCCTTCATCATCAAGTATTGACCGCAGGTACATCAACAGAACTGGTGTCAGACGGAGTCTTGACATTGAAGAAACAGGTCGAAGAAGCAGTGCTTCCATGGACAATAGAGATTTATCCAACACTGAGGATAGACTGGGTCAGGACCTGCCATCAGAGAAGCCTTTGGTAGACGAGTCATCTCCTGCTGATTCGTCAGCTCACAATAGAAGTAGTCAGAGTAATTTGTCTTCTCTGTATCCTCATCCCAATTTCAGGGCCGGAGCTGACAGCCCTTTTATTGGTTCAATGGAAGAAGATGGTAGAGGCAACTCCAGTGCACGTTACAGAAGGAGTAGTGATCCCAATGTAGTTCGAGGGCATGGTAATGGTAATGCATGGAGGGGCATTCCAAACTGGACTTCACCAGTTCCAAATGGCTTCATGCATTTCCAACATGGGGCACCTCATGGTGGTTTTCAAGGGATGCTACCGCAGTTTCCAGCTCCACCAATTTTTGGTGTTAGACCTTCAATGGATATTAACCACTCTGGGATGCCTTATCATATGGCTGATGCTGAGAGATTTCCCGGTCACTTGCGGCCACTTGGGTGGCAGAACATGATGGATGGTCCAGGCCCTTCCCACTTGCATCTATGGGATGTGAGTAATGGTGCCTATAGGGATGAGAATCACATGTATGGGGGTGCTGAATGGGAACAAAGCAGGCATCCAATGAATGCTCGTGGATGGGAATCCAGTGGTGAGGCATGGAAAGTACATAACAACGATGTGAAAAGGGACTTGCCTTCCCCAGCTCAGAAGGATGATTATCCTGTGCAGGCTGCTATGGATGATGCTGTGGCTGGGAAGACGGGTCAGGCGCCTCACCATGAGGATAACCTGGATCTTGGAATTTCTAAAACCGTTGAAAGAAGGTCCACTTTGACCTCTCCTCTAAAGGAGTCTATGCCTAAAAGTAGTCACGATAAGTCACCTGGTTGCTCTAAGTTACGAAGTGATGACATCCTCTGTTTAAGTCATTATTATCTTTCCAAGCTTGACATTTCAGCAAAACTTACTCATCCCGAGGTGTATAGGCAGTGTATTGAGCGGAGCCCAATTGTTGATGAAGATGCTACTACACACACAATTTTGGAGGTGCAGATTCTTTCTTAAACATTGTTCATTGCGTTTTACTTCTAGAATCTAATCTTACTGATTGCATCTTCTCTCCTAATGTCACAGGGTGCAAGGGCAGGATTGAAATCGTCCAAAATCTTATTGAGATCCTCGCCTTTTCCTCCTTTGAAGGATTCTGTCTTTCAGGTACACTTTATTATGAATGATAATGTTATTTATCTTGTTCATTTCTATCTGAAGTTAGTCATACATTTTGTATTTGTTGTATTTCCTGACATGCATTTTGAGGCTGCGATTAGTGGTATGAATGCAGGCGTGATTTAAGAGGCATGCATGCTAATGAACACATTTTTGTAAATATTTGAACTGGTGATTTTGCTTTTTGAAAAAAAAAAGCTGAAATTTCTTTACTCGGAAAAGCAGGATATTGAATTGATGCATGAACAAGATGCAGGTTAATAATTCTTGGGCATTATTATTTGGTAGGAGTATTATCATAATGGATATGTGGTTTACTACTTTATTTTTAAATTGGTTGTTAAGTTACCGTTTAATTTACTCGGATTACCATACTTTTTCTCATTTTGGTTTTATTACGACATTTTGACTCTGTTTTCTTTTAGTCAAACAGTGTATTTACTCACATATTTACTTGCGTACTTGTTGACTGACATTTTTTATTTTCTGACTTGCAGAAAGCGATGAATCTTTATAAGAAGCAGAGGATGGAAACGAGAGTCTTGCCAATTATTGCTGGAGGAGCATTGGACATTATTTTAGCATCTAATCAGGAGAATATGGAAGCAAAAGTCCATTGCGATGGGGAGAAAGTAGAGGAGTTAGTCCCGGCTTCTGATATAGAAATGGCGGATGCTCCAGATTATAAAAATGCTGGCATTGCATCGGGTGATGGTGCCGAGGAGAGACGGGAGATACCAGTTTTATCTCCGAATCACGAGGTGCAGGATGACACATGCGTCCCTTCTCCTGTGTTGGAAATGCCAGTTGATGATAATGGTGGAAACAAAGCAGGAGATCCCCAAACAATGTCAAATGGGGTGGAAATAGAATCCTCGGACCAGGCGAAATTAGATGATGGCGATGCAAATGGTTTCTCATCACCTGATAACGAATCTCTTGCTACCACCACTTTACCTGCAGCAGCTAATGACCCAAATGTGATTAGCAAGACTAAAGATGATAATCCAATTGGTCAGGCTTCTAGCGAAGGTGCGGCTGATGCAGTAACTGGTCCTTTAATAATACTCAAGGGTTCCCCAAAGGCTTATGAGGCTTTGATTTCGGGGTCTAATGAGTCTGATTCGGTAATTTTAAGTCGGATACATCATTCTCCTGAAAGTACACATTGAACAATTTCTTCTATATCTATGTTTTTTTTCTTTCGTTCCTTTTATCGCGTTTTTAAGTTCGTTATGCTCATCTTATTTTCTGTGGCTTCTCATTTCAGCAAGGAAATAAAATCAAAATTTGGGTCTTCGGCTCCTTGAGCCTTGCCCATAGTCCTGTTTCTCCTCCAGCCCTCGTCTTTGTTGCGTTTCGTTTTTACTGTTTCTGGTTTTTTTGTTGTGCTGCATTGTCACCATTTTCTTCGAAGTCGATAATTTGTTGCTTGAATTTGTTGCATGCTGTGCATTCTGCTTCTACTTGGCTGTTGTATGCTCCACCCGCACACGTCGTGCAGTAACTTGTCGAGTTTTTGTTTCTTAGGACGTTTTTGTAATTGTTTAGCTGTCTTTGGATGCACGCTTGAACATGATTTGGAGTGCCTTTGTGATGAGATTGCTGCATGCATAACTGCTACTAGGATCGATCACTGCTTGTCACTTTGTCTCTTATTTTCTCTCTGTTTTCGATTCGGTGTATTGGATTTGAAGTGTCTCTACTCTTTCTTTTCTCGTGGGGGAAATTTTAACAAAAAGTTTCCGGTACTGTTTATTTTAACAAAAAATTATATTTTTACACTAAAAAGTCAATTCTGTTACTTTTTACTTTACTTTTTATTTTGTCTTTATTATTAAAACTCAAAGTTTTCAATTTTTTTTTAATTTTATAGTTTTTCTTTCTTTTATATGTTCGCTATATTTTTCAATTAATCAACAAAATCTTTTATTTTGTAATTTTGAAGACGAGCGTAACAGATATATTAGGAAAAAACAAATGTTAAATGAAACATGACCAATTCACCATACAAAACCATAGGGCGGATGTACAGGTCGGGAAACGAGTATGTGAAGGTCTTCTAGAGACCCTTTGAATATTGCATTGACAATACTGTACAAATACTTTTGATAGCACTCATCAATTTGCTTCGGTCAATGTCGTTATCTGTTGACAAATATGTAACATGATTTGGCCGACGACAACAAGTCCGCCAAGTGTTCGATAAAATTTCTCTGTGAATGAACTAAAATTTGTTTGCACACTTCGCGTTATGTTCCTATCTAAAAAACTTAGACCATTATATTGAGTCCTCCCAATGTTGAAATCCTAAAAATATGCCACAAGCCAACGTCCAATCCAATTAGTAACGGTAAAATTAACATCCTGTAGCAAATGTACAGAGTTTTGATCTGAAAACCTCGTATATGTTGTATCGATATCTTCGTCCTCAAACTCTACGTAGTCGTCAGCACCACCTTCGTTTTCATCCTCGTCAAGACCCCCCAGCTGCAATGCAATGCCCTCGTTGAGACGTGTATTCTCCAGAAGCTCTCCAAACGCCTTGAGGCGCCTAGCTTCATCAGGCATGTACTTGAGGAGCACATCAGCTTTGTCGTCCTGATATATACTCTTCATTCGTGATTCATGATGGATCAAGGAGAGTGGTTCCAGATTCTATTAATAGCTAACTAAGTCCCGATTCATCACTATCCATGGATTGTACCGCGGATGTGACAAAGTCGCTTCCTCCCATCAACGCACATGGCTTAACGCTGCCATTATCAAGCATTCGAAGCACTTGGCCATACTCATGTCCGTATTTCTTAAAGACAAGTACACGTTTTTCGTCATCAGCCTCAATTTTACCTCTCATCCTGTTCTTTCCTCACTTACCCTTATTCTTTGGCATGATTACTAGCTCTGTTTCTCTGTTTTACGAAAGGGCGAAACTTGCAGATGGATTGGATTCGATGGAGGAGCACAATGCAACCCTAATCCTTGACCAACAAGAGAACCAATATAAATCATAACAAACAACACCCACAGAGTTTTCTCTTCTCTGCTAATTCAGCCAGGGAAAAAACAGGAAGGTAGGTAATATAGTAAATCGAAGCTTCATGCTTTCCTTTTCTTCTGGCCAAGCAGTTTCTTTTCTTTCTTCCCTTAGTTTTTTTTTTTGTTTTTTAGTTTTTTAGTTTTTTGAGAATGTATCATTAGACCCTAGTTTTAAGAGGATTCCTAAGCTTGCAATTTGGGACATAGACGACTATAAGTATGCTATGAATATCTCAGTGACAAATACAGTACTACATTGCATTCTTCTCCAATCTCCCAAGAGGAAGAACACAAATGAGAAGAAGAAGATGACGTTGTCGAGATGGTGGAGTTCATAGAAAAAGACTTTGATGCTTCACAGAGCAGGATGATAGCCATGCTTGAGGTTGCTAGGCTCACTACTGAGGACCTGATGCAGGAAGAACTTTTTTAGCAAAAGAGTAAAATCAAGAATCCTACGATGATCGATTGGGCGGCCAATAACAATAGTTCGTGAGATCGTTCTTTCAAAAGAAACTGGGCGATGGTAGATGATCATGATGATGTTGATTGGACGCCAGTGGAACTCAAGATGCAGAAGGTGTCGTTGAAGAACAATACCAAGAAAGGGGTAGACACGATGAATATAGCTTTGAAGAAAAAAGAACTGATTACTCCTTCTGCGTGTCTTGGATATCATGACTTACCTGAAGAATTCAAAAGAGAAATTGAAAGGTTGGGCGGGACCAAAGAGGAGTTGGTGATAGAGAAACAATTGACCAAGACTGATATAAGTTCGAGTACAAATAGGATGTCAATGCCTCTAAACCAAATTGTTTCGATTAGTTTCTTAGAAGATGAAGATATGGAGATGCTTGAGAACGGTAAGACACTGACAGTTCAATTGATAGACCCTGGTCTTGTACAAGGAGATATAAACCTGAGGCGATTGGTAATTGGAAGGGTAAAAAAACCGGGAAGCGCAATACATGTATTGAGGATTCAATGGGGGAATGTCGCTCGGAAAAACAAGCTCAAAGCAGGCGACGTCGTTCAAGTTTGGTCGGTTCGTGTTAATCCAGCGCTTTACTTAGCCCTAGTTTTGGTTAAGAGGAGCAGTGTTAGATGGGATCATCATAGGAGTGATGATGACGGTGATATTGGAGTGTAAATGTATTTACTGTGTTGGATGAATGTAAGCCTTTAGATCATAGTCTAAATGGCATCTAGATTAGAATGTATTGAGTCATATCTCATGACAAGTGTAATCATCTCATAGGGTGTGTAAATGAATCAATGGCTGTGATTGTGTGTGTAATGGTGTGAGTGAGCTGAGATTGTGCCTCTCTCCTTCAACGGTCATATATTCTCTCTGTGTATTCTATTTTGGTGTGTAGTGAAATGAAGACAACTCTTTGAGCTCCCATGACTCTCTAACTTCCTTCTCTCCGTGCATTCTCATTTGCATTGATTTCTCTCTGAAATTAACCCAGAAATCATTCTCTAATATGGCCTCAGAGCCAAGTTGGATCTTAATCTGGGCGTGAAGTTGTGAAGTCATTAGCAATGAAGGAACTTGACGGAGAATCGGGTTTGCTGCGATTGAAGAAAGATCTGAAAACTTCTGGGCAACTCGATAACAAGTCTAATATGGCTGGATCGAGTAGTGCTGATCTTCGAGCACCGGTTTTCAATGGAGAAAACTTTGATTTTTGGCAGATAAAGATGAAGACCATATTCAGATCTCACGATTTGTGTGATATGGTTGATAAGGGGTATAATCCTCTGGTGAAGAAGGAAGAAGAGCTTACAGCAACTGAGCTGAAGAATCTGAAAGAAAATATGGTCAAGGATGCGAAGGCGCTCGGAATCATTCAAGGAGCTGTGTCAGATGAAATTTTCCCAAGGATTGCCATTCTGGAGACAGCAAAAGAGGCATGGGATATACTGAAGTAGGAGTTCATTGGAGACAAATAGGTGAGATTTGTGAAACTTCAAAGTTCAAGGCGAGATTTTGAATATACTCGGATGGGTGAACATGAATCATTTTCTGTGTATCTTGTGCGACTGTTTGATCTCATTACACAAATGAAAGGTTATGGTGAGATTATTGGAAATCAAAGAATTGTGCAAAAATTATTGATTAGTCTTCCTAGATCCTATGATAGTATTGTAGCTGTTATTGAGAATACTCGGGATTTGGAGACAGTTGATGTGCAGGATGTAGTTGCTACTCTAAAGGGGTATGAACAAAGAATTGAAAGACACTATGAAAATAGCACTGAAAAGTCTTTTGCTAGCTTAATTATAACTCCAGGAAGCATAATTACAATGTCAATCAAAACTTCAAACCCACAAAGAATTAAAAGACAAAGGGTAAGAAGTGGGATAACAAATCTGTGTATCAACAAGGAAAACCTACTAGATCCTCTGATGGTGCTAAGAATGCTTATAAGCATTGTGACAAATTTCACTTTGGAGAATGCTGGTTCAAAGGGAAACCAGTGTGTCACAATTGTGATAAACCAGGGCATTTTGGCAAGGATTGCAGATCAAAGAAGGTCACTCAACAGGCAAATTATGCTAGTCAAATGGAGAATAACCTAACTATGTTCTATATGTGTATGTCTGCTGCTGTAAAGAAGGGTGAAGATATTTGGTATGTTGACAGTGGCTGTAGTAACCACATGACTGGGAGAGAAGATTTATTGGTGCATGTGGATAGAAGTATCACAAACAAAGTTGAGATGGGCACATGGCAGTTAGTCAATGTAGTTGGAAATGGTGATTTACTGGTTGAAACTAAGCAAGGGAAAATGTACATAAGGGAAATAATGTTAGTACCGGGCTTGAAAGAAAACTTATTGAGTGTGGGACATATGATGGAGCACGGGTACTATCTTGTGTTTAGGGGAAGTGAAGTCAGAATTTATGAAGATTTTAGCTGTTCTACTCTTGTTGTCAAGATCCCTATGAAGGGAAATCGAAGTTTCCCTTTGAAGTTGCAACCAGGAATCCAAATTGCTATGAGAGCAAGTGTTGGACAAGCAGCTGAGATTTAGCATAGAAGACTTGGACACCTAAACATGAATGCTTTAATGCAACTCTAAGAGCAAGATATAGTGACAGGTTTACCCGAGCTCCGTATGAACTCCGCAGTCTGTGAGGGATGTGCACTTGGAAAACATTCCAGATATGTTTTTCCTAAGGAAACAAAGTGGAGAGCTGCACTACCCTTGGAGTTAATACACACTGATATATGTAAACCAATGCAAACATCCATCATAGCTGGAAACAAGTATTTCATCACCTTCACAGATGATTGTACTAGAATGAGATGGGTTTACTTTCTGAGAAGTAAATCTGAAGCATTTGGTGTGTTTAAAAGATTCAAGGCAACTGTTGAACTACAAAGTGGATTCAAAGTGAAGAAATTAAGGAGTAACAGGGGAGGGGAGTACACTTATCTGGAATTCTCTCAATACTGTGCAGATCTTGGTCTAGAAAGGCAACTCACAGTGGCTTACTCTCCTCAACAGAATGGTGTTGCTGAGAGAAGAAATAGGACCATTGTGGAAATGGCTAAGTGCATGATGTTGGAGAAAGGCATTCCATTTGAGTTTTGGGCAGAAGCAGTTAACACTGCAGTCTATATTCTCAATAGATGTCCTACTAAAGCCTTGAATAAAAAGACTCTATTTGAAGCCTACAGTGGAAGAAAGCCTGGAGTAAAACACTTAAAAGTGTTTGGATCTATATGTTACGCACATGTTCCATCACAGATGAGGCAGAAACTGGATGCAATAAGTGTAATGTGTGTATTCCTTGGCTATGGAACCTGTGAGAAGGGTTACAGGTTGTTCAATCCTAAAACTAACAAGATGATTATTTCCAGAGATGTAATCTTTGATGAAAACTTCTGTTGGGATTGGAAGTTTGGTATTAAGAAGACCTTGTATATCCCAGTTTCAAGTGAAGTCAATGGAAATGAAGGGAGTAAAGCTATAGTTCTGGAGAGTGATGAAGCATTGGAATGAACAGAACCCTTACATGAGCAATCTGAGCAAATGATTGCTTCTTCTTCAAGACAAGATGAGCAAGTGGATCAAACTGGATCACAAGAGGAGCAAGTGGATCAAACTGGATCATAAGAGTTTGATCATACTCTTCTCAGATTCAAAAGCTTGAATGAAATTTATGAGAGATGCAATTTCTGTGTGATTGAACCTGAATGTTTTGAAGAAGCATAAGAAGATAAAGCTTGGAGAGAAGCTATGTCCACATAAATTGAGATGATAGAAAAGAATGACACATATGAGTTGGTGAAAAGACCATTTGATAAACCTGTAATTGGTGTAAAATGGGTCTACAAAACAAAGTTCAATCTGGATGGATTAGTACAGAAGAACAAGGCACGGTTGGTGGCTAAGGGCTATTCCCAAAAGCCTGGAGTTGATTTCAACGAAACATTTGCGCCAGTGGCAAGACTTGATACTTAGAACTCTAATTGCATTGGCAGCACAAAAGAAATAGAAGCTGTTTCAACTAGATGTTAAGTCTGTATTTCTCAATGGTACACTCCATGAGGAAGTATATGTGGATCAACCACATGGATTTAAAGTTCAAGAACAAGAAGATAAAGTTTACAAGCTGAAAAAAGGCCTTATATGGTCTGAAACAAGCTCCCAGAGCTTGGTATGATGAAATCAGTACATATTTTGATCGATCTGGTTTTAAGAAAAGTCAAAGTGAGGCTACTTTGTACACAAAGTTCAGTGCGGCAGGTGTGCTTATTGTATCTCTGTATGTAGATGATATTATCTACATAGGGAGTTCTGATGACATGATTCAAGAGTTTAAGAGAGATATGATGAAGCAATATGAAATGTTAGATTTGGGATTGTTACATCACTTTCTTGGGTTGGGCATAAGTCAAACTGATAAGGCCATATTTATTCAGCAGAAGAAGTATGCTAAGTCTCTGCTAGAGAAGTTCGGATTGAAAGACTGCAAGGCTATGAAAACTCCACTTGCAATTGATGACGAGCTGTCTAAGAAAGATAGGAGTGAAGATGCTGATGAAAGTCTATATAGGAAAATGGTTGGTAATCTGTTATATTTGACAGCTACTAGACCAGACTTAATGTATGCATCATGCTTGTTGGCAAGGTTCATGAATAAACCTACCAGAAAACACATGGGAACAACTAAAAGAGATATGTACAAGGCACACTGGATTTTGAGATTGAATATGTAAAAGGAAAAGCTGTTGTATTGATAGGTTACTGTGATAGTGATTGGGCAGGGAGCTTGGATGACATGAAGAGCACCTAGGGCTATGCATTTAGCTTTGGTTCAGGAGTGTTCTCTTGGGCTTCTGTTAAACAATGCAGTGTGGCTTTATCCACTGCAGAAGCCGAATATGTAAGTGCTGCAGAAGCTACAACACAAGCAATGTGGCTGAGGTTTGTGTTAGCTGATTTTGGAAAAGAACAAGTGGTGGCTACACCTTTGCTATGTGACAACACTTCTGCCATAGCTATGTCTAAAAATCCAGTGTTTCATCACAAAACAAGACATATCAATCGGAGATACCACTCCATAAGAGATGCCATTCAAGATAGGACAATTGAATTACACTATTGCAACACTGAGGAGCAATTGGCAGACATTTTTACCAAGGCTCTTCCCAAGGATCGATTTGAGTATTTAAGAACTGCTCTTGAAGTGAAATCAGCAAAACATTTAGAAGGGAGTATTGGAGTGTAAATGTATTTGCTGTGTTGGATGAATGTGAGCCTTTAGATCATAGTCTAAATGGCATCTAGATTAGAATGTGTTGAGTCATATCTCATGACAAGTGTAATCATCTCATAGGGTGTGTAAATGAATCAATGGCTGTGATTGTGTGTGTAATGGTGTGAGTGAGCTGAGATTGTGCCTCTCTCCTCCAACGGTCATTTATTCCCTCTGTGTATTCTATTTTGGTGTGTAGTGAAATGAAAACAACTCTTTGAGCTCCCATGACTCTCTAACTTCTCTCCGTGCATTCTCATTTGCATTGATTTCTCTCTGAAATTAACCCAGAAATCATTCTCTAATAGGTGATAGCGAGTGTAAGAGTTGTATTGTTGATGACCGGAGTAGTAAATAGTGGCGGTAGCGAAGGCGGAGCAGGGATCATGGAAGAATGGAAGAGGTGGTGACGACTATGAGAGTAGGACGAGTTGGAGATTGTGTACAGTGTGTCGGACCATTCAAACCCTAGCAGCAGTTGGCAATGGCTTGCAGGTAACTAGGTGATAATTAAAGGCTTTTAATTAAACTTTTTCAAGTAACTTTTGGATTAGGTTTTGTATATATTTGTTTGATATTATTAAGATTTTAAGCTTCACTTTCTGGATTTCAAGCTTCAAAATCAATCGATGAATGCTTACGGAACACTGATAAAATTTATTTGTGATAGAACACAAAAGATCTTTAGAGAACTCATCATGTGTGCTTCACAACAACTTTGAGCTCTAAGTTACGGCCATGATTCATTTAATTTAAAGAACTTCAAAAATGATTCATCATGAATACTGGCATGCATGCTGAGAAAGACGCAAAAAAGAAAAAAGAAAGAAAGAAAGGTTTTATGTTGAGAAGCTTATTCTAGGTTGAGAAAGACACGAAAATAGGTTTTATGATGGTTTCAGTCTCAAAACTGATTGAAATGTGGGTATAGTCAGGGACAGATCCCTTTGAGGGCACGCTTGGGCTATAGCCACTGTTCTAAAAATCCTCGTCTAGGCGCTAGGCAGTTGACCACCGTCCCGATTAATAACTAGGTGTTTGAAAATTAAGAAAAGGGCGCCTAGACCGCCTAGGCATCCGCCTAGGTTGTGACTCACTTAGACAGAAAATCGATAACTTTCATTTTGCATTTTATTTTTTTTCAATGAATTGTAAGGGACTTGTTGAATACTTAAATGAATACACATTATATGCATGTTCCCCATGTTTATGTTGCAATACTTTCTAATAGATATGTCATTCTATTTTGTATATTATAATGAAATTATATATATTTTAAATATAAACAGACATTTATTTACACGAAATATAATAGATTTACTTAAATCCGTCTAGTCCGCCTAGCCGCCTTGGCATTTGGCCTCAACTTGCCGACCGACTAATGTCTAGCATCTTTTAGAACCTTGACTATAGCCCAAGTGAGATTTTGAAAATGAAAAAACGTAATAGTAATGATTTAATACAACTCAGCCCACTCGAGTGGGTTAATGAGAAGCTTCAATGCTTCACGTGTGTTACTTATAAATTAGGATATGTGATTCATGATTCTACTAGATTGTTAATGTTTGTTGAGCTTTTTTTTTTGTTGATTGTTCGAGTCTTTGGCTATTCTTATTATGTTACATTTTTTACTTAATTTCATTCATGCCCAATATGTTTTATATGTACATTTTAGTCGTGGATGTGAAAACAATATTGGGAGCTCTTACAGCGTGTTATGTAGCGTAGAATAATATTAGCCCACTCGGGAAAAAACTCCTGGCTCCGTCTTAGGTATAGTTCATAATTTTTGTGAAAAATATCTTTTGAGGTTTTGCAATGTCTTTTATGTGTGTATTAAGGAAAGTGATTTAAACCATTTGGAAGAAGTGGTCATACTTTTTCTTCTGTTTAATTTATTTCTAGGGAGAATTGCAATTGTTTTTGGAAGTGAATTCTGAAGGACCGGGCATCTCCGGAACCGTTGCACGAATTTTACAAGTGTCAATTTTTCCCGTTGTGGCCAAAGCGGTTTGTTTCCTATATAGATACGGATTTTTTTAGAAATTCCAAGCTCGATTAGAATTATATAGCCAATGTTTGAGCGATTACAATACCTAGTTTTGGAAGGATTCCTAAACCTGTGCGTGTTTAGTTTCCTAAAACCCTAAGATTCGTATACTTGAAGGGCAAGTCTCTAGTCGATCAGCAACTCCTAATCAGGCACTGATCAGTACTGTAAAAACCCTATAAAATCACCACCCCTGCTGGTTTAACCAAAACAATACTTATATACTCCTCCTAAGTTCTAAGCTCTGTGGCGTACTTTGCTTTACATCAAATTGTATCTTCTTCAATCTCTCCGAGAAGAAAAGGAAGAAGATAAGATGGCGCGGTTATTAAGTGAGAAATACTTCAATGGATTGACGGAGTGGCCTCGGAACTTTACCCGTTTCGACTGGTTGGTTAGAATTGCCGAGGTTGAAGTTGAGATATCGCAGCAAAAGAGAGAAACTTTAACGAGAGAGAGGGCTCTCAAGAAGCCAATGCTAGTCGAGCCGCCCAAGAAACAAAGGTCGCCCCCTATCGATTCTACTAGAACTGATCATTCTCTGAAAAGAAAATGGTCTAGCAATAGGATAAATGATGATCTTGCGCCGAAGAAACAGAGGTCGTGCGATGGACTGAAGCTTACGGCTTCTGCTATGGAGTCTTCACTGAGAGAGACAAATGCTATTGGTAGGGGTGACGTGGGATGGAAGAAACGAAAGGCGATGCCGAAGAACAATGTCAAGAAAGCCAAGGGATCGACCAAGAACTCTCCGAAGAAGAAAGAACTGATTGGTAGTCCTTCCACGCCTCCGAAATATCAAGACTTGCCTGACGAATTCAAGAGAGAAATTGCAACGTTGAAGGGGACTAGGCTGGGCTTGGTGATACAGAAGCGAATGACCATGACTGATTTATCTCCCGGCGAAAACAGACTGTCAATGCCTGAAGCCCAAATTGTATCGACGGATTTCTTGGAAGGGGAAGAGAAGGAGTTACTTGAGGAACAGCAAACAATAAAGGTTCAGTTAATAGACCCTGGTCTTGTAAAAAGCGATATAAACTTGAGACTTTGGCATATGAAAAGCAGCAAACTGTATGTGTTGAGAACTCAATGGGGTGTGGTAGCTCAGAGGAACAAACTCAAACCGGGCCAGCTTGTTCAGGTTTGGTCGTTCCGGGTTGATAGAGCTCTTTACTTGGCTCTGGTTTTAGTTAAGGAGGGTGACGGTAAAGGGGATCGTAAGGAGAGTGATGGAAGCGATAGCGGGGGTAGGAGCATAGCTGTGGAGGGTGAAACAAGTGGTGGTAGCGGAGGAGGAACTGAGATAATGGAAGAGAAAAAGGATGAAAACAACGGGAATGCTAGTGCGGCAAGTACTGTGATCAATGGGTCGGACCATGCAAGTCCCAGCCCTAGTGGAAGCAGCAAAGAAGATGCGGACATGGAACCAAAACTCTGAACCCTAAACTGTAAACTCACATGCCAAAAGATGAAAGCTTTTGTAAATCCCTTACATTTATGCAATTAATATACTTGATTAAATTTTGTATTTCTGTGATATTGCTTTTTAGCTGCACTATATCTGTTTGTTTCTACTCAATACTTGGTTTTCCTTGTTAGTTCAACATTTAAGTTTTGTTATGGACATGAAATAAAATTAAACAAAATCTGAGAGACAGCACCTTATGTCCAACAATCCAGTACAACTAGAGAAAGTAAGGTGTACCACCCCGTTTGTTTGACCATATACACAAACAAGACAAAAACCTTTCTATCACACAGACTTGTTCATGATCAAACTCATAATGAGTGCTGCATATATACGGTTGGTCGGACACAAGAATTCCTTAGTGTTGTTGACTGGTAGTGCATATGTATAGTTTTCTACAAGTCCATACGGTAGGCTAAGAGCATCTCTAAAAGAGATGTCAAAATCGTAGGTGAAATGTCACTGTGCATATTTAGTATCAAAAGTCTCTCCAACCGAAGTGTTTTTTGCTGACTGGATTTGAAGGCTTTGTGATTTGAAGTCAAATTTAATTTTAATTTATTTTAATGATGGGTCTCTTATTCCACTAACATTTCAACTAATTAAAATTTTGTTTCAACTTTTTTTAATATTTACAACAATTTAAAGCTATATTTAAACAATAAAATAATATTTAACAATTCGATTAGGGAAATACAAAATTTGACATAAGTCTTCAAATTGCCACGTCAGCCATCAATTCTAAAATGATTTATAGTTTGAGGGAGCATTTTTGCTCATCACCATTTAGTGTGGTGTATGCTCACCATCCTATTTATCACCGTTAGATGAATTTGAATTTCGAGATTTGTGTGGTGAATAAGCACAAATCTCAAAATTCAAACTCATCTAACGGTGATAAATATGATGGTAAGCATATACCACACAAATGGTGGTGAGCAAAAATGCACTCTACGTTTGACACAGCATTTCGAGATGGTCTAAGGCTTGACGCATCATTATTTCTTGCCTAAACCAAGCAGAGAAATTAGGACCACTCGTGCACACGACATCTTATCTTCCCTCCTACCAATTTTTCGTCACTCTCTCCACATAAACAAAGGATCAGAAAATGCAGAATACAATGGCATATACTATCTGTAGAGAATAATAAATTTCAAGATGTAACGGAAGTTATTAGAAAAACAGAAACCAAAAACAAAGCCATGGCGTTGTCTCAGTCGTCGCCTATCCTTCCTCAAAACCCAGCGAGCTTCATTGGGCGTCGACAGAGAGATGGACGCAGCAAAGGTACGAAGAGATACTGGGCTGGATTGAGCTCGGGGTACTGCCATGTGGCGCAGTGCTGGATTAGGGGTTTTCACTTCCAGCGGGGTACGGCCATGTGGCGTAGAGCTGGATTGAGCTCGGGACTGAACTTCCGGAAGCTCTCAACCGCAGTACGACGTCGTATAGAGGACGAAGGAGACTGGTCCTACGCCTCGGAGTGGCGGGGGGAAGAATCCGAAGGCCACACCGTCCTCCGCTCCACATCCGACAAAGGCAATGGCGTTGTCTCAGTCGTCGCCTATCCTTCCTCAAAACCCAGCGAGCTCCATTGGGCGTCGACAGAGAGATGGCTGCAGCAAAGGTACGAAGAGATACAGGAGTGCCGTCAGGACAACGAGAGATTCAGAGTGCTCGGATATCAATGGCGCGCTCTCCACTTTAACGACGACACCCGCCAGAGCACCGTTAAGGTTTTGGCTGCCTATCGGCGATCGGAACCGGAAACGATCGCCCTTATGCAGCAGCCTCATTGCTTGGCTCTTCCTTATCTTAAGAGTATGATAGCAGCTGGGTTGGCCACTATAGCATCTTGTAATTACAATCTCATGAACGCGGTGACTGGGACCGAAAATATTCGTATATTGTGCATTGGTCAGGGTGGCGGAAGCTTACCGTTGTTTTTGGCTAGTAAAATTCAAGGTGCTTTTGTTGATGTAGTTGAAATCGACCCTCTTGTTATCTCAGCCTCAGTTCGAGCCATGGGATTTCCGGCCTTCTCAATTATGACTCCATCAGGCAAGCGTGCCGTGTCACCCAATACCATGGATACCGTTATGTGGAAAGGCATCCACGAGAGGCTGTTCCTCCATGAATCCGATGCTGAGGATTTCGTTCTCAACACCACCATTCAGTATGATATGGTCTTCGTTGATGCTTATGACGGGGAAGACATATTCCCACGCAAGTTTTGGGATCCACATTCCCCATTTCTAAAAGCCCTCAGCAGCCGGCTTCACCCGGATCACGGCACACTTGTGGTGAACCTTCATTCAGATTCTGATATCTTGAACCCTGACGGTTCTGCACCATCCGTTCTGCAGCAAACTTTGCCAATGGGAAAGTACGTCTCGAGGGTTTGCCTGCAGGCATACAAGGACGTGGTAGTGGGAAGGAAAGACTCTGGTTTGGGGTTTACAGTTTCAGTTCCGTGGCTGTGCAATTCTTCTCTGGTAGTGTGCAGAGGTTTTGTGGTTAAGGGTGGGGACTGCAACAGGGATGTGATCATGGAGACTCTGATATCCAAATCATTTGAATTGGAAAATGTACTAAACTTGCCATTCTCCTGTTTTGAGTATATAAAGAGAGGTTTTATACTTGTTGATTAATTTCATGACAAGTTTATACCTAAAAAAAAAAACAACAACAACAACAAAAAACAAAGCAGAAAATATCATCATTTACCAGCAAGCTACCAAACATATCAGCAAAAGTCCGCACAGAAATTTCATCATATGGATTTACTCTTTCTAGACCTGCTAATTTTCGTAAAACAACTTCTTCTTCTTCTTCAGTGCAATGCAGCAGCAGCAGCAGTTAGACGTCGTCAGCCGATCAGGAAGAAGTAGGGTTTGTGGGGAGTCGGAAGTTTGGTGTTGACAGAAAGGGAGAGTTCAAGTATTTGGTGAGTTCGTTCGGTTGGAAGGTCACGAGTTTGTTTAGAAAGGGGGTGAGGTGAGGAAGGCAGCTTATGTTCAAGCTGGAGCATTCATGATTTCTTCTTCACCTTCTTCCGGGTTTTCTATTATTTTTTTATACGGCAATATTCTACTTTAAACATTTTTTATTAATAAAAATAAAATACTTAATAAGTTTAAACTAATCTAAAGTGCAAGAGAGAGATTTAGAGTCATATATAGTCAATAATTTTTAGTTTTATTTTGTTTCTGCAAGCACAGGCTGAAGTGCTTTCTGGGCTTGTACATAAACTTAGGAATTCACCGCCAGTAGGTAAACAATTTATTTGAAAATTAAAATGTACATTATCAGACTAATCAACATTATTAGAACGTATTATTTAGCGTAATGATTATGCGTTTTTATGATATCTCATTTAAAATTCAACAGATGCTTGTTTAGTTGCTGAGTCTACCCCGGAAACTTCCGAGCGACAAGAACTTGTGGGAGTTGCGGATGTCACGGTGTCCAGAGACCAGGCTATCCTTCAGTATCTCCCGTCTCGGCCATCTCGGGCACCGGAATATCTTTACTTGTCCGGCATTGCTGTTTTGAAGAGTATCAGGAGGAAGAAAATGGCAACTGCTGTGCTAAAAGCGCGTGACACGCTCTCAGTAGCATGGGGTTTTGTGTATTTTGCCGTCCGGGCTTACGAGGATGATTTCGGTGCTCGCCAATTGTACTCGTACGCAGGATACCGAGTTGTTCCAGCAATCCTCCATGGCCGAGTACTTGGATTGGATGGAAACGCCGTGTACTGATGGTGAAACACTCTATTAAGACATGTTAATCCTTGCTAACGAAGAAACGACGATGTTAAGACACTGTTATAAAGAGGAGTGTTAAAATCGCTATCCTGATATCATCGCTAACGAAGAAACTACGATGTTCGATTAGAATTCGGGGGTAATAGACAGAAATATACCCAAATACCCCAAAACCGAAAAAGCCGGCAAAAACTATTAGCTTTTAATTTTATTAAACTTAGAAGTTTGTCCAAAGAAAAAAGAAAATAAAAATACAACATTCCTTTTTTTTTCCTTGGCAAAATTACAAATTTGGTATATGGAGGGAGGGTTAGTTGTTGTTCCTTGCGGAGAAACAATGGCCGTGCAAGTGAGTGGGTATATCTCCATCATCATCATCCTATTAGTTCATGAATTTGCGACAGTTGGGAGCTTTACATAGACACGGGACTTTTAATTCGTCGGGCTCGTTGGGATCGAACAAGTAATCGTACCTGCGAGAGTCAACAACGGAATATGCAGCGGCGTTAAGCTAACAGCTTCCTCGTAAAGAAGTGAGAGATGGTGAGAAAGAGAAATGGAGAGACATACGTTAGCTCATCGCCGCAAGTTACATCAGCCTTTGCAATAAGTACAATCCGGCTTTCTTCATCACCCACACTCATGATCCTCGCATAGCAATTCGGCATGCACTGTAGTAAAGATGGGCAAAATATTAAAACATCGAAGACGAGTGACAGTGACGACAGAAACAAGCTGGCAACAAGTACACGAATGAATCTATTGAAGAACAGTAGAGGAGCAAATCACAATGACTTACCGAATGGTTGATCAGGCGTGCTATATTGCCTTTATCAGTGGCATCTACCACCACTTCTTCACTGATCTTAAACAACTGCAGAGTAAACATGAGCAATGAGAAAAGAAGTAAAAACGGAAAGAAGAAGGAGCACAGAGAATTTAAGAGCTGAAATTCTAGCTGGAAACAGCAGAACTTGGGAATCACATGGCTCCAGAGACAACTAGAGCCGACTTGAAGGTAATTGTTTAAACCACTTGAAAAGAATTTAACTCACATAACAGTCTTTGCCTTCTGACCTATACCGTGCCTCCCTAAGATCTGCAACGCTACGTCTCACCTGCTCACCCCGATATTCAAGAACCTGAAACAGACACACGCTTCTTAGTACATTTTGTTTTCAACAAAAAGGATTAATTTCTCAAGATACAAAAGCTGGTAATCTTAATGATAGGCAATGTTCAAATTTCACACCATTTCTCCTTCTTGTATGTCTCTACGGGCAAAGAGACCCCATCCATGTATCCCAGATCTACCAAAGCAAACACGATCGTGTTCGGTTCTCTGCATTCATATACATACAGTAAGAAAATGAACATTGAATATCGAATGGGAAATGAGAAAGATCCTTGCCTGTAAATGGTATAGCCGTTCTCTAAAAGATGAAAAAGTCGGAGGATCCTCTACTACCTATTGAAAAAAATGTCAGTTTGAGGTTCATTTATTTTACATCCCATATAAAAAGGCATAAAAAAGACTATTCCATCAAATTCTGAAAGGTAAAAAATTTACTCTGAATGTGTTCAAACTTCGAATTGCTTCCAAGGGATGATGGGAAGGTCCCTTCACTTGGTGGGCAACGATTTCTTCTTCGGTTCTCTAGAATCAGAGAAAAAATAATAATCGTGAGGCTAATTACAGATCAAACTAATTCAACAATCTAACTGTTTATGTCAATTGATGATCACTATAATGTTTATGGTAGAGGCAACTAGGCATCAAGGTAGAATACCTTGTTATTTTTCAATCTTTTGTATACACGGCACCTTGCAGCAGATAATGGCTCTGGCTCTGGCTCAGACTCCGTAGTTTCAACCGTCAAAACCACTTCAAGCTTTGTTCTATTAGATGAAATTAACCTTGAACCAGGCTTCTTATTTTGGAGAAGGCTCTTCGCTGAAAACACCCCTAGAGGAGTCTGTATGATTAAAACAGTATCTGGATTTGGAGCCCTACACAAAAAATGAAAAACAAAAGAGTTAGGAACTTACATATGTACGAGAAGACCAACAATTTGGAAACAATAGGACATAAGACAATATGAAAATCCAAACCTGTGATAAGCACAGAAAGAAACCATTTTTGTGGTCTGCTTTCCATTTTTCTCCAAACTGTGCAACTGCATATTAAGAATGCACAAACAAATGCAATCACATATCACCAGATATATGGTAGTCTGATTCACAACGAGAAGGCGCCACAAACTAATAAATACGAATATAATGATAACAAACAAAGAGCAATGAGTAACTCACCTCCATGCGATAACCTGCTCGTGAGGCACACATTGCATGGTAATAAGTGGAACACTTGCAACATTGCATGCATGAACCATGAATTTGCTTACAGATAACACAAATCTGAAGCAGATGCGAACAAAAAACAAAAACTTAGATTGGATCAGCTAAATATTTCAGGGTTCATTCCATAAGATAAAATTAAAAGAACTAGACTCACAATCAATGACACGACGCATCCTGGAACATTTCTAGATCCACTACGTCAAAGTTATCGTACAATTCAATTCTTTATTCACTAATTGTAGATATGAAGGGTTAGGTGTCACTTTTTTTACATTACCATGTTTTTTACATTTAAGAATAGAAGTCTTTGAAAGAACAATGTCAATCATGTGATTAGATGTCATATATCATAAACATTATCACCAGTATGAAATGGAATAGCCAAAAAACAATACACAAGAACAAAGAACCCACCTTCACAAAAGAATTTGATGGAATACTCAAGATCCCAAGAGCAGGCTCCATCTTTTCATCACTCGCAAAAGAGACTTCGGGTCTGAACCAAGCACATGTAATATGAACCCACAATGCGTCAATATCAGTTGGCTTTAAAGCACCTCCTGCAGGGAAAAAGTTCATAAGCACAATCAGATCAAAGACATGAGATCATGATAACTAAATGGAATTTGGTGAAATGACAGAGCACGACTCAACAAATCTACTCTAGCTAGAAACTTGCCTTTTACAGGACAGAGGCAACATTCTCGCTTGACTTCGGGCGTTTCACATGCCTTGCAGACCCACGAAGTAAAATCCCGAACATTTCTTGCTCCATAGCATTCTTGATGGACGGCTATCTGACATCTGATTGAAAAGAAACATTAGACATCTGCCTTATTTTCATGCCTTTATAATCTATGGAGTCTCTAAGGGGCATCAAACAGTTGGCCCTCCGACATCATGATTTGACAATGAAAACAAATGAACCCTATTGATGATACCTGTTGCAGATGATGATTTTGTTGTAGTCCCAATCTTCAACCCATCTACATACAGCACATCGTTCTGTTGTCCACTTGGCATGAACAGGTTCATACTTTTCTGTCATAGCAATCAGAGAGATGCAGTTAGTTTACATCAAATGTAAAATTATATACACAAACATAGAAAACAAATATACCTTGCAAAAAAGTAAGCAACTTCTGCTTTCGTTCTTTAATAGAAGGCCGTTTAGGAGGTTTACAAGACACGAGAGCATTTTCATGATACTCTGCTAACTGCAGCATCTGCAAAGTCAAACGAGATTGCATTTTGAGTATGTTTCCCAAATTGAGAGGGCAAAGGCATACTATTCAATGGTGGGGAGTAAGACATGAATCTCAAAGAATAGTACCCATTGTTCCAGTGGCAGTAGGGAACCTTTCACTCTGACACTAGTCCTCCAATCTCTCGATTTGGAACCTGTGTGTTGCTCCCATTCACTAAGTGCTTGCTTTTCTGCCCCACAGAAGCCACACTTGCACACAACACTGAAACATAAGAAAGAAAATGCATAAATAAAATATTTTCAGATGCCAAACCAAAGTAAACGTCAAATTGACTTCCTTATCATGGTGAAAAATGTAATGATTAAGTAACACGAATTTAACCAGCAAGACTAATACCAACTAAAATTCCTAACCACAAAGGAAAACCATTATTATTCTTACGAGTGAAGACTTGGAAAATAAATGCCTTCCACGCCGTTGCAAAGAACAGTAACCTTGTTAGGCAGCACCAACTGACCGTTATTTTTACTCCATCTGCACCAAAAACTCTATAATCATTAGGGACAAGTCGGTAAAAAAAGAACCAATTCATTCATAAAATTAAAAGTCAAATACACTTACTTTACATTTGTTTGCCCCTTTTCTGAATCTGATAATTCAAAATTAAACTTGACTTTGCAAGTTGGGCAGTAGTAATCAGTGCCTCCCAAATTCTTCAAAAAGGAAATAACATAGTCAGGGAAGTCTAGAATCTCTTCAAACTCATTATGAAAGAGAAAAACAACGAATTTAGGTATTTAGTATAATAGACGGACCTTAAAATGGTTGCTGGAGATTTTGTCACATTCTGCATGCACCCACACTTTACAACCATCACATCGAACCTACTCACAAAGGAAATATATAAGAATAAATTGACAAGGAACTGCATTCTAAAGATAGGACGGATAATCACAATCCAAGGTAGTTTGTAGGTTTCCTCACCCAACTTCCACTGTCTGAATGATTCCAAATTTTCTTGCATATCCCACAATAATGTTTTGATTTTACTAACTGCAATAAGAATGATGCAAGTATTGTCAACAATGCACAATATCCTGAACACAGAGAAACCCTTCTTTTACTTTTATGAAGAACAGAATTTAAAATCATTAAATAACACCTAACACAAGGTAGGTCATACTAACCCTAGCACACAATTTACAAAGATATTGGCCTCCGGAAGCTGAATCCTTCATTTTCTTTATCATTTTGAAGGGAACATACAAGCCGCAGCCTTCACAGGGTTGTATGTCATTCTTGTTCCCAGATACATCCTGCTCAAAGACACCAATTCAATACACTGGAAATCTAAAAGAAAAGTGTCTACTATTGCAGTGAAAACCTTTCATTTTCAATAGTTAAGAGAATAAGGAAAAGAAGATATAGTTTGAACTTTGAACCTAAGGTATATCATCAACACTGGATATCTCCGCAATGAAGCACAGTTCTGTTCTCAATAACTAAGCAAAGCAATAGCCAAACTTCCATCAGCAAACCCCGTTCTGATGATATCAGAACTGTTTGAATTAATCTTTGGATTGTTTTATTTTTATAAAGTGTTATCGTTTCTTCTCAAAAAATATTGTGTCCTAGAAACTACAGAATTTAAAAGACAGGAAACAGTGCTGTGAGAGAACTTGCCTGGTCCAGATCATGATTTGAACCGGTAGCCTCTTGAACCCCTCTCTGTAGAGAATCATCATACATTGCTGCCATATTTATATCTGCTATCAACTTTTCTGTAAATCCTTGTTCCACCAAAAATGCCTCCTCAATTGCCATCTGGAATTCACAGGGCTCACAACTGTTCAATTCAGGCTGCTCCTGGAACCTATACCAAGCAAAATGTTACATAATGACAAAGCAGTTACCAAATTGCAACTCAAAAGTTTACGAAACAACAACAGCCACACACACCTGTCCACATAATCCATAAAGGGAAAAATCTTGCCACGTTCAACCCAAGCATAATCCTGTTCAAGATCATACAAAATCTTATAATAAATGCCACTCTTCCAACATGAAAACATCACATTTTCAGAAAAGAAAACATATGAACTCTGTATGGAAAGTAATTCATACCCGTTGATTCCCATTCCCAGAGTATCCAAAGAACATCACACAAGCTGCATCGGGAATGCAAGCCCTCAAAACTAGCTCAGGCGCTTGCGACATTGGATCAATGACAATGGCAGGCCAGAAAGGCTCATTTTTCCCTGGCATTGCCCACACTGTATCACCCGAATAGAAATCTTCAGGTCCATACAACCCATCTTTCCTCTCGCCATTCTCCTTTGCAGCCTTCACTGTCCCCACTAAACCATCGTCTTCATCAATTTCCACAACTGCAAGCTTGTCATCTTCAACCATTTGCTTATGCATTGACGAGAGCGTGCTTGGTGACCTTGAATACTTTCTAATATCGAAACTCTTAAACGGCACACTCCCCTCAACTTCCTCGTCTTCGTCATCTTCGCACAAAGCCGAATACTTCTTACTGTTATATCCAATTCTATCCACATTTCTCATCTTTTTCGCATTTTGGCCAACTAATTTCGGGGCTTTAAAGCTAGGTTTCTCTTTTTTACATTCAATCTCCTCATCTAAATTACAATCTCTTGCACTTGTCTTACTTTCTTTCTTCCAATTCTCAATAACCGAGTCATTAAACCGAGAAGGAAGTACCTGAACTCGGCCCCGCGACGTCCTCACCAGTGGCGGCCGCGAAACCTCCGTCTTCGCTGTGGCGGCTGACTCTCTGTTCTTCGATTTCGACTCATCCTCGGGGGAGCAGGAGACTTCGGGGATAATACCGGCGGCCCCAACTGAGCCGAGCAAGCCGTGGAGGTTGACGGGGATAATACCGGCGGCGACCTCGCCGAGCAGATTGAGAAGGTAATACCCATTAGTCTTCCTCTTCTTCCTGTCCGAGTTATCGTCGTCCTCACCCGCTGACTCGCCGAGTCTGCACCGTTTCAGACTCGGCATTTGGGATTTGAGATTCTTCTTGATAATCATTGTATCAGAAAATAAAAATTCACAAACTCCACGAATCGATGAATCCCATAAACCCAAAAGGTGAAATCTTTTCACTTCAGAATTAACACCCGAAAAACCCTTTTGATTTCATAAAAAACCCAATCCCCAAATCGCCTATAAACCCTAATCCCCAACTGGGTTTCCCCAAAACAGAGCAGTTCAAACGATACCCGCTACAGAATCGTTTTCTCGGGAAACAAACAGAAAAATTGGGAGAGAAGCAGAGCAGAAAGAATGCTCGAGAATTAGACGAAAAGGATCGAAATTGAGAAGAAAACAGTTGGATTGGGAAATAGGGATCTATCTATATATCCAGGAAGTCTATTTCCAACTGCTTCAGAGCGCAGAGAGAGAGAGAGAGAGAGAGGAGAGAGAAAATCAAATTGTTGTAATTGTAATGTAATTATGTTAAGCGGCGGAGGGGAATAAAATTTGAGACCTGAATAATTTTTCTGTTTTAATTTTCTGCGAAGGCTTTTAGAGAGAGAAAGAGCGAGGAGAGAGAGATGGGGGCCGGCGTTATCTTTGCAAAGTGTTATATTGTAAAGAGAGAGAGAGAGGAGTCGTAGGGGCTAACGTGCGCCTAACGTGTTTAGAGCGCAATTCTTCCTGGCAAGGTCATGAGAGAGAGAGAGAGAGAGAGAGAGAGCATAGTCTTCATGGACAGTCTGGTAGTATAGTGCCATTCTTTGGGTTGAGTTTTTATTTATTTTTGTGGATTTAATTCGAAGGTAGTTTTGTTTTAAATTTTTGGTTGCAGAGTGCAAAGACATGTCGCAAAAGTTGTTGCGTTCCAAGAAAGTTGGAAACTTTAAATCCGAAACAACAAATGTCGCATTGAATCGAAGTTCTATGTTCTTGGTTTTGTTCTGAACCGACTTGTTTAGTTGATTGACGTCTGTTGGATTTTGTTGGGAGAGCTGAAAATTGGGGGGTTAAGAGGATGGTGGTCGCCGGATCATGGCGGCATAGGTACAGTTTTTGTTTTTTGGGTTTTTAAATTCTTCAAGAATTTTCCCACCAATTTTTTTTAGTGGGGTTATTTTGGGTATCTTCTTTTTCCCTTTCTTTTTTGGGTGTCTTCATGTAGGTTAGGGGTCGATGCGAGAGAGGTCACATTGTTTTGAAAAATCGGTGGGAAGAACCTAACCGGCCGCATGCGAGCCAATGAAAAAAAAAATGGAAACTTTGAAGTTGTCGAGGGAGGGACGAAGATGGCCTTCTCTCAAATTATTGTTTTTGCGACACAAGAAAAATAAAATTTGCTAAGAAGTTTTGGTTTGGTGGTGGTGGTGGTGTTGGGTTGAACCTCTCTGTTCGTGAAACTGAATAGCATCGTGGCCTCCCTCTGTTTTCAGGCCCAAATGGAAGTTGACATTTTCTTTCATCTTTTTCGATTTGGAAATTGGTATTTTTCGATGAGTTTTGTTTATGTTTTTGGTTGCGTCGATGGATAGCTAGTGAGAGACCAACCACTTTAATTTTTGGGAGGTCAACGTCAACCTACCAGCCCAAGATAATCGTCAAACAATGTTTTTTGGGGTTGAATTTAACAAGGAAGAGATTGGGCACGGAGAAAATCTTCAGTTTGGCAGTCGGATCACGTGTATGCCCGTATATATAATCACATGTATTACAATATTAGGACTTTTGTATTCTCGTATCGCTAACGCCCACCGGAGTCCCACCTTGTGAGGACTGAGAAGGGTGGCTCGCACGGCCGCCCGTACAGGCGCACACGAGTTCGTTCTTCCGTGAAGCTTTGGTGGTTATGGTGTTTCAACAAAGTGATGGAACCGGGAGAGCTTTGCTTCAGTCAGGACGTTGGGAAATGTTACTAAAATTTGACACCAAAAAGGTTCGACAGCAGCAGCGTATGTGTTACGATGTGGGCCCATCTCTAACAATCCCATGTTTTTGGAACACACAGCACAGTGTACTTGTTAAGTTTGCATATATTTACGCGTACGAGAAATTGTAACTGAGATTAGTAACGAGTGGTCGGTAGGAAGGTTGCAAGACAAGAGGATGACAACGTCGACGGTCGGAGCAATGAGGTGGTGACGTGGCGGAACTACGGGCGGCTGTCGCCAGCCTCGCAAAATTTGGAGTCAGATGCAAATCGAACTGCAAGCTTTTATTGTTTGGTACAGGAGAAATCAAAAGGAAGAGCTGCATAGCTCAATACCGTCATACTTACGTGCATCATTAACCAATGGAATTGGAGAACGGGTACTAATATTGCGGATTGATGCATTTCAATTAAAAGACCTGAAGTAGCAAAACATTTCCTTAGCCTACAGGGTATTAGTAGCCGTTTCCAGCTGTTGTTCCTCTCTCAATGACAGGTTCTTACACGTTACTCACCCGTCCGCCACTGAAAACACCACTTCCCATCCGACTTGCATGTGTTAAGCATGCCGCCAGCATTTCTGACCTAGGCCGCTTTTTTCTTTTAACACAAGCATAAGAAAGATTCGAACTCAAGTGCATAGGTGGAGCAAGTATACCGCTCTAACCAACATATCTACGCTCATACTACAATCGAGCCACCAAGCCTGAGTCACTCAATCCCCAATTTGAGATGGCTCATATTATTCTTTGGTTCGAAATATTATTTAAACTCGGAATATAGTGAATTGAAAATAAAGATTCAATCTACCAAAACAATCCATCACTTGTATATATCACAAAACTAAAACTAGACGATAAAGGATTGGTTCTATAGATAATCCCATCAAATAATGTTACATGCTTATATAAGGAGGGAAAAAGCATGAAACCAACCAAACTGGATTGGATTCTCACAAGAAAATCCGTCATCCTATCCAATCATGTTTGATCCGATCCAATCAGTCAAACCATTGCAAAATTTGGTCGGATTGATTTGAAACTGATCAAAATTTGGTCGGATTGATTTGAAACCGATCAAAATTTGGTCGGATTGGTTGAATTGAAACCAATGAAATAAATTGAAACAAATATTCCATCTCAACAAAGTGATCAAATTACCATAGTTGAGCGGAAGCACCATTGCAGCACTGGAGGAGAGGGACTAGAAAGTAGAAAGATTGCCATTTCATTACATATGATGAGAACAAGTACAACTGTTTGCTTCCCTCGCCCGATTATTCAACATACATACTCCGTATTTACATCCGTTCGTAGTTTAGCCACGTACGTACGTACGTAGGTCTAGAGAAGAGTTTATTATTACAGAAGATGATATAAGAGATCAAACACTTGGCAGAGGAGCATTTTGGGGTGTCTAGTTTATTGATGAGCAATACCTAAACTGAATACACTACTACTACTACTACCGATCTCATCTCTTCCATTACATCATCATTCGACCTAGCTACTTCATTTCTACATTCTTATTATTATTATTTCATCCATATATCAGCTATTGCCTCTTGGCATACGATTCTTCGGTCTTGGCAAACCTTCCCCGGATCCTTGGCTGGTTGTCTGCAAGAGCCTTCCTGCACGCATACTGAAATGAAAGCATTTAATCAGTTTCCTACTTACTGTAACGTATGAGCTCAATGGCCGAATCCAGAAAACGGGAAGTATATAAGAAAGTGCTTCAATCAACAAGAGATGCAGTAATAGTTACTCATGTATAGATATGCAGCTTTTTTTAATCTAAAGCTATTAACGGGACTGAAAATCATCGATGCATATAAAGCGATAATGCTTGATTAATAGAATAAAAGAAACAGATAATGCTTGTCCAATGCTGCAAATGTTGCTTCAGTACAAAGCTATGCAGGAATTTTGACTGTATATCTCACTCCGATATGTTTCCATTGAATTATTTATTCAATATTACAGTAGTGAGTCAATAGAAACAATATTGATCAGGATTTTACCTTGATTTTCCTGCCGAAGTTCCTCTTTGTCTTCTTGTTGCGGTATCTTGAAAGCTTTTCCCTGCGTTCCTCATTGCTGCAGTTGCTGATAACTATGGGCCGCTCTACAGACGACTGGATGAGGCTTGTGTTACTGTTACCGAGAGTCTGTCATAAAAACTCAGTATCAATGACCTAGTCCCATCCTGTGGAAATTGCCAGACATGTCTAAACATTTCTCAGTCCACCAGTCTTTGTTACAAAGCCAATAATTGCTTATTGATTTATTGGAAATAAATGAATTATCAACCTGTCTTAAAAAGTCCCTGATTTGTAGACGTGGGGTCAAGAGACTCACAGACATCGGTTGCACAAGTGCATCAATGTCTCAGCTGGAAAAGGTTTGGTAAGTTCTCTAAGGAATGGGATTGTTTAATAGACCGAAAGATATGGAAGGCGCGGGGTTCATTTCGTTATAGATTGTCTAAAAGCTATGAGAGAAGGATTCAATCGTTGTTTGTATGAGAAACATAGGCTGTCAAAGTCAGGGGTCCATTGAAGTAACAGGGTCTACTTTTCATCATTTCATGACCTTTTGGTTCGTAAACCATTCTCACCTGAATCGTCGTTGTGTAGACAGGTGATATTTTAATGCTCGCAAGAATTTAAATATTTTCAAGATTCATATGTATAGCATAAAATAACTAAGCTATATATATCTGACCTTAATATCTCCTTCACTGAACGCTCTACGAATCCCATAAGCACCCAAATCCATCCCAGGAAAATCCAGAAAACTTGGCTTCGTTGAAGTTCCGTGCACCCAGTCCATTGAGGTTAAACATCCTGAGCTGACACTCTTCTGAAACGACACCTCACGGGGCGGTTTGTTTTCCTGAATATGATTTCCATCCACTGCCAAAGCAGGAATTTTGATATCTAGTGCCTCAGAAAGCGGTGCTTCTATCGTGTCTTTCCCTAAGATATCCTTGTCATAGAAGACATCATTCAAAAGCTGCTCGCTTTGAAGTGATTCAAGGTCTGCAACCTTGAGTCCTTGCGAGGAGGTGACATCTTCGCCGCAAGATATCATCGAAATGGCTGCTGTCATGGGTGTCATGGGATCAAAGCCAATGGCCGGTTCTTCGATGATAGGCTCTGGAGCTTTGAATAGATCCCATTCTCCTCCCAGGTCATAATCCGCTATCATCGAAGCCTCGGAGAAGCAATTCTGCATTAGCCAAAGAAAAAAACACAACTTCAGACCTAAACAAACATGAAAAGTGATTGGCAATACCTCAAAAAAAGACCAAAACAAACTGGAAAAGTTGGCAAGCTCTCTAACTTTATGACACTCGCCAATAATTGGGCAGTAAATTCTACTGCAAAGTAATTCTTTTTAACACATATATTTATTTTTACCACTCAAGTTAAAAAAACAAACAAGATCTTTACCTTGTTTAGCATTCATGCATTTGAAAAATGGAGGAAAAATAATAGAGCACGTAACTACGAAAACGTTTCCAATTACTCTAGTGTCTCTGTTATCCTTCTCCATATCATTCCAGCACATAAAGCAAAGTCCAGCTGTTACATTGCACGCCCTGATGAAATAAAAACAAGAAGACCAAGATATTTTTTTTCCTTTTTTTTTTTTGTTGGAAAACCAAAAACAAAGCGGCGCAAAACCGAGCACAGTGGTATTTTAGGATTCATACAGCGGAAGCTACAGTGAGATAGGGTTTTGTTGTTGTTGTTGGGAACTAGAAACAGTGTTTTGGATTGAAATTTATGATTAAATGTGGGGGAAACATTGATAATTAATAAGAAGGTAAAATCCATCTTTTTTCTCTCCGAAATTAAACATTTATGCCTTGTTTGACTGTTAAATATTCAAACTTTACAAAGAATTAGTCAGAGAAATTAGCAATTTTCTCTCCTTCCCACTTCCTAACTTGAATCCCCAAAATTTGACATTTTTCCCACTGGTTTTCTCAGCAACCAGACAGGGAATTAGGTGAAAAATTATACCAACAAACATAAATAAATGTCAAAGTTTTGAATTTTGAGTTTCATATATATTGAATCCATAGATAGTCCCCATTTTCTCGAGAAACAAACAGAGGGTTATTGATTTAATTGAACAGAGCACAGACTAAATCACAAGAGAGCAACCCAAATTCACAAACTTTCTACTAATTCAGCTAAAACCCATCTCAGAAATAATCAATTCAATGCAGATCAAGCAAATCTATGAGAACAACCAAGACAAATATCACAGAACTAATAAAAATTTACAAGAAAAGAGCATACACGTGTGTAGAGAGAGAGAGAGAGGGTACCATTGGAGCATTTGACTTTTGGGTTCTGTAGAACTCCTCCAGCTGCTGGAAATCCTGAGGAGAATTCTGTAAATAGGGGAACAACAGCCCAGCCTCTGCATACATTCTCAATGAAGAACCCAGAAACAGAGCAAACAGAAAGCACACTGAAGCGACTAAAGCACAACAGCAACAAAATTGCTAGAGAGAGAGAGAGAGAGAGAGAGAGGGAGAGAAATAGAGAGAGTCTGGGATTGTTGGGTTCGGTGATTTTAAGTTGAGAAGTAGGAGAGAGAGACAGAAGAGAGAGAGAATTTATATAAAATTTGTTGAGTGGGAAGGAGTAGTATTATTCAGTAATATTGGAAAGTGATGATGATATCATATAACAAAGACAAAATAGAGAAAAAGACACAATCATTTATATAATGCAGTGTCCCCATTCCTCTTATCATGCTCCCCTTTTAATATATTATTTTTACTATTTAGATATTATTTTAATTGCAGATATATGATATTTGTGTTATTAATTTATTACAATTTGCAAGGGAGTGAGGGTGATCAGTGATCTGCTCTGCTGCATCAGGCCAAAACTATAACCTGTTGAGATGTTTGTGGGCTGAACTGTTGGGTTCTTGGAAGGACGATCCTAAATGAACTCAATACAATCACATTTCTTCTTCTTTCGTATGATTGTAGGAGAAGACTGACTGTTTAGAGTAGTTCTGATGTCGGATGGGACCAAGGGAAGTCAAGTGGGATCAAAATGCATAAAAGTCTCATATTTTTGTAAAGGGATGTGATAGTCACACACCCCATTTTATTTCTCACACACCTTTTTAATTTTCGGCCGTCGGATCAAATGAATTGAAGAAGATCAATGGAGAGAAATTAACAAGAAGTGTGTGAGAAGTAATTTGGGGTGTATGGATAGCACACTTCTTTTGTAAAATATGTCTTACGAATGACGTGATCAAGCACCTGTACACAAGTTTTTACCATAAGTGGAGACTTAACTTGCATTGTAAGTTTGTAACCTATGTTTTACAATTCGATTCCAAGTCGTGCATCTAGCTAGCTGCACACAAAGTTACATAAAGCTATAGGGGATTATGCTGGAATTTATTCGTTTATTTAGTAAATTAATTAGAGAATTGATTTGATATTGTATTACTATATTTTTGGTATCTACACATTGGAGTTTTTTAGGTTTATGTCGCTATAAATATAGTTTGTAATTTAGTTTGAGATTGAAGTTAGTAAAATTCTTACATCTTTTATAGTTGTTTTTAGTATTCTTGTTTATTTAATTATATTCTTGCTTTCGAATTTCGTTGTCCATCGTTTGTTTGTTCATACGTAATTGAATTTTGATTTTCACCTGACTAGTCCAAGTTATTAGCTACAAAATTAAATTGAGTAAATATGTAATGTGATATGTAACATCACATAAATAAAACAATCCCTCAATGCTGAATGCACCCACATTAAAATTTAATATTAAATGACTTATTTATCCCACTATGCAATAACAATTTTGACCTTATTAGGTTAAAAAAAATTCTAGATACACCCCAATTCACTTTTAGTGTTCTTCTCAACTATCAAAACCTTCTCACCCTCCATTGTTGAACAAAACCCTAACCAATGAAACTACAAACATGTTGATTGAAAAAAATTGCTTTTGACGAATGGAACAAGGCAAATATATATATACTCACACAACGTACCTCACATAAAATATACAAATGATCATAAGAAGTGAAACAATACATGCATGTGCAGGGAAGATGAGCTTACCAAAGATGGTGTTGGTGGTGTTTCTGACGGCCTGGTTGAATGCTGCTTCACCAACCAACCACTCATCAGTATCAGTCCAGGCAAAATAAGATGGAGTGGTCCGGTTGCTCTGATCATTCACAATGATTTCTACGTGAACCTTGAGATCTACGTGATCCTTTTGCCACACTGCTACGCACAAATATGTTGTCCCGAGATCAATTCCTATAGCATGGTTTTCTTTTCCTACCATTCTCCTCTTGGAATAACTCAAAGAAGAACAAATTAACAGAATGCTTGGGAGTTGGCCGAGTGTCTGTGACTGTGAGTGTCTCTGTAGGCTGTCTGCTCTGAAAAAAAAAAAGAAAAAAAGAAATAGTGACGTTGAGTGGTATAGGAGTTTGAGGATCTTGATAACAAAACAAAACCAAAACAAGAGCAGCAGGAAAATATAGGATTGCCACAATCAATGTATATATTCTTTTGCCACAATGAATATATTCTGATACAATAGCATACAATCCAGTCCCATTAAACTTGAACAAGATAGTAACATGGTTATCACGTATATGAGATTAATCCATCAAGCAACACAATGAGCAAACCCACTCCATACACTTGCTCCATATTTGACTGTAAGAAAACGGAAAAGGGTGACTCTGGGTGTTCAGTACAAAAGGTCGGTAACCCTTTTGCATCAATTTCTTGTGGAGGAATATAAGGAGTATATTAAGAAATGTGGGGTGTATGTACAAAATATAAGGTGTATATATAGAATGTGGGGTGTGGGGATATTATGAAAAAGTAAGTGGGGTGTATTAAGATAATTTTTAAGAGAAAACGCAAATGTGAGGTGTATTAAGTATGTTGAGTTTATTTAACAATTTGTAGGATGTTAATATAATAAACCTAAAACATTCCTAGTTATTAGCTGTATAGCAAGTCATACATTTCTCTTTCTTCCTTTTTTCCTAATTTAGGTTTGATTTTATGTGCTGTGGTTTTACTAGTCTTATGGCACACCAATTTGTAGAATTAGCATTGTTCACATCATCTCAAAGTTTTTGTTTGTGAATGCCTTCGAGTTGTTTGCCAATCTGAAAAGTCATGTAAAGAGTTCTTCTACTTTCCTTTTATATTTGCTCATCACACACTTATAAATATTCTTTGCATGTTTAATTATTGGGTAATGTTAGGTAGACCAATTTTTTTTTATCAAAATTGTAAATTATGTGATGTCTCACTAATAAGAAATAAGCATCTTAATGAACACTTAAGTAATAATTAAATTATCAACAACCACGTCATATGACTTTAAAAAAAAATTGGCCTAAATAGTTGATCTCCCACCCTTAATTATTTTTAAGGTAAGATGCATTTTTGGTTATAGTCTTTTTCTTGGATTTCAAATTCATTCATTGTGTTTTTATTTTTCTCAAAAGAAATGCTATAAGGTGACTCTCAAAAGTAGGACTCTCTGCCGCATCATGTTTTTAGCACAATATTTTATAATGTAGGCACGACAATTGACGTTAAACTATGAGGTGAAAGAGAATCTATAAAGAGTCGCACTTTGACAAAACCAAAAATGTCTGCAAATTGAACAAAGCTGAAATCAAAGCAAAACAATGACAAAAATTTCAGACATTTTTGGTTTAGTCAAAGTGGGACTCTACATGAATTCTCTGTCACCTCACAGCTTAACGTCAATTCTCGTGCCAACATTATAAAACATTGTGCCAAAAACATGAGGTGGTGGAGAGTCCCATTAGAATTTCTCAGAAACAAAATGCAGTTGAAATCTGACCTTATACTTTTAATTCATCAACATAGAGTTGATTACAAATTTTTCCCATACTTAAAAACAGAACAATACTATTTGAAAAAACACAACAAAAATCCATGCGCTCAACCATACATTGTTGGATACACATACGATACGATGAGATATACGATACACTTGTAGGTAAAATTATGTGTTCATTGCTCAACCATATGTAAGCTCATCAAGGTCACTATTTGATAGATTGAATATAGTTCATCAAATTTGGATTGACGAAAGTTTGAGTTGAAAGAAAGAGTCACTTCAGCTAATAATATTTATAATTGTAAAGGTGCTCTTGTGATTAGCTAGTGTCACATAATCGACTAGTTTTTCCTGTAATTATTGACACTTGATTTAAACAAGTGTGAGGACAGAATATAAGACTGTTGTTCTAGCAAAAATATCAGCAGTTTATTAGTCGAGGATGTTATCACAATGCGTTGAAAATAGTGAAAGATGACAGACGATTCCACGTTTCATGCGTATGATATGAACTGCCCTTTCTATTTACCTTCATCACATTTTACTTTTCTAGTGCCAAATTAGTCATAGTATCGAACTCGTCATTTACTAGAATTGAATTTAAAAGCCTTTATTTATAGATAGATATAGACGAATATCATTAGATGTAATCAATGTCATATGGTAATTCCATCATATGCCGGCAAAGAGTCTTTGATTCTCTCGCTGAACAAGGTTACTTCATTAGCTTTCTTGGCGAAGTGAGGTGTTACCAAAGTTACTTAGTGTTCGGCTCATTGAAGGCCGTACCGTTATTGAACTTCACAGGAAACGGCATAACCTTGTCTTTAGGCTAGCAGAACCCTAGGCTGCGAGTGTTCCGTTCTTCAGCCGAAGTTGCTCGATGTAATTTTGTTTTTTTCTTCTTAAGTTATTCTCAAGCATGACAAATTGAAACAGCATATATGTTTATATACATCCAAGCATAAAATACGGCATCTAATATTGAAGCCAATACTCTTGTTAGAAAATATATAAATTGTTAGGAAAATGACTTATTAGCTGTAAAACTAAAAGGATTGAAGATAGATTCTACATGTCCTCCAATTTGATCAAATATTCAAATTCTCTTTCAATATAGAGACTTCGCCCACACTGCAATTTGGAATTAAGGGGAAAAATAATGTTAAAGCGTCAACTGAATTTAGTCCTTTTCTCAAACTCGAAGAAGCATAACGAATAAGTCTATATATTGCATGAGATGGATGAAAATGCAGAATTAATATTGGAACAGGAAAAGAGGCCTGAAAAGTAAACCATTTTTGTTGTATAATTGTTTTCTGATGTGAAAGAGGAAAATTCTGATTTTTCCTAAATTTATATTGACGATTGTTCCTTTATTTATTTATTAACAAAGCGATACTTCACTTGCATTCACAATCACTTTTACTACAAGAGATGATATCGATGTATATACGACCTTGTGCCTATAACACACACACACACTATATATATATATATATATATATATATATATATATATATATATGTTATTATAAGTACACTGATGTATATTACAGGTTTAAGATTGTATACATCGATGCAAGTTTCTTTAATTTTAAAAAGAGATCGATAATAAAAAATGGAAGGGATACCTACTTTCGATTACCTATAATTAACAATGACTGGGTAAAAAAGATATTTATGGATAAGTGACACATATATATATAATAATAATAATGGCTGGGAAAAAAAGATATTTAGGGACATAGTAGCATATAATATATATATATATATATATATATATTATATTTTGTGTCAAATACAGTGACCTTAGCATGTAGCTTCTAGACTTCTAGTTGTATCTAACTGGAACTGAAGTTTATGTTTTTAAAAGGAAGTGTGAAAGCGAAGCCCAAAAAAATATAGGAATAGGAATAACCCACTAGGAAAAGGGGTTTCGTTTTCAGACGTATAGGTTAAATAATTGTTAAGTCAAATAGCTTTCGAGTTAATTTGAAAGAAAATTCCATGAGACAAATATGGAGTCGGGCTGTAAAGTTACAGGGAATTTCAGCCACACAAAGTACATAAAACCTTAAACTCCCCCGCATTGGGACAAAAAAAGAAAATGTAGAAGGGAAGCTCTCTAGCCATAAACTTACTATAGCTGGCAAGGAACCTCAAAACAAAAGGCTTTAAGATGCACGGACTTTGCTAGCTAGCTCATTCTTTTGCATGTCCATGTCAATGGAGATGGATAGATTGCTGCAGGAATTGCTCGTGTCCATTTAGTGCTTTCGGATCAGTACACTTGGCAGCTGAAATTTGGTAGTGGACACTTTAGCAGGCAAAGAATGAAATAAAGTTCTTGGCTTTGCCAGTTATCATGGGAAATGATTGTGTATATGCATGTGGCTGCTCAGCGCATACATACGGGTCGGCCATGTGCCTATTTCCTTCTTGTTTTTATGTTTCTTGTTATATGGCATAAGTCTATATATGAAGACTCAAATTCTGCAGTCTTGATTCTTGAAGTTTTACCTAACGAAAGAGAGGTGAAGTGAACTTGATCGTTTTGTATTTTGCATCTTTAAGAGACGACTTTTTTTTTTAAAAGAGTCAAATTATTCCTCTCTCAAAACCCTAATGATTTCCCCTTTCTCACGAATGAAGGGGTGCTCTTGGAATCTATGCTTTGGAAGTTCCATTTTCTGTTTAGATTTAAATCACATGGCTAAATAGAAAGTGGTACAAGCTTTAGATTAATTTAGAGTAATACTAGAGAGATTAAATTTGTAGATAAAGTTTTGGAAATTAAGGGACATAGAAGTTGATGATTAGATTATTACTTAAAAGTTAATAAACCTATTTATTCTTATTGGTGACACGTCATTTAGTTTGTAAATTTAGTTCCCAAAATTAGTCTCCTTAGTATTATTTACGTTTCACTTCATCATGCTGCATGCATGCATGTCATGTGAAAAGAGAAGTCCTAAAAGTTGAGGGAAAGTAATTTATGCACTCTTTTTTTTTCATCTACATACAGTTATTTTTTTATTTTGAATTGTATGAATCAAAGAATAATCAAGAAACACATATAAATGAATTAAAGAATAATCAAGGAACAAATATAAATGAGAAAAATATGTGCTAAAATCATTTCGTAAAATTGAAAGAGGGTTCTAGCGATCTAGAGTTCTACCGATTTAGGGTTTTATAAGTTTTGAGTTGAAAAACATAGTGGTCGAAAATTACAAGTTGAAACGAAAGAGATGGGTGATGATTTTTTACAACTGCTGGAGAGGATTGGCTGGAGGGTTTAACCACAAACCCCAAAAAAAAAGACACCAAGTGCTACGAAATCTTGTCATTGCAAATACAAAAAGTGAAGACATTGACGAAGGGTTTTGTAAGTTTTGAGTTTAAAAATGTGCATGGTGCATGGTAGAAAATTACACGGCGAAGGCGAAGGTCTGAAATATGGAAAGAGATGGCAGGCTGGGAAAGGGATTGGTTAAAAAAAGCAGCTGGAGAGAATTGTCTGGTAGCTATAGTGGTTTTTGTCTTCCACCGCCAATTGCAACTGGAATTGCTTTTGTATCAATGGGGTCCGCACTCGCAGGCGCTTTTTGGATTCTTTTGGATGTGAACCCTGAAGTGATATGTCTGTGTTGTGAGCTTCTGAGAGAGGAAAACAGAGGAAGGAATTATATATATCAAGCCAAAAGCAAAAGTACCGCTCGCTTTTGTTCAAGGCTTTCGGTGTATAAAGCTTTTGAAGCCATAATATACACACACACACACATATATAATACTGAAAATATATAATCTCTTCAAATTGTAATCAGATACTCAAATTGTGATGTGAAAGGCAGTTCACCTGGAGTTGTGCACGAGATAATAGTGTATTTTCTTGCTCATGACTTTTATCTTATTTGAAACCCAATTTGGCCATTGATTGGATCTTAAATTCCATATTTCACTTCATGAATATAGTAGGTCTTCAGTATACACAAAGAAAAAAAGTGTTGCAACTTGGCAGCATAGTCGTATTTGGTTTCAATTGGTTTAAGAGATATGACCCGAACTTCGACATTTGATATGATTGACTATGTCTAAATCAAAAGAAACCATTTTAGTTAGTCTTTACTCTTGAAGACGAGAGGTTCTAAATAGTAACCAAATATATTTTCATGTGAGTATTTCACTCGTATGTATAGTCAGATGTGAAGGTACTCATACTGAGATATGTCTCCGCTGACATTTTTCTATACTACTAGCTAGCTACTTTAAGAGTTGTACATACTGATACTAACTTTTCAATTTTCATCAAATGTCTACGTCAATGTGCAATATTAGTATTTGGAATTGATCATGATGCATTGATACTGCAAGTGATAGGATCACCGTCCAATACAAGCACAAGGGGAAAAACAAAGTTAGGTGATATGATCTATCATACATATATATATATATATATATATATATATGTTTTTTTCTTTGGACATATCATTTCATCATATTTTATCATTTATAATTTTGTTTGGCTTCTACTCGTTGGAAACAAACACTGTTTTCTAATTGCACTCAAAATCAATTAACTTGCAATAAACGGTTGAAGTTTTTATTTTTTATTCACTAATTAATTGAATTCTCTCTTAATTAAGTTTCCTCCCTAAATACCATTGTATAATTGTGTCCACGCATATTTTTCGTTAATCTTTGTCCAGCAAGATTAGGGTTTCCAACTACGTACAAAGATTGAAATAGAATGCCTTGGGTGGATGCTAGGGCAATGAGAAGGAGGGACAATCCGAACGGGCAAAAGGCCGGGGGAGATGCACTAGTTATGTGACTTTTATTATGTTGAATTAATTATCTTATAACTTGAAAGGTGTGGTAGAGGTATTGTCACTTTCAAAAAAACAACTTACATTGCACAAATATTCTAACATATATTGTTCTATGTCAATGAAACAATGACATGTGAAAAATTACACATATCTTTATTTCATTAGTAAGGAACGTCTCTATGACAGTAAACTCGTGCCAAGTAAGTGTTTATCCACTTTCAGAATTTTTTTTCTAGCTAATAAAAAATTAAGCTATTATCCTACTTGTCCAGACTCGGAAAATATTCCAAAATAGAGGAAATTACGCATTCCCGCCCATTTGACTTGTATTTCCTTGTATGCATTTGTGGTGCTCAATTACTAACATGTCAAGCTCATTTGGTTGGGAGGCTACATCCTGCATATATATAATATGTTTTAATTTGTATTTTTGTCAAAACTGTAAAAGCCTTAACATTGGAAGCTACGACCCCAAACTTTTATTGCAACAAGAGGTTAATTATGTCAGAAGGGTAATAGATAGTTTTGGGGTGAAATTCTATATTTCACGCGATGAGCGAAACACTTAGAGATATCTTCCGATTATACCTACAATTTTTTGTAATTTGGGAGTATAAACTATTTCGAAGTATTATATATAAGGAATCGGTGAGTTGCGATCAACTTTTTAGAAACTGTACGCGTCGTCAGTTCATATGAATGTGACTAATAATGGGTTTCAATTTAGGGCACCATTCAGAGTACCTCACTTTCAGAAAAACTAGCACCACTCTATGGTGCAGTACACGTTGTCGTATCCGAATTATTTGCAGTACAAGTTCCTATATACTGCATATACGGACAGCCCTAATAGGGTTTGTGATGACCCACTTGCAAAAGAAGATACTAAAACCTAACAACTTGTGTGCATGCAGTGCAACGCAATGCATCATTCGGCATGCATGCATGCATGCATGTGCTGATATTATTGTGTGAGACTCTGATGAGTTAATTAAGAAAATTAACTAGTTATTTAGTGAAAATGGATGCATATTCATGTGTGTGTATGCATGTATATAGTTTTAAACTTTTAACCTAATTCCCTCCCATTGACATGTTGTCCTTTGCCATCGAGAGAGATAAGGTGTCATTTCGCATTATTGAGTCATTTGGAGTTTTATGCCAAGTTATGTGTCTTATTCCATTAGCGGAATATCTAACACTTCGTGTATGAAAATAACTTAAGTTTTGGAAGAAGAACAAAATGGTTTTTGGACTCAAAAAAAAGAAGGGAAAACAAGCTAAAATAATCATAAATTCAATTCAATTGTTAAAATGAATATTGATCAAATATGACCGATTTAGTGATCAAAGTGTTGAATCCCACATTGGCCATACAAAAAGAAAAGTAATAGTTTAAATATCCTAACCCGACTCTAACTAACACCGATGCCTTTTGTGATAAAACCTCACACCTGACGAATGGTGCAAGTGGTAATTACCAAGTTGGGGACAATATCGGCGTTGTTGAAAGTGAGCAGTATGGCCCGTCTCTCTGATAATTCTACATGGTATCAAAGCCAAGGAGCGGGCCGTACTGTACTGCCACGTGATGGGTGGGTCCCTTGACTCCGCGTGTAGGGTGAGTCCTCTTGGTTCCACGTGGTTGCCGATGCGTGGATCTCCGACGTGTGACCCACTAATTGGGTCCCACGTGAGAGGGCTTGTTGAATCCCACATCGGCCATACAAAAAGAAAAGTAATAGTTTAAATATCCTAACTCCACTCTAACTAACACCGAGTGGGTTATATGACCCGTCTCTCTGATAATTTTACACAAAGATTGACTAGACATCCATCAAATATTGACGAAATATTGAAAAATTAATTATTTTACCAATTGAGATTTAAAACATGATCGTTTTCACCAAGTTAAAAATTAAAAAAAAAAGTTTTTCTTTTCTTCTAAACTGTTATCTTATTAAAGAATTTTTTTTTTTTTTTACCAAATTTGTGACGAAATATACAATTGTTTGAGTTCAACTAGAGCTAGTTTTGGACTGCACGAGCGAATGATTGATGCAGATTTGTTGGTCATTGCATTTATGTAGCGTTGGGATAAAATGAAGGGAACTTTAACGAAAAGCTCCCGGTACTGTTCACTTTAACGAAAAACCACATTTTTACACTAAAAAGTCAATCCTGGCACTATTCACTTTACCCTTTATTTTGTCCTTATCATTAAAACTCAAAGTTTTCAAGCCCTTTTCATTAGTTTTCCTTAAAATGAATGCTTAACATCAATCAGTAGCATTTAATAACAGCCAAGGAGTTTTTTAGCTAATCAGATTACTCTATGTAATTTAGAGTCTTTCTCTTGTGTGATAGCCTTCGTTTTCCCAGTTCTATGCATTTGTAGAGTGGTGCTAGGGATGAGGTTTTGGGGGTTCCAGGTAGTGAACCCCATATTTCAGTTTTTATTTCTCTTAATTTCATTTCATTTCATTTCACTATCGCGCTACATTAGTTGGTCAAAGCGTTACCTCGATCTAAGGATGACGATATGCATCTTGAGCATTAAAAGTCTGAATATACATCCCCAACCCTTTTCTAATACCCTACATTCAAACTAGTTCAAATGATAATTAATCCAGAATTAAATCGATCGGTTCTTTGCCGGTTGGAAGAGTAAGAATGCATCGCTTTCTCATCAAGTTGAATTTTCAACCTAAAGAGTTAAATATGGCAGTAAACTAAACACATCCAACTTAAAGAAAGAAGCCTCAACATATCCCAAAGCACATAAAACTCAAAAATAAAGGGTTTGGCAGCTAAATCCTCCTTTTCATATTCTTTTAAGGGAAAGAGGCGGTCGAAAACGATTGCCATTAGCCCCATCACACTAGCAAAACAATCAAAAGCTTGCGTTTGCACACGGGAATGATAATTAATCAAATGCAAGTGGCATCAACCATAATTAACACAATTTAGAATTTTAACATGATCTGTGGTATCATCTTTCGATATTAACAAGGGCACAGGGTAGCAACTAGCATGGGGTTTAAGTAACAGAGATATTAACTCTTTCGAAAAACACTTAACGCTTAAACCATGTCAAACCAAGACTGAAAAAGACATGCGTCATAATAAAAAAAAAAAGATGCATAACGCTACAGAGAGGCATGCGCTCACTACTATTCAACAGGGGATGTCCAGCACAACAAAGGACACAGAGGACCATGCGAAATGTGATTGTCGTAGCGGGGAACAAAGTCCTCCAGGGTGTGCGAGTCCCTTCTCTCCCTCCCAAAACCAAACGGGATGAATAGAGGATAAAACAAGAGGGTCCTTTTCTAGGGCTTATAGGGTTACGTGACCTCCCTCCCTCCCTCCCTCCCTCACAACAGGACAATTTGTGGGGGATCCCACAACCTTTTTATGGAAAGAGACAGCCGAAAGTGACCCAAGTGGCATTTATGGGCATGTGGCAGCTTGTGGTGGCCTCTGGTACATTTCAAGTAAAGGATGCTCGAGCGTGAGACTAAGTCGAATAATTTCGACACGTCCCTCGCTCGCTTACCTACAACCGCATAATTTATTTGCCTCTCATTGCATTAAAAAGTTAAAACGCATAATAATTCGACGTGTCTATAGATAATGCGTAAGCTTATTGTTCGGGCAAAAATTTCCTAGGGAGAGGGACCTTCGACACAGCTTTCATGGGAATTGGCACTTTGTGTTGATTGTGTATAGAGGTCGGGCTCTTGCTTGCCGGTGTGTTGCAAGAACAGGACAAATTTAGTTTTGAAAAGTGCCTTTGTGGGGCCTTAGGTGTAGGCCTTGAGGCTCGCAATCAAAACTAACTTAGTGCAAGGCGTGTCATTACTGTCTTATTATAGTAGATGTAGAACAAGTGTGTATGAGTTGATTCTTTGCGCCCCAAGTTACTCGAACTTCTTGTTATCAAATGATTGTCATGGATGAGTTAAGTCCATCTTAAGTTCTTTTCTTGCCTTCTGATCAAGGACTTTTAGTTCATGGTCTTGTATACTTTGAAGAAAGGGTGTCCTAACCCTTTTAAGTTATTTACTTCGTTCTAGATTGGTTTTAAATGAAGGTACATCCATTAAAATGACCAGATCCGGACACAAATGAGATTCTTAAAGGAACAAGTGGAAATGATTTGAATACATGCTGGAAAGTACAGACAATAACAGACCTACTAATTTAGAAGACAAATAGAGAGCTTCGGGCAAGATTTCGCCTTGTCTGGCAAGGTTGAACTTCTTGCTGTCGCTTCTCTTTGAGTTTACAAAGATCGTATGCTTGAAAAGTGATGGGTGGTAAACAAGTTTACACGAGAGAATCTATACTACAGAAGCAACAGAGCTTTTAAACTAAAGAAATGTAGGCTTTCTAATGAGGCTATTGCTAAAAGATCGAAGATCTGGGCTGACTACAGTTTTTTGGTTGCAAATCTAGCTTTTGAGAGCAAAGTTTGTAAGTTTATTTGTTTGATTGGTTGAGCGTCTTTGTCTCTAGGGTCTCTTCTTCCTTTTATAGGTAGGTCAGCCCGACTGTTGCAACTTTTGCTCTTGCTCGAAAGCAATGGGAGGGCGGTGAGTTAGTAGCTTTTTACTTTAATACCACTAGAAAGTGTTTTTTTGGCTAGTAGCAGGTTGGTCTCCATCACCTGTCACTTTCATAGGCAAGCAAGTGGCTTGTAAATCTGGTGCTTCCACTGGGTCGGGTGTTTCTTGCACCACCACTTTCTGCCTTTTTGGCAGTGTTGCTTGTGGATTGCCATGAGCTTCTTTCACTTGGTTGAAGGTTCTCAGTTGTTTGTAGTTGTGCTGGGAGTGAAGCTTGGGATTGGCTGCTGGTATCGACGAGGTGAGGCTTTATTTGGGGGAGAAATTTGGCTAAATCGACATGCACGCCTGCTGTTTTGGTGGTTGTAGCGACGGTTATGGTGGAAGACGCAGCGGATCCAGTTGTTTCTATGTTTTCCTTTGTTTTGGTCTTAACTTTTGGTTGGGCCACTGTTGTTTGTTTGTGTTTTTTGGGCCTATGTGTTGTAAATTTTGGTCTTTTGTGTTGTAATGCTTGTTGTTGGTAATGAATGTTACCTTTGATCCAAAAAAAAAATGGCTGAACGTTACAAAAAAGGGAAAATTTTTCCTTGTGATTGAAATACGGTTCGTACACCACGTATTTTTATACAAGTGGTGAAAAATTATATTTTTTAAGTTATTAGCTTTTTAATACGCATCCCACAATTTGTATAGTGACACATGATATACTATCTCATATTCCGATCACCCTGAAAAATCTTTCACAGAAAAGATTCCCTCCCTAACCTTTAAGGCATCCACGCATCAAGTCTTAAATGCCAAATGGCACAATTAGGTCGGATATCACTGCAAAGAATGCACCAAGTCAGAAGACGTGTATACGGAGAACAGACATTTGGGGTTGGACCTCCCCGACTTCACAGAACCTTGGATGCAGAAACTCACCCTTTAAGTGAACTCTAATGCAACAATATTAAGCAACCAGAATCATGTGAGAACTTAAAATTCGGACTGAAATACAGCCGCAAAAAACCCTCTATCACAGTGGTAAAAAAATGTTAAAGCCACATGAATTTAAACTCTGTTAGTGCTAATCTAACAAAATTTATCATTTGACATTAAAAAAAATAAATAAATATATACAGCCACAACACATCACATCCTATTACACATGCCACTTGACCTACAAACTTTTTATAAATGGTTTTTTTTTAAAAATAATATTATCTCTACTAAAAGGTTGAGTGAACTAAACCTCATATTAGTTTTTGAATAATATAATTCAAACTCGCATTTGGCAAAATCGAACTTACACTTACAAGGGCACAGTTCGAAAATCGAACTTACAAGGGCACAGGGTGGCAACTAGCAAGGGGTTTAAGTAAAGAGCAAATGGTGTTTTAATTTACCTCCAATAGAACAGGCCTAAAAGAGTCTGATCTTAGCCTCATTTGTTTGGGGTTGGGACCCAAAATGCACCAGAAAGGCCTTATTTCTGGGCTAGAGATGCAAACAAGAAAAATGCAGAGGGCAACTGCACAGGCAGCCCAGACTCTCTTGCTGCAAAACAATGCTAAGAAATTGCTTCAAGCAACAAATCAAACTCGGACGATAAAATGTGCAGGGAAACCAAGAAGTTATGCTAATCAAACTATTATCCAGAAATGAACCAGATCCCACAATATTAACAGCGTTCGAGCCAATTTAGACACCCTAAACACCCGTAAAAAGATCACACACCGATGACATCCATTTGTTTTCTAAAACAACATTAAGCAGTAGCTGAACGAAAAAGTACATTTTCCTCTCTCCCTTCTAATCAAACTCAAAAGTTAATAGTCTGTCTGCGAACTGAACAACTCAGATTTACTGTATCTTGGCCCTTGAGAAGTCCATCTCTGGATGCTGCAACAGAACGATATATAAACAGTGTAAGCAAATTTGCATACCAGTTGCAAATGGGAACCTTCTTGATTGAATGAGTAGCGTAGACGAGCCTCAAGAAATTTACCTCGGACATGAACTTCTTTAAGATTTCCTGTTTTTGCATCTCCTCGCTAGTGGGGAGCCCCATCTGCTTCTGTCTCTGGTCAAACTGTAAAATCAAAACATACACCTCTTAGTAACCATGAAGAAACAAAAAGAACAAATAGGCAGCGACGTGAACATGAATGGTGAACATATAAACTCATGGCGGACCAAACAGAAAGTTAAATGCCTTTCACAGATGTTACTCGGTTAATAACTACTAGCAGCAAAAAACAACATGCAGAAAAAAGCAGAAGTGGGAGAATTACCATCATCTTTTCAACAGTCTGGCGCGTTTCAGAATCCAGGTCAGACAGTTTGCTGGGCTCAGGCTCAACCTTTTGAGTGTCGATCTCAGGATCACCTTTCACCAGACTTTTCCACCACTCCATTTGGTTGTGCTTGGTCAGAAGAATTGAGACGGCACTCTGGTCCTCTGCAATTAGCATGGATATTATGCATTCAATACGCTCAAAAACCCATGGATTACAATTAGGAAAATCAGATAAACATGATACACGCATTTAAAAGACACTATGTCCTAAAGAACCAAGTGCGGAAATCCAGTGAAAATCATAACCATGGAACCCTGCAAAGCGTTCCGACATGTTTAAAATCTGTTTAAGAGTAAAGCACAGAGCACCAAGTGATCAATTCACCAAGTAATTATGACTTTATTTTCTATTTAGAAAAGTGAAACATTTTTCAAAGTGTGTTATACTCCGTTGTACATAAGCAAAATGATAAGTAATAAGTTGAACTGTGTTAATCGACATACCTATGCTCCAGTAACAATCATCAGGCTTGATAGCTTGAAAAAGTTCACCCTGCAAGTATTAGGGCTTACATTAGTTGACAGAAATATAACCTAAACGGAATGTACCAGATAATCATCTGCTGCCTCAATTCAGTCAGATGAACAACCATCTTCCTACTAAATCTAATTGTATTTTTTTTAGGAATCTGTTTCATAGACATTAATTTCGAAAGTCAATAACCATCCGAAAGAAGACTTACATCGATGATCGGAGGCTGTCCCTTCAGTCCAAACTTCAGATGATTCTTCTTGATCTCACACACAACAAACCTAGATTTAGTTCCAGTCGGCACGGGAATAACAACATTAACCTCCTGTAAGCTCTGCGTCCACGAGTATTTCTCCAAATCCAGTCCATTCCCTTTGTTCGGAACTGTTCAAATCGATTGGTGTTAAATTGGAAAAACAAGAATTTACCCACATCCAAAACACTTGTATCCCAACAGGCATTGGCGAACAATCTTATCAAATTGGTTGAAAGATTCAAACTTTTTATCTTTCACAGAGCAAAGACACATTATTCCATTCAAAGTAAGGATAAGGCTGCGAACGATAGGCGTTCCCTTACGGTAGCTTGGGGTCGCCCCTTTTAATTTATGTATAAAAGAATTAAAACTTCAGATATATCAATACTAAACCCTAAAAGAAAGTAGGACTCTAATCAAATTTAAAGCAAAGAAAAAAGATTCGGTACCTCTCAAGCCACTCTCCTCCTCTTTCTTACCCTCCTCCACAGTTTCCTCCTTTTTAACCTCCGCCTTCGGCTCCTCGCTCGCCTTCTTCTCCGCCTCCGCCTTCTTCTTCCTCTCTTCCTCCGCCTGCCTCCTCTTCTTCCTCTCCTCCTCCTCCTCCTTCCTCTCCTTCTCCCTCAAGGCGCGCGCGATCGATGCGACCTCCCTCTCCGCCGTCTCCTTCTTGAAGAAATCGCTCTCCTGAGCAAGAAATTCCAACACCTTCTCCACTAACCCTAGAGGGTTCGAGCGATCCAACTTCGCGGTAAAGGTCGCCGCTTTCGACGACGACGACGACGACGCCGCCGTCGCCTGCGAAGGCTTCGTCTCGGGCGAGCTCTGTTCCTCCTGGATGTCGGAGATTATCGCCATGGAATCGATAAAAGTTTGAGACTTTGAGCGGTCTTTCGATTTCGAGGGTCTGGTGCGTGTAGGGTTTAAGCTTTTGCGCTTTGGGAGGAGGATGGAATGAGTGTATATATAATGCGTGCTACAGTCGGTGAGACGAGCAGAGAATTCCAGAAGCCCGTGTTCCACACAAGTCCAACTTCTATTGGGAACTCGTGTGATTAGACGATAATGCCCCCTGACAAGTTTATTTGATCCGATTCCACAAACATCGTTTTGGGCTTTGGCGTAGTCTTATGTGAACTCGTCTGCATTTTGCTAAGACGACTGCAGTATCTATTGGGGGTGGGCAAACGGGCTCTGGAGCCGTGGGTCGGGGCAGGTCTTAGCGCTTTTTGGCGGGTTTTGGTCGGGTTCGGGGCAGGGTTTATATATTTGATACACAAAACCGAGCGGGATGGGGCGGCTCCAAATTTCTGAATACATGGGCCCTTGGCCCGAACTGTATACACAACCATTCAATTCTTCTCACAAACAGTTTCTCCGTTTCTGCTTTTCGATCTTTTTCTCCCATACTCAAACTGAATCTCCTCCATCCTCCCTCTCGAATCTCAATCTTCTTCATCGATTCTTAGACTCAGTGACTCTCCTTCCTCTCAATCTCTCTCCCCCAAACTGACTAACTTTTGCTCTCACCCCTCTCGATTCCAACATTCATTTTTCTGTCACATTTTTTGTTTTCCTTATAACGCAATCATATATACCATTAAATATACTGTAAGCAAAAGGTTTTACGATGAATTTGTCTTTCATTGTGCTCTTACAATACCAACTTACCAAATTTTAATTATAAGTTTTCATTTGGTGCAGTTAGTGTGATCATAATAGTTCGCCCAAAAATCATATAGGGAACTATTTTTAGTTAAAAAAATTAGGGTGAATAAGTGAGGAATGGCTGTTTTATAATGTGAATAAGAATTTTATTCTATTCATTAAAAGAAAAAAAAAAGTATAGAATGGTGTTAAATTCCTCCTAAAGTTGCTCATTCCTTTTCTCTTAATTTTTAGAGATGGATCGATATAAACCGTAGAACTCGTTGTGCCTCCATACATGGTTTACTTTGGAGCCTTATCTTTGCTTCAATTCTTTGATATTTATTGAAAATGGAGGAATAATTTTGTGTTCAATGATGGTCAACAACCTCATCTCTACCCCCAAAATTCCGTTGTTTAACTTTCAAGGGATTGGTATGATGTGAACAAGTGTTGTTCTAGTAAGCCTCCTAGACAAATCATCTCAATCCATTGATTCGTTCGCCAATTGTTAGATACAAAATTAATATTGATGGGAGTTGTATAGACTGTTGACAAATTAATCAGATCTCAATGGGAACAAATCCCCAATTATTTGTATACTTAGTTTTTTTTATGTATTTGCCTAGTTAGGAAGTCAACTCCAATTTATAAGGAGCTGATTGTGCATATCAACCTGTATATATTTCTCATTCTCATATCAATTCAATACACAATTATTCCAAAAGAGCATTCTCTTCTTGGTATCAGAGCCTAGGTTAGAAAAAAAAATATAGAAGTCGAGCGCCATGCGCATAACCGAGAACTACCAACACACCGTCAGACTAACGAACGACGCCGTCGTTGCTGACTCGAGTTCACCGAGCAGATTCCCGCATCCACCCAGACCAACAAGCAACACCATCATTACTGACCTGATTTCACCGAGCCGATTGTTGTAGCCACCCACCACTACCTGCTTGCATCACGTGGCTACAAACCGGGGTCCAAAAGCCAGATATTACCGTTGCAAATCCCGATTGAGAACCACCAACCGTGTTCTGTAAAACTTTTTTTTGTGATCTGCAATTTTCGTACTTTGTTGTGCTTCGAAGGAAGTCCCCAGGCATAAGGAAAGGAAAAAGGAAAAAAGAAAAAGGCAAAAAGAAAAAGAAAAAGGCAAAAAGAAAAAGAAAAAGAAAAAGAAAAAGAAAAAGAAAAAGAAAAAAGGGGAAATTTAAAAAAAAGGAAAAAAAGAAAAATGGGAAGAAAAAAAAAATTGTTTTTTTATTTTTGTGCTACTGTTTGTTTTTCCAGGGGTCTCTGATTGTTAACCTAGTTGGTTTGGAATCTTGGCCCTATCAATTACCTCAGACATTGCACTCAACTCACGCAGAGCAATGACACGTTGTACTCATCATCCTCGCTATAATGAGTCGTGTGCATTGATTGTCAAAGCTAAGGTGGCTTTTGAACATACAAACAACGATGGTAAAGCTTTAAAAGTTTCTGCATCTGTTATGAATAATACATGGATAATTGATTCCAGTGTTACTGAACATATGACTTGTGATTCTAGACAGGTACAAATCCTAAAACCATCCACCAAAACCGTTGTAAGTGTTGCCAATGGTAATCCTGCCTCTATTATTGGAGAAAGCGATGTCTCCCTTTCAAATACCTTTAATCTTGATACCGTGCTTGTTGTTCCTTCTCTTGATTATAACATATTATCTGTTGCTCAAATAACCGTCGCCCTACATTGTCTTGTTATTTTTTTGGCCTTCTTTTTGTGTTTTTAAGGATATTTGGACTTGCAAGACGATTGGTTATAGTATTAGAAAAGAGAGGCTTTACTACTTGGAGCTGACATCGAACAGTACCCAAATATTAACTCAAGCTCTTACCGTGGAAAGATCTCAGGGGAGCAGAATAAAGCTTCAGAGGTTTGGTTGTGGCATCGTCAACTTGAACATGCTTCTTTCAGTTATTTACAGAGGTTGTTTCCTAGCCTGTTTGTTAAGAATGATGTTTCTAGCTTTAAATGTGGTGTTTGTGAACTAGCTAAAAGTCATCGTACTTCGTTTTTGTCCAGTTTGACAAAAACGTTTTGTTCCATTTATGATAATCCATTCTGATGTTTGGGGACCATCTAAAACTGCTACATTTGGTGGTGCTTATTGGTTCATTACTTTTGTTGATGATTGCACACATATGACTTTGCTTTGTTTGATGAAGTCAAAAAGTGAAGTTACTTCCTTGTTCCAGCAATTTCACAAAATGGTGCAAGTACATTATAAGTCACAAATACAGGTTCTCAAGAGTGATAATGATGGCGAGTATGTGAACTTTGAACTTCGTGCCTTTCTGGATCATCATGGTATTGTTCATCAAACTACATGTCTATACACTCCACAACAAAATGGGGTTGCAGAGCGCAAGAACTGTCATCTTCTAGAGGTTGTTAGTGTTTCCTTACTCGAGGGGCGTCTCCCATTATCTTATTGGGGAGAAGCTCTCACCTCGGTTGCGTATCTCATTAATCGTGTTATATCCCAATCAGTTGATTTTCAGACACCTCTTCAGGCTCTCTCCTCACATGTTGATGCTCCTACAGTTCCAAATCTTCCACCTCACGTGTTTGGCTGTGTGGCTTTCGTTCATCTCCATAAACAGCATAGGAGTAAGCTTAAACCTCGAGCTTTACTGTGCGTGTTTGTGGGGTATGCCTTTAATCAGAAAGGATATCGCTACTATCATCCTCTGACAAAAAAGTTGTTTACCACTGTGGATGTTGCATTTCATGAAAACAATATGTACTTTGCCCATTTTGAGTCTGCAATTCAGGAGGAGAATCAGACAAAAGTTCAAACTCTTAATTATACTATTCTTGATGTGAATCATTTGGGTTTAAGTGGTGATGTATTGGAAACAAGTGGTGATAATTCACATAAACATAATGATGTGGATCATTTGGGCTTAAGTGGTGATGTATTGGAAACAATTGGTGATGATTCACAAGAAAATAATGATGTGAATGACTTGGAATTAAGTAGTGATGTCTTGGAGACAAGTGGTGATCATTCACATGAAAATAACATTGAAAACCTTGAAAGAGACGAGCCTACGTCACCGGATAGCTCACTGCCAACTTCTGCACCACTGGCTTTTTCGCCGCCCTCACAGCTGCCCTCGCCATCTTTGAGCCCTAGTAACCATAATCAATCGCCTTCAATTCCGGATGCACCACCACCGCCACCATCTCATCTCCTTAACCGTGTCAACCGAGGTATTCCTAAACCTACTTGGGAAGCTGATCCTAAGTGCAAAACTAGGTATTATGTGAATAAACCTAACCCTAAGTCTAATGTGTTATACCCGTTAAGTAATTATGTGTCTACCAGTTACCTGTCAGATTCAAATAAGTCATTTGTGTATCAATTATCTACTGTATTTATTCATAACAGTGTGCAAGAGGCTTTATCTGATCCACGTTGGCAAACAACAATGAATGAAGAGTTGAAATCTTTGAAGAAGAATGCTACTTGGGAGATCACAAACTTGCCAACTGGTAAGAAACCTGTGGGATGCAAATAGGTTTATACTGTGAAGTACAAAGCTGATGGGACGGTAGATCACTTCAAGGCAAGATTAGTAGCAAAAGCATACAGTCAAAAATATGGAATCGACTATATAGATACATTTGCACATGTGGCCAAGATTAACACAGTTCGCGTTTTGTTGTCTTTGGCTGCAAATCTTAATTGGCCATTATAGCAATTCGATGTGAAGAATGTCTTCTTGCATGGAGATTTGATAGAAGAGATTTATATGGATCTTCCACCAGGATGTAATACCCCAGATAAATACAAAAGAAAGATATGCAGGTTGAAGAAATCCTTGTATGGTTTAAAGCAGTCCCTTCAAGCATGGTTTAGAAGATTTGCAAAAGCAATGAGAACATTTGGTGACAAACAAAGTAATTCTGATCATACTTTGTTCTTGAAAAGACAAAATGGGAAGCTTACCGCACTTATTATGTATTTAGATGATATGGTGGTAACATGAAATGATCCGAAAGAACGTGCGGCCTTACAAAAATACTTGTATGCTGAATTTGAGATGAAGAACCTTGGATCTCTGAAATATTTTTTAGGGATTGAGGTATCGAGAAGCAATTCGGGAATTTTCTCGTCTCAGAGAAAATACATTATTGATTTGTTACATGAAACCAGCATGTCTGCTTGTCAGCCAGTATCTACACCATTAAAGGAAAGATTAAAGCTTTGTGTTAATCCTAAGTAAGCACCAGTTGACAAAGGGAGATACCAGAGGTTTGTAGGTCGGTTAATGTACTTAGCACACACAAGACTGAACCATGCTTATGCCTTGAGTGTAATGAGTCAATACATGCATGATCTAGGAGAACAACATATGAATGCAGTGATGAGGATTTTGTGATATTTGAAGGGAAGTCCGGGAAAAGGGATTTTGTTTAAAAGAAATAACCATCTTGGAGTTGAAGGTTATACTGATGCAGATTAGGTAGGTTCAGTTAATGATAGGCGCTCAACATCAGGTTACTTTACATTTGTTGGGGGTAACTTGGTTACATGAAGGAATAAGAAATATAATGTGGTTGCCCGTTCAAGTGCAGAAACCGAATACAGAGGAATGGCCCTTGGGATTTGTGAAATTTTGTGGCTTAAACTTCTATTGCAGGATTTGGGTATAAAAATTGATCAGTTTATGAAATTATTTTGTGACAATAAAGCCACTCGTGACATTGCACATAATCCGGTACATCATGATCGAACGAAGCATGTTGAAGTTGACAGATTCTTTATCAAGGAAAAATTGGAAGGAAAAATAATTGAAGTACCATCAATCAGAACGAAGGATCAGTTGGCAGATATTCTCACAAAAGCTGTTTCAAGTCATAAGTTTTCAAGTTTCTTAGACAAGTTGGGCATGAGTGACATATATGCACCAACTTGAGGGGGAGTATTGACAAATCAATCAGATCTCAATGGGAACAAATCCCTAATTATTTGTATTCTTAGTTTTTTATGTATTTGCCTAGTTAGGAAGTCAACTCCAATTTATAAGGAGTTGATTGTGCATATCAGCTGTATATATTTCTCCTTCCCGTATCAATTCAATACACAATTATTCCAAAAGAGCATTCTCTTCTTAGACCCGTTTAGCCACATCAGTGTGGGAGGTTTGCTTTGTAACTCCGAGGGGGAATGAATTAAGGGTTTTGCTGCTAACTTAGGCAGAGGAACCATCATGGAAGCTGAGCATTGAGGTGGTTACATGAGTTTCTCTATGAATTGGGATGAGGGATGTAGGGATGTTGATTCTTGAATATGACTGGTGTGCTGCTGTTACTTTGATTCAACAATCTATTTTGGTTTCGCACCCACTCTACAATCTCATAAAAAACTGCAAAGAAGCTATCAAAAGAAATTGAAGATGTGAAGTCACTCATATTTATAGAGAAAAAATATCGCAGCTGACCACACGACCGACTTTGTTAATGGCTTATTCCTTGGTGTTTTGTTTCTCCTCTTCCCATTGCTACTAATTTTGAAGTTTCTTATATTATTGGAAGGTCCTTCATAGGGCTGTCCCTAAGTAGCTTTTTCTTGTTTTGCTTGTTGGGCTTTGCCCTCTACTCTACCCAAAAAAAATAAAAAATAGTATGGAGATTGAGAGAAAAGTGAGCGTAAAATTGGAACTGGGATATTATTATGTTTTTTAATTTTTTTTAACAAAAGATATTATCTATTTTACCGGAGTGAAGAGTAGGCTAAACCTTACAATAAGCTAGTAATAATATGGTTTCAATTCGCTTTTGATGAAAATTGAACCTAAGATCTGTCATTTACAAATGAAGAGAAATATCACTAGACCGTAGTTCAGAAACTCTTTGACATTATAGGCTGTAAGGTTATTTCAGAAACTATATGAGGAGTTCTACAAATGTGGTGTCTAAAGTGGCATCCAAAATCTCTAATGCATATATCCAGCAGAAGGAAGTACAACTAATGAAAAGAAATCACATGTATTACTGAAAGACTTAATAATAGAAAATTTTCTAACTCCGTTTGATAGAAGCGTTTTTTGAAAAGCATTTTGTAGATGCTTCTTTTAGAAGCACTTTTTAAAAATCGCTTGTAAGTGCTTCTTACAGAAGCAGTCCAAACTCCCGTAATATTTAGGTAAGAAGAGGTAATATGTAAGGGGAAGAAAGTTAGGTTTCATTTCACTGCGTAATGGTTTTACATATAACAGATCAAAGCTCTCCTTTACTACATCCAGCCAAAGCATAAAACAAAAGGAGATGAACATTTTCGAGCAACTAGGATATTACAGTGACGGTATTCTAAGCGAATCAACGATTCTCCCCAACACGAGAATGACTGATCAAATCAACTAACTAAAAAAAGACAAACATCACACCTAAGTTGAGCCAACTGCCCGGCTTACAGTAGCAAGGAGAAGCACATTTCACATGTAGCTGTTTGAGCTGTGCTTACACTTACGTCCATAAGCACCTCAGAAAGTCAATACTCCACCATGCGCATAATAGAAAGCTTAGATCATCTACTGATTCTGCTCTCCAGTCACAACAAACTGCACGCCACCTTTCGCGCTAGACAACTTCCACGGCGAGCCCTCTTTCCATGACAGCGTGACTAATGAGTTTAAGCGATTCCTCTAGATCGTCCAACAACTTCTCAGGATCAGGTATTACATTCGGATCAAGAGTTAAGCAAACTGTCATTTCATCTGCGTAGCTTTGCCAATGCATATGCAATGCCTGCAGCATAATGAGCAACATTGAACATAAACAAATCCGAAATGGAACCAGTTGTTTGTGGTTTTTTTATCCCTTCGACTGCAGTTAAATTGGTGGATTTCGGAGGCAAGTTCGTGATCAAGGAGAATTATGTGCATGAATTATAAGAGAACTTACGTGAGGATGCCCGTAAACGTGAGGAGACATGAATGTTATTTGATGGCCGTAAAAACTAATTTCTTCCAGGGGACCAACCAAGTTTGAGAATGAGAACGTAGAATGAGAAATAACTCTGTGCGCTATAACTCCGGCTGCCTGCGCGCGCGCACACACACATATATATGGACATTCTTAGAAACTATTCTAGTTTTTGCTCCTTCGAATCGAAAATATTTTAGATCAAATAGAGGGAACTATTGGTACCTTAGCTCCTATTATTTTGATTAAGAGATTGGCAGCCAGGTATGTGAAGAAAGCTTCGAGGGAGTGTTTTCTCCGATCAATGACAGATTTGGCTCCGCGAACATAATCCAACGGGTCATCTTGTAGAGCAATGGTGAAGGGGATAAGGATATAACCTATCCTGTTACCCCACCTGACCTTGGACTTCTTAGCCATCATATCAGCCAGATCCTGTTATGCAATTAACATTAGAAACAAAGCAGTATATATGAGCTAGACCAACCAAGCATCTTTCATGGCAAACAAATTCCTGAACAACTGCTGAATGGTATATACGCTAATCACCTGGATCCCAACAGTTGGTCTTAAATTAACGAGAATGTTAGCTCTAACGTGTAAATTTTTCGGAAGATTACTCCCTTTCTGCTTTGTTCCGACATCTTTCTCATTTTGGCCTGCTAAACAGAACAACGTTACTATGAAAACTTGATGTGTGAGTTTAGAACTTCTCTAAACATTTCGAAGACGCTTCACAATTGAAAACAACGAAAACTAAGCAACAAAAAATGAAGAAAGTGTTAATGACTCGATTAACAGAACAATGTTACTGGTATTATCTGCTCAAAAACTCAACTAACAAGACAATGTTAATCATTCAATTCCAAGGAAACTCACCGTATCTGCGATTCAAATAGCGCGAGAGACCCGCTTGTGTCACTCCCAATACAACATCATTGACAGTCTGGTTAATGTTCCAATGTCAGAAAAAAAACTAAACGTAACACTACATACTTTCAGGAAAAAAAAAGCATGAATGAAACTAATACACTGCTTCAATTTTTAGTTTTTAAAAGCTTTTCTGAAACATATACGCATTATTCATGAATTTATCAACATACCGTGCCCATCGCATTCTTCACTAGCTTTATGTGATTCATACTAACCGTCCGATGCAAGAAGCGTTTGGTGGTTAGATGAACATCAAATGAACCTTTGATAGGAGTTTCTGTGTCTTTCAAAAATAGAAGTGTTGCTATAAACAACATTATATCGACCAAAGTGTTCGCTATCAGTGTCATACCATACCAAATAGCCAACATGAAACGCCAGAACCAGCCCAGATCACTTGAGGAATCCGCACGTTTCTGGGTGGGAACACTGGGCAGTGCATTCGGGTCGGATGTTTTTCTAGTACATGCTAGCAAAAGGGACATGAGAGACGCGCCATCTCCCATAGAGTGGTGCATCCGGATCACTGCAAGCCCTTCTGCGTTCGAGGTTTTGACGTTGAGGAGATGTACCTCCCACAAAGGCTTGGAAAGGTCAAGAGGTGATGCAGTAAGGTTGGAAATGTAGTTTTCTACAAATTCCTCCGGATGTTCTATTTTTGAATTCAAGGTTGGAACAAAAACATGGTCTTCTTGATTTACCGAAACTTGAATCCATCTCTTCTTTCCGCCTCTGTCATCCTTGTACAAGAGAAAACTGTAAATTATCAACTGTATATAGCGTTTTAGCATGCTGCAGCTGAGGGGGAAGTTAAAACAATCAAGTACTTACAACTAGAACACAACCGTGGTGTTATCCCAGACCAAATCAAACAATGTCACACGGTTTAAACACGTGAAAGTGCTTGATTAGGTTAGAATACTGCCACAATAGCGTCAACAAGAAAGAGGAATCTCATGTAAATACCGTGAAATAAGGTTTGATCCTATTCATGTGGATTCCGTAAAAATTCCATTCCAAAAAGAGAAAGTTCGAAAGAATTGGGGTTTTTAGGAGATTGGATGCAGTTACTAATTCATGATCTGGCATGTACTTTATTTCTTATTTTTTCTTATAATTCTAATTGTCTAATTGATTGAAATTGGAATTGTTAGTTATATTTATAAATTGGAGTCCTCTCCTGAAGTAATTTTCGTATGCAGAAAGGAAAAAAATAAGCAAACAAACAAGCAGTACGGAATGGAAATGTTTGTTTTTACCAGCCTGCAAGAGAAGCGAGGATGATTGTGCAAGACCTTCAAACCATTTTTGACAATGTTTGGATCGATCCTTGTCTTGAGTCCCATGATAATAACGATGTAACAGTTGAACCGCGGCGAATGGAACAAGCGTGACGCCGGACTTAGACTCAGACGATGATGATCTTCATTCGTGATTGACTCCTCATGAGTGCCGCAGGCAGCTGCCACGGTTGCCTCTGGCTCCATGTCCTTGTGTCTGTTCTCTCACTATTCCACAAGCCTTGGAGTTTTTTGTGAAACAATCTTCTGCTACTTGTACTCATGTGGCTTTAACTATGCAATCAGCACCTCGTTAAGAGGTGGGTGGGCAGCACCATGCAGATCTGTAATTTTCTACAAGCGGCGCTGCAAATTTGTGGTCCTGAAAACCTGCAGTGGAATTCTTACCTTCTCTTGTACTTGGTCTTGTCATGATCAAGAGCAGCAAACTCTAGTAAAACTGTAAAAGTCACATTTTTTTTCGTATAAAGAATTTTGCATGGCTTGTACTCAGCGGAGACTGACATCGTGAGTATTACCTTGCTTTCTTGTTCGAAAATCTCCCGAACTCTATATCAAGTATGGAATTCCCTTCGTGAAATTGGAAAAAATATTTTAAGTTGTTGAGTAGACCACGTCACCTGTCAGACCATATACACGAAAATCAAGACTCCTCTCACACAACCCTCTTCCCGTCGTCACACCGGCTGTAAGAGTCTGTGTGTGGGGTCGGATGAGTGACCAAAGAATTTTTCACGAAATAAGGCCTGATATCTGTTCTGGGAAGTTTCTAGCTTCTAAGAAGAAAATAGAAGTATAGAAACGATGGTTTGAGTTGGAGTCGTCCATTCACTGAGTCGACTCAGCCAAGTTTGCTGATTCCAACAAACAAAACACCTCAACCTCCAAGCTTTTTGGATCAAAACCAACAAACAGTTCCTGCATATTTGGATCCAAACTCACAAAAATTACGGAGTTTGCTAAGACGAAGCTAAAAAACACCTATCAAATTGGATTAATTTCTGGCCAATTTTTATACTTATTTGAAGCCATGAAAAATTGGAAGATGAAAATTTGAAAAGGAAAAAACACGAGGGCTAGAAATCCAAGAACATAATACCTTTGACCTCCGAACTCCCCAATCCGATGAAACTCCAATTCGTCTGGTTGTCCGACAAAAGGGACAAATTTGAAATATGGAAGTCGTCCCACCGCCTGCGCGTTTCACGCTCGAAAATATTAAAGTACAACTGTCGGTTTTGCATATCAAAAAATATTGGGTAAATTACACCATAGTCCCTCAGGTTTGAGGTCTATTACAACCCCGTACAACATCTTTAAAACATTTCACTTTCATACCTCAAGTACTATTTTATTTCAATTTCATACAGCCGTTACATTTTCCATCCATTGAACCGTTAAGTGTTGACGTGGCCGCCACATATATGCCACGTGGCTGCCAAATGTCTGCCACGTGGCAAATAAAAATAATTTTTTATTTAAAAAACCTAAAATTTCCAACCAAAAAAAAAAATGGTTAAATTACACCATAACCCCTCAAGTTTGAAGTCTATTACAACTTCATACAACATCTTTAAAACATTTCACTTTCATACATCCAGTACCATTTTATTTCAAAATAACATCTCCGTTAGATTTTCCATCCATTGGTCTGTTAAATGTTGACGTGGCTGCCACATTTGTGCTGATGTGGTTGCCACGTGACAAATTTTATTTTTTTTTATTAATATTTTTAAAAACCTGAATCTTCTCAAAAAAAAAAAAAACCCTAAAATCGTCTTCCCCGACTCACCCCCTTCTTCCATCCATCATCACCCCCCCCCCCCAAATCCCACTCGAGCCACCCTTTTCTCCCATCCCCCATCACCCACCCCCAAAAATTCCACCCGAAATTAGATGGATCTACTACAAAATGGTACTGGATGTATGAAAGTGAAATATTTTAAAGATGTTGTATGAAGTTGTAATAGACTTCAAACTTGAGGGGTTATGGTGTAATTTACCCAATTTTTTTTTTTGGTTGGAAATTTTAGGTTTTTTAAATAAAAAATTATTTTTATTTGCCACGTGGCAGACATTTGGCAGCCACGTGGCATATATGTGGCGGCCACGTCAACACTTAACGGTTCAATGGATGGAAAATGTAACGGCTGTATGAAATTGAAATAAAATAGTACTTGAGGTATGAAAGTGAAATGTTTTAAAGATGTTGTACGAGGTTGTAATAGACCTCAAACCTGAGGGGCTATGGTGTAATTTACCCAAAAATAATCCACGTTGGGAAACTTAATTGTCAAACTCTTTAAATATGAGTATTATTAATGTATTATCATTCGGGGGTGTAGCTCATATGGTAGAGCGCTCGCTTCGCATGCGAGAGGCACGGGGTTCGATTCCCCGCACCTCCAATTTTTTTTTAAATTTTTTAAATTTTATTTTATTTTTTATTATCAATCTGGGCTCAGCACTCTCTTCTTTCTGAGTTTGGGGCTTTCTCAGCCCACAATATAATTTTTAATTCTTATTAATCTGGGCTCAGCCCTCTGACATCCTTTGTGGGTTGGTTCGCATTAAGAAAAAAATTTGTGGTGTCTGGAATACGGTATAGTGAATGTTATAATATAATTGAGAAGAAGTTTAATTGTTCAAGTGTCAACCGTTTGTATACATTTAATGCGTCGTGTTGTATTTCTGGTACACTGAATAATTGCTCCATATTTTTTTTGAAGCAAAGGTACGATATTCATTAAGTAAATCATAATTCGTACAAACTGAGGATAGTGTGCATAACAAGAGAACTATCCTCAAATGAACAATGGAAAAGAATTACAATCCCTCCTCTAGAAGTATATCTCGGATCAAATCTGGAGGCTCCACGTTAAGATGCTTCTTTATTCTCTTCTCAATTTTCTTTAATTATTAGCAGATAAATGTCATCTTCTAATTAGTCATTTTCCATACATATCTCTCAATTCATTTTCTACTGATATTTGTCTTAATAATGTTACGTAACATCTCAAATTCAAATATCATATTCCTCATTAATAAAAATAAAAATAAAAATAAAAGAACACTTTTTATGTGAACTATGTAAAAGTAGCAATCACACATTGGTGTCCACCAACATTATGTTTAAGATTATACAAAATCATGTTATCTAAATTATCTTGTCTGTAATGAAAATAAAGGAGGCCAATAAGTACAATAATATGTGTTTGTTTGACTAGTACTATTGTCACACAATGTGGTCCAAGTACTCCACAACAAACTACTATACACCGTTAATTCAACATTCATGGCCCATGCATTTCCTCGTCTTTTTCTCCTGTTTTCTCTCGCATTGGATGACGAATTTTATGTGTGTCCAGAATATAGCTTAGTATATATATACTAAATATCATAATGCAAGTGATTGAGATTTTTTTTTTTCAAAAAATACTCAACCACCTTGGTGTACTCGATAGTGTTCCCGGCACTGAAAAATCTTTGACATTTGATTGGCAAAGGTTTGGCCACCGAGGATGACTAAACACATAAACGAGGACCATCTAACATGGTTTATATGGCTTCTTATCACCAACATTGAACCCCTCTTAGTTTTGTTTTATAAAATCATAGCCATTTCTCAATGTCTTTGACATTGATGTCTCTCAATCAACATAGTGGACAGTTGTCCTACAATTGGGAACGGGATTCCCTCCTGAATTTAAGAGGTTAAGCCTCTTGAACAAGTCACACGGGCTATTAAAATTTGATCTAACGGCTGGAATTATTATAATTTTTAGAGGGGCTCTTTATTTGTAACCGTTTGATCAAATTTCAACGGCCCATGTGATTTACTCAGAAAGCTCAGCCTCCTAAGCTCAGGAGGGGATTCGGTTCCCTACAATTGTATCCAATGAGTTTTGTCAAGTCTAAATAGTCTTGTCTAACTAACTAATTAAAACTTGGTACTAATACGCACCATCTCCCTATTTCTATTTGCACACAATATTATTGACAATATATTATCTTTTTATTATTTTTCAAGTGATGATAACGGTTTTATCCTAACATTAAAAAAAAAGTACAAACTTTAAGGTAGTTAACTTGGAGGAGGATGATTCTCTCCTCTCCTATTTACATCTCCTTCTTTTACCTCTCTCACATATTGCTTTTTGTCTCTATAAAAAAATCAATATAAGATGTTGACATGGTTAAACCGTAACCGTTCAAATAGAAGGAGATGGAAGGATAAAGAGATTAGGAGGGGAGAGAATCCTCCTCCTAACTTGGATTAAATTTGAGGTGTCCTCAGACCAAAAGTACTTGAACTTAAAAATAAAAAAATAAAAAAAAACAAATTTGGCCAATTATTTTTTAGAAAGGATTATCTTTTCTCCAAATCTCCTCCTCTCTAGTCCCCTCCGGTCTCTTCCTTTCTCACTTTCCTATTTTTCATTCTCTGTATTAAGAAGTCAACTCTAAATATTAACGTGGCTTAATCGTGACTGTTCAAATAAGAGGTGAGTAGAGAGGATGAGGATTTAGAGAAGAGAGAATCATATTCCATCATTTATAAGTTATAACCATCGTACTGGCATATTTGTGGGTGTGACAAGCACAAGAGGCAGCAAAAGGAACGCATCCAAATCTTTGATTATCTTATACTTATTAGACTAATCATTGTTATAGTTATGTGGAAGTTAATTAGCTTATTCAGCCTGTGACTGATCAGTGATATACCTATCTAGCCAAAAGGGAAAACAAGGGGTGGAGAAGCTGTTTTCTATCAATTTTTCTCTTGTGAAATTCCCTACGTGTACATCGACCAAATTGATTTTAAGTAATCGTGGCACTGTGTTATAAGTTCATTTGAAACCACTTCTGCTCGAATCGTGTTGTGCAGTTTCCAATTTCTGTTATTTGGGAAATTGAATTTCCTAGTAAAATCTAGGTCTTTTAATTCGCACAAAAACCTAGCAAGAGTGTCCCCTTTTGCTCTTAAGCTACTAATTGATGTGATTTTTTTTTTTTTTTTTAGGAAACACTAATTGATGTGATTTCACTTAATGAATCTGGACAAAATGGAAAGCAAGAATCCAATTATTTAAAACCAGCAAAAGTAGGGGAAGTCATGTCGTTTCTTTTCCTATCGTATATATCAAAACCAATCAAAATCTTACTTCTAGAGCTTAACAAAGTAACCGGGTCCTCACCATCCTGACTGATTGTATAAAATTTCAGTTTAAAACTGTAAAAATCTTACTTCTAGAGCTTAACAAAGTAACTGGGTCCTCACCATCCTGACTGATTGTATAAAATTTCAGTTTAAAATTATAAAGATATAGACGGTCGAGATTAGTTCATCAGCAATCAAGAAGATGATACTCAGCAACAGATTAGCTTATAGGTGTTGTTAGGCTGCTAAGAATCAGTTAGGGTTTGTTAAAGGTTGTTAAATATCGGTTGCTTAATGTGTAAGGAATGTAACTACTATAAATAGGAATCCATGTATTCAGTGTGTATAAAAGTGAAGAAATAATATCAGAAAAGTATCTCTCTCTAGCTCTTCAATCTCTCTTTCTCTCTCTCTAAATTATGTGTCATAATCTCTCTCTAAACCTCCATTGTTGAACCTCGAAGCTCCAGTACAAGTATTTCAACGTGGTATCATCATCAGGATCGGTTTCCTCTCTCCCATCTTGATCGTCTCTGGTTCTGTGTTTGACTTTGTTGCTAGTGTGGTATGCGATTTGCTATCTCTATAAATAAGAACACAAATTGTCTACAGTTTTCGATCGATCTCGACTCTTTCATCTTTGCACATCAGATGTTTGTTGAAATATATGTACTACTTCTTCTGTGATACTTCTATCTGTAAAGTTGCGTTCATTCTTTTCTTCAAGAACAAGAATTTTAAAAAAAAAAGATCTTCAAAACCCTAAGTTCTGCAAGAAATTGTCTAGGTTCTTCATTTTTGCTTACAAGATTTAAGTCAACATGGTAACTGCTGCACAGTTACAAATTGTGCAATCTCTAATTACAAGTTTAATCCCTAATGTGTCTACGTCTGTGACTGTCAAATTAGACGATACAAATTTTAGTTTGGCATTATCAAATGCAATTACTTCTTAAAAGCCATGGAATTCTTGGTTTTGTGGATGGTTCTCTCAAATGTCCAGCTAGATTTATTGATGATTGCAATGTTGAAAGCATATCAAATCTGGAAATTGCATGATCGTGCTGTCATGCAACCAAGGTATTAAATATCGATGATATCGGAAATATCGATAGTCCAGAAACACGGAAATATCGACAGAAATATCGGGATAATATTGATATCGATAAAAATAATATGGAAACCACGAAAATTGTAAGAAAAAGTTGGAAATTTTTATTGAAACTTTGCAAGATGTTTATTTAGTCAATTATCTATTAGTTTATCACAAAAAATTGGAAGGAAATGCATTGCATGATGGATTTAACTGATTTAAGTTGATTATATAGCAAGCTAGCAAACATTGTGAGTGTAGAAAATATGTAGTAATTAATGAAAGAAGTTTAAACACACCATATTTATATATTATTCTTCTCCCTATTTTCGAGTATTTCAGTTTAGTAAATGATTTTAAATTCGAAGATGAAATTCTTTTAAGAGAGGTAAATTGTTACACCCACCCACCCTCAATTTAAATTATATTTTCACTAAGTTTGAGTTTATTTTGCTTTTAAAATTGTTTTTGAGTCTTAATAGGTGTGCCACGGGGCCCAACTTTGTTTGTTATTCCCCGGGTCCAAGGCTCCAAGCCTATCTTTCTCTCTCTCTCTTTTCCTCCCTCACACTCTCTTCCTTTTCCTCTTCTTCCTCGAGTCTCTGTGTTCTCCCATCTCCCGTCTTCTTCAACACCCACACACACGCACACAGATCTCGTCTTCTTCAACACCCACATGCACACAGATCTCTCGATCTGTCGTCTGCTTCAACAGCCACACACACGCACAGACACCATCACACTCTCATCTCTCCCATTTCTCTCTGCACGGACACCATCGCACCTGCTTCAACACCCACACACGCACAGAGACCCAAGGTCTCTCGATCCTCCCTCGTCGACTTCGGCTCCGGTGACCTTCGGCTTTCTTATCCGAATCTCCGATTAGCACCGTTCCGATACTTTCGAAAATATCGCGATATTATCGATAATATCGCGATATTATCACGAAAACTCGAAGGAAAACAAATAAAATATCGCTACTTGAAAAATCCGATATTATCGGCGAAATATCGTCGATAATATCGGCATTTAATACTGTGCATGCAACTTATCATTGCAACTCTTTATGTTGCTGGTATGTCCTACATCATTGGATGCACTAATGCACGTGAAATGTGGATGAATCTTAAAGATCATTTCTCAACTGTTACAAAAGCAAGTATCTTTCAATTGAAAAATGAGCTTTAGAATATTAAAAAAGGATCTGAGTCAATATCTCAGTATTTGCAACGAGTTAAGGATGCTCGTGATCGTTTGGCTGTTGTTGGGGTGTCTTTTGATGATGATGATATTATCATTAAAGCTTTCAAGGGATTGCCATCAGAGTATAATACCTTCATAACAGTTATTCGAGGGAGAGATAATGTCATTTCTCTGAAAGATTTTCGAGCCTAGTTACTTGTAGAATAAGCTACTCTTGATTTTCGAGCCTAGTTACTTGTAGAATAAGCTACTCTTGAAAATTCCCAATTGACTGGCACTTTTATACCTGATATGCTAGCTCAAGTTGATAATTCCAAAGGCAAGGGTCCTTTACTTGCAAAGAGTTCATCCTATTTGCCTGATTCTCATACTCCACCATCTCAGTACCATATTGGTAGTTCATCACATTCCAATGGTAGTTCTGCTATTTATCATAATGGTGGTCATAATTACAACTTTGGGGGATATAAGGGTTCTAATTTTTTTAGGAAGAAATAGGGGCAGGAACAACTATGGCAGTTCAAGGTTTTCTGGCACCCCTTTCAATACCAATCCTAGTACTCTTGGACCCACAAGACCTCATATCTCTATATGTTCTAAGCATGGTAATGATGTCCCAACATGTTAAATCTGCAACAAGAGAGGGCATATTGTTTCTGATTGCTTGTAGAGGCACTCATCCACTACATTGTCTTCCTTTCCTATGCAATGCCAAATTTGTTGGAAATTTGGGCATTCGGCTATACAATGCTATCACGTGGCCAATTTCTCATACCAAGGCAAGTCTCATCCATCAACTCTCTCTGCCATGCATGTCAATTACCAACCTTCTGCTCCACAATAATAGTTTTGGGTAGCTGATACTGGTGCAACTTCCCATATGACATCAAACTTGGCTAATCTCAATTTAGCATCACCTTTCACAGGTAGTGATACTATAACCATAGCTAGTGGTTCAAGTTTGGCAATTTCTCATACTGGTTCTTCGATTTAAAAGCTCCTACTTGTGCTTTAGAATTGAAAGAAATATTGCATGTTCCCAAGCTATCTCAGCACTTGTAATCAGTCTATCAGTTATGTAAAGACAATCACTGTAGGTTTGTATGTGATGAGTTTTGTTTCTGGATTCAGGACAGGATCACAAGGATAATCCTTATCCAAAGGTTGTGTAGAGCTAGATTGTACCCCATTTCTTTTCACATAACTCAATCCACTATCAAGAAAGCATGTAAAGCACCTTAATTACCTGCACAACATCACTGCCTTATTGGTCATCAAGTCAATTCATCTTTATGGTACAACCGATTAGGCCACCCCTTTAATGTTGTCACTGCAAGAATGTTGAACCAATCTCAGGTTCATTTCTCAGTAGATCAATCTAGGCAAGTATGTGTGTCTTGTTTAGAAGGAAATATCACAAAACTACCATTTCCTTTTCCTGCCCATAAAACTGTAAAACCCTTAGAAGTCATTCACAGTGATGTGTGGGGACCTTCTCCTACATTGTCCATTAAGGGATACAAATTCTATGTTACTTTCATAGATGAATGTACTAGGTTTACCTGGATATTTCCATTAATGAATAAAAGTGAGGTGTTTCAAGCATTTGTGCAGTTTCATGCTTTCTTACTTAATTTTCAGCTGTAATTAAAATTTTCCAAAGTGATGGTGGTGATGAGTATTGTAGCAATAAATTCACCCAATTTTTACTTAACAAAGTTATCATAAATCATAAATCTTGCCCTTATACACCTGAACAAAATGGCCTTGCTGAGAGAAAGCATAGGTACATTGTTGAAATTGCCTTAATCCTTATGCACGCTTCCAAACTCCATTCGAAATTATGGTTCTATGCATATGCAACTTCAGTTTACTTAATTAATAGAATGCCATGTCATACCTTGTCTATGAAACCTCCATATACTTGTCTGTTTGGCACAAATCATTCCTTAACACACTTGAAGACCTTTGGTTATAGTTATTATCCTTTATTAAAACCATACAATACAAACAAACTTCAAACAAAAAATGCACAGTGTATTTTCTTAGGATATGCAAGTCAATACAAAGGCTATATTTGTTTTCAACCAAACACAGGGAAGTTTTACGTATCTCGACATATTCTCTTTGATGAAAATACCTTGCCTTACATCACCTTAGTCTCCAAACTTGCATTATCATAGTTTGTGTCACATCACATTTATACTCCACTTGTTCATTTAGTCACAAATGTTAACATTGTGATATCACAACCTCAATCATCTCCAACATTATCACTATCATAAACACTTGATTCATCATCATATGCATCACTCAACTCATCAACTCCTCGAGCCTCAGAATCTTTTAGTGAACCCCATCGAGCTTCAGAGTTTTTGAATGATCACACTTTAGCTCCAGAGTTGTTCAATAACACATCACACTCTACCATCTCTTCTAGTGCTTCAGAGTCATTGTCTACATCTTCAGCATCTACAACAGCTGCACAGTCCAATATCCATGTGGATCCTGATTTCCAACTAGAAAATCTCATAGTTGTACTTCCAATACCTTCAGTTAATCTTCATCCAATGCAGACTAGGTCTAAGAGTGGGATTATTAAGAAGAAAGACTTTTCGGTTAGTGTCATTCCTTCTGAGAGTTTTATTGTTGAACCAACTACTTACAAAGTTGCTAGTAAGATACTAGAATGACAAGTAGTAATGCAAGATGAGATCAGTGCTCATTATACTCAACAAACTTGGGATCTTGTTCCTCTTCCAAGTGGCAAGAATCTTGTTGGGTGGAAGTGGGTGTATAAAGTTAAGAAGAATCCAGATGGTTCTATTTCCATATACAAGGCTCAATTAGTTGCCAAGGGATAAAGTCAAGAAGAGGGGATTGACTATAGTGAAACCTTTAGCACTGTGGTCAAACCAACCACAGTGAAGTTAATTCTTGAACTTGCAGCTTAGTTTAATTGGAGTTTAAGATAGTTAAATGTCAAGAATGCATTCTTGCATGAGGAATTGCATGAAGAAGTATATATGGCTCAACCTCCGTGCTTTCTTAGCCCCATTCATCCTTCTCATTTTGTTTGCAAGTTAAAGAAGTCTCTATATAGTTTAAAATAGGCTCCACGAGCCTAGAATGAGAAGTTTACTAGTTTCTTACCAGGTTTGGGGTTCATACAGTCACTTGCAGATCATTCTCTATTTGTTAAACACACTGATCTTGGCATTGTGGTGTTGTTATTGTATGTTGATGATATCGTCTTAACTGGAAGCAGTTTAAGTGATATATTTGCAGTAATCACAACCTTGACTCAACAATTTGATATGAAGGACTTTGGACAACTCCATTATTTTCTGGGGTTACAAATTCAATATCAAACTTCTGGATTGTTTGTTTTTTAGTCGAAGGATATCAATGACCTATTGGCCAAAGTTGATATATAGAATGCAAAACCATGTGCCACTCATTGTCTTTCATCTCACAGGTTACTTAAGGAAGAAGGAAAACCCTATCACAGCCCAGGATAATACAGAAGTATAGTTAGTGCATTGCAGTATTTGACATTTACTCTACCCGATATCGCCTTTGCAGTTAATCAGTGTTGTCAGTTCATGCATTCACCTATGGACACACATGTAGTTGCAGTCAAACGCATTCTTCGATATCTCAGTGGTACTATTGACTATATGATACATTTTCAACCTGGAAAGATGTCTTTACAAGTATATAGTGACGCTGATTAGGCAGGAGATCCCAATGATAGCTAGTCCACTTCGGGTTACATTGTTTACCTAGGTTCTAGTCTTATATCATGAGCTTCCAAGAAATATCACACTGTTTCTCAGTCTTCCACTGAAGTGGAATATAGAGCATTAGTTATAACTGCTGCAGAATTGGCATGGCTAAGACCACTTTTGTGTGACTTACATGTTCCTTTATATGCTCATCTGATGTTATATTGTGACAATATATATGTTATAGCTCTATCCTCTAACCCAATGTTTCATTCGAGGGTTAAGCACTTTGAAATTGATTATCACTTTGTTCGGGAACGAGTGATTCGAGGAGATTTGGCAATACAGCATGTGTCATTCAAAGAACAATTTGCTAACATTCTCACCAAGGGACTGTCCATTTCGTTGTTTCAGCATCATTGTTCCAATCTCATGCTTGGTTCTACCAAACATGTGATTGAGGGGGATGTAAAGATATAGACGGTCAAGATCAGTCCATTAGTAATCAAGAAAATGACACTTGGCCACATATTAGTTAATAGGTGTTGTTAGGCTGTTAAGAATCAGTTAGGGTTTGTTAAAGTTGTTAAATATCAATTGCTTAGTGTGTAAGGAATGTTACTGTAAATAGAGATCCATGTATTCATTGTGTATAAAAGTGAAGAAATAATATCAGAAAAGTATTCTATCTCTCACTCTCACTCTCACTCTAGCTCTTCAATCTCTCTCTCTCTCTCTCTCTCTCTCTCTCTCTCTCTCTCTCTCTCTCTCTCTCTCTCTAAATTCTATGTCATAATCTCTGTCTAAACCTCCATTGTTGAACCTCGAAGCTCCCGTACAAATATTTCAACAAAAACATATGTAAACCATTCACTCATGGAAATACAAAGCGAAAATGCTTACTTACCTACACACGTCAAAACGTAATTAAATTTGTATGCGGGGAGGAATGTCTTACATATTAAAAGCTGAGCAAGTCTTGGTGTAGCATCAATATCTACCCATGGTATTCAAAGCAACGTAACTACCTTGTACTAATTTTATTGTTATTGTTGTGCGTTTTTTCAAAATGTTTGTTCGTCACAGCAAAAGTATTAGGTTTAGGGGAAAGAGACTGGGTAAGGTTCTCACTATAAAAGTTTTATTAATTGTTATCGTTCACCTGTCTTTTATGATAAAAATGCTTTTAAGAAGCATGGGTAGAGCGCTTTCTAGCATGGGTAAAACGGTTTTTACTTTCTGTTTTAGATCCATGATTTCAAAGAAAACAAAATTATTATTTTTTATTTACCTAACACAATTTTAACTATAACTTTTTAAGAAGCTGTTTTTAGAAAAAATTTAGTAAACTCAAACTAGGCCTAAAATTCTTTAAAATTAACTAAGTGTTGTGACATATGTTCTTATCAATATATGATTGTGTAACTCCTAAGTAGAGATAAAGTAGGAATCTTTTGGGATCTAGAAGATCTTTCCTAATATACTGTGTATTACTTAGAGAGCAAGTTTCTCTCCTTCTAATTACTATAAATAAAGGCACAAGGACTGGGGAATAAACACACAATTCCTCAAGACTATTCTCCAATCTCTCTTCTTCTCTTTGCCGCACCTCTCTGTAAAATATAGGCCACAACACGTTATCAGCACGCTCTTCACGCTATGCTACAGAGAATTTATTCGTCTTCATCAGGAGAGTATTACGTTTCAATTATTTTAATTGATTAAATTTTAATTTTATTGAATTCATATACTTCTATTGATTCAATTTATTTTCTTATGTTGAACGTGATACAAGCTTGAAGATGAAAGCCGAAATTTTCTGCATCAAACCAGTTCATCCATATCATCACGCAATCAGGTTCTTTCAAAACAACGGCTTTTAACTCGATATTTTGTAAGCCCTGATAGCATGAACATTCACCTTGATGCATGACCCAACTTTATGTTTAACTATTTTAGATTCTACATAAATTGTGTATGCCTCATAACCATAATTGCTGAAATTATGTGAATTTGATATTTTCCATGAATTGAATCTTACATATGTACATGCATTGAAAATATTATTTTGCATATGCATCAACGTAAATTTGTGATTCATTAAAATATATATAAACAAAAAAAAATTGAATTATATTTGAATTGAAAAATTGCATCGGGAAAATAGGGTTCTTTCGAACCCATGCCTTGGCATACTGCCAGGCCACAAGACCACCAGGCCCGCAGCCTGCATTGAAACACTTTGGGCTTGCAGCCCTCGCTCAGCCCACATGACACCAGCCCAACTGGGCTACGGTGTTCCCGTGTCTTGTGCTGCAGGAGAACCCAGCTCCGGTTGTGATGTTTTTTTCCTCGGACCCGAGCCCTTTGGGCTTCTGTCCTCTCGGCCCGCAAAGAAACAATTTTATGGGTTCGCCTATTGCGGCCCAGCTCGAGAAAAAGAAAAAAACGTTTTTTGTTTTTTTTGGCCTGCAGCCCGTGCCATTAAACAAAATAATAATAATAATAAATAAATATTTATATTTGTTTTCCTTTTGGGCTTGCCTGCAGCAGCCCGAGTCTTTTTTTGGGCTTCGAATGTTATTTGCCTAATTATTTTAGGCCTCATATGGTTTATATTTTTCACCCACACTTTATTTTTGGCTCGAAGTCCAAATAATCAAATAAATTAATTCAATTATAATTGTAAACCTAAAGTTATATTTTTGCACATACTTGTTGCATATTTGCTTGCATATATATTTGTGTTTGCCTGCAGATATTATGAACTTAAAATTCATACTTCCGAACCCAAAGTTTTGGAAAAGTGCCATATGAACCTGAAGTTTCTTAACGCACAACACTCATGTTGAGACCCGAAGTTCTCCATACTTAAATCCGTTTAAACCAAACCATGTCTTAGAACCTGAATGCTCTAAATTTGTTGTTTATGGAAATTTTATTTCCTAAAACACCAATCACATTCTTGTTTCCTCGATTCAGCGTATTGTCGAACCGTAACAAGTTCGATTTCACTGATTTGGAAGTTTCGAATAAGAAACTACTTTATGTGGATACAAGACGTGACACCCCGCTTGACTATGACTAGTTGAGAAATCATTGTAGCCAGTTCTTCATTCGAAGACTTATGCCTGAAGCATGTCAAGTGGAAGTACCTCACTAATGAGGACTTCATGGCTCTTTGACTCGCTATGAACAGTTCCAATCATGCAAAGATAAATCCTTGCCTGAAGCAAAACATGATTGAAACCTTTACGTCCATGAATAGGTACAATTCTGAAGTTTATATCCGATCGAATTTTGACTGGAAGAAAATCTTTCTTGTCCTTAGATATCTAAATTGCTCCTGAAGTAGCAATATAGAGAGCGGAAGTTTACCAAATTCTCGGATTTGATTACTACCACACCTGTGAGAGAATGGTACCCCATCAATTCGACTGGGAGCTACCGAATGGTGGTGCCCTGCTTCGGCAGGGAGACACCGAAATGCATGCTCTGCTTCGGTAGAGGTGCACGGAAGGGCATGCTCTGCTTCGGCAGAGGTGTACCGAACGTTAGTGCTCTGCTTCGGCAGAGACTACCGAACAGACCCCTCCAGTTTTAGCTGGAGCCTACCGAACCTAAGTTTGGGTTTGTCTCTCTCTCACAATCCCATTTTTTGAATGTATTTTCCAACATATGGTAAAATCAGGCTTGCCAAAAAGGTAGTATCACGCCTGAAGCATGATCCCTGGCCCCTAAAACTTCAAGAATAAGGGAGAGTATTCCCAAATCTCAACCCTGCAGAATCTAACTCCGTTATGACGGAATAGATCATTGGTTATGCACCTTTCAGTGCTTCTACCAATGTTGATGAGGAGTACCATTCCCATAGTCAATTTTTGAGACTAATTTCGCTCCACTTAACACATTTGGAAGAGCGAAATTTGACATGGAAGGCCTATTGGCCGAACCCCATTTTTTTTGGTTTATTTTGTGAATAATTTATTTTATTCTCGGATTTAAGATTGGTGTTTAGATGTCACTATTATTCTCGAATATAAGAGTTAATTAACGAAAATTACCACATGTGACTACAATTAACTCATGCTTAGGTATGTTTTGTGGGGAAGTTAGTTGTCTGGTCTATGCTAACTTCATACCTAATCATCCCCTGACAACCTTTCAGGCTTATCCAACCTGATTGTGAGGCATGGCACTGCCCTATATTGTCCAATGGTATTAACTTTACCATAAAGGGAAGCCTTATACTCACTTCGTTCCGGAAGAACGCCTTTTTGAGCTTTAAGGATATTCGAGAGTATTATTACCATATTGAAACCAATGTAGAAAAATGGAGTAAAATTCCTTGGCATATCACCATTTTGCATTTCCTACGAATATAGTTAAATGCATATTCTAGAGAAGATGGAACGCTTAACGAGTGGATTACACCCATTCAAGCCACTATGTGGCCTGCCAGAAGTCCACGATTCCTAAGGAATTTTTGCTATGGATGTATGTTTGGGATATCTAGGATGATTTGTGATGCGCCGTTTAGGGCATCCTTTTACCATAAGTAAATAAATCATACCCGGACACGTATTATACCTTAGCACCCTCCATCTTTTTACAAAGGATTCAAAATGGACATTTGTGGACTGATTCAACCACCTTACGGACCATTTATATACTTTATAATATTGGACTGATTCAACCACCTTACGGACTGATTCAACTGCTTCTACATTTGCCTGACTGATGCGCCATCTACTTGAGTATTTGCACACTCAAGGGGGAGTGTTGTGACATATGTTCTTATCAATATATGATTGTGTAAATCCTAAGTAGAGATAAAGTAGGAATCCTTTGGGATCTAGAAGATCTTTCCTAATATACTTTGTATTACTTGGAGAGCAAGTTTCTCTCCTCCTAATTACTATAAATAAAGGCACAAGGACTGGGGAATAAACACACAATTCCTCAAGACTATTCTCCAATCTCTCTTCTTCTCTTTGCCGCACCTCTCTATAAAATATAGGCCACAACACTAAGCTAAATTTCGATGCCTTTTGGTTTGGTTCACACTTCATAGTCAAATTGTATCCCCACAAAACCAACGCAAAATAATATATATATATATATATATATATATATATATCTATATATATTTCTGGTTGAATAATATTTATGGATGGACTAATGATATATGGTCAAATCATTCTCAGTAGAATGATTGGAACACGAACGCTCCATTAATTGGGAAAGAGATCTCTTCCACCGAGGCCACTGGATCAAATGATCTGGGTCTTTGAAATTTCATCTAACGACCTATCTGTTTTAATCCCTTAAAACCTATAATAATTTTTAACCATTAGATAAAATTTCAAAGGTCTGGATTGATCCGGTGGCCTTAGTGAAAAAGATCCAAAGAGAATCTCTTTCCCATTAATTGACCACTGTACTTAATTAATGATATTTACATATTGGCTTACTTAAATATTGAGGAATAGGATCGTCTCTTGAGCACACCCATTTGGGTCCTCCGGATCCTTCTTCTTTACAGTCTGAGTTGGCATCCTAGCTTTCCCGAAGTTGGCGTGGTGGCTTCCCTAACGTTGTAACCGGCAACACGTCATAGTCATCTGGAACGACGAACTGTGCTCGTCGTTCTGAAAAATAGGATCCCTAGAAACAAGCATAAAAATGAAGAAGAAGAAGAAGAAGGATTGAAAAAGAAGAAGAAGAATTGAAGAACAAGAGGAAGCAGAAGCAAAACTGAAGAGATGAAGGAAGAAGAAGAAGGATTCGAATGAGTTGGATCCGGAGAGGATCCTATCCCAAATGATACATGTCAGAGCCGGCCTTGGGGGTAGTCGGAGTAGGTGCCCGCCTAGGGCCCCCACTTTGGAAAGGCCCCCAATTTTTACCCGGAGCTAGGCAGGTCTGGACGAAGATGGGCGAGAGTTATGTAGGCTTATATGTAAATGCAGGAATTTGGAAATCTTTTGTTGCAAGGTCGGCCTAATGCGGGGAAGAAGACAAACTTATTCCCAACATCATTTTAATTGCATGATTTTACTTAAGATGGTCCCACCATCTTTTATTTATTTATTTTATAGCTGCATGTCTTCTCCCTTTTAAATAGTCATCACCATCTTTTTTTTACTGCTTTTGCTTCTCTCTTGAATATCACATTTATGTTTATTTTATGGGATGTTATTACCCTATTTTAATATCACACCACATATATCTTTATTATTGACCTAAAAGGCTAAAACTCTTACCTTTTTGAAAAATGACATTATTTAATGTTCAAATTAATTAGTTTATATAATATATAATAAATTATTCAAATCCGCCTCGTCCGCCTAGGCGTGTATATGAAAATTACTATCATCTTCACTCTAGTATTTTCCCTAGTTGTAAGATGTTGTCTCTATAATCCAACCATTCATTCATTTATTGAATGTAATAAGTAACGTTGTAACAATAGAAAAATGATTGGAATTTGGCGTATTGGGTAGGGACTTTTCTTTTGGTTTGAATTGATTGAAAAATTAGATTATGTAAACTTAATAAGTGCATTTGCATCTAAAAACGCGAGACGGGTAATATTTGAATAATGTTTGCATATCTTTCTTCTTCTTTTTTAATTAATTTTTAATGATATTTGATGCAAAAATAGACTTTTCATATATTTAGTATTTTTTTTTTACACATGTCAATGTACAAAGGGTCGGGAATCAGAGAATTCTAGGGCCTCACTTCAAAGGCTCACCTAGGACCCCCCAAATTCTCAGGACCGCCCTGACTGCTGTTTTAGTTAGGGAAGCATGTGGACAGCTCCACCATGTCCATGCCGATGCCCTTTAAAGAAAACCTAACTATATATGAAACACTCATTTATGTATAAAAGTGTCCACCGTTAACTAGTTATCTAAGTCATCTGATCAATAAAGGAATACAATGTTGTTGACAAATATAAAATGCTCACAAAAATATTTAAAAATAGACGACTCAGATCATGAGAAAATTTTGTGAAACGAACTCATATTAGCGTTTAGATTTGTATTAAGTTACTTAAATTGTTAAAAAAAAATTATCTTATTTTGATGACTCGATCTCGTTTATCTTCTTTTATGGTTACAATATTTTTCTTACTAAAATAATTAAAATGAAAAGAAAAGGGTGGCAATTAGGGTTTTTGGCAGCAGCACACGAGCCATGCATGGAATCTAGGCGTATACAGTGGCGAATTTTTGCATCAGATGAATAGTTTTTGTCAAGCATTCCTTAGAGAAGCTGTAGCATTAATCAGTGCATGGCTCCAAATAATGCTAAATGTATATCTAGAAAAATGTTAATTAGAAACAAATCATGTGATTAGGAAGCGAGCAAGAGGCCCTTTGTCCCCTACCGTCATAGAATTAGGCAGATGCAGTTGCATGGCAGCTGCCTGGCTTTCAATCTCTTCCTTTGTTAGCTTGGTGTGACCACTAGACCACTAAATCTCCTCAAATTTTAGCAATTTGGTCAAATCTTTCCTTTTCTCTGGATCCCTATTGGATTTTTTAGACAACCAAATCATTTTTTTTAGATTTCATGTACAACTAATTAAGTAGACGACGTATTTAAATCAAAATAATTGTTCGTCGATAAATACTATTCTTCATACTGTAAATTTAATACAATTTTGGGATAAAATCTCCTTTTAAGTATGCCATTTTGGTTTTACTTTTTGTATGGGGTGTGCGGATAAAATCTCCTTTTAAGTATGCCATTTTGGTTTTACTTTTTGTATGGGGTGTGCTATCCACACACCTCTTTTTACTTCTCACACACCCCTGTTAATTTCTGTCCGTTAGATCTTCCTCAATTCATCTGATCCGACGGCCAAAATCCAAAAATGTGTGAGAGAAGTAAAAAGAGTGTGTGGATATCACACCCCTTTTTGTATATACATTTACTCGAAACTTTTATTGTGCTTCGGAGCATATCCTACTTTTCATCGATATATTTTTCTTTTTGTAACTAGTTTCTAGGCAACCAAATGGAGAATATGAATATTTTTTTTTATACAAGAAACGATAGAGTGATATTTCATTCATCAATACAAACACATATAACAATGCTAATTTGGTGCATTATTCCAGGTGATAAAAAAATTGATTTATAGTGAATTTGTACAATCAAACAATATAAAGTGATGATAATACAAAAATTACATCACGTCCGTTAACATAGTGAGCGTGCAGATCAAATATCATAATGTAAGGAGCCTTCAAGGGAACGATTCTCATTTTTTTGAAAAAAAAAATGGGATTAGTTGTGGGACTCACTCTACATTAAACTTCAATGATTCAAACCGTCTATTTCTTAAGTTGCACCTCATAGATCATTCTTGCAAAATGTTAGTTAAATTAGAAATATTTGAGGCATCTAATTGAAATTTCACCGTGATAATTGAATGAATAAATGGTTTCAGATGAATTGAATTTTTGTAAAGATAATCTATAAATCGAGATTTACAAAATAAACTAAAAACACCCCTTGTTTCCAAAATAAAAGAACAAGTTGTTCACATATCATTTGATGGTAAGAGGAGAATCACAACTAATCCCTATTTTTTTTTTTCTTTCCTTAAAAGGCATGTGATAATGCATATAGAGGCATAAATAGTTACAGTGAGTTGCTATCGGGAGTCAGGTAACATGCAAACTGCAAGAACACAAGAAACTCCTCATTCGTATACAGAAAGAAAAGTCAAACTTGTACTTGACTTGAGAGGTTTTAGTTGTACTAGAGAAAGAAAATTGATCCGACTCACATTTTTATACTGTCAGATGCTCTGTCGGTGAAATCTCAGCGGCCCCATTTTTGTATTTATGTTAACATGAGTATATTGCTATAGAGGCGTCACATGCCAACAAGCCATAATCATACAAATAAAAACTTAAAGTATGACATTATATCGTTAATTAGCACCGAAGGTTCTGGTGTCAATGCATACGTGACGTCGTACGACTCATAAACAAGTTAATTTGCTCTATTAAACGCCAAGACCGCAAAATATTAATTGAACAACAACTCATAAACAAGTTGTATATGCAAAGTAAGATATCAACTTTGGTAGGATCGATCACTGTAAATGCATCTAATTTGTACCAAAAACCATTACATGTTATCTCATCACATTTGTTTATACAGATATAGTTATATATTGGTAATTAGGAAGCAACCCTAGTGTAAATCGGACCAAATGAAAAACCCCTAAACGGCTGAACACCAGCAGTCCTCATCAGTAGTTGGTGGTCAATTTGTGGACTATTTGGATGCAGACAAGGTCTCCCGAGAGAACGTACGTCGCGGAGATGATGAGGTTTTAACTTGTAAGCATCATCATCGTGTTTCGTCTGATTTTTAACTATCATACCCTCAAAAAGTACATATCAGTCCCATTCGATTTGTCAATAGAAAGGAGACAACTTTCATTAAGCAAACGGTGGAAGGCTACTTCAGCTGTGAATTTGCTAGTGATCAAGAGGTGGCAGCTTACTTCAAGAGTAAGACTTTGTTTTAAGCAAGGTAACAACTTAACTTTACAGATGGTGTCTAGTTTAAGGTGCTAAAATTTGTCATATTTCATCAAAAAATTAACAACTTAACTTTACAGATGGTGTCTAGTTTAAGGTGCTAAAATTTGTCATATTTCATCCAAAAATTTTAGCAATTTTACCAAACCCTGCTCTGATACCATGTAGAATTTTTTTTTTTGACTGAATAAATAATTACATAGATATGAGAATACGATATATATAATTACATTCTTTGCATGAAAATTTAATTATAATTAATTTCTTATTTGTCTAACAACTAGGGCTTCAAAAGAGCTGACCTATTACAAAATTTAGCTTAAAGTCACTGCCCAACTCTGTATTAATGAATCCCGGCTAAACTGTGGGGACCTTTGACTAACTCTGCCTCTTTCAATACATATTTGTTTTAACAAAACTACCTAGCACTCTTCCGAAACTTTTAAAATATACATAGACAAAGTTTAATTACCAGATAAAAATAGCTTATAATTTATCAAACGTAGGAAAAGTGAAAACTTTATACAGCCAGCTAAATGCCCAGAAAGGTGATTCTTTTGTTCCAACGGATTAAAACATAAGTTTTAACAATTCTTAAACCCCAAATTATTACAATATTCAATATAAATAAGTATTGATGTACTCTCAAACTTTTGAGTGAAAATTTTATTTTGCTCGCAAGAATCCGTATATAAAAGTCATAGGGTTTTTATCATGGTTGACCTCTCAAATTGAGCGTTATAATTAAAATGATCTCTAAAATAGAAAATCAATTAATTTGATTATTGAAGTGTGTTCGGCAAATTAATTTGGTCATTTCTTATCATCCATCAAATTTTATGTTAGCATGTCAACGTGACACACGAGTGGGTCACACTTGTCCAATTAATGGCACCATATAAATTAAAGAAAATTAATGAAAATAGCTTGAAAATTTTGAGTTTTAACGATAAAGACAAAATAAATGATAAAGTGAATAGTACAATGATTGACTTTTTAGTGTAAAAATGTGGTTTTTAGTTAAAGTGAACAGTATATGAAATTTTTCTTTAAAGTTCCCTATAAATTAACAATAAAATTAATTTGTTAAATTACCAAATTAATTGCTTTTCTATTTCACGGACCCGTGATAAAAATCCAAAAGTAATCATTCTTGTTGAAACTGGATACTCTAATGGATGCAACTTAAAAGTGAAAAAATGTACATTCATGTAACATAACGAAAAAAAGGAGCAAGACGCACTACTTAGCATGCAAGTTAGCGTAAGAGCTAAGAGAATCATGCAAAATTGCCAAATGCATGCACTGTGAAGCACTCAACTTTAACGACGATTTTGACGTCAGACACAGAGGACATTTCCTATCCCCTCCTACTCCACTTGTTCAAAGCAATATTCAAAGAAATTAATATTAGTTAAACCAAAATTAAGTAAAAAAATAAAAACTAAGAAGAAGGAAGATTAAAAGGAAAGAGGAATTAATGAAAAGCTTATGAGGAGAACAATTTACATATCACGAGTACTGTATTATTATATCGTTTTATGTCATGTGAGTCATTCTTGAGTTGTAAGTTTGAGTAGAAATGAAAGTATTGAGTAGAAATGAAAGTAGCAACCAGCTCATCCCCTCGTCGACATCGACCTCACAACAACCTCTTTTATTCTCCTACGTCCCCACGTAATTCATATTATTTAAGATTTTAAAACTTATTTAAAAATCAGTTAATTTCCTAATTATAAATAAATACACATCCCCTCTTTAAACCCCACCCACTCTTCTTCTCTCTTATTTCCTCCCTCCCTCTGAATTTCACTGTATCAGTCCTAACAACGTCGTAAACTTCCCACTTTCAGTTCTACTAGAAGGATATGGAATACGGCAGACTCCAACCGTCGGAGCCAGATGGCTCCTCCAAGCACCACGTGGCGGAAAAACCATCACTCCCACAAACCGCCACGCCATCCTCAACCATCCGCAGCCGCAAGAACATGCTCATCCTAATCTCTCTCCTCTCCGTCGCACTCATACTCGCGTCCGCCGTCTCCGCAGTCGTCCTACTAGCCGGCCGCTCCAAAGCTTCAAACTCCGCTGCCTCCTCCGCCCTCCACCGTAAGCCCACGAAGTCCATCTCAGATGCGTGCGCCAAGACGCGCTTCCCCTCCCTCTGCGTCGACTCCCTACTCGACTTCCCCGGCTCCACCACCGCGTCGGAGCAGGACCTCGTCCACATTTCCTTCAACATGACGCTGCAGCGCCTCAGCAAGGCGCTCTACCTCTCCTCCTCCATCTCCTACCGCCAGATGGATCCCTACTCCCGCTCCGCCTACGATGACTGCCTCGAGCTCCTCGACGACTCCGTCGACGCCCTCTCCCGTGCCCTCACCTCCGTCGTCCCCGGCGCAGCGTCCACTCCCACACAGGACGTGCTGACGTGGCTGAGCGCAGCGCTCACGAACCAGGACACGTGCGGGGAGGGTTTTGAGCAAATCAATGGCGGCGACGTTAAGAACGAGATGAACCAGCGGCTCAAGGACTTGTCGGAACTCGTGAGCAACTGCCTCGCAATTTACTCGGCGATCGGGGGCGGCGATTTCTCCGGAGTCCCGATACAGAACAGGCGGAGGAGGTTGTTGGGCAATTCCGACATGGAGCGCGATATAATGGGGGATAATGCCGATGTCTCGCGAGATTTTCCGAGGTGGTTGGGTAGGAGGGAGAGGAGGTTGCTGTCGGTGCCGGTATCGCAGATACAGGCGGATATTACCGTGTCGAAAGATGGCAGTGGGATGTTCAAGACGATCGCCGAGGCGATCAAAAAGGCGCCGGAGTCTAGTTCTCGTCGGATAATTATTTACGTCAAAGCAGGAAGGTAAGTTCACTACTCACTCATAAAATTGTTTAGTTTGGCACTATTTTTTCCTACACTTTTTACTTTCTTTTGGATTAATCATTTTGAGACACACTAAACTAATCACTTGTTCATTATCGCTATTAAAGTTAAATTTCTTTATGGCTGAATTATGAGGTGGAACTTAATTATATTGCTTTTTAAATTTGATTGTTTATGAGTTGTGGAGAAATTTTTTATTGTGAAGGAAATACGAGTGGTACACCACGTGTTTTTATGTAAGTGGTGAGAAATTTTATTTTTTAAGCTATTAACTTTTTAATACATATATTCAATCATTTGTATAGTGACACGTAGTGTACCACCTTGTGTGTCAGTCACAACGAAGAATCTCTCATGACTTGTGAGAGTGGGTCACTAATACTGTCAATTTTGTACTTTTTAATAAGAAATTTTATTTTTTAAGCTATTAACTTTTTAATACATATATTCAATCATTTGTATAGTGACACGTAGTGTACCACCTTGTGTGTCAGTCACAACGAAGAATCTCTCATGACTTGTGAGAGTGGGTCACTAATACTGTCAATTTTGTACTTTTTAATAATATTAATTTTATGACAAAAATAATGTTTTGAAAGTGATTTTGGCAGTTGTTTCGGAAAAGATTTCGTGTAAACATTTGTTTTTTCTTTTAGTAATCCAAGATAGAATAACTTTTATTAAATTTGTAAATTGTGTTATGTGACATAAATAAAAAATAAACACGCCAATTAATACTTAAATAATTATTTAGTTTTTAACAATCACATCATATGATTTATTAAATTTAATCTAAGCAATTGATTTTTCTAACCTTATCGTTGTTCTTTTTCGTTTAATTACTTTTTGACCACCAATGTTAGTTGCTTTTAGGTTAACATTATGTCCGTGAAAAGATTTTCCTCCTAACTTTTTGTGTTAATTCCTTGTGCGTATCGATTGGAGCATTGACTTGAGTGAGCTCCCTTTTTTAACACATATTAATCCTCCCCCTAACTCCATCACTTTTACATAAATACCCCATTGCTTTTCTATGAACTGGTGATGTCATGATCTTAAATTAGTTTGATGGTCATCAATGGAACTTGAAAATTTTATTCTATCTTCACTATGTTGTCGTGCGGTGTTTGTCGGTAGAGATTGGTCGTAAGTCATGACACATGCATACATTATTTGGATTATGTAATAGACGAATAAGAATTTAATGCGTCCACACAAAGCGTGACAATATAAATAGTTGAATTTTTTTAAAAGTATCTAATTATTTGATTTCAAACATTTAGTATACTAAATTGTGTTTTGACACACTAAAAAATCTCGGTAGTGCACGTCGTTTTCCACCCCGGCTCGTTAACCGTATGGTGGACGTTGGATTTTTGCATGTAATGTGACAACTACTTGACTTGTATGGTCAATTATACTCTCTGCTGGCATGCACTACAAACTTCAAAATGTTTTGAATGCACAAGTTTCGAGAGAAATTCTCTTTCATTCGACTGTACTATAGAACTTGGCTCAGCAGCAGATACACACGTGTTCAAGTTATAATTAGAAAATTTATAATTTGGACACATGTTCAGCCTTGATTGGCTATTGGTATAGATGCTACTGAATCTTCAGCAGCCAAGTTCCGTTCTACTTTTAATTAATTACGTATTGTAATAGATGATTGTGTAAATGGCTTATTATGTGTGACATTTCTGATGCAAGTAAATTTTTATTGTGAGATTCATTTTTCTTTTTTCTCTTTTGGGGTAAATTATTAAAGATGATTTCTTGTTCATATTTTAGGTACGAAGAGAGTGATTTGAAGGTGGCGAGGAAGAAGACCAACTTGATGTTCATCGGAGACGGGAAGGGCAAAACCATAATTACCGGCGGGAAAAACGTCGCTCAAGAAATGACCACATTCCACACTGCAACCTTTGGTAAGTTCCGTCGATTACCGTCGTCTTTTCACTTTGAAATTTTCGAATCATTGTCCTTTTTTCTTTATAGCACCAATAGCATGTGGGCCCTCTCACTCACTACCATGCATGTCATCAGTTACTATTACACGTGGCGTGTTATGCTAACGGAAGCTACTCGTTTTGATGCAACTCGGTGACGTTTGTCTGACCTCATAACGCCAAATTACCTTTCTAACCCAATCGCTCAAGAAGAGATAACCTACCAATTTTGGATATGTTGAGAAGTGAATTTTACTCGCTCTTTTTCTTCCCTCTATTTGTTTACTTCTGCTTTTGGTATTTAGACTGAACAAACCAAATAAAAATCGAAAATGAAGTTTTAACATGGGTGGACATATAGTTTGTTTGGATGTACTTTTAAAATGACTGAAAGTGCTTTTGGAGAAAATGTTTTTGGGTTTCAAAAGTACTTAAAGTGCTTTCTGCAAGAAGCACCAGTTATGTGCTTCTTCCAAGAAGCACTTTTAAGTAAGTTTCTACAATTTTCTTGCATTTTAACTAAAGATTGGTTTTAAAAGTATTTTCACCAAAAATGCTTTTAGTTATTTTAAAAACACATCTAAACGAGAACATAAACTGTTTCCCTCGAGACTATTATAAGTTAACCACTCACTGACTTCTAATTTCGCATAGGTTGCGTGAAAGTCCCTCTGATGTTTAAGATGTTAGATTTTTTCTTCCACTTTTACTACAAATAGGTGGCATCTAAATTATTCCATTGGAGACTTTGTAAGCTTAAAATTTTGGAATTTAGGGTTAAAATTATTCTGGTTCTATAAGTGGAATGCTCTCATTTTTCGTCTATAAATCAACCTTCTTTTGTAATCCCATCCAAAATCTTTTCCTCCATCCAAATCTTGTCCAATCTAATCCGATCCAATCCAATCTAATCCAATCACATTTAACTACACTTTTCCCCTTAGACATGGATGGAAATTGGACAACAGCATCGCACCAAACTTTCTATCCAACAATAGTTGAAAGCAACACAAACACATTATTGGAGGCGGATGACTTATCAATGGCCATATTTCATAGCCAGATTTATAGGTGGATACAGAAATTATATGGTTTATTGAATTTATTTCTTGTTGGTCCACAGCTGCTCAAGGAGCTGGTTTTATTGCACGTGACCTAACGTTCGAGAACTACGCCGGACCGGACAAGCACCAAGCCGTCGCCCTCCGAATAGGAGCGGACCACGCTGTGGTCTACCACTGCAGCGTCATCGGACACCAAGACACATTTTACGTGCACTCGAATCGCCAATTCGTCCGTGAAACGGATATTTACGGGACAGTGGATTTCATTTTTGGCAATGCGGCTGTAGTGTTCCAAAAGTGTAACCTCTACGCTCGCAAGCCCATGGCCAATCAAAAAAACACAATCACTGCCCAAAACCGGAAGGACCCGAATCAGAACACGGGCATTTCTATCCATGCTTGCCGGATCCTCGCCACTCCGGAGCTCGAGGGTTCAAAGGGTAGCTTCCCGACGTATCTAGGCCGTCCGTGGAAGTTGTACTCCAGGACAGTTTACATGTTGTCGTTCATTGGTGATCACGTTCATCCGCGTGGATGGCTTGAGTGGAGTGGAAATTTCGCCCTAGATACCCTATACTATGGTGAATACATGAACTCTGGCCCTGGCGCGGCGGTAGGGCAACGAGTAACTTGGCCTGGCTATCGGGTCATTACCTCTCCGGTGGAGGCCGGTAAGTTCACTGTTGCACAGTTTATATATGGGTCGTCATGGTTGCCGTCCACCGGGGTGGCATTCGTGGCCGGTTTATCAGTCTAAATTACACCGGCGGTAATTCTTGGCCCAAGGCATTAGTGGGTAAATGCTGTTATTCCCTTGGTAACTGTAAGAATATAGTGTTTTTTTTTTTTTTTGGTTGAATATTTTTTCAACAATATATAAGTGAATAAGTTGTAATGTTCTCTTTGGTTAACTCAAATGATGATATTCATTTTATATAAGGAAGGTAGTATTTTGGTAGTAAAGTTAGATTTGTTATGCCACATAAAAATACACATATTCAACAGAGGTAGCAGCTAAACAAATTAACGAATTAGCAATTGACCTTGCAAATATATAAGGCCAGTTTCTATTTCAAGTTAACAAATTGAGTCCCGCAATATATTATATCCAAAGTTATTGTCTAATAAAGCTAAAGAACGAGAAATAAAACTTGAATCCTACAAGATAAGATAAATCAAAATATTAATATTTTAAATTAAAAGATAAAATTTGAAGACCAAGTTGGAGTGACAGCATACGACGCTTTAAACGAAATTTTTTGTTAACTCTTTGTTTTTTTGGACAAAAAGTGTTGTTAACTCCTTAGTAGATGTCTAACGGATTGATTTTCTACGTGAGTCTACTTGACTATGGTCATGGGTGAAATTTTTCATAGCCTCTGTAGACTTGAAAGAAGTGGATAACCGTGATTTATCATTAGTTGTCCCATTTTTAATGAAAAAAAAAACTGATTGATTTTCTTATCTACATAATGTAGTACTGGAGGACACTAATGTCATTTTCAAATAATTACTCTTGTCTTTGTAGTCGTTGCCAATTTTAATACAGTTGCTTAGATTTTAATTTGATGTGTTTGTGTCGGTGCTGTCCTATACGGTTTGGAGAAAAAGTTGGACTGGGAGCCAGGAACCTGACCTTCCTCGAAGCAGCTTAGATTGAAACTACAAAACACATTTCATCAAAAATGAAATACCATGAAACTTAGGCCACAATTCCACAAATGGGGTTACTACTTGCAACGAGAGAAATTTGCATGTAACGCCTTGTGTGGAACTTCTTTTTTGCCTTTTGAATTAGGTGACCTGTAATTATGGCCGCCCCTAACATGGAGAAAAGTTTTCATGTAATGAAAATGTCATTGTAGCAGTATCTCAAGTCAATCACATAATCTTATATGTTTAAACTTTCTTATAACAATTATATTTTATTAGAGTTAAGTTTATCTCATTAACACAGCCAACAACTGCCAATTATGTTGTATCATCAACAAGAAAACCCTTGGAATAGTTAGCCAACAACTTGTTCAGAAATACTGTAATGAAAGGAACACATGAGTTTGTCGATTGGTATTTGACCAAATAGGATCGTTCAGTTCCTATAGAACCTGTCACTAGAATACCCCTGGAGAGGGATAGGGCTAAGTGGAATGAAAAGGGTTTTCCATGAGATGGGAAATGAATACTATTAGCCCCACATGAGGTTTGTGAATAAGTGATTGTTTGATAATGAGCAAGGAGTATCCGTCTTTCTGCTAAACACAATGTATTGAACTCATAATTCATTCGATACTTTTATGAATGTCAACTAAGTATTGTAAGTAAATTGCTCCTGGTTGTTCAATCATTTGATAACCAGAATCATTCTTTGATAAATGATCGCTATGAGTCAAACTTAATAGAATTTGTTCAATCATTTTTTATATCGCTAAGGTGGAGAACTAAACCAATAATTCTCTTTCTTTATCATCAATCGAATCGCCAGTCAAGACCCATGATTCTATTTCATCATCAATCCAATCATAGTTCACATTTTTTTCTTTTTCTTATCAATAAATGGATCTCTTTACTTGTGTGACTTAAATGTCTCATATTTCTTAAAAAGTGATTCGATTGATGGAACTTGGTATGATACTTATGAAATCGATGATATCAATGAGGTTGGTATTCAAATAATTCTTCTTAGAACATATTGATTTGACCCCATAAACAGGCACAACCCCACAAATCTACATCCATTTCCTGAAAAGTTCAAAAGTATAGACTACCCTACTATGTGAATATAGGCTCAAAACATCCCCCTTCCGTCTTTGTACTGGCCGAACGGCCATGTGGCCTGTCCGAACCGGATAATATCTTTCCATTTCCTTGCACATAATTTGTCAAAGGAAGTGAGAAATTAGTGAATAATGTCTCGTTAGAAATCGTCATTCGATCCAAAAACCCACCTTAAAAACTGAATTTCTTGGAATGGACAAATTGCATAAAAGCTATAGTGACTTATGGTGAATTATATGGGTTGCTGCAAGTAGTATTTTGTCATTGTATTTAGGTCAAACTAAGTGCCCCTTTCTTTGGCCTCTCCTATAAGTAAAGGTTGGGCAGGGATAGATGGATGGGTACCCTCCATTTCCAAGGGCAAAGGGCATGGCCATCTCACGTCGTGGAGTTGGTGGTGGGAGATGACCAAGTCAAGTTGATGAATGCGATTTTTTAACATTTTACGCATTTTTGTGCCACAAAACACCAAATGCTCACATGGTTCTTTCCCATAAGGATGTTATCCACCCAAATTTTGATATGGTTCACAACGTCATGTATTTTCGTTTGATTTTTCACATGGAGGGGCCGAATTGCTTTCGCTGCAACTCCTCCCCTGAACCTACCAAAACATTTGAAACGAAATTATGACGATATTCCAAGAGCCAATTTAGGACTGGTTTTCGAAGGTCTAGAAAATGCTTTCTGCAACCAAAAGCACATAAACAAAAGGAGCACGATGAGAATAAAAAGAATGGAGTTTTAACGAAACACTCCTGGTAATGTTCACTTTTAACGAAAAACCACATTTTTACCTTTTTCTGGTACTATTAACTACACCTTTATTTGTCATTTTTCATTAAAACAAAAGTTTTTTTGGACTTTTCATTAGTTTTCCTTAAAAAGAATGGTGGTGTTTTTTAGAAGTGATTTTTTGTACGTTGAATGTTTTTTATAAGCAGAAGGGATTAAAGAATATAAATAAATAAGGATGTGCATGAGATTGTTTTATCTCCATGTATAATTTTAATATTAAATGACTTATATCCTCATATATAATTACTATTTAAAACCTACAAGGTTGTTTTTTTAAATGAAAAAATTATTATCTACATAATCCCTAGTCATTTCTCGCCGTTATCGATTTTGGACAGGCTTCAATCATGTCTATGCATTTTGGTGCATGGTTGATCTCCATCGCTCTCCTAACAACTATTTAACCAACTAACATGGTCATTCTTATAAAAAGAAAAACAAATCGTGTATTGTGTATGTCTTTGATGTGTTTCAATGATTGATTAAAACAATCTATCTTTCATATAAGTATATTTATTTAAAAATATTAGTTTGTAAGATCAGTTTATACTATTTTGCCCTCATAATTTTTTTTTTTATACAACAATACATATACACTAAGGGTTGGAGAATAAGTTGGTTGCAAACTAGACATTCATGAGATTCGAACCTAAAACCTCTCACTTACACGTGAAGAATAATACTACTAGACTAATATTAAATTGTTGTTTTTAGTAGCCATCTTATTACCCGAGGCAATCTTACATCTTTAGACGTTAAAAAGGCAAAGTACGAAAAGTAAGTACCAAGTAGGATTGCAAGTGGCTTTTAGTTCAGTTGTTTAAGAGCATTCGTCCATTTTGTATTTAAATCCCTCCCCGTATTTTAGATGAATTTAATGTAAATTTTTCTATCACCTGTAAAATACCAAGTAGGATTGTTCAATTTGTTCCCATAACAATAAGCAAATACTAAGTAGGATTTGGTTTCCTAGTTTAGTTGGGACTCCCAAGTGGCTTGAGACTCAAGTTTTCCTAGGGTTTGTGTTATATATATGTGACGAGTGACATCTTTTCTACTTTATTACATTCTTTCTTTCTCGAACAATTGTTTTTGGTGCCGCATTCCTCAGATTCTTGAGTTAATTTCATTCCTCTTGAAATCGAACTTGTTGCGAACTGCTAAGGGAAATGGGTGGAAAGAAAAGTAGCCGTCGGAGGGATCACGGGAGGGATGATGGTGGAAGTAGAGACTGGGAGCGGCGGATGAGGAGAAGATACAGATGGTGATGTGAGGGAGAAAGATTATGAGGTATCGAGAGGATCGAGGAGGAGAAAAAGAGAGGGCGGAAGAGAATAATAGGAGTCAGGATCATAAGGAAAAGAAGAGCAAAAAGCGTAAAGACATTGGTGGGAACGAGCAGAATGCTGTTCGGGTGGCGGAGTACATTTATCAGCAATGGAGCTCGAGGTACTAAAAGCGAAGGAGGTGAGATTGGCGAAGAAGACAATAGCAGTTGTGATTGTTTGGAAGATTTTGTATATATGTCCAAAGTACAAAGAAGAATAAACTTATACAAGTAATGAAGAGGTGATGTGGTGATGTAAGTCACTCGGAAAACACACACACCATGCTTTACACACCATTCTTAGACCCATATTTTACATAGTCTAAACCCTAGCAGATTACATCAAGGCTAACAACTACAACCCATGCTACAATCCATGCCCATGCTATAGCCCATGCTAAGTACTAAGTATTAGGTATTCTAACACTCCCCCTCAAATGAAGGCTAGTATATTAATTAAGCCAAGCTGGACCATAAGTGTGCTGAAATGAACACGAGATAATCCCTTGGTGAAGATGTCTGCCAGTTGATCTTTGCTTCGAACAAACATCGGTTGAATGACATTGGATTGAGTTTTTTCTTGAACAAAATGACAATCCATTTCGATATGTTTGGTTCTTTCATGAAAGACAGGATTTGAAGCAATGTAAATAGCAGCTTGATTATCACAAACAAGAGGCATAGGTTGTGTTCTGTTGAACCCTAATTCGTTGAGCAAACCTTGTAACCAAACTAACTCACAGGTAGCAGATGCCATAGCGCGGTATTCAGCTTCTACGCTTGATCGAGCCACCACGTTTTGTTTTTTGATTTTCCATGTCACCAAATTTTCTCCAACAAACGTGCAGAATCCAGTAGTAGACATTCGATCAATGTTGGAGCCACTCCAGTCTGCATCTGCGTAGCCAACGATATGAGTATTTCCACTCTTTCTCATAACAATTCCAGTACTTATAGTGCCCTTTAAGTAGCGTAGAATCCTTCGGGCAGCTTGTAAATGAGTTGATCGAGGAGCATACATGACCTGGCTGACTAGGCTCACAGCATGCATAACATCAGGACATGTAATTGTGAGGTAGATAAGTCTCCCCACCAATCTCTGGTATAAACCAATATCTGTCAATAATTTTCCATCTAATCCCAGTTTCTCTTTGCATGCTATTGGGGTTGCTACTGGTTTTGCTTCAAGCATGTTGAACTCTTGGAGTAAATCCAGTATGTACTTGCACTGATTCAAGAGTAAACCTTTGCCAGAAGAAGCAATTTCAATCCCTAGAAAATACTTCAGAGTTCCTAAGTCTTTGATTGCAAACTTTCTGTGAAGAAGGTCCTTAAGTCTTTGAATCTCTGTCACACTGTCACCAGTAACAATGAGATCATCGACATAGATAAGAACGACAAGTTTACCTTCTGAACTATCTCACACAAACAGTGAGGAGTCTGCATTGCTCATTCTAAAACCGATGCCCTCTAACACAGAACTTAGCTTGGCATACCAAGCTCGAGGGGATTGTTTGAGGCCATATATGGCCTTGTGGAGTTTGCAGACCATGCCATTTCCTTCTTGTGGGTGTCCCGGAGGCAATTGCATGTACACATCTTCCTGAAGCTCTCCATGCAAGAAAGCATTCTTGACATCCATTTGAAATAAGGGCCAATCATGATTGACAGCGACTGAGAGAAAGACTCTCACTGAGTTCATCTTTGCCACTGGTGCAAAGGTCTCCTTATAATCGAGGCCATAAGTTTGAGTAAAACCTTTGGCAACCAGTCTCGCTTTATGCCTTTCCACTGAACCATCACTCTTAAACTTGGTCTTGTACACCCATCGACAACCAACAGTTTTCATTCCCTTAGGCAACTTGGTGATGCTCCAGGTTTTGTTTTCATTTAGAGCCTTAAGCTCTTCATTCATAGTGGATTTCCAGATCAACTGAGAGTCAGTTTCTTGAAAAGACCGTGGCTCAGATGAGGCAGTAATTTTGCTTAGAAACGCAGCATGAGAAAGATAAACTCTTGAGTATTCAAGAAACTTTTCAATAGGGTATCTTGAGGTATAACCTACATAATCTTTAAACCATGCTGGTTTACCTCGGTTTCTACTAGGGTTTCTCCTTGGAGTGATCACTTCAAGAGTAGGGGCTTGGTCCTCTTCATGCAAAACGTGATCTTGGTCAGTACCTTCAGTTGGTTCATTTTCAGCAGCTATGTCAGATGATTGACCAAACTCAGCTAGATCAATCAAAGTGTCATTGTTGCTCGGTTGATCTAGAACTGAAGATTGATCAGGCAACACGTTGGTTTCCACGATTGGCATGAAAATTTGACCAAGAAAATCTTCCCCCAGAAGATCTTTATCACTGGTACTTGCAAAGAAATGAACCTTCTCATCAAAGCTCACATCTCTAGACACAATGAGTTTTCGGCGCTTTGTATCATAGCATTTATATCCCTTTTGAACAAATGAGTACCCTAAGAACAAACATTTTGCAGCTCTAGGGTCCAATTTATCTCGATGCAAGTTTTGAACATGAACAAAACAAACACATCTGAACACTCGAAGATGAGACAGGTGGATTTTCCTGCCCTTAAGAGTTTCAAGAGGTGATTTGAATTTTAGGACTTTGCTTGGAAGCCTATTAATCACATATGCAGCCGTAAGGACCCCATGGGACCAGAATTTCTTAGGTACATTCGTTTGAAGCATAAGTGATCGAGTCTTTTCCAGTAAATCGCGGTTCTTCCTTTCTGCCACTCCGTTTTGTTGCGGAGTACCAACGCAGCTTGTTTGATGAATTATACCATGATCAGTTAGGTATCGAGTGAAGGTATTAGACATATACTCGGTATTATTGTCTGACCTAAAGTCTTTGAGTTGGGTTGAGAATTGATTTGTAACAAGATTGCAAAATTCTTGAAATACATTAACAACTTCATTCTTTGATCTCAACAAATACAACCAAGTACACCTTGAGAAATCATCAACAAAGGTGACAAAATATTTAAAACCATCAAAAGAATCCACGGGTGCAGGTCCCCAAACATCAAAGTGCACAATCTCAAAAGGTTTACATGACTTGGTTGATGAGGAGTCAAAGGGCAACCTTGTTTGTTTTGAAAAATGACAGACTTCGCAATCTTGAGTCATCACATTCTCTGAAGTTTTGAAGAGATGTGATTGCACAAGATTAGAAGGATGTCCTAATAGTCTATGCCATAGTAGATGATTCTGCAAAGAACTAACTTGAAGGCCTCTAGCTTCCACAGGTTGCACCGAGAGCATATAGAGACCATCTTTGTAAATACATTCACCAATCTTCTTCCTCGTGACACAATCCTGGAAAACCACATTAAATGGCGAGAATATGACATCACAGTTTAAAGAGTTTGTCAGTCTTCCCACTGACAGAAGTTGAAATGGAAATGAGGGCACATAAAGAACAGTTGATTGAACATTTTCATCAAATATGCTCACCTTTCCTTCACCCAAAACTGACACACCAGTTCCATTAGCAACTGAAACAAGCTGTGGTACAACCACATCTTTAAACTCATGCATATCTCTTTTTATATTTGTCATGTGATAAATTGCTCCATAATCTATTATCCAAACATTTTCAAGATCTCTGGAAGCAAGTGCAACACTAAAAGAGTTTAGAATACCTGACACATCAATGGAGGATGACCATTTGGTCTGGAGAAATTTTGCAAATTGTTCAAATAGTTCAGTGGAGCTAACTTCATTGTTTCCCTTATGAAGGTTGCTTCCATCTTTCTTTTGAGTGTAGGAGGCAAACTCACTTAAGAGAGCTGAGGGATTTGATGTGAAGTTCTCAGCAGTTGAGGCAGTCTTAGAGTGAGAGACTTGACTCGTACTGCGACCAGGCTTGGTTTGCTTGGCAAAGTTAGGTTTAAGATGCGAGTACAACACCCAACAAGTATCTCTGAGATGATTCTTCTGCCCACAATAACTGCATTGCATCTCTCCTTTTCTTCCTTTGAAGCTTTTCTTTTCAAACTTCCTGACACTTGCAGCAAAGGCTTTGGACTCAGGATCACTGATCTTGGTACTCATAACCTTTCTTCTTACTTCTTCTCGTTGGATGATGGTGCACACAGTATTGAGATATGGTAGTTCAACACTCATCAATATGTGGCTTCGCATGTCTTCATAAGTAGAATCTAGACTGGACAAGAGCTGAAAAACCTTGTCTTCTTCAGCTCGCTTAAGAAGAGTTGCTGGATCTGTGGTGTGAGGACGATAGAGATTCAACTCATTCCACATGGACTTCAAATTTCCTAAGTGCTCGACGAAGGACTTTCCATCTTGAGTTAGGACAGAAAGACTTTTATGCAGCTCAAATATCCTGGCTGCATTATTCTGATTTCCATACATCTCCTTGACAGCTTTCCATAACTCAAAAGCTGATTCTGAGAAACTGAAAAAATCTCGGATGTCTTTGGGCCCATTGAATTAAGCAACCAGGACATGATGAGCTGGTCCTTACAGAACCACTCTTCATACTTGGGATCACCAAGCTCAGGAACTACAACAGTTCCCTTGATAAAGCCGAGCTTAGATATTCCTCCAAGAGCTAAAGTGATAGCCCTAGACCACGAAAGATAGTTAAACTCAGTTAGAAGTGTGGAACAAAGACGTTGGTTAGGATTTCCATCAACTTCGTTTGAAGGAGTTGATGAAGAACCAACGATCTCTATTGGATCAACGAGAATATTTTCTTCTTCCATTTCAAACGTTTTTCAGAGAACAGGTTCTTTAGGAAGCCTGCTCTGATACCATGTGATTGTTTGGAAGATTTTGTATATATGTCCAAAGTACAAAGAAGAAAGAACTTATACAAGTAATGAAGAGGTGATGTGGTGATGTAAGTCACTCGGAAGACACACACACCATGCTTAGACCCATACTTTACATAGTCTAAACCCTAGCAGATTACATCAAGGCTAACAACTACAACCCATGCCCATGCTAAGTACTAAGTATTAGGTATTCTAACAGCAGCAGATGTTTGTGATGATATTTTAGCATGGATTAGGAGTTGAAAGATCGAGCAGAAAAATAATGCTGAAAAGGAGAAAGCATCGCAGCTTTCAAAGGTTTTAGAGGAACAGGACAATGTTTGAGAAATTAGTGAAGACGATGAGGATGAGGATGATTGTTACCACCTAGCCGGAGTTAAAGTTGTTCATGGAATTGAAAAAGTAATGCAAGGCGGGGAAGTTGTTTTGACACTCAAAGATCAGAGCGTTCTTGCTGATGGTGGTGACAATATTAGCGAAAAGGTTGATGTGCTTGAGAATGTAGAGATTGGAGAGCAGAAGCAGCGCGAAGAGGCTTACAAGGCAGCTAAGAGAAAAGCAGGGATTTGCGATCATGATGAGTACTTTAATGGTTTAGAGAAGAAATTTTTTCCAATCCTGCTCCTGCTGAGGGGTTAATCCTAGATGAAAGAGGGCGGTTTAGTAGTGAAGCAGCGAAGAAATTCAAATAGCTCGAGCAGCTTGAGGAGCTCCATAGGGGGATAAAGTTGGTTGAAGACTTCAGCAATATCTCTAAAAAAAAGAACATCTGATTTCTATACTCAGGAAGAAATGGAGGTTAATTTTAAGAAGCCAAAGAATAAGAAATCATTCCGGAAGAAGCAGAAACTAGATGTGGATGCCCTTGAAGCAGAAGCAGTCTCGGCAGGGCTTGGTGCTGCTGATCTTGGCTCTCAGAATGGTGCAAATGGCAGGGAGTTAGAGAGGAGAAAGAAAGATTGGAAGCTGGAAGGAGAGAACGAGTGCAAGGTAGCATATGCGAAAGCAGACGAGGCATCTAAATCTTTGCAACTGCTTGAACAAAAAGTGCTTTCTGTTAAAGCTGATCAGGAATATAATGAATTTAATGTTATCAAGCATCCGGTAGTCCAGAAGCAATTGCATTCCTTGCCACCACCAGCACTGGCAGAAGTCAGATTCCTAATGCGGCAGATGATGATCAGAATCGAATCCCCTCAAGCAGTGAAGATCAGTCCGGAGAAAAGAAGGTTGTCATCACAGAGACGAATGAGTTTTTGGTGGGTCTCAAGCTTGATCAAAGTCAATCCCACAGGGCCACATGGATCCTGAAAGCGAAGATGTTTCTAATATGCAAGAAGATGATCATGCCAAAGAAACTACGGTGAATGTGGCCGGTGGATGGACTGAAGTAAACAATGGAATTGAACGCGAAGATGAAGAACACATTAATCCTCCTGCAGAGGACCATAACGAGGAGAAGGGCGTTTCAGATGGAATTTTTCGTGAAGTCGCGGTTGGGAAAGGCTTATCGGGTGCTCTGAAGCTGCTGAAAGAGCAAGGAAGCCTTGAAGTAAAACATGATACTGATGCAGTTCATATGACTGATGAATTAGGTCGGCCTATGACGCAAAAGGAAGCATATAACAGACTTCCGCACGCATTCCACGGGAAGGGGCCTGGCAAAAGGAAGCAAGAAAAGCGCATGAAGCAATTCGAGAAGGAACAGAAACTGAAGCAGATGAGTAGTTCAGACTTAAATTTAACTTTTGAGATTTAGAAGAAGTTTAGAGAAAATTTTCAAGTTCTGCTGTTGATTGTTTGACAGTAGTTTCAGTTTCTTGCACTTCAAGAAAAAGAAATTTATTTATCGCTGAGAATTAGAACAGAACAACCAATAACAATTGGAAGAACGAAGGCGGGTACCAACAAGAAAATTTTACAAGATATAAACAGGGTGGTTCATTTTTCACAAATTTCTTTCTATGAACTCCCAGATTCTCTCTTCCATGTAAATCCGATCCCTATGACGCCGTGGCATGTGGCGTTCGTCTGGAAAAATTAATAGCTCGTAAGTCTTTCCAGCCGCAACAAGTGCGTTGACAAGCCTGGCAGTATGCCTGAAATGAACATTTTCATCGATCATGCCGTGGACAAGTAACAACTTTCCCTTCATCTTGTGCACATGGTGCATCACGGAGCTAGACTCGTATCCTTCCTCGTTCTCAGAAGGCAGTCCCATGTATTTCTCGGTATAGAATGTGTCATACCCGTCCCATGATGTAACAGGGGCGCCGGACACTGCACACCGGAAGACATCAGGAAACCTGGCAAGAGTCATAGCTGAGAGATATCCGCCATAGCTCCAACCATACAATCCAATGTGACCTGCTCGTGCTAACCCTTTTTCTATAAGCCAGTCGGCTCCAGTCAGTTGGTCGTCAGCATCAACCTGACCACAATTGTATTTTAAAGAGCCTTCGAACTTCAGCCCACGTCGAGCAGTTCCTCTATTATCTAACTGTAAACATGAAAAATTGACAGTTAGAATAAAATTTAGTAAAAATAGAAAACCCGGAATGGTAAAGTTTTCAAGGACGGATACCCACCTTCCATACTAAGATGCCTCTGCTTCTTAGAAACTGCGCTTTCATGTCAACTGTATTAATCCAAGAATCAGAGACGAGCTGCACGCTCGGTCCACCATACACGTTGATCAAAGTTTTGTAAGGAGGAGGTCCAAATCTTGTTTCGTCAGGCTTGTATAGAGCTGCATACAATGTTGTTCCATCATTAGCCTGCAAATGAACTAACTCTGGTGGCTCAAGTTGAAGCTTTTTGAATCTTGGAACCGTTAATGACGGCTCATACAGAGGCATAATATAGCTTCCATCGTGCAAGGAGCACAGTATAACTTTAGGGGGAGAATCAAGGGAGTCATGTATATCAACAAAGTTCTTCATATGATGATCAAGCACCACCGCATGCTTCCCCTTGCTACAAGTCAACCTCACTGGAGCTTGCAAGGGTTGGTTTCCATCCGTGAGTAGCTTAGCACAATAAAGGTGTGATTCTAAAGGCCCATCTAAGGTTCCAGTAAAGTAAACAAGTCCGGCAGCTTCATTTACACCAGCAATCTGCTCAACCATCCAGTCACCTTCGGTGATAGGTCCTAAACATGCTCCATTGGCATCATGCAAATAAAGATGTTTAAATCCTGTCTTCTCACTCGCCCAGATAAATCCCCCCGAAAATTTGGTTATTCCTCGGTCCAGAGGTGTGAAGCAGTCATGTAAGCTAACCCATGTTCCTTGTTCTTCTACCAATAAAACTTTTCCCTTCCTAGTATTAATATCGAATTTAAGGATCTTTAGTCTGCTGTGTGACCTGTTCATAACCTGAGCTATTAAAGTATTTCCATGCATCCAATTTACTCTTGCCAGATATTCGTCCTCACTATCTGGTTGACCTGTTCCCCCACATAGAAGATCCATCCAAGTAATTGGGCCTCCAGCAGAAGAAACCACGCCTAGGCGAACTTTGACATTTGCAGCTCCTGCAAAGGGATATGCATGATCTTCTTGAGCTTCTGAATCAACAGAGCTTTTACCTTGATGCATGATTCTGAAAAGCGGAATCTCAGAAGAATCAACTTCTGTGAATGCAATGAATTTGCTGTCTAGAGACCACCAGTACCCATTCTTGCGATCCATTTCTTCCTGTAATGAGTAAAATTCAGAGAATCTAAGAATAGTTTAAACTAATCCTCCTGAGAAATTTCTAAAGAAAAAAAAATTTAATCTAAATAAAAATAGGTTATTACATGAACTTCTCACCTGAGCAATATATTCCGCAAGGCCATGCGTCTGCAACACAAAAAAGACCAGATTCACATCAACGAAATGATCAGAAAATCAACTACCTTTAGAATTTACTTTGTCTTTACTTAAAATTTTCGACAGAGGAAAGTCATAAGGATGTTATCTTAAGCTTCTATCACTAAAACAGTACTCATTGTAACAGAAATATTTTAGAGTAGTACTAATATTTAATCCAGACCTACGGTTACCGGTATAGAAAACTTACCAAAACATCTCCTCTGGCACCATATGTTAACTGTATAGATTCATTGTATAACAAATTTAGAACGTGCAACTCGCAATCTCTTACATAACCGAGCATTGTACCATCTGGTGACAGATGTGGATCAATAATTGGTGAACCTGATGTCCTCGGAAGATTAAGCTCGGCATTTGAACTAGAAAGATCCTGGAAATAAATCTGTACATAAAGCAAGTACCATATCATCAGTGAGAACTCAATCTGTAAAAATTAAAATACAATTATGTACATGTATATGGATGTTTGATTGCACCCAGGGATTAAAGAACACACCCCAGCTGGCAATGGCACCATGATTGCTTTCCTTTTCGAGCTTGTTTTCACCCATTCATACCGTGTCACTCCCAACCCACGCTCCCTCAACCTCTCTCTCCTCAACTTTTCTTCCGGTGATATATTACTCTCATCAAGTCCGCCATCAGGGGGACTGAAACACAACTCTTGCTTGCCAGTTTTGAGATCGAAAGCAAATACCTTTCGATTCAATGTGTGATCAGGACTGAACAAATAAGTTATAATAGTATCATCAGGACTGAAACTGATTGAAGTGGGAGCAATGAATCCCGGCAACGGGTATTGCACAATCTCTTCAAGTGGGAAAGGAACACAGTCATCAAGACTTTGTGTAAAATTAGGGTCGGTCACAGGCATGTCGAAAGTAAATGATCTCGAACGCTTTAAACTCTTCTTCTTATGCTCCTCATCAACTGGTTGCATTACAAATAGTATTGGTACTGATTGAACAATCGCAGGAGATCAATCTAACCACCAAAAAGTAGCAATCAATTAAAATCCATTTAATCAACATAAATTACAAAATCAATCAATCAAGACAAAAATTCCTCACCAATCAAACCCACAATTAGCAATTCAAAATCAAAATCCAAAACCCATTAATAAAAATTTAATCTTTTTACTTCAACACCACTTTCTCAGCAATTAAAGCAAAATTAAGATTAAAACACGTAATTAATTACAAACTATTACCTTCTAAGAAATCCCAATAACCAGGTCCTTGTTGTCACCGCAGGAGATCATCCACTGGATCCGATCAAATGCTACCAAACTGCACCTCCACCCAACAAAAACAAACAAAAAAGAAAAATAATTTATCAATCGATGAAAAAAATGAAATCAAATCAACAATAAAGAGTGAAGAACTTGAAATAAATGGGGGAGCAGAACCTGTGAAAATGATCGGCCATGAAAGCTCGGAAGCAATAAAAAGTTCTGGGGTTTTGGATTCCTTGGAAAACCGAGAGAATCGTTTTGGAATTCCCAGAAAGTTCGATTCTTTAAAATCACCGAATCGATTTGTTTTTTCAGAGAGAGATGTGGAGTTGTGAGCAGTACGTGCGTTGAAAATGTTAACTAGGAAACAACGGTTGAAGAAGGCTGTAATGCTTCTATCTTGTTTTACTTAATCATGCTTAATCGTTTTAGATTAACAACTAATTAACAACAAATAGATCTGGTTTACTTTTTTGGTAATGGTGCACGCGCCATGCTGATGGAGAACAAAAAACACAAGATTTAGAAAAATTCTTGGCCATGTCACAGTTACCGGAATAGTAGAAAAATTCGTCCTTATCTCACTATTACGTGGTAGTATTAATCTAAATGTATAGTGCAGACAACCGCGTTATATTTTTTATACATATAAAATTATGATATATTACCTTATAACGTGAATGGAGTGTCAAAATCATGTGGCGGAATGACAATAAAGATTTAAGTAGTTAGGTGTTTCACAAAGTCCTTAATGTCACTCTGCTACATACTGCTCACTTCACTACATAAACGTGAATGGAGTGCAAAAATCATATTGCAAAATCATCTCGCCAATCACGAGGTTCAAACTTATAAGTGAATAAAACTACTGTTAGACCGTAGTTTAAGTGGCACGAAGAAAGCGAAAAAGAACTTACCATTGGTTTTAAATTTTTACTAATTGGTTAATTAAGATTGGTGTTGTAGTTTGTATTAGGGGTAACAATTTCGGACTAACACAACTCGAAACTCATATAAATATAGAAACGATAGATACAAGGTCAACATTATTTGTCTGCTTGCTGTTGCGTGGTGAGAAATATGAGTTATTGTATCACTATATTTTTTGAACACAACCTAATTACTATCCACTTTTGTAACGTTTCTTTCTGTGAATCATAAATGAACTAATATCGTTTAATTTTTAAAAATTATTTCATCTAAAAAATTGGATGCTTGTACAAGTTGACCCTTCAACAAAAAAATTTAATCCACCATTAGCTCAAATCAACAAGAAAAGAACTCAAACTTAAATAAAAATTGGGCGCACCGCTGTGACTAATTTGTTTAACCTCTCAATTCAAAGTTCACATACGTTCTTGTGTGTGCACATTTATGGTAGTTCCCATTTCCATTAGGTTCCTGGACTCTTCCTCAACCAACTCCTTTTTCTGGTGTTTAGCTGTCTTTAGATGACAACAACAGACTAGGACTCTCAACTCCCTCACCTAAACGCAAGAATGTTAAGGACAATCGCTCTCGTGCGCATGTCTCCCGGGCATTTATAAAAGTTCAACCATAAGCATAGCTAAGTAATTAGAACAATCAATTTCGCATCGGAGGACCGTACATAACTCTACGAAAAATCTTATCACAGAACATTTGATGTAGGAGAAACATTACAAAGGGAGAGCAGAAAACAAAAAGGATCAGAATGACAACGTGACTGCACATATATGAACAGACTATACACTTATCTTTGCCAGCCCTAGATTTGAAGAACCAGTTGAGACATTGAGGATAGAACGAGTGCAACTCGAGGAATGACTTAATTCGTCAGCAGTTCTTCGCAACTTCATCTTAAACTCGAGGTTTCTATCTGCCGGTGAAGTGTCACCATAGAAACTTATTCTTCATGAAGTGCAAGTAGCTTCATTCGAAAGCCCTCCGAAGTAATTACCATCTTGGCACATGAGCATACCTTTCATGTAATGCTCTCACATTTCTGAATCTTCAACTTCAGAAGTCATCACAAAGCTAGGAAACGCTAAAGTTATATCTCTGCAAAATGGTAAGAAAAAGAACGGAAATAAGAAACACGTAGAGGTAGTGACAGTAAAATAAAATGTTCTGAAAGGATGTAGAGAACTCCCGGCTTTTGTATCTAATGACTGACAGACTTCAAGCTAATTATATTTGCTTACTTTAAGTACGGGAGAGTCATATTCTTTATCATATTCGGATGCTTCGACACAAATTCCTTCCACTCTTCTTCATCAATCCGCCCATCACCTTTCTGATCTGCATCATTATATGTCTGCGGAAAAAAAAAAAAAAAAAAAAAGGACAAAGAACTTAAGGACATTCAGCTAACTGAGCAAAGAAGAGTACGGGTCAGTGTATATATATGAATTCGCACCTTATCCACAATCATTTCAATGACATCATCCGAGAGTACCAGATCCGATTCGTGCAAAAGTGCCACCACCATCTCCTTCAACTGTCATGGAATATTATTACCTTAGTTATGAGAACAGATTTTCATCTAGAGAGATCAAACTCTAAGAGGAGGAGATAAAAACAAAGAAGTTTGTAAGAAACCGACCTCCTCTCGCTCAATGTACCCTGTTTGTCTCAGATCATACAGTCTAAAAGCAACTGCAAAACAATTCCCACTGTAACTTAGCAAATGACAACACATACATTTTAGTAAGATGTCTTCAATTTTGTTTCTTTTTCCAGATAGATAAAATTGAAGATAATCTTGCAGAAGATTGCAATTTGATATATAGGGGATAAGGGTAATGTTCTTACATGCAATTTTGTCTTCTACAGGTGCATCGGGGTGAAAGACACCTAATGATCGAACAAATTCTCCAAACTCAATAACCCCATTGCGCTTGACATCAAATAAGTCAAAAATCTGCACGAACACCCAAAGATTAATGTATTGTAGATATAGAACATTTACTAATGTTTACTTATTAATAAACACACACGAGATTTTCCACACGTAATATGAACATCAGTTTCCCTCCCCATATTGCTCCATCATCACACTCCCTTTAGCATGAATGAACTAAAATAATATAAGAGAATAGAGAAGAGGAGTCAGCATCACACACCCTGTCTGCAAAAAGATTCCTCTGATTTTTGTTCCTGAAGAGCGCAAGCTGAAATTCTTCCTGCTCCAAAAAGTTAGATGACAGAAGATTACCATTCAGTTGAACATAAACACTCAAAATTTTAAAATTAATTACTTTTAGAATTTGATACATAAAACATTGGGTTGGTAAGAGATGATATAAGTGAAGGTAAATCAATCTTGAAAGTTTTAGCAAACCTACCTTGTGGATAAGTCCATCATCAATTATCGAACTGCTCAATTTCTTAAAAAGCTCGTACAAGGCTTCTACTTCATTCACAGTAACTGCAACAAAGAAAAATTCCATTCAAATTTACTACTCTCCATTTGTCCATTTGGGTAACTTCATATCCAATCTCTAACGATCAGGAGACAGAATATGGGATCAATATCTTTCACAGCATCCATGTTGATCTCAAATTATCAGTTCAGTATGAAAAAGTGATGGATGACTAAGATTGTTATCACTTCAAAAGCAGCTTTAATGGAAAAAATGACTGATTGTTTATGAGTGGAAGTACGAAGACATAGACAAAAAAGCTGCAGCAGAGCAGAAGGGTGAAAAAGCACGCTTACAAGGTGTTGCAGCAGCAAGAGTCGCAGGGTCCTCATAGCCAGGCGTTTTAACTTCCTTTGAACAATAGCAGCCCATTAACAAACCAACATAATTAACTCACAGAGTTCCTGAACAATCAGCAAGACAAAACGGCGGATGGCTAAGATCTTCAATTTCTTGAATATAAACAATTAGCAGCAAATCGCGATAGAATGGTACTCAGTCAATAATATTTTATCAGACTCGAAAATGCACAAATTGTTCAAAACACTTCAAGCGCACACACACTCATTGCCAGTAATGTGCTTGGTATTTAAAGGAGTATAAAGGCTCAACGCCAACGAAGCTTGTCTAAGCAGATCTGACCTCCCCCGGGGCCTAAGCAATTACGAGTTACCAAATTATTTATATTCCTCTAGAGGGACTCAAGCCGTCAAACAAGAATCTAATATACATACGTTAAATACATGAATCCAGAAGAGTGTTTTCAAATGCAAAAACAAATGTGAAAAACCACTGCAACCCGAATAAAATAGATATTTGTTTTTCAAGATCCAAGATATATGTAGCGCTAACGCGAAATTTTGCAGTAATACCTTGAAGTCTGACTGCTAGTTACGCTACAAGTGATCTCAAAGTTAAACCTTACAAAGAACAAAGTCAAGACTCTCTAACTCTCACTGTTCTTGCTGAGAAAATGTTTGAGCATTATTATCTCAGAACAGAAAGATCGGTTTCGTTGCTAGGTACCACAGAGATTATAGCATTTTGTGAACCAATCGTCATCAAATAAGTCATATGGTTTACGAAATATGGTTTAAATAGATAGTCTCCCTAGAATTAACCAACGTAAAAATCATGACATTCATCATTGCATTAAATTGTCTTTCTCATATCGAAAATATGCTCATCGGCATCATGCTTTCAAATTTCATCCAGAAACTTAAACCATTCATTAACCAACATTAAAAGGTGATTGGCACGCGTGAGCGTAGCCGCTTTGACTGGAGCGGATGTGCTTCACTATGCAATCGAATTCGAAAAAGATACGCAAAATCTAATCACTAGGAATATTCATCAGTAGCAACCAAATTCAAACATGGTGATCAATTTTCCCGGATTTTCTCGGCAACCAAACAAAACCCAAATGAAAACCAACAGAATTACAAACAAAAAACGAGCAGAACCCAGTTCCATTTACTCAACAAATGGCTCAGAAGTCGAAAAAAGCATCAATCTTGATTCAAGAACATGGAAGGAAAAAAGGGATAAAAAATAAAACTTTGGAGAGAAAAACGAGAGCTGACCTGCGAGGAGAGAGTGCAATTCCAAAGAGTAAATTACGTGAGGTGTTTATATTAATGCTTTTGAAGATTAACTCTTTCTGCCTGTCTCCAAATACAAATCTTTTTCGTAAAACTGCAAAAAATTCCTAGTTTTCTCAGCTTCTGTCGATATGGAGCCGAGCAACTCACCCGTCTCTCTCTCTCTCTCTAAATTCAAGAGCCTTCCTTGTATAGTTTTCAACGTTACAAATTGCCTACAATGGCTGCTACTTGTGAATTTATAAACGATTTGAGAGAGAGAGAGAGAGAGAGAGAGAGCGAGAGCGAGAGAGGCTCCACTGGTCATCTGCACGAAAAAAATTTAGTTGCGAGGGTAACACGATGGTACATTACGTGTTTTTATGTAACTAGTAAAAAAATTTAATTTTTAAGTTATTAACATTTTAATATACATATTCTACTATTTATATAGAAATATGTGGTTTACCACCTCGGATGATGTATGATGATAACATGAAAAATATCTCTATTTGCACACGTTCATATGCCCATTTTATAAGATTTGTGATAGGCGTTGCTCTTTCTTGGTTACGACAAGCTTCATTTTTTTATCATCCCCTAGGTCATTTTTCTATTTAGTTAAAAGACTGAAATATAAAATATTAAGTTATCAACATTTTTTAAGTAATCTTTTTTAATACAACGGCATGGTTACGAATTAAAAAATAGAGAATAAATTAATTGCGAAAGCGTTTGGCAGATGGCCGAAAGTCCGACATTGACGGAGGACTTTTAGTCGATTAGGAGCCTAAGTGGACTTAATAATAGTGATGATTTTGTTGGGAGTAGTGTCCAGTGGGCACATGTTATGGCGCAGCTTGGATGGGATTGTTATTGCGTTGGATTTAGGGCTGGTTTGGTATTGCTGTGCTTTGAAAAAAAACTGTTTCAGTTGTGCTGTGAGAATAAGCAGCAGAGAGTTTGGTAAACTTTTTTGTAAAAGAGCTTTTGAAAAAGAAAAAAAACAGTATTATAGTGTTTGGTAAACTTTTATGTAAAACAGATATGAAAAAAAAGCTGGTTTTTCAAAGCTGGGTTTTGCAGCTTCCTGTTTTTGGCTTTTTTTTCACCCAAAATTGTGAAAAAAAAGTTGAAGCTAGATGTTTACCAAACACAAAAAAGCTACCAGCTTTTTTCAGAATCACCTCAGTATCAAACCAGGCCTTAGTCAAGGGGACTGGCCCCAATTCCAATCCAATTACCGGCTTAAGAGCCTTCAGTCCACGCAGGCGATTAGGCTCGGGAGAGGCCCGCGTGAGAGGGGAGGCGTGAATCAACAGCCTGAGCGCATAAGGGCGAGGTGATGTCAGGATGACGTCAGGGTGACGTCAGCCACAATTTTAAAAAGTTTGCGTCAGACACGTGCATAACACACTCACACGGGGGCACACATGCGACAACTTTTGCACACGATTGAGCCCGCTGTTGGACTCTAAAATGTTACCGTTTATGGGGACAAGTGGCATCTTCTCGACCGTTTGATTTCAACGGATAAATTTTTTTTACCGTTGGATTTCCAACGGTAAAAAAAATTCAAACCTCCCCCAACTGCCACACCCCGACCCAAAAGTGGGGTGTGCTGGCCGTCACGTGAGTGTGACGTAGCTAAGTGCACAGTGCAGAAGCAAGAATCAATAACAGAATACGAACTGATGTAAGCCAATCCACTAGCTGCCTAGATAAGATAGTGTGCTAGAGTGATAATATAATACTTATACAAAACCAGAGCGTACTAAGTCAAAGTGCAGTCAAGCATGAATAATTAAATTCGAATAACACCAACGGGTGTCCTACATAATAATGAGTCTGTTAGAACTGCCGAAAGGTCCTCGCTAGCCACCAAGGATACTCGAGCTATCTAGAACCTGGAGGGGCGAAAAACAAAATTGAGTGGGTCAGCAAAACAAATCTTTTCAAAATCATTCTTTTCTCAAAAGTATAGCCCCTCACCGTAAAACCTGTATAGTTTCCCAGAAAATAATACATATGTATATATCACAAACTCTCTCAGCATTAATCATTGTCAAACGTATCTCATAATATGTCATGCAATGCATTTAAATAACCATTATGAATCTCAAAAACCATGTAATGCGATGCATCTGAATAACCATATATCTACTAGATATCAACTCAACCCTCGGCTGTACATATAGCTCATAACATCTCAATCTCATCACATATATACACCGCACATACATCAATATCCTCATGAGGTCATTATCACATCACTGTATCAATATAAAGAATGCTCTAGTGCTACAATCACGTGAAGACTGTGCGATTGATTCACGGGTCACCTACAAGTTGAACCCACTCAAATGTGGTCTATACGGCAAAACTGTGCACCTAATTTGGATCCAAGGCAAGCATGCGGTGCGAGAGGTGAACGACACGTGAAAGACTGTGCCCCTAACTCTGGGCGTGAGCACTAACAATATGTGCAGGTTTATGAGCTAACATATCACATCATATCTCATCATATATCGTCTGTTCTTTCTCAACAATGCATGTACCTACCTGGTACTTACCTAGCGTCCTCGGTACCAACATATGCATGAAATGTATATATGAATACTCATGCATCAATATTAAGTTATATGCATGGCGATAAAAACATACTTTTCATTTAAAAGCTGATTCTGGGAAAATCATTATATATATATAGGTTATACGGAAAAATAGCTACCCAGTCACTGATAGGTCGCCGGGTCGTAGCCCCCACGTCTAGCATGGCTACGCTCGTCCTCAGAATATGTCTCACATATATGAGAAATTACTAAAAATACGTTATTTAAGCACATCTACGCAAATACGGTAATAACTTCTCATACATAGCTCAATTTTGGCATACGAATATACCAACGTGACCTACTCGACGTCACGGACGTCAACATATTTTTTAAAATAATTTTTCACGGGGCCACGCGCCCTCACGCGCAGTGGGTGGCACGGGTCTACGCGTCACATTCTTCCTCAAGACGCCGGCGCCGGCCACCGGTCGCCAGAAACCTGCAACTCAGGTTTTCTCCGCCATTTCTCCACCATTTTCTCTCATTTTTCTTCCTATGTGCTCAAAATCAAATGAGGAACAAGCCTATACCTTTAAAAACCACGAAAATTGCCTGAAAACTCGTCGGGAAAAATCTCCAAAACCGGCCAAACTCGTTCCACGTGATCCCAACGTCAAAATGCTTGCAACAAATGTCCCCGAGCCTCCTGGAACCTTCTAAGGCTCGTAGTGAGCTTGGTTTTGCCTAAACACAACCCACAAAAACTTCATGAACAGTACCTAACTCGGAGCTCGAGTTTTCAACGTGAAATAAACATGGTTCTTACCTGAAAATGGTGTCACTGGACTCACAAGGACCTCAGGATCACGATGGTGGTCTTTGTTCCTTCAATCTGTGAGATTTGGGAAGGTTTATGGGTGTGCCGTACGTATATGGTAGAGAGAGGGAGAGTTTTCGAGAAAGGAGAGAGAGAGTGAGAGTGATGGACAGAGAGAGAGTGTGACGGGAGTGAGGTGAGGGATGAATGGATGTGGTCAAAAGTCCCCAATCAGATATCAAGGACCCAAAAGAAAATCTAACTGGCCCAAATAATTGAGGGCAGTTCATTATTGGCCATCCTCACATACACACATCCATACGTACACAACCACGAAGGGGTAATTTCGTCAATTCATCACTTAATTAACATATATATCGGGACGGGTTGTTACACCAACAGCTAGATGACGTGGCACAATATCATTCGTTGGATTTCAAATCAACGGTCAAAGTTATTCGCCTTTAAGAATATTTAAAAAATAAGAAAAAAGGAAACAAATAAATAAATATATTACCGTTGTGCCATGTGGCACAATCTGGAGGGTTGGATTTCAAAATTTTTTTAATCCAACGACATAAATTAATTAAGTTAATAAAAAAATCTGAATAAAATTAAAAAAAATTATTTTACTTTTCTATAATGCCATGTGGCATGCCATCATTCGTTAAAAATCTGATCGAAATCTATCCTCAAAGATTGTAAACAAATTGTGACACATGGCGCGGCGTGATTGGTTAAAAATTTTATCGGAAATCTATCCTCAACGATTCTGAAAGGATAACGACACGTGGCACAAACAGGATTGGATAAAAATCTTATTGAAATGTATCACCAAAAATTGTCTTTTCAAATAATGACGCGTAGCGTAATAAGAATGATTAAAAATCTTATCGAAAATTACAAATAAAATTATTTTGTATTATTTAATAAAATAAAAAATACTAATATTTTATTACCTATTGCCATGGCTATTCAGTTAGAAGTAGAGATGCAAAAAACAATTACTGTTCATTAAAAGCAGTTATTGTTGACTAGAGGGGATTCAATAGGAAGTTTCCCTAGGAAACCTTTCAACGCTGGAGTTGCTCTTAGCAAATGAGAAATGCTAAAGAGCGTCTCTCAAATGGAATTCTCTATCGATTTTATGTTACCGTACTATTTAACATCAATAATGAGATTTTTAAAGAATTTTTTTATCACATTACAGTTTAACGTTAATTTTATATCATTATTATCAAAGCAAACAAACACGACCGACGCCAGGTAACATAGGGGTGGGTTGGAAAAACCGAAAACTGAAAAAAAAAAGACCGAAAACCGAACCGAGACCGAAAAAACCGAACCGAATCTGTTGAACCGAACCGAACCGAATCTGGTTGGTTCGGTTTCGGTTTCTGTGGTTCAAAAACCGAACCGAACCGAACTTCTTCAAAACGACGTCATTTTATAATATTTTATTAATTAATAATCCTAATCCTAAAACGGCACCGTTTTTTTACTCCTAAACTGCAACCCCTAAGTTCCTAACCCTAACCCTCATCTCCTCTCTCGGTCTCTCCTATTTTCCCACCTCCAGACTCCAGTTCGCACTTCGCACACAGCAGCGGCGCAGCCTCTCTCTGTCTCTTTCGCAGCAACCAGTACCACTCCCTCCTTAGAAGCAGGTATATTTTTCACTTGGGTTCTTGCTTTCTTTTTGGCCTCCTCTGCCAATGGCCCAATGCCTCACTTTTCTCATCTGTCTCTCTCTCGCAGCAGCCTTTCTCTCTGTCTCTTATTCCCAGCGGCAACTTCTCACTCTCAAACTCAATCACAGCAAAAGGTTAGTCTGATAGTCTCACTCACTCTCACGTTTAATTTTCTTTTCTACTTATACAATTTTAGAGATTTGATTTATATTTTAGTGAAAATATTGATTGAGGCTCGGTTTCTGGGGTTCGGTTTCTGTAATAAGAGATTTGATTTTTAATGTCGACTTGTTTTCTTTGGATAAGGAAATCTGGATGAACAAATAATTTAACTGTCTAACAAATAATTTATGTCGACTTGTTTTCTTTGGATTAGATAAGAAGCAACGACTGATTTGTTTGTTTGAAAATGTTGCTCTTTGTGGTTGTTTGAATGTTTGCTTTCTAGTCCCTGTGGTTGTTTGAATGTGTGCTTTCTGTGGTTGCTTCTTGGAACCCCTGTATGTATTCATGAAGCTGGACTTTCTAAGGGCTTGACCAAATAATATTCACAAATAAATAAGACCATATAAAAGGCTTGAGCTAGCTACACTGAAAAACTTGTAGAAATTCAGTAATTACTTTTGATTAATGCATATATATAACCTGCAGTTTCTGGATTCCTGATGAAAAGCCCGACATTGTTTTCCCTCTCCTTCTCTTCTCTCTCTTCTGCTGTAGCTGCTGTTGAACAATCTCAGTATTTAAAAGCATAGTTTCTAGTTTCCTGATGGTTGGCAATACTCAAATGGCTACTCTAACATCTCGAAAAATATAAAGCTAACAATCTCAGTATTTAAGGATAGCTGTTATGGTTTTATTTGGCACAAAGTTTACTAACCTGACAACCTCAGTGAGTCAGTATCTCAAATACATAATCTGCAATGTTTTCTTCAAGTTGTGGATTAGTTGTACAGTCAAGACAAATGATAAGTTTTGGCTGCAGATTATATATATATATTTATTGTGAATGGAGTTTGATTCTTGCCTTTGTTGTTGTGGAGTAGTAAGTAGTTGTAAGATTAGGTTATTATAAATAGGTGCGTTGTAATTCAATGTTGGGAAACTTGATTTTGGCCTTCCATATTTTAATTAACATTTACTTTTGTATAAGTTTGTAGTACTAACTACTATCCTCTTATTATTTTGTGTGAATTAGATGAAGTCAAAGGCGTCAAAGGTCTCAAGGGCCTCAAGCTCAAGTTCAAACTCAATGAGATCACAATCAACTAGCCCTCATGATCAAACGAACTCATCTTCGAGTATACCATCGGAAGTAAGTAGTCATATCTTTCTATTACTTTAGCCCCTATGTTTAATAATTAATTGTATGATTTCTTATTACTTTATACCCCATCTTATTTGACTAATTAATTGTATGATTTCTTATTTTAGATGGACATTATTGGTGAATCAACTCCACCTTAAAACACCGTGGTGGCACCTCGACAAACCCCTACTTCTCTTGGTGGATCCGGAAATCCCTCCGCTCCAAAAGAAGGTGACACAAGTGACCAAGTAAGTAAAGAAGAAGCTATTTTGGAATCATTAAAAAGTAATGAAAGGTCTTCAGTTTGGGAGCACTTTGATAGAAAAATTGAGGGTGGTAGAGTTAAGGGGTTGTGCAAGTATTGTACCCAATCATATATGGCCGATCCGGATAAAAATGGTACAACTAATTTAAGAAACCATTTAGCAAGATGTAGAAGCTACGGTCCTAATACGGTCCTAATAAGGAAATATTTGCTGCAAAGCATTCGTAATGCGGTTAGGTATGTAAGATCTTCCCCTCAAAGGTTGGAAAGCTTTAAAAGGTGTGTTGAAAAAGTAAGAATAGAGAGCAAAGGGCTTGTGATTTTGGATGTCCCTACTAGATGGAATTCCACATTTTTAATGTTGGAATCGGCTTTAAAGTTCAAGATGGCTTTTGATAGATTAAAAGTAGATGATGGTCATTACCTTCCTTACTTTGTTAAAGACACTCATGATAATATAAGGGAGGGGCCACCTTCGATGGATGATTGGAGTGAGGCGGGGATATTTGCAATCTTTTTGAGACCTTTTTATGAAGTCACTTTAAAAGTATGTTGTTCCAATACTCCAACCGTTCATACTACTTTTGGTAATTTGTTTAAGATCAAAAGTCTCTTGCATGAGAACAAAGATGATGAACTTTTATCTATGATCTCCATGTTGATGCAAGAAAAATATGACAAGTATTGGGGTTCAATTAAGGACATGAATCAATATCTTTTTATTGCACTTGTGCTTGATCCTCGCCACAAATTAGAGAAAGTTGTTGATTATTTTGAGATACAATTTGGTGAGGATGAAGAAAAAGTTGAAAGTGCCACAAATGCGGTGAAGGACTTGTTGGTTGATCTTTACAAGATTCATGAAGATATGTATTTTAGTACACAACAAAGTATAAGTAGTGGTGGTAGTTCTCAAACGACAAGTGGAGAGTCTTCATCAAGCATGACCGAAATAGAAAGAAAGTTGAAAGAAAAAAGTGAAATGAGAAAAGCAAAGAGAGCCCGGGTTGTGCATAATGATGTTGACAAGTATCTTTCCAATTCTAATGAAGGAGAAGAAGAAGAGAACTTTGATATATTGAATTGGTGGAGGGTGAATGGGGTTTCTAAGTACCCTATTTTGGCACGTGTTGCAAAAGATATCTTAGCTATTCCCGTATCAACCATTGCTTCGGAATCCTCCTTTAGCACAAGTGGACGGATTATTGATCCATATCGTAGTTCTTTAAGTCCAAGAATGGTGGAGGCTTTGATATGTACTCAAAATTGACTTAGGTCTATTCATGTTGCATTACATCATGAACCAACCATTGAGGAGATGGAGTTTTGTGAAGAAGTTGAGAAAGGTAATTTTATTTATTGCATTTGATTTTGTTAGATTATTTTAAATAACATTTTAATTGGTATCATTTAATTTATTATTTGTATGTAGAAATGGCAAGTGGAAGTTCAAAAAAAAGTGCTATGTTGCCCCCTAGGCCGCCCAAGCGTTAGCAAGCAAATTGTCATTCAAACTTGAAATGGTTTAGCGTTGATCTTGAGAGCTTGAAGAAGTATGTGCAAGGATGGAACTTTAGATTTTTATTGAATTTATATTTTTAGTTGTAATGTTTATTTTAAGTTGAATATTTATTTTAGGTGTGAAAGACTTGGAACATTGAAATGTTTATTTTAGGTGTAGAAGACTTGAACTTTGATGTTTATTTTAAGTTTGGACTTTGATTTGAACTTTGATGTTTATTTAACTTGGACTTTGGAAGACTTGATTATAATTGAACTTTGAATTTAATGTTTATTTTCATTGTCTTTGTTTGATGATTCTATTTGACATTTAGATTCTAAATTGTTTCATTGTCGTTGTTTGAATTTAATGGCTGCAAGTAAATACTTTTGAGTAACTTGTAGAAATTTTAGAATGCTTATTTTCATTGTCGTTGTTTGAATTTAATGGCTGCAAGTTGTTTTTTAAGAGAAATTTTTTTTGCTGCTAGGATTTTTAAAAATAAAAAATATAAAAAATAAAAAAATCGAACTGGGCCGAAACCGAACCGAAAAAAACGAACCGAACACAAACCGACAGAAAACAAAACCGAACCGAACCGAACAGTATTTTCGGTTTGGTTTCCGGTTTTGGCAAAAAACCGAACCGAACGGAACCGAACCCACCCCTAAGGTAACATGAACTTTCTCATTAAAGAAGGAAAATGCATAGCGATCCCCAGTTGTGATGGCGATTTGAATAATTGGTCCCATATGGGAAGGGTGTAGCTGTCCCAACCTCTCACCTATTTGTTGGACAAAAAAAAAAAAAAAATTCTCAACTACTTGGGAGTTGGGGAACACTAATGTAATTTGTGGTCGTCTGCAATATCTTGGAGTTTTTGGCGACATTTATAACGTTTATTTTTCTACTTTGTCAAATGAGAGGACATCTACAGAAAAAACTTCTACTTCGCCTCCTTTGAAACAGAAATTCTTCAATGTCTCCGAAATACATACGTTTACAAGTTTTTTTCTACTTGTTTAATAGCATATAGCGTATTTTATTATATTGCAAACACACTAAAAATTCTCTCTTTTAATACATTCAAGTCACAATTTAATATTAGACTCATATAAATATCTACGCTAGTCGAATTTTAGACCTCTGTAAACCAGATTATCTTGTGCATGCAAGGATCTCATTCTCCTTGAGCAAGCACCACTTGCTTAAAAATGAAAGAAGTGGGTTCCATATATATATTTGTGAAGGCAAACGATTCGATGGGACCTTCTTGCCAACACCACCTTTTTTCTTTTTCTTTTTCGTACCTTTTCTATCATGACATATCTGTGACCTGTCCTATATTATTATGTGACACCCTTATATATATATATATAATTTTAAAAGGACATTTTTTTTTCAGTTAAAATACATTTGTGTTGCAAATTGCAAGCTGTACTGAAAATAATATCTTTTTACATGGACAAGAATTTTCTCCGGATTCTCTTTGTGAGAATGCAATGATTAATTAATCGTGTTTATTTATCATATATCGTGCAGTTGTGTTTCTTTAAATACTAAATATATTCAATTTAAAAGTTAAAATTTAAAATAATTTCTAACTGCAAAATATATGATAAACAAACATATTTAATTGATTCTTTAGATCCTCATAAAAATCCAAAGAAGGTCCTACTCCTTTTTACATGATAATCGTCAGGAGAAATTGGTAAATTATTATATATATTTTCTGGGGATGAGATCACTTTTTTTTATTGGCAGCACGGAAAATGAAATAAAATCAAGTCAAAAAGATGATAAGACAAATCTCACGTGGAGCTTACTCCAGCATAGGCGCAGACAATTCCAAAAGTCCACGAAACTCAGTCTTCCTGTTTTTTTTTTTTTTTTTTACTTTCAATTTTTCTGTGGGAAGCAATATTTTTTATGGACTCTTTAATACTTTATGCTTGTGGCAGAATATTTTGTAATGTTAGTACAAAAGTTGATATTAAATTATAATGTAACAGATAATTTACGAAGTGTTGTGACATATGTTCTTATCAATATGTGATTGTGTAAATCCTAAGTAGAGATAGAGTAGGAATCCTTTGGAATCTAGAAGATCTTTCCTAATAGACTTTGTATTACTTGGAGAGCAAGTATCTCTCCTCCTAATTACTATAAATAAAGGCACAAGGACTGGGGAATAGAAGAACATAACACCACAATTCCTCAAGACTATTCTCCAATCTCTCTTCTTCTCTTTGCCGCACCTCTCTAGAAAATATAGGCCACAACACGAAGAGTTTTATTTTTGAAAGAGTTTCTTACCATTCTAATCTTTTTATATACTACATAAGTTCTACCAGCTTGCTGAGTATGTAAAATCATAAACAACGTTTTAGTTCTGAGGCAAAAAATAATCATGTATATACACCCTCGATTAATAAAAACACCAACATACATTGTTTTATTGGCTTTTTTTGTTAGTATCTTATGGAGTTACTATTTTGTTCAAATTACAGCACATTTATTTAAGATCGACATATACAGATATATTTATCATGTCATCCAACATTTACTCGTGTGATAACACGTAAAATTCTTATTACCAGATTCCCGTAACAATGATTTCATTAGACAAAACTTTATTGTCTAGGCAATGGCGTCAGAACACGTGAAAGAACACCATGCATGTATAATTGGATTTCGCGATCACAATGTGTCGACCCAAAGAAAAGGTCACAATTCGATTGAAAACAGAAAAGCTTGTCGCACAATTATTATTTTTTGACTATCTTTGAAGGAAAAGAAATTTAAATATATATTTCTTTGGACAACTAAATTATTAGAATCCTTTTAAGAGTACAAAATGAAATTTTAAAATGTCAACAGTTTTCTTATTTTTTGAGACATCCTTATCAATTAATTATTTAGGAAAAAAAATGAAGAAGAGAGAAAGGTGTTAATGGTATTAAAAAATTTAATCGAAGTTGATGGGTGTAATATTAAAAAATACAACATGCATGATATTGAGAATATTTGATATCAAACTTTAGTCAATATATTAACGTTACATTATCATATTTGTACTGCCTATCAACAATGGCACATTTAGGATTCAAATCTTAGGAGAGTCTAGTGTTAAAAATTTAAGTTTTTTATATAAAACAGAGCGCGAATCGCGTAAAAGAAATTCTGTTTATTCACTGACACATTTCGTCGAACACTTCTCATCCATTTTGTGCCTTTAGTGGGCTTAGTTTTTCGATGGCAATTGTAATGGCTTCTTAATGAACTTGTTATCGTCAACCAAATCAAGTTGCGCACATGTCATTGTCAATAAATATTGATGATGACACAATATGATGAGTGATATTGATAGAATTTGAAGAGAGTTGTCGAAGCAACATGCGAGATGCATTTCCCGAAACACTTAGTAGACACAAAAAAGACCCGTAACAAACATTTAGATGGTCCTCTAAGGACCTTCACTTGTATATTTCTTAGACTCCAAGTGGTCCTTGGACCACTTAGGTGATCTGCAATTCTCACAAACACATGCAAGTCCCATTTTTATTTGAGAACTCTATTGGAGAGTGTGGTATGCATATAATGAAAAATATAATAAGAGTAATATTTTAGTAGTCAATATGCAAAGGCAACATGTTAGATCTCACATTGCTCATGGGAGTGATCCTTAAATGTATATTTCCATCTCTACCTAACACGGGGCCTTTTGGGAGCTCACTGGCTTCGGGTTCCATCGGAACTCCGAAGTTAAGCAAGTAGCACGCGTGAGCACTCCCATGATGGGTGACCCACTGGGAAGTTCTCGTATGAGTTTCCAGAAACAAAACCGTGAGGGCGTGGTTGGGGCTCAAAACGGGCAATATCGTGTTACGGTGGAGTCGAACCCAGGATATAATGGTGGCCCAGGGTGGGATGTGACACAACATATGTACATATGTGAATGTATAAGAGGTCCTAGCCTCCTAATACATACATATATATATATATATGTATATATACACACACACACTATCTCTCCTCAAAATCCAATTAAGAAAAAGCAATAAACATTGGTGTTGCAGTTGCAGGTATGGGTCGCATTCATTTAGCTATGAACATTTTCCAGAAATTTCTTAGCAATTCTCATATAGTCAGAAATTAATATATATATATATATATATATATATATATATATATATATATATTCACTTCTATTTCAGAGCATTTGTCTTCTACGTACAAAATGGTGTAATATTGTATTGCCCCTTCTAATTAAAGATTAAAAAACACTTAACTAAAAGTAATAGAAATTACGTACAGGCATCGAAAGCCATAGTCATCTGGTTGATTAGTTGGCAAACTTGAGTTTTAATATGAATATTGGCTTTCATATTTTGATAAGCCTCTCACTTAAATTGGATCATCGCTCTGGATGATATCGTTGGGGTCTTTCGAACTGCGTTTTATGTTCCATGTATGTTCCACGTATTTTTATTTTGTTCATTAATTTTCGTCAATTTATTTAATTTGATTGCAAAAAATTAAAAAAGATGTGTAACAAGTAAAAATAGATATGTAGATAGTACCGTCTTTTATCATGCATGTCTGTTAATATAATAACCTCGCAACAAAAAAAAAATATTAAGATTGTCGACGGCCGGATAAACGTGAATAAAAAGATGCCTAATTCGCGGTTCCCGTTTCACACGCACCCCTCATGACATCATTGGCCCGACACCAGTGGGATTAACAAATAATTAAGCTAATTAATCCCTGGTCTATTAGGATACCTGTTGGCCACATACTTGTCAACCATTCATTTACTTAAATATAAACATACACTAGTGTGGTTTCAATATATTGTACTACATTCATGAGTTTGATATATGAACTCATGAGTCTAACATGAGTCCAATATAATATAAGACATTTATTTTAGTATCACACTTAAATTTTTCAGTCCACCATAGAAGTGTGATTTCTATATAAGTTTAATATATTGGTATCATACTCATTTTATCCAGCTTACTGTGGAAGACCTTACTATCGGCAATTGTCTTGAGTTACTGGTGATGTGTGTTAGACACACAAAAGTAACATACTTGTTGATACACTTATTAATACAAGTAAAATTCAGGTCTACTAAAAGATGGGTGGTGCTATTTTGCACACCAATTTTACCTCCCACGTATCTCGTGAATTTTCGTCTCTTAATCTTCTTCAACTGCGAATGGTGTACAAAATAAAAAAAGAAAAACTAATGAAAATGACTTGAAAACTTTGAGATTTAATCAAAATAACAAAAAAAGGTTGTAAGTGAATAGTATCAGGAGTGACTTTTTAAAATAAAATTTTCTTTTTTATTAAAAATAAGTAGTACCGAAAATATTTCATTAAAACTTCAAAAAATAAAAATAAAAATATGTGGATAACACAACCTTTAAAAAAAAATGTCAACAGATGTGTTAACCGCGTTGCAGCGCCGACAAAATCAATCTTTGGTGAAGAATGTGATCAATGACAAACGATTCAGTGCAGCTAGCTATGGAAGTTGGTTAATTTATAATTTTGTTTACAGGCCAACTTTTTCCTTGACGTGTTGCAGCATTCTTTGAACTTTGGAGTATATTACAATTTACAGCTTATAAATAATTTTTTTGGTTCGATAAGGAAAATTAATAATTTAATGCCTCGAGGCAGGGTTGGCTTTAAGATTTTAAAAGTTTTGTGTGGAAGATAGTAAATGAGCTCGTGTAAGAATTTTTTTGCTACAAAGTTAATTTATAGGTCTATAGTTATATTGAGGGATCTAAATGGAGTAATATTACTTGTGTATTATAGTTGAAATTAATAAAAATCATGAAAAATTAATAAAACACAATTTATAGCAAAGTCGGCTGAACAAAACTAAAACCATAAAAGTCGTTCCACTTATGCATATAGAGCCATATTTCTCTTAATTACACGCATAGCCTAAAAAATTCTGCAAAAACAATTTCATCTTTTACGAACCCTTTAAGATTAACAACCCTCTATAATGGCACTTATTGCACATGTCCAAAACCGCCAATGCTCAAAGGCAAGAAACAAACACAAGCAACTCCTTGGGGGGAGGGCTATTCTCGTCCCTACTTGGGAATTAAGGCCATCTCCAACCGAAGGAGGGCCAGAAGACTCGTTTTAGCCCTCTAGCCCTCCAAGAAATTAATATTTTAATGAACAGTGCATGGTCATATTTTTTACCATCTCCAACCGAGAGGCCAGAGGGCCATAGACCAAACATAGCCCTTATGACAAAAAAAACCATCTCTAATCGAGAGGTCAAAGGGCTATAGTATGGAATGTGAAGAATTAAAATAAAATGAGGTGAGATAGTATGGAATGGTAAAAAAATATACGAGAAATTGTGTTGGAAAAAAAATTAAAAATTAAAAAAAAAGTTGGTTGGGAAAAAAAAAATCCCTAAATCCTAAATCCTAAACTCGAGCTGGGAAATGGAAAATATCAAAAAAAAAAAGGTTGGTTGGAGATGGCCAGCTCGCTGGCCTAATTGGCTGGTTTTGGAGCGGTGAGGCCCACAAACTCTTTGGCCTAGCTCTCGGTTGGATACGGTTTTCGTGTCATTTCGGACTATTTTCATTTTTCGGTCCTATGGCCCTCTGGCCATATCAGTTGGAGATGGCCTAGTTGCATGGAGTGGGGCATGGGAGGCCATTCCTCAACCGGCACGGGCTGCTTTGTTTGCCATCGGAATCCAATTCCGATGATAGAAGAGACGGAGGGAGGACGATTGTTTTCTCTGTTCTCCTTCAAGATAGTAGTCATCAACACTTGTTGGGGGACAAGGGCTCTTGAACTGAAGGCATATTATGATGAGACAAATATTTAGGACATATTTACTTAATTTGATAGAAAATGGAACAATACATGAAATGTATTTGTGTATGACACCAAGTTGTCCAGGCGTGAGATAAACAAACCGCCCTTAGTAATGATAATTGGTTGAAATTGGGTTTGGTATGGCTAATTTCAATGTGGGACTTACTTTTTCATCAGTTTATTATTAATGGCTCGTTTGAAAATGAATTTAAATCGGTTGAAATCGTACAATATTTGTGAAATCAACCTTAGTAAAAATGCAACTGAATATTGAAAAAACACTTCTACTGCTTTAAAAGGCCAAAAATATTTTCTCAAAACCGTTTTCGGTCAATTTAAAAGAAAATTCAAACGAGCCACACTGACGACCACTCGAGTGATATTAACGTCATGTTAACTGATTAGCGCTTGAGTGCTTTTACACAAAAAATGAGGGAATGTTAATTGATGGGCCTCGTGATAGGAAACAATGGGCCTATTTTAAACTCTTAGTTGAAGGCCCACTTTGCACAAATCCCATGTTGATCAAAATCCTTTCTTCCATGTCAGAATTTGTAAACCCTGAACCCCATCATCCCAAAACCTTCGAAACTCTGAACCAAATCAATGGCTCTCTCCAAACCCACCTTCCTTGCCCACCTCAAAACCCTAGCAAAACCCCCAATCCGCCGCCGTTTAACGCCACCCTCCGTCATCTCCCTCCGCTTCCTCTCCTTCGCCACCCCCGAAGAAGCCGCCGCCGAACGACGCCAGCGGAAGCGCCGCCTCCGCCTCGAACCCCCTCTCTCCTCCCTCCACCGCAACCAGCAACAACAACAGCAACAGTCCCCAAAACCCCAAATAAACCCTAATGCCCCGAAGCTCCCCGAACCCGTCTCGGCCCTCTCCGGCAACCGCCTCAACCTCCACAACCGCATTCTCACCCTCATCCGCCAGAATGATCTCGAGGAGGCAGCGCTCTACACTCGCCACTCCATCTACTCCAACTGCCGACCCACCATTCACACCGTCAATGCCGTGCTCACCGCTCAGCTCCGCCAGTCCAAGTATTCCGACCTCCTCACCCTCCACCGCTTCATCACTCAGGCCGGCGTTGCCCCCAATATCATCACTCACAATCTCATCTTCCAGACTTATCTGGATTGCCGAAAGCCCGATACCGCCATGGAACACTACAAGCAGCTGATCAATGACGCCCCTTTCAACCCTTCCCCAACTACTTATCGAATTTTGATCAAAGGGTTAGTGGATAACAACAAATTGGACAGGGCTATGGAGCTCAAGGAGGAAATTGACGTCAAGGGTTTTGCCCCGGACCCGGTTGTTTACCATTATTTGATGCAGGGTTGTTGTGTAAAGAATTTGGATTCGGATGGGGTTTTCAAGCTTTTCGAGGAGTTGAAGGAGAAGTTGGGAGGGGTTGTGGAAGATGGGGTTGTGTATGGGAACTTGATGAAGGGGTATTTCATGAGGGAGATGGAGAAGGAGGCCATGGAGTGTTATGAGGAGGCTGTGGGGGAGAGTTCCAAGGTGAAGATGAGCGCGGTGGCTTATAATTCGGTTTTGGATGCATTGAGCAAGAATGGCAAGTTTGATGAGGCCTTGAGGTTGTTTGATAGGATGATCCAGGAGCATAACCCACCGAGGCGCTTGGCTGTGAATTTGGGAAGCTTTAATGTGATGGTGGACGGGTATTGCACGCAAGGGAGGTTTAAGGATGCCATTGAGGTTTTCAGGAAGATGGGAGACTATAGGTGTAGTCCGGATACATTGTCTTTCAATAATTTGATTGATCAGTTGTGTAAGAATGGGATGCTGAGTGAAGCTGAGGAGCTTTGTGGAGAAATGCCCGAGAAGGGAGTGAATCCAGATGAGTTTACATATGTCCTGTTGATGGATACTTGTTTCGAGGAGAATAGGCCAGATGACGCAGCCGAGTACTTCAGAAAAATGGTCGATGCCAAGCTGAGGCCGAACTTGGCGGTTTATAATAAGTTGGCTGATGGATTGGTTAAGGTAGGGAAAATTGATGAGGCAAAATTGTTTTTCGATTTGATGGTGAAGAAGCTCAAGATGGACATTCCGAGCTATCAGTTTATAATGAAGACGTTGAGTGATGCTGAGAAATTCGATGAGGTGATTAATGTGGTTGATACAATGCTGGATGACGATGGGGTTGAATTCGATGAGGAGATGCAAAAGTTTGTTGAAGGGTTGCTGAGTAAGGACGGGAGAGAGGACGAAGTTGGGAAGCTTATGGAAGAGAAAGAAAGGCAGAAGGCTGAAGCTAAGGCTAAGGAGCTGGAGGCAGCAGAAGCAGCAAAGAGAAGTGCAAGAGCTGCTGTCTCCTCCTTACTTCCATCCAAGTTGTTCGGGAATAAAGAACCTGAGACAGGGTCTGCAGAGGCCACAGAAAATGCAAGTGAGGCTGCCTCGAGTGAAGCTGCAGAGACTTGTCAGGAGGAACATAGTGGAGAAGGCGAAAATTCAGCCGAGACGGAATCCAAAAGTGACGGTGCAACTGAGCAGGTACCCGCTTGAATGTAGATAACTGGTGAAAATTTGTGATGAATCATTTTTCTCGGTTGGAATCAGTGAGTTTTGTTATTAAGGCTTGTTGAAATCAGTTCAACTCCCACCGTAGAAGCAAGTATTTGAGTTGTACGAACATATTGCTTTCACATTTTATAAGGAAACCCAACGAAAAATCTAAAAAAGCTTCCCGTTTAATGAAAAGTCATTTTTAAAGATATGGTGAAAAAAGGTTAAAATGTGGGTTTTTGTTATAAATAAACAGTACCGAAAATGTTTCGTTAAAACTCCATATTTTATAAGACTTGACCTGAATTGTACCGCGCGCAGATATCTAATCGCCTCCTCGTATCATATGACTTAAAAATTAGAGATATTGCAATTGTTTCTTGATTCAAAAGCATGCTAATAGTAATGTTACAAAGCAAATTGAAAGGGAAGAAAACGCCTCTGCTTGTTATACAATTTTATTAAAGCTGAAAACTTCCCAAACTCAAGAAACCGATTTGTTACAACATACCAGGAACAAGCTGTTACAGGTACAACAACACACGACAGTCTCAAGCAACAAACATTAAAACTTACAAAATCATTTGTCTTAGCTACACAGGTTTGCTATGCACGCCCCAGACTCTTGATTTTGCTGTTCCTTCCATATCCTCCCGGTAACTCTCAGCTTCAGCTCCTTCCTGTCGCCTCCGGAGAAGAACAGAGCCATGTTTCGTTGGATAATGAGACCATCGTGGCTATCCCTGACCTTTCGGTGGCTATCACGGACACTTCGTGGTGTCCCCTCCCATATGAGTTTCCTGCCGTTGGCTCCAACCTCTAGGCTGTAGCTGTAGTTCCGGGCCTCATTCTCGTCGCCCATAAAACGTAGAAATGCCATATAAACTGGAGCCATGCCGAGCTGAAAGGCTTCAAAATGAAGGCAGAAGTATTGACCAAAACAATGGAAAACCTGATAGGAAAAGTAGATAAGTTCGTAGGGTTTCCGGTATTACTATGTTGAGATGGCAAAACATGACCGTAACACGCAGGCGATTCTACAGCAGAGATAGTTTGAATGAAGGGATGACGGACTACTGCTCATTTAACCCCATCCGCCAACACGTTACTTACCGAAACAGATTAGGTGATCAACTGCGTGCAGCCCTTCCAATAATATCAAAAGAATACGTTTTTCACCATTTTAAACAGAACAGAAAACATCGACAAAGGCAGTAGAGGGATAAACAATAAATGAACCACAGAAATTTGCAAATTTTAGTTTCAACATCAAAGAACAACGGATAATATTGCAATTCACTTCAACCTAAAAGAAATACAACACTTACTGTTAGCATCCAAGTGGCATTCTCTACTTCCCGAGGATTTGACTTCACATAGCGATGGTTGAATGTGCATCCTGTGTGCATGTCCACCTTGTGATCATCCCTTAGATGGGTAACCAGGAAAGGGATATCTCCAACAACAGAGCACTCCGATCCAGCATAAGGGCAATTATACGGTCTGAAGTTGCACACCGATTCATGCTTTAGTTTGCTGTAATACGGGAATATCTCTGGGCATCCCAGGGAGTAATACTTGCAGGGTAACTCAAGTGACTCAGCCACCTTCTCCAGAGCTAAACACCTAATATCTCCAAGCTCCTGTCTACAAGTTGGGCAGCGATTGTGCACCCTCGACTTACAAGTGGAACACAGTGTGTGGCCATTGTGGCACTGCAGATAAGAAAATTTTGATTTTATGTAAAACGGCTCAGCTCAAAAGAAATACAATAACAATCACACATCTCATGATATTAGCAAAGCCAATACAATATCCAATATCCACCTTTCAATAACAAGAACACTTTCACCAATGCAAGGAAAACTATGGTTCAGACCAAAGGAAATCAGCATGTCCAATTATGTACATGCCAAGGAGGTCTTGGAAATAAAAAGTTTCAGCTCCTTCCAATGTACACGGTACATCCTTGGATTGCAAAACAATTCATGTGCTACAGTTTTTTACAAAAACAGAGTGAGTGATCGACAATCTCAATGGTGTTCACTAGTAAGAAGTAGAACCATGACATTCTTCAATAGTCACATATGATCTTTCATATGTGGAAGATCAGGACTTCAGCATCCATTGTGCCCAGAACTGCCTAAACGTAACTTGGTGCCATTTTAGCAGGACCAGGATCTTCAACAGATATAAGCTCGGAAAGACGCCCTCCCTGCACAGTCATGGGCTTGCATTTGACAAATTTGACCAATTTTTTACATTCTCTAGTTAGCACATTCCATGACTTCAACTACTAAATCAGCGTAGCTCGGTGCTCGGATCATCTATCTGAAACATTCGTCCCGAAAGATCCTCGACCTAGTTAACAATGCTCATTCATACATTCAAAACCCAATCACCATATATCATCTATCCAAAATCCTAATACCAATGCTGTAATCAAAGACTAGTTCCACAAATCCGATCAAACAACCGATTATCAATGGAACGAAAACGCAAACACATCAAATTAATCAAAAACCCAAGTTTCCATTTTCACTTAATAAACAGAAATGCAAGATAAAATAAAACCAAATGCAGGAAAAATAGAGAGAAAAATTACCTGATGGATTGGCGGGTACATGGAATTGGTGCAGACAGGGCATTCGAGCAGCTCGTGGACGCTGGTGGCGGGAGCGATGGAGGTGGGGCCGGCAATGGTAGCGTTGGTAGTGACATTGCTTCTGGGCTTGGAAAATTCATGGTGGTGCTGATGAGGGTGAGAATGCGGGTGCAGAGTGTTATGGTGGTGATGGATCTCGTCCTCATCAAATCCATCTGAGGACGACACACACTCGATGCTTTCCACGTCCATCGCTCTTCCCCTCGAACACCCCCAAAAGATCGAACTTTTCACCAACCCCAATTGAAAAACTGGAAAATTATCCAAAACCCACTAATCAAAATCCCGAAACGAACCCATAAATCGAAGAACCGATTGCTGGGTTTCTCTCAGACCTTCCTTTTCCCCTGTTATTTTCCGGGAAATTTTCAGAAGGTGGAAGAAAAAGGAGGGAGGGAGGGAGGGAGGGAGGGAGGGAGGGAGGGGGAAGATGGATTGATGGGATTCCAACCCCCTCTCTCTGAAAAAAAAAGTTTCTTTTCTTCTCCGCTCCCCCTCTCTCTCTCTCCTCTCTCTCTGTCTGTTTGTGAGGAGAGAGAAAAAGAGAGAGATGATGGTGGCCGTTGATTCCGAACATTAATTAAGTGGGATTGAAATCGGACGGCTATTTTGGATAGTGTTAATTGTCCAAACCAAAAAGTTTCGGGACAATTCGCTTATGATTTGATTCGAAAAATATCGTAATGACGCACATACGGTTTGGTTCTACGCTTTGTGCCACACACGCGACACGTGGCGAATTTGCACTCTTGATTCCTCCTTACCTTCTAATCTAGTAAACCATCTTTTAAAATCAATTATTCAAGCAATCAACACATCAAATATCGTTTAATCGTTTGATTTACATTAAGTAGTGCTACTGCACGCATCCCTTTTCATTTCTTCGTTCTTGTTAATACTGTCTGTTTCTCTTCTTCAATTCATTTAATTTGAACGGCAAAAAATTATGAGAAGTGTGAGAAAAATAAATAACATGCTCTATCTATATATTCATGTTTAAGTAAATAACTTGGTCTATAAATAACATGGTTTATCTATATATTGAATAATTGTACAATGACAAAAGCATTTCGAATTTGATTGATTTTTAACAAAATTCATCTCTAGAGGAGACTTTGAAGATAAACTATTCAGATTATCGTGCAACATACAATATAAGAAAGAGAGCCGAAGAATAAAAAATATAGAATAAGAAGATTCCTAGCATTCCTTTAATTTGTAACCGAAAATAGGTACAATTCTCGATTTATTGTCTGTTTAGCAATCTCAAGCTCTATTTCTGATTACAAGTTAATGACAAGTTTTGTGGTGAATACTCGGATCAATTCCCATAGTTCTAGGTAGAAAGCATCGTGCTAAACAGGAATGAACCAAAATCTTTCACACCCCCAATTAACTTCTGTCCTTCGGTCCTCTTCTATTGATTTGATCAGATGGACAAAAACTGTTTGTGATGAGTGCGTGGAAAGTAAAAGCGGTGTATGGATAGCGCCACCCTTAAAAAATCATACATAATGCCTATCTGATTATTAATTTAATGTTTATTATGTACAAGATTGTGAGTTGGGGACGCAAAATAAGGTCCAACAAAAAATAAGTTTTACATGCTAGCAACAACGGAAGAAAGCTCTGTTTCCGCCTCCGGCTCTCCATCGGAACCCTCCTTGGCTGCAATCTGCTAGACGAGAACAAGGCGTTAAGCGTATAAAAACACGTTGGTTGTAAACTGAAAACAGGATTTTATCGACGAATACGACGCACCTCTACATCCTTCGGCTTATTCTGCGAAAGATAGTGATCCAATGCACCCTTGCCATAAAGGATTTTAGCTCCACATCCCTTGCCGTCCAAGCCAACGGCTTCTTCATCGATTACAACAGCGTCTATTACGCCATCACCTGTTCTAACGTCGGGAATCTGAAAACGATACAACGAGAATTCAAGCATCTATGACATATCAAAAGACTCACAAAGATGCAAAAGATTCAAGGAGAAGGTGAGAGTACCTCATACATGGCGTCCATCAATATATTTTCTAAAATAGCCCGTAAGCCACGAGCACCAGTGTTTTTTGATATTGCCTTTCTAGCAATTAATCTCAAGGCACTTTCTGTGAAATGCAGTTTGACCTGAAGAAGTAAAACACAAGCAATTTAGTTAAAAACCAATTGAATCGCGGATCAAGGAAGTGAGAGAATTGCATGGGACAACCGACTTTGTAAATCGGACATAAACAAGCAAAGATATCATTAGAAGTAAACAAAACCAGCATGTTGAACAAATGACCTTGAAGTGTGAATGCCTCTATGAATGTAGAGAAGAATTACTTACTCCATTCATTCGGAACATCTTTTTGTATTGTTTCCCTAGGGCATTTTTTGGCTCTGTCAGGACCTACAAAACATATTTGCCGCTAAGAAACACATGGGATAGTAAATATAACAAATAACATTAAACAAACAAAAATACAGAGTACTTGTACAAGCTCTAAGCACGACTAGAATAACACACCGTCATGTCGACTAAAATTAGTCATGACTTATACCATACATGTTTCCTATATTCAAATTACTGGACGGATAAGTAAGGAATTATTCAAAGCTCATCAGTAATGTATAATGACAGTGATACAGTTCATCCATCCTGCCATCTCATTGCTTTCTAATAGGAATACTTAGCCATCAATCCCTAAACTCTCTTTCTGAGATTAAAAATGGTTGTGTAAATGACATAGATGGCGGACCAGTTTCTACGAGAATAAAAAGAATGCAATGCAAAGTATTACCTCAACCAACTGATTTTCTGTTAGTGCTGACAAACTGACAAGGATGGGAAACCGGCCAACAAATTCAGGTATCAAACCATATCGAATAAGATCACTACTTTCAACCTGTAAAAGAAACCAGTTTTCATATATTTATAGATTTCTAATGAAGAGATGAAAATAGAAGGAATCCTATATAAACTGTTACTTGTTAATTCAAAACTGATGGGAACTTACAATCTCCAATAAGGATGATGTAACAGCAGCATCTGTAACACCACCAGTCCTCATATTTGCCCTAACGGGAGCACCAAACCCAATAGAGGAATCTTGGCGTCTGTAGGACAAACAAAAGGCATAAAAGACTTTAGAGAGAGACAAAACCAGAAGATAGCATAATTTGAGTGTTGGGGTATAGAAGTACCTTTCTGAGATTGTTTTCTCTAAGTCAATAAAGGCACCCCCACATATGAAGAGAATATCCTTTGTGTCAATCTGTGAAGAAGAGACTAGAATTATGAACCGGTTTTCACTGATCTACCCAACCGAAAATCAGTCAAACATAATTTACAAAGATATTTGCTGGGCTAAGCACTAGTTAAGTCTTAAAGAATAGCAGAATAGGCTTATTTATGATTACGATCAATATGTACTTGTATTTATGAGCTAGTGCAGTTTACAATAATATGTAGGTAACTGAGACATATTTCTTCAGCCACTGAAATACCTGAATGTTTTCACCTCTAGGGTGCTTTCGAGCTCCCTTCTCAGGCACATTGACAACCTAGATCATAAGAACTCCTCAGATCAGAATACAATGAATTAAACGCGCATCGATTATAGTTGTTTAAATGAATCCAAATCATAAAGGAGACATCTATGACTGCGTACAGAATATCCCGAGATGGGTCCTGACTTAGCCAAGATGCCACCTCCATGATGCCTGTTAGCATTAGTACTACCGAATTATGTAAAACGTTCACTTACAGTCCCTTCCAGCATCTTAAGTAATGCCTGTTGAACACCCTCCCCAGATACATCCCTACTAATATTTAGGCTCTCAGCCTGCAAATAAGAGCAGATGTCAGTACATATATAAGAGTAGAAAACTTCTTCCACAAATAGAGAGAGAGAGAGAGAGAGAGAGAGAGAGAGAGAGAGAGAGATGATCGTAAAAACACACCTTTTTGGTAATCTTGTCAACTTCATCAATATAAACAATTCCCTGCTGTGCAGCTGTTACATTATAATCGGCAACCTGGCATTGAATACAGATGAACATAGATGAACTTGGGATTACCAAGCAATATAAGCATATAAGTGCAAAAGCATATAAGTGCAAGTTCCAAGAAAAATTTCATGATAAGTGGGAACTCGGTAAGTCATACCTAAGGTTTATGGCCAAAAAACAACTTTCAAATTTCCCCGCAGAATTATAGCACAAAAAAATTAAAACATGTTTACATTTCTCACAGACTTTTAAATATATGTATGAAACCATAAGCATGAAAGATGTTTCAACACTAGGGAATTTCTTGTTGCAATTCTAATATTAAGCGCAATAAGCAGAAATCAATTAACAACAAAATGCACATGTAACGCCAAAGAGAGCCCTTGATATTGAGCATAGGCTATCAAATCACAAAATTCAGACGGACACAAATAGAATATGCTCAAGAAAATTTACCGTAAGGAGTTTGTATAAAATTGATTCCACATCTTCCCCTACATATCCTGCCTGCAAGCAATAACGTTGTGTCATGGCCACCGTAATGACAGGAACAATGCCATTGAATCCATATTAAACTCTTATAGTTCTCAGAACATGCAACAGAAATTGGACAAGAACCTAAATAAAAAACCATGCATGTACGTTGAATATTCTAGGGACCATGAAGGCCAGTGTTTACAAAAAAACATCCGAGGATGATCATTGCATAGAGCATAGTGACTTCAAATTTAATGGTAAAGGAAAAACCACTGACAATTATAAATGAACTCCAATTACAAACAACAACCAAGAGTAACAAAACGTACCTGAGTTAATGTTGTTGCATCTGCAATAACAAATGGAACATTCACAAACCGTGCCAGGGTTTTGGCGAGTAGTGTCTTCCCTGTCCTTGAAAGAGCATCAAAGAGAACAAGTGAGACCAGTAACCAAATCAACATACTAATGAACACTCCAAAAGCAAACAATTAAAAGACATCCAAACAAGAAAGTACTAAAGACACAAAACTCCAGCTATAATGCAAATACATGCAACATCCACAGATAAGATACAGACACATGCAACTTGGACTTAAGGGTCTCCAGGTCTTTTGGCATCTCATCTGACTGCAATTTTACATTCGGAGACGTGGAAAATCTTAGCAGTCATTCAACATTCTACCTTGTAGTGAAAATGTACATAGCAGATTCAAGAATAATTCTAAATTACCTGAGCCTGTTGGCCCCATTAGAAGAATGTTACTTTTTTCAAGCTCCACTCTATCATCATCCATTGCATCTGCTTTGCCGTTACTTGAATCTCCTGCAGACCTAATTTCCCAAGAAGCAGCATGTTAAAAGCAGGTGCTAGCATCGGTCGGTCGGTCGAAATGATTCTTCTTCATATAAAACATAGACTCAAACAAGATATGTATATGGATATGGAGCTGACCATTTCTGCAGGGACTCGTGATATATCCTCTTATAGTGATTGTAAACAGCAACAGATAATACCTGCATACACCAAAAGCACAAAATTTACAAGAATTGCAGAAACATAAACTTTTCAGATATCTCAACTCCAAAAAACAAACAAAAAAGGCAAGTAAAAACTCACCTTCTTGGCCTTCTCTTGCCCAATTACAAACTTGTCAAGCCCTTGACAAATTTCCTTCGGTGTAGGAAAATTTTTCCCCAAATTGGAACCACCCCAATTCTCATCCTTTGAATTCGAATCGAACCCACCTCCCGAACCAGGGCTCGGACCGCCTCCACCGCCTCCCCCACGAACCAAATTCGAGCCGGGAGCGGCCCGAACCACAATTCCATCACCGGACCACACCTCCGGCGGGTCCCCCTGAGACGACATAACACCGTTACACCTGCTGCTGCTCAACTTTCGTCCCCATTTCTTATCACTATTCTTGCTGGCTCTCTGGGAAGCTCTAGGGTGATCGAAAATCTGCGAACCCTTTTCGACAAAGTTGCCGCCGAGCAACACCGGCTTGAAGGAAGTGAGGTGGTAGGGCGTGTTCATGAACAAGTCGTCGCTCTTGGTGCGGTGGGCAAAGTGAGAGCTGGGCACCCGGCCGGCGTGCATGTAATTGAAGACGAAGTACCTGAATTGGGAGACGGCGGAAGACGCCGTGTCTCTGGAGGGCTTGGATCTGAGCGCCGCGGCCATTGCGGGCGAGAGGACTTTTCCGGGAAAATGAAGGGAAATGAAAAAAAAGGAGGGAAAATTAGGATCGAAACATGGATTTTTTTAGTGAAAAATGAAAGCTTGAAGAGTGGTTTGGGAAATTTGGGGGTGAATTCAAATGGGTTTATCTGAGATTTTGGGAAGAGTGTATGGTGAGGGAATTTTGATGGTGGAATTGGAAATTGAAATTTGGAAGACGAGAACAAAGGAAAGTAGAGAGATTTGATATTTTAGCTCGATTGTTCTTATTAACTTGCAAGAAAGACAACGAAAATATCTGAATTTACAGAACAGGACTTCGAGGTTTGATCGATTTTCTATTTCACCACGTCTCTCTTTTAGAAGAACTTTCATAATAATTAAAAACGTTTTTAGAAAAATATTTCTTATAAGAAGTATTTTAAGTGTTTTTTTATAATTTATTTGTATTTTTATTAAAAATTAATTTTTAAAATATTTTCACAAAAATACTTTTAGTTATTTTAAAAACAGATTTAAACAATCCCTTGAACTGATTTGTCTCGCTTTATAAGTTTCAATACGACTGTAAGGATAACAATGTCATTTAACTTGGTCAAAATTGTACTGCAATATAACTGTCCATGTCTACTTAATTGAAATGAGAAAGTTTTGAGGGGCTTATTTACCAAAAAAAAAAAAAAAAAAAACTCAAAACGTTATCATTTAAAACTTTACATGAAATAGTTGTCTCTAAAACACAACATCTAAGAAGGCAAAGATTACACGAGAATGAATGAAGATTATGACCCTAAGAAACCAATGACCACTTCTCTACAAGCCCTTGCGTTGAGCTTCATAATCCTAAAACTCTACAAGCACTTGAGCTTCATCTCCGACCGGCACCTCCAATTGGAACGGCTGCTCCTCAAGCTCCCACGCCCCGTTTAATGAACTGCAGGATCGCCGAGTTCCAATACGTTTCCAAGAGAGAGGAAGGTCTTAATCACGTCTCAATCCCCATGGCTTCATCCTCCAAGTTCCATGCATTCATTGTCTATAGACAGAATGCATTGTGCAGAAATTAGGGCTAACAATGCTGCATGCATTTATTACAGTACGTAGTTCATGTGCGTTGTTGTATTCGATCCTCATATGATTCAAAAAGAACATATATATATATATAAAATCATTCAGCGCAATAGACATACCACATTCTTACTTCTGTGCAGGTATAATTCTTACTGATGTATAGAAATATAGACGTTTGCTCCAACGAGACATAATACGTAAATCATACAATCATATTGCTGCATGCATGCATGCAAAACGAATAATTTAACCTATTATTACGATCAGATTGTTCGGGACGCAAAACCACCAACGATGAGCTCCAGGACCTATCCAAATTAACACTACCTCCAATTTATCTTCCTTGGATCTGTGTTTTTCCGGAAGCAAAGAGAAACTGCTCTGTTAAACAAAATCGAGGGCCACTTTAATGCATGACAGAGAGAAAAGAAAACGAGAACTGTTAAAGTAAATAGATTACGTAAGTACCGATAAATTAGCACTGCTAAAGAAGGGAAGTGAAAATTGGCACATCGATGGGACGAAACCTCACCATCATATTTCTCACTTGATGGGGCATCCAGCAGGAATGAAAATGTGGGGGTGGAACCATCCCCGTGATCTTTTGGTTATAATTTGGTTTCTAACTTGTTATTTAAGAGTCAAATTCATGAACTCTTAGGTTGGCAGAAATTAATGTATGAAAATATGTAACCTAATGGAGAAAATTACATCAATAACTTTGTATTATTGATATAAAACGTTAAAATACAACCTGAACCGAGCTCACACAACTCAAATTGCTGTGGAGCTCGTGTACTTACACGGCCACATCTGATCAGCTCAAAACATTTCATTTTTCATTTGTTTTTTTTTTTTTTGGTCTGACAAGTCAGATGTTTATTCGTTGTGATTCCTCGGACTGGAATCTTTGACGTGATAGGCTGTTCTTTGTACCTTAGAAAACAGGTAAATAATAAAATAGCAGGCGTTGTTTACAACAAGGTTCTATGGTCTAGTGGTCAGGACATTGGACTCTGAATCCAGTAACCCGAGTTCAAATCTCGGTAGAACCTTTCAAACAACCTTTTTTAGTTTTTTTTTGTTTGTAATTTTTGGATTTGGCAACCATGTTGTACTGTACACAATTTACACTAGCGTTCAACTTTTCTGGGTGTCGATCAGCTCGTGAATTGACACGAATACAAATCGTACAGAAAGATAAATCCAAGCTGATCGACACCCAAAGAAAACCGATTGCAACAAACGAAGAAAACCGATTCTTTTCTTTGGTCAGCGATCGGATTTGCAATTCTGAAAACTGTTCCTCAGCTCTAACACAGGCTTGATCCAACTGGTGATTTATGAACTTAAACAGGAAAATGTTGCAAGAAAAGACGTTACACCTTGTGATCAATGAGGTTTTAAAAGTAATACAAAAGCCAACTGAACAAAAAGTCGGCGTTCATACACCGATGATTTGGACACATCTATCTTCTAGTAGCTCTAGCAAACATTCAACACGCAGGCAAAAACTACACCAACATCATAGTCACAGACACGATCAGTCCTTGGCTTTCTCTTCTTCCTTCATCTTCTTCTCCCACTTGCGCTTCTTGAAATCGGCCAGCATTTGTGGCATCTTCGCCATCAGCCTCTCAGTGTTCTCCCGTTTCTCCTTAGCTATCCTGTCAACCTTGTGCCCTTTCCTCTTGGTTTTCATTTCTTTCCTCGCCGGGTCATATGGCCAGTCCTCTCCCGCAAGGAGGACCTCCCTTCGAATTTTAGCTCGATGACGAGCACTGATTCCAAGCGGCTTCCATGCCCCTAGATGCCAGTAGCCCCACACGCCCTTGGATAGCTCGGTTCTGTATTTAGTCAACTTCTCACGCCACGGGTACTGGTACTCTGCAATTGTCTTTGCCACAGATTTTGCAGCTTGGCCAGCCATATTTCAACTCTTGAGGTTCTCTGCCAAAACCACAGAAGAAGTAAAGCAAATTAATGACTTAAATCCTAAATACCGACAGAATGATAATTGACGACGCCACTAAATTTCTCCATATTCATTCACAATGAATCATGTACATCCTAAAGATGCAATGTGTCCTAATAGAGTGACCGTAAACATAACCACGCTAAGCCTTCGTTGGACAGATTACCTAATATAGCAACGGTGCTAAGTTTAGGATATTCAAGAGTTGCAAAACATGAAATGTATCAGAAACTAGGGTACATTCGAAACCCATATTTTCTTGGTGAAATGAACAAGCACTCAGAACCGAAATTCCTTAACAACGATGTTGAAGCCGCGGCCTAAAATGTAAATCCAAAATCACCGAAAACAGGAGAAACGAAAGAGCCTCAACAAAACCCAAACAACAGACGTATTCTTTCTTCCTAAACCCTAAAAACAACCATTTTCTTTCGCTTTCCTCTACCTTTCGTATACAATCCCAGAAAGAAACTATACAAAACAACTAACTCAGTAAATTACAGTAAAGTTAACTGCTTTTTAGATTTGTAAATCGCAAGGGAACCTGCAGCTGCAACATTAATCCAAATCTTCCCTTTCATCATCTCCGAAAATCCAATTTAATTTAATTAACAACAATATCCACAATGGCAGTTAGGGTTTTTCTGCAAGCTTGAAACTTGACAGCAGAAACAACCAGAACTAATGCATCCCGAAGGAAATGGTGATTGTTTCCGTATGTTAAAACCCTAAATCACATCAAAGGTACCCACATCTTCTATCGCGAATCAAATTACAAATCAAAACTGAGAGAAATTTCTAGAGAGAGAGAGAGAGTAAATACCTGATCAAGGCGCCGCCGGATTTAGAGAGAGAAAGTGGTGCGGTGGCGGGGGATTGAAGTTGGAAACGAAGAGTGAAGAGCGAAGAAGACGAGAGAAGTGGATTTTGCTTTTGCCCGTTTCTTCCTAGTCGCAGCAGCACAAAAAGGCAATGGGCTTTTTTTATGGGCCTCAAGGTTTGTAGTGGTGGGCTGGGACAGATATTGGGCTACGGAGTACCGGAATCCGGTTGGGCCATAGTCCAGTCAAAACCCGATTTCTATTTTCGGTTAAAAGCCCGTTTGTAAGTGGCTAATAGAATAACGCATAACTTTACAATGACAATGCGTGATTAACTTGAAACAACGCTGGACCGAAGATAAAATATTATAACCGGTGAGTGTTGTTTTTGTATGGAAAAATGATGCATACACTTCTATCACAAAGTCACAAGCATTTGAGCAGAGGACAAACAAATAAATAAAAAAAAATCCTCAACCTAATTCTGCTTCTACAAAGCCCCAAACTTCAACAAGCGAGCCCCCCCACTAGACTCAATGAATATGCGTTTTCCCACTACAATTTCTCTGGCTTTCTAGAGCAGAGATGAAAAATTGATCCTCCGCCGGACGCTCAACTGGACAAAGGTCGGAAGGCCCTCCCTTCTGTTTGGTTGGATGGTTTCTCGCTCCTTCGATGTACTCTTCAGTTGTCACCTCGGGGTCATTCTGCTTTGCGATGCATAAATTTGGTGCTGCAATGGTAAAGGCCGCAATCAAAGCTCATTTACAAAGGAAGGAAAATAAAACAAAATTAAAGAGACGATGAACTACTCAACGTGAGCTCCTGTCTAGTGCAATTGCAATAGCAAGTTGAATGATTTACTTCAGTATCCACGATTTATGAAACTATTTTCCCTAATGTTCCCACAATAATGGAATAAAAACGTATTTAACACTGCCGAAGGACTGAATGAAAAAGGGTCCTAGGATCCAGCACTAGTCTAATCATTTCTTTTTATCGGGTTGCTGCCGGCAACTGAAGGCACATGGCAGGTTACTTTTACGCCTGTACTGCAATTTATTGTCAGTTAAGATATGGGATAGGTGTTACCTGAGTTACATATGATGAGCTATCAGCCAGGAACTTGAGGAAATCTTGCTTCTTTCTGTCAAAACTGAACTTTGCGTTGTCCAATAATGATTGTTCTCTCTTCATATCTTCCTGCATTTTGTCCTTTTTCCACTTCAACTCATTGATTTGTCTTTCAGACTCCAGATAGTTTTCAGGTAGGCCTGACGTTGCTGATACTTTAGGGAATCTCACGTCTACGTCTTCCCTAATATCAGAGAGGTTTAAAAACTAAGATGTTAGCAGCAAAGAAAATCCCTGTTATTATTAACAAATGACGATAACATCTAAGACAGTTCAAAAGTTTAATTTCTGATTTCATTTATTGGCAGAGCTTCTTACCGGTTGCCAAGAGAAAACACACCAGTTGACCTAATAATCCCACCATCTAAAGAAATGGCTCCATCACTTATACAAGGAAGAGCGGGAGCCATATCTGCCCTTGTTTTATATACTTGCAAGCGACCAAAGAGGTTATAAAATAGAGTTTCTCTTAGTCCATGCCCATTGGCTGTTAGACAATATAAGTTTGCGCTATCCACATTAATCATATTAACAGCATAACCAAGAAAGCCGGGTGGACACTCCCCATTAGCTAGCCTAGGTTTTAGAATATCAAGCCTCATCTGTGGGTCATCAGGCACAGACGCACCAGCGTATGGTCTGCAGAAGAACAAAACAGATTTTGAGTGCATAGTCGATATAGTAAAGTTTACAAATCAATACTTGTTCAGATTGCTTCACGTATGACAGCATATAGAATACATACCTTAGATTTTCAAGGCAGATGACGTGAAACCGGCCTTCCAATGTCCTACCAATAGACAAACCAAGTCCATGGAGACCAGCAGTTTTCTTTATGCAGCCTTCATTCTCATACACTTCTAGAGCTTTAACACCCTCATAAGTCTTACAGACAATTGCCAACATAGTCTCAATCCCTAAGTACTCTGAAAAAATCCTGCACATTCCAAATACGCTGAATGAAAACTAGGTCCAGTATAGTTATAGGCCTAGATAGATAAGGGCGAAAGGGAGAGCTGGAGAGGGGGTTGATTAGAAATATATTCATGGCCAGGTGTTACCAATGTACTCATTCCAAACTACAACAACGTATCAACTGCAGTACAAAGTCGCCTAAACTCACCCTTCACTTTCCAAAATCAATAGAAAATGCACAGAAGATCGCAGAAACAACCACTTCTGTGGTCATATGACTAAAGTACAATTCCACAACTTGAGAAATAAGTAAACCAAACAATATGAAACTCTGACCTGCTAAGATTATCATCCTCTACTTTGCCAAGCATACCAACAATACCCACAACGTCCTTGATCGGGGAAAAAAGGGCAACCTGAGTACCATGACGAGTTTTCAACTGCCATAAAATGCCTGCGGCGGACTTCTCATGCTGAAGAATCTTTTCAGTGGTTTCTTCCTCACTTTTACGGCGGGAATGGTCATCATCTTCGATTTTAGGAGTGCTTGAGGTGTGATACTTGCCTAGAACAACTGAAAAACAAAGAAAAAAGTGCCCAAAAAAAAATTGCAAACCATGTGCTTAGATATTTATTAACTTTTTAGTTCACTTGATTGAACTAGATTTATGACATCACCAATGAAATGTAGATAGTGGAGGAGGAAGAAGAAGAAGAAGATATTATACCTTGCAAATCGAGAATAGAGTCATCTAGTTTGTGCTTCTGAGACTTTAGCAGTTTTATGTTTTCCTCATGCTGTTTAATTTTCATTCCCATCATTTGTAAATCATCTTGAAGTTTCTGTATAGATTAGTTCTTTGAAAAGTCAGTTAGTTTGATCCATCCCCGCTCAAAATAGGATCCTCCACAATAATTTCATTAATCATGAATAACAAAAAGATTGAAATGCTACAATTTTGTTATGATGAATTAATTACCTCAAACGGAAATGCATGGTGAAATATCAACTATACATTACCAAAATGCACGGCAAATCAAAATATAAAGGCTCTCAAGAATAGGTTCTTGTACAACCTTAGTGTAGTAGATGATGGATTCTGCTTGTGAGAAGCCTCCATTTTTTACTTCCTCCTGCACAACTACACTAGTTTCTTGTTTATCTACTTGCATCATAGCTGTAGGATCTTGAACGGCCAACGGCTTTGGCTGATCTGGAACCTGCAAAAGAATGATTAAATGGCATCAATAGTACAAAAAGGACCAAAATGCATGTACACAGACTATGCAGACTGCCAATAAGTTTGACGTTGGGCACGAAATAATGAGCGCAACTTAGAAGTGATCTCCGCTCGCCAATAATTCATGGAAGTACAAATTAGTTTCTAAAAGCACATGGCTTTATAAATGCTAAATATGTTTCTTTAACAACAAGAAAAGCCTGTAAACAATATCGACTCACCACAGCAGCAGGACATACACATTTCTGTACCACAGTTTCTTAAATTAACGGCAGTATCAACAGCGAAAACTAAATCAACCAGAAAATTGTTTTAGAACACCACTATGTTGGGATGAAGGAAATAAACTTGGAATTTGGATTAAAGTCATAATTTATAAATTGACATGCACCAATTCCCTTGTTTGAATTCATAAATATACAAATTTAGAATTTCCGTGTAGAAAAAAACTTGGAATTTGGCACCTCCAATTCCCAAGTTTAAATTCCGTGCAAATAGATGTCATTTCTCAATTGCTATGATTGAGAGTTTAAAAATAACAAATTCCGTATTCAATTCCATTGTTTTTTTGTTAACCAAACAAGAAAATTCACAAAATCTGAAAAATAAAATCCCGTCATTTTAAAATTCCTTAAGAATCTTAAATTTCTTCATCCATGATTACACAATTCAAGACCGAAGTTTCGGACTACAAATCGCAATCGCCTCTAAAGGGTCAATTCTAAAACTTAATTCAAGCAATTACAAGCACCACTTTCCCCAGAAAACTGCCAAGGACGAAAATGCAAAGATGCATGCTGATTTTCCATTCTTTCTTTTTCCTCGTGGAAACTTACGGTAACGGAAGGTTTAAAAATTTGAGAGAATTAACTAAACCCAGTTACCAAAAGGATCTTAAAACCCAAAGAATTGCATTGAGCACACAATTGAGGTTTAAATTTTGGGCATTCGAAGCAGGAAAAATCAATGGCGAAGAGAAAAACGACATGCATTTGAATTACCACAGCTAATTCTATGCTGGGCGTTTGACTAGATATCAAGAGAGGAGAAAAGAAGAGAAAATTTTGAAACTTTACAACCTAAGACGGGTACCCAGTTATTTTCTTGCATTTTCTCGGCTGCCAAACAGAGGGCAGTGAGTGAAAATTTGAGAAGGGGGGCTCACCTGGTTGCTGGGGTGGAACATCTTCCGAGTTGACTCAGTGCTCCCGCCGGTGGGTCTCTCTCACTGTCTCTCTCTCTCTCTCTCTCTCTCCAACTGCAACTGTTCTGGTGGTTGTTGAAAAGCTCAAATTTCATTGACCTCCCTGTGGTTTTTTGAGCTAAAAAGTTGGGCCTTATTCTCCGCGCGGAAATGAGGACCGTTGGATCAAATTGGATCCACGGGGATTGTTGGGCCCATATGATCCAAGGGCCGTAACTTCATCACTTACTAGCAAAGTGGAACTCTTTTAATTTTTTAATTGTCTTTACTTTTTAGTTTATTATGAGTTTTAACGATAAGATCAAAATAAAAGATAAAGTGAATAGTATTAGGATTGACTTTTTAGTGTAAAAATTTGATTTTTTATTAAAGTGAACAGTACTTGAAACTTTTCGTTAAAGTTCCTTTATTTTTACTAAGTTATAAAATATTTTCATTTGCAAATCGATTTTTTTGTATAACTAATCAATGTAATATATATAGAGTAATTGCTTAAGGGGAGAGATTCTCATTTTTTTCAAAAAATGGGGACATGCTACACACCGTTGGATTTAACTTTAATGAAATTGTGTGGTTGAAAATAGAGATCTCACCCCTTAAGCTGCCTAATATAGGAATTTAGGGATAGATTCGTGGTACCATTTTTTTTACATAATTTTTTACACACGTTTTTTTGGGAATACTTCGTATTGTATTTTAATCATCCTAACAATTAATTTTTTAGGTCTTTCTTCAAATATAATGTCTACTAAAAATCATTCAATCTGAAACAATATAATCTTTTGATAAAGAGTTTAGGGTTTCTTTGTAGCACCGTATTCGTCTATTTTTTTCACTACAAATGAATGTCTTCATAGTTTTACATTTATCTAATTTTTTGCAAGAACGATCTATGAATAATGTTTTAAAAGATAGACAGCTAAGCTCATTGATCTACATTCCAGAGCGAGCACAAAACGCGTGTCAAAAGTTGTGAAAAAAGAGTGCTACGGATCCGGCCATATATACATCAGAAGAACATGATGCAGTGTCAGTTGTGCAAAATAATCACAAATCATCTGTGATTCCTACGACAGACATTTATACATACACTTCCTATGAAGCGTAAGAAGCTATGAACAAGTAACATGAGAACCAAGAAGAGGCTCTTCATTTATCAACAGTAGTCTACACTGCATTCATTTTCTTTTGAAACTCCTCCCCGGTCTTTGTTATCAGCTTCCGTTGCTTCTTCAATTTCTTCCTGAGCTTCTTCAACACTTCCTCGCGGTCTTTGGCAATTTCCTCCATGGCAGCAACGACCTCACTCTTTGCTTCCTCGTTTACTGCAATTTCCTCCAGGACTTCCGCGACATTCACCAGAATCGGAAAACAGATTTTAGGATTCCTGAAGGACAAACAACAAAAAGGCCACATGAACATACACATTATCAGGTGTAGAGAGAGAGGGAGAGAGAGAGAGAGAGAGAGAGAGAGAGAGAGAGAGAGAGAGAGAGAGAGATACCCGTATCCAAGAGAAACTATCCCGGTTTGTTTTAAAATCCCGCCATCCAAAGATACAGCAGCATGTTTGATACAAGCACGAGCATTGAACATGTGTTTCCTAGTTCTGTAAACATGGAGGTCGTGGAAAAGAGAGTAAAATAATGTCTGCCGCAGATTATGGCCTTCGGTTGTCATGGTGTGTAAATGTTCGTCATCCAGGTCAACCAGATTAACTGCATACCCCAAGAAACCAGACGGGGTATCTCCACTTGGCAATACTGGATCTGGCAAGAAGAGCTTCCTTTGAGGGTCAGTACCATCAAAGTCACCTGTGTAAGGCCTGCAATATAGAAATTTCAATTTTTCATGTTTCTATTTGCTTGTGTAATAAAAGCATATTCCAGAGTTATTTTCTCTAGAAGTAATCAACACGGATTGATTTATTATACACAAGTAAAAGTACTTAGGAAGGTTTCTGTGTTACCGTAGATCTTCGAGGCATATAACAAGAAACCGGCTATCTATGGATCTCTCAAGTTTAGCAGCTTCTGCATAAAGAGCATGCCTAGAATCAACTTCCCCACTGCGGTGATACTTCTCGAGAGCACAAGCAGCTGTGAATGATTTACAGACAACAGCGAGCATCTGATCTTCACCCAAGTACTCAGATAATATCCTGCATACAAATATATATAAAGATATAAACATCAAAGGAGAGGAACTAACTTGTAGAAAGGGAAAACGAAATTGGAAAAAGGGGGTAGCAAACCTGCTGAGCTTAATGTTCCGAACTCTGCCCAGCAGAGCAACTAAACCGATCATGCCTCCCATGAAATCGTTGGCTGGCTCTTGGAGTGGAACTCTTGAAAGGGTGGAGACAGTAGAAGCTGCCGTGTGCCTCATTCTCTCTATGTAGTTTCTCAGCTCTTCTTTCTTTGATGAGTAATCCGAACTGCTCAGTTGATAACAAGCTGCACATAAACGTAAATAGCATTTTTCCAATTACATACATTGTACATAGCATGTGAAATTTTATAAGAGAGCTAAACAAGTGAGACTCTTTGAGGGAGAGATAATTTGACGTTTCATAAATGTATTAGGTGAGCAACGAACATTCTAAGATAAACAAGGTTTTAATATATTTATGTGCAGCCAGAGAAGTATTACCTTGCAAATGAGATATTTCTAGCTCAAGAATTTCCTTGTTCTCATTAAGCTCAACCAATTGCTTTTCCAGATCTCCAATGCGCAATCCAATTCGTTTAATGTCATTCTCCTTTTTCTGAGAGGAGGAGGAAAAGTCAAAAATAGAAAGGCATTTTAAGGTAAGATTTTCAAATCTTCTTGGTTAATGCATTCAACAGGTAATTTGGGCATTTGTAAATCGTAATTGAGAATCCTATTCATAAAACCTATTTCGGGTTAATGAGAGCATAAGTATTTATATATAAGCAATTTGAAGCTGCATTTGTTTTTCCACTGATCCTATCTTATCACTATTCACAATTGATACCTGCAGGTTTTCTACTTGCTGAAGGGAAGATGGATCTTGGAGAAGCAAAGGAAATGGGGATAGTTCTTCACACTCCACTTTTCGAACTTGCATTTCTGAAACCTGAACATAACAATTATCCATGATTGTGGATGGTGGTAACACACATTGTAAACTCCAGGTTACCTATAAATTTAAAGCTGCAATTGTCATGTAGCTTCTCATTATTCACAATTAATACCATAAAGTTTCCTCCTTTCTGGAGGGAAGAGGAATCTTGAAGAGGCAAAACCTTGCCAGGTGACAACGGAACCTGACTCTCATCGTACTCCACTTTTGCTCTTTTTACAAGAACCTGAACATAAAAGTTAACAGCCATCATTATCAATATGGCTAATACAGAAGATAAACTTTTATCTTTAAGTAATTTAAGAGTGTGTTGGTTTTCATGCTCCACTTCTGGATCTGGATATGATATGAAAAATGAACTCACTATGGTACTTTCATGCTGAGATATAAAACTTCATGCGACTATAAGTGAATTAAAGCTGCGTTTTTATTCGCATTTTCTCGTTAGAACAACTATTACCTGTAACTTTTCTACTTTGGGAGGGTGAGATGAATCTTGGGATCCCAAAACATTTTCCTTTGGGGAAGTCGATTGAATTTGTTTATGCTCCACTTTTCGAGCTTCCTTGATAAGTAATTTTTTCTCAACACTCTTGCCACTTGACTCATCCTTTTAGAAAAATTCACAAATAAAACTATCAGAAACAATTAAACAAATGAACCCACTATGGTACATTCATGCTGAGATATAAAACGTCATTTGTTTATAAGTAAATTAAAGCTGCATTTAATTTCATATCTTCTCGTAAGCACAACTATTACCTGTAAGTATACTACTTTGGGAGAGTCAGATGAATCTTGGGGCCACGAAACCTTTTCCTTTGGGAAAGTCGACTGCATTTGTTTATACTCCACTTTTCGAGCTTCCTTGATAAGTACTTTTTTCTCAATAGCCTTACAATCTGACTCATCCTTGTAAACAGATTCACAAATAAAATTATCAGAAACAACTTACAATCTCAATACATTTAAAAAAAAAAAAAAGAACAAAGATATAAGAGAGGTTACTAATATTACTTACAAGATGGAATGAAAATGTATAGATACCAGCATTTTGAAACAAATCTGGGTACTTTGATTTTAGTGGAAAGATGTATAACCCTTGAAATCCTTTTAGTGACTTGGGTGCTACGGACACTGAAATGTCAAGAACTCTTTGAAGACCCTCAGCATCACTGCTGAACTTAACCTTCATGGACATTTCTAAATTAGTTCTGGCAATATGCTTCTGGTCCAGGGTCTTGGAAATACAAGAGTCATAACTGACAGGACGAACAATAGCCACGATTACTTCTGGAGGATCTTTTCCAGCTTGGGAATCTACAGGCAGTGCCTGAAAAGAAATTAAAAAATATATGTTTTACTTGATTAATTTTCTATTTGATGAGCAAGACAAAGGTGAAAAGTAAATGAAAATCCTAACCCCATCAATGTTCAACTCTTGACATTGTTCTGCATCCAGCAAATCAATTGTAGAAGGAGATTTCTGACGTTGTTTCTCAAGTTGGTTATCCCACTCGGTACTTCCAACAGCTACACACTGAGGCCAATGGCTCACAATTAGCAACACAATAAGCTAGAATACCAGAAAAATATTTGCTTTTTCGCCAATGGTATAAAAAGCAAGGTGTGAAGCAAGATACTAAAAATAAGAAACGAACCATTCCATTGTCAATGACACTGACAGGTACAGGCAAGGAGCCACCAACATCTAAACTGGTATTCCCATCACTTATGGAAAGGATGCATCCCTTCTCATCTGGATTACTTAAAGGCCTTGTAAAACAACAAAAATACAGAAGTATGCCAGTCAAACCAAAACAAAATCAAGTGCACAGGTTACAAAAAGAACGATTACAGAAGAACATGCACAAGAAACCACACCTGCAGAACATTCGAGCCTGACCTGTTAAGAAAGAAAAAGAAAAATGAAGAAAAAAGTCAGGGACTAAAATTGACCAAAACAATTTCATTGAAGAAGAAATCCACAAATATAACTATCCTTAAGTAGCATGCCATAAACAAGTGGAAGGTGCATGCCATAACAAAATTATGGCAGATATAAGCATGTGAATTATAAATCAATATTTATGAATGTCACATAAGAAACTATACAAAGGATACTCAAGTTTCATGCCTTACTTACCACCAGAGTCACCTTCGAGACCTTCAAGCAAAAAATATTCAATCGTAGCATAGACATTGTTCTTATGGACCCCAGCACATGCTCCCTTAAGAAGTTTGATTTTCTGGCCACGTTTCCAGGCTATTCCTCTCCTCTTTAGAGATTTATGCACCCTTGCAACTACAATTTGAAGTAAAAACTAAATTAACGTAATGAAATTAATAAGGACATCATGTAACTAGTTACAACAACCAAACCAACAACAATCAAGCCTTATCCCACTAAGAAAATCATGTAACAAAGGATTCAAATTTTAAGTCATGCTGCATCAGAAAATCAAGCTTCTCTATTCACACCTACCTTCAGATGACATATGAAGTGCCTTTTTGTTTATAGGACTGACAACAACAACTGGTTGATCTTCACCACAGTCAGCTTCATCATCATACCGCTCGTGCATTTGAAGAATCCAATTCTCATACTCCCTCTTTAGTTGAGCAAGATTTAAATGCTTTCCATCTCTAGAAATTTCAATTTTGATATCTGTGCGAACAAAAATTATCAGAGTGAGAAGAATAACAAACAAACGATGCACCAAATCAAAATATTTCCATATTTATCATAAAAAAAAAAATACCATTTTCATTCTCCAGAGGCTGATTACCGAAGTTCCTCAGTGCAGCGGTAAAAGGACCATGGTGTGCAAGATCATTCTGTGGTTAACAATGAATTAAGGAAGAACGTTTAAAAAAAATTAAAAAAAAAAATCTATGATGGCCACAGACATAATTGAAATTATTTTTTCCAATTAAACATATAGCATTTTGTACCTTAGATGGTGTTGGATTGAAACCAGCATCAGTCTCTGCAACCACAACATTCTTTGTTCAGTAATACTGACAAAACAGAAGAATTCTAAAGAATATTGTATCATTAACAAGCAAACATTGAGGCAAGCTATCAGGAAGGAGCTGCCCTACCAATAAAGCATTTGACTCTCAAACAACATCTTTTCAACAAGTGTGCCCTGTCTCCCTTTTTTTGCTTGAATTCCATGAAAGGAAGCAAAGCCTGTGGTACATCAGATAAAAAAGACATCATTAGAACGAATAGCAGTTGCATCTCTAAATACAAATGGGATCACATTCCTGAACATCAATGCTCCAAATTGTGCATTAAACATTGAACAAATTCAGGAATAGTCTTCAATGGAGTTATAAAGCTTGTCAATATCTTCATTTAAACTCTTTAGAAGTACTATAATGCGATACAAAAACACACAACCACAACTCAATTTTCGTCTGTATGTACAAGAATTTGCTCTAAAGTCAAAGAGACCAATGATGGCTACAGAAGCATTAAGATGCATATTTCAAAAACTCCATCTCATCGTGTATATTTGGTACCTCAAAAGGTTTAGCTATTAGGAAAGATGCCACCAATGTATTTCAAGATAACAGTTACAATACAGAGCACTGTAGCTTTCAATATGCACATGTGACAACAATTACTGAAACCATCCTTCAGCCAAAGAAACTAAAATGCAGTAAATCTCATTGTAATTCTAATATAACTTCTAGAGATTAATTTACAATAACATGATTTGAAGAGAACTGGCTACCTACCCAACGAGCATCTGGAAGTAGGCGACCAAGCCTCCGAATAGAGACACGACTATAGGTTTCAAATTTTTCTGAGGTGCTGCATCCCTCAGATTCTAAACTCTCCAAAATTCTCTCAATATTCTCTTTTCCCTGTGATAAATAATGTCATTTAATTTGCGCAATGTAGTTTACATAGGATATGTATAAAAACAATCTCATATATATCCAGCAACAAAAGATTTTTACATGGTGGTATAGACATGGTCTTCATACCTTAACAACAGGAAAATAGACACACTTAAGGCGAGCATTAGCTTTAATATCTGTCTTTGAATCTACATATATGAAGTATGACAAAGGGTCACTTGAAGTTGATATTTCTTTAACAGCTAAGACATAATATGAAAATAAATGAGTAAACAAAAGAGGATGATGACTACATTATTACAAATTTTTCTCTCTTTTAAAAAAAGGAGACAATTTACTAAAGAACAAAATTGGTAATTACCTGGAGATTGAGACATACTGTTTTTCTTACAGAAGAAATGAAGCTGTAAAACAAAATCAGGACCATTGGATGAATGCAAGTTAGTCGTTGCAATCTCCCCACCTGCAATCTCAGCTAAATCAACACCATTAACCTGGGAAGTTCAAAAGGAAAAATTTATTAGCAAATTATCATAAAATTCGAGGTACTACCACTAAGAAGCAAGGGCTCATATGTGCAACAATAGATGGTTATAGGAATTGAAACTTAGCCAGCCAGTACTCCTGATATTCGATAACTAAGAGTATACTTGAATAATTCATACAGTACGTGAAAGAAAGCATCTATATTTTCTTGAGAGAAAGCATTTATTTTTTCTTGAGCAAAAACTTCATCTATAATTTGTAGTGATTCCTGTTGGAGTAGTTGAGGTTAAAAATTACAAGCAAAAGTATGCAGCAAGAAAACTGGAAAAGCCTGCAAGCACACCTTCCATAATCTGATGCACCCTAATCATGTTACAACTCAGAGGTCAAGGATACCCACGCATTTATCTGGCAAAATGCAAATAACTACCAAGAGATGCGGCTACCATAGTCCTTTACACAAGAATGCAAACCTCAAAGTTTACTGGTGTTACGGTCTTCCAAATCTTCCCTGCTTTGGATTCTTCATCACACTGCAGATGAATAAAGTAATGTATGATAATAGATTTAGGATATTATAGTAGAACTTAAGAAATAGCAATAGATAAACAAGATCTCCAGTAGAAGTCATAAGTATTTCAGCAAAAGTTAATAATGTTCGTGCTCCATAAGTATTTCATACCTGAATATACGGGAAATATATGTCCTTCAGCTTGCATCGGAGTTGATCTATGTCCAATTTCGATTTTGGTTTATAAATTTCAACCTGTCAATCAGCACTTAAAAAATAAACACTGTGAAGTTTATAAAACTCATAGGTATTCAAAAGCCACCAATAACATTAGATTTCACAAACTTCACCTATGTAAATTAGTGACTACTGCTTACGGCCTAGAAAAACCAAAGCTTGAAAAAGTAATTTAAAACTGTGCCTTGACAATTTCAAATGCAAAAAAAAAAAAGAAAAAAAAAAAAAGAGAGGCCAGAAACAATATTTCCAATAAACCTAACTTCATAACAGAATTGGACAATAATTTGATAACAACAAAATGTTGCAAAACTCTACCTTTGTAAAGCTACCATGTGGTGTTCTGATCATTTCTTCTTCCAAGGGATCCCTCATGCCACCAGCAGTCTAAAATGAAAGGTAAGGTTACCAGTTTGAGAAAATAACGCCAGTTAGAAAGTTATATAAGAAACAAGAGAAATCAACACAAGTGAAAGCATTAACATTAAAAAGAGATAAACTGACAAGCACACTTATACCTTCCAATTAGAATCAGAGTTGGAACTGCTCAGTAAAGCCTCTCTATCAAGATGTAATGTATAAACTTTCCTTGAATCCTTTGTCTTGGAAGAAATTAATGCATGCCTATAACATATGATAGTACAATGATCATGGGTCGAAATGTTTTGAAGGAAACCTTTCACCAGAAAATCAACATGCATGAAGAAGCAAAAAGAATTCAGAAGAGTCGTACCTCCCTAATTGCATAGACGCCATAGGTCCACCATATCCAAACATTCCAAAAAATGGCTACATGAACACACAAAACAGAAGTTTAAAGCCAAGCCAGTACTGAATATCCAACATAGACAGAACAATGGTATGCAGATTACAGAAATTTTTCAGTACATCATGGCATAAAACTTAACTTATCATGTTAAGCGCACACACAACCTATTTCACAATTATCCATACAGGAACATATTTTTAAAATGGTTTTACCGTTAAGTACGGAGGTGTGCCCCCTATCGCCTGGTCTTTAAAAGATCTATGAAGTGAAGCACCCATCTTTCCCCTGCATAGAATATGAATCACATTCTTAGCATGAAAATAGAACACATAAACATCACATTACTTGCCGTCACTAATGAGAATTATATACATAATTTTCCGAAGATTCGTGTTAGTTTTGCTATCACATGTGGCAAAAGTCAGCCAACAAGTAAGCCGTTAGATAACCCGAATAGAAGTTTGAGACAAATTCGAGAAGGAGCTAGTCACAACAGTATGAACCCCTACGGAGGTCCTTTTGCATAATTTTTCTTGATTGCTTTCCTTTAGGATCTTTTTCCAGAAGGAAAAATGATAATGGATTCAACCAAAATTTATTTCACCCTTCCAACCCAAACTTCTGTCTTGGACTCTTGCAATTCATAGCCCTCACGAAATTACATTCCAAATATAAGACAGAAAATGGTTCAAGGAAAATAAATACCACTTCACTATAGAATTTTCATCACTTCCATCCATCCCAGGGCCGGTGTCAAAAATTGAGATCACATTATCAGCCACATCCACACTGCAAATAATAAAGGGAGAGTGGGTAAAGTTATGAAGTAACCAGAGAGATATAATATAGCTTAACATTGAGCAAAAAATGGATCCTAGCACAATAAATTGAGTAGTCTGAAATAATCGAACAATAATATCAATAGTGTTCGTCTAGGTAATAAGTACGAATGAGCTAGCAAAGTATCTGTAAGCAACTATAATGACATGATAGACCATAGTGAAAAAGCAATCAACGAAAACTCAAAAACCAAAAATCTATCCCAACAGTACCAAAAATTAACATACAAAAGAAAATGCGTGTACGACTATAGGATCTACAATTTCAGTACCTTATAAGCTTCTTATGTCTCCTGTCATTTGCCCAAACAGCTTGAAGGGAATTATCCTGATGAACAAATGAGCAGCAGAATGTAGGCAATCAAATGAAACAAAATTAACCAAAACAGTGAATAACCGGAAGTATATGCAGCTTACAATCAGATCCGCCAGAGCAGTCTCAGACGTGTACTCTTGCGGCAACTCCCTTAGTAGATCAGTAACAGGTGTCAAATCCCACATATTCTACAAATCAGAGAAGTCCATCATGAATTAACGGCGTCCTTTGATCAATCGTATAAAACTTCCAAACGGAGCAAGATAAGATAATTCTTCAATTATGAATTTCAAAGCATATGGAAACAATAATGTAGGAGATATTACTAACCTCAAAAGTAATAACCCTCTCAGGTACATTACCATCCTAAATCATGAACAAAACAAGCACAATATCACCATTCCCGAAAATATATATTATCCATCAACAAGCAAACAAATTAAAAGGGCGCAACCACATGTTGAGAGTATTAATCCCACATCGCGAAAAGAAGGGACCTTTAAATCGTGAATCTTGTACTCACATGAAGCTTCAGAATGTGGCACTCGTGTGCCTTGAAGTTCTTGAAATTCACCACATCCTTTATCTCCCGGTCATTGGCATCTTCAAGAAATAAACCGCCAGCGTTCCAATCAATCTCCCGCTTCCGCTTCCTCGAGCTAGATTCTCTCAAGGCCAGGTGGTGCTCCCTTTTCAGCCTCTGAATGAACTCTCCGAGTGCCATTCTGTGCTCAGGGTTTTGCAACGTCAAGCCAACACTCGTGCCATTTGGTAACAGCACCTTGAATCTATACGTCACGTCCTTATTGCCGTGATCTTCGCGCACTTGACTCCTCTTTGTTGGTGTCTGCTGCATCTTTGCTGCATGCATCCATTTTCAAAGACATATACGCATATAAACATATATATACATATATATACACGTATATAAAGAAATTTTCACAGAATAAGGGGGTTTTAGTAAGTGAAATAGCAGATAATCTTAACATTGGTACTTCCTTTAAGTAAAATCTAACCAAGTTCATGCTTTTAATTTCAAACAAATATAGTGACAAATCGCGGACGCAGAATGTATAAAGTTCATGCCTTTGTTCGAAACCGTGAAGCTCTGTTCTTGTTGGAGCTCGCCCAGTGAAGCAGAAATGGGGGATTTCTAGGGGTTTTAGAGAGAGAAAACGAAAGGTTTGAGCTTTGTAGAGAGAGAAAGCGACGTCGGAGTGAGCTGAACCGCCACCTCTCTGATATACCGCTCTTGTGCGTGGCTGGGAAGCCATTTGGCTCGGGTAGACCGCTAAAATGCGCTGGGTTGGATTTTTCTGCCACGTCAGCGTTAAATTAGCCATCGGTGTAGCGCACGTTACCCGAATAGGATCATGTTAGCAGTTTCGTGTGAGGTTGGCGGTAAGTTGCGCCGCCCGAGATACATGCGAAAGTTGCTGGGTGTTTTGCGGAACGCGCGACCACAGCAGCTTTATTGTCCGATGAATCCACGTGGCAGAAGGGGATTAGATGAATCAGGTGAGGGACCCACCTCCTGTGACTGGAATGGCCAAGTAAGAAATTCTTTGTGCCCAAGTAAAGTAGGGAATCGAGGAGATCAGACAGGTACACATTAATGTGAAAGTTTGAAAAAATGACCATCTCCTGATCTCTTTCTCTTAATCCACAAAGTTCAGAAATTCAGTTGTTAAAATTTGATCAAACAGCTAAAGTTATTATAATTTTTAAAGTAGATCTCTGTTTATAACTGTTAAAGCAAATTTCAATAGTCCGTATTTCTATATTTTGTGGATTAGAAGGAAGAAATCCAGAGATAATCTCTTTCTTGAAAAATTGGGGAAGATAAATATGGAATTTGCAGAGACTCAAGTTTAATGGGCCTAACAACTGAGCCCAAAGAGAGATTTTTCAATATGTTCATAACACGGCTATAGTATGCTGTATATGATTATAAAAGTGGATGGAAACATTTTTTTTTTAATTCTCTCCATTTTTATAATGACATATGACATACGTGCATGTGTTCCAGCACATTAAAAAATCTCTTGAGCCCAATGGGCACGCTAACATAACATTTTCAATTGTCCGGTATTCAATTGAGTGCTTTACATATTAAATAAGTGAAGGGATATAGAAAAAGGTAATACTTAGAAAATCATCTATTTAAACTATATTTTATAAATCATATCATATGACGTGGTTTTTTAAGATTGAGTTGTTACTTTTTTTAAATGATCGAATTATTAGTTAAGTGTTATTAACATACTTATTTTCTATTGGTGACACATTAAACAACTTATAAATTTAATCTAAAAATTAATTTACCTCACATTACTTCACAGAAAAATATATATTTTTACACGTAATATGTGGAGTACTAATTGAGTAGCCTGTACTTGAAAAAGAAAAAAAAAAAAAAAAAAAAAAAAAAAAAAAAAAAAAAAAAAAAAAAAAACCTTCCCAAAAGCATACAATACAAACTTCGGTGCTGCAGCCCAGTAAAATAAGCCCATAAATCTGCGTTGCCGATAAAACTTGATCCCGGCCCAAAAAGGCCCACAAAAATTCCTACTCGACATTCCATTAAGACCCAAACAAAGTGGCCGTCACGAAACACGTTAAAGTAAGGCTAGCTCTATTAACACACTTATTTTTATCTCTTATACATTTTTGTTAATTTTTATTCATTGATCTTCTTCAATTCATTTGATCCAACGACCAGAAATTGAGATGAGTGTGTGAGAGGTAAAAATGGATATGTGGATAACACCATCCTAATATAATTATCAATTTATACATTGTCGTTTAGCTATTAAACCAAAAAATAAAAGAAAGAGATTAATTACTTGATAAGTAAACTGTAAACACGAAAATTTCCTGAAGGAACAAGAACACGTGTACAAAATATATTTGTTATTTGATGAATTTTGGGGTTACAATCTCTATTTGTTCCTCTGATTCTATCTTCGTAAGGTGTGGATTTGTTGATGGGCTGTTGATCCAAAGGGGCGTTGGGCTTGATCCTTGGATGAACAGTGATGTGGATTTGTTTGTGTTGATCCGAATGGGCTGTTTGGCGCTTTGATTCTTGGGATGAACAGTGATGGTCTTCAGATGTTTGATGATGTATGTAGAACGATGAACGATGAACGATGGATGAGTTTCAAGGGGCTTTGAGCTTTGATTCTTGAAGGATGAATGTATTGATTGCAAGGGCCGTCGGGGCTTGATCTTGGAGGATGAATGTTGCTTCAAGGGCCGTCGGGGCTTGATCTTGAAGAAGATGGATGAACGATGAACGATGAACGATGAACGATCGATGAACTTCAAGGGGCTTTTGGGCTTGATTCTTGAAGAACAGATGAACGGATGAATGATGAATGGTGGATGGATCTTCAAGGGTTTCTGGACTTGATCTTGAAGAACAGTTGCGCTAATCCAAGGGGCCGTTGGGGCTTGATCTTAGGATGGATGAGCGTTTCTTCAAGGGCCGTTGGGGCTTGATCTCGAAGAACGATGAACGATGAACTAAGAACGAAGAACGAAGAACGAAGAACGAACTTCAAAGAATTCTCTTCCAATTTGGGAGTAGAGAAATGTATTTGTGAATTGGTGAATTGAAATGAATGAAATTGGCTTCTATTTATAGAATTTTCCAAGGCCTAATTTTGAATATAATATTCCAGATGAAATAAGCCGTCTCTGCCAGGTGTTGACACGTGTCCTGTTTGACAGCTTTTTTAACTCTTTTCGAATTTTCGTCGAATCATACAATATGTATACAATTTATGTAATACATGAGTGTTAAAATTTTGACCATTGGCCAACATTTTATTTATTGAAATTTCACTGTCTACAAATGCCCCCACTTCAAGGCGTGTCGTATACATGTGTTTGTCATATGTAGGAGATGCGTCTTGAAGTTTCCTTACTGTAGACGTCGATCCGAGGGCCGTCGGGGCTTGATCTTGGATTGGGCTGAGACTATATTTGGGGTGAATCGGCACGTGTATTTGTTGTGCTTGTTGACTTTCCACAGACTTCATCTTGAACTAGTTTTGATTCAAGGGTGATGGACACCTGATCTTTGAATCAGACTTGTGATTTCTTCAAGGGCCGTTGAGGCTTGGTCTTGAAGGTTGATTTAAGGGTGACGGACACCTGATCTTTGAATCAGACTTGTGATTTCTTCAAGGGCCGTTGAGGCTTGGTCTTGAAGGTTGATTCAAGGGTGACGGGCACTTGATCTTGAATCGGGTTTGTGTTTTTTTTTTCACAGCTTTCATCTGGATGCAACTCAGACTCCTCCTGCTTTCTTCAGCTAGATTGTCTAATCTTGAATCGGACTTGTGTTTTCTTCAAGGGGCCGTCGCGGCTTGGTCTTGAAGGTTGATTCAGCACGTTGTCTCCACATGCTTCAAGTAGTCCGGTCTCTGCGCAGGTGTGGCATCTTCTTGAACTCTTGGATCATCTCAGACTCTGCCTTCATCTGGATGCAACTCAGACTCTTCCTGCTTCGTCTGTGAGGTACTTTTGCTTTTGAAGAAGCACCTCTACACAGGTTTATTTTTGAAGTGGGTTGGGAGGGGTCTGAGATGAGTACTCGAGAGCAAGACTAGGTAAGCAATCAGGATCTCACTTTCTCCATGTTCTTCAGATGAAGGTGAGGAGAAAGCGTAATATGAGATACTTTTGCTTTTAAGCTTTTTAATATGAAATACTTTTGCTTTGGATGATTTGTTTTCTGGGGTGTTCCAAGGGATGAAGAACACTGAGTGACTCGAAAGGTTTCTTTGGGAAGACATTATCGGAGATGAAGAGAGGTTGAGAGGTTGAGAGGGTGTGAAGGTGTGCCTTTGCTGTGGAAGGCGAAGGTCGAACTTATAGAATTTTGGCTTCACAACCGGAACTATTCCTTTACTATTTATCGGCAGCCGGTGGATGGATAAACAGTGCCCGTTACGTGCTTTCTGACAAAGCTTCCGTAATTTCCGCGAAGCTGACTGCGCATGTGACGAGTGGCGACAAACTGGAATAATGATCTTTTGAAAACCGGGGTTCAAATCCGGGTGCGGCTCGTGGTTTTCGCAACGCTCCAAGCTGTCTGTGACGCAGGTGACGACAAACTGGAAAAGCTGATGCCACGTGATTTCTGAGTCAAGCCCAGCTTTTGATAGAGGAACGGTTCTTTTGAGACAGGACTCCGGTCTTCGAGAAAGGAGCGTCACTCTTTGATTTGTGAGAGGAGCGCTTCTTCGATCTCTGAGGAGCGCTTCTTCATTTTTCTTCTTTTTATAGAGGCGCGAATTTTTGTTTCACCTCACGCTTGAACTCCCTCTTGTAAACACTTTTCTTGAACTTCTGTAATCTTAATCTTTCTGATCTCTTCTTTCTTAACACATTCTGAAAATGTCTTGCCCTTCTGACCGTCGCCTTAACTTGAACGTCGGAGAAGATGATGACTTGTCTTCTCCAGACAACATTTGGCGTCCGTCCTTCATATCCCCCAACGGTCCTCTTACAGTTGGGGACTCATTGATGAGAAATGAAATAACCGCTACGGTGGTTGCTCGAAATCTCCTCACTCCAAGGGACACTAGGTTGCTATCCAGGCGGTCGGACGAGCTGGCTGTTCAGGAATCTTTAGCTCTCAGCGTCCAAAGTGCAGGCTCAGTTTCAAACATGGGCCAGCGCCTTCTTGCAAGATCTCGGCAGGTGGAGTCACTGATGGCGGAGGTGGCGAGTCTTCGGCAAGAGGTCAGAGGACTCAGGCACGAGAACAAGGAGTTGCACCTGCTTGCAACTAGTTACTCGACCAGCATGAAGAGGAAGCTGGACCAGCTGCAGGAGTCGGATGGTCGGATCCAAAGTGACCATGACAGGTTCATGGCGTTACTCCCGAGGTTCATGTTGCCTTCGTCCTCCGGAGTTGCACCGAGCGTCCCGGCTCCGGAGATTCCAACTCTGGCTCTTCGTCTTCCCGGGGTTCCGTCGACTTCTGAGGCACCACCTGACCATCCTTGAAGAGTCTTTTCCTTGTTTGTATATTTCTTGTAATCTCTTTTTTTTTTTTTTTTTTTTTTTTTGTGGCATGTAGAGTGCCAATTTGTGTAATTTTCCAGAGAAATAAATAAAATAGACCTTTTATTTCTCTCAATGCTTTTATTTATTTATTTATTTATATATATTTTTCTTTAATCTCTTTTCTTCTCTTTTATTAACGAGTGCTGGAACCCAGTTGAAGTTGGGGAGCTAGGCCCCAGGCCCATTTTATACAAATGTCACGGCATATGTTGGAGATCCTTCATGTTTCCTGTTTTCCACCATGGCTATAGGATCCTATGTCACCCAAGCAATTGCTAGTCTGTCATGCCAACCAGTCAAAACTGATCATGCCATCAGCATCTACTTTTTCCAAAAGTATTTCCTTTCTGTCAAATAAGCATGATGAAAATTTCTTTTCTTCTTTTGTTTCAACCCTACCTGTCATAAGAAATGATGAAAGCTAATGATGGAGTAAAGGCTCCACTTACATCCTTGTCTGTTCAGCCAATTTTGAGGCAGCTATTTAGCCATTTGTTATCTTCTGCGATTTTTTGACTGTCTTCGAAACTCATCACCCAACTGCCAAGAGGTGCTCAAGCCTTCCATTTTACAAACTCTACGCAGATCGACAGGACTTATTTGCTGTGGTTAGTCACGTGGTGGTTTCACATTTGCTTTATAGCTGCATATTTGCTTCATTCACGTAGCTGCATATTTGCTTGTATGCTTGCATGTTGCTTCTGTATTTAGGTTTATTTATACTTATACTCTCATCTTTTTGTTTCGCTTATACTTGCGGATGTATGTATGCACACATCATAAGCGCTCTTCTATGAGAGCCACCCTCAAGTCCCGAAACTCCTCGACTAATTCACCAGTCTGCTGGAACTTCTTATGCTTACAAAGGGCGTCCACAAAAGACACTGATTGCATGCCCTGTGACGGCCTTGTCGTCCGACACTAATTGGCGCAAATAAGCTTCAGCTTGATCGATCAACTTCTTTTTACACAACCACTTGAGCATGATGGAACGGGTGACTTCGTTCTCAAAGTCCCTCAAAGAAATCTGCTTGGCAATAACCTGAACGGCATCAAAGCAACTCTCCTCCACCAAAGCATTCAAAAGGACATGGTAGGCAAAGGAATCGAGGTCTAGACTCTGGAAGCGCATTCTACCAAACAGTTGGAGGGCAATATCGGGCTTACCGGCGACAGCGTAACCCATTACCAGCGTGTCGTGAAATCGGACAGTGTGGGCGTACCTCTGCTTGCTGTAGGTGGAGATGACGTCGAGCATGAGGGACGTGAGTTTGGCCTTGGAGAGGATCTTGAAGATGGCGTTGAAGGTGGCGCGGGAGGCGATGGAGTCTATGCACCTCTGCGTAATTCCCAATTTCTCCGTCAGAGACCTGACTCGCTCTCAGGACTTGAGAGCTCTGAGCGACTCCTTAAAGCTTTTCAACACCGACTGAGAGGACAAATCACGAATGAATCTGCCATTAATCATAGACCAATCAATCAAGTTGGACTTGAAAGCTCTTAGCGACTCCTCCGAGTCGGATAAATCATGTTGTACAAATGACGAGGCACATGACTGGATGCGAATGATCATAGACCCATCAATAGAATCTGCATCCTCGAGGTGGACTAAGGTAGCTTGTTTGTGCTGCTCGGGGTGCTCACTGTTAAAATTCAGAAGTCCAAACCCCTTTTAACTGCTGACGAAGCCCAGATCATGTTCCATTGTTGCACCGGAGTTGGTCATCCAGTACGGGGAATTGAAAGCAGCGGAAGGGGAAGACATTCTCGTCGGAAAATTGGAATCAGGAGCAGGGAGGAAGCGGCGGACTCGGTTCCACAGACAGTTGGAGTAGAGCGAGATGAGGGGTTTCAGGCCCTTGGCTTCGTTTCCATCGCTCGCTGGTGCTGGACCGACCTTCATTGCCTGCAGTTCAATGCGAAGCTCTCTCTCTATAACTTTTGCTCTCTAGAAAATTAATAGCAGAGAAGAAATGGTTCAACGTGATTTGTCCGGGATTGCAGAGGCTGCAGATCCTGGGTTTTTATCCAAATTTGGAGAAATCTCAACATTTGAAGGCTGATCAGCCACCACTTTGGCCGTAGATGAAATGGGACTGTTTTGAACTGCAAAAACTGATGGGTTCTCGTTTTCATACTTCACGGGTTTGGGTATGGAAGTGACGGATTTGGGCTTCTGGAGCTTTGGTGATGAAGGCACCAGGCCTGGATTTGAGGGCTGCGGGTCCTGTTGGTGGCACTGGGCTTTAGACAGATGGAGGAGTATTGGGCTAGGGGTCCACCTGTTGGGCTCCTGACCGTACCTAGTGTATTTGGGGCTAGTTTTATCAGTTTCGGGCCTTTGCCTTGCTTGAGGATTTGGGTTGGACCGAGACACCCATATATATATATATATATATATATATATATATATATATATATATATTTTTTTTTTTTAAAAAAAACGATATGTATGTGTATATGATGTCCCATCGCGACCCCTTTGATGTCTTTGAGCCACATATATGCAGAAGTTGATTGTCTCATTATTGTATACACATATGCATGTATAACATAATGGGTGCACCCCACTGATGGACTTCTTTGTTTGTGATGCTAGGAATTACGCAAACAATTTCACAAAGGCAGAGCATGATGTTGGGACTCCCATGAAGTTTCCGGAAGTGGAGTGAACGATGGTGTACTTTGTGCTCTTTGCTGCCAAGTGTTTGCGCGAGAGACTGCGCCGGAGTTTCGCCGTGTAGTGCCTTTTGATTACAGTATTCCCTCGGTTGGTGCGCTGCCGTGTGGTGCTGTACAAGAGGCTGCACAGGGGCTTCGTTGTGTATTGTCTTTTGGTCGCAATTTTCCCTTGGTGGTGGCGTTGCCGTGCGGTGCGAGAAACTGCTTGCGTGGTCGCTACGAGTTTACGTAGTGTGACTACGTGGCATTTTGGTTTCTTTGCTACCGTAACGTGCCTTGAAGGACCGTCTTGTAGCTGCCCTGCCGTCGCTGCATTTATTTACCACACGCCGTTGTTCTGTCCGCCGTCCTGCTGAAGTCTTGTGGCTGGCTTTTCGTTGCGGTCATGGTGTTTTTCAGGTGCTTTAAGGGCGGTACCCTCACTGTTCTTGCAAAGGAAGGTGATTCCCAAGATAGCGGAACGACGTTGAAACTTTATGCGCCACTGACTGGCCCTAAGGCGCTTGTCCTTCCCACAAAAGACAACTCCATGCATATTAAGTCATGGTCTTCTGAAGTAGCTTGGGAGGTGGTGAACTCTATTAGATCTAATGCAAAGCAGAGGTCGTGCCCATCGAAGATTCTTATTTTGAACTCTTCGCACCATGTTTACGACAACCCTTCGATTATGTTTGATCTTCTTGGCGATCGTATCCGCAACGGAGCCGTGGCTTGGAGTGGTACCTTGTCGACCACTGGAGGGGCTGCTTTTGTTGATTTTTATTGGGAATGGCTTGAAGATGTCTTGAGCCGTTCCAAGGATGCGCTTACCAAGACGGGCCTTTACCACGCTGTATATGCATCTTTGTTCAGTTATGATCGCCAACCCTCCGTCATTCGTGAATTTTTTGAGCATTGGTGTTCAGCAACCAACACAATTCACACAGCTCGAGGGGAGATGTCGCTCTCTCTTCGGGATCTTCATAAGATAGGGGGCTTGCCAATTCAGGGAAAGTTTTACGACGAAGTTGTCCCTAGCGTGGAGGAGTTTTCTTGTCGCAACAGTCGAGGACTGCCTGTGAGCTGTCGCTATTTGTTTTGGGCATATCACAAGCTTTCCCAAGAGGCTCCGGGCAAGTCAGGCGTGAAGATCTCTTCATGGATTCGGTTTTGGTATTGGGATGCCATGAAGTATAAGAGGCCTTCGAAGAAAAGCGGTCGCAATAAGATGACCAGGCCTAAGGGAGATTCGGATCCATCAGGCGTCATTGGTCCAGTTGAGCGCCGTACCCCTACTGAGTTGAGGACGTTTGAAGACCTTGGTGTGTCGTCAGAGCACTTGGAGGAATCTTACTTAGCCGCTTTTTTAGCTTGTTGGCTTTGTAAATTTGTTTTCCCTAAAGATGACGTCAACTTCGTCCGTCCCGGAGTTTTCAAAGTTGCCAGCAAGATGGCTGCATGCGAATCTTTTAGTCTTGCTATCCCGGTCTTAGCCAATATTTACAACGGTTTGAGTGTTGTTTCAAACTTGGCAAGCACTGAAGACCCTGCTGCGGTACTTCCCTACCACTATGTGTATGGGTCGTTGGGCGAATATTTTAACACTCATTTTTCTTCGTCGACTTCAGTGAAATTGGGGCCTTTAATGACGAAGTATTCTGGTGTGCTCTCCGCGAAGGGTCTTGATAATTTGCAGGCGCGAGCACTATTTGAAAGTTATGAAGGCCCGAGAATGGATCGTCTGGCAAGAGTCGGCTTGACGCGACAAATCATTGTGGATGATCCACACCTTCGCTCTTCAGATTTGTCTTATTTCATAAGCCTTCGATCGGCGTATGTTTCTCTGCGGCAAGAAGACCGATGCATTATTCAGCCGTATAATCCCCACCGTTTTAGCAGGCAGTTTGGTTTTGTCCAAACTATTCCGGGTAGGCTGAAAGAGAGAGATCAATCGAAATCTTTGCAAGATATGTACATGCATTGGGAGTCTTGCACCCGTGCACGCACAAATGCTTCTATCACCCTGCCAGTTAAAGACGAGTTTAAGAATAATCCTGTGACTCGTGTTTACGTAAATTGGTGGTTGAAGGCACACTACGAGAACTTGGGGATGGCCAGTGATACTAATTCTTCCCATTCTCATCATAAGGTATCAAAAGAGGGTTGCTCTCCAGTTCCTCCTCAGCTAGTACCCTTTGACTGTGCGATGTGACTCCCTTGCAAGATAGTCCTATAGCCCGTCAACGACCACACTTGTTTTCTTCTCATTTAGATGCTTCTGAAGAGGCAGGTGACGAAGTCGATTCGCACGAGGACGGACTTGCTTCGCGGTCGCGTCGACAAGCTTTAAACAAGCGACCACTTGAGGTTTCTTGGGTTGAGAGTGACGTCAATTTCTGTCATAAGAAGAAAGAAGCGTTTAGGCTTCCTCCATCTGATGTCTGTAGGTCTTTTGAGAGAAATGTATGTATATATTTTTTTTTTCTTACACGATTTCTTCTCTTTATTTTGGCTTTTGTTTCTAACAATTTTTTTTTTGTTTGCTCTCCTTAGGTTGGGCCCTCTATGCCGGTCGGAGGCAGTCTACCCGCCGATGAGGGGATCAGGGATCTTCCTGGTGCAGAGCTTACTCCAAATCCGTCGAACCTCCCAAGCTTGCCGTGTGTTGATGAATGTATACAAGAGTCTGCTATGCGTCCGGTACCTTTGCCAGCTAATTCTGAGATTTCTTTGAGGGGGCCAAACCGTAGTGGTACTGAGCAGCTCATTCATCGTATTAGTCTCCGTGCAGCCATGGACATTAAGGGCCATATTGATAGTAGGATCTCAAAGTGCCCACTGGAAGACCTTGGGTTGCTCCGTGAGGATTTGTCAAAGCTTGTTTCTGTAATTGACAACCTCAATGTTGATTCTTCGACTTTGAAGGCCAAAATTGCCGAACTTATGGCCGCCTCGACTGAGTATTCTTCCTTGCGTGCCACTTCCTTAGAGAAATTGAATCCGGGTGTTAGGGCTCAGCAACTTGCAACAATAGATTCTTCGCTAGCTCAAGTCCAATCTTCTCAGCAAGCTGTTTTGGGGGTTTATCAGACTGTAGAGACTTCTTTAGCTTCCGTCCGAACGCGTTTTGATGCATTAGTGCGAGAGCGAGAGCGGTTGGAGGCCGAATCGTCTCATCTAGAAAGAGTGCTTGCGGATCACCAAGAAGAGATTTCTCAACTAGAGCAAGAGAAGAGCATGGCTATGGAATCGCCTACTTTGTCTCCTACTGAGGTCGAGTCTTTGAAGAATTTGGAGGATTTACTCGAGGATCGTCTTTGTAGTTTTAGAGGCATAACTTTTGAGTAGTGTCTTTTCTTTCCTCTCTTTTTTGTAACAAGGCTTTTAGAGCCGACATCTTCTTTTAAAGATTTAAAGTATTTTTTTGTTATTGAATTTGCCCTTTATTCTTCAAAGTGTTTGTGCTTTTGTTGATGATGTGACTGTACTTGAAGTTTTGAAGTTTCAAGTTGCCTACGTACCCTCGGTTTAAAGAGGGATCAAGTCATCACGTAGTTCAAATGAATGATGGATTTTTTATTTTTTATTTTTTATTTTATTTTTTTAATATGGTGATTTTTTTTATGATGATTTTGCCGTACACAGTTTATGCTCTTGCGGGCCAGGAGCGTGACTCTTTCTCATGCGTAGTATTGCTTCAAGAACTTGCCGTTTATGGGGCCAATCCTCAAGCCATCTCCTTCCACGATCGTGTAAGCACCGTTTGTGTAGACTTCTTGTACTACGTAAGGTCCATCCCACTTCGAGGTGAATTTGCTTTTCGTCTTGTGTGTCATGATGATAGGCCTACGTAATGCAAGGACGAGGTCTCCTACTTGAAATGACCTCGGGCGAACTTTCTTGTTGAAGGCCTTGGACAACCGTGCTTGATAACACTCCAAGTGCTGCTGAACTTCGAGCCTCTTATCGTCTAGTGCTTCCAACTCTTGAAGACGTAACTTTGCGTTCTCTTCGTTGGTCAGTCCTTCTTGTATAGCCATTCTCAGGGAGGGGATTTGGCTTTCCAGTGGCAAAACTGCCTCTACGCCATACACGAGTGAATATGGTGTAGCTTGAGTAGGCGTCCGGTGCGTCGTCCTGTATGCCCAAAGCGCTTCGCTCATTCTTTCGTGCCAGTCTTTCTTGCTCCTACCAACGACCTTTCTCAACAGGTTGCATAGAGTTTTGTTGAATGCTTCTGCGAGACCGTTAGCTGGGGCATGATACATGGAGGACTTATGCTGTTTAAATTTGTATTTCTCACAGAGTTCGTCCATGAGTCGGTTGGAGAATTGCTTTCCATTGTCCGTAATGATGTAGCGAGGCACACCATATCGGTGGATGATATGCTCCTTGATAAAATGGACGACAGTTTCTTTCTTGACTTCCCTCAGGGGTATGGCTTCAGCCCACTTGGAGAAGTAATATGTTGCAGCTAGGATGTAAGCTTCTCCCGCAGATGACTTTGGTGCAATCGGTCCCACGACATCCAACCCCTATGCGTCGAACGGCCATGAAGCAACTGTAGGGTGCAATGGTTCAGGCGGTTGATGTATGAAGTTGGCATGGAACTGGCAGGCTTGGCACCTTTTGGCGTATTCCATACAATCCCTCACCATGCTTGGCCAATACTAGCCCATTCTTTTAAGTTGGAAATGTAGCTTTGGCCCTGACTGATGTGCTCCACATATACCTGAATGTGCTTCCTCCATGGCTTGACTGGCTTCTTCTTCACCTAAGCATCTTAAAAGTACTCCTTCAAAAGAGCGTCGGTAAAGTGTTCCTTTGTAGTAGAGGAAGCGATGTGTTCGTCGACGTATCTCAGAGCGGTGTCTGGTATCGTCTGGAAGTCTTCCTTGCTCCAAGTAGTCGATTAATGGCTGTCTCCATTCTTGGGTGTTGACTAGGAGTACTGAGATGACATTTGTGTCATTTAGCAGTATCTCAGCGGCAAGTGGAATCACCCATCTTTGGCAAACTGGCACATTTGCGACTTCTCTTTCTCCTAGCGTCATGCTAGAGGCTAGGTTGGCGAGAGCATCTGCTATTTGATTTTTTTTTCTTGGCACATGTTCTAGTGTCACCATCTCGAACTTTTGCAGCAGCTGAGTTGCCAGTCGGAAGTAGGGGACCAGATCATCTTTCCTCACCTCATACTCGGTCAGGAGTTGATTGATTATGAGCTTCGAGTCGCCATATACCTCAAGGGCTGTGATTCCTATATTGGTTGCCATTTGGAGGCCGAGGATCAATGCTTGGTACTCAGCGACGTTGTTAGAGCATAGTTCGCTCAGTTGGAAGGAATAAGGCAGTATTTGTCTTTGTGGTGACATGAATACCACTCCTGCCCCCGCTCCATCTGTTCGGGCGGATCCGTCGAAGAACATCGTCCATGTTGGGAAGACGTCGATGTAAAACACCTCCTCGTCAGGCAAGTCGTCTGAGATTTCCCAATCGGCTGGGATCGGGTGATCGGCGAGGAAGTCTGCCAGTGCTTGTCCTTTAACGGCTTTAGCTGGAACGTAGATGATCTCGTGTTGATTGAGAAGCAACGCCCATTTAGCTAGTCGCCCTGTCAGAACTAGTTTGGACATGACGTATTTAACTGGATCAGCTCTAGCAACCAAGTGGATGGTGTAAGCCTGCATGTAATGTCTGAGCTTCTGGATGGCGAACACCAAAGCGAGGCACATCTTTTCTATTGGGGAATAGTTCAACTCAGCACTGGTAAGAGTTCGACTGAGGTAGTAGAGCGCTCTTTCTTTCTGGGATTCATTTTCTTGTCCCAAGAGTGCCCCGACTGAACTTTCTTGAGCGGCAATATACAATATGAGCGGCTTTCCGGGCACGGGTGCCTTTAAGACAGGTGGACTTGACAAATACTTCTTTATGCTCTCAAAGGCATTGTGGCATGCTTTGTCCCATACAAACGGAACATCCTTCTTCATGAGTCGGCTGAATGGTTGACAGCGCCCTGCGAGGTTGGAGATGAAACGCCTGATGAAGGCTAGGCGTCCTTGTAGACTTTTCAGCTCGTGCAGGTTTCTCGGCTCAGGCATGTTTTGAATGGCCTTGATTTTTTATTGATCCACTTCAATACCGCGGTGTTTGACAATGAAGCCCAGGAACTTTCCAGATGTGACGCCAAATGCACATTTCAACGGGTTCATCTTGAGATTGTACTTTTGCAGTCTTTTGAACACTATTCGCAAATCCTTCAAGTGGTCTGATTTTCTTTTTGTTTTGACCACCACATCGTCCACGTAACATTCTACATTTTTGTGTAGCATGTCATCGAAGATTTTTTGCATTGCACGCTGATATGTAGCTCCAGCATTCTTTAGACCGAATGGCATTACTTTGTAGCAGTATATACCATTTGGAGTGCGAAAGGCTGTTAGTTCCTCATCCTCGGGAGCCATGCGAATTTGATTGTATCCGGATGAGCCATCCATGAATGATAGTGCCTCGTGGCCAGTGGTTGCATCCACCATGATTTCGATGATTGGCAAAGGAAAATTGTCCTTCGGGCATGCATCGTTGAGGTCTCGGAAGTCCACGCAAACACGTATCTGTCCTGATTTCTTGAGGACGATAACGACGTTAGAGATCCACTTTGGGTATTGCACCTCTCGAATGAAGCCTGCTTCAATTAGCTTGTCAATCTCAGCCTCAATCTGTGGGATGAGCTCGGATCGATAGCGCCTTTGAGTTTGCTTTATCGGTCGCGATCCAGGCTTGACTGCAAGGTGATGTACAGCGATGGTAGGGTCAAGGCCAGGCATTTCTTTGTATGTCCAAGCGAAGACGTCTTTATACTCTAACAGCAGTTGGTAATACTCCTCTGCCTCGTCTGTACTTAGCAGTGCGCTTACGAAGATAGGCTTTGGTTCCTCGCTTGTGCCTAAGTTGATTTCTTTGAGATCATCTACCGTGGCTTGCCCCCCGTCTTCGAGCTGTGGTGGTGCAGCAGTGACATCTTCCTCAAGGATCTCGTCTTCTTCGTCTTCTCGGACTGTGATGTGGAAGACGTCTTGGACTTCCTCTTCAGTGCCGTCCTCTTGGACTTGCTGGCATGAGGTTTGTCCGGTATGGATGATGGTGCGCCTTCTTACTTTTAGTGGTCCTTTTGTGTCAATCTCCAAGATTGCTTGACGCTTCATCCTTGAAGGAATTGAACTCCGAATATCGCCTTTTTCTGCTAGCATGTCGGGCCTTTCTTCTTTTGGCGCTGTCTCCTTTCTTCTAGAAGGCTTTTTGTTGTCTTCCAGTCTTTCGGAAACTGACTGTTGCAAAGGCGAGCTAGCCGTGTTGCCTTGTTTCTTAGGTTTTGACAGCCTTTCAAAAACGGATTTTTGGGATGTTGGCGTGTTAAGCCTCTTGAAGACGGAGGTTCGGCTTTGACCACCAATGCGATGCAATGCCGATATTCTGGGTCTTGGGTGATTCATCCTATTGACGACCGGCATCCGAGGGACGGTTTTAGGCTCTTCTTGTTTTTGTATAACGCTCACGCTGATGTGCTGAGTGCTAGCATTTTTCGCCTTGCTCGAAATCTTCATAGGTGCACTTGGTGTGAAGCCGATTCCTGCTTTACCGTTGTCAACTCCGTAACCATGCTTTCTCAGCCTTTTTTGAGTCTCGGTGAGGTCACGTTCTTTGTTGTCGACAGCATCTGAAACCTTCTTTCCAGGTTTTGAAGAGGGAATGAAGTCGTACCCAGCCTTTGACATGAGTTTGTAGGCGTTTGGATCAAAACCTTCTTCGGTTCTCTTGGTTGGGAGAAAACTTGATTCTACTCCCTTTGGCAGAGCTTTTATGAAACCTTGTGGTGGTCCTGCAACCTTGGTCCCGCCTAGCTGTGTTAGAGGTAGAATTGCATTTGCCTTGAGTAGTTCCACATCCTCCTTGCACTGTTGCATGTCGGCTTTGCTTGTCCCAGTTTCAAATGGTGTTTGACCCTTCTTTCTTCTCGACATTGGGATGTATCGGAAGACGGGCATATTTGGTTCTTTTGCAAGTGTCTTATCCCCTTTTGCTGTCACAAGTTCGTCGTTGCCTGAAGATGGTGTGGTTTCCTCTCCTTGCTTTCTGGGAACGGATTGCCATTCTTGTTTTTTAGGCGTTGCTTTGCCTGTGGACTTTACCTCTCTCGGGAGAGCTTCGGGTATCATGTCCTCCTCCATGTAGAACTTGGCGTCTGCAAAGTGTGATTCGGCCTCGGTAAATGGCTTTGTATCACCTCGAATCACCTTTACTCCTTCCCGGTAGAATTTTAAACATTGGTGAAGGGTAGACGGCACTACTCCATTCTCATGGATCCAAGGCCTTCCTAAGAGCAGGCCGTATGAAGTTCTTGCATCGATCACATGAAATATTGTGCTTGATTTGAGTTCACCGATGGTCATCTCCACTCGGATCATGCCTATCGCTTTTTGTCCTCCTTGGTTGAAACCTTGGATTAATAGACGGCTTAGAGATAGTTCGTCCATTTTGATGCCAATTGTGGCCATTGTAGACTTTGGCATGATGTTTATGGCCGATCCGCCATCTACAAGCATGCGTTTGACTTTGCTCTCCCTTATGTATCCTGAGATGAAGAGAGGACGGTTGTGAGGTTTTGATCCTAACAATAAGTCCTCGTCAGTGAAGTTGATTGAGTCTTGGGCGGCGCAACATGTGGTATATTCATGTGACTGAAGTTTTGAGCATTTGTCTTCGTTTCCTTGTACCTCATGGTCATCGGGATTTGCTAAGGCCACCATCAGTGCTTTCCGCATCTCTTCGGGTAATCGCAATGCCTCCTCGATGCTCACGTGAGTCGGCAGACCTTCTTTGGTCATGAAGGTCTTTACTTCTTCAGTGGTGATAACTTCCCCTCTTGATGGTTCTTTTACCTCTATTACGTGACACGTAGTGACAGTGTACCGTTGGAAGAAGTCATTTGGGAAGTACTCATGCAAGGAGACGGGAATGCGTGGTTCTTGCTCCATAGGCTCCCCAGCGTATGTCGGCTTAGCAGCTCTAACGCTTCTTTTGGGTTTCCTATTGTTGCGACGGCGGTGTCTTTTCCCATATTCTACCTTTGGCTTTGCAGCCTGTGGCTTGGGTTTCTTTGATTTTCTGCGGGTCACTAAGGTCCATTCTTCACTATCCTCAATCGGTGCATCTTGGTTGTTTGCCCCCGATGGTAGTAGTGCAGAAGGGGCTGTGTGACGATGGTCGTGCATTACTTGAAGAGGCACAGGATCAAAGGACCCAAACACGATCGTCGTAGTGTGTGTTGCGACCGTGTCTTCCAAGTCGAGTTCAATTCGTCCTTGTTGCGCCAACTTCATGATGAGCTCCTTGAGGACAAAGCATTTGCCGACGGGATGGCTTACGATGCGATGGTACTTGCAGTACTTGGGATCGTCAACGCGATTCATCTCTTCTGGGCGCTTGCATTCAGGAAGCTCAATTACTTTCTTCTCCAACAGGTCGTCTAGCATCGGGGCCATGTCAGAGTCTGGGAATGGGTATGTTTTCTGCTCCAATTCCCTTAAGGTGTTTTTGTACCTTTCTTGGGTACGGGAGGGCTCACCTCTTTTTATCTCCTTTGCTTTGGTTTTAGAGGAGATTTTGACGGGTGCCGCTGAAGTTTTAGTGGGGATAGCGTCAACGGCAAAAGTTTCCTTAACGGGCTTCTTTCCATGATTGTCCGCCTTCGGAGTAAACACCTTATCCCTCTTGAAGTCGGTGATCGGCTCCTTTTTTCCATGATGAGCGATGCTCAGCTCCATGTCGTGGGAACGAGTTGCCAGCTCCTCAAATGTTCTTGGTTTTATGCCTTGGAGGATGTAATGTAACCCCCTGTGCATGCCTTGAACACACATCTCAATGGCGGAGGTTTCAGAAAGTCGATCTTTGCAATCCAGACTTAACGTACGCCATCTGTTGATGTAGTCGACAACCGGTTCGTCTTTCCATTGCTTAGTACTTGTTAGCTCTAGCATGCTAACGGTGCGGCGGGTGCTGTAGAAGCGGTTGAGGAATTCCCTTTCAAGCTGATCCCAGCTGTTGATAGACTCGGGCTCAAGGTCGGTGTACCAGTCAAAGGCGTTCCCCTTCAACGAGCGTACAAACTGTTTAACAAGATAGTCTCCTTCAGTTCCTGCATTGTTGCAGGTTTCGATGAAGTGGGCGACATGTTGCTTTGGGTTTCCCTTTCCATCGAATTGCATGAATTTTGGTGGCTGATATCCTCTCGGCATCCTCAATGCGTCAATCTTCCTGGAGTAGGGCTTTGAATACGACATGGAGGCATGTGAGCTCCCTTCATACTGCGCTTTGATGGTGTTAGCAATCATTTGTTGCAACTGTTGGATAGACAGGGATCCCACGGGTGCTGTTGCCTGGTCTGTCTTCTTCTCGAATTCTTGTGCCGGAGGTTCCTCCTCATCACCGCATTCCTCTTTTCTGTCGTTCTCTTTTTCCAGTCGGTTGACAAGTGCGGCGATTTGTAAGTCTTTTTCCTCCACCGTCTGTGTGAGTTTTGCAATTGCCTCATTCATTTGAGCCAGCTGCTCCTCGATTGAAGTTGCTCCGGTGGTCATGACTTGCATGGCCGTGCTGCTGCTTGAGTCGGCGTCAGAGAGCAGGGACTCGGAGTACTTCCCCAGGCTTTTCTCCCTTGGCGCCTTTAGCGAGGCTAGGGTGATCACAGGCTCGTGCCTTGGGTGTCCTTGTTTCTCCAGCAAAGTTGATGCGGGGGTGGAAGATGCGGCCAAGAAAGCTCTTGCCTTGCTTCGAGTTACAACCTCTGAAATGCTCCTACCTGCAGCGAGGACGGTCTTGTTCTTCACATTGGGTGCGGGAACGGTTTGAGCCTTCCTTGATGCCATCTGTGCTTTTCTTTTCGGATTTGAAGATAGAGATGAGAGGTAGAGAAAGTCCTACTGGGCGTGCCAAATTTGTAAACACGAAAATTTCCTGAAGGAACAAGAACACGTGTACAAAATATATTTGTTATTTGATGAATTTTGGGGTTACAATCTCTATTTGTTCCTCTGATTCTATCTTCGTAAGGTGTGGATTTGTTGATGGGCTGTTAATCCAAAGGGGCGTTGGGCTTGATCCTTGGATGAACAGTGATGTGGATTTGTTTGTGTTGATCCGAATGGGCTGTTTGGCGCTTTGATTCTTGGGATGAACAGTGATGGTCTTCAGATGTTTGATGATGTATGTAGAACGATGAACGATGAACGATGAACGATGGATGAGTTTCAAGGGGCTTTGAGCTTTGATTCTTGAAGGATGAATGTATTGATTGCAAGGGCCGTCGGGGCTTGATCTTGGAGGATGAATGTTGCTTCAAGGGCCGTCGGGGCTTGATCTTGAAGAAGATGGATGAACGATGAACGATGAACGATGAACGATCGATGAACTTCAAGGGGCTTTTGGGCTTGATTCTTGAAGAACAGATGAACGGATGAATGATGAATGGTGGATGGATCTTCAAGGGTTTCTGGACTTGATCTTGAAGAACAGTTGCGCTAATCCAAGGGGCCGTTGGGGCTTGATCTTAGGATGGATGAGCGTTTCTTCAAGGGCCGTTGGGGCTTGATCTCGAAGAACGATGAACGATGAACGAAGAACGAAGAACGAAGAACGAAGAATGAACTTCAAAGAATTCTCTTCCAATTTGGGAGTAGAGAAATGTATTTGTGAATTGGTGAATTGAAATGAATGAAATTGGCTTCTATTTATAGAATTTTCCAAGGCCTAATTTTGAATATAATATTCCAGATGAAATAAGCCGTCTCTGCCAGGTGTTGACACGTGTCCTGTTTGACAGCTTTTTTAACTCTTTTCGAATTTTCGTCGAATCATACAATATGTATACAATTTATGTAATACATGAGTGTTAAAATTTTGACCATTGGTCAACATTTTATTTATTGAAATTTCACTGTCTACATAAACATTCGACAAGAAATTCAGAGACATTAGATATGTTTTACCAAATCCTAATTGGAATTAAAGGAAGGTAAATACATGATGATAACAGTGATTAGTAGTTGAGATCTCGTAGTTTAAGTAGTTGAACACAAGTCATCGTCTCATTTCATCAGGTTTCATATATATATTTGATTCTGAATACACAAGGTGATTTGCTACCCGCCCGTTGGGCACGGAACATTATGTAGCTTTTAGATTAGATGCATGGTACAATGATAATAATAATGCTTAGAATCTACACTATTGTTTTACTTAGACGATACTTATATCGACGGACCAATTAAAGTATGGTCTTACTTTGGAAGCACCATTCCAACTAGTCTTATGCCATGTATGAGTTTTTGGGGTTCATGAACCTTTTTGCATTCATGGGGCAACAAAATGATCTATGCAACAAGGGTTTTTCGTATGTAATGGTATCTCTCTTATCGCGTGATATTAATTATGAGTCAAATGATATATACTACTTAATATGAGAATATATACGTATCATGAGACGGAAGAGATACTAATGTGTTATGGTTACCGATTTGGATGAAATCTTAAAACTAGATGATTTAGTTGAGTACAATGTAAAATGAGTCACTTAAAGATTTTTGGCCAAATGGTCGATGAGATTGTCCTAATTCCTCGTTTTGGTCCTTAAGATTTAAAATCGATAGAAGTGGTTTTTGAGATTGTCCATCGCTAGTCATTTTTGTCATTCTGTGAATAATCTTTGTTAAATTTGAAGAAACCACAAGCTCAAATAGAGGTGATGATTTGATGAAAATATCCTCAATTTCACAAAGATTTTTCATGGAAAGACCAAAATAATTGACATTAGATAATCTCAGAGACCATTTCTAACAATTTTAAATCAAAAACACCAAAATGAGGAGTTGTGCTAATCTCATAAACAATTTTAACAAAAAAAAAGGTACATTTAAATAAACTTATTTATAAAATCTCTCTAGTGAAATATGAATACGACATGCTCCAACATAAATATGTTGAAAGTTGCCTTTCACCAACCAAAATTTAATCGATCGAAAGTAGGGCAAAAAAGTGAGACTGTGAGACCCCTCTTTCCCCTTCCTAATGAAGCATTTTCTATATATCTTGCTTGAAGTCCCTTTAAATGCAAGCATTAGTTCATATCTACCTTAGTTAAACCCTTTTTATTTTTTAGAACTTTAACGAAAAACTTTTTGTATTATTCATTTTAACGAAAAACTACATTTTTATATTAAAAAGTCAATCATTGTACTATTTACGTTACCCTTTGTTTTATCATTATCGTTAAAATTTTAAAAATTTAAATATTTTTTTATTAGTTTTCTTTTTATTTTTCGATTTTAAAGTCCCAACCACACCCAATATCAAGTGGCTCTGCGCAGGACTGTGGGTCTAATGTAACTTCACAGCTCAGCAAAGGAGGGTCATCTGGTGGAACCATGTTGCCCTGACTGCAGGTTCCTTCGTTATCAATTCAAAACAAACAAATCGATTCTATACACCTGCCTCACAAATATCCGCCTCTCGCTTTCGAGATAAATTACAAGAAGATGTCATCGTGAATCGTGATAATGTTTTTAGTTAATTACGCACCGTCGTATTTTTATATGGCAGTTTTGCATTGGCTTGGTATACTATCAATAGCGAAGAAAAACCTGGATGCTAGTATCATTGGAGCAGCATCTAAACTATAACCAAATATTAAAGGGAGTGTAACAACCCACATCGTCCAGGGGAGAGGATTCTGTAAGCCTTATATATATATTCTCATCTCTACCTAGCACGAGACCTTTTGGGAGCTCACTGGCTTTGGGTTCCATCGAAACTCAGTTAAGCGAGTTTGGGTTAGAGCAATCCCAGGATTAGTGACCTCCTGGGACCATCCTGGGAAGTTGTTTGTGAGTTCCCAAAAACAAAACTGTGAGGGCGTGGTTGGGGCCCAAAGCGGACAATATCGTGCTACGGTGGAGTCGAGCTCGGGATGTGGTGGCGACCTGAGCCGGGATGTGACAATTTGGTATCAGAGCCAAACCATGGGCCGTGGTGTGCCGACGAGAACGTCGGGCTCTTAAGGGGGGTGGATTGTAACAACTCACATCGCCAAGGGGAAATGATCATGTAAGCCTTATATGTATATTCTCATATCTACCGAGCACGAGGCCTTTTGGGAGCTCATTGGCTTTGGGTTCCATAAAAACTTTGAAGTTAAGAGAGTTTGGGCTAGAGCAATCCCAGGACAATATCGTGCTACGGTGGAGTCGAGATCGGGATGTGGTGGCGGCCCAGGTCAGGATATGACAGGGAGTTTTAACAAAATACTTCTGGTACTATTTATTTTTAACGAAAAACCACATTTTTACCTTTTTTTTTCTGGTACTATTCACTATATCTTTAAAAATGATTTATCATTAAAAGAGAAGTTTTTTTGGACTTTTCGTTAGTTTTCCTAATATTAAAAGGGCAATCCCAAGCAATAAGGTTCTCTGCTTTTCGAGGGTTGGTAAAAGGAGAAAATGAACGTTTATCCTACGAATTATTATCTTTGTTATGCAAAAAAACTGTTTCTACAACTCGAACACGTAATTTTTTTTTTTAAACAAAAGAGCAACATTTCTGTTGCATCAAACCTCAAACTATAACTAAGGCGCACACAAAATTAACCGTGAGCATAGTTGAGTGGTATGTCAAATCTAGGAGTTTCACATGTGAAAATGATATTTTTTACAATATGGTGCACCAAGATCATAACTTGTCGTTGAAAATAACAAAAGCAATAATACGAATGGTTAGTGACAAGGGAATTGGGGTCTAATTCTTCACCAAATTAGTATCTTCGATAAAGTAGGAAGTCTATGTTTTTGGTTAGGGTGGGAAGATTAGTTGTGAGGTAATAAGAATTTGGTGATCACCAACACCGACGGTGAGGTGGATGAAAAATGGAGCCGCAGCAGCTGAAGCCAGGAATAAACGAGAAAAACGTTCATGTAACGGAGTGACATTATGTATCGCTTAAGAGATAGAAGTCTTATTAATATTTTGTCCTTAAAACAAAAAAAATGAAATAGAAATCATTGACAAAGGAAAAAAAGAAGGAAATTTTAATAAAACACTCCCGGTATTATTTACTTTCAACAAAAGATCATATTTTTACATTTTTCTGGTACTATTCATTATATCTTTAAAAAATAATTTTTTTTGAATTTTTTTGTTAATTTTCTTAATAAAAAACAAATATTATTAAAAATAATATTAGGATACATGATGGAGCAAGTTGTCTTGTCAACTCGGGTATCTTGTGATGTTGGGTCACTATTGACTTGCTGCTGATCCACTAATTACCATGGTCCTCTCTCCCTCCAACTAAAAACACCTTAGTTAATTGAGATTATGTTCTGCTTTTAATATTTGGTAGGTGAAAAATGGCCTTGGAGTTTTAAATACTGAAAGTGCTTGTAAAATAATTGAAAACGTTTTTTAAATACTGAAAGTGCTTGTAAAATAATTGAAAATGTTTTTGGTGAAATTGATGTTGGGTTCTAAAAGCACCTGAAGTACTTTTAGAAGAAGCACTTCAACTATTTTTTTAAGGATCCACATGAAACACTTTTTCAAAATCCAAATTTTTTTTTACTAAGAATTAGTTTGAAAAACAATTTATTATTATTTTTTAATTATTTTAAAAACACTTTTAAATAAGTTATAAATTAAAATTGTGTTGATGGCTATCACAAAGACAATTACTCCTGTACAACTTACAGGTAATGTAATGATTTCGCTTGATACAAAATTGGAAAGGCAATGGCCCTTTTGTTTCACCAAAAGTTGGAAAATTACTAAATCCGTGACTTGATTGAATAGAAAGGTTTCTAATTATTTTGTTTCTTGTACAAGTTTAATGATGTGTGTATTGATAATAAAAAATATAAAAAAAGTTTAGTAATTTGTATATATACATTAAAACCTTTATCACTTTATAAGAAAACCCCACTTCATGCTCTGGATGATGTCGTAAAAGTCCAATATTATAGAAATTCTTAAGTACGAACTTCTTAACTACGAATGATCGTATTATATTATCATCCATTAACATACACAGAGCACCCCACTTAAACTGTATTTTAGTTCTACCCACACTCAAACAGACGCTTGTATGTCTGATATATTCAAGTGTTAAGACCAACAAATTACTTGCCAAATTGGGTCAGCCTAAAGAACGATCTCAAACCAACAAGGCTTTCTAAATTCTCTACTTTATGAGGGTTGGAAAAACGTCTATCGTACGTAACTTTATCCTTACTTTACAAATAAGTTGTTTTCACGACTCAAACATGTGACGTTTCAGTCACAAAGAAACAACATTGCCGCTACAAACTGCAACATATTATATACATATGTATAATGTTGGTAGGTAGTAAACTAGTATATATTAGTAGCTACAAATTTCTACCAGATCGCACGTGAAATCGTTAAATAATAACGGCGATTGCGCGTCCTTGCAGTTATTACCCTCACAACACTACTGCTCCCTTCCCCATTCGACCCTCCATCTCTCTCTCTCTCTCTCTCTCTCTCTCTCTCTCCTCACAACACTACTAATCCCTTCCCCACTCGGCACTCCATCTATCACTCTCTCTCTGAGACATCTTTTCACTCTCTCTCTAGATCTCTCTTCAGTCTTGATATTATCAGCTCGTTAAATTTGTGGGCGACACTACTTCCCAACAAACGTATACATATATTCGTCTGAACTCTGAATTATAATATATATATATATATATATGTGTGTGTGTGTATGTGCGCGCTCGCTCTCATGAGATGAGAGCAATATGATGACGGCAATGAGAGGTTGATCTTTTGGCCGGCCGGCCGGAGATGGGGAAGAAAGGAAGCGGCTGGTTCTCCTCCGTTAAGAAAGTCTTCAAACATTCTTCCAAGGACTCGCCCGACAAAAAGGTTTTCTCTTACTTCCGTTCTTTCAGTTTTCTTAGCAAGTTTTCAGATTCATATAATTTCTTTGAAAGAAAACAATTGTTCATATAATTTTTTTTTTCTTTTCAATCTCAATTTATTTTCTATGAAGTTTTTGTACCAATCATGATCACACCAACAAGGCAAGCAATGATTCAATTTGTTATGCAATAATGATACAATTTATTAAACCTAATTCAACGATATTTGTGATTACATGCACTTATTTTGTTCGGGTAATGGTAGGAGACCAAATTTGTAAATGTTAATAATTGAATTATTACTTAAGTGTTAATTAACGTACTTATTTCTTGTTAGTGACACATCATTTGGTTGCAAATTTGGTTTAAAATTTTGATTTTCCTAGCATTAGCATTACTCATTTTGTACTTTCACTAATTAATTCATTTTTTTTGTCGAGATGTAAATTACCGAAAAAGAGTTCAAGCGTTTTTTATTGTTGGAGATGATTCGATCTTATATACAGAGAATTGGAGCACAATGTCTGCCGCTGATTATTCGAATTTGTATGCGTAATTGGTGTTCATGAATCACTAGTGGGTTTTAGTAATCTTAGTTCAAATAAATAGGAGCTAGCTAATGGTTAACTTAATTATTTGGATTTATAGAAGTAAACATATATCAATCTAGATCGTGACCCTTGTTTGTTTGGAGGTGAAGTGAAATGGTTTGCCTAGTGGAATCATGCCACATTAAAGATGCATGAGCTACCCTTTTGATACCGGCATTTTTAGGACCATCAGTGCCAGAGATTTTTTAGTGTGTCCAGAACACGCGATGTATGACAATATACAAATAAAAAACACGTTAAAAAAAAATTTCCTCCACTTATATAACGTACAGTTCCATATTTCGGACACATTAAAAAATCTCGATCACAACCAAGCTAGATGCCCCAACACCATATGGTCCCCTATCACCATCATCATATGCATTCATTTTACTGTAACAATAAACTTTATATCTTTCCTTGCAAGGCACATGACTTGACCTGACTTATCATTGTCATGCCACCAAACCCATCACATCAATATTAGTTAACTTATTTGATAATTAAGTGTTAATTGTAGTGCTAATATGATATTTGATACGTACCATGATATAATCTAGAAGGAGATCGGTGACAAATGGCAGCATGATGCCGCGGAGGTGGTGTCATTTGAGCATTTTCCAGCGGAGAGCTCGCCGGACGTAACGAACGATGAGAGAACAACCGAATCTTCAACTCCTCTGAATAATGGTCATCAAGACAGAAGCCATGCCATTGCTGTTGCGGTTGCAACTGCTGCTGCCGCTGAAGCAGCTGTTGCCGCGGCACAAGCTGCCGCTAAAGTTGTCCGATTGGCCGGTTATGGCCGCAACTCTAGGGAAGAACGAGCTGCAATCTTCATTCAGTCATATTACAGAGGCTACCTAGTTAGTTTACCATAACTTTATATACTGTTTAACATTTAACTTTAAAAGTCACTACGATCTAATGATATTTCTATTAATTATTTATTTTTTAGGCTCGGCGCGCGCTGCGTGCGTTGAAGGGATTGGTGAGGCTACAAGCATTGGTGAGAGGGAATAACGTTCGGAAGCAAGCACAAATGACCATGCGATGCATGCAGGCATTAGTGCGAGTGCAAGCAAGGGTGCGAGCTCGACGGCTCGAATTAACCAAAGACAAGCTTCACAAGAAGGATGATGATCAGGAAGATTACGATGAAGATGAAGAGGAAAGAAGAGCTTTAATGGAGGAAGAAGAGCAAAAGTCAAAGAGTCCTCTAAAAAAAAATGAAATGCAAAGTGCGAATGGGACTAGGCATCAAAGGCGTCAAAGTTTCAAGGAAAATGCTTCAAGGAACCATGATGCTGTGGTCAAAAGAGAGAGGGCTCTCGCTTATGCTTATAGTTATCAAGTAAGTGGCTTTGTGACGGTTGCACTAAAAAATTACTGCTCATTTTACGTGACATTGTTTAATTGTAACAGAGACAACAACTTCTTCAATCTAGTCCGGATGGACCTGAATTTGGGCTCCAGCCCAATGTGCCCGATAAGGCCCAATGGGGATGGAATTGGCTCGAGCGGTGGATGTCATCGCAACCCCACCATGACCGCCACTCAGGCCCACGAGATACCTCTTACGGAACACCCATCACCACTACAACTGCCAGCGATAACTTGTCTGAGAAGACAGTTGAAATGGACATTGCCGCACTTTCAAGCTCGCCTCACGTCAATATGAGCCGACTCAATCCAGACATGATTGATTCAGACGCGTATTCAACCCGGCAACAACGCCAGCAAGGGTCAAATAACATCCCGAGTTACATGGCCCCGACCAAATCTGCCAAGGCTAAGGTCCGGGGCCAAGGCTCGGGCAAGCAGATTAGCCCGCCAACTCCTCAATGGAACCCTTCAACGAGGAAGGGGTCGATTGTTGGGTCGGGGTGTGATTCGTCGAGCTCCGGTGGAGGGACAACAAACTACCTAATCCCAAGAAGCCCAAGCCCGAACAGTAGTGGGCAGCGTGGGCTGGCTAGAGGGGCTGTGGGCTTTGGGCCTGACTCACCCCACGGTGATGATTGGGGCCTGCCGCTAGCTGTTCACAGTTGGAGACATGATTTCGGTTAGTTGTAAGTTAATATGAGGTGTGACGTAAATTTCCGTTTGCAAGACTTTTTGTTTATAATGTGTGAAAAAAACATTTTATTATTTATTTTAATTGTGTATCCACGAGGCTTTGTAATAATCTAATATTAAAATATTGTGAAATATTATATAAAATTGTGTCGTTATGTATCATCAACTTATGATCTGAATGAGGGTTTTTTTGGAGAAAAAAAAAAAAAAATTTAGGTCAATTATGCTTTAACTCTGGGCGAGGGTCTACTGTCCCCAATTATCTGTTTTTTTTTATGTCTCCGTTCTAATTTTTTTATATATGTATTATTTTTCTTCTACACTTGGATTTTGCGTAGTATGGACTGACCAATAACATGAACCAAATTAATCGCAATAAATTTTTAGCGAATGATTCAAAAGCTATATAATCTTCGTGCATTCAAGAATTTCGCTATACTCTCGTTTTTCTGTAGCATTTGAATTGAATTAATAAAAACAAATTCTAATAACAAAATACATGAAAAAAAATAAAAACGAAAATGTAAAAATCATTCAATCTTGCGACTCTCGCGAAGGGACAAAATTGTTCGAGTCTTCAACAATTACACTAAAAAGGCTGCAGATTTCAAGTTTTGGCCTACTTTACCTTTGGCATCACGTGTTTCTCACTCCACACCTCGGTCCTCGCCAATTACAACTTTACACGCGTACCTTCCTGACCACGTCACTTCCGCAATGTGAACCATAATCCCCTGCGTCCCCGTCGGACACCACAAACCACCTCCTCGGTCGCGATCTTGCCACGTCTGACGCTTCAAATATGTCTTTCGCTTCCCCAACACGTGGAATCATCTTAGTGGGCGGAGGGTTTTGCAGGCTGTGATGTGGAACAGGGAATCAATGTTCTGAGTTTGGCGCTTTTTCTGGATCTCACATATCATATCCCAACAGGTGGTACGTAGTTCCTTGTTTGTGTGAGACATCCTTATTTTTTCCAGGTTTTTTTTTTCTTTGTTCTGTCAAACGTAATTCTCGTTTCCTTCCGGCCTATATCGGACTCGGGTCCTTTCTCTCTCTACACACTCCGCTTCTCCCTCTCTCTCTTTCTCTCTAGAACTCTAATGGAGTCTCTGAAATTCACTAGCTTAATCCCATGCAAAACGTCGGCCTTAATTCCGGTTCCAACTGAGTTCGCGAACCACCAGGCGATTGGGCAACTGGGTTTTGCTCCCCTGTGGAAAAGACGGTGCAGAAGAGTCGGTCTGCGGCACAGAGCGTCCGTTGCCGGCGGAACTGGCGGCGGCGCGCAGGACGGCGCTTCTGCGGTGGAAGACCAGGAGAAGGACGAAAAGGGTGCTTTTTTGGGCGCCGAGAGAGACGATTCCGGCGCCGTTCTTGGGTTTAACTTGGTTCCTCCCAACGGTAAGTTTTCAGGCTTCCCATTTTGCTTATTTATTTATAAATTCTTCTGCTTTCACACTGTTTTTAAATTGGTTTCATGGATTCTTTGAGAAATGTGAAGTAGTTTTTATGATTGATATGTTTTTGGATTTAAAAAAGCCTGAATTAAGGGTTAAATCTGATTAGTTTTTTAAAAAATTGGACTTAAAAAACCTTGAATGCTGAAAGGTTTCAGTTGATCACATTGTGTGGCACGCTGATGGAGACACAACCTAACCTGGAAATATTGATAAATGTTTGATTTGATGCATTGATTGGTGAATGGGGAGAAAATGTACTTTTAATTGCTGTTTGCCCAAATTAAGTCCTCAAAATCATTGCTTTTTGTTTGCAAAGCGATATTGTAAACTACCTTATTTTACGAGAAGAGTTATTGTTCTGGCCAACTTAGACTAACCCACGTTCTTCCCAAAAATCATTGTTTTTGGTTAGATAAGAGACGTGTGATGTGTCAAAATTTGCTATATTTAGTACATTGGGGTCATTCATCACCAGTGGTGGTTTTTTTGGTGGAATCTTGACTTGTCTGTGAGGTAGTCTTGGTTTTGGATGTCCACATCAATTTGCACATGAGGACTCCAGGTCCTTGCATTTTATGTGGTCTCCACCTCAGATTGTATTTTTTCCACTCCTGGTCCCATATCGGGACCTCATAGCATGTACATTGTTCCGTTCATAATCTAATGCTGCATTTTCATTGGTCGAATTTGTTGAGAGTTGTCCCACATTGGTGAGGGACAAGGTTTGCTATGTGCTTATATGGTCTTGGGTTACTCCCCATATTGCCAATTGGTTTTATGGTGGAACCCCAATTTCATCATGGTATCAGAGCAAGGTTGTCTACGTGTGAAGCCCAATGGCCACACGCGCTCCACGTCACCCAGTTGTTGTCCACGTGTAGGCTTGAAAATCCGCCACACGTGCGGGGGCGTGTTGAGAGTTGTCCCACATTGGTGAGGGACAAGGTTTGCTATGTGCTTATATGGTCTTGGGTTACTCCCCATATTGCCAATTGGTTTTATGGTGGAACCCAAGACCATATAAGCACATAGCAAACCTTGTCCCTCACCAATTTTCATCAGAATTGAGTGACACTGCATATTTTGATGAGTAATTCCAAACCCGGCATGTCGACATATTCTAAATTTTTTTATGAATTATTTGTGGACCCGTCTGATATTTTACTTCAGGTGAAACCAAAGTCATTGACTCGCCCGAAGATGTTAGTTCTGTTGGAATGGAAGAATCGGTGGAAACAGATGGCAAAGAAACGTCCAAGGCAAGTGTAACACACAATGTTGTGTTTGTCACTGCCGAAGCTGCGCCATATTCCAAGACGGGAGGCTTGGGAGATGTCTGTGGTTCTTTGCCTATTGTTCTAGCGGCACGTGGACACCGTGTTATGGTTGTTTCTCCTAGGTACCAAAACGGTACTGCTGCAGACCAGAAGTATTCTGGTGCTGTTGATTTGGAAACCAGCATCAAGGTTTATTGCTTTGGTGGAGAGCAAGAAGTTTCTTTCTTCCATGAATACAGGGCAGGTGTTGATTGGGTGAGATATTGGGGATTCTTCGCATGTTCTAGTTTATCCATTTTTATACAGTTTGGCCTTCTGCAGACTGATAGAATTCTCTTGCCGATGATGACCTCTTTCCGTATCTTCTTCAGGTATTCGTGGACCACCCGTCATACCATAGACCTGGAAATCCATACGGCGACAGTTTTGGTGCATTTGGTGACAATCAGGTACAGTTTTAAACTGAAAGCTGTACGTGGTGGATACATCATTTAAGTAGTGTCCTGTTTTCTTCACGAATAATGATACGTTTTATTCTCATTTGGTTTTACAGTTTCGGTTCACTTTACTTTGCCATGCAGCGTGCGAAGCACCATTAGTGCTTCCACTGGGAGGGTTCACCTATGGCGAGAAAAGCCTGTTCATGGTCAATGACTGGCATGCCGGCCTTGTGCCACTGTAAGTAGTTTCAACTAATTAAATGGATTAGCTATGTGATTTTGTTTTAAATCTTTCCTATATTGCTCTATCTTTTTGTTTTTTTTTCGAGTAAACAAACTGATAGCGGAGATCTGATGATTACATGTCCCCCTGATTCAGGATTTTGGCTGCCAAGTATCGTCCATATGGGATTTATAAGGATGCACGAAGTGTTCTTGTAATTCATAACCTTGCACATCAGGTTGATGCTTTTTCTTCCTTTCTTTTTTTTTGTTTTATTATCAATCTACAGTCGTATATCCGATCAACTTTATTAAACGTTGTCTTGTAATATGCAAGGGAGTGGAACCGGGAGTAACATACAAGAATTTGGGGCTACCTGCAGAGTGGTATGGAGCACTGGAATGGGTGTTTCCAACATGGGCAAGGGCCCATGCTCTTGACAGAGGTGAAGCAGTGAACATCCTGAAGGGTGCAATTGTGACATGTGATCGGATTCTGACAGTCAGCGAGGTCAGTTGTATTCCATATAGAACTGGAAAGCTTTAATCGATTAATGCTACCGTGAGATAATCTTGTTCGTATAATCATGATTGCAAAATGTTTAGGCCACTTGTATGACGAAGATGATAGCGTTTCTAACACTTTCCTAATAGACATGTGCCTCCTTATTTTTCATCATGCTATTCTTCTTCTTTCTCATGATTAAATTATGCCTTCGAAATGTAGGGCTACTCCTGGGAAATAACAACTGTTGAAGGGGGATATGGTCTAAATGAGCTACTAAGCAGTAGAAAGAGTGTTCTCACTGGTACTTCACTTGAACTTCATCTCTCATTGTCTAGCTTTCTATGTGCCGCCATCATCGAGGAAAATAACTCTCAATTAACGGAATAATACCATCTGACAGGAATAACAAACGGCGTTGATGTGGTTGAATGGAACCCATCTACTGATGTACACATTGCTTCCCGCTACTCTGCTGATGATCTTTCCGGAAAGGTGGCCAAGTCTGTCATTTAGTATGGGGGTGTTATGGTATTATTATGCTATAGTCCGCTTACCCTTCTTGTGTGCGGGCTGCAGGTTCAGTGCAAGCTTGCTTTGCAGAAGGAATTAGGTCTTCCCATTAGGCCGGATTGCCCATTGGTAAGACACAAGACATTGCTGTCTAATTATGCTATGTTTCAATAACAAAAATACTCCCACTCCCAATACTGATTCGAGTTTTGAACTATATAGATCGGATTCATTGGCCGACTGGACTACCAGAAAGGTATTGACCTGATTCAGTCAGGAATGCCACAGCTTATGGAAGATGACGTGCAATTTGTGAGTCCTCCTTCCATTGATTTAGTTTCTGCTGAAATTTTTTGTAGCACGTACTGCGGTTTATAAATGCTCTTTTGTTTCAACTATGCATATGTAATATTTTTCAGGTTATGCTGGGGTCTGGAGACCCACTGTGTGAAGACTGGATGAGAGCAGCAGAAGCAACTTATAAAGATAAATTCCGGGGCTGGGTTGGATTCAACGTCCCAGTTTCTCATAGAATAACAGCAGGGTAATTCAAGATTTCGTGTTTCATTGTTTAGACTACCATATACGCGCATCATACTGACCCTGATCCTGTAATTACCAGCTGCGACATACTCTTGATGCCGTCAAGATTTGAGCCCTGTGGACTTAATCAACTCTATGCAATGAGATACGGAACTGTACCAGTGGTTCATAGCACGGGAGGACTCAGAGTGAGTTTAAATACTTGAAAAATGAAATCCGGTTCTTCATCACGCGGCCTCTTTCTCTGACGATTTCTGTTGTGTTCCAGGATACAGTGACGAATTTCAATCCATATGCTAAAGGAGGCCAAGGTGATGGGACAGGGTATGTTACTCAACTCTATTGCTTGATGCATTTCTTTGACAGTTCCTCGTTACAAAAGTTTTGTAGCATCTTTACTTACAGCATCGTTGTTGATTATATTGGCAGGTGGACTTTTTCTCCATTGACGAAAGAGAGTATGCTGGCGGTAATTTCTGCTACTTCTCTCGTTTTTAAAACCCAAACATCGATTAGTACCGTACCGACTCACGGAGTCTTGCAGAGTTTATTCAACTTAAACCAAATGTTGTAAATCTTTTGCACCGTACTGACTCGCGGAGTCGCGGTTAATACATTGCAGGCACTAAGACTTGCTTGTAGGACTTTCAGAGAGTACAAGCCTTCCTGGGAGGGATTGATGAAGAGAGGCATGGAGAGGGACTTCACATGGGAAAGCGCTGCAATCAAGTACGAGGAGGTCTTCAAATGGGCGTTTATCGATCCACCCTACGTCAAGTAAACGTCTCAAACAGAAAAGAACACCCGAGAACAATGACGTTTTAGGATTCATATAGCCGACCCCAATTAGTGAAAAAGGCCTTGTTGTTGTTGTTTTTAGTTCTATTTATTACCCGTCGGCTGAGAGATCAAACACACAGCAACAGAGAAGCTTTTCGTTTCGTGTTCGTTGTTTTCGGTTGTCGACACGGTAGGTATATACAGGAGCAAAACTATGTAGTTCTGATTCGTTTTAGTGAGTGCAAATTAATAAGCATCCTGCGGTTTCACTCCCCATTACATAAGATAATTAAGAGCAATCTCAACCTTCTAAACCTTAATTTGTAGAGACATTTTTAAACTTATGCTTTAATTAGCAGAAGAAATGGGATCTATTTATTTGTTCTAAATGATTTGCTTCCTCCCGTTGGTTTCTGCAAAATTAAGAAAGTCAACTCCTACGAGGTTCGGTACTATATAATTGGTTGAATTTTTTTTTAATTTTTTTTGTCACCAATTGTTTCTTTTTTATCAACAAATCACAATTATTGTTTGAATAATATGAAGAAAAAAAATTATCACATTAGACCATCTCCAATGGTTGGGCTAAAAGTCAAATATTTTAGCTCAAAAAATTTAGCTTTTAGCCCATAAACAGTTTTTCTGCTCCAACCGTTATAGCCTAAAATTTTAGCGCATAATTATTAAAGAATAAACTTAAACTATTTTTTTTCTTAAATTAAATTAAAAAAACAAATATGTAGATTACCGTAAATTAATTTTATGAACATTTTAATAAAAAAAGATTTAAATTTCGATAAATATTTTCACTCAGTTCGGTGGAGTCCACACTGATTTCTGGGCTAAATTCTGGGGGAATCTGGCTTTGGTTTAGCATTTAGCCCAAATTTTCTCCTTGGGTTAGAGTGAATTTAGGAGAAAATTTTGGAAAATAATTTGACTTTTAACCCACCATTAGAGATTGTCTTAAAAGGAATCATTCTTTATTGTCAACAAATTTTTTTTTATCGCAGTTTCTTCTAATAAAACTTAAAAATCATTTAACAATGCGCCGCCACAGGAAGCGTACAAGTTCGTGCCCCACACCAAAAGATAACATGTGATTGCTTGCATCAGCCAGGCCAGCAAGCGCCGAGTGATCCTTCCACGTTACACATTATAAAATTACATTGTATCAATCAACTAAAAAACTATTTTGTTTTCTCTATTGAAAAGATAATATAAAAAAAAATACTAATGACCTTTTGATTCGAACACTTTCGACTTTGCTTCTCGTCCTGCAATGTTTTTTAATGACAGGAATTTAGTGGCATATTAACATATTGGACTGTTAATGAGTGCTTATTAAGACCCGTTTAATATGATATCATTATAATATAGAGATGAGATTAGTAATGTTGATGATGGTGTAAGGTGAATCAGACTAAATGTGTCTCAATGGGTATTTATTAAGATCAATTTAATTTGATATATAGAGATAAGATTAGTAGTAGTGATTTGTAACATCCCACATCGCTTAGGGGAGATAATCATGTAAGCCTTATATGTATATTCTTATCTCTACCTTGCACGAGGCTTTTTGGGAGCTCACTGGCTTCAGGTTCCGTAGGAACTCCGAAGTTAAGCGAGTTTGGGCTAGAGCAATCCCAAGATGGGTGATCTCCTGGGAAGTTGCTCGTGATTTCACAAAAACAAAACCGTGAGGGTATGGTTGGGACCCAAAGCGGACAATATCGTGCTACGGCGAAGTCAAGCTTGAGTTGTGGCGGGGACTCGGGTCGGGATGTGACATGATTAGTGATAATGGTGTAATGTGAAATCAAACTAAATGGGTCTTAATGGCTAGCCACTAACAACTCAATGAGCTGATTTGATATCTCTAAAAAAGGCTTATTTTCAAGATCATAAATATCAACTATAAAAAACAATTAAATGAATTAAAAAATATTTAGTCTTCTAGTTATCATTCAATAAATAGACACATCATAATTTTCACCTAAACATAAAAATTCAGAGCATGTTAGCTGAACAATTTAAACAATTCATGATTTGAATCATTTGATACTTTTTTGCAAAATTGGTTTTGAAAGATAATTTATAATATGAACAATTCTAACCAGTGAAAACATTAAATTGATAAGTAAGAAAAAAAAAGATAAAATAAAAACGGTTCTGGGTACCAAATAATATCTTTAGGGGTGTGATGTCCACACACTCCTTTTTACTTCTTTCACACATTTTTGAATTTCGACCGTCAGATCGGATGAATTGAAAAAGATCTAACGGACAAAAGTAAAAAATTGTGTGTAAGAAATAAAAAAGAATATGTGGATAGTACACTCTTATCTCTAATATTAGAAATTCAAAAAAAATCAACGCACGTGCAGCCGCTTATTATATTTATTAATAAGTAAGAAAGAAGAGAAGTTTTAATTGAGAAAACTGCGAGCATCGCGTAATATGCGAATCGAAGGGTACATCCGTAATAAATCCTTCCCGCGAGGGCACTGATTAAACCAGCCGTTATTCGGTTTCTTTTCCCTTCAATTCCTCCCACGCGTTCCAACTGTTGATTCCTCCCTTCAATCGGAGGAGACTAAACCCTAGATATTTTGCAGAGAGAGAGAGAAAGAGATTCCTCCAGTTCTAGAGAGAGAAAGAAACAAAACAAAATCCGATCCTCCGGGAAATGGTACAGAGAGAGAAAGCAGCAGAGAAACTCATAGGAAACGTTTCGGCGTCGTGGTGATTCGAAAGATTCGATCTTTCCGAATCGAACACCCACGAAACGGATCGAAATCCCATCTTGTTCTTCATCCATTGAATCTCCGATTGAAAAGATTGAAAAGTTTCGTTTTTGTTGGGAAGAAAGAATCGATGATTTCGAATCCGGATCTGATTGCCTACGCCTGCATTGCCCACAAGGTCACGATTCTCGGCGAGTTTTCGAAAGAGCCGGGTCTCGGAAACTTAGCGCAGCAATGCGTGGAGGTAGCCCCTCCCCACCATTCCGTGTTCAGTCACACGGTAAGAAAAAGGACTTACATTTTCTCATTTCATGACCCTTTTGTGTATTTCGCTATCTGCGATGCCGATCTCGATGACTCCGAGGCGCTTTCGTTCTTAAACCAGTTGGAATCCGGTTTTCAGGATGTTAGTGGAAGTGGGTCGATCTTGGTTCGGGATAATTTTGCCCCCAGTTGCTTGCAAGTCCAGTTTGATTTGATTATTCGAAAAGTAATGGCCTCGGACTTGCCCAATTCGCCGGCAGCCAGTCGGAATCTAAGCTTTGGTGCGAGTAAAGGGAAGAAAATGGTGCTGACACCGCTGCTTGGGAAGAATCCGAGCGAAGGGTTGAAGAAGAAGAGGAGGTTATCTGGGGAGGGTAATGGCGATCTTTGCAAAGATGTGACTGCAATGGAGAAGAAAGTGGATGTGTGCGATGATGCTAATGGCGGCGGGTTTAGAGATTTTCCGTTGCCAAGCCAAAAGAGTGGTCTTTTGCATTCGGGTGACCGCCAAAAGGCCAAGCAAGTTTGGAGGAGGCATGTTTGGGTTGTTTTGATCCTTGACCTGTTTGTCTGCGCCGTGTTGTTTGGGATTTGGTTGTGGGTTTGCAGGGGATTCAAGTGCATTGACAGTTGAACGGGCGGGTTTGGGAGGTTTCGATGTTTCGGTGTTGTATTGTGCTTTACTTTGAAGCTGGATGAAAATTCTGTAACATTACAAACAAGAACTCGGAGGGATAAGTTTGCGAAGTCAATCAGGCTCTGTATCAGTTGTGTACCGGTAACTTTCTCCTTGGCCCTCCGGTGAGCTTCTTTTATGTATCTTAAGCTATATAACTTGTGTTATACAAATAGCGATAAACGTTTTCAAGCGATGCATCAAATTGTGTATACTTAGATCATCACTGTGCAGGCATTGTGTATACTTTCCTTCCGTTGTTTTCGGTTGATGTTGTAATTGCTCAAATGTCTTGATATTTGAGTTTACCAATAGAAACTGTTTGTTTGCTTTAATGGAAGTTGTTTCTGTCTCTGGATTTGATTTTCATTTCCTCCGCCGTTGTCTCTTTATTTGATTCTTTACCTAAAACAAGATAACACCAAGAAGCTAAATCTTCTTTATTCGATTCCGCTGTCTAATGCTTTCTCCGCCATGGATCCTTTTCTTCCATGACATTTGCATACATGCTTTAGGTAAGTCATGAATTACTTACTATGTGAGGATATCGAATGTCAAGGCAGTTATTGGTGCCGGATGTAACAGTTTAACACCACGTGGTGGCGGTGTCATGGTAGCATTCAAACATTTCGATTTGAGCTGCTGGTTCTTGCCAAATTGCAGCGCAGAAAAAAGTGCAGACTCTGCAAGCGAAACACGGGCCATGAATTACAACAGTTTTCACAATAGCAGGGCTTTTCATTTCCGCGATTCTGTGCAAATCTTCACAACAATGTAGCTTTGGGAAGGCCAAATATGAGTTTAACGTACCAACTTTCGAGCTACAATTTTCCGTTTTGGCTGCAAACCAGGTTTATCTGACAGTTGCGGTGACGGACGCAAATGTGCAAGAACGTTTGGTTTCAGATCTTCAAGGAGAGGAGCCTACTTTGGACGTCGTTGCTGACATTGGCAATGGCATCGATGCCTCCGTGACTTGGGGAAGATGTCGAGTTAATAGGCACTTGGTAGAACCCAATGGGTTTGGATTTCTGAACGCTGTTCTCCCCTGCACATTTTTGGTTATTATTGCTTAAAATCAAATTAGAACAACGTACATAAACCAAAAAATACGTGCCAATAGAGAAAAGGAGTGCGGAAATTATTTTTTTCAAAACTTTTAGAGAGAGAAAAGGACCTTCAAAGCTGAACTGGTTGGTTGCTTTGTGCGCTAAGGCCATCTCCAGCTAACCCAGCTAAAGGGCTATAGAACTAAAAATAGATCGTAATGACACGAAAACCGTCTCCAACCGAGCGCTAGGCCAAAGAGCTTGTGGGCCCCACCGGGCTGAACCCCCCAAATCAGGCTAGCGGGCTAACCTCCAGCCCAGCCCTCTAGTGCCAAAATTTCCAACTTGACATTTTGCCAGCCCTCCAGCTCAACCCATTTGAATGCCAACGTCTAACTAACGTTATGCTGTCGTCATGTTACCTTGGAATTTTTTTTTTTTTTTTATGGAATTAAAAAAAATTCTAATTTTTTTTTCCTATAAATACCTACACTATTTCTACAACATTGAAAGCTGAAGATAAGAAGTGCCACGTAGATAAGAATTATATCTAAAATTTGCACAGCTAATTACATCTCAACACATTGCACTTGAAATCATATCTGAAAAATTATTAAGATTACATAAAGATAAGAAATCTGGAGATTTACTCACGTTAGCAACACGTGTCACTCGAAATCTTATCCAAAAAATTATTGAGATTATTTAAAGATGAAAAATCCAGAGGCTTATTCATTTGGCGACAAATGACACTCAAAATATGTCTAAAAGCCTTATTTTAATATGATAGTTTAATTTAATTAATTATATTAGTTTAATTAAAAAAATAAATTACGTTTGACTTATAACCCTTTGGCCTCCTCAGTTAGAGATGGATTTTTTGTCAAAGGGCTATGTTTGGCCTAATGACCTTTTGGCCCTCTCGGTTGAAGATAGTATAAAATATGACCTAACACTGTTCATTAAAATATAATGGGCTAAAAGGAGCTGTTTAGCCCTCATTCGGTTAGAAATGGCCTAAGCTACTACTGCTGGTATGCAATGTTTCTTCAGAAACAGACTATTTAAATTTGGGTGTGATTTTTTTATTGAAGATGGTAAATTGCCTTAACTATTCATTTTAGTCTTCTTTTTTTTTTCAAGATCAATCAACGTAGTCCCTGTTTTTAAGATCGATCAACGTAGTTCCTTTTTTTAAGATCGATCAACGTTCTTAAAGTTTTCGTTCCTCAACTTAGAGATCGATCAATGTTGCCCTTTCGTTTGAATTCCGTCAACAATTTCGTCTGAGGTGCTGGGATAACCAAATCCGAACTCGATATACAAAATTTAGACCAGATATGAAAATATTGTTTATTCAAATAAATATCTGGCTGATATACATAACTTAAATCTTCACAACAAGAACGACACCAAATACAAAACTTTCTAATTTGCAGTAAATCAAAATCTCAGGGCTCCCCAATGTGCCATTTTTATCCACAGGGGGTGAGCTTCTTGTTGCCAGCACCCCGAGGATTATCATCTTTCCAGTCATCCCATGCCCTCGCCCTGTCTTGAGCGGCATCGTCATCTTCATCTTCCCCCTCCGGCGGTGGTCCTGGTTTCATAGGTTCCTTGTACCATGCAGAATTGGCTTCTTCCATGAGTTTCACATTCCTCTCTTGCCATGTATTCATTATCTCCATCTCCTTCAGTCCAGCTTCCTCTATGCTCATGGTCGGCATCCTTCCCGCACAGTAAATTCAATTTAGCATCTCAAATGATATGTTTAAACACGATGAAAGATGAAAACACACGCAAAAACCAGATATTTCCAAACATTTGTGCTCATGATAAATTAGACTTGGCAAAATAAAGTAACAGAACACGGAGATATACCTATGACTGGGCTGGAAAACCTGAGCCGCCATCCTTTCCCTCTCACTTGTTGGGTTTCCACCAGTAAGACTCGCTGGTCCAAATATTAGCGGCCGGTGCTTGTGTTCATGCATCTCTGAAACAGTGGCTCTCCCTTCTAGAACATCTTGAGCAAAAGTTGCACAGGTGATAGGCTCTGCTGGTCTACTATACTGCACCCGGGTTGCAGCATCACGATGCCAAGCTTCGGCCCTTTTGGCACGATCATCAAGAACTTCTTGATAAAATTCCTTCCCGCCATCCTGAAATACATGACAATAACAAAAGCTTTTATAACAGAAATAGGTCAGGTTGCAGGACACAGCTTTTCTATATGCTCTACAAATTTCTCTCTCTCCCCCCGACTTATCACCAAAAATTGCAAATTCATGACAGAGTAATGGAACTCAAGACCAACACTGATAATAATACAGTAGAAGTCACCAATCTTAAGTTACGGTTAAGGGTGTTAATATTAAATACCTTTGATTGCCTTTCCTTAAAAGCTACAAGCATTTCTTCCTCTTTCTTTAGCATCTCCAACAGATCAAAAGCCTGAACATGATTGCATGGAAGAAAGGCATGAGTATGAATTGAAGTGATTAAAAACGATAGAATGTGGATGATTACTTTAAGCTATAAACTAACCTTACTAATTGCCAAAGAGATTGTAGTAAACCACGCCTGCAAAAACAAGGGTTCTAATTAGACAATTTTTTCTTTCTACCAATGTAATTAAGACTTTAAACTTATGAAAACATTCTGATGTAGAACCAATCAACATGTCAGTAAAGAGAAATATGTAAGAAGAAATCTACAAACCTCCCGCTCCTCCTCTCCGTCATCATCCAGCACATCTTCCTCTCCTGCCTCAATAGGAGTTGACAAGGCAGATGCTTTAGTTGAACGACCTCTTCGCTCTTTCCGCTCCTTAATTTCCAGCAATTTTGATTCTGCAGCTCTTTGCCTTTTGAATCGAGCAATCTGGATACAGAAGCAACAGCATAAGTAACAAATTACAACACCAAACCTATACTTTAACATGTTCCGCCACGCAACATGTAAAACAGTCGGCAGCACAACAAGATGCAATTATTAAAGTCATAAGTATCCATGAAATATGAGTTAGGATCTTCATGCTTTCTAAAGAAAGACGATAAGAAAACTAAAGTACCTTCAAAGCCCTTCGATCAACATGTGAATTAGGGCCATCAGCTGCAGATGCTTCTGACTCCTCTTTCGGAACAAGTTCCATTGCCTCGCAAATTGAAATAAATTCCTACAACATGCCGCCGTCCTAGTTAGTTTTAACAGAAACATAAACCTCAAACCAACCCATGCAACACAATATTCTCATGCAAAGACACTGACTAGCAAGACAGCCCAATGTATTATTGCTTGACCGACAAGTAACGAATGAAAATGCATCACCTTTAACTTAGCCTGGGAAGACTTGAGAATCGATATCCTGTCATCCTGCGCAACCTTTTCGGTTAGCTCACCGAGATAATACGGCACCTGTGATCAAAACCCCATCAGAAGTTGGCTCATTACATTCAAATAAAAAATCCAAGCTTTCCAAACTATTCCATCAAACGATTACAAAATCCCGATTTTTCGCAAACATTCAAAGTTTTCGACTTTAAAAATTAAGCCCAAAAGAATTACCAGAAGATATTTGAGATTGGTGGTGCCGATATCCTCCTTGGTCTCATTGGCTGAGAACAAACCCAGCTTGCTTATCATTTCATCGCACTTCTCCAAAACCCTGCATCCCTTCCTCAGCTCCTCCTAATAGTAATACCCAAATCAATTAAATTAATTACACAAGAAAATCGAAAATTAAAACTTTTGATATGTGTGTATTAGTGTACCTGATCGACGCTATCGCCGGACTCCGTCGCCGCCAGATGGATCTTCCGAGCTTGCTCGAAGAGCACCGGAAGAGGCATGTCCTCCATGTTAAATTCTCCCATGGAATTTGAAAAGGAGCTTCTGGTGTGAGTTTGAGCGTCTTTAATTGCCAATTTCCGGGAAATGTTAGGGCGGTTGAATCGAGAATTTGAAACTTAGGGTTTTCGGATTTGGGGATACAACTCTGGAGAAGAGAAAACTAGAAACTTCGGGAAGGATGTGGAGCTGAATCGAATGCGGAGCGGTGCACGGGTTGGCCTATCGTGGATCTCCACGCCTCGTTTGCAACCAGGTCAAACAACACTAATTTCAAACGGCGAAATATTGATTGTCGTTTTGATGGTAGATCCGAAATTAGAAGAGAAATGCTGACTAGGCTTTCAAAATATGATTTTTCATGAATTTTTTGTCACCTTACATTTTAATGTTAATTTTTGATATTATAAAATATTGTATAAAGAATATGAGGTGGCATAGAGTTTAATGAGAGTCTTACTTTGAGAAGTCTCCTTTGAATTTCTCAAATTCGAATGAATCATATATAAACGAAGAAGGGAAAAAGGAGGAAGCTTTCAAAATCTTCAGATTAATGCTAATTGGTTGACAAAAAGTCTTTTGTTAATAGGTAGTTTAGGGATGGAGATTGTCTGCCCTCCCACTTTCTATCCCCTTTCATTCCCTCTTATTTGAGCGATTAAACCACATCAACATTTTATATTCCTATTGTTTTTTGTTTTATTATCTCTATAAAAAAATCAATATAAAATGTTGACGTGGCTTAACCGTGACAACTCAAATAAGAGGGAATGGGAAGGGGATGAGAAGTGGGAGGGTAGACAATCCCCTTAGATATTAGTCAATTTATTTTTTTCATATAAATTTGATAAAACTAATACTAATACTAATATTTAACAAATAATAAATTTGATAAAACTAATATACAAAATGTTGTGAGGCTATTATCTACATTAATGGGAAGGGTGAGATTAATCTCGCAATAAGCTAGTAATAATATAGTTCAAATTTGCATTTGGCGATAATCAAACCTAAGACTTTTCACTTACAAATGAAGAATAATACTACTAAAACGTAATACTAAATGACAAATAATATTATTTATTAAAAAAAAATAGTGGTGGGATCTATTTATATTGTGTACCCTACCATTTAGATATGGTTCACAAAACGTGTTCCGGAATGTTGAGTAAGGGATAGAATGTTACAAAAGAACTTACTGTATTTTTGTCGTGATATTCGAATATTTCTGTTCAGAAGTTCATGAATCATCCTCGACGTCCTTCCCTGCCAAAATATTGGGTTCTCATGTCTTTGAATTGGATCTGAATTCTTTCTTCTCTTTTTTTATTTATTTATTTATCCCCTTCAATTGTCTTCTCTTACATTCTCTATTTGTCTTTCTATTTTTGTATAAGATGTTGACGTGGTTTAACCGTGACCATTCAAATAGAATAAGAGGGAAAGAGAGGAAAAAAAGAGAGGAGAGAGGAGAGAGAATCATACTTCCTTTGAATTTGATTGGGCTCGGGTCAGACGAACTACTCGGTTGCTTTCTGCTCTAATTTTTAAATATGGGGTTTGTTTGGTAATCATTTTAGTTTTTTATTTTTTATTTTCGAATGAAACTTGTGTAGTAGATGTTTTTATTTTGAGAAACCTAGATGAAACAATGATTTTATAAAGGAGGTTTAATAAAACACCCCGGTACTATTTACTTTTAACGAAAAACCGTTTTTTTACCTTTAACTGTCACTGTTCACTATACCTTTAAAAGTGGCTTTTCGTTAAAAGAAAAGTTTTCAAACCCTTTTCGTTAGTTTTCCTTTTTATTTATTGAAATGATCAAAATTAAATAGTAACAATGTGGATCAATTAGTGATAACAAATGTGACACCCTGTCCCGGAAAATTATTTTTGGAAATGTGAAAAGACGGAAGTACCCTCGAACGTTGAATGATGTGTGTGTTATAAGTATTTGGTTTAATTATTTGTGATTGGTGACCCAATTAGAACTAAGACCTTTCTTAGTTTTGATTGGTGACTTTAGGACCACACACAAACACCCATACCAGTTTCTCTCTCCTCTCCCGCACTCTCTCTCTCTCCCTCTTTTGTACGGACACACCCAAAGAACCCTTAAACTTAACAGATCGAGGGAAACAATAGCACCATCGTCTTCATCTCGTCAATACGAGTTCATCCATACAAATTTCAGGTAAGAATAATATCGTTTTCACGTCGAACCACTTACCTCCGAGAATACCATTGTTCATGCATTTTCATATACGTGATTTTTAGGGAAATCTAAACTTATATGAAGCTTAGTGAGGTCCCAAGGAAGCTCGAAGTGCTTCGTTTGAAGGAATGGGATGTCGGGATCAAGAGGTCAAAGCTTGGCTGGATTTTCTCAAAATTCTCCAATGAGATCTCGTGACTTTTAGAGCTTTAAATTAGTATAACATGATTCTACAAGTTAAGGGCTTCATTTTGATATAAAAATCGAGAAAAATGGATGAAAATCGACGGAGAAAACAAGCTTTGAAAAATTACCCAGTTTCCGGCGTCGGCGACGGTCACCGGAGCTGGAGGTAGAAGATGATGGCATATTCTGTCAGAGTTGACTGAATATTCTGACGCCGTCAGTTAGTTTGGATGGTTACCGTTAAGTTTTAACGGAATATGCCGTGGAATATTCCAACGGCGTTAGGCGGATTCTGTCAGAAATCCCTGCACGTGGGGGCGCGTTCCACCGTGTCGTTGCCGGTGCGTGGAGACCAGAAAATTTATTTTAAAAATTTGGGGATGTTCGTGATGTCGAGTAGATCACGTTGGTATGTTCAAATACCAAAATTGAGCTACGTATGAGAAGTTATTTCTAAAGTTCCGTTTATGTACGTTAAATAACGTTTATTCAGTTACTTCTCATATAGGCGATGCATATCTCGAGGACGATCCGGCTATTTATCAGTGAGTGGGCAGTTTATTTTCCGTACATACCTATATATATTACTGTTTTCCCAGAAAATGAATTTAAACGATGAAATGATTAGAGATGCCATGCAAGGATCTATTTATTTTAATTATGCATTAGTACTTGCATATAATTATGATGGTGCTGCGGACGCACAGGTAAGTATCAGGTAAGATTCTATACTAGTTATGATGAGAATGAAATGATGTGATGCGATGCGAATGAATGAAATGATGTGATTTGAGCTCATACACCTGCACATTTATATAAGTGCTCCCGCCCATAGTTAGGGGCACAGTCTTTCACGTGTCGTTCACCTCCCGCACCGCATGCTCGCCTTGGATCCAAGTAGGTGCACAGTCCTGTCATACAGACCACTATAGGTGGGTTCGACTCGTAGGTGACCCGCGAATCATTCGCACAGTCTTCACGTGATTGTAGCACTAGAGCATTCTTATATTGATACTGTGAATGATAGCGACCTCATGAGGCTATTGATGTATGTGCAGATTATATATATGATGAGATTGAGATGTTATGAAATATATATATATATATATATATATATGCAGTCGAGGGCTGAGATGATTATCAGATACTATTCACATCACAGATTTACGATATGAGCATACAGTTGAGATATTAGTTATGATACTTTTGCATGGCATACCTACAGATATTTCCAGCATGATTTTGAGATATATATGTATATGAGTATATTTTATTTCTGAGAAATTATACAGGTTTTACGGAGAGGGGTTACAGTGATTTGAGAAAATAATGGTTTTGAAAAAGATTTGTTTTACTGACCCACTCAACTTTATTTTTCGCCCCTCCAGGTATTAAGTAGTGTTCGTTGGTGGCATACGAAGATCTCCCGGACATTCTGACAGAATTCACACATGTAGGATCACCTGCGGGTGTTAATTCCATTTAGTACTTTCTGCTTGACTGCACGTAGGCCATTTATGCTCTGGTTTTGTAAAAGCACCTTAACTCTCGCACTAGCACACTCTCTTTTATTGGATTGCTAGTGGCTTGGTTTTAGTTGGTTCGTATCTTTCTAATCAATCTCGCTTCCGCACTGCGCACATGGTTACGTCACGCTCACGTGACAGCCAGCACGCTCCACTTACGGGTCGAGGTGTGTCAACAAATCAGTAAAATCTTGTCAAAATATTTTTGTAGCGGTTGGAATTTTTATTTTCATCATTTGAGTCAATTTATCTTGTCAATGTTGGGGTTAAATTTGTTGAATACAAAAAATAGAGAGTTTTAACAGAACACTATCGGTATTGTTCACTTTTAACGAAAAACCATATTTTAACCTTTCTCTGATACTACTCACTATTTCTTTAAAAATGAAGTTTTTTTTAAACTTTTCGTCAATTTTTCTCAAAAAAATATATAGTTTTGTTTTCCGCTTGTGAATTATGAAGAGTAGGTAGGGTATTATTGAGTTTTCACCATTCATTTCAATCACCTAATTTTATAAGAAATTTTTCATTATAGTGTAAATACAGTTTTGTACCCCAAGTGTCATATTATAATTAGTTGAAATTTTTAATTTTTAAATTTTTAACTAATTGTATTATTACACTTTTATACTGAACTGTGTTCCTAACAGATTGAAAAATCTCTCCAATTTCATATCAATCTTACCTTTGCACCTGCTAACTGCTAAGCGCGCCATTTTTCGATATTTTGCAACATGTCAGATACAAACAATATGGAAAATTCAAATTTCGAACCTTAAAAGCAAAAGAAAACTCTTACTTAACTCATTGAACCCTGCGACATTATTATTATTTTTTAAATCATTTGACATGCATCAATTTCTTTTTAAAATTTGATGATTTGATGTCAATGGAGTTAACAAGTTTTGGTGAAAAGTCTTAATCAAGTTCTTACATGATTTTCACTAATCCACATCTTTGGAATCTTAATTTGTCAAATTGCTCCCTTTTAATGCAAGTTAAATCACCAATTTACTTAGCTAAATGGTGTCAATTTGGAAATTCAAATCACCATAGATAACTTGAGAGTTAAAAAACCGCTTAATATTTGTCCATGTCATCACTAAATGTTAGTGAACCTAATATATGTCCATTCTTTAAAACTTTAGGTAGCTATTAAGAATGTTTTAAAATGTTAGGACCAATTTGGAATCGCTTCTAAATGTTGGGTGATTATCTGCACTTAACTTGAATTTTAATATATAACTAGTTGTTGTGGCCTATTTGAGAGAGAGGGTGCAATAGAGAGATGTAGAAAGGTTTGAAGAATCATGTAATATTAACTTGTTATTCAAGTAAAACAAATTTTAATCAAAAAGATCTTCAAGATTTCGAAAGATTCTTAACTTATAATTTACACAATCACATATTATTAAATATTAATTATAACAATAGTTGTATATTTTTAATTAATATTTTGGTTTCGTGTGCACGAAATATACAATCAGTTACATCGTAAATTTTGTACATATGAGGCTCATTGTGTGTGAAAGCACTAAAATTGAAGAGAAAGTGTCAAAACGTTTCGATTTCTTGTTCTTGAAATGAAAGATTAAAACTTTATTTAGGAGTATGATATCTACACACCTCATTTTGCTTCTTACATACTATTTTAATTTTGAACGGTCGGATGGAATGAAATGAAGAAAATCAACGAATATAAATTAACAAAAATGTGCGATAAATAATTTAAAATGTGTGGATAATACATCTCTATATGTATGAAGCTAAAATTTTAGAAGCATCGTGTGGCAGTGGACATTATCCAGATGGGACCCAAGAAAGGCACAATAATTTAATACAAAGCCATGGTGGGAGCTGGGAACATGGGCTGTGATCCCAAACGCCGACTTGAATGTGACCCGAGTTTCCTTTGTACCTTCTAATTGTTTTTTCTTTATTTTATTTGATTTGAGATATGTTATGTAAGTCACAGAGAGAGAGAGAGAGAGATTGCTTGGAGAAAGGAGATAATCAAATGAATCCAGCATCACCAACCCCAGATTCCAAGGGCAGATCAAGGAAAATTTAAATAAAAAATTGAGGTGATTATTTCTCTAACCAATAATTAATTAGCAAATATGATGCTACTCTTTCAAGTGCAATGGATTTGCAGTGTAGTGTTTCATGAACAAGTTTCCTGCTTTACAGGTCTCAGAGGCAAAGCAAGGAACTTGAGAGGAAGCCCACCTCCCTCTCTCTCCTCTCTCTCTCTCTCTCTCTCTCTGGACCCATGACCTTCTTGCCTTGCTTGCTCTCATCATTTGCAAGAGATGCTCCTGCTCAGTTGCAGCTCACTTGGACCTTTCACTGGTGAAACTCATGTATTTCTACTTCTTTATTATTTTGCAATGCATATTTTATTGGTTTGCTAAGGGAGTGTATGACAAAAAACCGAGCGCAGTGATGTTTTAGGATTCATACAGTCTAATCAATCCCACTTAATGGAAATGACATTTTAGAATTCATTAAGTCGAGCCAATGCCACTCTGTGGAATAAGACTCGGTGGTGGTTGTTATATCTTATTGGTTTGCTATTGCTGTGAATAAGTAACTGAAGAATTGGTTTTCTAATCCTAATTGGGGTTTTCTAATCCTAATTGGGTTTTTAGTGAGAGGTGAAATGATTTTCACGCGCTATTTTCTTTCTCTGCACATTCATGTTTAATTTAGCGCGGGTTTGTAGTAAAGTGTGTAGAAATCATTTCTCGGAGATTTGAGCTAATGAGCTTGTTTATTATTGTACTGATATTTTGAGTCCACCCAACAGTGCAAGAACATCTTTTGAGCTTGTTTTAATAGATAAAATTAGAAAGAAAAAAAAGGAGGAAGCACAAACTTTCAGATTACTGAAAAGTGCTTTTGATTTTGTAGTCTTTTGGGGTCCCTTTTGTCTATATGCTTTTACAAATTATTTTATGCGGTATAGTTTTAATCCAGGTAAGCCACTCTGGAAATATACAATATTTATAGGGAGAAGTGTTTGGTTGAGATATGTTTATTGCTTTGTTGGAGTCCACTGTCTGATCAGTAATGGTGACAAACAACCCAGGAATCTGGTGCTTTTGCGTCCAATGGCAGCAATCACTCATGACTCCTGACCTTTGCTGAAGAGCAAAAGGAGGATAAAAGCCGGTGGAGGGGAGAAGAAGCATGTGGGGTTTGCTTTGCTAGGTCAGTCTTTCACTGAAATCCAGGGGATTCTTTAAATTCTGTTTCGTTTTTCGTTTCGGTTTTGAGTACATCTCTATTTAACTGATTTTGCAGTACCGGGCACGAGTAACGCGCGTGTTGTCGCATAACTTGTGTGTAGAAGGTGAATGCTGTTTGGTGTGGTTGATGCTTCAGGATCTCCATTGATGCATTGCTCTTTCCGAGCTACACTTTTACTCTGCTATAAGCTTCGCTCTGTGGTTTTGAGCTGCAAACAGTCATAAGTTCCTTCTTTCTGTAAGTTCAACTACAATTTATGAAACTCGTTGATGAAACGGTTTCTTTTTGTGAATGCTTAGATTTTCAGTTTCCCGATTGAATTCTAATCTTTTGTTTTCCGGTTTTATGTTTTCCCGGACGAAAGGAAGAAAATTTCTGAGTAATGGAAGAGAAAGTGGTCTCCGATTCAAATTTATATGTCTGTGAAGATAAGAGTGATAGTTTGTATCCTACGTATTTTGGTGTGTCGTGTGCATTCTTTGCTCTGCGGCTCCTGTCAATGCCTGGTATGCAAGATGAGAGGTTGTCTGAAGTGCGGGAGAAAATGCTTCGAGGAAGTGCGCAACTGTTGGGATTGCTTGTATGGAGAGTTCAGAAAGAAGGAAGAAGCGTGCAAAATTCCGTGATTTTCCATAAACTTGAGAATGCAGAAAAAGAGATCAGAGAGTTGAAGAGACTGAGGCATGAAGATGCAAAGGCCAACGAGAAAGTCGTGAGCATCTTTGCTGCACAGGAGCAGAGCTGGTTGAATGAACGAAAGAAACTGCGGCAGCATATTGGGATGCTAATAAATGCATTGAAGGTTCGTGAGAAAAGGGAGGATGAAGCAATTTCTGCTATGAATGATAAAATGAAGGACGTGAAGCTTTCGGTGCAATCTAAGGATAAGGCATTGGGGGAAACGGAGCAGAAGTTGAAAGAGTTGGAAGAGAAGCTAACAAAGGCTGAAAGTGTGGCGGAAGAATTGAAAGAAAGTGCTAAGCATGCAGCCCAAGAACATTCTTCTGAGCTTTTGAAGCACAAAACTGCATTTTTCGAGCTTGTTTCAAGCCAACGACAGCTTGATGCTGATATGGGTCGAGCACATAGGCAAGTTGAAGCTACTAAGCGAGAGCTGAATCTCGTCTTAGATCAAAAGGAGGAGTCGGTTTTGATGGTTCAGAAAATATCTGCGGAGATTGTAAAGATGCATACGGATTTGGAACAGAAAGACAAGATTTTGTCAGCGATGCTTAGAAAATCCAAGTTAGACACAACCGAGAAGCACATGCTTCTAAAGGAGATTAAATTATCAAAGGCGAAGAGGAAGCAAGCTGAGCTTGAAACAGAACGATGGAAGGTAGTCTCCTCGGAGTCTAGACATGAGAGGCATTCATTGAGAAGTATGTTGGAGAAAGCGAATTCTAGGTTTGAAATTGCTTTAAACGAAAGAGGGGTGAATTCCAGTGCAACAGGTACATCTCATTTACAAAATGGAAGGACAAGACCACAGCCAATCAATGCTCTTCTTGGCTATGAACATTCTGAATTTAGAGACGATTCTGATGGGTACTCGTTTGAGGCAAAGGACCTAGGTGAGAATGAATTACTAATTATCCTTTTGATTTAACATATATGGTTCCTCCGCTTAACCACTTTCGGTTTCTTGATTTAACCTTATTCTATGATTGATCGCAGCTGATATCAAGCAGTTGGAAGGCTGGGTTCGCTCGGAAGCAGAGAGGTATGCAGCGGTAATGGAGCAAAGGCATCACCTGGAAATGGATGCTTTTGTTGAACAATTAAGACTTAAAGATGAGAAATTAGAAACTTATCGATGGCGTTTGATGAGCATGGAATTAGAATCTAAGCGGCTAGAGTCTCATGTTGAGGGACTGAACAAAGATATATCGCATCTCAGACACGATAATATGAAATTGGAGGCCTTGTTATTGGAGCGGGAAGATGAACTAACGTCCCTAAAAGAGCAGTTTGCATCACAGTCACGGTTTCTAAACTGCCAGACGAACAACTTAAATATCATCAGTACAAAAGTGAAGGCGGAGGATCCAAAAAGAAAGACAAGTTCGGTGGAACCATGTGAAGAGGAAGGCGGTAAGAAAGAAGAGGAAACTCCAGCTTCTAGCCTGTTCAATGCTGCAACTGTGAAGTCTCCTGACAAAGAGTTTGAAGGTGAGAAGGATACTTCCCACGAAGGTACAAGTCAAGCGGGAAGTACGAGTCCAGTAGAAGTTGACGGTGCTGAAAAGTTAGCATCACCAAGCCAGGCCTCAAGTACAAATACTTCGCCGTGGAGGATGGATCTTCAAGCTCTTGGAGTTTCTTACAAGATCAAGAGGCTGAAGCAGCAACTTATTATGCTTGAAAGATTTTCAGGAAAGCAAGAAGGGGGTGAAGATCATACCGAAAGCAATGATGATGGGCAAAGTGGGCTAAAAGGTTTTCTTATGCTGATGTTGTTGTTGAATAAGCAAGTTGGCCGGTATCAGTCCCTCCAAGGGAAGGTTGATGACCTCTGCCAACGGATGGTAAGCTTTGATTCTTAATCTTGTCAGTGAATTTTCAGCAAGAATACGACCTTCCCAACAGTTTCCTACAAAAAAATAAATACCATCTAGCTGTAATTTATGAAATTTTAGGATCCAACGGGACCAAAATGTCGAAAACTGAAGTTCATATTGAAACTAGCACACATCGTTACTAGCTTCACCATGCGATAATGACATGTAATATGATTTTGAATTCCTTTTGATTTTCAGCATGACAATGATCTCGATCTAAACGGCAGACGTGGAGATTCTAATACTGCAAGAACAAAGGAAAAGATAAAAACACTAGAGCGCCATCTTGACGAAACGTTTCAGCTGCAGAGATATATGGTTGCAACGGGGCAGAAACTGATGGAAATCCAACCCAAGATTGCTTCTGGACTCGTTGGGGTTGCGGAAGAGCTAGAGAAGTGTGCAAGCTTCGACATGAAGCGCTTCACCGATTTCATTAGAACTCTCTTCCAGGAAGTTCAAAGAGGTCTGGAAGTTCGGATAGCGCGAATCATTGGAGATCTTGAGGGGACCTTGGCTTGTGATGGGATGATACATTTGAGGAGGTAGTGATGAAAAAACGCAAGGAGTTCGATCAATAACGGTAGTTTCGACTGATTTATATATTCAGATTTGTATAGAGAGCTATAGGCAAATAACGTATATAATTTTCATGCAGAAGGAATGCCAAGAACTTAACTTTCATGTACTATACTTTTGATTGAGCAAATCATCTCTGCATGTCAAGCTTTTGATGGGTAGAAGGATGATGAGCACATAGGATTATTACCAGTGGCGGAGTTAGCATTTTAGAGTACGAGGGGCTCAAATGTCTCAATCTGAAACGCTCTCCAAATCTTATAAAAATTACTCTGCCATGTGGTGAGCAACTGACCAACATTGTTTGGGTTTGGTACCTTGTAGTCCTCATCATCCTCTTTATTAAACCTAAATCTCAAGCCTCCTGACTTTCTTCTTCTCTCCCTCTCTCCCTCCACTGATATCCAGACCAAAGCTCTCCTCAAAGCTCACAAGCAATGAATTGTCTGAACTTTATAGGAGCTACCAACCTCAAATCAAACCTGATAAAACAAGTTAAAACAAGAACGTCGGGTTGGGGTTTTGAGCCTACGGAAAACCTTGAAAATCATAAACATAACACTAAACTTTTTTACGTGAAAAAAAAATGTCAGAATGAGCCTGGGCCCATTCTTATCCCTTCATGGCTCCGCCTTTGATTATTACCACTAAACTCTGATTAATTGGCTATTTGTCGTCTAAATTTACTAATTAACTTGTCAAAACATTGATCACTCTCCAAACTTCATAGCTTGTCTCCTTCAAAGTTCAATCATGGGACCTTGAAGAGCTTCGTTGTCTTTCATTAGCAGCCGCCCCCAAATTGGTTAAGCGTCGTGATAACAAAAGTAATGTCTGTGTTTCAAATTGATGGACTAGTTTTGTTGGGTTTTGATGCCGACTATTTGTCCCAACAAATTTTGGTCATTGTGCTCATTCATTCGGGCGTCGGTCGAATCCAATACTTGTCGACTTTAATTGTACTATGAAGATAGCAAGTTACAAGAGATCGGTAGTTGTCACAAGTTTGCTCATATACAAGTGCTTTCATAAGAAAAAGGTTTAAATTTTTGTTAAGCATTCAAGTGTTTTATTGAAAAAAAAACTTGAAATAGCTTCATAAAAAAATATTTGACTGGTGATTCTTCATAAAGCACTTCTACGACACATTTTTAGTTTTCAGAAAGTGCTTTTAGCCGTTTCATAACCAATTTCAAACAACACCGAGCTAATAACAAACGAAGAGAAAACTTGGTGATTAGAATTTGTAAGTTGAGGTCAAAAGCTCAATGTGGGAGCTCCAAATGGAACTTTGGGATGAACTTATTAGGGTTTCAATCCCGTATTCTTTTTCCTGGACGGAAAAGGAAAAGGCTCACAGCTCTGAGTCACTGATGGAAATTAGAGAGGTGGCCATTAATGGGTGGGATAGGGCTTGGGGACGTCTCAGTCAGGTTGAATGGCTCAACATCTGCAGGTGTTCCCAGTTTGTACTACAGTTTTGAATTGGGGTGGTTGTGTTGGGGCTCTGCTGATTAAAAACTTTGGTCATCAACCTTTCTTGTGAAGGAGAAGGTTGCTTTCTTGTCAATTAGGTGCTATTATTGCTCTCTTTTCTTGTCAATTAGGTGCTATTATTGCGGGCTCTCTCACTCTCTGTGTTGAATTGTATTCCTCATCAAACACATTTTTAACCACCACGGGTGGCTAGTGATTAGAGACGAATTTCAAATTCGTATTTCACACGGCACTTCTTAAATTTGATTTTTGACATTGGTGGACACACGATGGTGGCGAGGGAAGCCTGAAATGTCTGTGTAAATCTATGGTTTACATGACGAAGCCACTAACTGATACTTAAAATATATATGTATATATATATATATATTTATTTAATTATCATGAGGCATATTATTTTTCTGTTCCAAAATAATAATCACATGTTCTTCTTGTTGTTGTTTTGTCGTTTAGGGAGCTAATGATTTGAGTAGCTAGGTATAGAAACCTCCACCTTAAGTAAACATTTGATCATAAAACTAGTGTCCAAACGTTTTTTTTTTTTTAATTTCGTGGGCACAAATTTTTTCTTTATTCAAGCGATATTCTAATTTAATCTAATTATAAGAAGGAGAATTCGAACATAATTGTAAAATGTGAGCACATTGTTATACCATCTTAATTACGTTAATGTCTACAAAATAAAATAAACAATTTAATAAAATGAAGCACTAGAAGCACCCTTGCCTCCTTGGACAATTGGAAAAAGAAAAATGAAATTAAAGACCTAATGGGCAGGTAGTGGATACAACTATGTATTTAAAAATCTAAGGTCCATCACTTTCATACTAAGAAAAAAGAGATCATGTGTACTTGTCACTCTATCATGGCTGGTACTGACTTGGCATTTTGTAGTTGGAAGGTAATTTGGCAAGTCATATTGCACGCTTGTCGACAGATGTTAATAATTTTCGAACGAGTATGTAAACTTATGTCAATAACTTTTGAGTGAGTATGGCGACAAATGCAAACTTATGTCGATTGAGCATGTCTAAAGATGTTCATAGCAATTAGCAAAGCATACAAAGAGATGAGGTTAGCATCTACCTTGCCCAGTGTCGATAGAGGTAATTCGTCGAACAATTAGAAACAAAAACAAGAGAACGAGTGGAGAAAAAGAACACGAGAGTTCGTAAATCATTGTGGTGTTGAGTGAGGAATGGGACTTTATTTGAGGCCCTAAGCCTTCTTAAAAAAACTTGTTACTTGAACTTGAGAGCCAGCTAGCAAGAAGTTATTTATTTTACTCAACCAATAATAATGCAGAAACAAGTGACCACATAAATTGGCAATGTTTCTGTTGCGTGTTTTACCCTAACTCTCTACACTGCCATTGTATAATATGTCGGTAGAAGTTTATAAATGAGGAGCAGATAAATGCAGTCGTTCTTGGCAAGTACGACTTATCATATCTCATATAAATCATATATCTCTCTTGGAGTCTCATCTCATGTCACTATCCTGCTTATTACGTGACTCCACTGATTAGCGAGTGCAAGTCCGACTTACCATATAGCATATATTTCTCTCGCAATCTCATATTATTATCTCACTTATCATGTGACTACACTGACATATGTAATATTTTTCCACTAATAAACAATAATTTCGGTATTGTTTCATTTCTTCTTATTTCTTTTCCGTTCCTCCGCCCCAACATTTTAGAAAATGAAGTTTCGTGGCATGCACATGTGCCACCTTTGTGCAACTTTTGACTGGTTAAAGCTTGTAAGAATGTCGATAAAGAGCTCTCTATCTTCCAAATATTTCAAATTTCATGTGACAAAACTGACTAAAAGAGTAAAAGGAGAAGAGAATAATAATTCCCACTCAAATTTGTTCAATTTAAAATTTTTGCACCATTTTTTCATTTTGTGTTCGAAATACATGACAGAACACTATATGTTATTATATAACTTGAATAACATTTGAAAAAAAAAATTCTCTAATTATATGATGGAATGTGGTGTTTCATCAAATATTTCAGACACGCTTAAAAGTCTCTTGTGTGTTGTGTGTGCTAAAACTTTGATCTGTACAAATTCTACCATTTGCCTTCATAATCATCCCATCCTTGTAATTTCTCCGCATCCGAGTTTATACACTAATGTGTTTACTTACTTAGAACAAAAGAGGCGAGTTTTTAATTAATTTTGAATTTGATATACACAAGTTTTGATCCTGAGATTTAAGAGAAATACCAGTCAAATTTGATATTTCTTTTATCATTTTTTGGATAAGTCCATACACCGATATGTTTACTTACTTGAAATGATAGAATACGCGTTTATAAAAATCAACTAAGACTTTTTCTACGACCCAATTGACGGACTACAATTGACTTGATGGTCGTTATCCACGTTAGTCTACAACACCAAGAGTTTCAAGGGTGGGACCCTAAACCTCATTGACTAAAGGGCATTTAGGTCTTTTCATAGCATCACGAAAGAAAAACTTTAGGAAACTGGCATTTTCTCGTGAAGAAGAAGCGCCAGGAGCGCTTGCTCTCTGCCCCTCACAACAATTCACCTTCCTCCACCGCCACCAACTTCCTCTCTCTCTCTCTCTCTCTCTCTCTCTCTATATATATAAACTCCCACATCGCATCCCACCAACCGACTAGAAACGAAGTTCACTCTGTTTTTTTATTGAGAATCCTCTGCTTTCACTGTTTTTCGGAAGAGAGTTTTGGGAAATTGTTCTGAGACAGAATCGATAAGAGGAATCAATGGCGTCGGAAGCAACCATAACACCGAAGCTGTCGCTGTTCTCGCTTCCTTCCCAGCCGCTGGAGCCGCCCGGGATGCTAACACCGCCGCTCCAAACCACCGCCTCGGTTCCATTCAAGTGGGAGGAAGCTCCAGGAAAGCCGAGGGACTGCGGCGGCAGCGCAGAATCCAAACCCAAGTGCGTGAGATCCTTGGAGTTGCCTCCGAGGTTGCTGAGCGAGGCGGCCAAAATTACCAACACGCCCTCCCCGACCACCGTGTTGGACGGGCCTGACGTTGGGCGGACTACGTCGTTTTCGTTCATAGATAGGAGCCCTGTTTCTTTTGGGAGTAAGAGGTTGAGCAAGGAGAGTTGTAGGAGCTTCGGCGGCGGAGGCGGTGGCGGTGGCGGTTTTGGTTTTGGGTCTATGAGGTGGGGAAGTTTCAGGAAGAACAAGGAGGTTGTTGACCACGGTGGCTTTGACTTTTTGCCTCCGGCTAGTGGCGGCGGTGAAACGAAGGTGAAGATCACAAGAGTTAGGAGGAGAGCTAGCTTCTTGAATGCTTCCAACACAAGGTCACGTATGTGGGTAAGTACTAAGTAACCAAATCTCAATTATTTACTTGCTCCCCTAACGCTCAATTAGCAAATTTGATTTAGTTTTTGCTTGAAATAAATAATTGTATTAAGGAGGATTAATGTAATTTTATATAATAATATTAAAAAATTTGGCCAAATCGGAAGAGCCATATTTAAGTATTGAAATTTTTAGGTAAAAATATAACATATTCACCTAAAATAATAAGCATCATAGAGATTGAGGACAAATTCTAAACCCGTATGACACGTTTTGGTTTGAATCTTATAACTAGTGAATAACACGATAATCATCAGAAGAAAGCTGAAATGTTTCTGTGAGTCTTTCTAGCTTTTGAAAAAAGTAGACTACCGTGTCAAAGCCACAAGCTTATTTTTTTATTTTATTTTTATAAATAATAAAATTAATAACTATCACTATGTGGGCAAAATATTTGATGCCACACTCTTTGATTTTTAATTTCTTCACAAGACTTTAAAATTGCTTGTCAAATGTTGGCATTGTGCGCTTTATCTTCCCATGTTCTGCTAAACTAATACCACTAATAATCATTGGACTTCTCTTAGATACCAAATGTGATTATTTTATAATCAGTTACATTTTTTTTATATTTTTTTAATTGATTACAACATAATCATATTTGGTATCTTCTAATCATTTACCTAATGTGATTATCTGTGACATAATTTCTCAACTCACAAATATTTAATTAGTATTTTGCCAAATAAATAGTTAATTAGTTTTTATTTTTTTAATTTTTTTTATCATTGCAGTCAAGCATTTGCGAAGGCTTTAAGCAGGTGGTCCCCGTTCCATGGAGACGCAGGCAAGAAAAACTTAGAAATATGGCCTCCTAAAGTCTTCCAACCGTTGGATCAACCCCATCTGACGCTCCATTTCCTACTTTGTTGAATAATATATGTAAATATATCAGAAAATTAATAATAGTTTAATTAGTCTAACATTCATGAGCTTCATTTTTATAAGGAAATCTCTTTCCACCAAATCTGCCTAGTTTGAGATTCGGACCGTTGAAATTTGATCCAACGGTTATAGTTATTATAACTTTTAAAAAAGTTTCATGTTTGTAATTGTTGGATCAAATTTTAATGGCCAAATCCCAGACTAAGTGAATTTGGTGAAAAGAGATAATCCCTTTCCTTTTTATAAACCCTTTACAATTTGTCAGTGTGCCAACAAATTGCCCCCTTTATCTAAATTTCTGAGCCTTTACTCTGATTTTTTTTTGTTAGATTAATTAATTAACTTTTTCTTATCGTAAATTTCTTGTTATTTTAGGAGAGAAATTTCTCTAACGCTTCAGGTGATGAGAGAGAAAATGGTATACTACAAGAAGAGATGAGTAAGTTAAGGACTGCAATATCAATTTTAGGTAGGAAATTCAGTTTAACAGATTAACGTGTATGTCATGCATTTTTACATCTTAAAAGGAAATGGTAAGTCCGTCACAGGTACAAAAACAGTCATAAACTCCAATAATATATGATAGAACTATGCGTTTTGAATGTGAATGAAATGCAAATTCTAGATCACAATATCAGGCAAGGAAACTCGTAATCGATGAAAATATTTAGATACAAAGTTCAAGGTCACATCAACCTGACGAATCAAGCCTTCGACATTTTTGCATCGAAAATATACCAATCTCGCCAATTGTTCTGAAGATGTGAAATTCACCCTCTCAACACGTTCTATCCATATAACATGTCATGATTTTCTCATCTATTCTATAACTTTGTGCATATAAGGTAGCTAGACTAAATCATGGACCGGCAGAGCAGTCAAACACAAAGCCCTCTTCTTCTTGTGGTTGGTTTTGAAGCAAGCCTGCCTCAGCCTCTTGGCTCTCTCCGGCAGCTCCGTGTCCGGTATCTGCTCTAGAAGCCTCTTGTGCTCCTCCAGCATCATTACATCATTCGTCAATCCCATCCCCTGCAATATTTCAATTTTCAACAGTCAATCCCTACATTGCTAATTACGACTTTCCAAAAACAAAGCTCATTGTCAATTAACGCCTCACTGTTAGATTCAACGAAATTTCTTCCATTTTGCCATCAAATATTGGCACGTGACTAGCAAATTATTCACTCTTGAGGATAAAGTCATGCCAATAATTGACGGCAAAGTGGATGAAATTTCATTGAATCTAAATCTAACAGGAGGTTAATTGATGGACTTCAAATAATTTAGGAGTTAACTTACCAAAAAATAATTCAGGTGCTCAATTCAACTAATGTAATCCATGAACAAACCGATAGTTTACCTAAAGTATATGTATATAATAGAAATTCATGGCACATCATAACCTTATTTTCAAGTCATTCTCATCGCAATGCATGTTTACTAATATGTAAGATATTTTGGAGATATTTCAAGACTTGAAGATTGCTTTCAAACCTCTTTTAGTTTTTGATCCATAAACTAAGTAGTCATCCTTTGTCCTTGGTCAGAATTTAGAGCAATAGTAATGGGCCTGACGATTAACTAAGTAGTCTCGCAATTGCATCATAAGTAGTCTCCGTTTATAAAAAAGAATTGAGAAAAACTCTTAATAGTATATCACCCGTCACGTGATAATAAGAAAGATATACCAACGTGAAACTATACTCCCATGGCACCAAAATCATTCCCGTTTCGAGGGGAACCAGTAGCATTGGACAAAAATGGCACTAAATATCATATGACAAGTTGACTACACATGAACATGCAAATACGTACCTTAACATTTTCAATGAGAGAATTCAAGCTCTTGATCTTTCTGTGCGGCCACCTAATGATGTTCAGTTCCCTGCACCTCCTCTTCAAAACCGTCAATCCCACCTTCAACTCCTTGGCCGCCTGAGTTATCGGCACGTCGAAATACTTCTGAATCTCGTCCATTTCCAATGGAGCGCCAAACCTCTTCTTGCAACAACTCCCATTTTTTGTCCTGCTTTCCTCTTCATCTTTGCCCCAAATTTTCATCCCCCACTCCATCGTCCTCAAAGAATCATCCGAATCACCCGAAACACTGTTCGAACAGTCAACGGATTCCGCCATTGTTGTCAGGGGCTTTTCATCAACCACCTCGTAACCAAAAGGTGATGGAAAAGCAGCGTCGTTCAAAATGTAGTCCCAGATGCCTGAATCCTCAAAATCTTGAGAACCCATTTGTGGAAGCTGGTTGGAATTGCATCCCAATGGCAATGGCGGTGAATCGAAACCATTGAAATTTTCAAGGTGCAGACTTTCTAATGCAGCAGCACTGCAAAAGTAAAGTAACCCATGTAGTAAAATTCATGTAAAAATCATAAAACATATACATACACAAACACACATATATATACAGCCTTCTTCAGTTCTTGAGGTGTTTGAACAAATAAATGGAAGATTAAAAGGGAAAAAAAGAAGAAGCAAGAAGTATAAATTCTTTGATCATCTTACTGCTGATTCTGAAATGGAGCTTGGTAGTACTGTATGGAGGAGTTAAAGTCATGTGGGTCGGTCTCAATTTTTGGAAACAGAAGTTGGGAGGAAATGGAATCTGCCATTGGAGAGTTTTGGAAAGCTTGGAGAACTATCAGAGAGAGTGGAGGAATTAAGCAGTATAAATTTGACTGGGTCGGGAAGATGATTGATGGGATGAGAAAGTTCGTGCGGACGCTCTCAAGGGGGTTACGGTTCCTGTGTAGCACTTACTACATGGGACATTTAATTTGTGAACAATTAGAATTACCACTCACAAAAGGGGGCTGGACCATGCCTTAATTATGATTTTAATGTTTAAGAAAATTGACTTGAATATGGCTTTAAAATTAATTTATCACCCGCAAATTCACGGGAATATCTTTGCTCACTACCTTCAAGTGATGATGATGCTCATAAGTTACCATTCTATTTATTACTGTTAGATGAGTTTAAATTTCAAAATTTGTGTAGTAGATCGACACAATAATTTGTTTAACAATAGTCAATAAGATACAAGACGAGAAAAGTATACATGGGAAATTCGTGTATTATTTGTTCTTTTATTTTTTGTCAAAGTTTGAGTATTACTTGTTAAAAAAATTTATTTTGTAGTATTTTTTGAATAATGGATAAAAGAGGTGTGCTGTAAAGAAAATTACTTTTGCAAGATATGTATGCATACGTATAATGTATAAATATATTAATTATGTCACCTATAATTACAGTCTAGTGATATTCATCTTCACTTGTAAGTGGAAGATTTTAAGTTCGAATTTCGAAAATAATGACAACATCAGTGGGAATTGATCCTGCAAGTGCATAGGCTTTTATGTTTTTCGCCACTATGATAAAATGTCATCTGCTTTTTAATCTTTTTTATGAATATTAGGGAGGATTTTTTTTCCTAGTTAAAAATAAAGAAAAACTAATGAAAATGACTTGAAAACTTTGAATTTTAACGATAAGGACAAAATAAAGGTTAAAGTGAATAATAACATGATTGACTTTTTAGTGTAAAAATGTAATTTTTTGTTAAAGTGAATAGTATCAAAAAAATTTCGTTAAAATTTCCTAAGAATAATGGTGAAAATAACGATTGATAGGATAACTATTTTACAATGCATGCACAAATAAATGTATGAACATGGCGCAAAAAAACATAGAACTTGACTAGAGGATAGGATAGGATAGGAGGTTACTGAACGATTAACAATGTAGTGGACATAAATTCACATTAAAATTTGCTTAATTACGATTCTATGGTAACAGTGTAAGAATAATCATTTCACGCATTACTCTACTAAATATTCTCATCTCTTAATTAATTACGGCAGTTTATGATACTCCCTCTTGTCTATGAAAATTTTCTTCCGCACCATTAGTCACAAGTGAGCGGTTGAGATTCAACTAAATGAGCTATAATTAAATCTCGACCTATACTTTTTCCAAATTAATGCACCAGTGAGCCTTGCTCCTCAATTAGACATTGCCTCACGTGATGGTGACTCACCATTCTATTTATTACCGTTAAATGAGTTTAAATTTCGAAATCTGTGTAACAAATATACACTTTTAAAATTTAAACTCGTTAAACGGTGATAAATAAAGTCATAAACATACAGCTCGAGGATGGTGAGAGAAAATCACACAAACCAAAAGTGGCTCTCTACCATTATGCAGTTGCACTTTTCTACATTTTTATCAGTTTAAACCGTTTAACAGTTACATTTTACAAGAAGATGACCAAAAGTGGCTCTCTACCATCATTGTTCTTCAGCAGTAAAATCAGGCTCCGCCGGCTTCTGAAGTAGCATGGCCGGTAGCCTCTCCGGCACCCTTGCCTTCCGTGTACCACTACGCCGTAAAGTACGCAGTATATTAGCAGCAAAACGGGAGGCATAAATGGTGGCGCCTAGACTTGGGGAGCTGGCCTCGGCCTTGGCCAATGCATCTTGCAGCCTATTCTCCTCTTCCTGCAGAGACTCTTCTAGCTTCTTCTTCATATGGCGGCGCCACGCTGCTTGTATAAAAGTGGCTGCCCAAGTCCTCCACTGTTGTGAGTAGAACCTGAATGTGTGCCGGATCTGCTTGCTGTGGAGTCGCCTGAACTGAGAGGCTACAAACTTCAAGTCATCTGCTTTTAAAGCAAAGGCTTCAACTTCACTAAGGGCTTGGACAGTTCTGGTCGAGATGGGAAGATTAGCTGATGGGTGGGGATCAAGAGCCCATGTCAAAAGTTCTTCACCGCAAAAGTCACCGGCCTTGAGATACTCTGAGTTGAAGAAACCGGTTCTTCCACCATTTGTGGTCATAGTCAATAGCCTGCCCCGCATAATAAAGAGCATTTCGTCGACTGGGTCTCCCTCCCGAACGATATAGCTTGCCTCTGTATATAGTACCGGCTTAAGACAGTCACACATTGCATCGAGCAGTTGGTCATCCATTTTCTCGAATATTGGCACCTTTAATGCAGTCAAGGAAAAAGTAAGAATCAATATCTAGCGGTTTGAAAGGCACACTAAGATGACAATAACATAATGGTGGAGAAACTCACTCTCATAAGCAGAGCCAAACAGAGATGGCGCTTTATGTCCCTTCTAAGATCCTTCGGAAGATTACATATCAAATTCTGTTCATCAACTCCTCTGGTTTCTTGCCATTTATACTGTTCGTACCGCCTGATGCGCTCTCTCAAATTATCGGGTAGCAAGCGGTGGGACATCCATTGTTCTGCATCTCTCCTTTTCACTCTCATTTCCTCCAATCTCGTGGTTGTAGACTGCAAATATGTCTGTTTCAACAATTTAAAGTTCATCAGGACCTCACGACAGAAATAGAAACGATACTTCAATTCTGCAAAAACTACATGCACAACACTAAGTACCAACCTGCATATTTCCGATGAGAAATGAAAATAGCACCAATCCAGCGATAGAAATGAAGATTGCGAAGCAGATTTCCCATACATATGTACTGGTTGCAAGGTTCTGACCAAGTGAACTGCAAAATGAGAATATCGAGAATCAATACCAAATAAAGATACTGGACCAAATATAAAATACTCCTTTCAAAATTTAACTCTACTGAGATCACCGTCAGAAGACCCTAAGAATGCAGACTAAGACAAGTTGTATAGGCACACCTCAAATTCCGTAGGCCCCACCAAAAGCAGTAAAAGAATTTCTGAGGAAAATCTGTGCTTGACTCAACAATACCAGATTGAAGGGCATCAAGGAATATTCCAAAATCGAACTTTAATTTGTCTTCATCTTGTATTGGGCAGGAAGAATTTAAGAATGCGGTCTTACTAACAGCATTCAAGCTCGGGGGGGTATCACAGTATAAATCCTTGTGCGAGCATATGGTTGCATTGTTCCCACATGCTGCTTTCCAGCACGTGGTTTCACGTTCTATAGAGACCAAGTACCAAAAGCCTCCCAGTACCTAAGAACAGAAAATCACTTGAAAATCAGAAGATTTAAAAAATATGAGCAATTATATTGTAGCGGTGCATATCATGATCAAACTTACATGACTGGCAAGCATGTAGAGAAAAAGATTAAATGCAGCTCCTGCCCAAGCAGTTTCGGTAAGTATACCAGATGCCCTTGTGACTTCTCTATACAATGGATATATTCGTATAAGCCTTGGAAAATACTGGAACAAAACCACAAACTTCAACAAATTCTTTGTATTCAATGTTCTGGAGCCTCCCAATTTTGGAATGAAAATTAGAATAACCACCTGGACATATTTCATAGTATTATTAGGGTTCCAAAGTAGAATCAAAATACTGCACAAACATTCCAATCTAAACAAGACATCGACTATAACTAACCACACTATATGCCGAATTTAAAGTAGCAGATACGTCATATGATTTAGTAATACTTGCAACACCAAGAGTATGCACAATATTGGGCAAAAATGATTACCCATCCTATGCAGAGAGAGTACAGATTGTGCATAAAGATACTCCTCAACCAGCCATATTAGATGCGTAACCGAACAATATATTAATGCACCTCATACCAAGTAGGAAGGGTTAGCTTACTTGTGGGAGAGGCAGGACTGCAAGAATATCAATTACGAAGTATGACGAGAGATACCTCCTTGCAATGGCCCAAGCATCTTGAACTAAAACACCTCTTCCAAACACTCGAGAAGAAGGAGCAATAAATCCAGTACGAAACTGGAAAATTATGTGAACAATATAAAATATATCTGTGAATGAACGTAAAACACTAGCTGTTATCTCCATCTTCCTGTCCAAATCAAGGCACTTTTTCACATCATCAATCACCGGGATGTAAAAGAACAAGGGGTCAAGGGAGACAGCAAAAATACATGCCAATACAAATATCTTATTCCACTTCTGAAGGAATGGCCCTTGAGGATCAAGAATTCTACCACCAAAGCTGTTGGCGACAACACTGTCAATTGAATAAGATTTCCATGACTTTTTAATCCGCTCAGAACCAGATTCCAAGCGTCTTTGGAATTTGGCTGAGACTGAGTTAATCGTTCTTCTGAACTTCCCTGGTGGCATATCATCATCTGGAGAATATAATGGCTCAACATTTTTCTCTGCAGTCCAATCCTGAAACCTGAAATAAGACAGTATGGATATTCCAATGTAAATAACACATAAGGAGATTTCCAAGCATCTAGCATTACATATGAAAGTTATAACATATTTCTGAAACGAAAGGACAGGGACAGGGTGGTGTAATTATGTGCCAAAGCTAGCAGCCTAGCAACAAACAAAGAGTTCAGATGAGGACGGAACCAGTGAAAGAAGTGAAATTAGCAACAGTAATGGCACATTATATCATCCCATTGACACTAATGTAAAAATTCAGGCAAGTACTTCGTAGTAGCAGGACAACGAAACATCAAAAATCCAAACTTATTTGGTTCTGAAAGCGAGAAAAGTGTTATATAGTTGCAAACTAGTCAACATGATATCATGTAAGGTTATAAGTACTAATTGTCAAACTAACCTGACGAACTTCTCTTGCTGAAAATTCATGACTACAACTGGTTTTCGATAGAATCTCCACCGGAAATTCAACCTCCGAACGTTTCAACAACCGAAAGAACTCCCTCATGCACCTCCAAGTTCCCGAAATCAGTCCCTAGACAAAGATTCAAAGTGAAATGAAGTGAATTCAACATAAAAACTTTTATAATATCACAAGATGTTTCCTAAAATTACTTGCCTACGCGTTAATAAAAGGGGAAACTTTATCTGGGTTCCAAGAGCAATCACAAAGTGCTATTTGCCCCAATTCCAAAAGCAGAAATTGCACTAACACTAAATATCCCTACAAAAATATCTTCATTTAAGCAAATATCCCCCTAAATTTAGCATCCATTTGTTTTATAAATCCATAAATTCATTGCTAACAACAAAACTTAATCAAAACACAAAAAATTGGTCAAAAATGGACCAACGGGACCTCTTCCATTCAAATTTTTGAACCAAAAGTCAAATAATTCCAACAAATTAGATATTTTGGATTTCCAATTTCATCTACTGTCCAGTAAAGATCAAAACTAAAAATCCAATCTTTGGGGGGGGGAAAAACCATGTCACCGAAACCAAATAAAAACCGAAAAAAAACCAAAAATATCAAATTGAAGAAAACCCAACAACAAAAACGGATGAAATATGTTAACTCACCAAGAAATAAAGTCCGATAGCGCCAAAGAGAAGAGATTATCCATGGCGGAAGAACCGAAGCTGAAACTTCTCCTTGTGATTATCTCCAAGACCCAGATAGCTTTTTGTGCTCGATATTCAATCAGTGACAGAGAGAGAGAGAGAGAGAGAGAGAGAGAGAGAAAGAGATTAGAGAAGAAGAAGAAGAAGAAGAAGCAGAAGAAGAAGAAGAAGAAGAAGAAGAAGGCGGTTCGGGGAAATGCACAGTGAGTCAGCGAGTCTCCGAGTCGGCCTGACAGAGGCGTCCGGAGAGAGAGAGAAAGAGAGAGAGAGAGAAAGTCCAACAAAGTTAGCAATTTTAACGACTGTGATTAGGCAAAGTGACAAAGTCTACTGGCCTGGGTCCCGCCCTGGTGAAATAAAAACTTCTTTTTTTTTTAATATTTTGTGCGCTCTCTCGCTGCAGTTATTACCCAATACGGTGCGTACGCTCGCCAACTTGAAAAAGCAAATTTGTGCCCGCGTGCCTCCCGGGTCCATGGCACCTTTTTGTCTTTTTAATTTGCAGTTTTACCCCTTTTGTCTTTTTAATTTTCATTTTACCCCCTTTTTTTAGTATTTTAAGCCCCACATGAAAAATATTATAAAATTGAAATGTTATTCATATTATGTTTTTGTACCACATTTTCATATCACTTTAGGTGACATTTGATGCGGACAACCACATCATTTGAAAGGTTCTAAAAGACGCTAGGCGCTAGTCGGGCGGCAGGCTGGAGCCTAGTGCCTAGGCGGCTAGGCGGGCGCCTAGGCGGACTAGGTGGATTTAATTAAATCTATATATTTTGTGTAGATAAGTGTCTTTTTATACTTAAAATATATATGATTTCCAAGGTTCTAAAAAACGCTAGGTGCTAGTCGAGCGGCGGGCAAGCGCCTAGCGCCTAGGCGGATTTAGGTAAATTTCTTGTATTTCTTGTAAATAAGTGCATATTGACACCTAAAAAAAACACTATACTTGTATAGATAATAAAATAATGATAAAATACAAATTAGGTACACTATTTCTATAAGTATTGGATGAACTTGTAGTAAATCCATCATTTGCAAATTAGATACACCATTTCCATAAGTATACTACCATGAAACCAAAAAAAAAAGCACACAATTAATTTAAAAAATATTAAAAAAAACCTCCTAGGACCGCCTAGGCCCAATCCGATTTTTCCACCCGATTTGCCCAAAAATGCCTCAGTTGCTAGGCGCCGCCTAGGCCGTTTTTTAGAACACTGATGATTTCATCATAAACTACAAAATATAATGACATATATTATGAGTTATTGAAACATAATGAAAATATAGTGAACAAGTATATAATGTGTGTTCCTTTTAAGTATTCAACAAGTCTTTTACAATTTATTGAAAAAATAAAATGCAAAATTAAAGTTATCTATTTTATGTCTAAGTGAGTCGCAACCTAGGCGGGTGTCTAGACTCCGCCTATGCGGGTGCCTAGGCGGTCTAGAGGGTGCTTAGGCGGTCTAGGCGGGAGCCTTAGTTGGTCTAGGCGCCATTTCTTAATTTCTAAACGCCTAGGTATTAATCGGAGCGGTGGCCAACCGCCTAGCACCTAGACGGAGATTTTTAGAACAGTTTTGAATTAATCAAATTTTTAAATTTAGTTCATTATTTAATATACTAATAATTAAGAAAAACGAGTTAATTAAATGATAATTATGGTATACAGGGAGTCTTTCTCATTCATTTTCTTGGGTTTTGCAAATTTTTCAAATGATTTAGTTGTCCACATCAGATACCACCTAAAGTGATATAGAAATGTGGTATAAAAATATAGTATGAATAACATAGTCTTACAAATATATATTGTATTTTTAATCCCACTTGAAAAGTACGGCGTGAGCAAGGAGGAGGATAGTCGATATTAATCATATCACAGCATTTTTTGGTTGGAACCATTGGTAATGTGTCCAAGAGAAAATCACAACTCACTAACACGTCATCAAAAACTCAAAATTCTGGTTTTCGTAAAGAAAATTGTGTACTGATTTAACCAACTTAGTTAAATTTATATGAGCACAATGCAATTCTCATAATCTCGCTAAATATCATTTTGCATATGATAAATAAATACATATAATAAAGAGTGCATTTTTGCTCATCCATAAAGTGAATCAATTGTTTTTAAATTACTAAAACTTTTGAAATTTGCGTTTTAAAACCTAAATAAAACCGAATCGATTGTTTAAAAAAAAAAAAATATTTAGGTACTCAATCAAGGTCAATTATAAATTGGCAAACCAAGAAGAAGGCGTACAAAGAGAAGCAAAAGCCCGAGTCATGAGAATTAGATTGGTTGACTCGTGAGGAGTGAAATTTCCTGGAAATTTCTTTTGACAATGCGTGTGTTGGATCCATCCACGGCCTTGGTTGCTTCTGTTGACTTGACGGACCCATCGACTTTCGCATTTTATAGGGTCGCCATTAATTTTCCCTGCAATTTTTAAAAGGCTAAATTTTTTTTTGTGGTCTCTGTGGCGACATGCCACTTTTAATGTGACATTTGTGGTGAAAAAATTATTAATTAAATTCCCGTGGTAAACCCTGTTAGCAATTGAGGTCCAAATCCAAATTTTCGTTAGTCTTCCGTTAAATAAAATCATGTGACTATCACATGTGGATCGATCAAAATTAAGTTTATTTATTTCGAAAAATAAAAAAAACAAAAATATTATTGGATTAAAATAAAATTACAAATAAAAGAAACTTGTAAAGATAAAAAAAAAAAACCAACAGTTCCCGTATCTCATCTCAGGCTCCCACCCATAGTCATAGCCACTAGTAGACTTCCTCCACCGTCACTAACCATCACCCCAATTTGATAGCACATGTATCTCAACCTATATAATGCAGAAAAATCACATATGTACAAGAATAATTTAAAGAGTTAAAAACAATGGGTGAAATGCGGTGTATATGCATTCAGACGGGTGAAAAGGCATTGTAGAATTAAAGACAATGGGTGAAAGGTATTGCAGAAAATTCAATCTTCAGGTCCGCCCTCCGCATATAAACTTCAAGAGCGTAAGAAAGTTAAAGAATTAAAATTCAAAGAAGATTAAGAAAAAAAAATTAAAAGGTTGTTTATTGGCCGACTAGGGCCTGCATAAAACCACATTACCAATTAAAGACAAAACTGAAAGGTATTTATGCATTCAAACTGTTACAAATTGATACAAGAATATAAATTCAAGTAAGACTAAGACTAAGACTCTAACTCATGATCAAAGACGTGTTGGCATTGAAAAAAAAATAGGGGTGTGATATCCACACACCCGTTTTTACTTCTCTCACACCTTTTTGGATTTCGGCCGTCGGATCGGATGAATTGAAAAAGATCTAACGGACAGAAATTAACAGGGGTGTGTGAGAAGTAAAAATGGATGTGTGGATAGCACACCCCAAAAAATAATGGTATATTAGAAGTATTTTTCCAAACAAAATTAAATCATACCTAAGAAATTAGGGGCGACTTCACCTTCACCTCTTCTCCTAGCCATAGACGTGGTTTTACAAGTTTAGTTTCAATCTTTGCGTTCAAGCTTCTTCTTCTTCTTTTTTCTTTCTGTAAAATCTAATTTCCCCCCCCCTAAATTATAATAGATGTCCATTGAATAAGATGTAATTTGGATTGAAAGAACGAATTTGACCTTTCATGTGATAGTCACGTAAGTTTATTTAACGGAAAACAAACGGAAATTTGGATTTGGATCTCAATTGCTAACATCACCCACCACGAAGGTTTAATTAAAAGTTTTTTTACCACGAGGTTCACATTGAAAGTGGCATGTCACCATAAGGATCACGAAATTTTTTTGGCCTTTTTAAAATAATTAAAAACGCTTTTGTATTACTAGAAAATGGCAATGGAGGTTCAATTCTTGGGGAAAATATTTTTTGGGTTCAAGTATTTGAAGTGTTTTATGCAAAAGAAGCATTAATTATGTGTTTCTTGTAGAAATCACTTTAATTCATTTGCATTTTCATAAGAATTGGTTTAAAAAAATATTTTCACTAAAAGTGGTTTCGGTCATTTTAAAAGCACTTCCATACAATTCCTATGTTTGCCATTTTGAAATTTTAGGGAAAAAGTTTTAAGCGAATTTATGTTTGTAACATGTTGTATAACTCAGACTATGTTGAGAGTTGTCCCACATCGGCGAGGGACAAGGTTTGCTATGTGCTTATATGGTCTTGGGCTACTCCCTATGTTGTCGATTAGTTTTATGGTGGATCTCCAATTTTATCATGGTATCAGAGTGGGTTGTTCTCGTGTGAAGCCAAACGGCTACAAGCACTCTATGTCACACAGTTGTTGTCCACGTGTAGGCTTGAAAATTGGCCACACGTGCGGGGGCGTGTTGAGAGTTGTCCCACATCAGTGAGGGACGAAGTTTACTATGTGGTTATATGATATTGGGTTATTCCTCATATTATCAATTGGTTTTATGGTGAAATTCAATTTCATCTAATGCGAATTTGATGAGCCATCTTTTGTTGTCAACTTGTCAAACATAAATATTTGCTGTCAAAAGTTGCGAGATCGGAGGAAATGAGATTGAAGGAACAAGAAATGGAACTGTGGATGTATTTCCATTCACTTCCTCGGAGTCTTGCGGCGCGGATTTGGCAGTCCATGAAACATAAACTGGAAGAAAACATACGCATGCATTGACATGGGAATTTTCTTCACATTCTTCAAGTGTTGACACTCAGAGAAGTGCCGATATTTCAAAACATGGACGAGCAACTGTTGGACGCCATCTGCAAACATCTCACACCGGTGCTGTACGCGAAGAACGACAAATATTAAATAAGGTATCACCAATAAGAACACTTTTTCAAATTTACAAATTAAATGAGGTATCACTAATCAGAAATAAACATGTTAATAATACTTAAGTAAAAATTTAATTATTAACGTTCACATAATTTGATTTACAAAATTTGTTTTAAAAATTTGATGTCCCTATAATTACTCTTGACAAAAATTGATGCATTATTGACACAATATTGATAGATTATGGATGTAATATTGAGAGTATTTTTCTTAAAAGGACTAGTAGAGATTGTATTTTGAAAGCAAGGTTAATTTTGGTTATTAAGTTATATATTATAAATTTTGCGAATTAATATTTAACATGTTATTCTAAAGTCGGGATTGACCAAAATAATATTTAACCAAGATTATTAATTATCGGATATTAAATTATTAAGATTCTAATTTGTTTTAGTATAGATGCTGATCATTTTTCTATGTGCTTTTATTTTGATGTTTTCAAATTATCTCCAACCCTTGGAGTAAAACTTAAATTTTTTAACCCATAATGACACACTCCGACCCTAAATCTCGAGGTGTGCTAGGCGTCACGTGAGGGTGACGTAGTCAAGTGTGCGGTGCGGAAGTACTAGAGTGAAAGTGTAAGGAATTAAAACCGAATGGAATAATTTACAATAAGGAGATAAGTAAGAGTGAGCGATAAAACGAAAGCATAAAACACCACAATAGAGTCCAAGTATCCTAGGTGCAGTCCAGAATGAACAAGAACTAAATAAACGATAGTCAGAAAATCCTACATGAATGACACTCTGTCAGAACTGCCTTGATGCCTTGTTCGCCACCAACGTCGCAGCTACCTAAAACCTAGAGGGGCACAAAACAAAAAACGTGAGTGGGCAAAAACAAAGCTTTTCCAAAACCGTTTCAATATTAAAGTAGTAACCCCTCTCTATAAAACCAGTATAGTTTCTCAAAAAATATCTTACGTACTCATATACCAAAATCATGCTGGAAAATGATAAATTTCAAGTATGCCATGTCAGAATACGCCATGCCGAAATACCCAATCAAACAGAATAATCATCAAGCAGGTGGGATAAATCAAATCATAATATGCCGGCAATATCAATACGTCAGCTGGAGTCACCTAACGTGACCTGTACGACTGAATCTATAACTCCTCAACCAAATCCTGCACATGAGTCGTAACCACCTATAGTGGTCTATACAACAGGCTGGGTGTATAATATTACGCTCAGTGCTACGATCACATGAAGGCTGTGCGACGAATTGCAAGTCACCTACGAGTCGGAACCACCTATAGTGGCATGTACGACAGGCTGGCACCTGCCATGGATCCAAGGTGAGCGTACGGTGCGGGAGGTGAACGATCACGTGAAGGCTAAGCCCTACTCTGGCGGAGCACAAACACCGGGGTGCAAGAATATGAGTTATATATCATTCTCATCATCATCACACTATTACTAACAAGTATACTCACCTGACTTACCTAAACATCCACGGTGCCAAAGCATAACCAACACAATCACAATAATAATATCAACGATATTCGACATGGCGTTTCAATTATAAAACCATTTAGAAATGTAATTTCTGGGAAAAATATCAAATATATATATACTGAAAACAAAGCCTACTCACTGATAAGTAGAAAGGTCGTAGCCCCCGAGCCTGACGTGGATGCGCTCATCCTCTGGATAGGCCTCACTTATATGCGAAACAACTATAAAACTGTCAATTAAACGCACATAACCAATCTTAGGTAATAACTTCTCGTACATTGCTCAATTGGGGTGTTTGAATATACCAACATACTCTACTCAATCCCACGAACGCCCCCATATTTTAAGAAAAATTTTCCGATCATCCACGCGCCGCCCACCCACAGGCACGTGCCTGGCACACAGACGGAGCAGTTAACACCGTTAGGGAATATACCGTCAAAAGTAATAGATTTCGTTAAATCTAACCTAACGCCGATAGAATATTCCATCAAACTTGACGGAATATTCGTCGTCTCCTACCTCCAGTCGCCAAAATTCGGCGCCGGCGATCGTTGTTATTGCTGGAAACTGGAAAATCTTTAAATCAACATATCTCACTCAATTCTCAACCAAAATTCACGAAATTTATACCAAAATAAAACTTATAACAAGGGGAAGAGATCTGTACCACTTTGAGGTCTCAACGATGCCGGAATCTCGCCAGAGAAATCTCGAAAAATCTGGTCAAAACTGAAACTCACTATCCAGACGTCCAAAACATGCCAACGTTGCTTCCTGAGCTTCGTGAAGTCCTTTAAAACCTTCCTATGATCTTAAAATCTATTAAACCCCTCTAGTTTACGAGAACATGAACAGTGCCATCATCGAGGCTTCACGGTTCAAGGGTTTTTCGAAGGTTTCAAGTCAAGCTAAGGGTACCAATGAGTTCACCAGGTTGCAAGGAGCACAAAGAGGGTATTGGTAACCTCGATCCGTGACAAGTTCGTGAGACATGGTGATGTCCGTACAAAAATGGTGAAAACGGAAGAAAGCTTGAGAAAGAAGAGAGAGACAGATCCAGAAAAGGAAAGAAAATGGTGCACGTGTGCATGTGTGGGCGCGTGTGTGTATATAAGTTCTCAACCAATCACCAACTCCAAGCCCAACTCTCATTGGGTCCAACAATATAGAAGACAATCCAATGGGCTCAAAACGTAGCCCAAAACACACACGTCCACGAACAAGTAAGGGTAAAAACGTCAATTCACTTTACCACTAAAATATCCGGGGACGGGCTGTCACACATAAACCTCCAACCCTTATGGCCTAAAATTTTAGCCCCAAATTATTAAATAATTAATTTAGGCTATTTTTTAAAATTAACTTTAAAAAAATTATTTAGGCTATCCTAAATTAATTTTATGAACATTTTAACCTCAAAGGTCCAATTACGATCTCTAATATGATCTTTTGCCATCTTGAAAATTTTAGAAATGGGAACAAATGGTTTTGGAAGATGGTAGAAAGAAAAATGGGAAGAACTGTAGGAGAAAAGTGAGTTTGGTGATGTTTGAACAAATACATAGGTATTTATAGAGTTTTTGAGTGAATTTTGAGTTAAATAATTTTTTTTAATTGTTTTAGCTGTCGGATTTAAATTTGGACCGTTAGATTTTATTTAACCATCAGATTTGATTATATTCGATATTAGTCGTTAGATTCAATAAATATATAAATATAAAACTAAAAATTAAATAAATTAAAGAAGACCTTTGGATCTCCAAGATCCATTTGAATTATGGCTGTCAGATCACCAAAAAAAAGCCATTGGGCTCGTGTCATGGGCCGACAGTAGCCCGACATACCCACGCGGGTGGGCCAGCAAAGCTGAGGCGGGCTGGGCAAGTGTGCATGTGATGGGCCTTTGGTGCGTCTGGACTAGGCGAGTCCAATCCACTCCCCTTGTTCCACTCTCGCATGCGAATTCTACCACTAATTTTGGGCTAAATCTTGGGGGGCAGAATTTGAGTTTCTTTTAAGTTTTAACACTTAACCTAATTTTAGAACACGAATTGAGAGAAATGGAAGGAGAACAAAGGGGAAATTTTAGATCACCACAGCTTAATGGTGGGGATTAAAAAGCACTAGAATTGTAACCCACTAAAAGCAGAAAAAGGGTAACTAGTGGCGTACTAGTACTAGGACTCTCAAAACCCCTCGTCGATGCGGTTGCACCATATTACTCCCAAGAAAAGAATATGCAGATTCCAGTGATTATGATTCTTCGTAATACATTGTACGATCAATTTTTAAAAATGCTATTTATATTTAATTTTAAATAATTTTTAACCGAACGATATAACAAAATTTCAGAAAAAGAATCCGTTATCCGGCCCTACTCCTAAAGTGGATGCCACGTTGGCACCTCTACTCACTGACAAGCAACAAAAAGCCTCTCTCTCTCCTCTGGCTACTTCGTGTGCTGTCTCACTAGATTTATCCACCAACTGAATCTCACACACTCAGTCTCTCTCTCTCTCTTATTTTCTCTCTCTAGGATTTTAGATTCTTTCAGGTTTTTAGAGTGAGAAAACTGAAACTTTTACACATGCCCGTGCACGCATGGAACTGATTGGATCACACTTTTAGCTTCGGATCCTCGCCGTCTGCGCCCGGTATATTCAGTCGGATCCGATCCGACTCGGTGCTCGAACTCGAAGATTTCGGCCACAATTCTGTAATAAATTCAACTTTTTCTCGTCAATTTCATCACCAAATTTGTTCGAATCTATCTCTTGGTTGCATTTGGATTTGCGTATGTGTTTTCTGCTGGTGAACTTGTCAATTATTTTCCTGTTTGGCTGCCGAGAAAGCTGAGGAAAGTCATAGAAACTAGAAATCTTGTTTTTGAATTTCATCATTTCTTTGTTTAGTTATGCGATTAACTTTACCTCAATTGCGTTAATCTCCGATAATCGGTTTGCTGGAAGTTTGATCCTGTAAAGAAATGGATTATTTTGTAGTTACATTGGCATCTTTTAGTGGTTTTTGATTTGTTCAATGCATTTGCAGAAGATCTGGTGCTTGCGGCCAGGCCGGTTTATGTTTAGATGATCTGCAAAAGTTACGTAAGGAGTGTGATTGTTCAAGCTGGGAATATCGCAACGTCTACGAAGGCAAGGGTGCATTTCAAAAATACTGATAGAATTTGCGTGCTTGCCAATTCGTGGAACCAAGCATTTAGGTCGAGTTTGAGGATGATGGTTGATACAGGCGCGACGGATGAACAGGGATCCGTTTTTGATGTGCTGCCTGACAAAGATGAGGATGGTGAATATACCAGTGGAGGGTGCAAAAGGTTTATATCGGTTATCCTCATCTGTCTTAATTTATGTATGAAATTAATAGGCAAAATCGATATCCTTGTTCAACTATGAGCGGTCTCGTTCGAATATTGAATGGTCTAACTGGTGCTGGCTGTCAAAGAATTAATCTTTGGACTTAACTTCGTGTTCCTTTTGTGTCTCATCGACAGCGAAGGTGGAGAACTGAGTTGCGGTTATTCAAGTTTCAGAGGAAAAAGAGTTACTATGGAGGATTTTTATGATGTTAAAATGTCCAAAATTGATGGGCAAACGGTCTGCCTGTTTGGAATTTTCGATGGTTAGATTCTCTTTATCTTCTTCTTTTATTTTAGATAACGGAATATGTTCTGATTACGAAAAGTCTTAAATGTAGGGCTAAAAATCATTCGTCACAATGTCTATGAAATGCTGTCTACATAAGAATCCAGAGTGTTTGGACACATGGAATGAATTTAGGTTTTTCGAACATTGTTGCAACCATTTAGTGGCTGAACCCTTAGGAAACTACGGTGGCAAAAGGTTGGGCGAATCTGATAACTTTTGCTACTTTAGATCCCACGCGGTTACTTTCCACGTAAAGGAAATAATGAAAGAAATTATCAATTTAATCATCGAGCCGGTTGATATTACTCGCATATATCTGAGGGTTCTGCTACACAACTTTGACCTTATTCCTAAGATGTAATTGTCCTGAGATTTCAGTCAAATATAAGCATTTTACCTGTTGGCTGAAGTAGAAAGTACTTGTCCCATGTATGAGGCAGGGTTTTCTAATTTCTCTTGTCTATCTTTACAGGTCACGGCGGTTCTCGTGCTGCTCAATATTTGAAGGAGCATCTATTTGAAAATCTCATGAAGCATCCACAATTCATGACAGACACTAAGTTAGCTATTAGTGCGTCCAAGTTCCTTTATACCTAAATTTGTGCTGCACTTACAATAAAGTGTTAGGGTGGTATTGCTGTAACATGTCCATTGTTCTGACACAGGATCCTCATCCTATACGGGTGGAATTATTTAGTTATGTATCCTCTTAGGTCAGGTGGAAAGAGATAAAATGTTTTTATCCTTGTCATTTCATCAAGCTGTGGGGTTCTGCATGGAACACTTTTTTACTCTGTGACATAGGTCTGTTTGGTTCTTCTGGGTAACTTGGGTGACCTTGCAGGTGAATCATATCAACAGACCGATGCAGACTTTTTGGATTCTGAGAGAGATATATACCGGGATGATGGTTCTACAGCTTCCACAGCAGTCTTGGTTGGTAACCATCTATATGTTGCTAATGTTGGAGATTCGCGTACAGTAATATCAAGGGCCGGAAAAGGTATTAATTGAATCATTAGTATTGAAAAGTGTTTAAAATTTTATCATACGTAACTGAATTCATCATGATATCAGACACCTTTCCATGCTGAAAATGTTGAATGTAATCATATAGAATGTAAGAATTTAATATTCTGATATGTTGGATTTCTAAAAGTAGTTTTCGTTTTTACCATTTTGGACAGCTATTGCTTTATCCGAGGATCATAAACCAAATCGAAGTGATGAGAGGAAGAGAATTGAGAGTGCTGGGGGTATTGTAATGTGGGCAGGTAAGATCAAAGTTTCTGATTGGAGCAAGGAAACTATAATCTCTATATGTTGGCTGTCATTATATATTTATTGAAACAGATAATGTGTTATTCATGCATCAGTTGTTTCTCCCAGTGTGCTTATGTGGTGCCTATTCTTGAGTTCATTTATGGGCTTTGAAATTTCTACACGGTTTCCGGCCATTGTAGAGCTGCTTATTTTACTCTTGTAACAATTATGATAAATCAGCAAGGTAAACTCTAACTCACCCACTTTTCTGTTATATTCTCAGGCACTTGGAGAGTAGGCGGTGTGCTGGCCATGTCTCGGGCTTTTGGGAACCGCATGTTGAAGCAATATGTTGTTGCAGAACCTGAGATCCAGGTGATCATCGAAATTCTTACTGTTTGATACTGTATTAGCTTATTTCTTTATTTGTTTTCTGTGGGTTTAATCTGTCCATGCGTTGAACCGGTCTTTTACTCTTTCTACAATCTGGTCTAGGAGCCTAGTTGTGAATAGTAAATAGTAATTTCCTGATATCCGAGGAGTCTTATTTTGGTAGAAAAATCACAAATTACTTGTTTCGTCATGGATGTTACATTGATTTGTATCCCCTCTAGATTCGAAGATTTTTCATTTCAAATGTCTAAAACTAAAACTAACACAGATCGGAAGTCAAAGAAAAGTTTTCAGTAGTTTTTTTCATTCTATTTCAGGACCTAGTGGTGGATGAAGATTTTGAGTTTCTAGTGCTTGCTAGTGATGGGGTATGGGATGTGCTACCAAATGAGGTAAATCCTACCCCGGCCATTCACCTGTCCTTTCACCGTCGGACAGTGGGATGAGCAGTTCTTTTGCGTACGTATGTGTAATGAATCTAATGATATGATCTCGTTTTATTGGCATCGGATTATTGGTTTGGTTAAAACCCTGGCTCCCTGCTTATCTATTTCTGCCTCATGTGTCAGGTTGCTGTTGAAGTTGCCAAAACAGAAGAAGAACCCGAGGCCGGAGCTCGAAAGTTAACGGCGGTTGCCTTTTCCCGTGGCAGTGCAGACAACATAACATGCATTGTGGTGAAGTTCCAGCATGACAAAGCAGGGCAAGCCAGTCCTCACCAAGATTAGAAATTTTGCACATTGCATGTGTGGATTTTTCAACATTTTTAAGAAAACCATATTAAATTTGCGCATGCAAATGGCCGAATGTGCTTATAGAAATGATAGCAATTTGTTTATTCGTTGGTTTTGTATCGTAACTTTTCGTTGTATTGTACGGAGAAGACGGGCTTTTCGACCTGTTCCGTTGCCGTACCCGTCTATGTAGCGTATACCTTTTCTGCGTAGCTGTAAAGATGTGGGTTCGGGTGTTTTGATCTTCTGATAGTTCAAATCCTTGTCATTTGAGAATGGAGCTCTTCGTGTTTTAGGGCACAATCCCTAAATTATTGAACATGTGAAATCGGAGTCGAACCCGTAGAAGTATGTAAGAAAACGATTGCTCAAGAATAGCATATGTTCCTTGATGATCAGGAGTTCGACCTAAGGCCTGCCTGATACTAACCAAAATACACAAGACGTCGTTGCCTTGGCGCGCAAGAAAGTTTACTCCGATTGAGAGCCTTGACCAGGGTCGACAAAGAACTCTTCCACTGCGAAAACAACGTGTAATTTTAGTTTTTTGTTCTCAGCCAAATTCACTAACTTATGCATGGATGCAATCGAACTAGTAAGAACTGAAGAATGCTCAAATGGAAGTATCGAGTGACGAAGCGTTTAAGAGTAATGCGGTTTTACCCATGTCATTTTGCTCTGGAGAATCAAGCATAACGTCCTTGTCGGTAGGCAGAAAGGGTGAACCCGAATAGTTTCCAAGTGCTCCAATATCTATCCATGCAATAAGCGAAAGAAGAATCCATCAATCGAAGAGGAAATAGTTAACAAGCACATGACGGCTTCACAACCCGAGAAGGTTTCCATGAAACTTATTAACAACTCTAATTAGTTATACTGCACTGCTTCCTGTTTCAAGAATTGTTACCTGGTAAGTTTGGCCATCCAGCAGTATCAAAAAGCCCGAAATTCCAAGGAGCCTGCCCCGATAACTTTCCACCATCTGCTCCAATACCGAGCCTCTCCAAATTTGTGAAATGAGAAGTAAATGCAGAGTCAAGCACCGATGTGTCTGCACCTTGCCCTGATATTTCTGATGGAGTGTAAGGAAACTGGCCATTGGACACTGATGCTGGACTTGAAACCATCTCTGTCTTGATACCACTGTGTCAGGGGTGATCAAGAACGTATCAGAAATGAAGGAAGCTGCGTGCGCGTTGGATGGACAGACGTAAACTTTACTGAATACGGATGTACATGAATCCTCAATTCAAGTTTCAATTAATCCGACAAAATATAAGAATGTCAAACATTGGCAAGAACAGATTTAAAGTAACGAAAAAAGTGGTGAGATAGAATCCTCACTCTTGACATAAGTTTAGTGGCATATGGTGGAAATTTCCTTGAGCAGGGATTCCATTGACCAAATGACAACTCGATATAGTGCCCATGGAATTTATTTGGTGATGACCCTTAGACGGAAATGGAGGCTGCTGCATGACGGGGTATCCCATAGGTAAATTGTTAACTGCACTAAATATAAACAAAAGAGGAGTAAGGGATCACATACATTGAGATTTATGGCATAGACTTCAATTAGCAATAGAAAATGCAACGCAGCGTCTAGTCTTTTCTTGAACAAAAATTTAAAACACTGACGCTTGCCTAAACATTCAGGTTCTCTGAGAAGAAAATACCAGGCATGTAATGCATTCCATTATGCATAGAAGGCAATGGAACCTCTGGAGGCTCTTGCTGTTTCATCAGCTGGTATTGTTGCTCAAGCAAGCTGTTGTACATAACAATTTGATTTTTCAGCTTTAGCCTCGTGTAGTAAGCCTTGAAAAATTCTGCATTTTCTACTTCCAATTTCTGCAGTACTAAACAAACAAAAAATATGACAATTAGATCAATTCGGAAAATATAGCAGCAATATAACTACAAAGTCAAAATCTTCTTCACCATCAACTAGTGATACTTATGCATTGCAAACAATGAAGAAAAGTGAAGATGAAACAAAGGAAATTATGTGGTATAATGTAGTGGCATACCCAAGCTTGTAAAGCCAGGCTCAATCCTAGCACGATCTAACAGGGTATCGACGACTTCATTTTTGTTCATATACAACCGCAGACACCTTTCAATCAAATTCTGGACCTACAATGTTCATTAGAATACCGAATAAAATAATGCAATTAAGTTTCATCCTTGGAACAAAATCACACTCAAGCTCAATCAAGTAAAAAAAATGTCTTACAACTTCAATATCTTCACGTGTGACTTTTGTGTTCTTGTTGCTGGAATTAGATACTGAACCAGAGTCCAGCGTAGGGACCTCACCGACGCCATTTTGTGGGTCATTATGCGGAAATTGCTTTTCTGTTGATTTCTGTTTATCCTGTGAAAGTCCTCTTGCTTAGTGATACGAAACTCAAAGAAATAAACAAGACTTACGAAATAAATGTATTGTTTTGAGCTCATCAAAATGCGAGGCTAGCTAGGAGGGCGAAGTAATTAAGTTGTAGGGTTTATGGGATGGCTAACTCTTTTTCCTTCTTTCGACATAGGCCAAACAGAAATTACTTAGGAAAAACAGACAGCCAAGAGTTTTTCGTACAACAGCACTGGGTTAGAGAAATTTTGGTGCTATCATTGTCCGTCACATTAATAAAATCAACGATGACTCGCAGATTGAGAATACAAGTAAATGATGCTAAAACCTGCAATATCTTCATTCACTTCAATGCACCTAAACTCTGAGCTTTTGTTTGGCTCGAGATCTTCCCTTCAACTTTCTATGATGGCTAAATCAGAGAGACCAATAAAACCAATTACGACCTGAAATATCATAAAAATTGTGTAAAAAAGGATGAAAAATTGGAATAGCATGTTGTTCAAGCGTTTGGATGCCAAGATAACTTTCAAACACAAAACACGGTGTAAATACACTACTACTCATTCAACTAAGCCCTAAATGCAGCAGCATATTTTAGTATTAAATTTATTGAAGATATCCCAAAAAAATGAAATCACGAAGAAGACAATGTAGACAATTGAAGTATTAGTAATTTCACTCCCTCAAACCAAAATACGCGTAATTATTTGATGTAAACCAAACAAGTAACACATCGAAGCATTAGTTTACCTCCACTGAACACCAGATGCACATAGAATTCCTCACAACATCAAATGATAAGACAATTTAAATGCCGAATATGCCAGACGGGTGAATTTACATCTAATAACATTAGTGTAACATGCCAAACAAGGAAACGGATTGATTTCACCACTTCCAATCATCCAACTGTGTGAAGGGAAAAACTTTGTTTTTCTGTTTCTGCAATTGGTTGATAAATTTACAATTCCTTATCGTTTTCCCATCGACGACTCTCGGCATCTAAACAGACCATAAATCTCAGAATATCAACACCCAGTGATCACTTTCCCCTGACCCCTTGTTTGGTTGCCAAGAAAATCCAAGAAAGAAAGAAAAGAAAACAACACCGCATCCCCAAACCCAAATCGTCAACTCAATTCTCTTCCTTTCTTTGTACCCTTTTCTCAGCAACCAAACAAGCATCAAACTTTATGAAAAGAAAGCTGAAAGGAAGCATCTTGAAGCAAAAACAAGCAGAAAAATAACCCAGAAAATACAAAATCGTGTGGGAGGCGGAAGAAAGAGAGAGGGTTTTTGAGTTACCATAAAGTGGAAGGCTTTGGAGGAGGAGGACTGCTACTGCTAGGGTTTTCCAGAGGCGGGCAAGTAGTAGGCTGCAGGGTTTACTGAAACGTTGGTGTTAACAGAGCTTAAGCAGCAGAAATTTAAAACCAAGTGGGAAGGGAAACGGTGTGAATTTTTTTTTTACAATTATCTCACTCACTCTCAACACTCTCAGGTGGTATTTTGTAGTTTCTTTTTTTTTTGTAACACATGTTTTTTTTATAGGAACCTTTTGTTAAAAACTATCGGTAGTGTTTATTTTAACGAAAAATCATATTTTTATACTAAAAAGTCAATCTTAGTACTATTTATTTTACTTTTTATTTTATCCTTATTGTTAAAATTTAAAGTTTTCAAATTATTTTTATTAGTTTTTTATTTATTTTTAGAGATCAAATTTTGAGGAAATTGCTTGTGGCCTTGTACCCTGTGATGTTGATGTTGCACGCGGCTTGGGCCTTTTTGTTTTCATTTTGTATTTTGGTCCCACAATATTTGGTGTTCTATTTCGAAAATTTCTTAATAATATGGCTCGTTGAATGTTACGATTATTGAACGGCTTGGATTAATTTGTGTTCAATCAAACGATTGTAAAAAGTTTGACACTTATCAATTACAATTTATCAATTAATCTACAAATCACTTGCAAAACGAAATTTGATAAAGTGAAAGAGGGCGTCTAATTTTGGTCACAATTTAAACCTTCTATCACGTACTTAAAAATATAATATGTCTCAATATTAATGTTTTAGTGATATCTTAAAATTTGTAATTTACATTTTTATTAAAAAAGAGAAATTTTTATTTAAAATTTGGAAATGTTTGGAATGTAACACTAGATTAGGGCTAAGGCTCTCCAACATGCCATATTGTCCCTAAATTCTTCATGAGCCTTACTAGGATACATTAGAAATTTTGAATGTAACATTTTGTTAAAATTGTGACAACAAATTAAATAAATAAAGAAATATGGTAGTTGCATATTTCTTAATTAAATTAAACTTACATCCAATAAACGAAGCAAATCACAATATGTTTCTTTAAAGTTAATGTATGTGTTGAGAACAAAAGTTCCATCTAGCGTAAACTCTACGATGAGGTTAAAACTTGAGCCTAGTCAGTCTGTGACAATACTTTTCTTTAAAGTTAATGTGCGCACTGTGAATCGAACTCAAGACGTGTTTTCATTATACTTTTAGTTTTCTCATTGCTACAATGTGCGCCGTCCAATTGGCGTAACGATTCTCTTACATCTGGCATAACGTTACTTTTCCATCTAAAATGTTCGGTGTCTATCTAGCGTAAATCCTACGCAGAGGTAAAAACTTAACCCTAGTTAGTCTTCTTGGGTTAAATCAAATCAACCAATATATAAATCTAAACAATACTAGAGCCTAGAGGCACCAAAACCCATTCTTACTTTTTCCCAAAAAAATTTCAATTTTTAAGTCTGCAATTAAGAATTTTCTCTAGGGGCTAATGGGTCAGTGTACCTGGTGGTGATGGTCGTCTCAGATTCAAACTCCTCCAAGTCAGACTCGTCTTCATTCTTTGTGGGTAATCACCTTTTCTCTGCAATTTCCGCTTTTGCTTAAGTGCTTTTCTGGTTTTGTTCAATTCTGGGAAATGGCAGAGAGCTAGGGTTTGTGAAATTTTCTGAAATTTTGAGACTGCTAAATTTCAGAACTTTCCCACCCAACAAAACGTAGGTTTATTTCAGAAGTTCAGACGGTGTTACTGAAACCCTAAAAGCTATGTTTCTGTGAAGTCACACAGAAATCTTGTAGTTTTTCAGTAAAAAGCTTTGAGCTTTCTGAGTTGGCAAATTCTGATCATTATTTTCTTGGGGACTATTTCCTCCAAGTGGGTTTTGGGAATTTTGTTGAAGGTTTTTTTTCGAAAAGATGGCTTTTGTTTTGTTGCGTGTTGTTTATGACTTGACATATTGTATGCTTAGGGAAGCTTGATTAAGGTAATGTTTTGTTGAATTTCTTGTAAGAGTGTGCAATGGCATGCCATATCTGGCTTTCTTAACTGCTTAGATCTGTTGGAAATTGTAGGGGGAATGTTGTGTTAAGGAGTTCTCTTGGTGTAGGTCCAAGTGTTTGACGAAAACGCATGCCTAGCCCTTTGTAATGAAGCGGAATCCTTTCGTCTTTTGACGGGGAAGGCTGTGGTTCAAGTCGAAAGGGAGAGATGATTGAGTTCTGTCGTCTTAACTTAAGAAGTCATTGCTACTGCATTTAGTAGATTTGTACTTAATTTAGTATTTTACTGTTTCTGTCTATAAAAGTGATACTTGTTTCTGTTCAATGTGATGGAATTTATTGTTTCTTAGATATATAGCAACGGCTTATTTTGGTTGGTGTTGGTGGGGGAGGGTTTAAACTCTGTAATTTAAACAAGGTTTGTTTTGATATGAATTTTTTGTTTGTGCATCGCATCGGACTATAAGTTGTTAGCATAATTGAATTCGGTAATGTTTTTGTAGTTAACAAGTTACATTATTTGATGCTATTTGTTTGCTTTCTCTTTGGATCAGGTATTTAACATCCGTAGTCATGACCGCTTTCTGGGAGGAAAAATGGCTAGGGGTTGTCGAATGTATGTAATACTTTTTCTCCTATTATGCTTACTGCTCCAGTTAAGTAAAGACCCAGAGGAAGTGTTTTGAGACTGTTAGGGAAATTATGGAGTGCAATAAAGATGATGCGGTCAAGGCTAAGGAACTTGCTGAGAGGAAGTTTGCAGAAAGAAATTATGCTAGTGCTAAGAAGTTTGTTTTGAAGGCTCTAAATTTGTGTCCCGAGCTTGAGGGTCTCTCCCAAATGTTGACTATACTTGATGTTTACATCTCTTCGGAGAATAAAATTAATGGGGAAGCAGATTGGTATGGAGTACTTAGTGTTACTCCGTATGCTGATGATGAGACTATTAAGAAAGAGTATAGAAAGTTGGCTTTCATGCTTCATCCTGATAAAAACAAGTGTTTTGGTGCCGAAGGCGCATTTAAGTTGGTTTCAGAGGCCTGGACTTTGTTATCAGACAAGGCCAAGAGGGTAGCATATAACCACAAGAGGAACGCACAAGGGTTTCAACAGGAAGCAGTGTCCGGTACTGGGGGTCCGTCAGTGCAACCTAGTGCAAGCACATTTCAAAATTGTATGAATAGTGTCAGGAAGACTGTAAAAGCGTCTCAACAGGAAGCTGCACACCGTAGTGGAGGTCCGTCAACGCAACCTAGTGCAAGTACCTTTCAGAATGTTATGGATGCAAAGACCCAGCAACCTAGTGCAACTACCTTTCAGAATGTTACGGATGCGAGGACCAAGCAACCTAGTGCAACTACCTCTCAGAATGTTATGAATGCGAGGACCCAGCGTGGTTCCACCCATATACCTTCATATGCAAAAGCTGCTACTTTTTGGACCATTTGCAACCATTGCAAAACTCATTATCAGTATGTCAGAATGTATCTACATCATCTTCTTGTCTGTCCTAGTTGTAAGAAGACTTTCTTGGCTGTAGAACAGGCTCCACCTGCGGAGATTTTCAAGTTTTCCAAGAGCTCTTCTTCCCAGCAGCATCAGAATTCAAGACACTATGCTGCTGGTGGTAACTCAAATGGTTCTGGAAGAAACTGTACTGCAGCTCAAAATGTAGGAGCTGGGGGGTCTTCAGGTCCTAATTCAAACAACAACACAAACTTCAAGCAGGGCTCTGCCCCCAAAGTGACTAGTATCGGTAGCACAGCTGCATCGGGTCACGCTGCTGTGGATGCAGGTCAGCAGGCATGTGAGAATATGAATAGAAACGCAGAGCGGAGACAGTCGATTGCTGAATGGGAAAGGAGTCAAAATTTGAAGGGAAATCCTACAATGAAAAAGAGACGGATGGATGATCCTCGTTGGAACAGTTATGATAAAAAAAAGGCTTATCAAATGTCCATGGGAAATGGTGGAGCCGACTTGGGAGGTACATCTGAGTTGAGTAAAGGTAATGCTGGAACAAAAAGAATTTATGATTTCTCAAGTACAAACGATAAGCCTAAGGTCCTCAGAGAGGTTCCATATCCGGTAATAAAAAAGGTTCTAATTGAGACGGCATTAACTTCAATTCGCAATTTTCTTGCGCGGAGCTCAGCAACTGAAGCAAAGCAGGCAAACAAAGTGCAAGAAACTGTGAAAGTAAATAAGAAACAGAAGAGTGTGGTAAACGTTGACACAAGCACAAACAGCGATCCAGGTGTAGAGGATAAGTCACCAAAGCCGATCAATGTTCCAGATCCGGATTTTCATAATTTTGACTTGGATCGAACTGAGAGATCCTTTGGAGATGACCAAGTTTGGGCTGCATATGATAATGATGGTATGCCTCGTTATTATGGTCGAATTCAAAAGGTGATCTCCTTGAAGCCGTTTAAGATGCGGGTCAGTTGGCTTAACTCGAGAAGCAACAATGAATTGGGTCCGCTGAACTGGGTAGGTTCTGGTTTTGCTAAAACTTGTGGTGATTTCAGGTCTGGCAAATATGAAATTTCTGGTACTTTAAATTCTTTCTCAAGCAAGGTTAATTGGACAAAAGGCACACGAGGGATGATTCGCGTATTTCCTACAAGGGGCGAAATCTGGGCTCTGTATAGGAACTGGTCCCCTGATTGGAATCTGCATACCCCAGATGCAGTAATCAACAAATATGACATGGTGGAACTGCTTGACGACTTTACTGAGGAACACGGTGTGTCCGTCGCTCCTCTATCTAAGGTTGCTGGTTTTAAAACAGTGTTTCGTAAGCACGCAGACCCCAAGGAAGTGAAGAGGATTCCTAAAGAGGAGATGTTCCGTTTCTCGCATCGGGTCCCTAGTCACTTACTTACAGGTGAAGAAGCTCATAATGCTCCAAAGGGTTGTTGGGAATTGGATCCAGCAGCTCTCCCATCGGAACTTTATCAAGTTATAACCGAAGCTCGTGATGCACCAGTGAAACAGAACGATGGTAAAACAAATGAAGAGATTCCGAAACCTCAACCAATGATGACCGACGACAATGGTACGTGCCAAGTCGGCCAAGGAAACTGAAGCTATAACCGCGCCCCACCCGTAGACTATGGACATTGCTGAAGAAAATACCGGTCTAGATAGGTTTGGCCCTTTTGTTTTTGCTAACCCTTTTTGTTTTTGGTAAGGCCTGTTGCAAGTGTACATGTTGCTGCATTATTTGCAGCAATTGGTTAGCAGGTGGTGGTGGTGGTGGTGGTACCATCTTTCTTTATGCATTTTGTGAAACATGAAAGGTCAGATGGTGATTAGGTTTTAGTAAAGTTGGAAACTTTTGTATACTCTCATGCCTGATCTCTCTGAAAGATGAGGTTCTTTGGCATCATGGGTTTTAACTTTTTCTTACATCCTTCAGTGTACTAGTTACTGCAGAAATATTTACTTTTCGATCTGTGAACTATGATTTGGCTCACAGATACATCTTCTCTGTAGCTTAGGGCATTCTTACCAAAAAAACCGAGAAACCGGCCGAACCGACCTGGATTTCCGGTTGCCTCGGCCGGTTTAGTTGGTTCAGTGACCGGTTCCTCTCACACGGTTTGTTCCTCGAAGCGTGCCAGTCCCTTACTTGTCTGTTGTGAGTTAGCAGATTCCGTTTACAATGGATTAATTAAAAGGAAATCAATAGACAAATAGACAGGTTTGTACAAGCAAAAAAGAGAGCGCGGAAATCATCTTCCTGAATCGTGACAAAGTCATGTATTTGTTTTGGTATCAGGAGACCAAGTAAACTGCCAAGCAGCAAAGGCCACGCACAATAATACAAGTTTAATGATCTACTTTTCAAAGAAAATGAAAGGGAAAAAAAATATTCCATCCCATGTAATTGACACCACCTACATTTTGACAAAACGCAGACACTTGCATCTGCCATCAAATGCATGTAATTGTCTACACACATGATCTATGATATTATTGGATTCATCGGAAATATCAATATTTTTATAGACGATTACATGTTTGTAAATGACTCGTTTGAAATTGATTTCAATATGATTAAAAGTGCTTTAGAGAAAATACTTGGGGTTCTAAATGCACTTGAAGTGCTTTCTGCATCTTGCAGAAAGTATTTCAAGTGCTTTTTCAGGATTTACTTTCATGTTTACCAATGATTGATTCTAAAAACATTTTCACTAAAAGTGCTTGTATCAATTTTAAAAGCACTTCCAAACGAGCCCAAAGATTTCACAATGTATTCTTACTGTCGTGACGTTGTTGTAGCTTATTTATTGCCGTAGGCGTAAGGTGTGAACAATCCTTCATGTCAATCGAATCCAAGACTTCCTTCAACTAAAAGGAGACAAATACAACTAAATTAGAAGTCAACTAATCGGACTTATAAAAAGTTAATTAGGGATTTTGTCATTGTGTGTAAGGATTCAAGAACAAGACTATGACTCTAAACTGCGTGTCTTCGCGGAAGAGTTGCAGTAGATACAGTCATTCATGCAACAATGCAATGCATGAGACGGAGAATCTGATATCAATATATAAATATATATCTCTCTGTGTGTATGAGGGGTGGACTAGAATTTTCTCTCCTCTTTTTTCCGATTTTTTTCCTCCCATCTTTTCACATTTTTTATTTTATCTTTCTCTTTTATATAAAATTAATATAAGATATTGACGTGATTTAACCGTAACCGTTCAAATAAGAAAGAAAAAAATAAGAGAAGAAAAAATAGGAGAGAGAATCTTACTCCATACAGAGGAGGATGACCAATATATGAATAATTTATGAACATCTGTGTTGGTTTTCTTAGTCATTTCATGTGGGCAAAGACTAAATGCTCGCAGCTCCAGAAAACTATAAAAGTCTAAGGAAGGTTCATACGAAAATTCCACCAAGCATCTCGAACCGGAATCTTATACAATTATAATTTATTTGGTCCACATTCAAGGAACTTCCTACTTGCTTATTCTCATCTAGAAACAATTGAACAAATAAAAACTAGAGGCGTTCAACAAATTACTTACACATTCAAGGAACCACCATGGGATGACAGAGAAGTTGGAGAGGAATTCCAAACTTTATTTTACATTGCTACAATTGGGATCCCTCAACTCATCAAAATGTGTAGATATAGTCATTTTCGTCAAATTTGTCAGAATTTTGTCAAAATGAGTTATGTTGGAATGACCATTGCTAAAATTAAGTTAAAGTTTGAGGGACCATTGCTCCAATTGTGTTAAAGTTAAGGGACCATTTTTTCAGTTGAATTAAAGTTGAGGGATCAATGGTAATGAGTTTTTAGTTGAGGGATCATACCTACATGTTTTGATGAGTTGAGGGACCAATGATAATGAATTTTTAGTTGAAGGACTATTATTCTAATTGAATTAAAATTAAAAGACCGTTGTTACAATTTATTTTATCGTAAATGACAAATTTGAAATCAATTTATTCTTTCCACGTCAATATATTAGGTCATTCTAGGAGACATATGCTAGGTCTAGTACCTCATGAACAATATATAGGGCTGTTTGTGTAATTTTATCATGCATATTGGATTGGATACTTCTGATTTTATTGTAATTTTTTGTTTAACTTTTTCTGTCGACATACAGTAATCCCCCACGGTGAACGCCAAAATTAATCCTGTATATTTCATAAATCATGGAAATATACATTAAATAACCATTGTTGTGGATGCATATTTCTTTCATTGCCATCTCTTTCTCCCTTGTCATGGTCATATTTTGATTCTTAACAACTTAGTTGGATTCACGGTCGAAATAGGAATTACAAAATAAGAAGTTTGTAGCTCAAACAATTAACGTTAAATACTCTTGTAACTCAACTTTTGGTTGTGTCCATGGCATAGCACTGAGAGAAGAAAGCTCGACGTTTGTTAAAAGTGATACATAGAAATACTTCTTTAATGACAAGTGTAAGATCCTTAGAGGTGGTTCGGCAGTTTGATCAACGAGGAAGAGAGGGAGCAGATGCAGATGGATTGACTGTACCCTTACCCTTGCGAACCTAAATTAAATTAGTAAATGAAGATACTCGTGTAAAATAAGTAAAAGGAAAAAAAAAAGTGATTTCTTGGAATCATGGTGGCGGCATTAATGCACCAATCACTCTAGGTAATCACGGCTTTAAAATTATCTTCTTCTTTTTTTTTTTCTTTTTTTTTTTATAGTCAAAACGGATTTAAAATTATCGATATGGGAAATCATGATGAGTAATGAGACTTCACTATCAAATGGTATTTTATTCAATACAATTAATACTCACATATAAGAGAAGATTACGATATAATTACATAACAAAAAAAGAAGATTACGGTTATTATACTTTCTTTGTATATGTAGATAGTTGTATATACGTCTAGGTTAATAGCTCTCGAAAAAAACTTACCGGTATCAAGAACATTAACCACATATTGCTTCTAGCCCACCAATAACCACAGTCAAATAACCACGTAGTATATTATTGATCGTGTTATGATATTAAGAAGTCGGTGTGCTTTGCACTGTAAGTTTGTAATTAAAGTCTCAATTTTTGTAATTTAATTAATGTATTTCCGAATTATATAAAAAAACTTGGGAAATATAAGAAACAACTTGGTCCTATTTTGGTGCATGCAGTTAATTAAGTCCAACAAATTAAAAGACTCCCTCGAGTTAAAAAGTGGGGTTAAGGGGTAAATCTTGTTGTTGGATGAAGTTGTAGGGCAATGAGAGAGTTAACCCACGTAGGGCATGTCACATGTGGCAAACATCTACGTCTCCTTTGGTCACTATAATTAAAACCCTCGCTCCCCCTCCTCTCCCTCCTCCTCCTCCCCCTCTCCTCTATAAATAAAGCCCCCTCCTCCCCTTCATCCTCTCCCCCTCCTCCCTCTCTCTCTCACATTAAACCTCTCTCAACCTCTCTCTCTCTCTCTCTCTCCTCCCCCCCTCTCTCACCTCCATCGGAGCTCCTTACTCCCTAGGCTAGGAAACCACAAGCTACTGGCAACCAAGATTTCATTAGGTGCGTCTCTATTTGCTTAATTTGATTTCATTATTCATTATTATGTTCTTGCCATTTTATTAAGAAATAAAATCGACCTCAAGAACTCGAGATAAATACTTTTAATCAACTGAGTAAAGACTTGGGAAAGACTTTGATATCAGATCCGTCCTTCGTATTGTTTCGTGTATGTTTCTGGTTTTCGTAGGATGTAAGATGTTGTCATTTGAGTCGGTTTGAATAATCTACTCGTTGATTTTATTCTGTTTTTTTTGTGTGTAGAAGATTGAATTTTTTTTTCTTAGTTATTTGTTTACAACCGTAGTATTCGGTTTTACGGTTTTTATTAGTGGAAAACTCAGCGGCCGAAACGAGAAAGCGGTTGGTGGTTGTTTCGTTTGACCTCCTAATCAATTCGCTGTTCTCAAACGCGACCCACAAGCAGGTGAGTCTCCGTCGCCGTCTTGAACCCACGTGGGCGCCGTAGGTGATGAACGCGACGCACACGCGCCACTCTTCTGCGTCTTCGTTCTCCGCGGCTAGGAACTCTTTTTTCTTTTTCTTCCTCCAGCGCACACGTGTTCAAATGTGGCCCGCATGTTGACTGGGCCAAATGGCCCACTTGACGTATGGAACTAGGTCACCGTTTGCATGGGAGACCCGCTTTATCGACACGAGTACGTCGTCGGTGGTGGTGCCACGTGTACGGTCCGGATTATAAAGGGCCACCGACTCGTTTGGTCTGCTACTGTGGGTCCCTTTGGGAGCCCTTTTGCCCTTTACCAATGACATGACTCGTACCTGAAAAAACAGTTAAATCTATGTTGGTGTCCTTGGTCCACCGATTAAAAGGTTTTGTTTTAAACAAATAGGTCTAGGGTTTTCACTCTAGGGTTTTTGTTTGATTTACACAATTTAATAGAACATATATAAGAAGGGTGACCTCTAGTAAATAAGATCGAGGAAACACTTATCGTACGTAATTTTATCTTTATTTTTTACAAATAAATAATTTTTACGGCCCAAACTTTGTAATTTTCGATCACAAAGGAGCAACCTTTTTGGTGCTCCAAGACTGGTCCTCAAGCTAAAAAGATATAATTTAGAAAATAAATCACGTATTTTTTTAAATTTATACTAGCAAACTGTATGTACCCTTGAAAGAGGTTAGAATAAATATTTTTTATTTTATGTTTACGTGGGTGTGAGAAGGCCGTTTAAACAACAAAATTCATGTTTCGTGCAATTATTAAATTGTTCATAATTTTTGTTTATTTTTTAATTTGGTGAGAGAGTTAGAATGGTATTTTTTAGGGTGTTGGTTGAGAAAAATTGGTCTATTAATAAGTGGTATAGATCAAAGTTTCTAGAAAGCAAAACTAAAGATTTGTTTGCAATATGGCCCCCAACTACTTTATGATATTTTCCTTTTCTTTAAGTTTTAATATGGTATAATATGCTTATTTTATTTTTGTGTTATATATGTATATCTATTGGTAGATTATTTACATAAACAAATGCTTGCATGTATTATTGTATCTTGATTTAGTTAGCTAGCTTATTCGATTTGCTATTATACCCAGAACATTTGGAAATTTAGAACAATCATAATTTGTTTCATGGTTTTCTATTTTCTATTTATTATATCATAGAGGAAGTTATCTTGGAAGATTTTTGGGGAAATTATACTGGAAAAGATAGAGTTTTAGCCCCTTTTTTTTTTATAGAGTTTTAGACCCTTTTTCATTTGAGGTCTCAAGAGTATTCGGGATGTGTAAGAGTGCTTGAGCACTATTAATGGAGACTGAAGTGACTATATTTATAAATATTGAGAAGATAGTTAGCAAGGGAAAGTGATTTTTACAAATCTCTTGTAGCTTTTTATATACACTTGTTTTCTCCTGATACGTTCGTTGATTTTGTGTGACTTATGCAATTCAATTACCATAAATAAAGATATGATTAGTTTTTCAACTTTGTAAAGATTAGTCCTCCATTTTCTCTTTCAAACATATTTTGAAAAGTCCAATTTACGCATTTCACAGCTGAGTTATGTTCAGTCAATCCTTAATTTGTTAATTATTAGAGACCGAGGTCGGAAAATTAACATTTTGCATGTGCTTATTGATCGTTTCATATAACTTTTAATTTCTTGAAACTATTAGTTTTATTGTTAATTGATTTTTATAATACAACCAAGTGCGATATTGGCTTTCTTTTCCTGAATACAAAACAAAGAAACCGTATATCATATGACCTTCACGAAAAGCACACACAAGGTCGTACTAACTGACCAGCTTTTCACTTTAGTATGTGTTCCGATTACTGTAACATTATTCCACAACGACGGAGGTTTTGTCGTCTAATTAGCATATGATAATATTATTATTTATAATTCTTTGATTTCACTTCGTGGTACTTTCGTATTTGACATGGACAGTTCGTCCTATTCGTCTGTATGGTTCTTAATTCGTGTGCTGCCATTTTCTCTACTCCAAACAGTGTTTAGACGTGTCCTCTCTGCAGAACCCAAACCTACAGAGCTTGTCGACCCACCACTCCTTCAGTCAACACGTTAAAGTTGTTTTTTTTTTTTGCACTTTTTCATGGTTTTTCTAACTTTACTTATTATATATATTAGATATAGTTGTTTACTTCCATTGCCTCCCTTGCTTTCCCCATATTTCCTAAACCTGAACCTTAGGTTCAGAAAGGTCAAGGATTCAAAGGTTTTTTTTTTCCTGAAAAAAAAATTGTTTGATAATTTTTTAAACTTGAGGACAGGTCAATTGACCCAAAGAAATAAAATTGGGGTGTGCTATCCACACACCCCTTTTTACTTCTCACACACCCTTATTACTTTTTGTCCGTTAGATCTTCTTCAATTGATCCGATCTGATGGCAGAAATCCAAAAAGGTGTGAGAGAAGTAAAAAGGGGTGTGTGGATATCACACCCCAATAAAATTATGAGACGTTAATTATGGCTATTTTGATAAACGTGTCCACAACATATTTGAGAATACAATTTTCGTATATTTAGAGTACCGCCACTTAAAGTAACTATTTAGTCTATTTTATGTGATTTAGAATACTTGAATTTGTTGTTTTAGGTAATAATCTTATTAACCAGGTCCTCAACACGGCCTTATAATAATATGTGAAGTAGTATCCAACGCGGCTTGTTTACATAGTTTCCATAAAAGCTTAATGCGTGTTTACTTAGTTTTAAATGATGGGGAAGCAATCAAAGTGGGTTTTGAGTTAGCAGTTTTCATAGCTAGCCAGCAGTTTTATGGTTAGTGATCATCTGCAGAACTTGTTAAAAAAAATGAAGAAAATATGTTCCCCGATTGATCTTGTATTAGTCAATTCAGTTGTAGCAGTAGTAGTCGGTAGATGAAAGAAAACAAACATCATGCCGGACCCTCCTAATAATTTAATTAGCTAGCCACCAGTGATGTTTTTATTACATGCATGCATGTTGTTTCACGTGTATTGTGGGGACTTCAGAAACATTAGCTGATCAACCGTACAAGTGTCCTACTCTTTCAAACCATGAAGCTTTCAGAGACATTCTTCAACTCTTTGGTTGTCTTTTCAGGCCGCCCGCGAAAGTTCTAGCATTGCTTCGAGATGTTTTGTTGTTATATTTTAACTATTAGATCTTTAATCAAAGATTTAACGGTCAATTCAGTGTATTATACACTGGAGCGTATCAGAATTCTCAATTAGTTATTCGATTTTCACTTGGCTAACAAGGTTAATTCTTTTTGCCAAGTCTTCCAATTTTTTCATAAAATTTAAATATTTGATCATGTATTAATTTGCACTGGGTTTCTCAATTTTTTTTTTGTTTTGGTTGAAAACATACTAATTATTTAGTGTCTTATTATATTTTTATGAAAGAGATCAAGTTAAACAATATATATTATGATCAGATAGATACCTATCAGTTAGGTTGCACTTCAGTTAGACGGTAGTTAAGGTAGGGCCAAAAGAAAACAAACATATATCTTACAAAATCGTTTTATATACATGTGTTGTCGTTGTCATCTGAATCATCCTTCTTGGTGACTCCCCCTGAGACAGACCCTTTAGGTTTAAAATGTAATGTCGAGTCACCAAATCTAATTATTCACACACTAAACTGGTCCCTTGTTCTTGTTTTGTTGTTCTTTTTTCTACGAAAAGATGTTAGCTCTTGAAAACGACATCATCTTTCCCCCTTTGAAAAGCAAAAGATGTTTAACTTATACCGACTTTAACCTTTTAAATTGAGTACTTTAATAAAAAGTTTTTGGTATTGTTTACTTTAATGAAAAATTATATTTTTATATTAAAAAGTCAATTTTGGTATTCTTCACTTTACTTTTTATATTGTCTTTATCGTTAAAAATCAATGTTTTTAAATCTTTTTTATTAGTTTTCTCCACGTATCTATGTTCAATCTTGACCATCCTGTTCTAGCACACTGAGATTAGCTACACCACCTGTTCAAATTTACAAAGTAGCCTAATTGTTTAAGAATTCAGTTTTGACCATATTTAATTATCCATGTTGCTTGCTTTATGTGTGGAAATATGACCATACCTATTGTTTAGTGATTCGAATGAGAACTATTGGTTTCGAACTAATTAAGCATGACGATGACATTCTAAATAATTTTTTTGAATATTTGGAAAGATGGAAACGTGAGTGCGAAATCTTAGAGCTTGTTTGGTATTCTATTTGAATTCAATTTTTTAAACTCAAAACAGTTTTTAAGTTTTAAGTGTTAAAAACTTGTTTGGTATGACTCTTTTAAAAAACTAGACTCAAAACTAACTTAAAAATTAGTTTTTTTTTCTTAAAAACACCAAAAGTGTGTTTTTAGAATTTTAATTTTAAAGATCACTTTTTCTCTCTTCCACATAATCCTTATCTTTTATCTCTATCATTTCTCTCACTCCTCAAATTTTCTCTCTCCTTCGATCATCTCATATTTTTATCTCCTTAGATCCTCTCGTATATATCTCTCTGATCCACTCTCCCCTCTCTCCTCTGATCCACTCTCCCTGTCTTTCCTTCTCTCTCCTTTTCCTCTCTATCCTCTCATTTTTCTCTCTTTGAATTTAGAAGTTTACTCTATAGGATTTTTTTTTTCCTTTAAAAATAATTGTGAATTTCATACCAAACAAGTTTTTTGAACTTTAAAGAAAATTGTTCTCAAGTCATGTTTCTAAGAAGTGTTTTGCACAATGATGAATTTTTTTTAATAGGATACCAAACAGACCCTTATCTTTTCTCTTCTTCTAATCCTTTTTAAATCTTAGGATTTTACTAACCTCGTAAACAAATTCATTCGATAATAAACTGCATCGAGAAAATCTCATTAGATAAACCAGGAGGGGCCGTGGATTGCGACAAATCTTGTTATATATATGTCAAAATAAAAGAGGAAGAGGATAACACGAGTGACTTTGACCTAATCGGTGGCATAGAGGAGGAAAACATTTTGTCTTGTTAGAAGCAAAAGGTTCTGGTCCCCGGAAAGCAAAGAGGCTCTTAGTTTCCTTTAGCTTGTAGAACTCTTTTTTCAGACCATATAAAGGAATTCAGTTCATATTATTTGTAATTTCAAATTGTTTAATTTTCTCTACCTCATGAACTTTTTTAAAATGGTAAAGTTTGGTTTATGTACTTGGGTGACACTTTATATATATATAGCCTCTTCATATTTTCGTTTGGAATTGTGCGAAAATAGGTGACCATGACAAACTCGGCGAAGCTGAACCAAGCAATGGGACTCCATAGTTCATCAACTTCCAATAAGCAGAAGGTGCAACCCATCACGAAAGTAGTAAAGAATGACGAGAACAGTGTCAATCTTTCCTTAGCATCAATCACCTCAAACCTGCATGACATCTCTAACCCTAATAGACCAATCTCCTCAGATTTAGCTTATAATTCCTGGGTGGTACGTTCTAGCCATTTGGACTTGGTGATCTTATGACAATTCTTACCATATATCACTGCTTTGATTATCCGTGTTCGTTTTTATTTTATGATTCTTTTTTGGGTGTTATGTGTTTAGGTTGAGCACCCTTCTGCATTGGGCTCATTTGATCGGATGATGAAAGCAGCAAAAGGGAAGAGGATGGTTGTTTTCCTAGACTACGATGGGACCCTTTCACCAATTGTTGATGATCCTGACCGTGCCTTCATGTCTGATGAGGTACAGTGTTTAATTTTCTTGATAACAACATTCCTGTTTTTACATATGACTCAATCCACCGTAATTATATTGACTATGTTCCATATGTCGGCAGATGCGTGCTGCAGTACGGGAAGTTGCCAAGTATTTTCCAACAGCAGTAATTAGTGGAAGAAGTAGAGATAAGGTAATGATTAAGTCATTAATATAATCTCCAGAAAATTTGAAGTGTTCATCAAACACTGTGTTGCACTCTATTAATTTGGTTCTACAGGTAAAAGGATTTGTACAGTTAAGTAATGTATATTATGCTGGAAGCCATGGGATGGATATAATGGTCCCACCAAGGCCACTAACACCCTGTGATTGCAAGAACCACACTACAGCCATGGATAAAAAGGTCAGTAATCACTGATCACTGTGTGTTCTTCTAGTTCTCTGTACTGGTGCAGCATACCCCTAATATGTATGTGTGTGTGTGTGTGTTTATGGCTTGGTCAATAACACAGTAGTAGTATTAATGGTGCAGGCGAGTGACGTTCTTTTTCAACCTGCTAAAAGATTTCTGCCCGCAATCCAAGAGGTTAGCTAACAATATATCATTTATGCTTTTCAAAGTGCTTATCAATTATAAGAAAATAAAAATGTCATTTAATTGGAGATACAGAGTTCAGATGTGCCTTATTTTTTACACACAAAATTTTATCTACGTTTTATTTGGAACTGCAGATACGAACACTGTTAGAGGAGATAAGCAGGAAAATAGAAGGTGCTAGGGTAGAGGACAACAGATTCTGCATCTCTGTACATTTCCGCAAGGTCCGGGATGAGGTAATTAAGAACATTCAGTTTAGCCGACTTTTCTATCATTTCAATCCTGTATTTAATCTTCATTGATTTGATAAGTGATGTATATATATGTACATCTGTAGGATTATGACATATTAGAAGCAAAGGTGAAGTCTGTAGTTGAAAACTATCCTGAATTTCATCTCACCTTCGGCAAAAAGGTAGGTTATATATATATATATATAAAATTCCAAGTTAATTTTTCGTTGTAATAAGTTATAACGTGTGTACATATTGTTTTATTTTTAACATGATTTCATGTGCATCTTTATACATTCAGGTCTTGGAAGTACGGCCATCCATAGAATGGAACAAAGGTCATGCCCTAGAATATTTACTTGACACTCTTGGATTCAGCAATTCCAGTGACGTCCTCCCGTTGTACATTGGGGACGATCGGACTGATGAAGATGCTTTCAAGGTACCTACAACAGATCCATCTGTTTGATTAATTTTCATACTTGTAGTTAATTGTGTGGATTAATACTAATTACTAGTTGCACATACATGCAGGTGATACGAAGTAGAGGACTAGGGTTTCCGATAATTGTGTCTTCAACCCCAAAGGATACCAAAGCTTGCTATTCCCTGCAGGATCCGTCGGAGGTGTTGACTTTCTTGTTACGGATTGCAAGGTGGAGAAAAGCGTCTTCTTCGAGCAGGTCACTTGCTCAAATTTGGGGTCCTGGGAATTTACCTAGATCAGTTAATTAGCTAGATTTTGTACATAAGCTTTTAAGAAATATTATTAGGAAAAGTGAGGCCAATATTTGTTATGGCCTTAATAACCCTAACATATATAGCTAAATTATAGGTTCGTAAGTAGAAGAAAATGAAGCCACAGAGTTTCACTGTTTTGTTTTTGTCTGTTTCGGTGAAACTCCGGCCCATCCCCATGCATATATTATACATATATATGTATGTATATGTATGTGTGAATGTCTGTAATTTCCAGCTTTTTTGGAGATGTGTTTTCTGCTGTGTGCTGTATTCATGAATATTGTGCATATACTATGTCAATATTGCAGTATTTTAATTTTAGCATATTTAATTAAGCTTAAGATGAATGGGTTTAATAGAGACTTGGAGTTCTTGTAGGCTCAAGAGATTGGGCCAAGCCTCTTGGGTCATGACTCATTAGGAATCAAGTTGAGCATTTCTTCCTCTCTTTATTTTATTTTATTTTATTTTATCTTTTTTCATTAGCAAGAATTATTGAATTAAGTTCACAAACTACAGTTTCCTACTTAAAAAGCATGAACCTATATATCTCACCGTGCCACACATACCAAAAGGCAATTCATAACGAATCACAAGATTAGTGAGAGTGAGAGAGAGGACTAGAACTAGAATGGAAACTAATCCCTATGGTGGTTGATGGTCATTTTCGATGAAGTTTCACTAACGTCGGACACATAATTTTCAAGTCATGATATAGCGGACTGTTGTTCAATTCAAAAGTTTCGTCTAATCATTTATAAGTTTACAAAACACGTAAAGATGACAAAAAGTTCATTTTAATTGATTAGTTATGTCACGTCTCACCCACTGAAACCGTGTTGCATTTACTATACTCTAGTCTAACTTTCTCAACATTGTCAACCGCATTTACCACCTTTTATCTCTTTTCAAGAGGATACAAAAAAGGGTGGGTGTTGTGGGGGAATTCGACCTCCCAATGAAGATTGGACCCCTTTTGAAGACTAAATGTTCCCATCATTTTCATTCCTAAAATGGTTTCGATTAATTATGTTGAACAGTTAGATTTTATTTCTATATATACAAGATAAATACATGCCTAATTACTAATTAGGCAATTCCGTTATGTTTGTTTTTTCTTTTAATTTTATTTCCATGCAATTCAATTAATTTTGTTTTTTTCTTTGTTTTAATTTCTATATATACCAGATAAATCATGCCTCTTGTTTGGCGCGCAGATGAGGATATTATTGAGTTTGTTTTATTTTATTTTTGTTTGTTTGGCCTTTTTCCATTTTGGGTTGGTCACCATTTTAAATAAAGCCAGGATGAAAAAGCCTTTCTTCGAGTTGAAGACGAAGATGATGATGCATGTAGCAGGTACAATCCCACCACAACTCGCTAGGGCACAGTGATTTTCTATAAACTTCAAGTTGATCTAACTAATTAATTAACCTCATTTAATATCAATTATTGTTTTATTTAAATAAAGCATATATTTTTTAAAGAGATTAGACAAACCAATTGTTTATATCAAATTACAATTATATAACGTGTCACCAATAAAAAATAAGCACGCTAATAAATACTTAAGTGATAATTCAATCATCAACAATCATGTCATATTTTATAAAATATAATTTAAATAGATGATTTCTCTAACATTGGCATTATCCATAAGCTTCTTAAAGTTTAATAAGAAATACTTATATGAGTCGTCAATGAACTGAAAATACCCCTTTCAAATGTCTTATAACACATGAGCAAACATTCTTTGATATCACGAAGGTAGTTGAAATTTCACCATACGTAGAACCATCTCACAATAGTAAGATTAAAAAAAAAAAAAGATTCTTACAAAAATTTATTAAACCTTATACATCTGTAACATTAACACTCTTGTTCTCACAAAATTTATAATTCTTTAATGATGGATATTCTCATCCCATTGAAAGGGAATTTTAACAAAAAATCACATTTTTACACTAAAAAGTCAATTCTGGTACTATTTACTTTACCATTTATTTTGTTTTTATCGTTAAAACTCAAAATTTTCAAACAATTTTCATTATTTTTGCATCCAACGAAGCTCCTTTTAGAATTATTCATGTTCTGATTTGATGCCTTTGCAATTTGTATATTGGTGGATCGTGGATCCCATTCAGCCATTCTTCCACAACCTTTTCAATTAAGAAATTAATTAAACACATAGATGGACAAATTAAAGTGCACATTTTTGTAACTTTTCTTGAAAATTTGATTAAATATAAGGATACAAATCGTACAGAAGTAAGAAAAATACTAATGGAAATTGACAAGGCCTCAGCTTTTGCACTTTGCACTTTGCACCAATGGCCATTAATATGAATAACAGGAGATTAAAAACAAATTTGAATCTTTAATAATATAATTAGTTAGTGGAGAAGCTGATTAGTTCTTAGTTATATAATTATATTATAAATTTCATTATTTGTCATACTGCATTCCAATAATTCGTAATTAACGGTCACGGAAAGAATTGATGCTCCACCTTTGTGAGAGTACGGATCACTATCAACCATTGTCGTTTCTTGCTAGCTAATTTCAAAATTCCCAGATTCCAGGATTCGCATACAGTACCAAGCTAGATATTCGATGTATTAATTAATTTGGTGAGTTCTTATGCACAAAACCACTTTAATTAATTAAATGATGCATATGTTCCACCGAAAAATTAAATAAATAAGAAGAGCCATTTGCATAAAGCTCCATCTCAACCATAGCGAATTGAAATGAATCCGAAGGTCTGGACTACTTATTTTAAATCTTACAGCCCTTATTAAATGTCAGTTTTATTGGCTCACCTTACAGTACAAACTAAGGATCCAAATATCTCCTTCTCTCTTTTCAACTGTTCAAACCTCCGAGTTCTTTGACTTCAAATACAAAGATCTGATGAGGATCTCGACTCGGCTACAACATGCTCTAATTCAAATATGAAATATAAATCGCCGGGTGTACATATAACGCTATCTCTTATTCCATATATTTATTTTTTTTTGCCTACATAATCAGTTTTATAAACCTTGCCGACAAGGATCTAGATATCTTGGCCACCTGCTTAATAATTGGGGCGAGCCGCTATATCTAGGAATAGTGTAATCTATAATTTCTTACAAAATATCTCATACACTATCTTATTAAATGATTAAGGTCATATTTACTTACACAAAGTAAAGATTAAAATTAAATACTTAAAAATTAGGAACAGATCAATTAGGAAAAAGGGGGCGAAGTTAGTTGATTTATTTCTATTTCCTTATTATTATTATTTGAAGTTTTTCGATTTCCGTTAAAGAAATTATATTGCCAAAATATATTATAGCAGTACTCCAAAGTGAATATATAGAAATGATTCCTTGCGTTGCTTAAAAAATAATGCATGGATATAAGAGTAATGTTATGGAGTCTAAATTTAAGCAGGTTTATCAACTTTTAAATAATCAATCAATCATCAACTTTCATGTCCTTTTAGTTTTTAAAACTTAGTCTTCAAATTTAGTCTCTCTAACATTACCCTGTATATAATTCTCTTGACAGGCGTCCTCTAGAAGATGATGTAGTACTCTAGCTAGCTACATTGCACAAAGAAAAATGCAAGAGAAACCAAGTTTTAGAAAATAATTTTGCCCACCGCACCCTCAAGTAATGGAGATACTCACCATCATGTTTATCATCGTTAAATAAGTTTAAATTTCGAAATCTATATAGTTAATAGACACAATTTACAAATATCAAAATTTGAACTCATCCAATGCTAAGATGTTGAGCATTACCACCGCCTGAGAGTAGTGAGTAAAAATGGGAAAGGGATCCGGAGGATCCCTTCCACCTAAGCCTCCTGACTAACAAATCCAGACTTTTAAAATTTGATCTAACGGCTAAAGTTATTATAACTTATAATGGGGTCTCTTGTTTTTAGCCGTTGGATCAAATTTCAAGGGCTTGAATCTGTTGGTTAGGAGGCTCGGGTGGAAGGGATCCGGAGAGGATCCCTTTTCGCAAAAATGTACCCAAATTTTTAGACCATATTTTAAAGACTACATGATGTTGCGATTGATGATTGGAGCTCCTTTTTAATAATTACAAAAAAAATAAAAATAAATAAACCACCAAGTGTTACATCATTTGATTTACAAATAATAATTTTAAATTTTGATCTCTTTATCATCGCTCTTACACAAATGGTTCCTGGCAACACTAGTCTTATGATCCTTGGAATTTAGAATCTGATAAATGTCTCTGAAGGTAAGGAAGTGAATACAGTCCTGCATGCATGGATATGGATTTTGCTCTAAACAGCTCTAACTTTCTCCAACAAACACAACCAGTTTGTTGGCCGAAATTCAGTAAACAAGAAATCAAATCAATAATATTTATACTTCAGAAGAAGATATGATATACAAAAAAGCTACGACGTGGTGGCAACGAAGCTAGCAACATGTAGAAACTTTAGAAATATTAATCACGAATATTTATAAAAATCGAATTTGTGACTTTTTCTAGTTAAGTGAGACAAGTACAACCTAACCAGAAAATAGTTGGCATATACACTTTATATATTAAATTGTTTTGTGTCTGGATAAGAACACTTTTTACTTAACTTCCAGGCTTCCCATTTAGGCATTAGGATATGGTTTGCTTGGACTGTATTGGTAATAAGAAGGCAACAAGGTAACACCATGAATACGACCATTGTTTCTCCAAATTAAGCTACTAACACAATCAAGGATCTAAAACACGGGACCCGTCGGTATTCATAAACTCGATTAGGGAACTAATTATAATTCATATTTTTATCACAATATTTTATAATGTTGACACATAATTGACATTAAATTGTGAAGCGACAAAGAGTGCTTAAAAAGTTCAGCTTTTAAAAGAATATTCTTAGCATTTCTCAAAAGACTTATGCGAGTAATAAAGAGTTAATACTACTTGGAAAAAAAATTAAGGGTCCGTTTGTTTTGCTTCACGAGATTTTACTGGACTAGACTAAACTAGCTTATAGTCCAGTCGAGTGTTTGATATCACGCGGGGCTAAGATTAATGAGATTAGCCCGGACTTGCCGGGACTAGCAGCGTTACTAGAGGTTCTTAGCTAGAGTCCCTAAAAACCATGGGAACTTGCTTCGTTCCTTTGTTGCTCGTCTGCTTCCCTTTGCCAACTCCACCGGAAAAAAGGTTTGATTTTCCCAAAAGAAGCTCGATGACTCCGCCGTTGAATCACCGTGCGCCTGCCGCACATACATCGGAAAAGCTTGGACTTTCACACCCTCCGCTGTTGAATCGTCAACTCAACACACCAACTCCCCCAAAAGGTCTCAAATCGTCGGGCTTCAACTCTGAGAAGAGTCTGGGTTGGACGGATCTGGGGCCAAGGAAGATGACGGTGAATTGACAAAAAAGCAAAAAAAGAAATACAAAATCTCTTAAGAATTTGGGTCCTTCTTAGAAGTTCAAGTGCAGGAGAATTAGAGCAAGTTTCTTCCTTTTCTGTGACTTGAGATAGGAGGTAGAGAGGGTAGAGAAAGAGGATGAGGGCGGGATTGAGAAAAATGAGGAATAAAAAGAGGTTGATGGACGAAGAGGTTTCTAGAATTAGGAATAAATTATGAAGTAAACGATATTATATTAGAATTTATTATTAGTTAGTTTTTTAGTCTGGCACTACACCAAACGCTTCAATAAATCAGTCCAGCTTAGTCTAAGCCCGTCCAAGTTAGTCCTAGAAGCTAGTCCAATTTAAAATAGTCTGATACAACAAACGCACCCTAAGAGTTAATACTACTCTTAAGGGTGCCTTGACTTTCAAGTCTTTTGTTGAGTTTCAATTACTCAAGAAAACAAAATGAAAATAATATTATTCCGAAGTCAATGTTAACTCATTTTGTAGGTGCAAATAACGTTTATATTCAATAAATTAACGAATTTGTAGTTCAAGTAATTGAAAACGTTTATGCATTTGGAATTTTATAATGGATTATTTGGTTCTTTTGTAAGTGCAATGAACGTTGCGTTGTTTATTAAATTTCAGATTAATGATCGTGTTTGGATTACAAAATAAAATATATGGCTTAGTACATAGGACCATTAGCTGTTATAAGTTATTCATTGAAGGCCATGTGACCCTAACTCTTTAGGGCATAGACCACCAGACGGTAAACTAAACAATATACATTATTTATTGTAAGAAATAAACAAGTAAATGACCTTTAATTAATTATCAAATTAAAAAATTAATGTAGCTTAAGATAAATTGAAATGGGAGTTTTTGTAAAATACTATTCTGCCCTTGGCATGGTATGCAAATTACAGTGGCTAGTGAAGAATGCCCCAAATTGAGTTTGGGAGTTGTCGGACAATACCTCTTATAATCAGACGGGTGAGAGAAAATGAATTTAGAGCCTCTCTCAGTACTGGTAAGAGAAGTATATAACTAGATTAATAACTAATTGGTATTAGGACAATAACTAAAGACATAAGCTCAATACCGGAAATCTCTCAAAGATTGCTTCATCAATTAGCGGCAAAAAAACGCAACAATTAGAGAATAACTTACCTACATCTAAGATGTTATAATGGTGATATTTTAAGTCAATCGAGTATTGTCACGTGATGAAATTAAACACATAATAATGCATGATCAACTATATGTATTTAGAACCAATATAACATCGTGAGGAGATAAACCCTAGTAAAAGGAACTCGACCCAGTTGAAGGTGCCACTCACCAGAGATGACAATCAAACCATTTACAGGGTGAGTTGTGCCCGCCTGGGTCTGGATAGTATCCAAATCCGAAAAAAGCTCATAAGTTAAAGGATCTAGCTGGTCATGTTGCCATACCCAAACTCTTACTCAAGAGTCAAGTAGATTGTAAGAGTAAATAAAGCAACCTTGAAGGTTAAGTCACAGAAAAACAAAATCCAACCAGACAAGAAGTGATGGCACGTTGACAGTTACCGTCCAAAAGGGAGGGCATTTGCATGACAAGAAAAGTATAAACTAATGCAAATTGCATTAACAGACAAAAGTAATTGCAAATTTAATTTAATTAATTAAAGTTGGAAATTAATTGTTTTTGGTTGGGGGCTTTAAAAAGAAAGTAAGGAAAATTAAAGAAAATGATTCAAAAATTTTAAGTCCTAATTATAATAATAAAATAAAAAGTAACGATTAAATTTTTATGTATAAAAATATAATTTTTTATTAAAATAAACAAAACCGACGCTTTTCGTTCAACTTATTAAAAAGGGGTGGGATTGGTGATGAGGAGGATGATAGGGAGGGCTTGAGGCGCTTCTTCTCTATCTATGGCGGTGACTCTCTTACCCTTCTCTCTCACCAGCTACCTAACTTCTTCCTTTCACACTCCCAGTCGTTGACCGAGTCCCACCGAGTCGAACCGGGTTGACTCTCTCTCTCTCTCTCTCTCTCTCTCTCTCTCAATCGGTATTGGTTTTGTAGACGGAAAGTTTAGAGCTTGAAGGTGGAAGATAAGGCTGCGTTTGGGTAGGTGAGTTTGTGAATGTTTGGTTGGTTGGTTTATTGAGAAAGGTGATTTATTTTTGTTGGTTTCAATCGAAATGAATGGGAATAAGAATGGTGGCGGAGGGGGCGGTGGAGGCGGCGGAGGAGGAGGGGGGTTTGGCGGGATAGTGAGCGACTACATTCGGAGGCACCACAGGCACGACCTTAACGACCATCAGTGTACATCTACTCTCGTCCGGCACATCAAAGCCCCTGTCCATCTTGTACATCTCTCGCTCTCTCTCTCTCTCTCTCTCTCTGTCTCTCTTTCTCTGTATATATATATATATCTGTGAAGCTCTAGGATTTTTATTTATTTGATTAGTTTTGATCTGGGATTTGTCTATTGGAGTTGTAAATTTCATGCATGTCACAAATAGGTAGGTGGGTGTTTATGTTACAATTGGATTTGGACTTTAATGTAGGAGTTGTGGCATCAGTTTGTGAAGATGGGGTTACACATTTGGAGTTTAATGTTGGATTTGGATTCCACATTTCGGATTGTTTTTGCTCTATAAAGTTTTGTTCTTTTTCCTTAGGACATGTGTGATCGCATTTCTGGAGAGCATCTGAGCTTTTGATCTGTGGAGTTTGTATTGGATTCCTTAATGTTTTTGCCTACATTGATGTGGTGTGTTGATCGATTAGATCATTGTAGCCCTTTAATCACGGTGTCTCTGCGTGTGTAGTTGTTAAGGAAATTGGGGAGAAATAGAAAAAAGAAAGGAAATTTTGATTGCTCTTCTGGCTTTTTTTTATTTTATGTTCGATTGTTCGATAGCTCAGAAATGTAATTACTGCTTTTTTTTAATGTTCGATTGTTTCTTATTCCTTGTTTCCAACAAAATGGAAGATTAAGGTGTGTTTGAGAGAGATTCTCAATGAGTATGAGCAGTTATCCCCTTTTAGTAATGTGAATTGTTTTGTTTCTCTTCAGGTTTGGTCGTTGGTAAGACAATTTGATCAACCTCAAAAGTATAAGCCGTTTGTCAGCAGGTGTGTGGTGCAGGGGAACCTTGAGATTGGAAGTCTCAGAGAAGTTGATGTTAAGTCTGGGCTTCCTGCCACTACAAGTACTGAAAGATTGGAACTTCTTGACGACGAGGAGCATATTCTTAGCATTAAAATAATTGGTGGGGATCACAGACTTACGGTATGGAGATCCTTTCCTTTTATAATTCAGCACACACTTCTCTTTCCCTTTTATTTGGTTTCACATTTCTCAGCATACAAGCTAAAAGGTTAACTAGTTCACAAGATTTTAATGTGAAGTTGTGTGTTCATCGGAGTCTCTGCATGTTAGTCCGAAGTTTTTGGGCCCGTTGAACTTGATCACATCAAAATTTAATGGAAACAGTAAAAGATTTCCTGAAACAGGTTTCAGCTTTGGCTGCTCAAAATTTAAATTTACGGTGTTGATTCTTTTTTCCTTTTAATCAGTGACCATCGGTCTCTAAGTTTAATATTGGTACTTGATGGCATATATATGGTTGAATTTGGATGATGTTATTGACTTGAATCTGACTGATAATGTAAAATATATATGAACGATTACACGTATATCAATCCTTAGGGTTAACCATAAAACTCTCACGCTATCTGCACTAAGCAGCAACGAGGGTGCTGCCCCGTAGACTACAGTAGGCCTGTATACAAGCCTCTGAGCCGAAAACTGATCCTCATATAATTTCTGGATCAGTGAGTGGATCTCGTGAACGGAAAATGTGGAGCCCTTGTTTTTTGATGGATCCTTTTGTTCTGCTATTATGCAACCAGCCTATGTATACGTAACTTGTTCTTATTATTTTTTCCTCAGAACTACTCTTCAATCATCTCCCTCCATCCAGAGATCATTGACGGAAGACCGGGGGCTCTGGTGATCGAGTCATTTGTAGTTGACATTCCTGAAGGGAACACCAAGGATGAGACCTGCTACTTTGTCGAAGCCTTGATCCAGTGCAATCTCAAATCACTTTCAGACGTCTCAGAGCGACTTGCAGTACAGGACCGAACTGAGCCAATTGATCGGCTCTGAAAATTGGAACCGTTAACACATGGTGGAGGCGAGAGAGACTGCCACGGATGAAGCTTCCGAGGAGGTTTGGGAGACGGACAGGCAGCTGTACACTTCCATCTCACACACATGAAACGCGCTCATATTTTTGCTTGCCTTGTTTTCCGTCGGTACAAAATTAAACTGTTAAACTTCCTGTGTGTAGGATCGTAAGAACCACAGCTGTGATAAAGGTTTCTGTAACCCTTTGGCGAATGAAAAGTACAGGAAGAAAAAAAGGGACTAGGTTCTGTGTGAATTTACGGGTTCTGTTTCGGGGATATGATTTTGGTCGTGTATGTATGTGCCGAGAGACGGCGTCTGTACACTGCTTTTGGATGCTTTCAGCTTCTGCTTCTTGCTTTTCTTAACCTCTCTTGCTTCTCTTCTCTAATAATGTTACCAAAGGTGAAAACCTTTGCAGCAGCAGCAGCTTGTCGGCATCGGATCATTCCTCCCGAATATGCTTTCGTTTACGTTTGAAAAATATTCATTATACCTTTAAAAGTGACTTTTCATTAAAAGAGGTTTTTTTGAATTTTCGTTAGTTTTCCTTTAAATCTAATAATTGATATTATTATCCTAATAAACCTTAAAACAGTAAACAACACAACAACTGGATTAAATCAAGTATTTGAAACCCACTGATTTTACAAAATCTCTCTGCCAAAATTTCAAGAAATTCTCCTAGTTAGCCTGCCTCTGCATACCGGCGATTCTTGTTCAAATGCTCCTTGTAAATGCAGAGATGGTGGTTCCAAAATCCGTTGAACGGAGATTCCACAACTTTAACAGCGAATTTCCATAGGAGTCACGTCATTGCACACGACCATGGTGGGTGGGCGGAGGAGGCGGACCACTCTGCATCATCCCAGGGCCCATTTGAGGAGAAGATATAGGCATAGTTCCGGGTGGCATGTACGGTTGATTATGCATCTGCATGGGCATGGACTGAGGAACTGCCGGAACAGTTGGTCCCCAACCTGCAGAAGGCTGAGGCATCACAGCCTGATCAGTTGGAGCATATTGAGCCCCGTTGTATGGAGGCACCGCGGGACTCATCTGATGAACTGGCTGTTGTCCTAGAATTGACGGTCGTGCAGTCACAATTGGATTGGTAGGGATCGTATAGTCTCTGCTCCGGTCATTGTTCACCTGTAATCAGCATGGTAGGCGCAGAACATTAGGCACAGCTTCTCTGCCGATCTTACGGGGAAGTTCAAAAAACAAAAACGAACACCAAAGAGAAGTGCAAATGACTAGTCCAGGAGAGAACTTCAGCGAGTATGTATATTTAGGTTACCTTTATGCTAAGATCAGTATGGCGTGAATATGAGATGTGGAGCTTGCAAAACCCTCCGTCGTAAATGCAATGCCCTTCTAAGGCTTCCTTGGCAACAACAGCTGTCTGAACATCTGAAAGCCATGACATACTTAGCACCGTGTAAAATCAGCAGTTACTTCTACAGGAATTGTAAGAAGCAGCACCCGTGTACACCGGTAATAACAAAATAACATTCAACCAGCAAGGCTAAGGCGGTTCAATCAATCAAAGTCAGTAAGCCCTAGGTTCAAGAATCAAAATCTGTAAGGCTTAGGTTCAACCAGAGACATGTCAGCTGGCTGGTTCCCAATTAATCAGGTCAGACCAAACCCTTACTTTCCAGTTTTGAAAACCATGAAAGAGAGGAAGTAGAAAGGTACCTGGATACTGAATCAAAGCCTGAACCCCTCCGTTCTTATCAAACATGGCGATCTTTTGAATAGGCCCGAAAGCAGAAAAGACCTAGTGGCAGGAAAAGGAAAATATCAGTTTCTGGTTAAAAAATACAATCATATTTATAAATTAATCAGATATACCATGTGTAAAACGTCCAAGGTGACAGCATACTGCATGTTTTCGATGGATGCAAGAAGCACGTTACTCTCCGATTCTAGCTTTTTCCCATCCAATCCCACAATTAGCTGTATTGATTAAACAGTGAACTCTATTAATAGAAGTACGATATAACATGCCCTAAGATACAAGTTTACATCACAATTTTGAACTAGTCTCACGTATTTCCTAGAAAGAGCACCAGCAGTCGAATTTAATTCTTCCTTTCCCCAATTTATAGATATGTACCAAAAACGCCTCGTAAATATATAAAACATTTATATGTGACATGCGTGCCAAGGCTGCGAAATGGATACTCTATGAATACGGGCCTTCGTACAGAAATGTATGCCTGCCTCATGATATAATCTAATGAGATTTTTCCCCCATCAATGCATTACCTGACCACTTCCATCTATGGCTGATGGAGCTACTGGAAGGGTAGGATTAGTGTAGTCCCTGAATCAGAAAAAACAGTTAAAGTGAGAGCAGTGGTCACCAGCATAGAGATAAAGACGGTCCAAATAATAGAAAACATTTATTATTTTATAAATAATTACAAGAAAAGGAAACATCATAAAGACAAACAATGTGGGAGGGTGCCACATAATATTAGGTATTATTTCCAAGGAACAGGGAAAACAAAAAACAAACATGAATACCTGCTTCGATGACTTTGAAATTTCACACTCAAATCAGTGTGTCCAGAATATGTTATCCTGAGAGTACATGGTCCCACATACTCGGGAAGCAGATACCTGTACCAAATGAAACACGGGCAACACATATTAGAAGGAATACAAGCAGAAATGAGCCATCATCACTGAATATCATCTAAAAGCAACATTTATGACAACCGCCTAATAGAGATTCTAGCACTAGAACACGCCCAAAAGTTCAAAAATCTGTTTTCCGACATAACAGCCGTGCCCTACAAGCTGTCTAATAGCCAACAGGTGACTAGATCATATATGTGTGAACCATTTTAGAATCTCATACTTGATACCACGTAAAACAACTAACACAACTGTCACCTAGGGATGATTCTTGAATCCAGTGCAGTTTTGGCAGAAGTGGCAGTTTCTGCATCTGAAAATTGCACCAGTGCCTGAAAAGAATACAAAATGAGATAGATAGAGAGGGAAATGGGAAGCCGGTTAGAAATTTAAAAGAAAATTAACTCGTATAGACCTGGAATCCCGCAGTCTTCTCAAATGTAGTTATCTTGTGCACAAACCCAAAAGCTGAAAATACCTGCATCACTAGAATAATATTCAGAAAAATATACATAGGGAAATACACTTTAAAACAAACTTTCAGAGATAAGCCCTTGAAAAATTATTGTCAATTAATAAAAAACACAAATTTCATTTTCCAGGTACTGTAAAACATCTAAGAAACAGATTATACTATCTTCAAAAACAGCTTCGCATATGAACCATAAAGAATGAAACAAATCAACAGAAAAGATACAGGAAACTAAAGGATAATATGTTAACTAAATCTTTTAATATGAATTCAACTAACACCAGGGAGACTTTCCTGCTAGTAGTGCACCACATTTGTATCAAGTTTAATGTGATGTATTCCCACTCAACAAAATTATAGAAATAAAAATAAAGTGATGAAAAATATTCGACGAACACTTCCTATTGGGGTAAAAAAGATAAGACGACTAGAAACTTATTCTTAATGTGGCAAGCAAATTTTTTTTTTCCCAACTTTATAAAGCTTACAATTATTATTCTTTTCTTTATAGGCAAAACTTCTTTTATAGCCTATTAAAAAAGATGACATTGATTTTATTTTTAGGGAGTATTCTTAATCTGTCAACTAACATATTTGAAAATCATTATCCTATCTACAAAATATAATAGAACTTTATTACTTAGGAATGGTCTACAGAACTATGGGGCCATGAAATTCCAGTTTAGTTAAGAAGAATAAGAGCGATGTCATTAACCTTTTAATTGACGTCGTTAAAGCATATACCAGTTTTTGTATAACATGCTCCTAAATTTACACTTGGGTTGCAATTAAACACTTGAGACATACTATAACATAAAAGTGTGAGACAATCATGCTGACGAAACAAAGCAAAAGAAACAAATTCTACAAAACGAGCATGTATAAATATAAAAAGGGGATATGCACGGTGCACAAGAGAAGAAATGAAAGCATTCCACGCTATTAGAGTGGCAGGATTAGGATCATGAGGAGGAAGAGTAGGGAAGAAAGAGGCAGTGTTAAGAGAAGGAGAAAGGAGACAAACACTCATGTGCTCTTTCTCCAGATGCACTAAGCTGCCATTGAAGATTTTCTCTTGAAATGGGCCTGCTGATCCATTCACATTCATGTCAAACAAAACCACCCCAGAACAAGAGGATTTACAACCCAAACACAATACCTTAATGCTAAGTTATTTGTACTGAAATATTTACCTGTTTAACTATAACATGGAAGCAGGCAAAATTGCTTACCAGGTGTAAAATATCTATGCTGACAAGGCGTGCATCCGCACCTTCAATTGTTACCAACAGTACATTTCCCGCAACATCTGCGGCAGTTTTGTTGTTCACTATTTCTTGCCTATTGGAGTACTGTAGGTAAACAGTTTTCCCCCTTACTTGAGCGGGTTCTGAAGATGATGCATAATATGATATCATTGCAATAGCTTGCTTTAAATCTGCCTAAAAAGTTCATGAAATATTAAAGGAAAATGTTAATCAGTAAAACTTATATTAAAAGCAGAATGATCTAAAACCAAAAACTAAAATTACACTCACAAATTCAATAAATGCCTGATTACGGTTTGCTCCAACATTGCACTTTGTGTTGACAACTTTACCAAATGGCTTTCCCAGTTCTATCAGTTCCTCCTCCGTACACTCCCACGGCAAGTTCCTCAAATGAAGCACCTTAGATGGTGGCTGAGTGTACCGGAACTGTGGCTGACTGGACACAGAAGCCATTCTGTATACCAACCCGTCACCTACAAAACAACACCAGATAAATACTCAGTCCTTCTGATCACCACACGCAGATGCATTTCACAATTAGATTCTCCGTCACAAGAAAACGAACTCATTACTCTTCAACTTAACTACACACAACGAAAAACTACACTTCATTCCCTTAACAACAACCTCACGTTTTGAAAATTAGACATCCATTAGCTCACCAACATTAAGTGATTACATCACAAGCATTAAGTGATGACGCGGAGAAGTGAAGCGCGTTTTCACTCTCATGTCATCTCCGGAGCTCTGGATTCCCCAAATCGACTCCTTTCAGTCAAGTTAAACCCTTAGTTTGATTGGGTAAATGAGCCGATTTGGATATCCAGAGCTACATAAATGACATGGGAGAGAAAACGCAGTTCAACATTTATCCTCGTCACCACTTATCGCCGGTGACCTAACAGACGTCCAATTTTCAAAACATCAGACAGTTATTTGGAATGCTTTAAAAGGTAGTTATCCGTACGTAAGCCGTACATATACATAGGGGGAGTAACTACGAATGTACTTATGCGTATATTTGCTTGTGAACGTTTGTAAATGCATATGCAAATCAAATCAAGGAAATTTTCAGGACGAGAAAAACATCAATGTCCTCAAAATTCAACCTTGTTTATAACAATTCACAATTTATTCAAACCATTAAACATGAAAAAAAAATGCAAATAATAATTCCAATATCCTAATTAAGCTGGCAATAGCAAATACATGCGAGCCGCGAGGAAAACATGGAAAACGCAATAGCAAAATTTGAGACGAATGAAACAAAACTAACAGATGGAAATTGCGAACAGTCCGAAAATTAAGAGTGGGGGAAAAATCGAAAGGATTAAAGGAGGGAAATTGGGTACCTGAAGAATGAAAAAGGAACTAGAACCTCGATGGATTGTCAGCAAAATTAGGGTTCTTCCACCTGCTTAAATTAGTACAGCAATGTTTAAGTTCTCAGGGGAAGGAAGAAAAGAGACATGTACAGAAATTTGAAATGTCGATATATAATATAACCTCGAAAATTGAGCGTCGAAAAAATGAAAATGGGCTTCGAGCCCATTTCAATAAACGAAAATCACACGTCTGGCCGAGTATGCTACCAATCAATTTTTACTATTAAAATCACGTTGAAATTTTGAATAAAACCAGATTTATTTCTTAAAAAACACAAGTGCGTCTTTCAGAAAATTCTATAGTGCTTTTAGAATATCTTATTACTCTGAAAATTTTAATTATTAGATTTTGATCATTGCATCTTTGACTCAAAATCTAACAGTTAAAAATTACAGAATATAAAACCACGTCTATTATGACATTGGAGTGTTTTACTCGCAGCCGTGGCTTCCGGACACCGTTTCTTTGTATGCAAGCAAGTTATACTTTTCAAAATCCCTTTTGTGCTTCCTTAAACACGAAATATAATACATCACTCACTCAGAGTGTGCAAATGGCGGCCCCTTAATAAGTTACTGACTTTCTAATGGTCTTGATTCAGCTGGTGCAGCACACCATATTATACAGTTTTGCTTTAATTAACCACAAGACCAATCAAGTTAATTTATTCAACTTGTCCGACCAGCAAGAACGTCTTTGTAAGGAGTAGGAGCTGGTTCTGCAGCAACGCTTCGATTTGGTTCTACATGATGTAAATGATGATTGTCATCGTGACGAACTGACGATCTTTGTGATGATCTCCTCCGTTGATCTTCGAGGATAAGCGGAACCTGGCCTTCCCTTTCGTGATCAAGCCTCTCCTGCGCGCCTCCCCGAAGTTTCTCGAGCCTCAGTCCATCACCCATTTGTTGCATCTTGAACACCTTCACCACATTTGATAGTCCTCCAATCAGGAAGGACAGGCTTCCTCCCATCCCCAGCCACACCCAATTCCTACCCTGCACATATTAACCAATAAATTAATTATGTAAACAATTTATGATAATCACAATTAAACGAACTTAATAAAGTTAAGGAGTAAGGACTAATGACCAGTAGCTGTAGGCCATGAAGGAACAATCCATGTTGCTCAAGGCTGTTGAGAATTGCACCAACTGTGAACAAGACACTCCCAATCAGAAAAGGGATGTGGACGCTTTGCTGCAGTATTTGGACATTCCCGTCTGCCCTCTCGTAGATTTGGCATGAATTGTGGATCGATCCGAGCAGCCACATAACAGGACCAGCAATGAGCATGTTCTTCGCATGCCTCTCAAGCTTAGAGTATCCATATCTTTTCTCCGCCTAAATTTGGGATAATACGTAGCACTCACAAAGTCACAAACAAATTAATATGTAGCACTCACAAAGTCACAAACAAATGAATAAATTGCAATGTGCACAAGATATGTCCAACATTATCAAAGAGTCTGTCTAAATCTATAGTATGAACATGTACTCAATACGCACACTTGAAAATTACACACTCATTAGATCATCTTGCCCCCATTCAGTGGTAGATTTTGGCCCATTGAGTGGTGTAGTCCACTCCAAGGGTCTATTGCACCTTTTGAATGGTCATTTTTTGTTATTCTATGAGTCATCTGTAGGTATTCGTTTTAAGTACTAGTTTAAACATGAAAAAGGGTATCTGATCAATTTGATTAGTTGGGTTTTATATAAGGGAGTAAAATTTTCATTCCATCAATTAACAATCTTGTATATATACTATCCCGATTGGTGAAACACATATGGGTCCTCTAGAAAATAGGTTCTCTAACAATGATTTATGTAACTATCATTTATTCAATTCAAATGTGTGATCAAATACCTGAATTAGGAGGAAAAGAATTCCCAAGAACGAAAGAACCGTTCCCAAAGCCTGAACCACCGGGACAGCAAACTCGACGAGGGCGAGCTGCAAGTCGAACTCCATCAACGGCATCCGGTAATCGAACATGGCAAGATGTGCCACCAGATCATGCAAATTCACCACCAAAATTAACGCCAAGGCTATGAGCATCAGGGCTAGGCCTGACTTGGGTTCCCTCGACAGCTGAGCCACGAACCCACCGAGCAGCACCGCGGTGGCAAACAAATAGAGCCCCGCGTTCATGTACTCGGCCCGGTTCCGGCTCAGCCGCGGGCCGTACTTTCGGAATTCCCTTGCCGACGCCAGCTTCACCATTGTGTAACAATATATACTGAGAAAAACGAATGATTTTCTGTGTTTATTGTGAACTAATAAAGTTAAGAAAAGGACTTTCAAGTTTTGTTCTTCTTTCTGGTTTTCCGGGTTGGAGTGGGAGAATGAGTCAAGAGAACAAGACTGTAACTCATCAGAATTGAAGTGGTACGTGGCTTCGTGCATGGAGGGCGCTTGTATTTGGGAATAGATTTTTCAATGTGACTGGAACACGGAGATACACCACATGTTATTATACTAATGGTGAGATATGTGTGTTAAAAAGTTAATAACTTAAAAAATATAATTTCTTACCACTTATATAAAAACACATCGTGTACCACCCGTGTTCCGATCACAAAAAAAAATTTCTCGTATTTGGGAGTTTAATAGTCGATTGACGACACGTGGCAGCTCGGGACTGAGCTGAGCTTAGAGAGATTTTTTAGTGTGACCGTCACACGAGACGGTACACTACGTGTTCCTATATAAATGGTATAATATGTGTGTTAAAAAGTTAATAACTTAAAAATTAATATTTTTCACCACTTACATAAAAACTTGTAATGTTATATATGTGTTCCCCTCGCAACTAAAAGTTTTCTTGAGCTTGGATTGACACGAAGGAATTTTTTTTTCAGATGACGGGTACGACTGTTGAGCTGGAGTTCCTCTCCAATTACATGGAAGATTCGATAAAATTTCGAAAAATGCAAAAGTTCTAGCCTGTTGTTCGAATCATCTGTTTACATGATGAAATCAAATTTTCATTACTTAGGTATGCCTCCACCTCACAAAACAGAATTTTGTTTCTGAGAAATGAGTTGTTGCATACCAAAAAGGGTGATATTTCTGTGGCGGATTACATGGATTGCATGAATGCGATAGCTGACAACCTTTCCATAGCGGGGCAACCCTTGAATGATAATGAACTCATGCAGATTGGGTTGAACAATCTAGGACCTGCTTTCGAAATGACATTTCTGTTTAATGCAGACGAAGTTTAAAAACCGTTTTCTCGTTGAGTTGCAAACGACAGTTGCACAGTTAAAAATTGTTCTAAACCATCCATACAAATGAAATCATTGAACTGCTGTGTACCTCACAACGGTTTTTATCGTTCAATCGTTATATTAACATCAAGTACTAAACCAACTAATCCATTAAAATTGACAAAACATAAATTTTATTAAAACCTTTGAAGATCCAGACATTAATCAAAGATTCAAGAAATTATAAGTCACTTATCCACATCATTGTTTAGCTTCTCAACTTTTGCAATGCCATAGAGTTTATGAAAGCAAGTAACGGATCAATTCACTCACGCTCAGCAACATCTGCAGATTCGTTCGTGGAATAATCAAGCTTCGCGGCTGCCACTATTTCCATGAAATATGGCAGCATAGATTTCTGCACCTTTCCCACTGGAAAGATCTTACCCTGATCCCCTCCCTCTGCGTCTATCCAGTTACCATATTTTCTTAGAGAAACCAAGCTTCCAGTATAACTGAATATTTTGCTGGACGCACCAATCCAGATGTCAGATTTAACAGGTACAGCTCTTATGTTACCGCGAATTACATCCCAAAAGAACACAGTATTTGTACTTGCGAAGATCGTTTACTGAAAAATATGCCACGCTCCTTGTCACATCCCGATCCAGTCCGCATAGCAATATATTGTCTGCTTTGGACCCAGCCAACACAGTTTTGTTGTTAGATTCTTTGGCCTTTCCAGGGAATCGTCCATCCTGGGACCGCTCTCTCCCAAACTCACTTAATTTCGGAGTACTTATGGGATCTAAAGCCAGTGAGTTCCAAAACGCGTCTTGCTATAGAGAGGTGGGCATGTACATATAAGACATAAATGATCCTTTCCCCTGAGTGATGTGGGACCTTACAAAGAAAACCATTTTTGCAGTACTTCAGCTCAACAAATTGCCCTAAATGAAGGGGATAGAGAAAATATCAAAAAGGGAGGACGAAGGACGAAGAGTCGTAAGCTGTCGCGGATGGGGGATGATGAGGGCCGTCACAGAGAGGTGAGGTTGTGGGCTGCCCTGAGGAATTGCTGATATTTTTTTATGAGAGGCTGTGCCGCCGTGGTGAAGGTCAGATTGCGAAATGGTGGGGGGGGGGGGGGGTGGGAATAGGGTTATGAAGGGTGAGGCCGTGTGAGTGAGGTGAGGGTGAGGTAAGTGAGTAAGCCCTAATTGGGGGGATCCAGTGCTTTGCAACTTGGTGAAACAAATTTGTCAACATGTTATACCATGACATGTGCGTATATATGTAATTAATTAATTTATTATTAATAAAACAATTCGGTTCAGTTTCGGCCGGTTCTTGTTTATTCGAAACCTGAACCAGTTTGAACGGTTCGATTCAATTTTTGACTCAAAGTTGACTTTTTCGGTCAACATGGTTCTTTTTGGTTTTGTTTTTTCATACGGTTCGATGCGGTTTGGCGGTTGTTATGCCCACCCCTATCCCTAATAGGCTAATATATGTCATAATATATGAAAAATAATTTACCTACCATGTATACAAAAATGTTATTTGATTCAAAATATATAATCTAGGTTTTCTATATATATAATTGGAACAAATTAATTTTCAATAATTTACCTACAAAAAACTATACCTCATGTGTAATATAATATGTTTTTTTTTCACTAATACATGGAGAATAATTTACCCATAACAAAAAGAAATGTCATTTGATGTATTATATTGAAAAATATTGTGTCATACCTATATTTATACAACAATAAAACGTGCCTAATATATGTAACAATACATGAAAAATAATTTACCTCAAGTTAGAGAAGTGTTATTTGATTCAAAATATATAATATGGATTAAGTACAATTTTTTTTAATAATTGGAACAAATTAATTTACTTCCCAATTAATGCAAATATATATATATATATATATATATATATATATATCACAAAAAGGTAAATTTTTTGTATGATATGGATACAATTAATGCAATACAACAGGTTATATATATTTTTTAACTTTTTCTACAACTTTTAATTTGGAATAAATTTAGGGATTTAGGAAAGTGGCATGGGTGTAAATAAATTGTATTAGTAAGTCAATAGTATTTCGATGTGGCTACAGATTTTAAATTTGGGCTTTCATTAGACGTTTATATGTAGATGGTTTTTATCTAAGAATCATGAATGGTAAGGGCTAAAATCTAAAGCACCTTTTTTTTTATATCACCATTCTCTAATTCAAATGAAAGCCACTCTGTGCTTTTCTTCCTTACTTGAAGTGTTTATTTTCATATTATACTGGTCACACACAAAATGTGTAAAAAAATTGTATTTTTGCTTTTAAAATGGAGGGAGAGAGAGGAAGAGAGGGAGAAATAATGTGGGATGGAGAGAGAGAGAGAGAGAGAGAGAGAGAGAGAGAGAGGGGAGATGGTAAAGTACTTTTTATTTTTTATTTTTTGAGAAATTTTATTTTTTTAATTAGAGATATGTTTGAATCATATGTAGGTGAGGCTTTGAAGAAAAAAAAATTGGTTATTTGAAATTAGATTACTGTCCACATTTATTATATATGTTGAGTTTTAATTACAGGGTTAGAATGATAATTTCATTGGCTTTTTGTTGACAATAGAGATTCTATTAATATGTAGTTTAGAATCTTGCATTTGTCCCTCTTACCGTCTTACTGTCTTACCTTCCACCACCATATTGGTTCCAAATTTTTAAATATTAGAAATTTTTTGGTATAACTGTCTAACCATATATAATAATTCTAATATTGAATGATATCAAGTTGAGAAATTTTATTTGAACCCATACAACTTCTTTCTACACCCAACTTAAACTTTAATTTTAATTGTCTTTTTTACTTTGTAACATAATTACCATCAAGTACGAAATGAAATTAACAATAAAACTAAAATTGATCAATAAACCCTCTCTATAATTAAACTCTACCACCACCCCTTATTTCATCCAAATAATCCATGTAATGGTTTCAACCGGCCTTCTAGTGCAAGCATGGTTCATTCGTTTGATTAAATCACTACAGATACAGTATCAAGTGTGAGACATGATTCATTCAAGTCATGAAACTGGATACCATTGAAACTTCATCTACTTCTGGTATGGATAGATTATATAAAACTTCTTCTAAGAAGCCCTTTAAGAATTGATAAAGCCATTTCAGATGTGAAAGAGTAACAATACCTAATTGACTGTACTAATGTTTATAAATGAATGGGAGAGAGAAACAGCTACATAATGAGAGAGATTTTAAACCATGGAGAAAAGGGCCATGCTTCAATAGGTTGTTTGATTTTAACTTTGATGAGCTCTCTCCAAAAAAAAACCCAGTGCATGGTTTTTATAGTTTCATAATTCAATTTAGTGAAACAGATAACCTATTATAATATGATTACAAGGACGATCATATTGCGTAGATTATGAATTTGTCCATTTTTTTGTAGTTCTAATTTGAAATGGATTTTTGTTTGTAAATTTGGGATTTGTATTTTCTAAATTGGTGTAGAGATAAAATTTATAAATTGAATTAGGTTTGTAAATGTAGTTTAGGTGTTACATCCCACATCGCTCAGGAGAAATGATCATGTAAGCCCTATATGTATATTCCCATCTCTACCTAGCACGAAGCATTTTGGGAGCTCACTAGCTTCGAGTTCATCGGAACTCCGAAGTTAAGCGAGTAGCGCGCGAGAGCACTCTCATGATGGGTGACTCACTAGGAAATTCTCGTCTGAGTTCCCAGAAACAAAACCGTGAGGGCGTGGTTGGGGCCCAAAGCGGACAATATTGTGCTACGATGGAGTCGAGTTCGGGATGTGGTGGCGGCTCGGGCTGGAATTGATCGGATCATATTTATACATATTTTTATATCAAATTCACTCGTCTTTTCTTAGTTAGTTCGTTATATTTTGAGCTATTTACGTTATTTTTATGTTTTATAAGATTTTCAAGAAAAGAAAATAAAAATAGAATAAGTAAAGTGTTAAGTATTAATTTCATCTAAACTATCTTGTCTGTTGAATTATACTTATCATTTAGAAAATAATATATATATATATATATATATATATATATATTTATATATTTATATATATATTTAATGCGTTGTGTGTGTGATAATGGCTGGAGGCCATTAAGCAAAAGCATGGAACATGCAGTCGGTGGAAAGCCAAGAAAAAAAAGAATAATAATGATGAAGATAACAGAAAAGGAGGATTCCATTGGAGAGCCTCGGGCTAGAAGGAAAATAAAAGTCACGGGGGGAGTCCATATTTTCAAAAAAAAAAGATCACCGAGAGGGGAAGCTGCGAAGGGCTCCTGGGGGCAATCTCGGTGAAGCCAGGAGAGAATATTTTTTTGTTTTTGGGCGGCGCCCTTTGAAGTTCACGCAGGGGAGCAGAAAAACAGCTGCCTTTGGCAGCTTAAATAGAAAATCAGAAAACAAGGAGGCAATTTTTGGAGAGCTGCCTTTCAAGGCAGCTGGCGCAGCGTGAAGTCTATTGGAGAGGAATTAAGGGGTGAAGCTCGGGGCAGCTGGGCAGTCAGGAAAACAGTGGGCAGCGCGCACGAAGTCAGCTCGCAGCACGGGAGGAAGCTGCCATCTGGAGGAAGCTGCCAAAGGCAGCGAGGGAATTGGGGACTTCTGCCAGGAGCGCAGGGGCGAGTTCAAAAACATGAGCTGCGCAAGGCAGCTTTGGAGAAGAATAAAGGCAGCGACGTGGCAAAAAGACAGCACCGAGAGCAAGGCCACGGGGACACAGAGAGCTCTCTCTCCTAATTTCGGTTTTCTCTTTCTTATTTTTATTTACATGTTTAATTTAATTTACTTTTAAATTATGTTAAACATGTGTAGTTAATTTGTTTTGGTTAGAGGTTAATTCAAAGCCATGGATATATTTGTAATATGAATTGATTACCTTCAGTTGTGATTTCTGAGTTGTGATTTAATTTGCTTAACTGCTTGATTGATAACTTATTTGTGTATGTTAATTAAGGATGCATACTTAATTTACACGCATGAATTTGATGCTAGAATATAAGTGAATTTCACCTAATCGTTATGAACTTATATTCATGAGTAGTGAAGGTTGTTATCCACAATCGTGTTAAGTAAATTCTTGGCAGGAGTATCATGCTTTTCATAGTTACGAATGTCTCGTCAGTGCTTATAGTTTTCACAAAGTTTAATGATCTTTGATTGTATCTCTATTGTGCTTTTCACGTAGGGGACTTTTGAGGAATGTTTTAAATTGTTGTATGCTGTTCATCCAATTTAATAACATAAGGAAAACTTGAAGATTAAAAAAGTGATGTTCACGGTTAATCTGGAGTATTGAAATTTACAATTTATTGAAAGAACAACTGAAAATCAATTTAGGTTGCTTATGTGTCATGTGTGGAGAAAAACCCTCTAGCCAATCCGTCGCCCATCCGTTCATCATTTATTTTATGTTTTTGTCAATTTTATAATTTAGTTAAGTTTAATTTACGTTTCAACCAAACCCCCTCCCCATTATTATATTATATTATTTAGTTAGTTTTTATTATTTTTTATCTTTTAATATAATTTCCGTCTAATTAATTTCCTAGTTTTTATTTTAAATTGTTTTCATTATTTTGAGTCATTTTTAGTGTGTTTCGAGTTTTTAGCTTAGTTTGTATTTTCTAGAGTCTTGAGTTGTTTTGAGTCTTTTGATTTATTTTAGTTTATTTGTTAGTTTTATTTTGAGTTATTTTAGTTAAGTGTTTTTATTTTAGTTTAGTCTTTTAAACTTTGTTTTTACGTTTTTAAATTAAAATAGAGGTTTTAGCAAGCCCTCCTAATCCCCGGCCTAGAACGATACCCTACTTACATCTTTACTACAATTGTCAAAAAGAGGGTTAAATTTGTGCGGTTTAAAATCCCGTCAAATTTTTGGCGCCGTTGCCGGGGATTAGTAATTTTGCTAATCCCTTTATTTTTGTTTGTGTTTATTTTTATATTTGTCTTTTTGTTGTGTTTTTGTTTATTTTTGTGTTTGTGTATTTTACTTTTGATATTTGATTTATTTCGTGGTTTCAGGTACTCATCATGGTGGACAATCGAACAATCAAAGAACTCTTAGCCTCGTGGCTGGACAATGCAGCACCCCTATACATCCAATACCCTAGGGCGGCCCAAGACAAGACCGACGAGTTCGAACTAAAGTCGAGCTTGCTGCACCATATTCCTAAGTTTCATGGGCTGTCCATGGAAGATCCTATCAAGCATTTGAAGGAGTTTGAAGTGGTTTGTTCAAGCATGACTCCCGGCAATTTCGATAGCAACATTCTGAAGATGAAGGCTTTTCCTTTTTCTCTCTTGGAAAGGGCAAAGGATTGGTTTTACGAACTAGACTTCGGAACTATCACATCTTGGGAGAGCATGAAACGGGCGTTCTTGGAGAAGTTTTTCCCAACTTCTCGAGTCATTCTCCTACGCAAAAGGATTTGTGGCATTGAGCAAAATCAAGGAGAATCATTCCCAACGTACTATGAGCGATTCAAGACCCTTGTTGCCTCATGTCCGCAACACCAAATAAAAGAAGAGATGCTCATTCAATACTTTTACGAAGGACTTCTTCCCCTCGAACGACAAATGTTAGATGCTTCAGCAGGTGGTGTATTGGTTGACAAAACACCCGTGGCTGCCCAGACCTTGATTGCCAACCGAGCTTTAAACGCACAACAATATGAAGGCGTTGGACAAAGGAATCCCCCATGGCAGCAAGAGGTAAATGCAATCTCCGAAATTCAATCTCAATTGGCTAATCTCACTCTTCTTGTGTCACAGGCTATTGAAAAACCCAAAGTGCATGAAAACACAATCTGTGGCATATGTTCCATGCAAGGACACCAATCTGAAAAGTGCCCTCAATTGATTGAGAATGGAGGATGGGAAAGTATCAACACCATTGGGTATCAAGGCCAAAATCAGCCCAAATATGATCCATACGCCAACACGTACAATCTGGGATGGTGTGATCACCCAAACTTCAATTGGGGAGAACCTCAACAACAAGAAGGATTTCGGCCACCCCTTGGGATATTCCAACAGCCCTACGCCCCAACACAACCTGCCCAAACAAATTCAGGTATATCTTTGGATAATGATACGCTTTTTAAGTTACTCACCATTTTGTCTGAGGAGAAAGAAAATCAAGACAAAAGGGTGGACCACTTGGAAAAGCAAATTGGGCAGATATCGGAGTTCGTAGGACAGTTTCGAGACCAAGGCAACCTCCCTAGTTCAACCATTACGAATTCGAAGGGAGGATTTGAAACTGCCAAGGCAATCATCTTGAGAAGTGACAAGGAGGTTGGAACAGACCCACAATCATCAAATCACAAGGAAGATGAAAGATTGCAAAGTGTGGAGGAGGAAACACCTTTGCCACAGGCCCCTATTGCTCCTAAGCCATCCAATCTATCAAATAAAGGTAATAATGTGTCAAATTCAATTCCTTCTAACATTATTCCTCCGAATGTGCCCTTTCCTGGCAGATTTATGCAAACCATGAACGAAGAAGGAATTGGAATGAAACACAAGGGACACGTCCCTGCCATCAAAGAGCCCCCAGATTTGGCCGAGAGCACCCCTTGTGCATTTGTTCATAATGCTGCCACTTCAACGCCACCCATGGGTAAGTCACCTACTCCAATTCCAATTCCCATTTCAATTAATAGGTTGCTACCTTCTATTGTGCAGGTACCAAATCAAATCAAAGGTGGTAGAAAAGTTCGTGTTGACGTAGGGAAGCGAACCGCTAAAATCAGGAAGGACCATTATCCCCGTCCGTTTAAAGATTCAACATATGAGTACGTTGTGGACGATATCATCCTCCGTGACGTGGGCCTTATTCAAGCTTAAAAGGAAGAATCGTCCGGCTAAAGACGTTAAATCAAGCGCTTCTTGGGAGGCAACCCAAGCATTCAACGAAGGGAGACTTTGGAATTGCTAACCAAACCAGATTTGCATTTCTAATCCTCTTCTTTTCCTTTACTTTGCATTTTTTTGTTTTGTTTTGTTAGTTGTTTTATTTGGTTAATTTTTGTTTAGTTTGTGTTTAAATAAATTAAGGGCCTTGTTTATTTTAAGTGCGGATAAACAAAGTCTTTTTACATTAATTTACATATTTTAATTTGCTTAAAATAACCCTGAAAAAAAAAAATAATAATAATAATAAAAATAATATTAGTAATATATATATATATATATATTTAGTTAAATAAACATTAAAAGCATTAAAAAAAAATTACAATAATACGAAAAACTAATAGCAATCATTGGTTTTGGTTAGGTGGCGCCTCAGAGGTTGACGGAGCTCCGGGAAGACGAAGAGCCAGAGTTGGAATCTCCGGAGCCGGAACGCTTGGTGCTGCTCCAGAGGACGAAGGCAACATAAACCGCGGGAGTAACGCCATGAACCGCTCATGATCACTCTGGATTCGACCGTCCGACTCCTGCAGCTGGTCCAGCTTCCTCTTCATGCTGGTCAAGTAGCTAGTTGCGAGCATGTGCAACTCCTTGTTCTCGTGCCTGAGTCCTCTGACCTCTTGCCGAAGACTGGCCACCTCTGCCATCAGTGACTCCACCTGACGAGTTCGGGCAAGCAGGCGCTGGCCCATGTTTGAAACTGAGCCTGCACTTTGGACGCTGAGGGCAAGAGATTCCTGAACGGCCAGCTCGTCCGACCGCCTAGATAGCATCCTATTGTCCCTTGGAGTGAGCAGATTTCTGGCAATCACCGTAGCGGTGATTTCATTCCTCATCATTGTGTCCCCGACTGTAATAGGACCATTGGGGGATATGAAGGACGGATTCCAAATGTTGTTCGGAGAAGACGAGTCATCGTCTTCCCCGACATTCAAGTTTAGGCGACGGTCGGAAGGGCAAGACATTTTTAGAGGGTGTTGAGGAAGAAAAGAGTTCGCTAAGTTTAAGAGTGCAGGAAGAGTTCGGAAAGATTAAGAGTGCAGAAGTGCAAGAAGAGAGCGGAAGGAGTATGAATGCAGAAGTGTTTGAGGAATTTTTGGAGTTCAAGTGTGATGTGAAGCAGAATTAGCGCCTCTATAAAAAGAAGCAAATCAAAGAGAGGCGCTCCTCAGAGGGTGAAGACGCGTCCTCACGCAAATCGGAAAAGCTGGACACTCATTTCTCGAGGGCCGTTTCCTTTCTCAAAAGCTGGGCTTGACTCAGCAATCACGTGGTTCAGTTTTTCCAATTTTGTCGTGACTCATCACGTGCAGCGTGGAGCGTTGTGAAAACCACGAGCCGCACCCGGTTTTGAACCCCGGTTTTCAAAAGATCATCATTCCAATTTGTCGTCACTCGTCGCATGCGCAGTCAGCTTCGCGGAAATTACGGAAGCTTTGTCAGAAAGCGCGTAACGGGCACTGTTCATCCATCCACCGGCTGCCGACAAATAGTGAGGGAACAGTTCCGGTTGTGAAGGAAAATTTCTATAAAGTCGACCTTCGCCTTCCACAGCAAAGGCACACCTTCACACCTTCACACCCTCTCAACCTTTCAACCTCTCTTCATCTCCGATAATGTCTTCCCAAAGAAAGCTTTCGAGTTATTCAGTGTTCTTCATCCCTTGGATCACCCCAGAAAACAAACCTTCCAGAGCAAAAGTATTTCATATCAAAAAGGTTAAAAGCAAAAGTATCTCATATTATGCTTTCTCCTCACCTTCATCTGAGGAACGTGGAGAAAGTGAGATCCTGATTGCTTACCTAGTCTTGCTCTCGAGTACTCATCTCAGACCCCTCCCAACACACTTCAAAAATAAACCTGTGTTGAGGTACTTCTTCAAAAACAAAAATACCTCACAGACGAAGCAGGAGGAGTCTGAGGTGCACCCAAGAGCAGATGAGTCTGGGTTGATCCAAGAGTTCAAGAAGATGCCACACCTGCGTGGAGACCGGACTACTTGAAGCATGTGGAGACAATGTGCTGATTCATCCTCTACTAAGCCGAGGAGCACTTGCAAGAAGAAGGCCCATCCAGTTCAAGATGAAAGCTGTGGAAAATCAACAAGCGACCAATGACCACCTATTAGTTCTTTTCGTTGTCTTTTATTTTCATTTTCAATTTTTCGTTTGCATTTTTTTTTTTTTTTTTTTTTTTTATTTTCTTGTGTGCTTAACTGATTTATTTCTTTTCTTTGCAGGACGTTTGGTTATTTTCTCCCTTGAAGTTGATTGCAAAATTTACGCTTGGGGGTCATCGCTTGAGTTTTCTGCAAATTAGGGAAGTTTTCAGCCCTTTTGCTTTATTTTGTTCTTTTCAGTTAGTAATTTTATTTTTATTTTTATTTTTATATTCTTATTTGCGTATTAATGTTTTCTGACATTGGGGACAATGTCTAGTTTAAGTGTGGGGGTAAAAATGACCAAATTGAAATTTTTGTACCTTCGACTTTGAACTGGTTTCATTTGTTTCCATGTTGTTGTTTTTGTTTTCTTAATTAGTTTTGTTTTATTTAATTTTTTCGAAAAAATTTTAAAAATCCAAAAATATTGTTTTATTTTCCTTATTGTTTTGAATTAGATTTTTATTAGTTTCCCGACCCAATGATATAACTGGATGAAATTTGAACCATGATTATCAAGAACTTAGTTAACATGTGTTTTATGAAATTCCTTGTTCTCTTGTTAGTATTGTACATGTTTGATCATCTTTGAAAAACCAAATGCACATAGCCGTGTTGATGTGAAACTAAAGCATGACTTAAAGCTTCATATGTGAATTTAGTGACCATATACATCCTGTGTGAGGTTTTGAGCCTATTGAAAGTGTGTGCATTTTTCATACACTCCTATTCTTTCATGTGTGATGAACTTATGTGAGATACATCTCTAGAACTTGCGTAACGATCTTTCAAAATATTTGTCATTGATTGCATGAACTTGAAAATGATAGAGGCATTAGGTTCACCACCATGGCCCAAATAACCATATTTCCCAAAGAAAAAAAAATTTTATCATTAGATTGCCTATTTGAGCCGTATTTGTTGAACCTTTTATTTCTTATCACCAGATATGTCTACCCTTATACCTCAAGCAGGTTTCCTTACCCTTTCCAAGCGAGCAATTTGAGACTGTCTTTTGAGAAATATTTGTGAAGTACTTGGAAGGAGTTTGGCAAAAGAATAAGTGTGGGGGTTTTTCATGTTTGTATTTATTTATAAAAAAAAAAAAAGAAGAAAAAGAAAAGAAAAAAAAAAAGATTGTATTCAAAGAGAATCAAAGTTTAAAGTTTCAGTTTAAGGGTGTGATGAGAGGTGTTAAAAGAATCGTTGGAGAGCTTGAGTTCTTATAAATCTCAACTAAAAGAATTGCTTGCAATGTAACTTGGAACTTGTGTTTTCCTATTCTTTCGTTTCAATAGCCCTATCCCTAAGCCTCATTACATCCAATAAAAGTCATCTTGATTTAAGTTTTGCAATTATGATTGTGGAGAAGTGATTTTTATGCAAGCTTATGGTAGATCTTTCACATTTGTTTCTTTGAGCGAAACACATTAAAACTAAACACATGTGTGATTGAGTGCATATCCCGTGAGAAGGTTGCTGGTTTGCATATGATGATTTTAAAAATAAAAACTTGAAATTGCATTAGCATGGCTATCTCACACACTACACTTCAAGGATGATTTAAAGATTACTGCTAATATTTGAATAAGGAAGATGAGCTTGAATTAGTTTGTTTGGTGCTAGCTATGGTTCTTGCTAATTTATGTTCTCAAATGAAATTCTATGAGGGTCACATAGGGGGAAGCTAATGTTTTTCATGTTATTACTTTTTCTGTTTTCTTTGTTTTGCTCGAGGACTAGCAAAAGCTAAGTGTGGGGTATTTGATCGGATCATATTTATACATATTTTTATATCAAATTCACTCGTCTTTTCTTAGTTAGTTAGTTATATTTTGAGCTATTTACGTTATTTTTATGTTTTATAAGATTTTCAAGAAAAGAAAATAAAAATAGAATAAGTAAAGTGTTAAGTATTAATTTCATCTAAACTATCTTGTCTGTTGAATTATACTTATCATTTAGAAAATAATATATATATATATATATATATATATTTATATATTTATATATATATTTAATGCGTTGTGTGTGTGATAATGGCTGGAGGCCATTAAGCAAAAGCATGGAACATGCAGTCGGTGGAAAGCCAAGAAAAAAAAGAATAATAATGATGAAGATAACAGAAAAGGAGGATTCCATTGGAGAGCCTCGGGCTAGAAGGAAAATAAAAGTCACGGGGGGAGTCCATATTTTCAAAAAAAAAAGATCACCGAGAGGGGAAGCTGCGAAGGGCTCCTGGGGGCAATCTCGGTGAAGCCAGGAGAGAATATTTTTTTGTTTTTGGGCGGCGCCCTTTGAAGTTCACGCAGGGGAGCAGAAAAACAGCTGCCTTTGGCAGCTTAAATAGAAAATCAGAAAACAAGGAGGCAATTTTTGGAGAGCTGCCTTTCAAGGCAGCTGGCGCAGCGTGAAGTCTATTGGAGAGGAATTAAGGGGTGAAGCTCGGGGCAGCTGGGCAGTCAGGAAAACAGTGGGCAGCGCGCACGAAGTCAGCTCGCAGCACGGGAGGAAGCTGCCATCTGGAGGAAGCTGCCAAAGGCAGCGAGGGAATTGGGGACTTCTGCCAGGAGCGCAGGGGCGAGTTCAAAAACATGAGCTGCGCAAGGCAGCTTTGGAGAAGAATAAAGGCAGCGACGTGGCAAAAAGACAGCACCGAGAGCAAGGCCACGGGGACACAGAGAGCTCTCTCTCCTAATTTCGGTTTTCTCTTTCTTATTTTTATTTACATGTTTAATTTAATTTACTTTTAAATTATGTTAAACATGTGTAGTTAATTTGTTTTGGTTAGAGGTTAATTCAAAGCCATGGATATATTTGTAATATGAATTGATTACCTTCAGTTGTGATTTCTGAGTTGTGATTTAATTTGCTTAACTGCTTGATTGATAACTTATTTGTGTATGTTAATTAAGGATGCATACTTAATTTACACGCATGAATTTGATGCTAGAATATAAGTGAATTTCACCTAATCGTTATGAACTTATATTCATGAGTAGTGAAGGTTGTTATCCACAATCGTGTTAAGTAAATTCTTGGCAGGAGTATCATGCTTTTCATAGTTACGAATGTCTCGTCAGTGCTTATAGTTTTCACAAAGTTTAATGATCTTTGATTGTATCTCTATTGTGCTTTTCACGTAGGGGACTTTTGAGGAATGTTTTAAATTGTTGTATGCTGTTCATCCAATTTAATAACATAAGGAAAACTTGAAGATTAAAAAAGTGCTGTTCACGGTTAATCTGGAGTATTGAAATTTACAATTTATTGAAAGAACAACTGAAAATCAATTTAGGTTGCTTATGTGTCATGTGTGGAGAAAAACCCTCTAGCCAATCCGTCGCCCATCCGTTCATCATTTATTTTATGTTTTTGTCAATTTTATAATTTAGTTAAGTTTAATTTACGTTTCAACCAAACCCCCTCCCCATTATTATATTATATTATTTAGTTAGTTTTTATTATTTTTTATCTTTTAATATAATTTCCGTCTAATTAATTTCCTAGTTTTTATTTTAAATTGTTTTCATTATTTTGAGTCATTTTTAGTGTGTTTCGAGTTTTTAGCTTAGTTTGTATTTTCTAGAGTCTTGAGTTGTTTTGAGTCTTTTGATTTATTTTAGTTTATTTGTTAGTTTTATTTTGAGTTATTTTAGTTAAGTGTTTTTATTTTAGTTTAGTCTTTTAAACTTTGTTTTTACGTTTTTAAATTAAAATAGAGGTTTTAGCAAGCCCTCCTAATCCCCGGCCTAGAACGATACCCTACTTACATCTTTACTACAATTGTCAAAAAGAGGGTTAAATTTGTGCGGTTTAAAATCCCGTCAAATTTTTAAAGCCATTTCAGATGTGAAAGAGTAACAATACCTAATTGACTGTACTAATGTTTATAAATGAATGGGAGAGAGAAACAGCTACATAATGAGAGAGATTTTAAACCATGGAGAAAAGGGCCATGCTTCAATAGGTTGTTTGATTTTAACTTTGATGAGCTCTCTCCAAAAAAAAACCCAGTGCATGGTTTTTATAGTTTCATAATTCAATTTAGTGAAACAGATAACCTATTATAATATGATTACAAGGACGATCATATTGCGTAGATTATGAATTTGTCCATTTTTTTGTAGTTCTAATTTGAAATGGATTTTTGTTTGTAAATTTGGGATTTGTATTTTCTAAATTGGTGTAGAGATAAAATTTATAAATTGAATTAGGTTTGTAAATGTAGTTTAGGTGTTACATCCCACATCGCTCAGGAGAAATGATCATGTAAGCCCTATATGTATATTCCCATCTCTACCTAGCACGAAGCATTTTGGGAGCTCACTAGCTTCGAGTTCATCGGAACTCCGAAGTTAAGCGAGTAGCGCGCGAGAGCACTCTCATGATGGGTGACTCACTAGGAAATTCTCGTCTGAGTTCCCAGAAACAAAACCGTGAGGGCGTGGTTGGGGCCCAAAGCGGACAATATTGTGCTACGATGGAGTCGAGTTCGGGATGTGGTGGCGGCTCGGGCTGGAATGTGACATTAGGTAGTAAATTTGGGTTTAAAGAGATATGATAGTTTAATTAAAAGTAATACGGGTGAAAATAGTAAGTTGAGTGTAGAAAGATGTTACATGAGTTCAAATGAAATTTTCCTATCAAGTTTCAAGTTTTTGTAAAAAGCGATTCTTAGATAATGTTGTCAGACACTTTTACTCAAGTTTTTCTCTCGACACATTGCAACCAAAACACTAATTGGGGGCTCTAGGAATTAAATTAGGCTCAAGTTTTTGTAACTACCATAATACCTAAAAATGTTGCAGCCATTACCCTCAACTGTTTTCTTTTCTTTTTCATTTTTTATCTCCCCTCCCACCTCCAAACCCACTGCTATCAGCTATGGTTGATGTCGCCCCGGCTCCAAATAAAAAAATGAACTATCCCCGGTGCCGGTGAACGAAATTTTGGATTGTTACTCGTTGGCTAATGTTTGGATTTTGAATTTCAACAGAGAATTTTGGATTGTTACTCATGTGTCATAACGTAAGTTTGTAACCATTCGGTACAATATTCCTTTGTGTTATAATTCCTTTCTCCAGTAGGACAGTGAATTATTGAAGATGATACAAGCCATGCATGTGACCCAAACAACATAATGAAGAAGAACCATTCAAATGAGACGACCACCATTCGTACCAAGACTTCGAAGTGCCTATTATTTTATGCAAAATGCAACAATATGATGATATGTAGGGCTAGTATATTAATGAGTCAACGCTCAAGGTCTCATGTTCGAATCTTTCTTCCCATAGTTTAACATAGATTTCTTATCGTTTGTAAATAAATAAATAAATGCTTTATCATGAATTACTATGACTCATTACAAAAAATAACTTTCATGTCATGATTGCAATGCAAGTAAAGTTGAGCATTTAAATCAGAAATCGGTGAATCGGACCAAATAGACAAGGGCGGAGCCACATACAAGGCTCCCCTAGGCTATAGCATAGGGAGAATTTGGTTCTTCAAGCTTAAAAATATTAATTTTTGGGTTAATTTGTGATTTTTAATTGTCATATTCCACTTAACAAATGATTTTTTTTAATTAGTAAGGTTGTTTTTAAGAATAATACCACCTAATAGATGTTAAATAAACTCATTACTTTAACTAATATTATATTTATTAGTAATAATTAAAACTTCCATACCACAAATGGTTCCTTATTTTCTTCACTTGAAAACTTTGAAGGCTAAAAACCTAGAAAACATAGCATAAAATTCTTGCTTCAAATTACTACATTCAAGTTTTTACTATTATATAACTTTATGTAGGCAACATAGGATTAAAAATTTGATTTCATAGTAACAATTTTAACTTAGCCCACCTGCCGAATAATTTTTGACTACGCCATTGCAAATAGAGCTCAAGTAACCGAATCAAACCAAATGTTCTTGAATTAGTGCAGTTTGGTTCGGTGGATATGATCAATCTTGTGCAAAATTGAATCGAACCAAACTAAATCGATTGTGTAATTACTCTTTTATTTCAAGAAAAATAGGATTGAATAAAACCGTGTCTAACCCTACTTACAAGTCAGATCATGGGTGGTGCAAGTAGAATGCACCCGTAACATTGAAATTCCTATATGAAACAAGGGTACAAGAATTGCGACCCATGTTATATTAGTAAATGCTCCCTATCATTTCTCCCTCTCCTTTTTATTCTAAAACTAGTCAAATTATGCAGATCACCCGTGTACAGGGGATCAAAGTCATTCACCAAACATACAGTTTTCGTTCGTAAGTAATTTAAAATTTTCACGTGAAGCTTAGACACGAGCAAATTTACTTAGAAAATATTTTTAGATCAGATAAAATGACAATTTTTATTACGCATATAAGCCTCACGTGCAACTTTTGAACGAAAATTCTAATTTTGACTGAGATTGGTAAGAAATACCATGTGATGAAAAAGGCTGAGATAAAGTATATGTTGGAATCCATACATGCTGATAAAGGCTAAGAGACGACGACCCTTTTGGGGATAAAGCAGTTATAGCTAGGCAACTTACTGACATACAAATATAATATAGAAATGGATTGTTTCAAGATCTCTTCCTCTTAATGCACTAAGTTTGGTGATCCGAACTATTAAAATTTGATTAAACGATTAAAGTTATTAAAACTTTTAAAGTGAATTCTTGTTTATAGTCTTTGGATTAAATTTCAATGGTCCAGATCACACAAACTTGATGGATTCGGAGAAAGAGATCCCGAGAGGATCCCTTTCCATATAATATATATCGATATAGCTTTTGCCGATTGCCATATCTTCTTTCCTTACTTTCTTCCTCCCTTCTGCGCTCTCTGTGTTGTCAACTACAAGTCTACAACCGCAAGGCCTACGAGTCAACAAACAAGCAAACTCTCACATAAACGCAGTTTCTTGTTGTTTGTTGGGCACCTTAACCTAGCATTATATATATATATAAAAAACATATATATTCTATATCATTCCTGATCTCATTCTCTAGCTCATTCCAACTTTCCAAGTACAAACCCTATTTATCTACTACATTTCTCCCATACCTTCATTCACTCCTTTCTTCTCCTCCAAAACATTTGCTTGCTTCTTATTGTATAAGAACTAACGCAGATGATGGACCGATGTCGTCGGAAGCGACCCCAAATCACCATTAGTGATCAATGTGAAGGTTTGTGTGTGTTTCAGTTTCACCATTTTTATATTCTTTCCCAACAGACTTTTACTTAATAGTCAAGTCTGAGTTTTTAGTAAATTTAATTTTCTATATTTATTTGGGCAGAGGTTATTAGCAATGAATGGGAATTCATAAACATGACTGAACAGGAAGAAGATATCCTCTATAGAATGTATAGGCTTGTTGGACCCAGGTATGTTGGTTTTTTTTTTCAAATAAAAAACCAAATGTTTTTTTTCTTTCTAATTTTTTATTTTTTATTTTGCACATTAGGAGACACTCCAAAATCCAACTGGTGTCATTAGATAGCTAGGCACATAGGAATACCAATGTAAATGTTTTAAATGTTTAGAAACTATGTTAAGATAAGATTTTGATTCCTTCTATTTTTTATAGAATAATTAAAATGAGTAATGTTATTCATATCATTTTTTATATCACATTTCTATACTACCTTAGGTGGCGTTTGATGTGGACAGCCATATCATTTGAAAAATTTGTAAAACCCAATAAAAGGAAGAAGAAAGACTCCTCGTATACCATAATCATCATTTAATTAACTAGTGCTTTTAATTATTATTTTATTAAATAATGAACTAAATTTAATAAAAACATGATATGAATAGCATTATCTAATTAAAATACGAATGACAGTGTGTTTTTGAATATTTAATAAAAATACATGGTAATAGTAAGTCTTTCCACCTCAACCTTTTCATTTCTATTTTAACCCCAAGAAGGTCTTGGGTGCAACCCTGGTCGGTGGTGGGCCCTTCCTTGTTGTGTGAGAGAGAGGTGGGACACAAAGAGGTCAGATGAACATGAAAAAATCAAAATGTGTAGGGTAAGGATAATTTTGTGTGTGAGAGCCGTATGGCCATCTGGTCCGGTCTCTGGACTAAAGAATTTCTCCTCGCCCCCTCACAACAAAGCATGCAGGCACATGGTACTTTACTGTAAAAAGTGAAAGTAAGAAACCAAATGCACTTCGCATCCACCATTAAAACACACAGCAATTTGCTCCGGTTCCAAATAAACGCACACACCATCTGAGAAAGTAGTGCCTTCTAACGAGTGAGAAAATAAAGAGTAGACGTCCGGTACTCGCACTCTGAAGTTGTAAGCTTTGTCTTTTCTACTGTCTGGTTCATATAAGTTACTGCTCCTAAGGTTTATTGTACTCTAAAAATCACAACTGCCTTCACCGCTGTACTTGGTTTCAGGTGGGATTTAATAGCCGGTCGGATTCCAGGCCGAAAAGCAGAAGAACTAGAGAGGTTTTGGATCATGAGGCATTGTGATACGTTTGCTGACAAACGAAATCAGTATAAGAAAGAGGACGCTAAAATTGTTCGTCGAAAAGTAAAAAAGTAAATACTTGGCAAGGTAAATTTCAAGATTTCAGAGTAGCGAAGCAAAGCAAGCGCGATAACACCGCAGTGCATGTAGTACTTATGTGTAAATCGGGATAATAATGGTACGTTTCAGTGTGCTAAACACATTTGGTACCTATATGGAACATTATTGTACGAACGGGGTGAAAAATATTACATTTCATGTATACACGGAGTATATGTATGGAATCTCGAAGTATATATATCATCCGTAGAACTGGACAGTATAAGATCTCTATTTTACTGACCTTTATAAGATTTCTTCTATGGTACAAATGTGACTAGTATACAACATTGAGATGGCAATCAGTAGTAATCCGGATGCACGTGTCGATCACTTTAGACTATGTATCTGCGAAGATAATCTACTCGAGCTGGATGTTTGAGCTTCATGAGAGCCTTGACTTCATGCTTTCGAACCATTTCTCGTGAAATATTTAAGTTTCCAGCAATCTCTCCTAATGTTCTATCCCCCTTACCATCAAGCCCGTATCTCTGTCTGATCACCAAGCTTTCTTTCGGCTTCAGGGAATCAAGCTGGGAGAGAATGTTTAGAGAAAGGATTAGCCACTTGAAACTTTGAGAGCTCTTGAATTGAGAGGTACGAGACCAAATCAACTCCGCGAGTCAGTTAGCTTAATTGAAAAAAAATGAAGCTTAATAATCCTGTGTCTATTATCTAGCAATCAATTTTCAAGTGGAGAAAGCAATGGCATATTAATCTGAGGTTAACAGAGAGAATAAGTACCACATCATCAATAGCAAGCCTGAGAAGAGCAGGTTTCCGCCGGTTATCACCTTCAACACCATCGACGTCAGTAATACCGTTGATATACTCCTCTTGTGTGGTTGCATGCCTTGAATGAAGAGAGGAAACAGGTTTTGAGGCCCTCATTACTTCATGGTACCTCTCTGGCGAAATTCCAACTTTTCCGATTATCTCTTCGTCAGTTGGCATCCTTTTGAGCGAAAACATCATCTCAAGCTTGGCCTTTTGAATTTCCGCCCTAACCTGCATAAACAGAACAGCGAAAACCATAAGTTTTCATTACTTGCAACCTGCATTCTGCAACGCTGCCATTCGCTTAAACAAGTAAAGTTCCTAGAAACATAACGCTGCCATTCATTTCCTCTTCTATCATAAAAACTGAAAGAGTCCAACATTATAGACGAAGTCTAAAACCCTTGTCTATGTGAACTAGGACCGCCAATTTCCATGCTTATGTACTTATTGTTGTCAAGAGTGTCATGTCAACGATTCTACTATTCTGAAAACATACATCCCTGACCCAGCTTAGGTTCAAAAAATGCTTACCGACTCAAGGCCAAATGAAACGCGAGTAAAGCTTGAGACTGTCATGGAACGTATGATGGCATGCCTGATCCAGAACAGACCATATGTGGAAAGCCGAAAACTTCTTTTTGGTTCAAAGCGATCAATTGCCGTAATAAGCCCCCTTACTCCTGCCTGGCAGAGGTCTTGAAATTTTGAACCATTTGCAAAGTCTTGAAAATATTTATTAATGACAAATAACACAAGTCGGAGATTGTGCTGCAAGAAACATCAGCATTACCAGTTAGTTTCTCTGTTTCACATTTAAAACCACAACTGTTTAATTAATTTAATGCAAGACTTAAGGCAGAAAATGCTTGCCTTGATGAGCTTGTTTCGTGCAGCTCGACCAACTTCGAAATGTTTTTTCACTTGACCCACACTCATGTTTGTCGCCTCAGCCAATTCGCCGTGGGTTGGTTCTGTCCCCAAATCTTTTTGTAATTGCTCTCTCACTTCATGAAGACCCTGGATCATGACAAACATAATTATTTAACAGCCAAATACATCCCACACAACACACGGGAACAATTCCACAACACACAACAATTTTCAAGACTACAGCCAGAAAACGGAAATTTGAGAAGGCTCACCTTCATAGGTTGCATAAGCTTGAACAACCAAGCATGCTCTGAAGAAGTGAGAACCGGAGGAATCTTCATCTTTTTCCAGTCTAAACTGACCAGATCAGTTGAAGCCGAATACTCCCTAACCAGTTCCTCAATCTTCTCCATTTCGTTCTTTTGATCTTTCCCCTTTCGAACTGAAGCAGCCACTTTCTCGTCCTTGTTCCATTTCAACGCAACCCTTTTATCAAGATTCAATCTTTTCACCTTCTTTGTCTTGCTCCTAACCGCATTATCACTTGTTCTCTTCTCTTCTTTCTCATGATCGCTTTCGCTAGTCTTCTTCCTCCTTTTGCGACCCCTCCTCATCAAACCATCTGCATCTTCCACATCCACATCAGCTTCAATCTCGGGGCTGCGCTTGTACAAGTTTTCCAGCTTGGCAGCGGCTTCATTGTAATCCACTTCCAAAGGAGTACACGGAGCAGCTACATCAGTAGCAGTAGATTTCACACTTTTCGCGAGTTTTCTATCTTTCCCTATTCTCTTTTGGTGCTTCTTTCGTGTTTCTATAGGCAAAGGTATTTTCCCCTGGGGTACAACCAATGCCGTCTTATTGGATTCATCTGTTTTAAACGCAACTATCAACGGCTTTCTGAATGGAGATCTCTGACTCGTCGATTTTGTGCTCAATCCTAACGGAGTCCTTGCCGCTGAGGTCGAAACAGTCACAACTCCCATGCCAAGTTGCCTCAGAAAGTCCAAGCGATGAGTGAGGGAGCTTTATTTGTGCACAAATTCTGCAACCACACATAAAGAAATGCAGCCATATTTTTAAGCTCTTCCCCTGTCTAGTACAAACGCACATATATAATTATTTCAAAATGTACAAATATGCAAAATTATCTCAAATTCTCCGTATCATTTATATAAGCGATATTCTACTTCAAGTTAACCTATCCAATGTGACTACACACACGTCTACCATTTCGATCTCTCTAAATTCTGAAGCTTATAAGTTATGATCAAAATAAAACTACACACTGAACTAAAGCAGTATGATTTGCCTTCACCAATCCCAAATCTCAAACCCCATTGATTCTGTATGATTAAAATTTCTGTATGATTAAAATTTAACGCCCTCCAAAATTTATAAAAAGGCGACTCCAAGCCAACAAGACATGCTCCTACTTTGCAAGGATTAAGAGTACATTTATCGCATCCTTATCCTTATCCTTACTTTGCAAAGAGATTGTTTTCATGACTCAGTTACCTTTCAGTCACAAAAAATCATCATTTTTATTGCGCCAAGACCCACCTCTGAAATTTATGGAAAATTAGAAATTAGGAACTAAGAGGCATGTAAATTATCAGCAGAGCAATAAAATAACTCTTCCTCAATGGAGAAAAAAAAAAGAAAATTAGACAACTAAAAATTCAGAACATTACTGATCGTGTAGCACAATTCTTTACAGATAACTTTCTCGGGAAACAAACACAACCCAACTGCTATGGAGCGATGAGTTGCAGAGAATCATACCTCTTTTGCAGAAACAATGCTCGACAGATCCGATGACAATAACTTCGGAGAATCTCGGGAGTAAGAGTTTTAAGAAAGTTCGAGACTTTTTTCTTCAACGTAAAAGTTCGAAGCCTTAAATAGTAACAACGTATATGCGGGGAAAACGGTGTCCACAAATTATTATTCCACAGAATCGACGGTCGGGACTCTGCTGGTCTTCGAACATCGACGGTGCAAAAGTACACACGTAGGTCGTAGAATCCCGTGTTGTATTTAACTACGGTGACGTGGTTGTTTTGGAGCGGGGGATGGTGTTTGTGAAGCTCCGGCGTGGCTGGTAAAGATTGGCCGACAGGATTTTTGTGGATGACGTTGGTGACACACAGGCTTTGTAGTTTGTGGGACCTACTTAACCGTGGGTGGTTTTTGTTATGCCTACGTTGCTTAATAATGGCCAGTTTTCGACACACATTTTCTTTCTTTTTTTTAATTACATTTTCTGATTTTCATAGGGTGAAGAATGAAATCAATTTGCTGCTTGTTTCCATAAAGAATGCGAACGTGATAATTTTTCCAGAATTTCATATTACTTATCCGATTACTTCGGTACGTATTGATATTTGTTGGCAGTGTGCAATATAATTTGATTGATGATAATAAGTTTACCAATCATTCGATGAAATGTTTCAGTTAATAAACTGAATTTTTTTTGTTTGCGCTTTATTTTGTTTCTAGTTAGAAAATTTGTACTTTAACACTGAGACTTCAAAAATTCGAATCTTTTATGCGCATCGCATTCTGTTTCTATTTAAATAACTTGCACTTTAACATTGATGCCCTCAAAATTCGAATCTTAAATCCGCTTCTTATGGCTTAGCTGCAAATTTGAGCCGTGCGACATATTTTTCCTAAAGTTAATTTAGTTCTTGATGAAGTGACATTGATTGAATATCCCAAGATGAATAAACCCTAGCCTTACCCTCGACTACTTTCTAAACTCTACTTACAAAACGTTGAAGAGAGTATGAGCTTTCACTGGCGGCAAAAGCCCTGAAGTTCAAATTAAGTATATAAAACTACACTTTCCTCCATTGGCAGCAGCAGTAATCCAAATCAAAGAAGGAAATGGTGGTTTCATGTATGTGGGGGACATGGAAGTAGTTTAGTTATAGAAGTGAGTGAAGATTATGTTGCCCGAAAAGGAAGAGGGAAGTGAAAGGGCCAATCATCTACACAAACCCACATATATATAGAACTGAAACTTTTCGTTACCTTAGCGTTAAAATACATTTACATTTTGTTAATCTCTTATATTAAGTAATTTATTGTAATCCTCTGGTTGTCAAATATAGGAGAATACGTGTCATTTGATTGTGGTATGGGTGAGTTGAAATGCCTTTAGGCTTTCAGGGCCTATTGGGGATTAGTCATACCCTTCGGGGTGTAAGATACATTAGACTTCGGAAAGAAAAAAAATTTAATGTATTGTGACCATAGTAAATTAGAGCTTTGACAAATTAATCCATATGCACAACGTCATGTAATGCCTGGGTTATTTGTTAGGTACTCTAGTGTAAATCATTCAGGAAAGTAAAACAATGATGGACCAAAAAAGAGGCGCACAGATTTTCATATTTAAGTTCAACCAAATCAACAATCTTCAAGAGGCAAACTTTTAACACTTAGAAGGGGAGAGCAGAAGTGCTTTATCAAATGGCAGGCCAAGAAAAATCCACCTCTGTCTTTCTAATATTTTTAGGGTTTGAATCACACTTCACTTTGGATTCTTTCCTTTAAATTGAGCTGTGTGCGCCGTTCAGTTTCATCTTATTTACTTGTGTTTCTTTTACTGCATTATCGTAAATATATAAGTCATATTATTGTACTCATTTAATTATAGGAAACTTTAACGAAAAGTTCTGAATACTGTTCATTTTAACGAAAAATCACATTTTTACACTAAAAAGTCAATCATTATACTATTCATTTTACCTTTTATTTTGCTCTTATCGTTAAAACTCAAAATTTTCAAACTCTTTTTATTAATTTTCCTTTAATTATATGGTACAGATTGGCCTGCAGGCTTGTCACTTGTTACTCGTACAAATCTGGGAATTAGTTATACGACATATCATAAAATCGATCAAGTTGTATCTTGTGGAATCGTCGTAGTACTTAGACTTAGACCATATATATACATATATGTATAATATTTTTGCCAGATCCTGTGATGGCTCATTAGTATTGGTCGATGACTCGATATTATAAGGCTAGTCTGCTATTTTTACATCTTCGCGATGAAAATTTGACTCTCATTTAATAAAAATTATGTAATATGGCCTTTATCACAAACGAACTTCTTATTATACTAAGCATAAGGGCTAGTTTGGTATTGCTGTGCTTTGAAAAAAAGTTACTGTGAAAATAAGCGGCTGTACTGTGAGAATAAGCGGCTGTGAAATAAATCAGCTGAGTGTTTGGTAAACATTTTTGTAAAAGTGCTTTTGAAAAAAAAAGCAGTCTGATAGTGGGTCTTTCCATTAAAGGAGCACTGTAGCTCTGTGTGCTTTGAAAAAAAGCCAGTTTTCCAAAGCTACAAATAGGTGCTTCAGCTTTTTCCTTTGATTTCAGCTTATTCTCACAGCAGCTTTCAAAATAAGCCCTTTTTTTTAGTTTACCAAACACCTAAAACTCTTACAACTTTTTTTCATGGGTGCTTTTTTTTTAAGCACCTCACTACCAAACTAGGGCTAAATCTCCCTTGGACACAAATTTTGTTATAGAAAGGTATTTCCACACGGCTATACCTTTTGGATTTTGGTCAACAACTTGGCCAAATGAAATGAACATCATCACCATCACCATTCATGTGGAAGTAAAACACATATTGCGGCTACATGTACCAACCAGAAACACCAATACATTTGACCAAATAAAAAAAAGGAAACACCAATATATAATATCTACCCTCCAATTTATCTCCACTTTCGCGGCATCACATTCAATTTGCTTCACTTTTCGAGTCATTTTTATGCCAATCATTGAACCTTTGGATTTGGTCCAATTTTTGTTTTGAATGAATAGTGTGCCTATTGAAGAATGAACCGCAACTCATAGGCAATAAACAAATTTTTAGTGAGCAATTGTGACTGCTTATAGACCTAAACTTAGGTGATCTATCCATGCCCAGCATGAAGCTTGAGTGAAACTAAATGAAGGTCCCAACCAACTGATGTTTTGAAGAATCATTGGATGAGTTGTGGTTAGGGGTGAAATGCCACTTGACCCAAAATTAGCTAGTTCTCCTCGAAATGCGTTGAGACGCATTAATTGACTGAAAATCTAGGGGTAAAGCACTATTTTAGTACGGGCCGTGAGAATGATACTAAATCCAAGCAAACTCTTACTAGATATGACCTCAAAATAACATGGGTCATTTATAAGCAAATATACATAGAAATGGAGTTTCAATTTGAAAGATTTTTCAGTGTGTCGGAAATACGGTTCAATACACTAAGTATCATAATACAAGTGGTTGGATATTTAAAAAAAATATCAACCACTTATATTATAACACCTAGTGTACCATACAGTACTTCAGATACACAAAAAAAATTATCTTTCAGTTCAAAGGTACTAATTATAACTATGAGCATATAATAATGTTTGGCATGGTCAAGTATTAATTAATGAACAATATTGCGAATCCAATCAGCATAGTGGTCATGTATATTAGGTATATAAGGGTAATGGGTTTATTCTTCTCGTCCTTATCAGTTGAAGACAAATCATGACACACCATGAGTGGAATATATATTGGATATTAAAGAAGAAGTTTAAGGTCTTATGTTTAATCATTTTTTAATATTATTGTCATATTCATTATACCATCATGTCAAAAATAGTTTTAAATTGGATTTTAACTACCAAATGAGAAGTTTTTCCAACGTTGGTGGATCGCGCAATTATGATCAAGATGAGGCTGAAATGTTTATGTGAGTCTTCTCAACCCACAAAAGAGTGAACTACCGTGACGAAGCCACCAGTTAATCAATTTTCAAAGAAAAACAAAAGAAAAGAAAAGAAGTCGTTAGGTACAAGTTTTAAACCAACATACATATTCTTAAATATTATTACTGATTTTAACTATCACACGGTATTTTTGTTAAAAAAAAAAAACTATCATATTGTATTTGATATTATACAGTTTAATTTCTTGCAGTTTAGCGACCATAATTTATTGTTTTGCTCTCTTAAGAAGCATAAATGTTTTATTCTCTAAATTTGGCGCAAATGTGGAGTATACGCGTCTCAATTACTTGGAAAAGGAGAAAATAGAAGTGGAAAAAGCTCTCAAATAATACTATAACCATATCAATGATCTCAAACAACCTTACTGTGTTGTAGCAATGTTATAGAAAATTCATCAATTTGGTCTTTGAAAATGGTTCTCACAAATCCATTTTGTCCTTTGTTAGTTTTCCGTCAAATTTTCTGTTATTTTGTTGATGTGGTACATGAGTGAGTAACCTATCCAATCACAAGGTGCCACGGGAATTAGCCATAAAAACTAATTTTGTTAAAACTTACTATTCTATTTGCAAACTATTCACCGTTCTCTCCCTCTGTGGAAGAAAGCCCGAGAGCTTTAAAATTGCTGCAAATCCAATAACAGATTTCCATCCTTTAACCAATCTTCAACTGGAAAAAATCTGAAAAATGTTTCAATTTCAACCTAAAAATCCTCATTTTGACTTTTTCTCTTCGAAAAAGGAATATGGAGTTTGATGGTTGTAAGAATATTTGATAAAAAAAACATGGCAATTCTTCCTCAAAATTAAGAGTTTGAATTGGTTGCCTAGTTCACAGATTTCGACTGAGCGTAGAAGATACTGAGGAGTTTCTAACCTTATTTTTTTCGCCCAAAATAATTCAGTAGGATTATCCCTTCTCATTTTTCTCTTCTATTTTCTCTCCTCCGAATTGAACGGTTAGGATTAAGCCACATCAACATTTTATATGAATATTTTGTAGAGAGAAACGAACAAAGTGAAAAGAATGAAAGGAGGAAAAAAAAGAGGAGTTGAGAGAATTATACTCCTGTTGACTACAAAAATCACCTAGCCTACACGGCGCGCATGTCAAGTAATTAATAAGCTAACTACGTCCTTCAAATGTGTGCGAGGCGTGCCAACTCGTCGGTCAGGCTCGGCTGAGGAGTAAAATGTGTTGATGTTGCGTTGAGCGCCATGCTGACTTCTACGTCTTGCGATTGCGGCTAAGGAAAGAACACGTCTCGGCCTTTGGGTTCTAGAGCCTGAAGACAAGGCTGCTATTTTTACAAAGTTCAATATCAAATTCAGCTTTCAATGTGCCAAATGTAGTAACCTGGTAACACCTCACTTCGCCGAGAAGGCTAATGAGATGACCTCTGCCAAAATAGATTTGAAAATCCTTCTTGACCAAGACTTGGATAGATAATCAGTCGGCCTCGACGCAGTGCTGTTTATCCAAACTGAAAGTACTCCAAGGTCGGCTGATTCTATGGCGGTAGTGCTGTTTATCCAAACTGAAGATACCACTGGTTGCCTTCACAGTGCTGTTTATCTAAACTGAAGATGTGAAGGCGAAAAATGAAAATAAAAATCTCAAGGGTGTTGAGAGGTTTCGCTAGAGCGAGAATTTGCGCAGGGGAAGATTTGTGTGTTGAGTTGGAGGTCCCTTTCCCGTTGCTGAATGCGTCGTATTTATAGTGATTGAACCTCATTCGATTGAATCAAAATTTTACTCGGACTAGGACTTCTTACCTCGATCAAATCTTATCTCGGCCACTCCTTCTTCTATTAGGACTTTGAACCTAACCCCCCTTATGGCCATGTTCTCCTTTGCTTCCGTGTCCTGGTCTGGCCAAGAGTCCCTATTGCACTAGGATTCTTCGTCCGTCTCGTGGAAGAACTTTGCTTCCTTCATCCTAACTCTTCTTCCTATCGGGACTTGGTTGACCCATTTTAGTCGGCCCACACACTAAATATATCGTCACCCCTTCCTAATTACACCTCTGGGCCAAGAAACACTTCTCGCTCGGCCCAAACCATTATTTTGGGCCCAAACAACTCCCAAAATCTAGGTTGAGATGCAATCAATGTCATGAGTGCCTTTGTGCCTCGGTGGAGCCAATGCGAATGGATGTACCTCTTCAAGGAGATGCTACTCATTAAGACCTACTCCAATTCTTGGAGTAAAACTCAAATTTAAGGATCTAAACTTACCCCAACTTACTCCAACCTTTGTGGAAAATATGATTTAAAACTCAAAACTCATTTTGGGGGCAAATTTAGCTCAGGATTCTCCCTCAATTAGTGGGACTGGCCCACCATATATGTGCATTTTTTTTAGTTTTATATTTATAATAAATTCCTTGAATTCAACGGCTAAGATCTAATTTGATCAAATCCAGCGGTAAAAAAAATCTAACAATCCAAATTTAAATCCAACGGCTAAAGTAATTTAAAAAATATATATTTTATGTGTTTTATATTCTTTCGTAGTGTTCCACGAGTTTCATGGTGCTGGTTTAGTAATTTTTAAATATATATCGGAATCTAAATATTTTTAGGTTAAAATGTTCATAAAATTAAATTAGGATAGTCTATATAATTTTTTTTTTTAAAAAAATTACTTTAAGAAAAAAAATTATCCTAAATTCATTCTTTAATAATCTCTGTCTAACAATTTAACCTAGAAGGGTTGGAGGAGAAAAACTATTTCTGAGTTAAAACCTAAATTTTCTAAGTTAAAATTTTTATATTTTAACCCAAAGGTTGGAGATGGTCTAAAGACAAGGAGGATGATGCTTTATTTTTTTAATTTTGTTACTTATTTATTTTTAGTTTTGTCAGTTTTAATTTCTAATACTTTAAAAAATGAATAATTATTCCATATGCACCATATAATTAAATAAGTGGGATCTTTTCACCAAAAAAAATAATAATAAGTGGAATTTATTTCGTGTGTCGCATCAACACACTAACAAAAAATTAACAAAATGACTAAATTAATATGCAAGACTCATGTTCAAGACTAAATTAATTAATCTTCTATTTCAATGATAAAGGTGCAATTTTAGGAACCAATCATGATAAAACCTTCTTTTTAAATATTACTATTATTTATCAAATCATCTAGTGATACGATGAGATGATTTGTATATTATTTTGACTATTAACTATTGATATGATGGGACGATTTGTCGGTAATAATCTGGGCGGATACTTTGTTAGTTTCCAACTTTCAATATCCATAATACAAGGAAACAAAACAAAAGTTTAAAAGTTATTCTTTGTTTTTCAATGAATCCGGATCCTCGTCGAATCCTCTTTATGAAGATTCAGAAATTATATTCATTCATCGTATAATGTGAAGTCAGAAATTATTTTAAATATTTTTATTTAAAATAAAATAAAAATAATATTTGATAAATATCGACCGCACAATATATATATAATGAACAAATACGATTTACGAATTCTTAGAATCCTTACCAAAAGGATTCGCAGAAAACCGGATTTTCAGGTACCTCACCTTACAAAACGTGTTGGCTGAACTTGAAGGTTCCAATTTCCAAACCTTAAAATAATGTCACACTAGCCAAAACATAACAATAAAAGAAGTTTTGTGCATGTATCTGACCAGGAAGTGGAACTGATCGGATCCCACATAAAATATTCCATAAAAACAGATTCTACTTGAACTTAAACGTTCTCTGTTTATTTTTTAAAAGGGATTAGTTCATTACTTCGTCAATTCAGTCTATTATTTTGGAGACCAAAATGATTTACATTAACATTTTAATATTTTTTTTTACCACTATCGTGTGATTCACCAACGCTAAGAATTAAACTTAAAACTTACTGTATGAAATACAAACCTGAAATTTATTCTCAATCCTCAAACCACTCTGTAGTTAAAAGTTCCCTATTTATCAAATACTAAACAAAATTAGTGCTCTTGTTTGTTACAAAACATGTTCAAATTTACCATAAACGCATCCGTGTTTCAACTGTTGCTCGACGTGTGAGGACAGGAGACTGCACTATTTGCTTTTTCTTAGTTGGAAAAATTGACTAGTTTCTATCTTTCCGTAAATATTATGAATACCAACACAATTAAAGAAAAGAAAGATTATTATAATTAGCTTAAGTATGTTACACGACCGACCGTTCTTCACAAATAATAAGGCACGAAAAATACGCTAGCCAGTAGCTGGTTCTTGACAATCTGACTGTTTTTAACACTTAATTAATCAAATTATCAACCGTTGAATTATAAGATTATCAAGTTTTGTGTTGGGTTTTGGGTCTGTGCTTCTTGTCTCTTCGAATATTGGAGATCTTAAACAATTTGCATAGTTAACGTAAGCAAAGTTTTGAAGCTGATGTCATGTATATGTCACTTTTTTTTCTTATTTGCCCCCTAAACTCTTAAGAGTTTTCGGCTTTAGTCCTTTTAGTTTGTCTCAAATTGGCTCATAAACTTTTGATAAGTGTGATTGTTAAGGATAGAAAGTGATTATCGTTAGAGTTTACGGCTTTAGTCCTTTTAGTTTGTCTCAAAATGGCTCATAAACTTTTGAAAAGTGTGATTGTTAAGGATAGAACGTGATTATCGTTACAAACATTAATAGAATAGCATGTGACGACTATAATGCTCTTTATCTCTTGGCACTCGTTCACTTATGTTCGAGAGTAGGCATATATGCCAAACAATGGACAAAATCAACATATCTAATCTATCATTTTGGTTGGGGTAGTCTCCTTTAATTAGGCATGGTTTTCAATATTCTAATGGATAGAGTATTAAATTTTTATCTATGTTTTGGGTTTGAAACTCTCTTTTATAAATTATTGTAAAAATTTCGAACCTTTCCTCAATAATAATAAATTTAAAATAAAAAATCTGAAAAAATGAGGACTAATTAAACCGACTGAATCATAAAAAAGTTTCATTACAAAAAAAAATCGACAATAAGCAACATGATATATATTTTTTTTTAACAAAAGCAACGTGATATAATTTAAGTACTCCTTTTAACACATGTCTTTTTTTAGTGGTTTTTTTTGTGAGAAAAAACAATTCATTCTACTAAAAAGGAATAACACACCTAGTTAGAGTTATACCTATCCTAATTAACAAAGGGTGAGGAAGGGGCAAAGTAACTCAACTAGAGCAAGGAGCTGCACAGTTTATGCTTGGACAACGACTCAAGAAAGCTTTCTCTCGTTACGAAGTTTGCTCCTACAAAATTTCATACATATCATTCATAAAAGATTTTACCCATGAGTTTAGTGGTGGTACGAAAAGTTTTGTTGCTGATATAATCAATAACGTGGTGTGATAGAGCAAAAAAAAAAAAAACAACCGATCGAATTGACTCTCCCCCATTAAACTTAACCGACATGCTTATTGTCATTCAACACATATTTTTTTAACAAACGTTCAACACATTTTTAAAACTTTAGAGACAAAGTTGAGACGGAAAATTTGTTTGAGGACCAAAGTGGAACAACAACTAAAATTCAAAGGTAATTTTGTAATTAACTAAGTAGAACAGTAGTAGTAGTAGTAGTTGTAGTAGTAACAACGCGGAACTAGGTTTGAAGATTCTTTGGCCTCCCTCCTACCTCTTTTGCCTAGTCGTTGACTTTCTTTCATTTCCCTCCTAATCAAAATCATCAAATCACAAAGTGAGATGTTGAGATATATAATTTTGGTGTTTAGATTAGCTTACCTTATGGGAAGGGAAAAGCACAGGAAGGCTGAAACGGTCAGCAATTCGACTTGATCTTCTTGCTCTTAACTTTGAACCTCCCAATTCCTATGACCAAAGACCGGTCTCCCATGAAGAAATTCCACTCGGATCTTCTCAGTCAAACTTCTCGATTTCTTTCCCTCACTTTCTTTTGATTCAAAAACAACCTTCCCTTAAATCCGCATAACCATCTCTCCCTCTCCTTCCTCATCAAGTTTCCACCTTCAGATTCTTCCCATCTCACTAATCGGCCATTACACACACGAACCCAAAACACGAAAACTCAGCTTTGTTACGCAGTTACGCTTCTCACAAATCTGTCTCCCCCTTCTTGTTTTGGTTGTTTCTGTCTCTGATTGGAAACCCAGTTCTTGTTTTTGTTATATTTCCCGTTGGCCCGACCCCGAAATCTTGACAGATAACTTTGTTCCTGCATCTCTCATGTGCTACTGTTAACAAATGGAGAACTGCAATATACATTGGGAGCAAAGGAGTCTTGTAAATGAGCTAGAACAAGGGAGGGAGCTGGCTAGGCAGCTACAGATCCATCTCAACGTTCCATCTTCCTCTCATGGAACCCGGGAAATGCTTGTTCAAAAGATCATACTATCGTACGAAAAGGCGCTTTCCATGCTGAACTCTATCGGCTCACCCTCAGGATGTGAGCAACAACAGCCCACAGGTCATGTCGCAACTCGAATGTTTGAGTCTCCGCCCCATTCACTAAATGGAAGCCCCCGGAGTGAGGACTCCGACCGCGAATTCAAGGACCACGACAACAAAGATTCCTCCAGGAAGAGGTTAATATAGAAAGAGATTTTCGTGATAATGTTTTCGTACTTAAGGTAATGTTCATTGGTGGTAATTTTGAATTTTTCGTGAATGTTGCAGGAAAACTCTGCCAAGGTGGACACAACAAATAAGAGTTACATCTGGTATGGGGCTTGAGGGGCCTCTTGATGATGGATTTAGTTGGAGGAAGTATGGCCAGAAGGACATACTTGGATCCAGATATCCAAGGTATAGGACTTTACATTTTCTTCATATTACATGAAACCTATCTTTTGTTCTTCAAATTAACTACAATTATATATAGTTCAATTGCTATGACATTAATAAGTCTCTTTCTGGCAAGGAAAACTTAATTAGTTATCTCTATTGTATATTCGAGATCTCTATGTCGTTTTTATTATATTTTTCTCATCATGTAACTATCATGTGATGAGACAGACAGACAGAAAAATGATATTCAACAATTTGACACGAGTATTCTTCCTTCTTATACAACCATGTAAGATAACGACGACTAAAATTGTCCACACAAGTTAAATTACAAGAAGCTCTATATAGTAATTATAAGATAGCATGACTTGATCAATTGAACAATTTGTTACCCTTTATGACTGGTCAACTGAATCGTCGACCAAAAAATTAACTTCATGCAAGTGCATAACATTAGATTTGTTCACCTTGGCAGAGGCTACTACCGGTGCACTCACCGAAACGTCCAGTGCTGTTTTGCCACGAAGCAAGTCCAACGTTCCGACGAAGACCCAACGATCTTCGAAATTACATACATAGGAAGGCACACGTGTACACAAGCCTCTCCCGGCACAAGTACTCCTCCTTCACCGTCACCGTTGAAGCCCGAAAGGACAGAACCGCAGAATAACCCAGTGGAATCTCAACAAAATCCGCAGCATTCGCAACAAAACATGCTCTTAAACCTCCCGGAAGGCCTCAGAGTCACTAGTGAAGGGTTAGCCATTCGCGAGGAACTGTTCCCCTCCTTCAACAATCCCTCACCACTGAACAACAATTATCTGGGAAGTTTTTCTCCTCCCTTTGCGGGACCTACAACTTCAGGAACAAACTATTTCTCAATGTCTCAGCAGGGTTTTGGAGCTGAACAAAATTTTCAGAGTGGAGATATAATCTCGCCTACAACTTCAGCTGCCAACTCTCCAAATGTTGGTTTGGATTTCCCATTTGGTCAGGATGATCAGTTGTTCCCCAACTTCTCATTTGACGGTCCAGGGTTCTTTTCCTAATTTCACAGGCTCCCACAACACAGAAAGTGAGGGAAATTAAATTAATTAGCATATAAAATTTTAAATAAGCATTTTGAATTTTAGGTATATTTTCTGTGTAGCATCAGTGAGAAACAGTAGAAGCTTGTGTAGTGTAACATCTGTTAAGCTGTTTGATATATGTTGCATTAAGGGAAAAAAGAAGGGGGTGTGCCATCCACACATCCCATTTTGCTTCTTACATACTTCTTGATAATTTATGTATGTTGATCTTCTTCAATTTATCATATCCGAAGGCCAAAAATTAAAAAAAAATGTGTGAGAAGTAAAATGGGGTGTGTGGATATCACACTCCAAAAGAAAACTGATATGTAACTTTTCCAATTTTATTCAGATAAACAAACTGAATAAATATTTTTTTCTATATATTTTTGGTTAAGGGCCGAACAGGTGCGATATCTGAATCGACTCATGCAGAGGGCCATTTCAGAGTAGCTTGGTTAGGTCCAGTATCTCTTTTCCTTTTTCTTTTATTTGAAGGATATTTTAGTCTAAACCAAACTACAGGGAGATTCGAATTTCCATATAGAAGGGCGAATAATGTATGCATTCAAATATATACTTCCCAGCCTCAAACATGTTGTTAACTAAAAGATGCATCTCAGATGAAAAAAACTGATGGAACTTGTAGCAATTTGCCCCACTTTATTGATGTGTGTTACAATGTTCTTGTATACATGCCTATTCTTTTAGGGTTTGGTCCAATTGAATTTGGTAATCATGAGCTACCTGGCGCTACAAACTAGAATTTAGCTTGAGTAGGAGGGAAAAACGATGTCCAACTTATAGGCAAAGATCTTCATATGGATAAATAGCATAAGGGTATCACATCTTCGTCTTCGTTGCATTTGATTTTGACCTACTCTCAACGAATGGTTATAATACTAGAAGTCTAGTACCCATCGTTTAATTTCGAAAAAAAATGAAGTTGAAAGAAAGAGGTAAACACGATGTAAATTAGTTCACGATTTACAATAATATGTGTGACAGTGGGTTTATACTTTATGGAAACTGATTCATGTGTTATAAAACACAACTGAATTGGTTATGCCAAATAATAATGTTTAAGACTTAGCTATATATAGGAGAATGTCAAGTCCCATTATATTAGTAATTAAATACTTTCCATAATTAGAAGCAAGAAGAAGTTGTATAACTTCCTTCTTTTTTGTTATCAGATCCAAGGAGTAATATCCATGCATGGATAATATATTCACATCCACATGTAGCTTTTTAATTCAGTAATAAAAAAGAAATGTGAAATTAAAATTCATGCATGCATGTATACATGAAATAAGACCTTGAGAATGCTTAACTGAAAATTACAAAGGGTTACCCTAGCTAGGCTAGCTAAAAGTAAAACAAAGTTATTACTGATCTACAATTACATTGGTTAAGCAGAATATGGCAAAATGCATGGCTTTCCACATTCTATTTATTAGCACCATTTCGGAGATGAGAGACAAATTGAGAGATAGAGGTTGGAGTTAGGGCAATTCAGATCCACTGATGAAATATGATATCTATCGTGGGATATTTTAATGTACTCCGGGATATTCTATATTTTGGAACTTTTAATTGTTAGATCGTTGATTAAAAATACAATAATTAAAAATCTAACGATTAAAAATTTCAGTGTATAAAATACTTCGAAGTACCATAAAATTTTCAAGCTAGGAGACTCAATTAGCAGAATGTTTGCTGGATTTGGTGAGCGAGTTCCTCGGCACTAAGTTGGCATTCAATTCCAATCTAGCAAGAAAGCAAGAAAGCACGTACCAATCATTAGCAGCTAGCTTCAATAAAATCACAATTTAGTCACCCCATTATTTAAGCAATCGCTCTTTTAACATGAGAGATTATATTCACACACCCCAAATTACTTCTTTCACACCTTTTTAATTTTTTAATATTTTCTACACACCACTAACACTTGATAGAAAAATATTAAAAAATTAAAAAAGTGTGGGAGAAGTAATTTGGGGTGTGTGAATATAATTTCCCTTTAACATATACATTTGTACTTGGTAGCTAGAAAATCAATGTCTGAAAGTGAAAGATGCCCTAGTTTTCAACACTTTTTAAGTGAGGTTTCAAGGAGACAAGCATTAAAATCATACACGTACGATCCAACGGAGTACACATATATAGCTCATTTTTCTGTAAAACATGAAATGAAATTACTGCAATATAGTACAATGTGAGATGATGTCCATGGCAGCTAGCTAGCTAGCAAACATATATTTACCTATCATATGATCTGGTTAAAGTGATAAGACCCTCTATGCATTTAACATTTTACTATTTCAAGGTTTTGATATGTCGATTGTTTTAGCTTTTATATTGTATTTCCATGTAGTTAACAAGTACTACGATGTTGTTGCTGTTTGTTAGCCGTTAATATCATTTTGTGGGTGATAGTCAACTACTGAGGCCATCTCTAACTTTTGAATTAAAATCTAAAATTTTTAAATCAAAAAATTTAGGTTTTAACCCAGAAATAGTTTTTTTGTTCCAATTCTTCTGAGTTAAAATTTTAGTTCCAGATTATTAAAAAATGAATTTAGGCTAATTTTTTTTTCTTAAAGTAACTTTTTTAAAAGAAAAAAAATTATGTAGACTATCCTAATTTAATTTTATAATATTTTAACTTAAAAATATTTAGATTCCGACAAATATTGAAAAATCACTAACTGACACAATGAAACTTTTGAAACATTATGAAAAAAATATGAAACACATAAAAGATTTTTTTTTAATTACTTTAGTCGTTGGATTTAAATTTGGACCGTTATATTTTTTTTACCGTTGAATTTAATGAATTTATAAATATAAAATTAAAAAAAAAATATACATACACGGTGGGCCAACTCCACTAACCCTAAGGTGAATCCTAGGTTAAATTTAGCCAAAAAATGAGTTTTGAGTTTTAACTCATATTTGCTCCAAGGGTTGAAGCAAGTTAGAGTAAGTTTAAAACCTAAAATTTGAGTTTTACTCCAAGATTTGGAGTAGGTCTAATAGAAGTGGATATCACAATGCATCACTGGCTAACATCACCCGCGCAACCAATGTAGCACATCTCTTCAACACAAAAGTCTGACAGGGTATGCTAAGCAAATACTTTTAAACAAAATCTAAGACTAGTAACTTATTAACGAAAGTAAAAAAGTTAATCAATCATGTATTTAAGTAAAATGAAAATAAAATACCTTGATGGTGAAGGAATTAAGCATGGTTTCGTCAACGGTGGTGACACTGACATGGAGAATTTCTAGCGAAAGGTCTTCAAGAGCGGAAATGATTTTGAGAACCTGTCCGGGTATCCGAGGAGACACTGTTTTCAAAAGAACATTTGGACCCGAAAATTTCACCTCCACGTCCGCAATGGCGGACTTGGAGTTGGCGAAAAGCTCGTTGAGATTGTCGACACAATTATTAATAGAGGAAGTAGCACTTGAAGAAGAAGGGGATGGCTCAAGTGATGAGCTAGCAGCCATTGTTGGACTAGAAATCAGATAATTACTAATAATATTAGCAGCTGCAGGTAATATTTGTGGTTGTTGCAATATTGTCCTGGCTGCCGTGGACTTATAAGGGCTGGTGGGTTGTGGAGTTCTTGGGCTGCTGGGTGGTAAGCTGCTGCCGCCGAGCCTAGGGCTGAGAGGTGGCATTCTAGGGCTGAGAACTGGTGGTGAGGGACCAGGTGGCCTTGGACTTGAAACCTGCTGCAACCTAGGGCTGCTTAACACTTCACAGCTGTATGCTTTTCGTTGCTTTTTGGCTTCGAGTGATTGAAGAACTTGCTGCAGCTCATTTATGTAATCAACCACCCCTCCAATGATTGATGCTTGATCTCCCTGAGGAATCAATTAAGCCAAAAAATTAGGTACAATATGTATATACAATTGCACTAAACAATTCACATGTATATCATACACATTTGAAAAAGGATGGAAAAAAGGAGAAGAATTTGCTTGTTCCTTTTTTTTAAAGAATACCTCGACGGAAAATTTTATTAAATAAGATGAATCACTTCATGCTTAGTTAATAACTTAATACTCAATAGTGCTGTATTTCTACTTTTTCTTTTAAGTTTGAGGTTGATGGTGAAGTTAGGAAACATATGCCGGAAAAAAGAAAAAAAAAAAAAGAAGAAAAAGAAAATGGGAGCTGTTATTGTTTATTGGCAGTTTGTCACTCCAAAAATATCACCCAAATAAAATAAAAGGCAGGATACTTACTCGTTTAACATAGAAACAAGGCATAAGAGTGCGCAAGACAGTCAAGTGCTCGTTCATTTGCTTTCTGCGGTTGCGCTCCACCGTTATATGAGACATCCGCCCTCCATCCTGATCTGAAGAATTTGTGGTTGTTGTGGTGGCAGTGGCGGTGGGGGTGGCAGCTGATGAGAGCTTGAGTCTCTTGGTTTTGGGTGGAGAGTTAGTTCCATCAAACTCGGTCTGATCAGCTGAGGAGGAGAGGTCTTTTGGTGATGAGCTAAAAACAGCAAGTAGTTGGTCATCATCGAATGGCACTGTAGCTAACGGGGAAGGAAAGTCTACGACTCCGCCGCCTCCTCCTCCTCCTCCAAACCCATGATCATCTAAGCTCTGTAATATGCTAAAAAGATCATCCCCCGGAGTTCCCAAGTTACAATTGGTATCGCTGTAGTAGTACTGCTGCTCATGTTCTTCGAGAAAAACAGATGAACAGTCGTGATCTTCCATGGCCATCTATGGTGGCTGAATATATGGCTTTGGTTGGCCAAAAACAAAAAACAAAAGAGAAGGAACAAGAAGCCAACAAAAGGAAAAAAGACGAAAAGTGAGGGGTTTTGGTGGGGGGAGGGATTGTCAAGATCAAGAGAATGTATGGAATATGTAGCGGTAGCTACGGTAGCTAAGTATACGAAAAGAAGTAAATAAGAGAGGCTCAGGTGAAAGGGACTAAACCATCGCCATCATCTCTCTGTTTTTCATTTTTATCATGCATGGGCTTTGGCTTTTGGCTCTGGCTTGCTTGGTTTGCAGTACTGTGCGTGAGAGAGAGAGAGAGAGAGAGAGAGAGAGAGAGAGGTTAATTCCTATTCAATTTTCTTGGTTCTGATTCAACCGTTAGATTTATGTCTGCGTGGATCTTGTACAGAAATCAAATCAGTAAGGCATCAATGGAACACAGAATCCCAAGAAATTATATGTCTATATAATATTTAAAAAAAACAGATTAAATAATTGTCGACTTAGGTAAAATTGGGATTTTTCCTGTTAGTAATGTGGATTCTTCAGTTTAACTTGCTATAAATGGAAGATGACAAAAATCGTGCTGCATATATGTCATTCATTAGGGTTACTACAAAACCATTGGTGTTATATAATTACCACTACTCCTGTTGTCACAGTAACTTGTCAGGTAGGTAGGATTTCTCAATTTATAATCAAATGTATTAATTAATCAATGTTCCGAACGTTGGAAAACCGAGGCCTTGGGGGGGTATGTGAAGTTATAAGCTAGGGTTTCGGTGCAAGCTGCATTAGGGTTAAGGTTTTTTTTTTTAAGAGAGTTTTAATAAAACAGTTTCGGTACTGTTTATTTTTAACGAAAAATTATATTTTTATCTTTTTAATACTATTCACTATATTTATAAATAAATAAACTTTTCATTAAAAGTAAAAAAATTTAAATTTTTCGTTAGTTTTTTTTTTTCTGCTCTTTTCAGATTGTTTCAATTTTTGTAGAAATATGTTTCAGAGTCGAATGATTATATATAGTAATTTATGGGACTTGTTGGGTTGCATAAAAAGCCACGTACGTACTTGAAAAATATAATGACCGAATAATATTCTGGAATTACCAGAGGTGACAGCAGAAAATTCTAAAAAGTGAGGAATCAATTTAAGGACTTTGATTCTTTAGTTATCGGGAGGGGAGAAAGAAAAGAAGTGTGAATGTTGTTCTAGTTATCTATGCTGAATGTTCCTCTGAGAACTATTGACCTCTCCGCCCAAAAGCAATAGTACTATATATCCCACTCCCAGTGTTGGTCAGAGAGGCAGCTGCTGAAGAATTGATCATCGTCATTAATCAGATTGTTCATCGATCATGAATATTTCTAACATTGACTTGAAACTAAATAAATACTGATGGGATTAATTAGTTCTTGAAATAAATATAGACAACAGTGATATAAATTGGTTATGATCTGAACTTCAGAAACCGTACCAACATTAACCAATTTAAAAAGAAAATTAGATATAAACTGAAACAAGTTAGGATTTAGGGTTTTAGAATTACGGTTTAAGACATACAGTAATATAAGCAGCTTAATTGGTCTTCTTTTTCGGTGCATGATGGGGTCTGCATTAAACTACTGTTTTATATAGCTAGGCAAAAGTTCATACCCAACCTTTTGTACGAATATATCGATCTATAATATTAAAGAAAATATAGGAATCTGTAAAATGGGACAAATTGAACAAATACATGTGTTTGAGAAAGAAAAGAGTGGAAATAAATGAATAAAGGACAGCCTGCAGGCTCACAGTAACGAGAGATTTTTCAATATGATCGTCACACGAGTTGGTATACTACGTGCTCTCATATAAATGGTGAGACATGTGTGTTAAAAGATTAATAACTTAAAAATTAAAAAATTTCACCACTTACATAAAAACACGTAATGTACTATTCGTGTTCTCGTTGCAACTAAAATTTTCTCCACAACAACAGGCCACAGCAGCCAGCAGCCAGCCATAGGGAGATCGGTCCAGTTTCAGATGATGGTGATGAGGACATATTTGAGAGAATCGATCTGCAACTTGTTTTCCTAATTATATTAATATTACATGGGCGAATTGAAATGTTGGCTTTCAATGTACGTGCAGACACGGCATCTCCGTGCCTACGATGAAATCCAAATCAATTTCAACCAATCTCTATAGTTACGATTCTACCATATATGTCTTTTTCATTCCGTTGAAAATCGATTTTACGGTATAGAAGCTTATGACCTCCCCCTCTATGCCCTGCGGTAATGATTCCTCTGGCATTACGACCTTTACCACAATGATACTGTCCATAAATCAAACTATTTCGTGGATTGGATTTCACTTGACTGTCTATGGCTCCATTTGCGTGTGCTCGGGATAGAAGTTTTGTATAAATGTATCGCCATGCTATTAAGTATTTTGATTTAAGTTCTTTTTCTTCTTCTCTCTAACTCTGCATGCGGCAATATGTTTTTTTTTATTTCAGAGCCAAAACGATAAAACAAAGGATTACAACCAAGGAGGAGAAATCTTAAGTCATGTCACAAGGAATTTACTAAGTTAGATTAAACATTAGGATTTAAACTTCGAGTACTGCTAATATAATTAACCTGCCCTTCCTGCTCCAAGCAATTGGAAAGTTCGAACATGGTGCAGTATGTTAAAACTAGTTAGTTCTATAAAGTTCATCTTAAATCAGTACATAATGTCTAAGTTGTCGGAAAATGTCCACAAAAGTAAAATAAAATACGTCACTCGTCAGTGTGAAACTGCGCAAGTTTGTGCAAATTGCAATGCATGGTGGCCCGCGGGAAGGGTGAGTGACATAGGGAAGGCAAGTAATTGCAAGTTATAGCATGGGAGTGTGCGCGTTTCATTTATTTGGTTCTGCACTTCTGTGTGTACCCTATAATTTGATTTATCACATTTACTTCCCTCCTCCATATGAGTCCAATTCTAGGTTATCACCCATCAATTTTCAACAATTCTAGGTTATCACCCATCAATTTTCAAATTTAACACCCTCAACAACCTCCCTCTCTGTGTGTGTAATTAGAGGACTGAGTTCACCATGATCACAACGTTTCAAATCTCTAATTTAAAATTATGTGGAGAGAGTTTAACACATGATCTTGTACTAGTAGTTTCAGATATATCATGATGGCGATGAACCTGTTCTATACACACACACACACATATATTACTGTGTTTAAGTCAAAACAAGTTAAGCCATGGAATCTATGTATGTGTGTGTGTGTATTCCACCCTTCCTCTTTTCATTTCCCTTGCTTACAATTCTCCCATGGAATCTTTATATTGATATAAAACAGCAAAATATGTGTACGTAGTAACGGTGTCTGTAGAACACTGCATACCCATCTGACCGTATAGAATTTGGAACCGCACCACTTTAAATAGCATGTTCTGCATACCTGTTTGGACAAATCTATATGAAGCTAGTTCTTAGGTCAGTCTTTGGTATAAGGGTGAGTCGTCGTAAATCTATAATCACCTGGTGACAAAAAAACGAAACTATACAAATTAAACTTGTTTTCTAATTTCAACAAAATTATAGTACAACTTCTTGTTTGGTGGGCATTTATATATCGATACCAACATAACAATGCATAATGCTGGGACACTCAGCAGTTCCCGATGTCTTCAAAGTTCAATCAAATTAGTATTCAGAATCTTTGTTTTATTGTTGGGCATTTATAAAAATAACAGTAGAACATAACAATTACACAATGCTAGTACACTTGTACATTTCTAATTTCATAGCAAGGAAGGTTAGCTTGGTTAGACAGCCTGCTTCGTATGAGTTCAAATCTTATGTACCCAAAATTTTATGTAGCCTCACTTATCTCATTTGTTGACATCTTGATTACTTTTTATTTGAATCCCACGTAAAAGTTAAAAATAAATTAAGTAAAAGAAACACGTGTCATTCAAATAAATAGATCACAAAAAGCCACATATTTTAAATGCAAAAGATTTAAACTCGTTGCATATGAGATAGATTTACCCAGATCTACTAAGTTCTGCATGAAGCAGCATTTTTTAAATTTATGCTAATGAATTGGAACATACTACTGCTCATCATTTATATCTTCCTACAGAGAAAAATGAATGAGAATGTGGGACAAAATTTTAAAACAAAGTCTGCAAGAATCAATACATTGGGACCCTCCTCCCTCCCTCTCCCTTAGCTTCATTCACTTCCAAATCTGCAAACTCATTCAATACCCTCCAAATACAATTTATTACACCCACGCAATGTATGAGAGAAACATTAATTACTACCCGCATAGTCCACAGTCCACCCTTATTACATATATATTAGGGGTGTATATTTATTTGAAATTTTGAAGAATTTTAAAAAAGTTTAAAATCTATAGAGTTTGATGAAATTTTAGGGTGAGAATGCATATATCTCATTTCTTGTAAATAACGTATTCATAATCAGAACAGTTCAATTTTTTAATCTTTATTTGAAGATTATTTATATAAAAAAATCACTCAAATCAATGATCATTTAATTATCTGAATGTATCAAATAAATGGGCGATTGATTCATAAATATGTTACTTGGTACTCATGATCTTCAAATGGAGATTAAGAAATTAAATAGTTTCAATTATAAAAATTGAAAGGTAACGATACATTATTAGCAAAGAGTAAAATATACCCATTTTCCGATGAGGGATACAAGTATTGTCCTTCCTCAAAATCTCAGTGGGGGAGACATAATTTGTTAAGTCTTAAAATATAGTAAATCTCTCCAAAAATCCACTAAAATTTTCAAAAAACTTTGAAAACTTTTATAAACTCTCTTAAAACAATGATTAAAAACACCCGAATAAATACCCGAATTTGTATAAACTCGTTTAAACTACTGAATGAATAAACTCCGAATTTCCTTACACTTTTATAAACTCCTTTAAGATATTAGTACACCCCCTGACCTTTTGTAGACTCGTTAATAATCCTACTTAAATACCCAGAATTTTTAAAAGTCATTTAAAAAAAAACTTTTACAATCTCAATTGAATACAGTCACCTAAACTGATTTTCTTTCCTTTTCTCACTGAACTCATCTCATCACGAAATTGTTGAAGTATTCAGGGATTCTCTCGAGTATATATCCCCCATTTTCTCCGTCGTCTTCCAGGCAGGTAAAGGGTCTAGATCTCCGGGAGTTGTTGGGAATTGTGGGTCACGTTGGTATGGGTATGTCGTACAATTCAGTTAGGGGCGACAACCATCTTAAAATCTTTATTTTTTATTGCATGTATTTATGAATCTTAATATATTTATGTTAGATTTTGTGTGTCCCATATTTTATATTTTGGAGCGTCATGTCTCCGTCGCCTCTGCTCCCATTACCGTTGGGAGCTCAATTTTGGTGCACCTCTTCCTTCGTCCACTCTCGTTTGAGCTAATATCATATTTTATTAGTTCTGCAATATTGTGTTCATCCGCGCCCTGTTTCTCTTTGATGGATAAATTAATCAAACTTCATATTTCTCTCTCTCTCTCTCTCCTTCCTTTGCAGCAAACTGACACTACTTAATTACACGTTTCATGTATTTTGCAATTAGGGTTTCAAATTTGGATGAAACATGACTGTTTATGTTTTGGATTAATAAGTATAAATGATTTTTCGACAAGGGACAGAGATCAACACAGCAACAAAGTTCAGAGTAGGCCCCTTTAGATTCCAAGCTGATGAGAACGAATATATGTATATATATATATATATATATATATATAAAAGTAAATAAAAAAGAAATCATTGCCTCTCCATATGAAGAAGTACTTGATGTGCATAAGGACAGTTAAATGAATACTTCTTTACATAATGGAGTTTCTGCCGGTATATAGCAAAATAATTACACCAACCTTTTTCTCTCCTTAAATAATTAAACTTAGAAACAAAATGACAAACTAGGAAAAGTGTCGCTGAAGTAGAGGATCACCATAAAACAGTCTTGCACAATGGGCGGCATCTTCACTTTATACAGTGAATTTGACTTAGTTTCACATGAGTGAACAACAAAAAGAAAAGAACATGCTCACGCGCAATAAGACTTTTGAAAGAAAAAAAAAGTCAAAGAATTACCATGTCGAGCCTTAATCAACCCAAAAACCTTTAAGATTGTTGAAACAGATACTTCTGATGATGATGATGGGTATGGTGAAGTTTTTTTTTTTTTTTTTTTTAGTCAATGGTATGGTGTTCTAAAACAAATAACTCAATATGTTAGTATAAATAATTGGACAAACTAATATGCATGCACATGTGGAGATTCCTTGTTAGCTCTGCGCCTATGTTTTCTGTCCAAAAGAAAAAGAAATTTTTTTTGAATGAGCATTTTAAGTATTTGCCGATGGCTGATGTCTGATGGCGACCAGTGGGATGTACGGGGTGTTGTTCATTTTATTAAGCGCTTAGGTCCAAACCCCAAACTGTTCTGCGAGAACGTCTCAAACACAAAAAAGCACGAGTGTCCTTGTTGATTAATCAATTATATGACATTTTATTCCAAAAACAAATACGTTTATACACGCAATTAGTTGTAATGAGCTTACAAATCAGTTGGTTAAAAAGCATTCACATTTGCATACGAGATTAGGTGTTTGATTTCTCTCTTCTAATATCACTTGTGTGGAAAGAAAAAAATTAGTTTTCCCAACTTTTTTCCGCTCTATGTATCAGGAATATTTGAGATTGAATTTGGTGTGGATATGTATGGTCATTATCCTCAAAACTTACCATGCATGGTTAAATTTCTTTGATATTTGTGTTGAAATCTGAAAGCTAGTAATCTTTGCATTGTATCCATATGTCTTGAACAGTCATGGAGGACTAGAGCCTACAGGAAGAACATTAAGTTGCTGGAAAAAGTTTTTGGACAGACGGAAAGAGAGGTACCACATTGTATTAAAGGGGACCAAAATAAATTAGATAAGCCAAATGGGATCAACGTTCTCTCATGCTTTCCCTGCAGTGCAGATCTAGAGTAAAAAATGTTGGAGCATGCATGCAAATGGGATTCAAGATATAACTATATTATATATATACGAAAAGATCAGCAACATGGCCTGATCACCGGTCCTTATGAATGTGCATGCCATTGCCACATTATATAAGACAACACAATACTGGATGATGACTCTTTATATCGTAGAAATAAGTTGATGGTTAATCATGAAGATATAATTACTTAACAATTGATTTATTTCACATATAAGAATGAATGGCTGAACAGTTTTTAAATTAAACGAGTTTTTCTAGAGAAATGACAAGGAGAACGGTCGCTTTAGATTATGACGTCTACCATCGTCTAGTTGCAACTTTCATGCATACATACATGTATACCATCCCTATCTAAAACCTATCAACAGATCTGGCAAAGTAGAATAGCTGAGCAAGGAAGGGGAAGGCAAATCATAACTAGTAGCATAGCTGTATAGCTAAACTGCATATGAGCACGCGAGAACAAAAAGCATGTTGCAGATCCTTGCAGTTGCACCACACACATATGAATCCCCACCTATATGCCTATTTCCCTATGTATAGATGTGTCCCAAAACTGGATAAGCTTTGCACCCTTCTCCTCATCCTTTTTTTTTGGAGAAAAACAAAAAGAAAGAAACGTTGACGACCAACCATAAAGCTTCTTAAAAGTAAAGAGCAGTTGAAGGCTGAAGCGGTAATTCCTTCCACTAGTAAATCACCATTTAATTAGGTAGAGATGATATAGGACGAAATTCACGTCCAATTACACTTACTGTTACAGTATTATAAATCTAATGATCTATTTATTAATGTTATGTCCTAAGTCGATGAAATATCAACCATGTCGGTCATCTATGTTATAACAATTAGGAGCAACGCAAGACTCTCATAACAAACTTCCAATATCAAATGCTTATATGATTATATATACTCGAAAGACTATATATTAGAAGATAAGCAAAATAAAGTGTATAAACAAAACCTCTATTTGAGCCTCTCTTCTTTTTTTTCATGCTTTCCCTAGAGGTCTGGAGAAAGCTGCAATTAGTAAGATTTTCCTAATCCTCGCGTGAAATTCTTTTTCCTTTCTACAAGAACCAAGAGATTAGATCCAGCCGTAAGAAGATTGAAGAGTCGTGCCAATTTCTTATGTTACATGCTCAATGACATACCTCACAAGCACGTCCTAACGTTCAAGTTTGTTAACGCAGAGGTGACAAGGAACTGGATTCTTAAACGAGAAGTCCTAATTCCAGTCTGGGAAGATGGAAAGGCAGGGTTAAAAATAAAATTACAGATTAACCATGAAGGGTGGCTAACACCAGTGAAACAATATGTAAGGAACCAGTAATTACAACAATTCGCAACCGGTCCCCCGTCCTTCCGCTGATAATCTGATTTGCTATCTTCAGGGAAGCCTGAAACGAACCCTCGGTGGACAAAATGGGTCTATTTCCTGACTTGCTTATGCAAAGTAATTGATCCATAGTTGAGTTTTGGTGTTCTGGCATTTCGTCGTGAAGAATATCTGTTTCCAATTCTTGTGAAGCTTGGACCCAGCAATCTCTTAACAACGAGGCTGCAGTTGTGCGAGATGTTGCCCCAGCGATGTTAGCTTCAGTCAGAACGACACCCTCTACATGCCCACCTAGAAAATCAAACAATGCGGTCAGATCTCCCATCTTTCCGACGCCCACGCCCCAACATTGAAACATTACAACCAGGGAATATTATAGAATAAGTAATAATACAATCCTAGTAATTGAGTACCGAGTCCCGAATGTACCTGACAGGCACTCTTTTGCAAAACCTAGATGATCTTTGTCACTAGCCATTGCAACCACAAGAGTCAGTCCTGCCTCTGGAAATGTCATCTTTATAGTGTCCATCAGCGCTCTAGCAGAATCTTTGGTGTGGGCTGAAAAATCACTCCCAGCAAGTATTTAGTATTGCAGTTGCACAATGGTAGGAATAAATAAGAAAACCCTAACGGAAACCATAAAATTAGAGTTCAGGTTAGAAATCAGCGATACTAAGTTATAATTTACAAAGAGGGAGGGAAAATAAGAATAGAGGAATATCATACCTCCATCAAGCAATATTGTTGCCCCAGATAATCCTAATGCCTGAGCTTCTTTTGATGTAAGAAACTGACTTCTTCCAAGCAAGCTTGTTTGCTCTAAACCGGTTCTAATGGATCCGTCTGAAATTCTCCATCCTGAAGTGAACATAGAAGCATTAGGGGAGAGATCTAAAGGAAGATGAGCCTGCTCAATAAAGCATGGTATTCAACCAGTTATGTTCAATAACCGTGAAGTGGCTCTGGCATTATGTAACATAGATAAACCTATTGGTTTCCAACATGACATCATTATAGTCCAACAGAAGATTATAAAAAAGCAACCCCCTCACCTAAGTTGCGGAGACATAGTGCTGCACAAGTAGCAGTTGCTGCATTCTGAAGTTGGTGGGTTCCAAGCATGTATAGTTTCACATCCAATAACTCAATGAACTGCAAGGAAACCTACAATTACAAGTTCTTCACAGAATCTTGAAAATAAAACCCAATAGAACATAATGCCTCGAATGCATACCAGCTTTAAGTCCCTTTCAACTCGTATGACTATATCACAAGATTGGAAAGGTCTGCCATTGAGCATGCTAACACCATTTATCTTACTTTTATTTCCAGTATCAGATGCTAATACTACAGGGGAACTCATCAACAATGCTTTATCACGAAGAATTTGTTCAATATGTGGGAGGAATGGACCACCCAGAACCACCTAAAATTTTATATAACCAGTTAGAGTCATAATAATTAACAAATTTCAATACCACAATCATGATGAAAAATGAAGTAGCAACGGCAGTTCTGATGTCTGATATAGCAATTTGAACATGAGAATGAGAAAACAGGCAGCATGTAACTACTATCACTGTAAAAAATCTCCCTAGGGAATCCCCATGGCTGACCATTGAATAACCTAACATTTATTTATTTGTTTATTAACATGTGTAGAAGCTAATGGGAGAAAGAGTTGGAAAAATGGAGAACAAATAAACAATGCAAGAAGATTTTTAGCTTAATTGTGCAGATGAAATCTCCAAGGCAGAACCACCTAACTGGACGGCCATGTTTAATGATTCCAGACTTCGCCATTGCAATGCTTTCCAAAGAACCCCCAAGTGCAGCCAAATGCTCCTCACCTATCGTAGTAATGACCGACGCAGCAAGTTCAGAGCTACAAATGACATTAGTTGCATCACGTGCGCCCCCCAACCCAGCCTGTTCATTTGAATTAAGTAAAGTCAGTACAATAATAATATTTTGGTTTTATAGTATCTGCATGAATAAGATGAAATTCTGTGGAAAAGACGTTAGAAGGAGAAGTGAATAACCTCAATAACTGCTATGTCAACATTCTCTTGAGCAAACAATGTGAATGCCAAAGCAGTGAGAACCTAACAAATTCCAATCAGTTAGCCCCATATATAAAAAGTACACAGAGCATCAGTGCATATACAAACAGTACTGTATATGAAAAGTACACATATAGCAAAATAAAGTGATAACAATTAGTATTAAAAGATGCCCAGATGCTACAACAGAAACTGCTGAATGGAGAAAACATAATCTTGTGAATTCATCTACATGCTTCTTCCCAAGACTTCAAAACGTAAATTCTCATTGATTAAAGCAGAAAATGATGAGTTTTTGCGAGCTATACAGCTTCTCAACCGTATTGAAATCTTTTTCTGTAGGCTTTATATGATGATCATCTAATCAAAACGCAACCAACAAATTTATACACAAGTGGATACCTCAAAATGACTTGTACGACCATTTTCAACTTCTATTGCACGATCCAGAATCTTCTTAACCCTATCAAAAAGAGAACTCAACGCCTTCGCTGACACTGGTTCAGCAAACCTTCCCACTAATATACGTTCCCTTATAGTTTGAATGTGCGGGCTGTAGACATAAACAAAGTCTCTTCTCAACAGAAGGATAATAAAAATTCAGAGGAAAGTTCGAAACATAAAGTAAAATGACAGATATTGAAACAAACCAATAAGCCACACCTAGTATAACAACCAACAGAATAACCTTCTGCCCTCAACATGTTGGAGAGAAATGCAGCGGTTGATCCTTTCCCCTTCGTCCCGGCAATGTGAACCGCCTATAATTGCTGTCATGCTAGTTAATTACGCTTGTTCTCAAGCTCAGACAAATAACCACATCAAAAACAAGATCATGAAAATTGGGAAAAGAACAAAAATGTCTGCTAACTTATTTCATGCATAAATTTCACTTCATAGGTCATAAACAAAGTAGAAAAGCACTTTCAAGCTGAGCACTTTCTACAACTAAACACAAAAAGTCTCTCACTTTCAATGTCAAATTTCAACTTTCTCACTAAAAACATACAGAACACAAGCATTATAATAGAGATAGAATTCGAACCTTGAACTTAGAGTGAGGATTACCCAGCAGCTCCAGCAACCGTCGCATCCGACCCAGATCGAACCCGTCTTCCGAATCCGTACCCGCGTCTTTGGGTACGCCCAATTTCTCGTAGTTCTTCAGAGAATCCATGTATTCCAGCAATCCCTTCAGCTCCGAGTCCTCTGAGCGCGTGCAAAAGCATCGTTCCGGCCCCACATTTCGCAGAAGCCCAACTCCAATTGAAGAAATTAGGGTTTTCCTCCGAGTAGGGATGGAGTATTGTCTGAGATGTTGGAAAAGTTTCATTCTTTCTAGTTTTCCGTTTGTTTCTCGGGAAAAAAAAAAGTGATGGAAAACCCGCTCAGTTGCGGGAAATTCATCGCCTCGCACGGTCGCAACAGAAAATTTTCAGAAACGCACAGTTTGCTTAATTCTACATTGGTCCCGAACTACTACTGAAATTTAATTTCGGACCATGAATTATGAGTATTTAAAATTTTGAATTTGAATTTGACAAACTATGAAATACTGGCCCTTCAAGAATTTTTGTCAAACTACACAATACTTGCTTGAAAATGACATTTTTATTAGCAAGTAGTAGATTGTCTTAGTGTTTAGGTTTTCCTTTTCAACTGACTGGATCCGTAATTCAAACGTGTCTCCCTTCCCTTAATATAAATCAATACAGAATATCATTTATATTTTAAAGAAATAATATTTTCACACTGTTTTTCGATTTACTTGCATGTATATATTCTGCCGTCACATTTGGTCACGACACTTTCTTTTGTCAGAGGTTAGAATATTTATGGACAAGCTTGAAAGTGCTTTTAAATAATTTATTGAAATCATTTCTTGAGATGACAATAACCTCCATTATGTAAAATTCAGATCTTGTCAAAAAAAAAAAAAACTTTTTCAATTTAAAGACCAAACCTACAATTAAGTCATACTCCAAGGACCCATGCTGCAATTATTTCTGTCTACAAGGAAAACTAACCGTTGACAGTATACACGTGCCGACCACTCCGCGCCTCCATCTCCTTGCGTTTCAGTTATTGTGTATTTGGGAGAGAGAGAGAGAGAGAGAGGCGCTTCCCTTCTCACACACACCGTTTGCAGCAGCAGTAAAACCCTAATCGAGCATCTGCTCCAAATCGCCGGATTCTGACGCTGCCGTTCTAATTGCTTCTGGAAGTGAGTTCATATTTCTTGAAAGAATGGAGCTTTTGGTTTAATTTTTGCCCCTAAATCTTCAATTTCTGAAAGCTGCAATTTTTTTTATGATTTCTGAAATTCTTGGTTTTGATAGGTGGGAATTTTTTTATTAGGTTAGAGAAATTATGGAGGTAATGGAATGTGAAGATGTCGCGGGTGTCCGTTGTCGAAAGGGGTTGGATGGGTGTGGGGATAGTGAACTGGAGAACAGGAGCAAGAGAGCTGAGGAGAGGTGTGTGGAGTTGGAGATGGAGATTGTAAAGAGAGGGTGTGAATATGCAGCTCTGGAGGCCGAGTTTCGGGCATTGGAGCGCGAAAAGATTGAGATGGAAGAAGAGATCAAGGCTTTGAGGAGGGAGAGTGGTAGAGATGAAAAGAAGAAAAAACGTGGGGGAGAAAAAGGGGAGGGAATTGGTGATCTGACGGAGGAGAACGGGGAGGAAGACAAGGTCTTTCAGCTTATGGGTGAGATTAAAGTATTGGAGTGTGAGAAGAAAAATGCTGAAAGCGAGGTTGAGGCTTGGAAGCAAAAGTTCAAGGAACTGGAATCGTTGGTCTTGAAAGGCGGGGAATTGCCATTGGATAGACAGATGAAGGTGGCAGGGGTAGGATCGCTAAATGTGGATTCTCTTGAAGACAGCGGGACCGTGCAGTTGAATAAAAGGATTAAACTTGACGATGAATTGCGAGCTGAAAGTGGCTTGGAGTATTCTAGAGACAAAGATATGGCTGTGGATCGGGTGGATGTTGGCTCTACACGTCTCCCCCTCGGTAAAGAGATCCGAAATTTGCATTCAGTAGGTATGAAGTAAATTACATTACTCACCTATATCCTATGGTAATTTAGCATCTACTTTAGTCTGTGGTTCTGCTACCTTCCTTAAATAAATAGTTTGACGAAATTAATGTATCGGTATTCAAGCTCTTTATGATTATGAGCAAATTTTTATTCAAATTTCTGAATTAGTATGGTCATTTGCGGCACAAAAGTGCTCATATTGGTTTAGTTTGACTCGTATAACTGCTTTGAAGTACTTCACCCGTAGCATCTCCTCCGTGAGCCACTCTTGTGATCTGCATTCAAAGGATAGTACAATGTTTAATTCCAATCCTAAGTGAATGCAACTTTTGTATGTCTTTCCTATAAAGAAAATAATTTTTTTTTGCATGTCTTACCAACGCGATGCATTTATTTTCCTTGAAGAAAATTCACATTACACTACTATAGTCTATATATGATTTCACGTTTCTTAAACAAATGTACTTATTCTCTACACGACTACATGTAACAGTAGGTTTCAATCTATGGCAGGCACTCCGTGCAATGACACGCCATGTAAGCATTGGGATGTTATTAAGGGAGAGAAGAAAGGTGTCTCTGTGGAGTCTGATATGAAATATTCTACCAGCAGACAAGCTAGGAAACGGTTGGAATTTGACAAAGAGGGGAGTCCTTGCAAGAAGATGGCTCCATCTACGCCTGGTGGTGGCATACCTTCTTCAATCACTGTCGTCAATATTAGTGATAGTGATGATGAACTTTTGCCAGTGAATAATCAGGAAAGCAGAAAAGTCTGCATTTCGTCGGGTTCAGTATTAGGAGAAACTGGGGGTTGTGAAAAAGATATGACTACCAAAAAATGTGCTGAGGAAGATGCTGATAATATCAATGAGGGCCTGCTTGCCTCAAAACCCAAAAGAAAGCGTGCTCTTAATATTGTTACCAGTGACTCTGAAAGTAGTGATGATGATATTCCTATCGGACAACTCAAGAAAATGCATCTTAAGGAAACTATACATGACAAAGTAGGATCTGATCTCAGTGACATCTCAGTGACTGCTACTGTTTCTGAGGTTGACAATGCCATGGGTACTGTTAGTCCTCCCAGGCGGCGTCTCATTAGGTTGAGAAAATGTGGGGAAAGAGGTGGGGCAGAAAAAGACTATTCAACTCAGACAAGTGAAACTAAATGTGATCGAGAAAATCTGGCAAATGAGGATGTTGAAGATGATGATGTGGAAAAGGCTGGGTCGGAAAGTGAAGGTGAAAGCTTGGGTGGATTTATTGTTGAAGATGATTCTGATGATTCTGATGTTTCTGATGGTCATGATGCTTCTACAAAGTCAAAAAGTTCCTCAGATGATGATGTGGACTTTGATGAGATTCTGTCGAAATTTCAGAGGAACAAAGATCAGAAATCGAAGTGGGAATTTGAGGCAGACATGCTTTCTGCATTTGGTAAGGATCCAGAGCTGTGCATGAAAGCTGTATGTGCTCTTTATCGACAGCAGACTTCTGAAGAACAGTATGCCAAGGGATCATTGTGCACCAATAGTCGTGGTTTTAGCAAGTTCGATGCTCTCAAGTAAGAATTTGAATTTGTGCTTTACGTGACATTAGGATTTAACTTATTGTTTCGACAATCTACTTGTTTCTTCAATTATATTGCTGCTGATTTTCTGTTCTCCCCATTTTACAGGGGATCTTTATTGGCTGAGTTTCTCTCTAACGGAGACCCGAACGGAGATCTTAAGAGAACTGTGAAGGAGTTGCAGGCATATGACCCGAAAGGCATTGAAACGTGTAGGACATTTGCGAGTCGTTACTCCAAGCAACTGTTCGAGATCTACAAGAACAAAGAGGATCCTCTCTTTCTACCATTTTGATGGGAGATATTACTAGTCCAGATCCTCTGCCGGAAGTACTTCCAGGGTTTCCAAATGCTTGTAAATATCTAGGTCCTTTTGGTTTCAATTTATCATGGTTGTATTTGTATCTAACATCTAATTAGGAACATCTGAAAGATTAGGTCACTTTTGTTATTACCATTTTCCTGTTGTTTGTGTGCACCTGCGTAACTACATGCTTACAAAATTTCCTCCTCGTGTGAGATGGGCAGCTGCCACGTAGCAGACAAGCCCTTGGAAATATGGAAAACGAGATTGTAGTTGGTGACCAGATGTAACTACTCCAACAAGTCTTTAGATCTTGCTCCTTGCCTTTATTTAAAAAGAACAAAGAAAAAAAAATCAGTACCGGGTTTTACTACAACAATTTATCCCTTTGAGGTTGGAAAAGCTAACGTTTATTTCAGCTTTCCTATGTCGACCATCTTGTTATTTGCTAAGCATCATGAATTTAACTCAAGACGTGTTGTGTGATACGGTCTTTGAATTTGCCTCAATTACTCGACTACTTCGTGATGATTTTGCTCCTTGCCTTGGTCACTAATAAATTTTCCAAGAAAATGAATCGTTCTGAATATTAAATTAGGGTTCCACCATTGGCCCTTCTCCTTTATAAAAGGCCACCTATTACGTATGTCATAAATCCCGTACGATATGGAGTCATCAGTTACTAGTTTTCAAGTGGGCATAAAGGGAAGAGCAGAGCGAAAGGAGGAGAAATCTGGTGTGTTTTTTAAAATGCCACTGCACTATCCAACGTATTCCAAATCCGACTACGAAACCATGCCGGAAGGGAAGCTCGACCGCCTTCTGTCGGAATACGGTCTTCCGGTTGTTGGAAGTGTGGAGAAGAAGAGGAAGTTTGCCATGGGAGCTTTCCTTTGGCCTCGTTAAGTTAGTAGCTAGCTAGTTCCATAGCATTAATAAAATTAAGGGTCTAGCAAACTAGCTAAACTTGTCTCTTTTGTTTTCTCTGTCTTGTGAGACTTGAAACGTGTATCTAGCTAAAGCTATCTAATGATCTCTGATAATGTAATGTGTTTTATATATGTTTCTGCTGGTTACTGGCTATCTCTCGACCTATTCGGCTACTCTGCAATCCATAATTTGATTGCTCTCGTCTCTAACGCGGTGTTCATGATTTTTCGGTGCTTGTCTTCCAGGATACAATGAGCTTATGTTCTTGTCACACTGACAGTAGTACTCCAAATCACAAGAACCTACATTGTTTCTAATACATCCGTTTTATTGGGTAGTAAATAAAGGGCTGGAGAAGTGTGAGGTTATCTACTAATTGGTGAGACCAAAATAACAAAAATACGAATATCGCTTACGACTAATCATGTAATATGGATGTCCGAATTCAAGAATTTCTCCTTCAAATGACAAGTACCCTAGCACAACATTATTAGAAATCAATATAACTGGACAATACAGTCCGTCTCAAAATTATCAAACACCAAACCTAAACACACAAACAAACACATTTTAATTTTAGCAAAATTATTAAGGCAAAAAGGAAATGAAGGGTAGCATGGGTAGTTGGGTTCCTACAGATGCGGGTTGGCCCCACACTTCGCCATGCATGCACAATATTTGGCTATAAAAGTAGAACGTTGTTGACCCAGAATCTCCCTACCCTTGGGCCTCCCTTTAAGCCATTTGATTAGTCTCTTAATTTATTTGTTAATCGTGATTAGCTTTTCTCTCTCCCTCTCTCTCTCTCTCTCTCTCTCTAGGTTAACGTTGCTGTTGATCTCTTCTTGTTTGCAGGAGGAGATCTTCAAACGTTAAACAAAGAGAAGAGGAGGAAAGGGAGAAAAATGGCGGCAATGAACTCATCATGTTTTGGAGTGGTTGCTATTATTGCCATCTTTTACGCTGTCGTTTTGCCCGTGGCTCATGCGACCAGCTTGGCTCCGGCACGGGCACCGGCTCTGGCATTAACAAGCGATGGTAACCTCTCTTACATTTCTCTCTTCGCAATGATGACGATGACATGTTTGTGTTATGTTTAATTTGTTTTTAGCTTTTTGCATTGATCCCACTTTTAACAAAAGCCTTTCTCGATTGCTTTTTGGTATTTAAAAACTTTTTTGGAGCTTTCAGATAACAAAAAACGCTTAGACAACGTTTAACATAAATTACTAAGGACATGCCTTGGATGTGATTTTTAAAAAGTTAGTAGCACTTTAGTTATCTAAAAGTGTTTTTAACAATGTTCGACGTAAAAAGTGAAAAGTGTTTTTAGATTAATAAGCTCTCATATAGTTTCGGAGTTAACATATAGAAAGCAATTGCTATGTATTTTGTTCCAAGAATACCTTTTTATTAAAATTTTAAATCTGCTTTTAATAAAAGTGTAAATGCTTATGAGCATAAATACTTTTTAAATAAGCATTTTCAAACGTTACATCTTTAATTCTATGAGTATTTTCTGGTGTTTTTTTTTAGATAAGCACTTATAACTAATGAATTTTATTGTTGATTACTTTATTTTTGTATTGTGCAATTTGCAGGGACAGCAGTAGACCAAGGGATAGCATACGCTCTAATGCTGCTGGCATTAGTGCTCACATATCTCATCCACTAAATTGAACCGTCCGATGATCGATGATGATAGAGATGGAGGGAAACGGACGGTGCAAGATCAAGCAAGGATAACGTAAAATCAATTTGCAAATTGGACAAGAGTACATTTATTTGAGGATTTATTGCTAATTTGGTCAGGTTCTTGTTGAATATTCTTCCATGTGTATTGGTTCTCCAACGTTAAATTTCATTAATTAGTATATTAATTTGTAAATTTCTTGTTTGTCTTCGGTTTAATATGACCAAAAGAAAATACTGGATGTAGCCATATTGGTTAAAACGAATGTGCTCTCCACGTACACCTAAATGACAAATCTTTCTTCTCGCACTTATAGTTTAAAGTAAAAAATCGCTTATAGAAAAATAACAAAAAAGAAAAGGCGTTATCTCACTATTAAAAGCACTTGTTCTTGCACTATGTTTGTTACATTGACTTAGAAGCACTGAATTTAAAATTACTTTTAAGTTGTTGATGCGCCGCCTTGACTTTTTAATAAAAATTTAAACTTACAAGAAGCACTTCGAATACTTTTCTAAATTTCACTTGCATTTTCACTAAGAATTGATTCCAAAAGCACTCATCAAAAGCGCTTTCAATCATTTTAAAATCACTTCCCAACCAGCCCTACAACAATCCCGAACCAGTTCAATATCTTATATGCAAACTAGGGATCAAGAGAAAATTTTAGAGAAACGGCATAACTTAATTAACTGAGATGAACTCTCAGAAAAAATTTGGACAAATAAGCCGCCAAGGGCAGAACCTAAACGCTAAAATGTCTGCTCAAAACTGAGTAAAAAGTAAACATTCAAAACCAGAAGAAAAATCTATTGTATCTGCAAAACTTGTAGCTGATCTTCCGTATCAAAATCGTTTCCTCATCCTTTGCAAAGTTCCGGGACGCCGCATCAAAGGAGACACAATCGAAGGATCATAAAAAAGGAGGAAGAATGGATCTGCCCCACTATCATGAAGCTGCATACCGCTGATGGAGAACGTACTTCACAACTTCGTAGAAGGAAACCACAATCCCAACAGAAGGGCCTGCGCGGCCAACACGAGGGCCAACTCCTGTGAACAATCCCTTCAAACCTCCACCCCTGTACCAGAATAAAGCATTATGTAAGTGTAATTCCTAGGAAAGATCGAAATGAATAATCGGAAAATTTATAGATTACAGGGATACCTCCAAATCTCCGTTAGTGTTTGCCGTGTTGTCATTTTCATTGCCCTGACTGGATCATTCTGATTTTTTATTCCAAAACAGATATAGATTAAGAGCAGGGTAAATATATACAAAAAGAAAGTATAATAGTTTTCCCCAGAAATACAGTTTCAGTAGAATTGTTTAAAGCATCACATGTTCGTCAAAAGAAGTTCCTGCTTGTCAAGAGATCCGTTCGGAACAGAACACAGAGAAGCAAATTACCTCTATCTGCCTTCGGGTTTTTGCAACATCCAATGGACATGTAGCTGCAGCAGCAAGGCTTCCTGCAACAAAAGCAGCGGAAAAATTTGCCCCGAGGATATTGAGTGCGCTGGCTTCATCACCCACCAGACCAAGAAGTTTTCTCCTGAGCTGTTCAGACAGAAATAAGATTTTGTTAAAGCAAGTAAAGATACAAAAGAACAAGCAATCAGAAGAATGAATCCTTACTGGCTCAAGGGTTGCCCAACAGATTCCTGAGAAGGGAACATCACGAGCAAGCTGTGCTCCCATACCGGTCCACAGGACTCGATAGCCTTGCACTGATAAAAGAGAGACTATATCAAAATCATCAACTTCAAAAAAATAATAAGTGAAGCCAAAGCAGCAAACGTCATAGAAAAAAAGTACAATAAGTGATGACTCATCGTCACTTATTTCACTTCAGGTCTTAATTTGTGTTCATGGACAAGTTAATGCAGAAGTGATTCTATTTAAACTAAAAAATTTGCTCCGTAATTCCCCCAAGTTATTTCATAAAATTTTAACCTCTACAAATTGAAGGGGAAAAAAAAATCTTCTCTGCCAAATTTCTGAAAGTTCGAAAAGAGAAGGATGAAAAAATGGATCTGAGAAATGCAGGAAAAAATGAACTTACAGTTGCTCTGCACATGACTTGTCGTCTTGACATGAGAGACGACACCAAATAAAGTCTTCAAAACACCAGGAGGCTTCCCGCCATTTTGTATCACTTTGAATGCCTATTAAAAAAATTTGATAAATTAAAATAAATAAAGGTACGAGAAGCCTCCACAACTCGGCTCTGAAAGCCAGACCAACTTTGCCAAAACAAATCTGAGAAAACATCTATAACATGAAAGTAGAACAAGATTAAGCTTAATATGAAGTTCCAAACTTCTAAGTTACCTGCATGCGAGTTCTAGCAAGTTCAATAGGATAGCAAGTTACACAAGCTAATGAGCGTGCCAAAGAGCCGGCAACTAGCGGGACATAAGCTGTCATGCTTGGTGCATTATGGGCAGTGAATTCATCTAACTGGTTGCGAAACACATCATAGCATGGTAGATAAATTCCCACCTGATTAACAAAAAGGCGAGTCACATAAACGAAAGATTAATGGCATGCCCAAGAGGAAACCCAACTAAGACCTGATAACATTAAAAACTTACTGTTGGAACAGCGAGGGCTAACCCTGCATTTGTGCCTCTCCATAGCCTTGCAAATCCTTCCTGCAATTTTACTCTCCAAAGTCAAAATCACAGACAAGAACAGTGGAGATGAAGTGACTACTTAGACAGGCATGGATAACCACTATGCACACATCATATTTTACGAACAGGAATTAACAAAGCAATATAATCACGAACAAATAAGCAGGTGCACACTTTTAACTACAGTTCTCTTTTCATGAACATTTAGCATCACTAATACATCTAAAACAACGCCGCAAAACCCACCCACCTGTCTAATGATTTTGTAGAAGACATCCAATGTGCCTTTGTAGTGAAAACAATCTGGAGGACATATTGAAACAGTGCCTTGAATTCCAGCGCGAGTGCATGATGGTGAACACCTTAGATCCGCAAACATCTGAAAAAAGGAGAACAACATTATTTCTGCTAAATCAACAGAAAATAACGGGGGGAAAAAGAGAAGAAAAATCCAAGAGGCTGCACTGAAACCGTCAAACATAAATATTACATATCTCAGCCTCTCAGGTAATTTCAATAACCTTGGGAAAAATACTAACATGTAAATACCACATAACATTAAATATGTCAGCTAATTGAAGAAACCATAAGATTATAAGGTTTCATGCCGAGACACCAAGGGAAGTAATAAACACAACTTTATCGCATGATCAAGTAGTAAAGTCTATCAAACCACCATACACGACATATGTAAACCATTTCATTTCATATTGCAGTAACACCGCCATACCAACAGAAGCAAACAGAATAAGGGTTACGAATCTAAATTTACTACGTAGAAGTAAGGCGTTCATACCATGCTTGGCCCGAAATATGCCATCCGACTAATGACATTACTTAGCGGATGCGAGTAAGGAACCCCAGCTGCCTGAGCTTGCAACCTCGTCTGCAACAGCATATAAACACAACAACATTTGCTCAGTCCATGTTTCCAAATCACTAAAACAACCAAAAATTTGATCATAGTCTTTCGTAAAATTTTAAAACTTGGAGCTAACGGAAGACTTGGCGAGCCAACCCCACTTAGTGGGGTAAAGTTTGATTATTGTTGTTGTTTTTTAAAACCCCATAGAACAAAAATACCCAAAATTCAACATTTCAGTTCTTCCCCTGCTACTACATTGTAATAAATCCTAAAATAAATAAATTTAAAATCAAATGCAACGAATTTCGGCTTCGTTTTACACTTTCTTCTCACTTTCTCGGAAACCAAACAGACTACAAAAACAAATCAAAGGGCATACCTTTACAACATCAAGCGGATTAACAATAACCGCTGATATAAACGCAGCCCCCGCCGCCGAGAATGCTCGCTCGGCAACTCCCAATTGCCAGTCCGACGTTCTGGGAAGCTGCGCGGCAGAGAACTCAGCCCCATCTCTAACGGTAGCGGTTGATTCCGAGCCCGACAAATCTACACCGTCAATCCCAACCGAGTGCGTTTGCTCCGTGCTCATCCATGGATTCTGGGCTCGCTCCAACTCCACCATCTTATTCGCCGCGCTCTCTCTCTCTCTGATCAGTATTGACCCAACAAAATTGAATTATTTTTGTTTTTAAATGAGAAATAGGAAATAAGAGAGAGAGAGAGAGAGAGAGAGGAGTAAACAAAAGGGTTACCAGAAAGTAAGGCGCGCAAGAGGAGAGAGAGAGAGAGAGAGAGAGAGAGAGAGGGGGGGCGGGGGGAGAAGAAGCGTATCAGCGGCGTGGAGTTTGTAAAGGCCACTTGGCAGCGTTTGTGAGGGCGACTAATTTTTTGCAGTAAAAACCTACATGTGAAACGGAAAAAGTGATTTATACTCACCGCCATATAAATAAAAAAAATTTAACAAAAAAATTTCGGTACTATTTACTTTAATGAAAAATTACATTTTTTCACTAAAAAAATTAATCCTCTATTCACTTTACTCTTTATTTTTTTCTTATTGTTAAAACTCAAAGTTTTCAAACATTTTTCATTAGTTTTCCTAAAAAAATAATTAATTAATTAATTAAAAAGTCAAAATAATTACCTATACATTTTGAAATAAAGAAAAAAAGTGCTCGCAACCTTCTTATTTGGACATTTTCACTGTTATTCATGGCATAAGGAGAAGGCATTCGAAGTAGGGATGTGATCATAAAGGGTATGAGATGGATTGTGGGTGATGGTTAAGAGTCTTAAGACGCATGGGTTGAGAGCCGTCTTTGGGTTTTTCCTTGTCCCTTATTTCATCTTGTTCATGAAGATAAGAGAAGTAATATGGATTGGAGCTTGAAGGTAAGTGACCATTCCTAGTCACCTAACGACGGATGGATTAATGCGGGGAGCCTCTTCTAATGGAGAGTTTTCAATTAAAACTGCAACTTTGGCTGCAAAAAGAGAGTAGACATCATATTTAGTGACACCCCTTGACCATAATTTTGTTAAATTAAGTTTTGGTGGCTCTGTTATGCAAGAGAAATCGGCTGTAGGCCTTGTTATTACGAATGAACATGGCAATATGATCGGTGCCGGAGCGTTTAATCTCGATGGGGCTACCATTAATGAAGCGGAGGCGAAGGCTCTCAAGGAGGGCCTAAGGTATGCAAAACGAAAGGGTTTTAAAAAATCATGGTGGAAGGTAACTCCAAACTTGTTATGCAGGCGGGCCAAGGCTTGTGCGATATTCCCTGGAACTTCATTTCTATAGTTGAAGATATCAGGTGGTTAATTTCTAACTTTACTGGCATTCAGCGGACGCACATTTTTAGGGAGGCAAATTTTGTGACGGATGCTTTTTTTTTATTATGGTCTTTGTGTCCAAAATAATCATTCTTTGGAGTTTTGGATCCCTTTATTTGCTAGGGCGACTTTTGATTTGGATAATTTTGGAATTGGTTGTACTCGTGGTTTCTCTCTTTAATGAAGCTTTTTATTCCTATAAAAAAAATAAGGAGAAGTGAGAAGTTGATATAAGAAGGCAAGTGATAATATTGTTAGCAATTCTCAAAGAAAAATAGACATTTATTAGGCTCTAAATTCTCTAATGTATCATTTCTAGCTAGGTTATGCTCTAAATTTGCTTGGCTAAAAAGGATTGATTTGGAGATTTAGAGCTTCATACGTGAAAGAACAAATTGCTTAATCCAAGATTACATAATCACTTAACGCTAATGAACTAACATATCACCAATTTTCAATATGTGAAGTAATTGTTTGAAATATTTTAAGAAGTTGGAATCGGAAATCACCCTTAAAAATTGGGAGGGAGCTGTAGTTTTTTTCAATACATTTGATTTCATCTACAAGGGTGTGGTTAATTTAGTTTGGATTCACTTTTGGCGAGAATCAAATCTAAAATCTTTCATTTACAAGTGAAGAAAAGTATTAGTAAAAGAGATTACTAAGTAGCTGGTTATCAATAGTTTTTTTCTTTCCCCAAAGCTGGTTATCAATAGTTAAGACTTAAAAATTATATATGCAAACAAATTAATAAATTTGATATTGTGTTGGTCATTCTTTGTATAGAATAAATAATTCGATAAAACTTTAATATAAAGACAATATTTTTTTATCAAAAATAATATTATATTACTAAGAACGCGAGTCTACACATGTTAAAAACTAAAGAATTAGACGAGTCGGACTAATTAACGTTTAGTTGTTGAATCATTATGATAACTTTACTCTCTTAATTATATAAGATTGTCAGAATAAACTAAAAAATCAAAAATATTGTAAGATAAACAGTTTTAATTATGATATTTTTATGATCAAAATATGTTAGGTACAGCGGAGTAAACGAAAAAATGTATAATTATTTATTTTATTTTGTTTTTAGAAGGAAAGTGGATATTTTATGTCCTACGCTGGTGTCTTGATTGTGGTGGAAGCAAACAAGGTCTTGATGTTTGTTTGAGAGATTGGCACATTGATCAAATTTCTTCGAGAGATTTTCGGTGTGCCAGAAATATAGCTTAAAACACGGCTCAAAATACATGGCACCAAGTAGAGCTACACTTTTTCTTTCCACATTTAGCATTTGATTCTTGAGAACAAAAAAAGAAAGTTTTTTAATTTCATTCTTCTTGGTCCATTAGTATTTAACATTTAGAATCTAGGAACAGCAAGTGGTGAATTGACTTGGTAGTTTTTTTTTTTTTTTTTGGACAGATGACTTGATAGTTAGGGTTTGTCTTCTCAATTTTTTACTCACTGAATTTTTTCTTCTCAATTTTTTTGTATAGTATATTAGTGTAGAATATTGTTTGTACTTAAAAAAAAACTTGAAAATAGAAATGACATGTATGTAAAATAAAAAATTAACAAATATGATAATTGGAGTGTAGAATCGAATTGGGAATACCAATTTCGCAATGAAAAATTTCATTCCAAATCTTATGTTTTCAGTGCATTGACATATTGTTCATAAAATTTGAGCTCGCGTTACAAAACGAAAGCTAAGTGCCATGAGTCATGACTTTGTACGAACATATATATGTGTGTGTGTGTATATATACATATGTAGTTTTATAGAACATCATAATATTCCAATAAGAAAAACATCTGTGTTGCTAACAATTAATCAATTAGCCATAAGTACATGTATAGCCACCTTAAGTTCACGGCCAGGGTCTGTTGTCCTTTAAAAAGGTCTCTTCCGTGTCTCATTTTTAATTTTTTGACATGTGTCATGACTCATACGATGTAATCTCAACTTAATTCTATTAATTTTGAATAAGTTAGAGTTAAGTGGTATAACACGTATCAAAAAATAAAGGGGTCGACACAAAGGAGACACCATATTGAGAACAGTAGACCCGCTGTCGACAAGGGGCGAATCTGATCCACCTTGGAGCAAGGTGGGCTGACCTCAGGGCTTAGAAATTACACATGAAAGAGTTGAGTGTTGTATTTTAAAAATCTGAGATGCCTTTAGAAGTTGTCATCGACGAATTGCCTTTATGGAGATTGGGCAGTGTAGCTGCCGTTGAAAATGAGTCTCACATTGATGAGAGAAACGAAAGACTTTGCATGGGCTTTTAAGAGGTTGGGCTACTCCTCGTGTTGCCAATTGGTTTTAAAGTGGAACCCTCAACCTTCTTTATGGTATCAGAGCAGGTCGTGTAAAGCCAAATGGTCACACGCACTCCACGTCACCTCGTTGTGTTGTCCACGTGTTAAGCTTGAAACTTCACCACACATGAGGGGCCCATTGAGAGTGATCCTACATTGATGGGAGAAAAGATTTTGCATGGGCTTATAAAAGGTTAGGCTATTCTCCATATTGACAATTAATTTTATGATGGAACCTCAATTTTCATCAACTGCCAGCCTCATGCCTTTATATGTATTGATATAGGTATCTTTATCTTTCAATAGGCTCACTCTGACATCTATCGGCATGCTCGCTCAAAAACTATTAATATCAGTCGACATACTAGCTTAAAAACTGTTGACATATGTCAATAAACGTGCAATATAACTTAACAAATGGTCTTAGGCCTACCAATTTTAATGTTCGATAAAATGCCAAATTACATTCTTTTATGTCCAAAAAAATTTGTCCGCTGCGCATGCTATTTTTATCAACAACCCCCACCCCCAATAATATTTCTTAGATTACAACCTCGTTTTTACCTCAAAGAGTAAAAGCATATTCGTCCAAATTCACAAAGGACAATGATCATACAATACAAAATTGTCAGACCATAATGTATTAATGTTCACGAAGAATGATAGTAACTCCGCCGAAATTCAAAGACAGCGACAGATTCAGCATAATTTCAAGATGGTTACCATCTACATTCCAGAGGACAGTTACAAAATTAATGGCTAGCTACCTAGCAGCTTTTTTACAAAACCCAGAAAATTGATGGGTTAATTTGTCTAGGAAGTTGAAGATAATTTGATCTCCTTGGATACCACAATATTAAGACATATTCTAAAAGACGTTAGGCGTTAGTCTTGCAGTGGGTTGGGATTTACTGTCTAGACGGCTAGGCCGGACTTAGGTGGACTAGGTGGTTTAGATAAATTATAATATATCGTATAAATAAGTGTTTAATTCTTAAAGGATATATAATTACATTGGACTATATAAATTGTAAAATAGAATGACATATAAATTATAAAGTATTAGAACATAATGTAAAATGAAAATTATTTATTTTCTGTCTGAGTGAGAGTTGTGACTTAGCGGGTCGGGGCAAGTTAGGCAGTCTAGGCGGGCTGCTCTTTCTTAAATTTCAAACACCTAGAGATTATTCGGGGGTGATGACCAGCAAACTAGCAGCTAGTGCGAGAATTTTTAGAACAGTGAGTATGACACATCAGTCTTGTTTTATACTCTTGTTAATACGTAGAAGGATCCTAGTACGATCGTACCCTATGTTTAATTAGTCTAATTGTGGCTATGATTGTATTTTTTTTTTCTAACGATAGATTTTGTTAGATTAGCTACCGAGGTTCGAACCCACGCCATCATGCAAAAGTTCAACTTCTTTCCACCACTGTGGCTATGATTGTTGGAAGATATATATGAAGTTTTGTCATTGATTAATCCATAACCTGAATTAGAATAAACCATTTTATTACAAAGTCACAAAGCATAAAGCACATATGTGGAATATCCTTGATACGTACCCACTGTGATTTCTTGTTGCTCTCCTCAAAACCTAGGTATAAACGTCCATCCCTGTAATACTTCGTACAAATGAGCGCCTATATATAAAATAACTGAAAATTTGACATTAGCCCTTGAAACAATATTTTCCTCAACTAAAACCTATGTCATTTTGTTTTCTTGAATAAAGCCCATTGACTAGCCTCCAACTAAGCAAATTCTTTAATTAAGTTTGACTTTTCAACTTGTGTATTTTTCGAATGTCTAAACTACCTCTATTAATACTTGAATAGAGTTTTTGGATCAGTTACTTGTTATACCCACTTAATTTATTTTATATATTTTACATAATAATTCATGCCATTCATTGTATATTTAATGTATTAACTTTCAAATTGTTATAAGGTGCCTAATGCACAAAACAAAAGCTATATGTTCCACACAATTGTTACCTACAAAATAGTCTAATTTACCTATTCCATTAAACCAAAATTTAAAGGGTCTAATTTACTTCCAAATGGTCTAATTTACCTACATGATATATGTGCAATAGATTAAAAGTTTATTTAATTGCCTACAAGCACAAACCCACAACATTCGAACATTATCTAATATCACTATTTTTTTTTGGAATAGGTAAATTAATTTAAATGTAGGTAAATTAGTATAATATTTTATAAGTAGGTAAATTAATTTAAATGTATAAATTAGTATAATATTTGTATGTAGGTAATTACATGATTCAAAATGCAGGTAAATTAGTATAATATTTTATAAGTAGGTAAATTAATTTGTATGTAGGTAATTACATGATTGAAACAATTTTTTTTCCGTACAAGATATGTCTTTTTTTTTTAAAATTTGGTAAACTAATATATATATATGTTGCTAATATTTATGATACAAGAAAGGTAAAATATCCATATGGATTTAATTGCTCATCATAATTAGGATGAGTAATAACATTTATTAACCAAATTAGGATTCTGTGGCATAAGTTGTAAATGTATTGTAATAGTTGGTTATATATTTGTCTACATGGTAGTCTAATTCAAATTTGGATTTTATTTGAATGTTTAAATTTAGGTGGGTTTTTGTTTGAAAAATAAGAGTTTCAATGGTCTATATCTAAAGAACCCAAGAAAAAAGTGAGGCCGTATAAGGTTGCAAACATGTACTTGTTGTTCCTGAGGTCTTCATATTTGTAGCCTATGATGCCCATGAACAAAGACATCATGAAGAATCCCATAAGTTGGATCTTGTACCTGCCAAGTTTCTCGATGAAGACGACGGTGAACCAGTAACCAGGGAAGGTGCCGAAAAACGCAACTACAAACATTGCTCGAGAGGTCTCGAACATTTCTCGAATCGCGTTAACCTCTTCGGCCTGTTTAGTGAGACCCATCACTGGGAAAATGTCCTTTTGTGTTAAGTTTTGGCTGTAAAAGGCGATATCCAACAAGAACCAAGTAGTTGTTGTACCTGAGGCATATAGCAAACTGTTAGATTTTCATGACTCAGATTTCTTTCTATATTGAAAGTTAACACAATCTGAGAAGATTGACACAGAGAATGGAGGAAATGGAAATGAGGATTCTACACTTGTGTTTTCCACAGAGAAAACCGAATGAGCTTCTTGCACTGTTCTATTGAAGTTTATCTCTCTTACTCACAAGTAGTGAGTGGAGGAATAATACAAAGCTATGAATCTATATTGTCCTTCCTATCTCTCTACATTTCAATCACAGCCATACATCTTGCTGTGGAGAAAGGAAACAAGTAAAAACACAACCACATGGCACTCATGGCCTTTACAAATTAGAACCTTACACTTGGCATACTTGGCACAAGTGGATACACAAAGAGATTACATCTTATTTCTCTAATGTGAGAACCAGCTAAGGACTTATAAATCAACACAAACGCCGACTGATAAGATATCTAGCTAGAGAAATATTCTATGTAAATTCTTAACCCGAAAATATACGATTCTAATGTTTTATCTAATTAATATATCTTGTTGAAGGATACGTACCAATTAGGTGTTTTCCGTGACGTCTAAAGAACTCCCCGGAAAATAATGAGTAATCATTGGCAACCTTGAACTGGGCCAACTTATCTTGTTCATCTTGGATTTCGATATCCAAGACCCTACCCATGTCAGCTGCTGCTTGTTTGGCGTTGCCTTCAATCAAGGCCGTGTACCGACCTGTTTCAGGCATTTTCATCCTCCAGTAGAAAGTGACAAGTGCGGGAAAAGCTCCAAGCATAAGCACAATCCGCCACAGATAGTCCGCCTGTGGTTGCGTGGACAATACATGCGAATAATCCACAGGGATGTCGTTGAATGCCGGTGCAGGATACAGGTCGAGGAAGATTTTCGACTATATCATAGACACCAACCCGGCAAAAATGATTCCGACACCCTGCATTGCAAACACCGCTGCTATAAACATCCCGCGAGTCATTTTGTTGGCATATTCAGACATGATCGTGGCGGAGAGAGGGTAATCGCCGCCGATACCAAACCCTAACCAAAACCTGAAGAAGCACAAGGTTGTCATAACAGAGCCTGCTGAGGAGCCAAATGATAGGCCGGAGCAAATGGCACAAATAACCATCACAATTAGGGTCATTCCGTAGACCTTCTTTCGGCCTAGTTTGTCACCGAGCCACCCGAATACGAGCTGACCCGATAGGGTTCCGACTAGAGCAACACCTATCACGAAGTTGTTGACGTTGTGTGGGAGCTTCCCCGGCTTTCCGATGCTAGGGTCGTAGTAGTAAAGTCGGCCAAGGAGTTTGGAGACGGTGGAGATGCAAAAGAGGTCGTAAGCGTCGGTGAAGAAACCCATTCCGGCTATGACAATAGCTGTTACGTGGTACCATTGTGTCTTGGCTGAGTCCAGTGCATGCAGCACGGATAAGGCCATTTTCGTAATTCAAAACTGGGGCCTTATACTCGACTGTTTGTTGTGTGTTTGCTGCTGGTGTAGACGTGGGCAGTGGCGGATCGAGGATTTTAGCTTAGGGTGGTCCCAATCCAGCATCACAAACTAGTTGGACACTCCAATTCACAAAACATATAGCCAACACATTACACACCCTTTTCTAGACAATTTCTGCCTAATGAACACTATGCCTGTACATGAACCCTGCCCTTATTCCTTTATTATGATCCCAACGAGGCGGTGATAACAAAACTTAAGTATGCTATCAAGTTCAAAATAATTTACACTACCGGGGCAGTTGGATGTTAAAGGAAACCAATCCCTAGTCCTCTTGATCAAACCATATTATCAAATCAACCAGTTACCATCTTTAACAGTCGAATTAGACCACTTAAATAGTAAAATAAATACGATACAACCTCATTACATTATTGAAGAAAATAAAAGAATAATTGACACAGTTAAGTTTTAGTTCCTAATAAACCTTGCATTTCAAATTTGACCTCCTGAGTCCTGACAATGGCCTTTGGATCAAACGGAAATTTTAAAATAGCTACAAATCAAATAGAAATATGTATAAAGAACACTCCTTGTGATCACATACCTGAATTTCAGAAGACCAATCCTTCTTCACTAGAAGAAACTCAGTGTTTGCCAAATTTCGCACATCTCCGTTTTTAATCTGCAGAAATTAAACAGAAGGATTGACCAACAATGGAAAACGGAATAGCTGCTTAAACCAAGTAACTAATTGCACAACATTATAGCCTTTCAACACTTCAAAATACCAATTAACATACTGAAACTCCAGCCGAAAACAACGAAATCATCCTATAAACTCTTTCAATTTGAAACTTTAAGAATGTGATTAAATAATTTGCATTTCATAGTTTTCATTATTTCTTATATGTACTGACGAACTGAACTTAAAATTAATGATGCAAAGAAGTTTAAGAAAACCAACTTGGTTTTGCAGAACAAATGGGAAGAACTCTTTCCAACAATCGTAACAGCAGCAAAGACAAATATAATGGACAGAGATAAAGAGAGCAGAGTAGTAGAGTACAAACCTGAAACCTCTCCGACCAAGAAGAAGAGGACCAACGGGAACGGGCAGCGGCTACCAAAGCTTGATCGGTGCAAAGACGCTTTGGTAAAGTGAAGTTCTTTGATTGCTGTGCCTGTGTGAAGGAGCTCAGTCTGAAGGTTCTCACGTGAGTGAGCAGTGGGGTTTTTATTTTTTTTAATGACTTGGCTTAAAACGACGTCGTTTTGGCCAAGTCATTTTAAATTTTTTTTGGCTTTCTTCTTCCTCATCCTGAAATGCACAGCGAGCAGCCATGGCTGCTGCTGTTCTTCTCCATCACTGCCCAGACTTGAGTGGTCCTTGAAGATCCTCACAGCTATTTTTTCGAGCTTCGGGTGGTCCCGGAACCACCCTAGTCCCTTAATAGATCCGCCCCTGGACGTGGGTGGTAATTATTTTATAGAAAACTTTATTTTAATTCTTGGCAAATATTACTTTTTGATTAAAACCATGAGTAAGATCAAAATCTAATTTTAGTCCCTTGATACATTAATAACCTCATTTATTAATTATATTTTGATTTTTTAATTATTTATCTTTTTCTTTCTAATTTTTAATGTATTAATTTTATTTCATTATAATTTTCATTTTCATTTCATTCATTGTAATATATTTTTGTTGTGAACATTTAGATAAACTAATTTTTTTTATACAATATATTTCGATGTACTGTAACTTCTTCATTTAGGTATATTACATTCATTATAATACATTTCGATGCATACATTTAGGTACACACATTTTGGTACTAACATTTCGGTGCATACATTTCGGTGCACACATTTTGGTACACACATTTCGGTGCATACATTTAGGTACATACATTTCGGTGCATACATTTCGGTACACACATTTAGGTACATTAATTTAATATTAATATATTTCAGTGCATATATTTAGATACATACATTTCAGTGCATATATTTAGATACATACATTTCGGTGCATATATTTAGGTACATATATTTCGGTGCATATATTTAGTTACACACATTTCGGTACACACATTTAGGTACATTAATTTAATATTAATACATTTCGGTGCATATATTTAGGTACATACATTTCAGTACTAATATTTAAATATATTAGTTCAATATAATATATTTCGGTACACATATTTCGGTACTAACATTTAGGTACATTAATTGAGTCTTTCAAGTTTGAAGAATGTTAAATAAAATTAATAAATTAAAAAAATCTTTTTTGGTCAAAAAATAAATTAAAATTTGTGTATTAATAAATTTAAATATTTAATGGGGGATATTAAATAGAATGCACATTAATTATTTTGAATTAAGGATACATTAGAGACTAAAAATCAATATTCAATCTAATACTAGATTTTTTTTAAATTTTAATCTTCTTGAATGATTAAAGTTTAAAAACCCCCTTTTTTCTTTGCCAACTTTGGCCCCAACAGCACCACCTTTGTGCTTCCGGCTGAGCTGTTTCCGACTAGGGTTAGATCCTCGTGTCACGCATTGAGTGCGGCGGCGGGGAAGGCCGGGGCCATGGTTGGTGCATTTGGGGTGCAAAACTATACTTTAGATGGTAAAGTGAAGGAAATTAAAAAGGCTATGATATTCTTGGCTGTCACAAACATGCTTGGGTTTTTCTTCACATTCTTGGTCACTGAGACCAAAGGCCGGTCCTTGGAGGAGATCTCCGGGGAGGATGGTAGCAGTGATCGCGAAGCTGGAACACAGATGACTGGTACCAATACATCAGCGACAACAAGGACGACGTACTAGGTAGTTAATTAAGGAGTTTGATTAGCTAGCAAAGCGTTACTATTCATTTAGAAAATAATATATATCAAATAAATGAGCTCGAGCAAAGTTGTGGTCATTTGCTCGGATATCCATGCCTTAGCAATACCAATAAGAGCTGCTGTAAGTGCTCCGATCGAACTTTGAAGTCGAAGAAAACAAAATTTGATCGATGTTATAGCGAGAAGATAAAAAAATAAAAAAAGTTTGAGTTTGGGTGAGGTTTGTAATTGTTATTTTCTTTCTTTTATTTGAATTTCTCATGTGACATACAAGAAATGAAAATGAAGATGTGCGTATATGTTTACTGATGTATATAAGAAAATAATGTTAATGGCCACAATCAAGCAAATTCACAACTTACAAAGTATTAAACTCAAAATCTTCAGTTATTTTCTTTAGAGAGATGTTGTCCGCGAGATCAAATCTTCTGCACCCAAAATGGGTGTGGCCTCTCTGTGATCCCAATAAGTATTTGACGCATATTAAATTCATGACAACAAAATTTAGAAAATTTAAAGATATTGAATACGTGTCAGACACTTATTGGGGCCACAAAGAGGCCACACCCATTTTGAGTGCAGGATTTGATCTCGTTGTCCGCTGGCCACTTATCGTGGTATAAAATCATGTTCAATGATTGAAAAATTAAAATTATAAATAGAAGTTCTGATTTTATTGATTAGATAATTGTGCAAGAGAGGGATAAAGAAAATGAACCAGATCGCACCATAGTAATTTTGTCGATAGATTTGTTGGCATCCCTATTATATCAAACTAGTTACTCTGTTTTTGTCGAAAGGTAGATATCAAACTAGTAGGTCTAGCTCAAAATTTTCACTAAAAGAGTGAAGAAATTACTAGGAAATTTTGGGTGCGTTTGTTTCACCTCCTTAGGAGGGACTGGCTTGAACTGATTTAAGTAGGACTATAATATTGTGTTTGGTATGTCCTCGAACTAAAGCAGGCTATCTAATCTCAAGCTTTCGCTTGGTATTAAGGGGGACTAGAAAGGAAGGCCGACATCCAATCCCCAAGTTTTGCTCACTGGCATCTAATCCCCGCTTCTTCTGCGGCGCCGTCACCAGGGCGTCGCTGTGCTTGCTCTTTCGTGGCCCAAGTTGGGAAGGGGGGAAGGGGCCGAGAAGCGAAAAGCTTGAGTTTAGATATTAAAATTGGGGAAAACGAAAAGGGGTTGAGTTTTTTTGGGGGCATATTTGAAGTTTGAGGGGGGAGGGGAGAGAAAGGATTGGATGGGGTAATTTGGAAAATGAGGAAAGATTGAAAATCAATGGAAAGATGAGTTTGAAAGTTCGAAAAATTAATGTGATTTTTATCTGGGTTCTTCTAATTCATATGAGTGGTAATTAAATAGAAAGTTGAGTTCTCAATTGAAAAATTCCAAGGGTTTTCAGCTGGGCTTTTGGGTTCTACTTCTATTGATTTACTGGAAAGTTTTGTATTTGGGTTGAGAGAACGTAAAATTTTAGGGTTCAAATCACGTTTTTGAGATAGTGTAAAATTTGGTTGCTACGTGTAGTTGGATTCTCTATAAAATTTTGATGTTGGGTTCAATTTCTTTGCATTAGAAAATTCTGGAGAAAGTTTTGTTAACAATTTTTTTTTTTTACCTTTTTGTCCTTAATTCTGCTTCTTAGTCCAACTCTGCACCAAACACTTCACTAAGTTAATCCAGCTTAGTCTAGTCTAAGTCAGTCTAGCTTAGTCTAGTTCGAGATAGTCTGGTGCAACAAACGCACCATTTATGTATTCAAATAGAAAAAAAAATTGAAATAGCGAGCACTGGCGGATTACATCATAGTGAGCAGGGGTTGAAATATTTCTGTTAGTTTTTTCAGCTCCCGAAAAGGTAAACTATTGTGGCGAAGCCACTAGCTGATTACTATTATTATTTTTTAAATATGAAATTTAGAACTTATACATGTAGCTAGAAGAGAATTTTTATGTGTCGGGAACATGACATGAACACCAAATTATCATATTACAAATGGTAAGATACTTGAAATTCCAACTACTTGTATTACCAGGCTGTGTTCCCAATAGATTTTTCAAAGTGACCAGAACACGAAATAGTACACCATGTGCAACTATACAAATGGTGGAATATGTGTGATAAAAAAATTATTAACTTAAAAATTAAACTTCTCACTATTTATATAATAATACGTGATACATGGCCTTTAAGTGGAGGGATCTCAAATTTTTCAAAAAAATGAGGACATGCTCACCACCGTTAGATTGATTTTAATGAAATTGTGTGGTTGTGATTAAAACACATGTCACATAATCTCAACCATACAATTTCATTAAAATTAAATTAAACGGTGGATAGCGTGTCTTTTTTTTTTTGAAAAATGGGACACGCTATCCACCGTTTAATTTAATTTTAATGAAATTGTATGGTTGAGATTATCTCGTAATATATCTCACGTGTTGCCAAGTGGCGCACCATATAACAAACCTGAATTGCTTAAGGCGGACCACACCCTGAAAAATTGAATTGAACTAAAACCTCTAGAAATACAGTTTGGTTTCTTCTCCCCAAATTTCCCTCCATGAAATGGGACACGGAAGTCAGACTCTTGTGTTCTTTAGATCGAACCAGGATCCTCGCCGGATCCATTCTCTAAGGATCCCACAATCGTGTCCGTTCATCATATATCGTGCGATCAGAAATTATTTAAAATTTAAAATTCAAATATAAATAGTATCTAACGAAAACTAACCGCACAATATAAAATAAACGGACAGGATTGCGGGATCCCTAGGATCCCTAGGGAGTGGATCCAGCGAGGATCCTGGGGGCTTTAGTTCTATATAAGTAACTAAGAAAATAATTTTATATTTGTGGCCACAGTCAAGCTGATTTACAGTTTACAAAATATTGAATCCAGGATCTCCGTTATTTTCTTTAGGAAGCTTTTGTCTGCACTTTTCCATTGGGCACTAGTGGTGATATCAAATAATGTTCAATGATTGAAAAGTTACCATCATAGGTACTCAAGATATTGTGTCTGAAGAGATGGATAAATAGGACTATTAATTACTCGATCAGGACCCTAGCTTTATTGCGAGCCAAAAACTATAGGCGCAATTCCCCCTTGACTCGATCTTAAATTGAATTATGGAATTTTCTACCAGAGCTACGGAACTAACGACTCTATTAGAAAGTAGAATTACCAACTTTTACACAAATTTTTAAGAGAATGAGATCGGTCGAGTGGTCTCCATTGAAGATGAGATTGCAAGTGTTTATGGATTTTTAAAAGAAAATTAATTGGATCACACCTTAAATTACTTGTCACGTAAATTTTAATTGACAACCATATGAACAATTATATAAACGAAGTATCATATATGTGTGAGCAATATGCGAATAGTAATTTTATCGATGTATTTGTTGGCATCATATTATGTCAAACTAGTTATTTTATTTATTTATTTTTTCTTGTCGAAAGGTACCATATCAAACTTGTTACTTGGTCTAGCTCATAATTTTCACTAATATAAGAGTGACATAAATTATTAGGGAATTTTATGTTTGTATTTCACACAGCATAGTCTTGGGTTTTATTCTAGCGCAAATAAATTATACGATGGTGGTCGGCAGAGGCGAAGCTACGAAGGAGCGAAGGGGGGCGGCCGCCCCTCCGCTCGTCGGAAACCAAAGGCTGGAGCGACCCTTGAACCCCCCTGGTTCGGCCGGAAACTGGTAAGCTGCGCGGGCGAGGCGCGGTGGTTCTGAAACCAGAGAGGTGTGCAGCTCGGGTGGGCGGGCGATGGCCGTGCTGAAATAACTGGGGATTCAGGACATTCCAAGGGAGATGGTTCACTTCTTACAGTGGCTTTCCAGATATTGGTTTCCAGTCCCTCAACTTCAAAGCAGATGAACATGAAGTCGGTGGCAAACTGTCAACGCTCTCATCAGTTCCACTGTTCAAAAAATCAAAGTTGCTCTCAACTGCTCGAGCTTGGATTAACCTATTTGCTGTGGAATTGTGATTCTTATGCTAAGAATAAAACTAGTTTCGTTGGAGAGGGTTGTGAATTCAATCTTTGTGACTGTTTTAAGACTCCGTTTGAATTTCTTGTTGAATAATTGGCTATTTAAGCTCCTATTTTAGTTATTTTTTTGCTTAAGCTTGTAGGTGGTGTGGTCATCTAATGCATATTGACCGTAGGGTATATAATCTTTGGTGCTTCGCTGCATACAAGGCTGCAACTCTAACCAAGAAAATTTTAAATCAAACCGTTTCCATTTTCAGAATATTGTGAACCTTTTGTATTGAAATTTCTTTTAAAACTTTTAGTAGTTTCTCAGTTAATAATATAAATATTTAAAAAAATCCATGCAAAAATGAAAAGAAAAGATGAATTCATTTCTCAGTTAAAACCGCTTCAGTGGAGAGAGCCTTTTCTGCTATAAAGATTGTGAAAACATCATTGCGTAACAAAATGGGAGATCAATGGTTGAGTGATAGCATGCTTGTTTACATTTAGAAAGATGTATTTGCTTTAATTGATAATGAGCCTATTATGCGACGTTTTCATGACATGAAACCTCGCCGGCAACAATTGTAATTTGTTTGTATTAATTAATTATGGAAGACATTACCATATAAAAAAATTTAATTGTTACCATTTTTCTTTAACCTTACATTTTTTTTAAGTTCGCCCCTCCCCTCGAGAAATCCTGGCTTCGCCACTGGTGGTCGGGGAGGTTGAAATACCTCTTACAATTTTTTAGCCCCCGAAATGGTTGACTGTAGTAGTCAACCCACCAGCTATCTTTAAAAAAAAAACATATTGTAGAACTTTATGCATGTAGTTGGGAGATAATTTTTATGTGCTGAGAACAAAACATGATACACCAAATGTTATAATACAAAAGATTAGATACTTAAAAAAAATTCTAACTACTTATATTATCAGGGCATGTTCTCGGCGTACTGAATTTTTTTTTATTAGTACTGGTGCCACATTAAAAGCCACGTGGCGCGCTTTACTAACGGCAGATAACAAACCCGGGTCGCTTAAGGCGGACCGCACCCTGAAAAATTGAATTGAACTGAAAACCCTAGAAATACAATTTGGTTTCTTCTTCCCCCAAATATCCCTCCATGAAATGGGACATGGAAGTCGAAGAAATCGAGGCAGTCCTCGAGAAGATCTGGGACCTCCACGATAAGCTCAGCGACGCCATCCACTCCATTTCCCGAGCTCACTTCCTCAACTCCGTCAAGTCCCTCAAAAGTTCCGGTGAGAAGAAGCCACAGCAGCAACCCAACGACGCCGCCACCGCGGACGAGAACCGGGCCGGCTACGTGTACTTGAAGGACTTCCGGGTCGAACACGACGATGACTCGGCGATTCGGGAGGCCAAGAGCCTCAATGCGATTCGCACCGCGCTCGAGAACCTCGAAGACCAGCTCGAGTTTTTCCATGTAAGTTCGTGGCTTTTTTTAGGGCTTGTTTGGTTATTTTGTGTTTGGTTGCTGAGAAATTTGGTGGAAATTTGAAGATGAGTGATGAAATGCTTGATTGGGTCGGTTTGAGATGTATTCATTCGAAATTAACCTTGTAGATGTATAAATGCTTGGATAATGTAAGTAATAGCTCTTTCGGACTCCAAATTTTCAAGATATTTATCGTTCCTGTGTAAATGTTAATTTCTGTTTGGTTGCTGAGAAAATGGAGAAACAAAGTGGAAAAATTATAAAGGAAAAATCAACGTATGATATATGGTCTGTGCTGTTGTAATTTCATAAATTCTGCAGCAATAGGCAAATGCTTACAGCTTATGAAATTATGAAACTTGGTATGCTTGTGTTCCTTCTTTTCATGAGTGATTTCAGAAAGGCAATTGAAGTTCCGAACATGATTAGCCGATGTTAGAAAGACATAGGATTGGGACCAGTTCCGTAGAGCAAAAGACGTTGTGACGAGTAAGGGATAAGAAACACAAAAGGTTGTGAAATTGCTGGCAATTGTGTAGGATGCACATTACGCACTAGCACAGAAGTCGTAAGGTCAAGTGGTTGCAGGTTAAATTCTTGAATTTGATTGTGCTGAATGCATTTCGTGTCCAGTTTTGAAATCCATGCTTTAAAGTTATATTGGGGCTTTGTTGTGTATTGTGACAGTAGCAGTGCATTCAAAGGGTGAAGTTCTCTGTGTTTCTGTTCACGCCTGTGTCGCTTTGTTTGTGAAACTCGCTGTTTGGGTTTCAAATTTGTGAATTGCTATTGGGAGTATTCTAATTTATGTCAGTTTGTTTTCTTCTAAAGACTGTGCAGGTGCAGCAGCGGGCTGAGAGAGATGCTGCGATTGCACGCTTGGAGCAGAGCCGTATTGTTCTAGCAATGAGATTGTCTGAACACCATGGTAAGAAGTACCAAGTTATTGAGGAAGCTCTTGCCTTTGTTGGAGACGTCTGTGATGCAAGCCGTTTAGTTTCTCCTGAAAGTCTTTACGGTCCTCCGATCAGTCCTTCTGGTGAGAAGTTGGCAGCCGCTGAAGGGAAGAAGTCTAACATTTTGATCAAATTTCTCATTTCAAGTATCAATTTTGCTAAAAGAACACTTAAATTGGATAATACGGGTGGAATACTTGGAAATGCTGCACTGGTGGCATTTAGCATGATTGCATTGGTGCATCTGAATCAAGTAGGTATTAAGGAGCATCCACAGAAGCTGGAAGATAAAATCCACATCAACAGAAATGCAAGAAAAACTTCTCCGTCTATTGGTCGTTACAGCAACTTGGATGTTCTATTAGCCAGGGGTTAGCTCTGAACTTCAAAAATTATGTGGTATGGAATCCAGTGGTAGGTCGCCGGACTCTTGTTATTGTCGGATTTCTTCCCACGGAAAGTTTTGGTGAATTTGACAAGAAGTGTGGTAACTTGTGAGCCCGCAGGCGGTCCTTGCTCAAAATGTAGTTGTGACGACCCTAGCTGTTTACAGGTTGTTTGGCTTCTCTCCTGTTGTTATTTCAAGTTCGTTGTGTATATCTCCAGATTACTTAAGTCCTTGTCTATTGGAAGTTTAGTGTATATCCCAGTTATGGTGATTTGCGATTGTGGATGTATGTTATTGAATTGTCTATTGCAAACCCAATTCCCTGTCGTTTGGAGGGAATTGAAAGCGATAAGTTTTCTTAATCAGCAATCCATAGTTTTCCTTCAAGTTTGACGCTTTTTTTTTAGTTTTTTTCGTCTAACATACCTTGAATTCATTAAATCTTAGAGAGAAACCGAGTCCTCTTTATTGTTAAAATCAGCATCGTGCGTGCCACTTAGAACTACGGTATAGTGGTATTTTTCTTCACTTGTAAGACCATCTCCAACCCTGACCTAAAACCTAAAAATATTTAGCCCAGAAAATTTAGGTTTTAGCCCAGAAACAGCTTTGTTACTCCAACCCTCCTGGCCTAAAATTTTAGCCCCAGATTATCAAAGAATGAATTAAGGCTAATTTTTTTTTTACTCGTGGAATTTTAAAAAAAAAATTATGTAGACTATCCTAAATTAATTTTATGAACATTTTAACCTAAAAATATTTAAATTCCGATAAATTTTGAAAAATCACTAAATTAATACATGAAAATCATGATAAACCACATAAACTTAAAAAAAAAAAAAAAGACAATTAATACATATGTTCGTCAAACATAAAGCAATATCTTCGTCAAAGGTCCAATTACGACCTCTAACATGCTCTTTTGCCATCTTGAAAATTTTGGAAATGAGAAGAAATGGTAGAAAGAAAAATTGGAAGAATTGTAGGAAAAAAGTGAGTTTTGTGTGGATGTTTGAACAAATACATATGTATTTATAGAGTTTTTGGTTGAATTTTAAGTTAAATAATTTTTTTAAATTGTTTTAGCCGTTGGATTTAAATTTGGACCGTTAGATCTTTTTTTTTACCGTTAGATTTGATTATATTCGATCTAAACCGTTGGATTCAATAAATATATAAATATAAAACTAAAAAAAAAAAATTGAATGTGGACCGTTGGATTAACCAACGGTCCAATCAAATCAGCCGTCCATTTTGAAAAATGTAGCCAACGGCTACCAACCAACCCTGACAGGCCGGGGGACACACCCACGTGGGTGGGGTCCACCTCGGCTGTCTCTGATTTCTGCCTGGCGCGTCTGGGCGTGGGGAAGTGGGTTTTGGAGGGTGGGCTTCACAGCCCACTTTACACTCTCATCTCAGTGGGTCCACTTTAATTTGTGGGCTAAATTGTGACTCAAATTTGCTTTTGTTTTAAGTTTTAGGTTTTAGGTTTGGTTTTAGGGCAGGGTTGGAGTGGATTTTGGGGGGGAAAAAAAGGGAAAATTTAGGTTATAGGGCAGGGTTGGAGTGAGTCTAAGTGAGGTTTTAGGTTTGATTCATGCCAAAAATGAATTAAACAACATTATTGCTAGCTCATTATGAGGCTGAACTCACTCTCTTGCTCTTAATGTAAATAATATCGTTTGCTCAAACAAAAAAAAATAAAAAATCAGCATTATCTTTATCCTTGATCACTCTGAGAAACTCTCGGAATTAACTTAATTGATTACTGTTACCGATTAGTATTACGATATATCAATATTTCTCTTCACTTGTGAAGAATAACGAGAGCGTATAATATCTGTGTGTGTGTGTTTGGTACATAGTTTGTCCTTATGCGGTTTGACGCAACTCTCCATTTACTATTTACGTCTCCTCAGAACTTGGGCCTCGATTAGGTTTGGTGGCATAACGGGCCTACAGATTTCTAATGCGGTTGAATGGATTCTCGATACTTTCGAGCCCGAGAGGCTGTTTGCATGGGCCCGCCCCTATAAGACTTTGAAACGTCGTCGTCGTCGCCCTCAATTTTTAGGTCAAAACCCTAATTTGAACGCAGACTACTTTAGGTGGTATTTTTCTAGTCAGTCCCTACCATGCCACAGCATCGTCACATGCAACTAGGAAAAACCACAACCCATTCGTTGACGAACCCAAGCCGACATTTAGTAATGGTTTGGTACTGCTTTTATAAAATGTGGATATAATAAAAGTTGAGTTTAAGAAAGTGTTTGATAAACACTTAAAAATAGATTATTTTTACATTTTTAGATGAAAAAAAAAACTAAAAACGTGAAGCAGCAAAAATGAATTTATTCTGCACAATAATAAGAGGAAACGAATTCTGCACAATGAATGTTTAAATTTAAAAAAAATTGTTGTAAGATAATGTCAAATTACAAAAAGGAATAATGTCGGAATATCAATTCCTTAGGCGCTTTTTTTTTTGGGTGTGCTTTTAATTTGTTTAGGAGGCAAAAAAGGAGAAGTTAAAAAGGGTTTGAACACGTAATTAGCCTCATAATTTGCAAGTGGTACGTGTAAACACTTTCTTGGACTTCCTATTGGATGACAATGACATGACTCAAAAGTTACACGTTGAAAAGAAAGAAAAAAAAAATAGAGAACGTCGACAAGGTGAAAACATCCCTTCTTTTGTCCAACTTTTCTTGTTCGGCCGATCCTTTTGTGATCTTAAATTTGACAATAAAGATTTTGTGTCCCTTTTGCTAGAGAATGTCAACCAAACGAGGTACTAGGTCAACGCGAAAATGCAACAAGGAAATTTGATATTTGTGAGAATTTCATAAAAAAAGATGGTAATGTTTAATCGAAACCACCTTTCCTTTTCTTTTGGGTTAGTAAGCAGGGCACAAAACCCAAACCACCATCGCATAAAATGAGTAGGATTTTCTCCCCTCTTATTTTCATCTCATTCCTTTCTATTCTCTCGCATTTTGTTTTTTGTTTTATTGTCTTAATAAAAAAATTAATATAAGATGTTGACGTTGTTTAATCATAATTATTAGAGAAGGATAAGAGAAACGAGGATAAAGATTAGGAGGGGAGAGACATAAAAAGATAGACTTAACCCGTAGATCTGGAACAAATAGTCTTGACCAAGACACGCCGCTAAATCATTCGAAACAGTAACATATATTTTACGATGGGATCCGCAAAGAAAGAACAACACAACTTTAAAGCAAGACTGAGTTAAAGAAAGAACAACACAACTTTAAAGAAATATAAAAAAAAGAAAAAGATGTTTATCTTTTTGGAATGATTCAAAACACAGTCTATATTGCACAATCTAATGGTTCAAAGTTTTGTATATTTTTTGTTTATAAAGTTTACCAGCTGTCGACACAAATAAAGTAAGCTGAAGAGAGCAGACGTTTATTTTCTCTGTCTTTCTTCTTGATCTCAAATGCAGAAGTGTCCTCTTCACAAAGATACTGAGATACACACGTGAATGCAGGCTTGGGAACTGCTAATTTTCAGCTGTCCACACAAAAACATCACAGTTTTCCACTTGCATGGTATATATAATATCGTAGCAATTTTTTTTACTTTTAGTTTTGAAAAGATTTGATATACTATTTATTAGATCTAAAAACGACTATAACGTTCAAGCAATGCAACGTGAAAAATAGCCAATACTTCATTTCGAATTGAAGAAGACAGAAGATATAAAAGCAAAATTACTAAATACTCAAAAATATCTGTTCATGTGACGAATCTCAACATTATTTCCGTAACGAATTGGAACACAACATTGCAAATGATTTATATAAAGCCCACCTGATTGCTGTGTGACATGCATATGAGATTTTGAATTTGGAATGTTACGTTAATAACAAAAGAAGTAAAACAGAAAAGACGTTGCTTTGGTTCCAAGTTCAATGAGCAGCTTCTGTCCATATCAAATCTTCTTCCATGGACCGACCATATGGTCCATGCCACCATTGCCAAAAAGGAAGAATGTTTTCCCAAATTTTTTATTTAATTAAACAAAGAATTATCTTTATAATCCTACATATTATATATGTGTGTGTGTGTGTCTATCTGCAGAATAAATTTCGCACATTTCCTCCGTCCCGTAAGGCCATAACTCGATTAACCATCGTTGTCGGTAGGTGAAATTTGAGTGCTTTGCCCTAGTGGGGCCAAGGTGGTTGACGGTGACACGTGTCGCGTGATAAGCAGTGATGACTCTTCATGAAACCTGCCACGCATACACACAAATTAGAGACGGTGGCAATTTGGGTGGCAGTCAGAGGCTCAGCTCCATACATATTTTCAAGTGTTAACCACCCCATTTGTCGTCTTGGTTCAGGGCCCGCTTGATTAATTTTGTCGAAAAAAAATTGAAAATAAAATACGAGTAACTGAAGAAATAAAGGGGTGTTGGACGGTTGCCGTACATGAGAACGTGAGGGATCAGGATCGACCATGATTCGTCAACCTTCAACTTAAAAAGTCATGATTTCCCTTAATTTAGCATGATTTGGTGGAGCGTATGTTAATCACTTTCAAAAGATCAAGTTTGAAGGTCCTAGTCCAACTCAACCATGCTAGTAATAGAAGACCGGCTTTCTTCATGGGCAAGTTGTTTTCATTCAGTTGAAAGTCTCGTGGATACGATAACGATATATTTTTGTAGTGAGTTTGATCTCTAATTGTAATTAGATTTATATTGTCTATCGTGAAAATATAGTTTTATTTTAAGTGCATTATCACTTAGTGACAGCATTTTTATAGATATCTTATCGTTTATTAAACATGAACCTAGCAATCGGGTCGGAGTTCTGATAGGTCGGAGCTACAACAGTTTGGATTGAAACTTTGATAACAAACAAATGAATTAAAATTACAACTAAAGATGTAAACCATATCCCAATGCATGTATAGCATATGTAGCACATAAATGTAGCCCGAAAATGTTCAAATATTGATATATAGGGTGGGCGAACCATGCAAAGTGGTGGCTGCTTCCTGCAGCTCTGTGGACTTATTAGCTGAGTGAGTGGGGGGACCGTGCTAGCTATCCAGTTGAAACGAAAGCAAATAAATCAAATGTGTGCTGTCATTGTTCATTAACTTGAAAGACACTAAAACTTGAAGAAAAAAGGAACACAGTGTGAGTGAGAAACCACTTGCAAAACACAGCAGACCAGGCATCACCATGCATACATGCAACTTGCAACTGGTGTCTCTCAGCCATAAAGCAGGCTACTCTTTGCCTCCCCCCCAAAAAAAACTCCAATCCAATTATGAAATCCCTTCTCTCCCACTTGACACCTCGGAACGCACCGTTCTTATATTGAGAGAGGCGCTTTCACATCTTCTTACCACTCCTCCTTTTCAAGTACTTAATTTGTGGAAATTAACTTCTTTTTTTGTAAAGTTTTATGAGGATTTCATTTTGTATATTAACTGAATCAATTTTCTGACACCTTGTTCCTATAATGCATGTATATACAATTGTTGACGACTGAGAATTGTTGGTTGTTTTGAAATTAGATTGATATAAGTTTTGTTATGATCGGAAAATCATTATTTATATACTTACGTGCATGCGTGACTCATTCTAATATTTTTTGGTTAATTACTAACAGAGAAATACTACCCCGCTCCTCAGATACCTTGATGGTGAAGCAGTATTATCCTATTGGAGACATTGGGATGGGGTTTTTTAGGTTCTTTTGAGAATGGTAAGGAAGTGTGTGCCCCCTCTTGCTGTTCATAAATACTTCCACAGAGAACAGTGCGACGAGTACGTCCAGACTACAACAAACAGAAAATTGAGAATTTTGATAAGATATACTATATATCACCATCTATATCGTTATATATACATGTAAAACGTAGACAAGATGTTTCTATTTTATATCCTAATTATTTACTGGTTATTCGTGCATCTGCCAAAGTGTGCAAGAAACACTAATGCAATTTCATGACAAATAATATTATATATATATACAATATATACATACATACATATACAATACACACACACACACACACACACACACACACACACACACACACACACACACATATATATATATTTGTGTATCAATGCATGATAAACAATCTTAGGGCTCGTTTGGACGTGCTACTCTAGAAAGCGCTTTTATTCACTAGCGCTTTTTGTTTGTAGCACTTTTGCGTAGTACTTTTATGAGGAAGCAGTTTGTTGTTTGGCATGCAACGACTAAGTCTTTTTGTATTGTATAGAAGCGTTTTTTATATTAAATAGAGTGTTTGGTTATCAAATAAAAAAAGCATTTTTCCTTAATAATTCTCAATATTTTTTTCATGAATATTTTTTGTATATAATTAGCATACAAGTTGATTAAAGTGTTGATGAAAATTCAATTAAAGAAATAATGATCATTAACAAAATGATACATACTTATTGAGAATATATGTTTGTTTCTTAAAAAAAAAAAAAGAACACATTATAGCTGTATGACAATTAAATGTGAAATAAGTATTAACTAGATATAAGAAGATTAGCAATTCTTTCTCGTTTAAGATAAGAAATAACATACATACATCCACAAAAATTTCAGGTTATGAAGATGTAGAGAGATTTGGGAAGATGGAGAGGAAGAGATGGAGACCAAGTCGACTGCTCTAGCCCTCAAAATAATCAGAAAATAAAAAAACCTTTTGGGTTTTCAACGTGCAACCCTAGAAAAAATTGGTGATGGTAGTTTTGATAATTTTATAAAGTGGAATGGCATTTTAGACTTTGCAAATTAAAAAATAGGGATAATTTTGGAATTGAAAAAAATTCATTAAAGGGAGCAAAGTGCTTCCCTTGTTTTCTTTGTGCAGCACTTTTAGGAGGAAGCACCTCCTAGGTGATTCTTAGAAAATGCTTCTTAGTGCTTCTACTTCTTGCTAAAAGCACTTTTAAAATGTTTGTCAAACGACCATTTTTTAAAACTGAAGCGCTTTTACTCATTAAGAAGCGCTTTTGGCTCTTTCAAAAGCACAACCAAACGAGCCCTTAATCTGGACAGTTGGCTTCTGAATCAATTTCTAGTGTTTGACTCGATAAGATTTTGCCCTCATCATCTTTCACTTTTGTTTCATTCCTTGGATTTGTTATTTGTTTTCTTGCTTGATTGCACAGTAACTCAGATGTTAGCAAGTAAAATCGAATTATCTACATCTAATTTCTATAAACAAAAGTAAAGACTGTCGGGTTCTGTAACAGGACATCGCACAGTTGTTTCATTTCTAAAATGAACTATACTTGAGTGGCTTTTCGATTTACTTGCCATTGATCTAAACTTTTTATACGTATTTAACAAACATTTATCGTTGGACCAAAAAAGTCTAATTTCCGTCTATAAAAGTAAAAGACCAGATAAAAGTACTCCAAATTAGAGGTGGGTTCGGTTTAATTCGGTTTGGTTTTTTGCCAAAACCGAAACCGAATCGAAATTTCGGTTCGGTCCATTTTTTTTCGGTTTTTTTCGGTTCGGTTTTTTCCGGTTCGGTTTCAGTTTTTTTCACATCATGGTTGGGTTTAAAAAAAAAAACAAAGTATACACAGGGTTAATCCTTGTTTGGTTCTTGAGAAATTGGGTTTAAAAAGTAATGATATTTTAAATTCTCTTTTTCTCAGTATTATTTATTTAATTATTTGTTTTGGATATTTTTTTTTTCACATCAAGCAAACAAACAAAGTATACATAGGGTTAGTCCTTGTTTGGTTCCTTAAAAAATATCAAGGAAAGTCCTAAATTTTTTTAGCAGAATAGATCACTCAAACATTACATGATTATTAATATAGGGCAAACAAAGCAGTAAAACCCAAATCACAATCCAATAGTATGTTTTGTTTTCTAAGAGAATGCAGTGAAAGTTTCAATCTTTTACAAAGTCAAGCAACAAAAAATGAAATTTAAAATGTTTAACTCTCTCTCTCTCCCTCTCAATTTTTACCCAGCAGAGATATGAAAGTAAATGGACTGGAGTGCAGAGAGAGAGAAGTTGTACGAGTAGATTTGATTACCCTGTAATTATTACTCCAAATCACTCATAATTTCAATTCAAACAATAAAAACACAAACAAAGAAGAACATGATTGATCAAGAGACAAATGGAAAGCAACTGCTTGAGAGATGAAACAAACAAACCATAAAAAATTAGAAGTAAAATTGGAGTGTGAGAAAAATGAGAAAAGGGTAGTAAGTATTTGGCAACACATTGGGCTTACAAATTGGGTTTAAAAATAATATCCAAAACAAATAAATTCGGTTCGGTTTTTTCGGTTTCGGTTTGGTTTGGTTTTCGGTTTTCGGTTTTTTGAACCCACCCTACTCCAAATTGTTGAATATAAGTCTCATATCAGGAAATTGAGAAAAATAAAATACAAATATAAGTGTATGGTTTTACTTCTAATAGTGCCAATTGACTCTCGAGACCTTTCATTATGAAACCGAACACCTAATAATAGATGGTGAAGTTGGGACACTAAATGGCCTAATGACTAGTCTCTATGAATATTTGACACAAATAACCTTAAACCAGGTCACTGGTGAGGAGCTGATAGACTAAATATCCAAAGAATAATACTTAGCTACTAAAAAATGAGTAGGAACTTCTACTCAAAATTTCTCAAATTTGTTCGTTGTCAATTTATAAAATTTCGTGTTTATAATCAAAGCTGTTGATATTATAAATCACTCTATAAAGATCGCCTCTGCAAAAAAATTAATTAAAACTAAGGTTGTCTAGTCATCAAACCATTTTAAAATGGTATTGAAAAAACATTACGGACCGTCTATTTTTTTGCTACAATAGATTGACTAAACGATCTTAGTTTTAATTTATTTTTTACAGAGATAATCTTTACAGTGTGATTCATAGTATGAACGATTCTGATTATAAGCACAAGACTCTATGATTAAAACATTAAAAAAAATTAGTAGGAGTTCCTACTATTTTTTAGTAGTCAAGTGTTGTTCATATCCAAAATAATCGTGCTAGCTAGTAGTGACATGCATAATACTCTGCATGGACTGCCCTCATTAAATATAACTATTTAATCACATATACATGTATATAGAAAGATCTAATTTATACTTCACTGTTTTGGCAACTATCCGTAATTATCAAAAATGTTATGGCCGTTGCGTGCACAATTGGGAATTAAGTGAGTAGTGAAAAAAGTTGTTGAACCTTTTGAATTACAAACCTAAAAGTGTCAGCTTTTGTTACGTGTTTTGGTGAAAGTTGTCAGCAGCAAGCGGGTATTATTACCATCGCACCATCTTCACCAACTTGCATGATGCCACTTCGCCAGTGTGACCTGCACATAGTTTGTAACCCTAGCCTTGTTCAAACATATATATAGTAAAAAAGTAATCGATTTAAGAAACCAGATGCAGCAACTTCTCACGTGAAAAATAAACATCATGAAACTGACACAGAAACTAAGCAAATTTCACAAACTTATGCAGAAGGATAATATTTTCAAATTTTCAGACACAATTGTTTGCAATCATCCTATGATGATTGAGAATTTGAGGTAGTAGTGCGTGGTTTGATTTATTGTGTACCCCATGCCCCCTCCCACCTTATATAAATAATATGCCATTGTTAAAATAACGAGATCTTCTTGTGTTACAAACCATGACTTGCATCACCAGGCTCTGTGCACACTATATAGTTTATGACAATATTTGGAATACAATTTGTGATACTTATACTTTATTAATCTAACCATTTAGCTTTAAGCTTGGTAGTTTTTGCACTTAGTTGGATGAGTTTGATACCTAATAATCTGGTTAGAAGTTAGTTCCATTACAGTGACATAGCTTTAGTGTGTGACTGTGTATGCATCTCATCCCGTTACAGAAATATCTTTCTAAAATAATCTATTTGATCCACACGCTATCTTTAAAAAATATAATGTCGTGAGAATTTAACAGGCTCGCTAATGGTCTGAGTAATGGAAAATTAGCTTAAAGTTATGATGCGTGAAATGTTAATACTACGTTACTGTGTTTTTGATACATACAAAAAATTTCTCTAACTTATGGTTGCAAAAAATGTATGATTACTCAAATTGTAGGAGCTAAACACCCTGTTTTACACGGTGTAAAGTAGAATCTCTTAAACCAAAAGTGTCTTACTACGCAGTATCATCATCTTCAATTGATATTATGGGCTCTGGATTTTTTTTTCTCATTCAATTGATATTAGGTGAAAGGGGTGTGTGGAAAGGGGTGTGTTATCCACACACTCCATTTTACATCTCACATACTCTTGATAATTTTTGTTCGTTAATTTTATTTAATTCATCCAATCTGACGGCTGAAAAATAAAAATATGTGTGAGAAGTAAAATACGGTGTGTATATCACACACCTAAGTGAAAATGCAGCCGCAAAATAATGGCTGTTTCTTTACTTTCAAATTTGTGTGCTTTGACAGTCTATTATTGAGTATTTCACTCAATTATGCAGCAAAAAACTGAGCCCCCTTTGGCCAAGGGCATAAATAGCTTTAAATTTGTTTAGCTATATGTTGTCCAGAAATTGGTCCTTGAAAGATCCGGGTACGTTTATTGAGATCTTAAAAGCATTTCTATTCATGTTAAATTGGCATGGTTAGATTTCAAATCCATCACAGAATACATCCACCTATTTTTGGGTCACTAAGGTTGCCGCTAGCTATGCCGATCTTGAGTCCGAATCTAAATCCCTAGCATTAATGTCAATGCGGCCTTTTATTTTTTATTTTTTTTTTGCACCGGGCACATGCAATGTGTTATTAGTACACGCACCCAGCTGGAAGAGTGGGGCACAACGGCTATTTCCAATGTACTCGCCACGTGGCCAAATCTAAGACCTCGATTTCAAATTCTCATTTTAATCCAATGATTCTTATTATTTTTTGTAATAATAACTTTTAAAAAAATTTAAAAAAAATTAAGAAAAAGAACATCAAATAAAAAATTCCAACGCTTACCTATAATTATTACGTATATCTTATTAGGTTTTTAAGATGTAGCACAATTCATTTATTAAAATCTAAACACTTTTTTTTATAGACATGAACACATGATAAATCATAGTCACCTATTCTAAATTAATCTTATCTGTTCAATAATTACTATTCAAAATGGGTGGAGAATATAGTAACAGCCATGGCAATTTACTATTTAAGTGAATAGTAACTGCCATATGTCCATTCCTAAACTCAAATTCACTAAAATGGGTGAAAATGCTCTAAAGGTTCCAGGTGACATGCATGCATGACATAAATACATTAGAAAATTGAAGAAAAATCACATTTAACGTGTGACAATCTTGCTCTTTTTTCTGTAAAAATCTCCAGAGAGGAAGCTCAAAGTTAACAATTTTTATTTTTAATTGTATATGTATCAAAAAATCACTATGGTTTATCATATAATTATTACATACTTTTCATGCAATGGTGAAATTTGGAAAACCCTCCTTTTGTTTTGAGCATTTTTGTTAGAGGTAATTACAGTAGGTGAGTTAATTACCTGGTACAATATCACTTTTTAACATTTTTATCGATTTATTAATATGTTGAATACGAATTCCGCCAATAAGGAAATTCATGATCTGGAGAGATTTTTTTTCTGCGTGCCCGTTAATATTCGGTGGAAGTCATCACTGTACAAATAATTTATTTTAATATTGAAAGCAACTTGCCCTTTAAAATTGTATCTTAAAAGAAATATATGTTTGTAATATTCCATATAACAGTTTCAATACACAATGCAATATGAAGCGATCGTTCTGTATTTCATAAGTACAACATATATACATATAAAGGGCGCTTAAATTGAGAAATTATTGAAATATTATTGTCGAGTCACACTCCAATGCGTTACAATGATCCGAAACCTATAGTTTTTATGTAAATCCATAGTGATAACGTCTAGGAGAGACCACAATTGTGTGTGAAATAAGAAACGGAAACATAAAGCGCCATATTTTTGCATGACCTAACGCAGCACGATGCAGATTATAGGCTTTTAGCAGCAATTTCACGTGGAACTGGACCCCCTCTGGATCCCAATAGTATGAGCCTAAGGATCAAATGATTTAGACCGTTGAAATTTGATTTATCGGCTACAAATAGGAAGTCATTCTAAAAGTTATAATAATTGTAGTTATTGGATCAAATTTCAACGCTCCGGATCAAATGATTCTTGGGCTTAGATTATTGGGATCGGGAGAGGATCCGATTCCATTTCATGTGTCGCAAGCAAAAACTGCATGCAATATTTATATATTTTTACAAAGACTTTTTAGCCAAAATGATCCATGAGATTTGCATAACTCATCATTTTGGTCTCTGAGATTTGATTCAATAGAAGTGGTCCCTGAGTTTGTCTATCATCAATCATTTTGGTTATTCCTTGAAAAATTAAGGACCAAATGACAAAAATACCCTCAATTAAATAAACAATGAGCTAAAATGATTTGACAAAAATTGAGAGCGTTTTTGTCATTTTATCATTATTTAATGGAAAATTTTCAAGGAATGACCAAAATGGTTGATGATGGACAAACTCATGAACCACTTATATTGATTTCAAATATCAGAGACCAAAATAATGAGTTATGCAAATCTCAATAATCATTTTGGCTAAAAAGACTTTACAAATTAAATAGGACACAATTCATTCATTTTTGTTACCAACCGGCAACCACCTTAAAAGGACCCCTCGATCTCCATTGCCCTTTCGACCTTTACACTGATGCTATCTTTTATATCATGGAGCTGGAGCCCTTGGAATAATGGTGAACTGGGGCAATGGTCAACTCAAATCGAATTATATATATGTTTACCTTTTTGTTTGGAAAAAAAAAAGAGAAGAAGAAAAAGTAAATAAACGATGCCAATTATGCAGTTTTGTATTCTGTATGATGCATAAATTTCGTTAAGTTGGCCTTGTTTTTGTTTTTCGTTTAAGGAGCCTCCAAAATTTAATTTAGAATGTCATATTAGAAGATTATAAACTTACTTAAAATATTTAATAATATGATAGATTGCTATCGTTCCGCTTATAAAATAAAAATCACACATTACCAAATTAATTATCATGGGTACAAACAAATTATAATTATCACCGGATAGTAACTCTTTGACTCTGACTATATTTGATTATTATATTTGTTTTCCTTTTTAATTATCATATTTGCTGTAAATTATTATGTGAAAATTATACGTGGTGGAGTGCTTTGGTGATTAGGGTTTTTTCTGTTCAACTTATTATGTTTTAGATTAAACTCTCTCCCACCATTTAGTATAGGTTACTGTTGAATATCGGTTGTAATAAAAAAAATCATGTAACAACTAAAAAGTATAGATGCATTAATCAAGTTTAAGATATGACCATGACAAGTTTTTCTGCTTCAGTTGGGTCTTTCCCAGTGAATGATTAATCAAGATGGAAATATCAACTGATGATTTGAGACATAATCATGGGGGCTGGTTCCTCTTGTTTTTCCTTAATTCTATTTGCTAACTCCAACTTATTGAGTAATAATCAAGCAAAACAAGTACCAGTTTCTGCAGGGTATTTGTGTTCTCTAAAGACCTTCCAATGAACAATTTAATATTTTTTCAAGAGCCCCTAACACATATTCTTCGAAAGTCAATGCTAGGAAGACTATATTTTTAAATCAAATGTTGTGTTACCAATAAAAAATAGGCTAAATTTTTTTCTTGATCCCTATGGTGAGACACTACTTTCAAATCGATCCCTGTGGTGAAAAAAGTGTTAATCTTAACCTTGTGGTGAAGTTCATAATCAATCTTAGTTCAAATTGAAATTTCTGTCAAAATCTCATCCACATGCAGGGGTAAAAATGTCATTCCATTCTTTTTTCTTTTCTTTTTTGTAATTCCACTTTTTATAATAAAAAAATAGAAAGAAAAAAGAAGAAATCTCTCCCCAATCCCTACCCTTGTCAGCCATAGCCACAACGACCACCCACCACCTTCCCCATCTCTCTCACATAACCATCTCGTCCATAACTGTTTTTCTTAAAATGAAACTAAATTTCATGTTTGCATAATAACTTATATTATAACCTAAATGTGGCGAGGTACTTTGTGATTTTTAAAATCTTAAATTTGGACTCTTTACTCTTTTGAAGCGATAAAATCTGATAATATGAACCTTGTAATTTTATTGTTTATTTATTTTTTTATTGTAACTCGAAATTTAAAAAAAAATGTCTCTATGGCGCTTTATGATTGGTTGATGAAATCAATAAAAATGAAAATAACAATTTTGCCCCTACAAATGACAGAAGAATGAGAAAAAATCTAATTTGGACTATAATTGATAACGAACTTCACCACAGGATTATAATTAATAGCCTTTTCACCACAGGGCTCTATTTAAAAGTAGAGTATCACCACAAGGATCACGAAAAAAATTTGGCCTAAAAAATAAGCACATTAATTAACACTAAAGTAATAATTCAATTATCAACAACCACATCATTTGGTTTACAAAATTTAGTTTAAAATTTTAGTCTCCCTAGCATTATATTTCAATAAACCAATTAGAGAAATAAGGGCACTCTCTCAAAGTGAAACTTTCAATAAACTCTCTACCAACTCATATTTTAACGTCAATTCTCGTGCCAACATAATAAAATATTATGTAAAAAATAAGTGATAAAATGTGTATATACAAAATTCCACTTTTAAAAGAGTATCGCATAATTTCTCAAACTATTAGTATTTGAATTATATAAAAAGATTGAAACCAAATTGAACCGACTATTATTGGCTTACAATTTAAACCTTTTTAATCCATATGATTTCTGTTTTGTATTCCTTTATTTGTCATTGTATTGAACGTAAAACGTCAACAATTGTTTCTGGTCAATGTTACCAAGACTATTTTTAGTCATTTCTCTTATAACAGATCAACTCCGAGTTGAATCTCATTAAATGTCATTGCAACAACAACAATCAAGCTTTATTCTATTAAGTGAAGTCAGATGTATGAATTATTGAAGCCACTGCCTTTGATTTTGCGTCATGTCTTACATTAACTCCATATTTTTTCTTAACGTCTCTTTCCAATCTTTATAAATCTTTATTTACCTCTTTTTGCCATGACTCTCCGTCTCATAATCACATTTTCTAAACCTATCATTGCATTCGCCATAAAACGCCAAATATTCTTTTCGAAAAATGTTACAAAGACTATTTTCTGTCATTGCTCATAGCAACTCACCTCTCATTGGAATCACTTTATTCGGTATTACTTTCACTAGAAAGCCAGCGTTTATTTTTAAAAAATGTTACGAAGATTATTTTCCGTCACCTCCCTAATAACGGTGAAATTCACATGCGACTTTGGTAGCTCTATCGAAAAAGTGATGAACAAGATGGTGCGAACTTGCCAACTTTTGAACGCGTGTGTATTTTGAGCCCGGCAATATGACATTAGCAAAAGTGGCTAGAAAGGAAATAAATTTTAGTTTATGTGAACGTGTGACATATAAATCTTGACTAAGAAAACGAAAGCAAGAAAATTGGAGGCCGCACATTTCACACACCTATTTGCTATTTGGAATTTTGGACCCAATCCAACCGGCCACAACCGCAAATCGCGGTACCACAGTCACACTCCGAGTCAACTCGTTTGAGCATAAGCAATGATAAACTCCTATTTTGGTATAGATCCGTGGTTCATTTGTCATTCTAGTTTGTACTTATTAAAGACTTTTAACAGACGAATCAAAATAATTGATGGTAGATAAATTTAAAGGTCAGTTTTATTAATTTTAAATTTTAGAGAACAAACAGGATTGATGGTAGACAAAGTCAAGAACTAATTCTATTGATTTCAAATTTCAAAAATAAAATGACGAGTTAAGACAATACACATTTTGGCTTATGAGAAGAAGCATAATTAAAAACAAGAGAACTTTAACGAAAAACTTCTGATGTTGTTCATTTTAATGATAAATACAAAATAAAAAATAAAGTAAATAATTTCAGAATTAATTTTTTAGTGTAAAAATGTAATTTTTTCGTTAAAATTAACAATTGGACACAAATATTATCATCTGCAAAAATATATATAACTTTATTATATATAAATTCTCATTAATCCGCCAAAATTAATACATAATAGTTATACACTCTGAACAAAAATCCTCACTTATCAACTAAACGCTCCGTCAACTTTTTAACGGAAAATAATTAACTGCTAAACACTAACACAGCAAAATAAATAAATAAAAAGCGTCCGAAACAAAAATCCTGGCCGATATTTCGGCCAGCCAACGGCGGCAAAACTGTGACTCTGGCGCTGTCAGCGGTGGCTCAGAGGACCACAAGAGGGTCGGAACCAAACAAAATGTCTTGAAAGTAGTCATCCCCTTGGAACATAGGCGACGTCGTATGGGACAACGACGCGTCGTACGTGTCCCGGAACAACTCGCTGAAATCGTCCTTCATAAAACAATCCGGAAGAGAGGCTGCCGCGGCGGAGCCGTCGTCGAAAAACAGGGCCGAATCGAGCAGCGGCGACTCCGGAGCTGGGAAACTGAATGCGTCGTCGAAGTACGGCAAGTCCAGAGGTAAATAGTTACCGAAATATGACAAATCGTCGGATAAAATGTTCGTACCGGTTTCGGTTTCGCCTTCGTACTCATCGACTCGGTCGAACACCTGAATTTTTTGGGGCTTGTCAGCTTGTTCAATGCTGGGTTGGCTTCTGAAGTGGAGGACGGAGGTTGGAGACGCCAGATTGTGAGACTCCGACCCGGAATCGTAACCCGAAGCCGATGTCGTTCCGTTAGTTTCCACCTCGATAGGTTCAATAACCGGTGGCTCTGGTTTTTCCTCTTCCTTAGGCGGCGGAGCCACGAAATTAGTCAAAGCATCAGGACCGCGGAGCTTAATGGCGGCATTATCGTACACCATGGCGGCTTCCTCTGCCGTGTCGAAGGTTCCCAACCACAGCCGTTGACGTCTGGCAGGATCTCTAATCTCGGCCGCCCACTTCCCCCAAGGCCGTTGCCTTACGCCGCGGTACTTCTTTCCGCCGTTGGTCGGCAAAATCGCGTTCTTCATCGGACGCCGATTCACTGGAACCTCAGCCGCCGGCCGTTTGCGGCCGTTGTTGATGACAAGGCTGTTCCTGAAGTCGGTCTCGATGTTGATTTCGTTGATGTAGTGCTTCACTCTCTGCCGCCCGAAAAACTCCTCCTCTTCGTCGCTGGAGGAGTCCGTGGCGTCCGGATCGGTCACAGATATCCGTACGATTCTCGGCGTGACTGTGGAAGCGGACTCGGATGTCGCCTTCTTCCGAGATTTCATCAGTTTCTTTGTCTTGCTTCTGTGCTCTGAGTATTTGATTGGACACAGAATACTCGACTCCATTTTTGTATCCAAAATCCGTATTTTTTCTCTTCTGGGTTCTTCGAGTTCTCTAAATTCGCATCGAATGCAAAAAAATCAAGGACCCAACAGAGAACAGGGCGATATGAGCAGATCAAAAAGCAGAAAGAAGAGCTTCAAATACAGAAGAAAAAAAACAGCAAAAATAGTAAGAAAAAAATTGACCGTTTCAGTCTTTTCTTTTCAGTATTTGCAATTTTGGATTAAAATCCAGGACTGAGAAATCTGGCAAGTATTTGAGAGAGAGAAATAGAAGGAGATTTGTAGAGAGAGAGAGAGGTGGAACAGTGTATGGAAAGCTCTGAGACTTGGGAGGGAGTGTGGCGTTGTGGCGAGAAGACTGAAATTTTGAGCGAAGAAAACCCAACACTGAAATCGCTGTTATATAGGATCCAATAGTTAAATTTAGAAAAGATTCCCTCAAAATTTATTAATTTTCATTTAAATTTTCCTCCTAATTCTTATTATTTTTTAAATTATTTATTTTAAATACGGGAAAAATATCGGGTAATTTTGTTTTTGTTTTCTGTAAGCAAACCGTGGGGGATACGAGAGAGAGATACCAAATACGCACCGCCGCATCCCGAGAACGCATTGAGACTCTTCCACGTAGACAATGTGGGCCCGGGGAGAGTTCGGCCCAATGAGCCAACATCGAATTGGATCCCCTCCTGAGCAAATGGTGGGATTCACATGACTAAGTAATACGGATTGTTAGATTTTGATCCAACGACTAAAAATACAGAGTTCTCTAAAAGTTATAATAATTGTAGCCGTTAGATTTTGATCCAACGACCTCTGTTAGCGGGTCATGAGCATCATCACCATTTGCTCAGGAGGGAATCCAATTCTAGCAAACATCAAATGGTGCTGACTCAGCAAAATATCATTTTCGTTTCATTTGTTTTTGGGATATGCTATCCACACCTATTTTAATTCTTACACATCTCTTGTTAATATTTATTTGTTGATTTTTTTCAATTCGATGGCTGAAAAATTAAAAGAGTGCGTGAAAAGTAAAATGAGGTGTGTTAATATCACATCTCTTGTTTTTATCTTGAATTTCGTGAGGCGTGTCACGTGAGGCCCAAGATGCCCGGCCCTGCTCCATTCGCCGGTCAAACATTTTGACCGCTCACACGGTCCAATTGGTTAATTTACTCATTCGCTCTTTTCTGCAAGTGGGTAAATAAGGTGAGAACTGAGGGCGTAATCGTTATTTTACAAATGTCGGAGCCGGTATGAAATTTATTTATTTATTTTAATTTTAACCTGTATTTTTTTATTATTATTATGGAATTTACTTTTTAACAGCTGGGAGTAACGTGGCGGGTGTTTGTATGTCTGTGGGTATTTTCTGTTCTATTTTTTTTGTTTTACCGAGATATGCTCGCCTCCCAATCTCATTGCTTTAAATTTTATCCATGCTAATTTCTTGGCAACCATTTCTTTTTGGAAAATAAATATTAAAAAATCCCAAAAATATATATTTACCCTACCCCCAAAAAAAGGAACAATTTCTTGGCAGACAAGTCTGCAGGGATTTTCCCCGTACACGTCACTCGTGACAAAGTACACTCGTGATTTACCTGTCAATTATAATTTTGACTTGAGAAATGCTAAGGAATTTTCTCAAAATGGTGCTCTGAGTTTTTTGTTATCCCAAATTTTTAGTATAATATTTTAAAAAATTATTCAAAAATCAACGTTAAAACGTGAGATGGCAGGAGCTCGGAGAGAGTCTTGTTTTGAAGTGTCTCCTTAACAACAACCAAGTCTTATTCCACTAAGTAAGATCAGTTATATGAATATTAGAACGTCGTTGCGCACTGTTTGGCATCAAATCTTCTATTAGCTCCAAGTGGGGTCGTCATAGTAACGGTCATTTAATATTTTTTTCGCGGAAAAAGTTATTGGCATTAAATAATTTCCATAATATAAATTTATTTGCATTCAAGAAACAAATGCTTATTTGTATAACTTAATTAAATAAATGATAATTTTTTAATTACATCAATAATCCCAATACTAATATCCAGTGTCAATTTTATGAGTCAGTTTTGCAATTACATAATTAATTAGTAGCCTGGAATTATCACATAAAGCCAAAAAGAAAAGAAAAGAAAAATCAAATCAAATCAAATGCTCTCAAATGGAAATCATGTCACAAATCTCGGTTACAATTTGGGCCCTTAATTTGTTTTATGAGTCAATTTGTCCATTAATTACTTGACACAAACAATGCTTAAGAAATCAAAATTTCCCAATTATAATATATCATCCTACAGAAAAGAAAAATTAGTCAAAATTTGTTCAATCATATCTAATTATAGTAAGATATTTGCTAATAATTAGTCAAACTTCCTGTCAAGTTACCAAAGTTTTGGAAGACAAGATAGGAATTTGAAAACGAGGGATTTGCTCATTTACTCAAGATTATTTGGTGATTTATCATCAATGTGATGCGAGTCAAACCCTGTTGCACCTTAAATGTAACACAAAGTCAACAAGTTACTAGACGACATGCAAAGATTGTTTGCTCGCATCAAAATTGTTCGATTTTGAAACTTAAAAGTATAGAAAATAGTTGACTGGTGATGCAATAGGGCGGCTGATTCAATGGCTTCGTTTGTAAGTAGATTTGGGGGCAAACTCAAATGGGGTTAATTTTTCCTAAATTTCTGTTTAATATTCTATCAATGAATGTAAACATTTCTATTCGACTTTGACTTTAACTTTAATGAAATTCTATCAAAAATAAAATAGTTGACTCAGCCTCCCAAAATTAGGGCTTAGGGTTAATTGTGATTACTATGGACAATCTGTAAACATTTTTCTTAAGTGCATATCGTAATTGCAGATTGTCCATAGTTTATATCGTCATATGTAATCATGGTACGACATTTAGCAATTAGGCTGGCTAAATTGTCCTCTACATATATGTTTAAGGAATGTGGGTAATATAAGTACATGTAGTTGTCGTTGTAATAACATCGTTATCGTTACCGTCAATTCCCATGCAAGTAACAAAAACTCCAAGGACTAAGGAACTCGATTTTAATTGACTACTAGCTCAAAACCACGTTATTTCGACGATATTCTTGCCTGCAATAACGAAGACGCGGACGACGGCCTCGAAGAATTTGACCTTGTTTAATTGGTCTACGACGGCACTTTAAGAATGGGGATGACAAGGGTCGAACTTCAATCTTTAGTGCGAAGTCAGTATTCTACCACTACAACTACAAACCTAACTTGTAATGTTGCACATGTTAAATATGTGCCGCATACCTCGTAACAAGGTAATGTAAATGCGGAGTTTGGGAGAGATTACAACTGATAAGTAATACGATTGGAAATATATGGCATAAACAGTTTTAGGGTTTTGAATGAACAAAATTAGGTATGAAAAGGATAATTAAGGGGTGTATCATGGGTTGCATGGCTTGAACGTTAGTTATTGAACATCGGACATTGACTCCAAAACGGTGAATCAAACAAAAAGGCCGACTTCGTTGTTTCCGTTTACAACTTGAAACTCAAATCATACAAAAATTAATATAAAAATATGCAAATGTTTTTATGTGGCAGAAAATGATTGGTTTGTTAGGCCCTCACAGTCACAGAGAGTTGCAGGTTTGCTTATAGCTTACATGAATATATGAAGAAGAAAGTAAATAAATAGTTGAAATTTGCCGATTTTGATGATGGAGTAGTTTTGTTTTACATAGCATCAGCTTGCGTTTGAAAATACGTGGTTTTGAAACATTACAAGCAAAAAATGGAACGATTTTTTTCGTTTATCCTGATACAGTCACGTAGTGTTTATTATTATAAACAATAACATTATTTAAGTTAAATATGGTGGTTCTATTTCATCGTAATTATTATCGTATTTATTTATTATTATTATTTTTAAATATAAACATGACTTTATCTTCTATTTATATTACAACACGCATAATCCGTAACAATTGCTTGCTGCTGATACACGCACGTTAAAATTTCTCAAAAAATTGGGAGGTGGTGGCGGTCCAATAGAGCACCATTTGAAGGCAAGCAAAAGCATGAGGCTCGACTTGTCACGCGTAGCACGCCTGCACGTAAAATCTGATGACATATGTTATCGATCATCGCCTTGTAGTTGTAGTACCACAAGGTCAGATGCATGCACCAGATGATGAATTGATGTGAATTTGGAACACATTTCTAGGACTTCTCTGAAGTGTGGAACTTCTCTAAACCTCTCACTCTGTTTATTGTAACTGCATGAAAAGTCAGTTTCCACCTTCGCCTTTACTAGGATGACTCACCAACAGTCTATATTCACAACTGCAACGCTCGAGTTGGATTCAGTTCTGATATCATGTCAAGATTTTAAAAAGTACTTTCATTAGAGTTTACTACAAATGATTTCAGTCATTTGAAATTGAAAGCAAAACTACTAAACTATAAGTTATAGTTTGAGACTTTTTACATTATTCAACCATACGAAATAAACCAGATGACAAATATTTTGGAAACCAATATGAATGAATACGTTTTGTTTTAACATGATTGAACACATTTGAGACGATGGTGGCTAAGGAGAGTCTGAAAAACTTATGTGAGTCTTTCCGACGTCCAAATTAAAGAGTAGACTGCCGTGACAAAATCACTGGCTGATCCCTTTTAATAGTACTATATATGAATTGAACCGACTATTTCATCCAATATATAATAATTCATTACTATTTGATTTGGTAAGTGATATTTTCATATATGCTTATTAGAATTAAGTGCATTAATGCTTTACATACATATGAATGATCCAACTCCGAATTTGTTTTTGAAGGAAAAGACTAAAGAAGAAGAGTAACTTAATTAGTAGTTCGACCATTGTCCTCCAACTAGAGTCCGAAGCTTTCCATTTTTTAACTTTTTCTTTTGGGAAACGACATAATACCGATACTGCTATTTTGGGAAATGATTGATTAGGTTGGGGATTAAATGCAATGCAAATTCTAACTCATTCTATTGGATTTTATAGAATTAACTCATAGACTGTTTGTTTATCTTAATCATAGGAAAAATACAAGTTGAAGAGAATATGTGAAAGCAATTAACTAGTCAGATATCACGAGCTTCTGTTTAAGGGCCTAATTTATCCATGTTTACACAAGTTGTAATGTTAAGTGTGATATGCATTGTTGAAACTGTTTTTAGAACTTATAAACATTTTTTTAAAGCGCTTTTATTCATTTTAAAGTATTTTCAAACGAGCCCTTAAAGTTTTGGATTCGATTAATGTAATCATATTCCTCGCTTATGTGTTGGTTTGTTGTCTCTCTCACTTCTAAATTAGCTGGCAACATAAAAAGTGACGCAACTCCTTATAAGCTTTCACAAAATTTCTTCACTCTCCGACATGGGAGGTTATTAACTTCAAATCTTTACTGGAGAGATTTGGAGAAACACTAGGGTTAATTTGAAGATCCCATCATCATCATTATCATGATTAATTGGGAGAGAGGATGAAAAAAACATAACATGGGGATTATATAGGGATTGGGAAAGTAGACAAAACGAGAGTTTTGCTGGTTCTTGGAGTTTGGCCCCATGCCATTGAGCCAAGTGAACTATTATCCTAAATACAGCTAAAGAAGAACACCGAATTCGACAAATCACCGGGTGGCTTGATCCCTACCTGTACATACTTTATTTGTATTATTTTTTGTTTATATATATTTGGCACTATATATATTACTAGTTTCCTAAAAGCCTAAAACTGAATATATACTTGGTTGGGATAATAAGTCAATGTCGAGTCGACTGGACACAACATACATGAGATACAGAGAAAGAGCTAGAGCTTATTAGCATGCATCAACTCCAAGATGCTTGTTTGATTCTTTCATTAGTCTCCCTAATCATGAATATTATGTTAATCCGGGGGATGCCCTAGACGCTCTTGATGTAAGTGCTACCGGCTGATCATCCTCCCGGTGTTCTTCAACTTTTTTTATTTTTGAAAATTTCGTTTTTGCCATTTTCTTGTCAACAAGAGATTTTCACTTCAAATTAGAAAATGAAAAACAAGAAGGTTTGAACTCGATCATAATACCAATAATTTATTCACTGATAAACTTTGCAGACTAAAGTATGGCTAATCACCAATATCATTATATTGTTCATTATTATTTTGTGATATGACCAATGTGGAATCCTATTCTCTAAAATACTCCCTCACAAGTAGCCCTACGCAGGGTCACAAGGGAAACCAATTCCCTCATCAACAATTGGTCAAGTCATTATACCGGAACTAGCATCAACCTTTTCGAGAGCCTGGTGAGTTTTATTCAGTCTCTGGAGTCAACACCAATCTTTTCGAAGTCTTATTCATTCAGTTGCCTTAAAGTTGGAACACATCTTTTTGAAAGCCTAAATTCAGGAAGCGTGTTTGAGTTCAATAACTTGGGCCGAGGACATGTCGAGAGATAGCTTGCTCTTATACTATGATAAAAAATTTAGGCACAAGCATAGTCCACCACTAATATCATAACTATTGTTCCAACTTAATCACCTATTACTAAATGTTGAGTTTTTTTCACAACATGCCTTGATGATATTATGAATAGATACTCTCGTATATTAATTATATATTATTTTATGATATGAACAATGTATAAATAATCTATCACAACATTCACCAGAATAGTCTACTCATTTTTCCTAAAATTGAAGGAAAAGAAAAGGATGCATGGTATTGCATTACGTGAGTAATAAAAGTCAACCAGATTTTTTACGTGCTCAGAACAGCTGGGCATGCATGGTAGATTAACCACTCCTTTCAAGAACTCGAATTTTTATTTCATGATTTGTGTGACTTAATCTGAGTGTGACATTTGTTTTATTTTTTTTGTTATGCATTACGGTTCCTGGGCCCTTGGAGTCATGACCCGTTTTGTACCAAAAAAAAACTGAAAAGCCCACTCATGGAAATTATCTTAACATTGGAAAACAACACTATTAGTATTCTTACTTATGTTTGCTCTTGATGCAAAATATAAGAGCACCTTTAATGAAAATATTTGAGGATGAATGTCAAATATTAATTTTGTTGGCCATTGACATGATATTGTCAGATTTTATCTACCTTAGACAAAGGATTAGAATTAGTTATTGCATTCATAGAAAAAATTGCAATTCATGGGAGCAAGAGTTGGACATGGGACAACTTGAAGTTCTAAAACATGTCACGTTGTGTTATTAACGTACTTTGTTTTAGTATCATTCGGTAATTTTTTAAGATCACAACGAAACCCGATCTTCATCTGGAATGCCATAAACGAGAAATATTTTTGAAACACCGTAAACAAGAATTTCATTGTGCCAAGAACGAACTGAAGTTCCAAATTTATTGCAGGGATGGACATAAAAGCTGAGAAAATTAAATTAACGGGATGTAAAGCCATGTATCCAAATAATTGTTCTGGTATTTAATCCCAAAAAATGTATTAAAATAATGGAACAAGATCTATCGTGAAAAGAAGAGCCAGTCCACAGAGTTCACAGTCCGCAGTTCTCCACATTGTCCACAGGACTTCGAAGTCGCTGGGGTTGCTCTGCTTTGCTTTATTATTACGTCGGTCTTTCTGAGCGTGTGTTTCTTCTGCTGCGTCAAATAACTTTGCTCAGACTTTCATGGCCGTGTGGCCTAAATTTAAAGGTTGCATCCTTTGAACTAGTATTAAACTAATTCAAGTTTGAATTAATATAATAATTAATCTCGTTTAGAGACCACCACAAGCTTCTCTTTGAAGCAAGAGATGTTGGTCTCCCTCTCTAAACACGTGTAAATTTCCAAGCCAGACAATCCAAAGCATTATTAACAGAAAAAACAACCCCGCCATAATTAGTTTTGGGGTGTGATATCCACACACCCCTTTTTACTTCTCTCACACCTTTTTAGATTTTAGCCGTCGGATCGGATGAATTGAAGAAGATCTAACGGACAGAAAGTAATAAGGGTGTGTGAGAAGTAAAAAGGGGTGTGTGGATAGCACACCCCTTAGTTTTTAGCCTTTGCAATGACTTGCTGCAACGATGAATTCAGAATTCGAAATCTGGCGAGTTTTAATCGTAAAGTATAAGTTTTTTTATATAGAAATAGAGTGTGAAGTGAGTAAATTTTTTTGCAGTATATTTACTGCGACGTTTTGTCGAATTTCTTGGTAGGTTTGTTTTCATCAGTCAAGTCATGTTGCACACATGTTAACTGATATTTACATTTGTAAAGTTAATTTGATGAGTGATATCGAAAGAATTTATCGAATGTTGACGATCCAACTTGTAAATATATGTATAGCATATGTCACATCAAACACTTAACAGCTATTATCATGACATTTACTTTGACATTTCTGATCATTAATATATACTATAAATGTGCAAGGGTTTTTTTATGTACTTTTGTATTTGCGACAGGAAACGCCACGATAGCGGTAATCCTGCTTCAAGCAAATCCTTTTCGTATCTGAGGGGTATATGAAGAACCACGTTGTAAATTCATACGTAGAGATATAGTTGAACATAATCAAAAGCTATCTTAATCCTAGATATCTTTTTTCACAAAGTTGTCACATGCGTTTATGGGTTTTAGGGTTATTCAACAAAGGGAAATCACTTGAAAATGATCGTACAAATTTATGATCAATCCAGAGGAGACATCGTGTGGAAAGATAGATGTTCAGAGAAAACCACCTATTTCTCCCTTCTCTGAGAATTACACCTGGACTCCATATACTTGTCCAAACTAGCGGAACCGGATTCTCTCTTAAGCATAGGGTGGAGATCCTCCTGATCAGCCTATTTGGAGCCTTGAAATTTGATCCAACTGCGACAAATAAGAGGTCCGCTAAAAGTTATAATTATTAGAGCTGTTGGATCAAATTTCAAGGGCCCATATAGGTTGGTCAGGATGATCCCCACACTATGCTCATGAGGGGATCCGCTTCTGAACTACCTACCTAGTAGTATCTTACTTTCTTTAGTATAGAAACTAGTTGTGTGATATCTACACATTCCATTTTACTTCTCACACACCCTTCTAATTTTCGGCCGTCGGATGGGATGAATTGAAGAAGCTCAACAGAAAGAAATTATCAAGAGGTATGTGAGAAGTAATTTGGGGTGTGTGGATAGCACACCCCTAAAAACTGTTTTTTCTAAAAGTTTCAAAATTTAAACTTAAAATTTCTATATAAACATGAGACATAAAATCCATTATTTGTAAGTGTTACTGTGTTAGATTGATCCCCAAGCCAACAAGAATTCCGGCTTTGCAAGGGGCAAGGGAGGACGTATATCGTACACATCTTTACTCTTACTTTGCAAAGATGTTGTTTCCAGGACTCGAACTCATGACATGATGCATATAATTTTCTTCTTCATCAACTATGCGTCGGAATTAAATTTTTTCTCTTCACTACAGTGCAACTAAGAAAGTAGTATCGCTTATAATATAAAATGTCCTGTGTGAACCATGAGAGGGCACTACAGAAAATGTTAACAGTAACCCTAAAAAACGTTTTATGATCGTACGTACGTTGCATTTTGTATCAGTCCAAGTCCAGCCATTCCCAGAGTCTCTGATAATCTCAAATTTTCTATATTATTATTAATAACTACTGTTTAGTTGAATATTAAAAACAATATCTTCTGCATGGTGGAAAAGTTTTTGAGAAACTCCTTCATCCAGAGATACATTGGCCATGGCCCCATGGAATGCAGATTTGTCTCGAGACTGGACGACAGTGAGTGACCTGCTCAGCCAGCCAGTGGGGGCACTACCGACACTGATCACTGTTCAATCACCGGTGACCGGCGCCGTTTGCGCCTTGACGATGACCACGGAACTGCCACGTTTGTTTCTCCATGTGGGGTGATGTGGCCTCGCTTCGGATTAGCAACTTAAACATTAATTTGCAAACAATCACCTAATTAATTAAGATATAGAAGAGCAGGATATTTTGCACGATGAAGTTCATTTGTACACTGGCACTTTTGCTTATTGGGTGGAATCTATAATGTTCTGACATTGAGGGAAATGAGGGATTTGTAAGATGAATAATGCAATTGTTTTGTGCCTCAAAGCAAGGGATTTGGTAGAACATGTTTTCATCTTTTATTCTACAATTTGTTGAGAATGAATCTAGGAATTTTGTATGAGTAAGTCAAATGAGCTACTTTTTATATTATTAATTGGTTTTATGTTGGAATCTCAATTTCATTCATGATATCAAAACATGTTGTCACACATGTGAAGCCTAACACCACACATGCTCCACGTCACTCCATTTGTGTTGTCCACATGTTTTGTTTGAACATTTATCACATGTGAGCAGTATGTTGACAATAAATCTCACATTGACAAGAGAAGAAACCTCATAAGGACTTATAAATAAGTTGAATTAAACCCCATTTAAATTAGTAAATGGGTTTGGTTAGAAATTAGAATAATGGGTTTTCATTTCCAAAAGCCAAAAAATTAGGAATATAAGTGTATAAAAGTGTTGGTTAGAGAACAAATTTTATTGTCCCTATAACATAAGACCAAGATTATATAAATACAGCTTCTAATTGCACAAACATAAAGAAGAATGATGAATTTTACCTACACTAGAACAATGTCTTTGTAGTGAACTCAACGTTAAACAATAACTTGCTACGACTCGTAAAGGTATCAGTGTAAATATCGTATCCTTTCTAAGAATAAATAAGCAAAGTTGCAAGTTATAGTTTTCTAAGTAAATCAACCAGAAGAAGACAGAAATTGAACTTGTATATGTTTTTGCCCAATTCAGTTACTCCCATTTTCTTTCCATAAGTTGTAGTTTTTAGCTAACAATATTCTTCGTGAAAAATCGGTGGGGTGCATGAGACGAGAGCCTTTCCTCTCGTACTATGAATTGCTATTTTTTTATATCAAATTATGGCGCTCTTTTTCAGTGAATATTAATAGTGCGAAATTAGACAATGATTAGTGATTAATAATCATCTGAACCATCATTAGTGGTTTAAGAAGCGGTTGGAATTTGAATTATTGATCGACATGTTCTGCTCGATAACTGTTTTGCTTTCCTGCGGCAAGCAGCAGCTTCACAAATGACAAGCACCTAACTTCCACCAAAAAGTCAGCCTTTCCTTCAGGTCCTCAACTTGACATACACTGATACACCACTTCGGTTTTGTACAAAACGTCTTGTCTTTCTTTAAAACAAAATACGTCGAGAAAACTCTATTTTTTCTATGTTTTTGGTCTATTTTGTAAGATGTAGAATCTTTTCGTGATACTTCAAATCTGAGATCTAAGATCAAAGTTTTTACAGATGTGATTTCGATTAGTTTGCTAGAGTGACATCTTGCGGATGTACCTAAATTTAGATCTCTTTCTTCGTATATTTCGAAGTTAGAATATCGTCTTGTCAATAAAAAGTAGAAGTGGCATCTCCCCTGCGTTGGAAACAGGAGACCCCAAGTACATAAAACTAAGGTACTAATCAAGATTAAATCCAACTAAAAAAAATGAACCAGATTTTTCGGGACCATGCTCACCCCCACTCGTGGGCACGGCCCTTTTGCCGTATTTTATTTTTTTCTTTGAGTTAGGCTTTGGACTCAGATTCATGCAAAGATGACGATTTGACACTTTGTAATTTCCTTTCCAAATCACAATAAACAATATACAAATTATGTGAAACATGAAGAGACATTTTAGTCTGTTCGAAGCAGAAATATGTACGTCATATCTTATTATATAAGTTGAAAAACACTTAAAAATAAAATTTATCCCTACTTGTTTAATAACATATAACGTACCAATGTTTTTGACATATTAAAAAATCTCTCTTCAACATGGGTCACCATGTCCACTTGATTTTTTAAGTTTATTAGTTTTATGGCACCTAAAGTTCAAAGGGTACTAATTTTATGGCACCTAAATTTCAGAGGGGCATATACACATATATAATATATAATATATTTATGGAAAGTTGAACGTATTAAATTGGTTTTTGCATTCCTAGGCATTGTTCTTCTTTAGCGACCTTCTGGGGCTTCATCTGTATCTTTTATTTAAAAGAAATGTCAATGTGAGTTTTTAAAAGTTGAACATTTTAAGGACTATTTGTTACCTTATGGTTTGATATAATATTTTATAATATTAGCATGTAAATTGACGTTAAAGAGCGAGATGATCGAGAATCCATAAAAAAATTCACTTTTAAAATAAACTTCTTAACATTTCTCTTTCAAGAATTGTTGTACAAATTCAATACGATATTTAAAATTAAAATAATATATTGACAACAAATCCTTCTAATTAGAAATATTAAGATCCCACGACAGAGTAAACGCTCGAGGAAATATGACTAAAACCAAGACTACTACATTAATCCAGGTTCAGTTACCACTATATTAATTAATCTTATCATTTGTGGCCACCTTGATCGAGATTGATCTGAGTTTTCCTGCGAGGTTATGAGTGATTGTGACCCTTGAGGAGTTGAGTGGACAATTTGCTGTGTGATTAATGCCGATACGTTTGAATCTTAGCATGAAACATGAAATACGAAGGAAACTCTTTTGGAATTTTTTGTGAACTCTTTGTCACCTAATATTGTTAGCACAATGTTTTATAATGTTGACACAGAAATTGACATTAAACTGTGAAATGATAAATAGTCCATGAAAAGTCTCATCATCTTAATCTTAGCATTTCTCTCTTTTTTCTTTTTTTTTTTTTTTTTTTTTTTTTTTTTTTTTTTGCAATTTACCTATCTCGATGTAATTAAGGTGACGGACCTATTACATTGAAACAGTGACTTGAAAAATCCGCTCGTTTACCACACAGTCTCAAAAAACCTCCCTTCTTGTAAACCCTATTATGAGCGTTCCTCATTGGTTGTTTGCAAGTTTCATTACCAAGAAGTGTATACACAACCCTTCATTACCAATTTATTCTTACACATTACTAAATAGTGGGATAACTCTATCCCAATCTATCTAAACGATAGGTCTCAACTTGAGAACTATCGTACTATCTTGACTAACTGACCTAATATAATTAGGGTGGCTACAATTTACTTCAAGAAGGTTTTATTATCTGTGCAAACTCAAATATACACAATGGAATGGACGTTATCAATCCACTGCTTTTAAGGATATAGCCCAACAAACCTAATTAGGTTTCCAATGATGTAAAACTGGTTGGTCCAGCGTGACCCAAATCTAAAGATTTTAGATTTTGGGTTGGGCTCTTGTCGAGTCTAACAGGTTATTTGCTGCTGTCATACTCGAAAGTAGTTGTTTTACACTTCGAGTCTAACAGGTTATTTGCTGCTGTCATACTCGAAAGTAATTTCAGCTTGTTCGAATTAATGCCACTTAGGCTGTGTCAAAAGTACATTTAATTCTCTCTTTTCGATTGATGTAAACACATGGAAGACCATGACAAATATCAAAAGAGAAATGGGCATAACCAAGCGGTTCAGTTTGGTTCGATTTTGACAAATTCCAACATTGAAATTGAACTTAACCAAGCCATTGTTAATCGATTTAATTCAGTTTAGTTTGGTCACTTTGAACGTATTCAACACATATATAAAAATGTTCAACATTTCAAGAGTTTTAATCTTCCAAACTAAGTCGAATAGAACTCAGTTTCAATTAAGTAAAATTTCATGCTAGCATACTACAATCTCATATAAGCATAAGATACATATAATCTTGTATTTGTTAATAGTGATTACACCCTATAGTATGCAAGGCGAGGACTTCACAAGAGATCACCCATCCTAGTATTGTCTTGCCCAATCTCGCTTAACTTTGGAGTTAAAAGCCCAAACTAGCTTAAGAGTCGAGTTCAAATGAGATATGGTGCATTCGAGTTGGTATTCATTGTAAATTCCATTTTAATTTATATATTTGTTTGACGATCTTTATTGAGGCACATTATCCAATGTGAGACTCGTGTCCCTTGTTTTAATTTGTGAAATTAATTTTGCTTCAGCCCAAGCCCATTACAAATTATTAAGCCCAGGCCTAATTGATCTAAAATATAAACCGGAGACACAAATCATTGTTCCAAAAGATCCACATTATCCATACAAACAATTAAAGAAAGCAACATGTGCTGGCTTTTCTTTCTTCTTCATTTTTTTTTTTTCAAATCGAGAGGACATGTTATGGAATTCTTTTCATTTTAGTCCATTTTTCTTGGGATTCAAGGCATTACACAAACTAAAACACGAGAAAGATGGAAGAAGCCTCCTATGGTACGTACCGCACGCTCTTTTAGCCCATGGCGTATTTCTGGGTCCAGCTCCTCGCTGTCGTCTCGTATTTATTCCTGTCTGTCTTGTACATGTGAGCAATCTCCGGCACCAACGGATCATCGGGGTTTGGGTCCGTCAACAAAGAACAGATGGAAAGCAACACCTGATGACAGAAAGTATCAACGGTAAGTTATAATGTAAGCAGACCGCAAGAATGATTTTTCATATTTTCTACGTTGGAGCTTTTCACTTTTCAGGGCTACGAGCCTACGAGACAATACCTTGGAAATAGTTAGAGCAGGACTCCACTGCTCCTTCAAGATGTCAAGGCAAATGCTTCCATTACTGTTTATGTTAGGGTGGAATACTTTCGTTCTAAATGCCACCTACAGAACCACCAAGGTATGAACGACGGAGACAAAAAAAGAGAACCAGAACTCCATGATCAGAAAAACTAAACAATTATTGAACGATGAAAACGAAGAATGCAATGGTAATCTGCTATACGATGGAAAAACATCCACAGCAGACTTCTTTTTGTTTTCTACAGAAGTATACATCCTTTCATATTCTCCTCTTCTGGAAAAGTTGGAGACAGGCAGTAGTTTTTCTCAGTGAAATTACTGAAAACGCGAGGGCTAATGGATGCAATAAGTAGAAGTGCTGGTGGTGGTTGAAAGGGTAGTGGTAGACGAAGAAAACACTACAAAAAACAGTTCAAATATGGGTATTCAAAGTAGACGTTGTGCCAAGGGTGGTTGAAAGAGGAAGACTGACAAAATCGTAAGTTACTTTAACGGGATTAATTAAAGTTCAAACCTCAGCTAAAATCCATCACATTCTTGGTCAAAATTTTCAATTTTTTATGGGAATAATGGAGAGAAAACGAATCATGTTGACCACTGAAGTTCAATGATAAAATCACACTTCATTGTTAGAATTGGATAGCTAGTAGTACCTTTGGTGGCTTAAAGGGATAATCTGGAGGAAAATGAATAGTAACTAGGAAAACACCCCCAGCATATGGACTGTCTGGGGGACCCATAATTGTTGCCTGCCAGTGGAACATGTCTTCGGCAACGGGACCTGCAATATCCCCAAAGAAAACAAGGTAAGAAATCAACGAAATAATAAAATACAGAAGGAAATGGAGCAGGATTTGTACAGATTGCTTAAACAACGTCTTAGTTCGAATAACACAAGAAGATCTTAAAGGGACATTATCTATCATGCATAATCATAAAGCGAAAAAAGAAGCATACGCAAATGAGATTATATATTTTAGTCACTTCCATATGCAGTGCATGAAGAGTAATAACCATTTTGACTGTTTTTGCATGTAGAGCAAACTTCAAATATAAACGAGCTGGTCGTATGTAAAGCCTCTGACCAGACTGGATAATCCAGCTGCAGACGACGTCATAATCTCAACATCTGACCAGGTAGCCAAGCTGGATCAATAGAATCCATTACAATCTGGAAAGGGTGAAAAGTTCCAGAAATGATGCGTATAAAATCACTTAAACCCAGTATCACATTTAGCTAGCCACACAAGTTCTTCACTAGATCGCCCAAGAATGGTATGCCAAACCACGGTGGTTGAATGGTACAAGAGCAATCGTGAGAAGCGAGACCATTAGTCAAATGCAAAAGTTACAAAGTTTAAGAACGCATCAATATATGTTTTACATTCGCAGAACAAAGCATTAAGCATGGATATTCGTTACACAGTCAATTACATTTCCTGTACCACCAAGTATTCAGATGAGGACATTGTTTGTGCCACCTATGCCACGACACAAACACACGCCTATAATTAAACCCGTTAACCCCACACGAGAACAAATCATTACAGGAGGGCAGTTAAATGATGAAAAGCACCCAGTCCTATGACAAACATTATTCTTTACTTGTGAAAAAATATACCCACGATTCTAATCTAAGCACGGGCGGCGCATCACCAACACGAATTATGACGTGCGTGCTTACACTAATTCTGATCGAGAAAACTAATTCACATACGTTTCGCTTTCCCATACAAATTTACATGTATAAATTGCAGGATTCAATTTCGCAGATTATTCATTGCAAAGTGACAACCAAACATCTACAAAGCACCAAATGATCATAAATGACGGTATAATTTGACGAAAGCGATGAATTGAAAGATGAAATTTCAAGCTAGCATCTACACAGATTCAAAATTCACAACGGGAAGATAGGATTACCGGCGCTGCAGGACGTAGGAGGATCCTTCTGCAGATCTTTGAGTTCCTTCAAGATCCGCTTGGACGCCATCTGCGAAAACCTAGATAAATCAACACCAACAGATCAAAATCCATAACCAAAAGCCAAGCAACACAACAAACAGCTCACACACCTAAACACGCAGCTCAATTCTCTCTCTCACAGAAGAAGAAGAGATCGTATTCGTACCTGATTGGAAGAGTTACAGGGAGAGAAAACGAAGACGGAGACGACGGAGAATCGAATTCGATTGGAGCGGAAACGGAAGAGGTAGGGAAATGCGATTGATTTTTGACGATGGGGGAAAGGACTTTTTATAAAAGTGCTTCCGCGTCCGCCCTCCTTCTGGAATCGACCTGTTGTTGACTTGCAGTTGATTGGCTTAAATTCTATTCCGTCTGTCTGGGTCCCACTTGGCGTTCTCTTTACGATTATCGCTCCTTCCTTTTCCTTTTTCCATTTTTTTTTTCTTTTGGGTTTTTCTTTTTATTTTTTTGGCGCCGAAAGTCATCATCGAATTAAAGGGTTTTCAACACGACGACGACGTTTCGTGCTCCCGGTAAAAGGTCAATAGGCGCGTTTGTTGAACGGCTGGAAACAACTTGGTCTATTTGTTGGCCGCCAATTGAACCATTGGTTAAATTTTTTTGACGGGGGCCAACCATACGGACGGATATCGATGATTGGATAAGTGGGTCAAATATTTGAGATTATATTCCAAGTAAATTATATACGCAATTGCTAATTTGTTAGTAAATTAATATATTGTTAATCATTTATTCGTGTTTTACTTAGAATATAATTTTTAATTAGAATCGTTCATTTGTTTTTTTTGACAGAAAGGATTATAGCCACAAAGAACAAAAACAACACCACATGGAGGAACCTCAAAAATTAGACTCAATAATAAGAGGAAACCAATTTTGTAGAAAAGCCACTCTTAATCCATGTAAAATCGCTCCTAATTCAGCTCGCAACACAAAACCACAACCAAAATAAGCGTTAGTTGATAATGTGCTCGTCTCGTTACACTCACATTGTAGGTTTTTTCCGTATCAGGATTCTCTTCGAATCCTTTTTGTGAGGATTCGGAAATTCGTAATCGTATTCATTCATCGTACATCACGATATCAATTTTTATCAGATACTGTTTATGTTTAATATCTGGAATTCTGACAACGAGAATCCTTATTCGTTTTTTCCTATCTTGATTGAAGTTCTATCTTTTTTTGTAAGAAAAATAAATAAAAAATTCATGGATTTCATCCACTTGATGACAGTTGGTCCTACACGTTACTGCGATCCATCAGCCCGCGAGAATGGACGGCGATTACGAGGGAATCCACTTGGCCCTCTTGCTCTTATCAGATAGACGGTGGATTTACGCGTGGGACCCGCAGTGCCGACGCCCGAGATCGCATACAGTTCCTGAGCTGGTCGCACTGTCGCAGGAGATCTCACTCTTACCAAGGGACCAAATGATCGACGTGTCTAACGTGCGCCGTTGGCGTAGTTTGGATGATTAGTTAGAGATTCGAGAATCCAACTCACCACCCGCGCCCCACCTGCTGCACATGGTGCGCAGCGCACATCCGGAGCAAGTTAGCCTCCACCACTACCCGCACACGCCACGTCGCTCCGCTTCTCTCACCGTCTGATTCTCTATCGACGCCGGAAAATGGAGCGGTTTAAGGTTCCGAGGCGGGTCCAGGTGGCCGAATCCAAACCCGAGAACTTGGCGGACGAAGAAGAAGAGGACCCCTCGGACGCCCTGGACGGCCAAAACGACGACGGAGAAGGTAGTGGCGGAATGCGGATAAGGCCGTCCGGTGGCAACGTGACCGAAGATCAGGAGCCTTTCATGGGAGTCAAGGTCCGCAGAGCTTCGTTTCGCAGAGAATACAGAGGCGACTACATCGACGTCCGCTCCAATCCGTACCTGATGAAAGTCTTGCAGAAACAAGGTCTTCAATTTTTTCATCAAATTTTCGATTTTTGTATTCGATTTTGGTAAATCAAACTTCAATTGTTTTGAATTCGTTCTCGTTTGTTTTGTTGGTATTGAATGGGATTGAAGAATTGGGAAATCCAATTCCTGTGATTGGTTTAGGGTTTAGAAATTGCAATCATTTGTTTGAATTCCATTGGCATTGGATTTTGCAGGTGACAAGGAGGTTCTGTTCGCCGATAAGGTCTTGAAGTTTACTGCTTCCGGGAAGATGAAGCGCCGCATTTTGATGATCACTGACTTCGCCATCTACATTGTTGACCCGGACGCCGATGCGCTTAAACGGAGGATAGCTCTTGCAGCTGTGGAGAAGATGTGCTTGAGCGAATTGAGCGATAATTTTTTCGCGATTATCATTCCCACGGAGTATGATGTGCTGATGGCCAGTACTCGCAAGACGGAAATAGTTACTGTCTTAGTTGAAGCTACTAAGAGTGCCTCTGATTACGAACTTGATGTCCGTTTCGCTAACAGGTAAATGCAAATTTATGCTTCTTACTTATGATTTTTTATTGCCTTTCGTGTTAGACGGATAGTTAGGAAGCTCGAGATTGATTGCATTGTGGATTGGTTTGTCTTTCAGCCATGTTCATTTGTAGCTTATGCATTTGGGTATCTTAGACAAGTTTCCACGGCCACAATCTTTTTGTATCGGACTATTCTTCGTGTGTGTCACGCCTATAGCCAATCGTAGAGAGTCAATAGATTCATTTCTGAGTGCAGCGTGTAACCCCGTCCTTCACTCCTTAGATGCTATGGGATGGGAATATCAGCTTACCACTCGTTAGATGCTATGGGACGGGAATATCAGCTTTACTTTCTGAGAGGGCGACGCGGAGGATATTGCAAATGCGGCATCTATGTTAGCTTGCTTTATTCTGGAAAAGAAAAAAGAAAGAGAAAAGGAAAGATGTTGCTTGTTGGATGGCTGCCTGTTCTTAGAATCTTCATGATCTAATAGTTTGACGATTGAAAGCATCGATTTTAGGTTCAGTTTTACTTTTTCGGTGGAGGATCTAATACTCGGCATTACTTTAGTTTTGTTATTTGCCAACTACATTAGCATCGTAGTTTCATGTTGTAACGGAATGTGTGTTATATACAATTTTGCAGTTTTGAGTATAATGCTGCTGCAGAATCTGTGAAGGAGGTTCAGTTTGAGGAAGTTGAAGGTCTGTACCTTTTTGTTTACGATTTTGCCACTTCCAATTTTCCCATCTATTCCCTATTAGCTCCGGTAAATGATTACACTGGATTATGCGACCCTAAATCGTATCTGTTTATATGAATTTCAGGGGGTGTTAGAACAAAAATTTTGAACAAGTGATTGCAGATTAGATTTGCCGTGTTTCTTAGACTCTGCAAGATATCGGCCCTGTCCATCGGGACATGAATGATTGTTTAGCTATTGCACGGCTAGGTTCTGCTCAGCCTCAGCGTAGTCCGACCCCGTAAGGACAGCATTGTCTTCGATCTCATCTCATTTCAGTGCGATTCTTATACTAAAGAAAGATACGTGTAATTTTTTTTCAGACTTAAAACCAGTTTTATCTGGATGTATGAAATCGTCGAAACTGTTTGCAATTGCAGACACTTTGCCTTTAGTGCAGGTCTCCTGTTCCTTTCTCGTTACTCAGCAATTCAGGTCGAACCAGCTTTTGCTTCGGCTATGGGGATCGGTAAATTTGAAGACCGAGATGTGTAGAGTCGGAAAATTGACTGAAAAAACAGGTTATATAACTGAATTCGTCGACACCAAAACCCTAACCGATATGAAACCACAACCTATGGTTCTGCACTGCACTGCACTGCCTCCATTTCTCACACGGTGGCAGAGTGATTATTAATGATCAATGAAGCATATGATTCACATAGAACAACAACCCAAATCCGAATGAATTTCAATTGAAAGATAAATAATTATATCTTAACGAAAAACTACGAAAGTATTTCACTGGGTTACAGAGGAAGGTCCTGCTATCTCGGATGGAGGAGGCGGCGTATTTAAGATTGGAGTCGATATTCCTGATGATGGTCGAGTTCCGGTGTTTACTTGACGAATTTCCTCCACCCTTTTCACCACATCCTGCATCTTTGGTCGTTGCTCCGGCATTCTTGCGACACAAGACATTCCTATTTGTAACATCTCTACCATTTCCTCCTCTATGTTGGGATACTTTAAAAGCTCTACATCGAACACTTCTGCTGTCCATTCCTCTCTGACCACAGAGTTCACCCACCTCACCAAGTGAACAACTTCTTCCCCGCCTGTTGTGTGTATGGGGCTTTTACCGGTGAGAAGCTCGAGTATCAGGACCCCGAAGCTGTAGACATCGGATGCAGGGGTAGGCTTGCGGGTGTCTGTCACTTCTGGGGCTCGGTATCCTCCTGTACGCATTGCTGGTGGGGGCACAGGACTCATCAGTGTTGGCAAACCAACATCGCACACACAACCGTATCCTTGAGAGTTGAGGAAGATGTTTGAGGCCTTTATGTTTCCATGGACAAGTTTCCCAGGATTCTGTGTGTGGATATGAGCTATGCCTCTTGCCGCGCCAATTGTTATTTTGAGTCGAGTCTCCCAGTCAAGCGGAATCCTGCCCTCTCCTCTTTTAGCTGCAAGATTAAAGATGCATAAACATTAAGAAATTAGTTGTGTTCTAATTGTTTCCAGTGAATATAACTAAAAACTCTGATGCAAATGAATCGAAAAAGTAGAGAGAAGTGCTTATATACCATGTAACATCGAAGAGGCGCTTCCCTGCTCATAGTAATCATACACAACAAGCTTCTCATCTTTCGAATAGTAATACGCCCTTAGTGCGGCTACATTCTCATGCTTGATACTTCCCACAATCTCCATTTGCTGCTCAAATTCCTTCTTTCCCACACTCACTTCCTTCAACCTCTTCACCACAACAGTGGTTGCATCTTCCAAAGCAGCCTTATATGTTGTCCCGAACGTTCCCTTGCCAAGAACCTCAGCAGACGCCCTCAACAAATCGTCCAGATCAAATGCAAGATTAGAACCCTCAAAGAAGGAAAGCTTGTTATCCTTATTTTGCTTCTCAGAAACCCCTTTCTTTGAAAAGAGTTCTTTCTTCTTTGGTTTTTCAACTTTCCCATTTTCGCCGTCTTTATTGTGGCAGCAAACGAGCATAAAAAAGGCAATTAGAACGAAACCCAGAACACATCCGCCGATCACAATACCTAGTATTGCAGGCTGACTGATTCTCGTTTTCTTTCTTGGTTGAGAATTAGGTGGTTGAACAGGAAGAGCTGGAGGAAGGGCTGACGCTAGACTGTTGCCTGAAAAGGCCCAACTTGGAAATCTTTGAAGAGATTGAGGAACAATCCCTGAGAGGTTATTGTTAGCCAAATCAAGCTGTTCCAAACTAGGAACATTGAGGTCAGGAATTTCACCCGAAAGCGAATTGTTAGCAAGATTCAGAACTGTGAGGTGAGTCAAACTTGAAATCGAGGAAGGGATATTCCCACTAAATGCATTGTTTGACAGATTCATGACAGTAAGATTCTTCCAAACCGAAAAATCTATAGGCAAAGGGCCAGAGAAGTTATTGGATTGAAGATAAAGGGAAGACAAGTTTTCGAGTTTGTTAAAATCAGAAGGGAATGGACCTGTCAAGATATTCAACCTCAGACTTAGAACCAGAAGCGCCGAAAGGCGGCTGAGAGTGTTCGGTGGGATTGGACCAAGTAAGGCAGCTCCAGGCAAATGAAGCTCTATAACTCTGGACTGATCTTTGCTACAGATCACGCCGTTCCAGGTTTCGCAAACAGAAGAATTCTCACTCCATTTGATAGAGCGCGAGTGAGAAATATTGTGAATGAAATCCAACAAAGCTTGCTTATCTTCAACTGGGTCCGCAGCGACATGCAAGAAAATTGCCCCAATAAACAAAACGACCAAAAGCTCTAATCTTTTCCCCATCTTCTCAAGCAATCCAAACACAAACTGCTTCTGCAGTCTTGGTCACAACTACAACATGAAGTTGGATTAAAAAAATCACAATAACAGAATCAGAAACTCAACAGAAACATTGGTAAATGTATTTTGCTATGATCATAAAACGTAGAGCGAAAATTCTAAAGTACATCAATGTATGACAATTTAAATCCCAAATCCTTAAATTTGGAGGTCCAGTCAAAAAATGCAGTTCTAGACTTCTAGAAAGTTTGAAACTTTGAATTAGGAGGAGGTGAAAAGCACATATTTTCCTAGTTTCCACCTACTTGTTAGGCAGCCAAGAAAATCCCACTAATTACTTTATTAATTCCCATCACTTTCATATAAAATCAGCACAAAAAAACTTACTTTTTGCTTCGGATCACACCATAAACATGGCAAAAACAAACCCAACTCTTGAAATCTCCCCTTCTTGCTCCCTGCAGCAAAACCCAACTTTCAGAACTGGGTCGTTTGGGAACACAAGACTAATTGCTGGGGTTTCAGAGACAGTTCCATTGGGATAAATCCGCAAACAGGTGGGGTGCAATGATGGTGGTGGTGGCGAAGTTATGATGGTGATGGAGATAGATGATGAGCTGGGTTTTGCTTGGGCGTGCAGCATGGCCACATGCAGAGGGAAGTTAGGAAGTCATGAGTAAAATAATCATCATTTGTTTATTGGTGGAGAAGAAAAGGAAGAGCCAATGGGGAAAGATTGCTGCCTTATTTTATAGCGGGCGAATAGGAGGATGCATGTGGAAATTGGATTTTGGAGAAGACCGAGAGATGAAAACGATAAGGGAAGCCGAAGACGAAGCTAAATATAATTAGTTAACTAGTGTTTTGATTAATTTTGCCTAACGCTGGTGGTGCAGTTGGTGTGCTCGAGAATTTGTTATTCATTTTTAGGCATATTTTATGGAAAAAATATTTGTGCGTCAACTTCATTTTGCATCGTTTTATTTTGTTTATTCAGTTATGGTTAACGTATTTTAGTTGTACTGATATTAGAATAAGAATTTTGTTTGTCATTGACCGTCATTTAAATATTATGTGAGTAAAAGTTAGTAAATCATTAACAATTCTTAATAAATTGCGATCATAAAAAATTGTTTATTTTTGTGATATGGATAACGATTCTATTTTATTTAAACTCGCAAATGAACGACTATGGGTGATTCAGTTGTTGGGGTATTATTTTAAGTTCGTATTTTACACAGCACGTCTTAAGTTCGAGTCTTGGGTTGTAAATCACACGATAGTAAGCAATTAGCTTTCCTCTACAAAGAATGGAAGTGTGGATGAGTTGATATCAAATTGAAGAATTTGGTTTTTCGTTTTAGCTAGAACATGATAAGAGCATCCCTTTCACAAAAACTTACAGACCCTTCTATCTTGCCACTTCATCTTTGAAAGTGTAAACTGACATTGCGAAACTCCCAGTTAGTTCCTTTTTACAATATACCTATATTATAAAATATTATGTTAAAAATATGAGGCGATAAGAAGTTCAAAAAAAAATATGACTTTTAAGATAATCACATTAATATTTCTCTACTATTTTTTTCTTCTAGCCATGATGAAACTAACAACTAGGTTCTTGTAGTTTTCTGTCTTATCGTTTTGTTCAAAATTCTAATTACGTACCAAAAAGAATTTTGTATTTTTCCTATTTTTTTAAATTTGAAAGTTTGGGGAATATTTTTGGTCACTTTTCGTGCTATGTAATGATGTGTAGATGGACAACAATTCAAGTAATCGAATTTGATATTTGCTAGATAGATAGTCAAAATGCTGCTCAATCCTAATTCCAATTATCAATCAGTGCGTGCACATTACCATTTTCAAGTCATATAAAAACAATTGGATATGATATCTGCACACATTTTTTTACTTTTCACACGCCTTTTTAATTTTTGGTCGTCAGATCGGATCAATTGAAAAAGATCAACGAATAGAAATTAACAAAGGGTGTGTGAAAAGTTAAAAGGGGTGTATGTATAGCACACTCCAAAACAATTTGTTCCATTAGTTTCTTTTCTTTCTTTTTTTATATGCGATGTATATTAAACATTGGAATGTGAGAATCTCAGGATAAAGTTTCATGTTTTTGAGCGACAACTATGCAAAGACTTAAGGAGTTGTCAACAACTCTTTATATTACCAATTGATTTTATGGTGAAACCTCAACTTCTTGGTAATATCAGAACATGTTATCTCACGTATGAACCCCAACGTCAAAACTCATTCCACGTCACCTTATTTGTGTTGTTCACTTGTTTGGCTTGAAATTTTCTCATATGTGACGGGGTGTTTGGGAATGAATCTCACATTGATGGGAGGAGAAACCTTGTATAGGCTTATAAGAGGTTAAGCTACTCTTCATATTGACAATTGTTTTTTTATCTAACCGTCTATTTTTAAGGTTGCATTTTATAAATTATTCTTGCAAAATATTAGTCAATTGAATATAGTTGAAGCATTTAATTGAGTTAAAAAAAAATTGACGAACACTACTTTGAGCTGATTGTCAGGACATCGCGGATAGTTTTATAGAAGCACTGAAGGATACCTCGACTAAACTTTCCCCAGTAGGTCAGATTATTAAGGACATCAAGGCATTGTTTTTCTACGATCAATGAGGCTTCTTTTCCCATTCTCGCCACCAAGCCAATGAGGTTGCTCACCAACTAGCTAGATATGGTCTTACAGTTGTTCATGAATGTAGTTGGATGGATTCGCCACTGAATTTGATCCTTGACATCCTCATTGAGGATACTCCCCAGCCATGATTGGCTTCAGTAATGATGTATGTTTATGAATGAGAATCATCTATCGTTTTCATTTATATATATAAAAAAATTATAAAAAAAAAACATTGAAATTTCATCATGATAATCAAATGAGTAAATGGGTTTGAAAAAAGACCATTTGGATCGTAAAAGTTCAATGTATGACTAGTTCTCATTTTTACAAAAAATTGAGAATCCTTTTGCATAAAGGCTCCGTTAGCCACTAAATTTGGCCGATTAAGTGGTATGACCCATTTTAAAAGTTTTACGCTATCTGTTGAGTGAGTTATTGGTATTCGTACTTAATACGTGTTAATGTGCACAAGAAAATCGCATTACTTGCATGTTATTTCTTTAATGGGAGATTTGCAAATGACAATGAAGGGGCAGTGGTCCAAATGGATTAGGTACTTCCTTATGTGTGTGATTATTCATAAATTCGTAGGATTTTGAAGTTGGTATTGTTAGTAACATTTTTAATTGTTATCCATAGATGGAGCAATCAGTTTTTTAGTGTTAAATTCATTGCCTAGGTCATCAATAATTTAAAGATTTGTTTTTAGGGAACTTTAGCAAAAAAACTTCTAATATTGTTCACTTTAACGAAAAACTACATTTTTACACTAAAAAGTCAATCATATTACTATTCACTTTACCTTTTATTTTGTCCTTATCATTAAAACTCAAAATTTTCAAACTCTTTTCAGTAAGTTTCCTTTGTTTTTAACTATGACATCGGTACTCTTCATCAATTTTCATTTTAGCCCCTATATTTTATATCGACTCATTTTACCACACGCACTCTTCCTTCTTGTCACACTTTATATTGTCTCATTTTAACACTTGTACTCTTTCTCATTGTATCATTTTATCCCATTCTGTTAAATAAGTTAAAACGAGTCATTAATTGTGCTAACGCGGCATAGACAATTTAGTATTTTCAACTATTTTAGTAAGACCCATGAGGGCATAATTTGGATGAACTCAAATCAAGGTTTGATTTCTTCACATTAAGGAAAATAAAGAAGAGAAGAGCAATAGAGGTAGAGATTCTCTCTAAAAATCTTTGAAAAAGGATCTGAAAACATTGATATTGATTCGTGAATCTTGAAAATTAACCTTCTCTTCTTATATTTTTCTCTTCCTACAAAGAAATCAAACTAGTTTGAGCATAACTCACTTCCCATTACATGAGTTTCACTAACATGCCACTCAACGAACGTGGTTAAAATGGCTAAATTGTGCATATCACGTCAACATAATTACCGACTCTCTTAAATACACGTGTTAATGATTAATTAGCAACTATCTTTTTGCGTTGGTCACTAACCTCCGTAAGCCATTGGAAATTTCACGCCTCCACCGAAAGTGAGGCGAAAATTGCCGTTAGGTTTGGGCAGTTAGGCCGACGGAGGCATCAATCAAACGGTGACGGCTTTGTTGGCGATGTGACAGTGCTCCACCAGATGTTGCCACGTGCGGAAAAGAACAACCAACGTGGGCCTCCAGATGTTGAGCTCACGAGTGTACTGGAACCAATCAGAGCCGTTCATCCGAAGGTTACAACAATCAAATTGGTCACCTACAGTTGGAGTAATGTCCCCCAAAACTTTCATCACCTTTTAAAATGTCTCTATTTATGCCAGTTGTCATTTACCACGGTGGTGGTGAAAAAAAAATGTTATGTCATTTTATAATAGTGTGAGTTCGAATCGTTGATAATTATTTTAATTTACTAACGTTATTGTTTGATTAAAAAAATGTGTATTTATACATTTGTTACATTTTTGGCAAAACTTCAAATAGAAAAATTGGAACGTTTAAAAGACTAGTGGAGCTCAAAACCAAATTACCAGTCAAAGAGGCAAAGAAGAAGGCCATAAATCAAGGGAAAATTGCTTTACGATTCTCTATTTTTAAACGAAGTTTTTTTTTTTCTTGACAAGATGATACTCTAAGTTGCTTTAACTTGTGAAAAACACAATTCGAACTTTGATACAAAATAGATAAATAAGATTAGGACTCCAACATGTGAAAATTTCACTGATATCACTTGTTTTAGTTACCGTCATCAAACAAGATTAGGACTCAGCATGTGAAAAATAATGCATGAGATTCATCTATTTTATATTCCACACAAAAAACGGGGAATACTATCTGTTTCGTTGGTTAAAGAAAAAACCTCTATCTTTCTCTTACCAAATCCTAAGACCAACTCCAATCCTTTGAGTAAGTCATAAATTTTCCCTTCTATTCCCCCCATTTCTCTCCAACTCTTGTTCTAAAATTAAGTTAAGTGTTAAAACTTAAAAAAAAAAACTCAAATTCCTCCCAAAATTTAGCCCAAAAAACTTGGTGGAGCCCAAAGAATATGGCCCACCCACATGGGGTTGTCTGTCAAATGTTTGATGGGTAACTAAGCCCAACGGCTCTTTTATGATGTGGTGGCCACAATCAGTTGGGTTGTTGGTTCATCAAACGGTCCACATTCAATTTTTTGTTTGTTTTATGTTTATGTATTTATTGAATTCAATGGCTATAATCAAATCTAACGGTAAAAAAAAAAAGATTTAACAATCCAAATTTAAATCCAATGGCTAAAATATTTTAAAAAATTATTTAACTCAAAATTCACCCAAAAACTCTATAAATATCTATGTATTTGTTCAAACATCCACACAAAACTCATTTTTCTCCTACAATTCTTCCAATTTTTCTTTCAACCATATTCGAAAACCATTTCTTCCCATTTACAATTCTTCCAATCTCTATCATGTGTCGATTTAGTAATTTTTCAATATTTATCGGAATTTAAATATTTTTAGGTCAAAATGTTCATAAAATTAATTTAGGATAGTCTAAATAATTTTTTTAAAGTTAGGTTAAAAAAATTAGCCTAAATTCATTCTTTAATAATTTGGGGCTAAAATTTTAGACCAGAAAGGTAAGAGCAGAAAAAATGTTTCTGAGTTAAAACTTATATTTTCTGGGCTAAATTTTTTAGGTTTTACTCTAAGGGTTGGAGATGGTCTAATTGTACAAACTCCATAATCGTTGTCAACCGCTTTCCTCATTTTTCTAGCCTTCCTCTTTTATAGCCTTTCTCTTGTATCCCTTTCCTCATTTTTCTAGCCTTCCTCTTTTATCTTCCATGAATTGTTGCATATCTATTTTTCGTCTTAGTATTTCCATCAATAAGTATTTTCTTGGTGAGATTATTTGTGAGTCTTTCTCGGTACGTGTGTTGGTGTGTTGTAGGCTCCTTTTGGGTCTACTTTGTTGAAATCGGTATGATAATGTTGAGCACAAAATTCATGTTGGTATGGACGCTAGCTGGTTCGTTGTCAACCCTTTTTCGGAGTTAGTGCTCCTCGTGGTCAATAAGTGTCTTCATGTGATAACTTTCCTGGGAAAATAATTTTAGTTTCTTCAAGTTAGCTGGAAAATAATGGGGGAGCTAAAGATGAATTTGAACTCATTCCAACTACTTTGGTAAAATGAATGAAATAATATGGATTTGCACAATTCTTAGAGTGTTTTTGTACTAGCTGGTGGAGATTCGGACTCGAGTGCATAAGAGGACACATCTGCTCTAACCAACGTGACTACGCTCACCTTGGCAACTGTTTGTGAGTTGGGTTTTTAGTTTGAAGGGATTAAAGTTTACAAATTTCTGGTACGGAAGGATAAACAATTGAACATGAACTTGTAGTGAAGGTTGTAGCCTATAGGTGACGGTTAGGCTAGTTGACTAGGGCCTTGTGCCCGCCTGCCTACATGATCCTTCTTGCTCTAGATTAGAGTAGTTCATAATATCTCTTTTGTAGGAAAAAGAAGATCACATGAAATGAAAGTTGTATTCACATTGGGAGTTATTAATTGCTTGAAATTCATTTCGAAGCAAGTACACTTGTTTGTTGTTCTTGTTCATTTCTTTGTGTTGCACTGCAAAACTGCTTCCGCCCATTAGGATTCTTTTGATATGTAATGTCATCCACAATCTTTTTGTTACCTTTCTAAAATTTATGGAATTAAACAGGTGCATGCATCCCACTTAGTGGGATAAGGCTTTGTTGTTGTTTGAACAGGCGCATGCATGCGCACACCAGAGACTCGAGAATCAACTACCTTCTGCTGAGTTTTGCTTTGCACCCTCGTAGATTGACACTCGGCGCCAGAAAGAAGTAAGTTCATCGCTTTACTCGGATTTCATTTTTTCTTTCTTTCACGGATTCAGTTTATCATCAAAAAGTCCATAACTGAGTAACCACTTGCATTTTTGCGTTTCTTGTAGTGTTCAGTTCTGCCTGGAATAGCTTATGTTGCAGTTTCACATTTTGTTTTGAAATGAATTAATTTTCTGGTTTTGTTGTAGCAGTGGTTCGAGAGAGAGAGAGAGACGCTTGTTGGGCATATGCTTATAAATTGGATGGAAACAAGGTGAGATGCAAATTTTGCCAGAGAATTCTGAGTGAAGGCATTAGCGGGTTGAAGCATCATTTATCTCGACTTCCAAGCAAGGGTGTAAATCCGCGTAGCAAAGTAAGAGACGATGTTATTGATAAGGTGAGGACCATAACAGCTGCAAGGGACGAGATCAAGGAAACTCCTAGCAGTAAAAAGCAAAAGTTAGTAGAAGTAAAATCTCCTGGAACTGGAAATGTCTCCGCTAGTAAACCTCTCACGTCATTGGACACACCGCCAACTCCAATTCAGAAAGTTTTTCCTAACTTCACTCCAGCGATCGTCTTCGGGCCTCCCCCCTTGAATAGCCATGAGAATGCTGAGCTGTTTTTATCGAGAACAAGCTTGACGATCAGTATGGCCCGTTCTTCATCCTATCAGCTAATGATTGATGCCATAACAAAGTGTGGTCCTGGATTTGTCGGTCCATCTGCAGAAACTTTGAAGACTACATGGCTAGAAAGCATCAAGTCCGAAATGAGCCTACAGTCGAAAGATATTGAAAAAGAGTGGACTACCACGGGTTGCACTATCATCGCCCACACATGGACTGACAATAAGTCAAGAGCCTTAATCAACTTTTTGGTTTCATCACCCTCACGGACCTTTTTTCACAAGTCGGTGGATTCATCTGCATACTTCAAGAACGCAAAATACCTGGTGGATATATTTGATTCTGTTATACAAGATTTTGCGGCCCGGAAAATGTTGTGCAGATCATCATGGATAGTAGTTTTAACTATGCCGGGGTTGCAAACCATATCTTGCAGAATTATTCAACCATTTTCGTGTCTCCGTGTGCCTCTCAATGTTTAGATCTTGTTTTGGAGGAATTCTCGAAGGTAGATTGGGTGAATAGATGCATCTTACAAGCACAAACCATTTCAAAGTTCCTCTATAACAATGCCTCGATGCTTGATCTGATGAAAAAGTTTAGTGGGGGGGGGGCAGGAACTCATTAGAACCGGCATCATGAAGTCTGTTTCCAACTTCCTCTCCTTGCAATCTATCTTGAGGCAACGGTCAAGGTTGAAGCACAAGTTCAATAGCCCCGAGTATTGCACCAACTCATCTTATGCCAATAAAACACAAAGCATTTAGAGTTTAGAGTTAACTGATGATCTCTCTTATAAAGGGGAGCCTATCTTTATACTTAAGATTTATCTGTATAAGAAAGTAATTAGTAATGTGGTCTAAATAGCAGCATTGTCTGTTTTGTAAGAGACGGGAGATGAAGGTTTGTAGCACTCAAAGTCCAAGTGCTAATGTCAGAAGCTAGTCGACAGAAACAAACTTTCCAACGAGGAAGGAGCTAAAAAATGTGAGTCCACTCATCCACACTTTAGTGTATATGAATGAATTATGAAATTTAGCCTAAAAGATCATAGAAAAGGGAGCAAAACGACCTCCTACTTGGTGCCGTCGGCTCATGGTCCTTGTCGCAACGGTTTTACAAGTGAAACGACGCGTCGTTTAATAAACCCCGCGTGAGCGCTCGCAATTTTCTTCTTCCTTAAAATCCGCGAAAGAAAATCTTCGGTGAGATAAATGGACTACGATTACAGAACCCGGTCGGGTCAAATGCCCAACTTCCGTCCCGCCACGTCATCAGCGCCGTCTAGCCATCCGATGTACGGAACTCCGTCGTCGTCGTCGTTCATGTACCCGCGGGTGGGTCAAAAGAGCCACGCGGCGGTTCCGCCCCCGTACGGAGGCAGCGCAGGCCGTCCTCTTCCCCACCACCAAGCGGCAAACCCTCCTTCGTCTTCCTCCTGTGAGTTTGATCTAACCGATCATCTAATTTTCCCCCAAATCAATTAAAAAAATTTGGTTAGGGTTTTTTAACCGACCGATTGTTGTTTTTGCGGAACTTGCAGCGGGATTGGGCATTCGAGTTACTATAAAACCGGAGTATCGGATCACTCCTCCGGTAAGCTTTGAGTTCTAATTTACAAGTAATCTGTAAAAGTTTCCGTTTTTATGTTTGCTTTGTGTTCATGATTGTTGGGTAAATGTCTGAGCTGTGTTTCGAAAGTGAAAGATTGAAGAATTGGGTAAATTTCAATTGGAGAAATGTATGTTGAAAATCAAGGTTTGTGTTTTAGTTATTTACTTAATTAGACTAAGTTGTGTGAGATATTGTTTGGTTCATACTATTGGGTCTGCCCGGTTTGGCCCTGATTTTGCTCCTTTTGTAGCCTCCATTGTTATCGCAAGTTGGAGATATACCGCGGAGCAAGTTCCAGTTTGATTTTGATCTGGAGAGGAAAGTCTTGGCTGAATTAGAAAAGGAAACTCCGAATTGGGCCAAGCTTGGCCTGGAAAACGTTCCACCACCGAGGGCTGTAGAACCACCATCTCCGTCGGTATGTGGTTGTCGCTTTTGCATTTGCATGTTCTCTTTCTTTGCTGTTGTGGCTGGTAATTAGTTTCCATTGTGCAAGCCTTGTAAGTGAATGCAAATCCAATGTGAGTTACGCGGATAAGTAGTTTTTCTGTGTATCGGACCTGTCATTAGTATGCAAAATCCGTTGCTACGAAATTGGGTTCAGTTTCTGTATTTGTTTCAGTTGAGCATGATGTCTCTTGGTATTGCAGGGTTCTAGCGTAGATCCGGTTGTCAGCAAATATATCGCTTCAGGGCTCTGCCGGGAAGCAGTCCCGCTTGCAGTAGCAAATCATGGAGACAATCCTACTAAGGTGCTCTCTTGAGCTCTTTGCTTGCACGTTAAGCTTGAACTTTTATGCCAATGGTAAATGTTGCTGGTAGTTACAACCACATTTAGCTGCTTAACTGTATGAATGTTTCTGTTCTTGTTCTCCAGGTTCGAGAATTTGTCAATGCATTCACCCTTCTCCGAGAGATGGGTTTTTCACCGAACGCTGTTGCTGAAGCCCTAAAGATGTATGACAACGACACGGACAAGGCGCTGGCACATTTTCTCAACAATTCATCATGAGAGCGGTCATTTAACGTTATTCCTGTACTTAACATTTAGAGCTTGTGCATTTACTGGCATTTCGTTATATCTTGACCGTTCTAACAGTCCAAAGGTACGTCATCTGGCATTGAATTTAATGCCAAGATTTGTGAGATATTTGCGAGTTAACTATGTCACCGTGACATTTCAGTCTAATAAAAGATAATGGTCCGACTGTTAACCGATGACAAAATCTCTACTACAAGGCTACCAAAGAAATGTGTAATTCTGCTGCAAAAAGAACACCCGAAACCTATACTATTCTCCCTGAATTCGTATAATTGAACCTATACAAGTATCATGACTGCTCGAAATCCCGTCTTCCCGATCTCCAGTGTACAACATGCTGCGAGCCAAGTCCATTTCATCTGATGGGCAAGAGCAAGAGGTCCAGAATCAACTGTGACATGCGAAGGATGCGAAAAATGTCTTTCATACCATTTCCCTGTATCTGGTTGATATTTTCAACACGACTGCAACGCGAACCAAATCAAACACCAGCACAAATAGCTCCTGTGAGAGCAGAGATATATGTTAGCAAACGACCTCTGGGGAGGTACTCAAATGAAATGGAACTGGCCTCGCAATTCTCGTGTGATGGTCTGCGTGCGTGAGTGCGTGTGTGAGAATAAGTCAGAGAGGGAGAGAAAGAGACCTCCCGCCCAGGAGGAGCAACAAAACTTGGCATCGTGGACATGTTTAACATCAAGACCAATAAACCAAGATCCGACACTGATATCGTCGTGGGCATAGGTACGGAGTATATCTCTGCAGAATCAATCCACCATAACTGAGTCATTGCTCTGCATGGTGAGGACTAACGACGGAATCAGTTCAACGGAGAAGAAAACTCACCTATTGATTGAAACAAATTTGGCCAAAGCTTGAGATATGACGTACATCTCAGCCGAAGCATGGCGGAAATATCTGTTGGATGTAGAAACACAGTTTTCAGTTTTAAGAGGAAAGTATTTGGTTCATACCGTTTTCCCACTTCACCTGAAGCATGACGTACTATTGATTGCACGATGAAATGAGTTGCGGTGCAACTTACGATTTTTGATCGCCAAACTTCCACCATTCTGGTTCATACCATTTTTTGCTCCTGACAAAGACCAGCAAGCACAAACGTGAGAAATTTACAGATCATCGCATTTACGTACCTCTTATCTTGTTAACAGGTTGTATTTCAATGTTTAGATTACACTCACGGCTCAGAGAAAACTTTGCCTGATTTCATGCACCCCATATAAACCCGAGGTTTGTCCAAATGAGTTGCAAGTGCAGCTCCCAGAGCATCTGGGCAGAGATGACCAAAAGCAAAAAGGATAAGTCATGAAGAGCAATCTACGGCGTTAAGAAATGCTAATGACAAAAAACGCGAAATGGAAAATGAGTCCGTCTCATGAACGATGTTACTCACCAATATTTACATAAACATCGTCGTTGACTTTGGAGTAAAACTCAGCATTCCATTTTTCAGCAGCATGAGCGAAGAACAATTTACTCTTCTTTGGGAACTCTTCAGGTGCCTCTACGTGAGTATCCTGACAATAATCGGAGTGAAAATGACCGCGTTACAAAAGCTGACATTGCCAGATGCATATGAGTACCAAATTAAAGGATGATCGATAAGACGTACAAGAATAATGAAGTCCTCAGTTTGCCGGTTTTCATTGTCGATGGCTCGGTCCAAACTATCCCCACGATTTGCACTGCAGGACAACACATCATCAGATGATGGGCTCTAACAAACTATTGTAGTATGTCTGGCATGGAGCATAACAGAATTAAGGGAATACAGCGAAAAGTAAACCTTCTTCCAATAACAAATCGATCGATTATTCCCTTCTCGTTCTCCATTTTTTTAAAGATACCACCTGCGAAAATTAAAACTTTCAATGTGCTTACTAGAACTAAAACGCTTAGACAGGAGCGTTTCACAACATTCCACAATATCTGTCATTGTTCAACCATTTATATGCAAGACCAAATCATATATGTTACACATTACAGTAAACCAAACTTAACTGTAAGGAAGAGAAAACAGGCGATGATAGAAAGATCGGTTTTGTACCTGTTCCCATCCACGCCTGACGAATTGCATCCCTATTATTTTTGCGGCCAAAGGTTGTAAAAATACCAACCACCACTAGTGGTCTTATCTTGTAATCAGTTCCGTTAATCTCTGCTGATCGCCCCGAAGTAAAACCTTCTTGTCTAGCTGCAGTCAACTCCATCTCAAGAGCTGATAACTTCTTATGTTGTTCCCTAACAACACAATCAATCGCCCACATCAGAACCATTGATTCATATGTCAATAAAGAAACATTAAAAGATCAATCACAAATCGTCAACTACACCAGAGAACAAATGACTAAATCTTACCTGCAGGCTATGATTTTCAATGTATCATCCACCGATACGACAGATCGCCCCTAAAAAATAATGAGTTTCGAGTGATTAATTCCCGAGTAATTCAACTACATATACAAGCATTGAGGTATACGTGTGATTTGAACAAGTGTTAAAGGGCACCAAATCGTTTCGACTCAAAAAGCAGATTAATGGCCTGTTTAGAACTGCTTATGCTAAAAGCACTCTCTGGAACCCAATGGCAGAAAACTTCTAAAGTGTTCACGAGCACTTCCAAGTGCTTTTTCATAAAGCTTGGATTTTTAGTAAAATCTTCAATGCGTTTTTAATAAAAGCACTTCTAGTACACACCTTTATGAACAGAATTGCTTCTTACAAAAGCACCCGCATGCTCAATGTATGAAAAGAACCGAAATTTCAATCATAAATACAAAACCAAGAGAAACCCACCTGCCCAGTAATCCTATCAAGTTCCTTGATCAAATAAACCCTGCTCTCCGAATCCTGCCACAGCCTACACACAATCCCCAGATCAAACAAAAAGGGAGGGAAAGAAACAAAATTTATGACATGCGTCCAATCCATTTTTCTGCAAAATCAAACGAAGTGCGAGAGAGAAGAGAAAGAGAACGAACCGGCCGGCGACGTAGATGGAGGCGAAGGTGGCGAACATGGAGACCAAGAGCGTCGGGATCCGAGACCGGAAAACGGTGCCGGAGAGACGAGCACTGGATCCCCTGCCCTTCATCTTCTCTCCCATTGCCGGTTCTGAAATCCCAACCAATCCGTTTCGTAATCCGATAGAACCGTGGCGTGTGCAGATTGCCGAGTGAGCTCGTAGAAGACGATGGATTTGTGGGGAGTGGACTATTACTAATACATTGTCCGGAAAGAAACAGATCTCGAACTTCACAGGAGTCGAGAATTTTAATGTCAGAAGAATCAAACAGACAGACAGGCAGATTATTTCAGATTGAGACAGAGAATGGTGGGTGTGTTGCTTTCGCAGTGAGTTCTGAGGTTGGTGGTGGTGGTGAAAGGACACCTTAAAAAGATTGTGACTTAATCTTTACGTTTCAATGTCTCTGCGTAAGGTCGGTGGTCCCACCTTTTCTAATTTCTTTGCCGTCTTCGTGTCACGTTTTCGTTGTTACTTAATATTGCTCTAATAATATTTGATGTATGTACAATGTATTTGTAGGTAGAATTTTTTGTTTTATTCTCTTAAATAGTGATCTTGATATTAATATAACATGACATGTTAAGATGCCTACTTTCTTTTTTGAAAAAAAAAAAGATTAGTTGGTAGTTTTGGCAAGATAATATATTTTTTTAAGGGTCAGAAAAATTCATAGAAACAATCGCTTTTTCTTAATCACTATCATGTGATTCACTAACGTCATAAATGAAATTCAAATTATGTTGCGTAGAATACAGAGCTAAAGTTCATATCCAACCACTAGACCACCCTGTATTCCCAATATACTATTGTTTGACCACATAAAATGGTAAAAGAATTGACCAGATAAATTGTCAGATAAAATGAATAAAGGACATTGATCACTGATGTGGCCAGAGCCCAATATACTGAAGCCTTACCTTGCTTGAGCCCAACGTTTAATGTTTGATCTTCTGGGCTTCTAATTTCACAAAAGAAACACTCGTTTTTTGAGGTATGCGCACAGAACAAAGAAACACTCAGTTGAATTGTGCATGTAATTCAGTTAATCAACATATTGTGTTGCTTAGTAGTGGGTCTATATCAAATGTATGAATCATACCATATGATAAGTTTGATAACTGAGGTTAACCACTACCACCACTCACTATCACTAATCATCCGGCCGATCTTTAGATTATTGTCACGTGGTGTTAGAGTCTAGAGATCATATATATATATAGCTTTTCTTTTCATTTTTCTTCGTTAAACAAATGATAAAAAAATTTACGCTAAAGTCATCTAAATTAGAGAAAGAGATTCGAACTTGAGTGTAGAGATTGAATCACACTGTTTAGTCAACTTGGATAAGTCCAAAACAAGAGAAGGCTCGCTATTTGGGCAGCTTGTCAAGCAATACTGGTCTCATCTCCAGTCTGCAGAATCGCATTGAATGTAGCAGTTTCGTTGTTTCATATCTCGCCCTTTATCACGCCTGGGTAGCAAAGAGATGAAACATAGTGAAAAGGAGGACTGTTGTAAACTACAGCAACGATTGCTAGCCCGAAGAAGCGCGTTGGCGAGTATTGGGAGGTCAGCTTCTAGGTTGTGTCTTGTGTGTATATTCTCTCTACCTAATTTTATCGAAGGCAATGAAGAATAATCAGCATCTTAGGGGAGATCAACAGTAGCAAATCAGGGTCGATGAATGTAATCTAAACACGGATCATGACGATGACGATGAACTGTATTGTATGTAACAGGATTCAGAAACTGGAAATAGTTATTTCTTGCGCGAGAAGTTACTGTCGAACGCAAGAGAAGGACAATACATTTCAAGATCAATAAAAAAGAGAAGTATATAAATTTGGTTCGAAAATCGTTATATCATTCTGCAGTAGTACTGCACCTCCTCCCTATTACCAGCTCTAATCGAAAAATAATTACTCTGCAAGCGAAAAATCGCGATAACTTGCAATGAAAGGACTGTGATTACTAATACTTTCGTCACACACCACACAGATGATGCTGGAAAATAATCAAGACAAGCCCTACTCACTTCAGTTCATCATCTGTTAAGCATGACACAAAAACTAATTTGGATTAGTTAAAACCTAATGCAATCGTCTCGTCTTCTAATTGACGGAAATCAAACATTGCGTTTCTTTCATTCTGTATAACTTCGAAAAAGACTTTTCGGCTTCTGCCTCGCGCGATCGAATGCTGATTACAGAAACGCAGATCATGCTAATTACGTACTGATAATATCTGTTAGTGTTTGATCAACTTTTGAGCTAGATTTCTCTATGTATTTCTAATCAATTCAAAAAGAAATTGAAATGAATTCAAAGCTTGAATATTAGAGAAGAACTTTCAAGAAGAGGAGTACGTTGCTCCCTTCGAATCTATGTTGGATTCGATCCACCATAGTCGGCTTACATGGAGGGTTTTATAGCCGTTGCATACCCTCACTTGCACACACTTGCAACGTACTATGATCACATGCACAACACATATTTTCATTTAACTTCTAACAAACTAGGCACGTAAAAAAATATACACCCTAAAGATGATATAATCCTGTCCATTCATTACATTATTTGTGTTGGAGACACAATATTATTCCTTTCATTCTTCAGCTGCAATGCCTCTCTGATCCAGCTGCCATTCTTACCCACCAACAATATCGTCTAAATTTGAGTTATGATTGAGTCAGATGTGCCAGTTGATGGAGACAAAATATTAATATCCGATGGTTGATGAAAATAATGTGTATTCATCATGTGAGTTTCGATAAGATAATTTGATCCGGCTCACTAAAATTAAAATATATACAGAATGCTTTAAATAATCTACTACTTGATCATGACTTAATGAAGAAAAAACAAAATTAAAACATTTCTTATAATCTTCTGATTGTTGGGTTGTGGCTGATTTATGCTTTAAGTTGGGACCGACCGAGTAACACATATCACATATGTATTATTATATATATTTATATATGTCAAGATTTTGAAAATATAGCGAGCAGTACACCACTAATCATGCTAATACTGTCTCCCAACTTGTATTTAATACTTGCACAACAACACAATTAAATGCGATTAAATATGCAACCACAAAGTGTGACGATTCGTATGTAATTTTAGCAATCTTCCCAACCAAAATTCATGTATTCTTCTGTTGATGTGTAACCCTTGAGCTGGTATTTTGGAGCCAAAGCTACAAGTTTGTATTTTCATTTTCTTTATAGTGTTATGAATTACTTGTTACAAGTGTAAACACCTCATAGGGTGATAGAACCAAAGGCTAGGATTGGTCCACTGTGTAAATCTGTTAGAGAAGCATCTTGCTTCTCTCTCCTCTAACGGTTACATTTGTTAGTGGAATGTGAAATGAAACAGTGTGAGCATTCATCATTTTTGCAGCACCATAGCAGCTGCATTTTTCTCTCTGAACTTCCTCCTCTTCCCAAACACACAAAATACTCATAACAAAACACCTAAAACTATGAATTCTAACATGGCCTCAGAGCAAGGTTCGGTTGCCTAAACTGGGCGTGAATCTGTGAAAGCTGGAATCGATTTGAGCTGCGATCGAGTTCATTCGACGATCGAGGTGGTGTAATCTCCTGAATCCAATGTCTAATATGGCAGGATCGGGCACTGCTGAGCTTCGCACACCAGTTTTCAATGGAGAAAACTATGAGTTCTGGTGCATCCGGATGAAAACAATTCTGAAATCTCATGGGTTATGGGATTTCGTTGAAAATGGTTTCGATGCTTCAGATCCAAAGAAGGAGAAGAAGAAGATATAAGAGATCGAGGTCACTGAAGCAGAGAAGCCAACGATGGCTGAAGTCCTGATGAAGGATGCTCGCGCACTTGGGTTGATCCAAAGTGCTGTCTCAGATCAAATCTTTCCCAGAATTGTGAACGAGGAGACCTCAAAGGGTGCTTGGGACATTTTGAAGTAAGAATTCCGAGGAGATAAGCAAGTGAGGAGCGTAAAATTACAAGGTTTGCGCCGAGAATGTGAATACACTCGTATGAAAGATAGTGAATCCTTATCTGTGTATCTTACTAGACTGTTTGATATAATGAATCAAATGAAGAGTTATGGTGAGGATCTGTCCAGAGAAAGAGTTGTGCAAAAATTATTGATTAGTTTACCTAGATCATATGACCCCATTTGCTCTGTGATCGAACACTCTAAGGATCTTGAAACCCTTGAAATTCAAGAGGTAGTCGCCTCACTGAAAAGTTTTGAGCTCAGATTGGATAGACACACTGAAAACTCTACGGAGAGGGCATTTGCTAGTCTAAATGTTGGAAGCAGAAATCATAAGGGTGTAGGCTATTCTGGAAATCAAAAGTTTCAGAACAACTGGAAATCAAGAGGGAAGAAATGGGATAATAAGCCAAGTTTTCCTCCCAAATCAAATGTCTCTAATGATGGAAACAAAACAGCTTGCAAACACTGTGATAAACTGCATTATGGAAAATGTTGGTTTGAAGGGAAGCCTAAATGCACAGGTTGTGGAAAGTTTGGACATGTGCTCAGAGACTGTAATGGAAACAAAACCATACAGAAGGTGAACTATGCAAACCAAACTGGTACTTTGTTCTATGCATGTAATGCTGTGACAAATGTGAAGGTGAATCACTCATGGTACATTGACAGTGGTTGTAGTAACCACATGACAGGTGATGAAGGGTTATTAGTCAATGTTCAAAGGAATATGACCTCCAAAGTGAAGATGGGAACTGGAGAAATTGTTCAAGTTGCAGGAATGGGAACTCTTGTAATAGAGACCAAATTGGGAAGAAAGCACATTCAAGAAGTGATGCTTGTCCCTGGACTTGAAGAAAATTTGCTCAGTGTTGGACAAATGATAGAGCACGGATACTATCTATTATTTGGAGGAGGTGTAGTGAATATCTTCGATGGTTGGTCACTGGACAATCTGGTTGTCAGAGTTCAGACGACAAACAACAGATGCTTTCCCCTCACAATGATGCCTGCAAATCATTATGCTCTGAGAGCAAGTGTGACACATTGTCTGCAAACATGGCACAAGAGACTGGGTCATCTAAATGACAGAAGTATCAAACTGCTTGAAGTTCAAGAAATGGTTCATGGGTTACCTCATTTGGAGAAAACTTATGTTGTGTGTGAAGGCTGCATGCTAGGAAAGCAACACAGTTAGATTCTACTTGGAGAGCCAAATTTCCTTTGGAATTGGTCCACACAGATATCTGTGGACCAATGCAAACTGAATCTATCTCTGGAAATAGATACTTTCTGTTGTTCACTGATGATTGTACTAGGATGTCATGGGTATACTTTCTCAGAAACAAGTCCAATGCATTTGAATGCTTCAAAAAGTTCAAAGCTATGACTGAGCTGCAAAGTGGATACAAGGTGAAATGCTTAAGAAGTGATAGGGGTGGAGAGTTTCTGTCAAATGAATTCTACAAGTACTGCAATGAACTTGGAATTCAGAGACAACTCACCATGGCATATTCCCCTCAACAGAATGGAGTGGCTGAGATGAAGAATAGGACTGTGGTGGAGATGGCAAAGTCCATGATGCATGAAAAGGGCCTTCCTTATACATTTTGGGCTGAGGCTGTGAACACTGCAGTCTACATACTTAATAGATGTCCTTCAAAGTCTCTCAAGAAGATAACACCATTTGAAGCATACACTGGTAGAAAACCAGGTATTGCACATTTGAAGATCTTTGGATCACTGTGCTATGCACACATCCCTTCACAGCAAAGGCATAAGCTCGAAGAAAACAGTCATAAATGTATCTTTGTGGGTTATAGACTCTGTGAAAAAGGATACAGGGTGTTTGATCCAATTGCAAGGAAGATCATCTTGTCCAGAGATGTGATCTTTGATGAGAATGCTTCATGAAAGTGGGAGAACCCTGGTGAAAATGAGATGGTAGTTCCTATGATTGCTGAGAATCAAGTAGCAGATTGCAGTGAAAAACAGAAACAAGTTGAAGGCTGTGAACCAAGTCAAAACTTGGATACACCAATTCCAATGGATGGAACAGGCACAACACAGGTTGATGATGTTCTTGAAAGCACTCAAGCAATAGATCATACACCACAGAAATGGAGAAGTATTAATGAGATTATGGCTAAATGTAACATGTGTATTGTAGAACCTAAGAACTATGAAGAAGCTGCTCTAGATGAATCATGGACAGATGCAATGAAGTCTGAGCTTGAAATGATTGAGAAAAACAACACATGGAAGCTAGTTGACAGACCATTTGACAAACCAATCATTGGTGTTAAATGGGTCTATAAAACTAAGTTGAACCTTGATGGATCTGTGCAGAAGAACAAGGCCAGATTGGTGGCAAAAGGTTACTCTCAAAAGCCTGGCATAGATTACAATGAAACGTTTGCTCCAGTTGCAAGGTTGGACACTATTAGGACTCTGATAGCTCTTGCTGCACAGAAGGAATGGAATCTATATCAGCTAGATGTAAAGTCTGCTTTTCTGAATGGAGTTTTGAAGGAAGAAGTCTATGTTGAACAGCCACAGGGATTTGTAAAGGAGAGTGAAGAAACTAAAGTATACAAGTTGAACAAGGCTTTGTATGGGCTGAAGCAAGCTCCAAGAGCCTGGTATGATGAGATAGACTCATACTTTAGCAAGGCAGGTTTTAAGAAAAGCTCAAGTGAAGCAACACTTTATGTCAAAACTAGTGCAGTCTCAGGTATCATTATTGTTTCACTCTATGTGGATGATATTGTATACACTGGGAGCTGTCCAAAACTACTTGAAGAGTTCAAAAATGACATGATGCAGCATTATGAGATGACTGATCTGGGCTTACTCCATCATTTCCTTGGCATGGGAGTAGTGCAAACAGACAGACATATTTTCATTCACCAAAGAAAATATGCAATGAAACTCATTGAGAAATTTGGGATGAAGGATTGCAAATCTGTGGCAACACCACTAGCTGTGAATGAGAAGTTGTGCAAGGAAGATGGCAGTGAAGCAGCAGATGAGAGTGAATACAGGCAGATTGTAGGTAGCCTTCTATATTTGACTGCCACTAGGCCGGATATAATGTTTGCATCTAGCTTACTTGCTAGATTCATGCATAATCCTACAAGGAAGCATATGGGAACAGCCAAAAGAGTACTGAGATACATTCAGGGTATTCTTGACTTTGGAGTTGAATTTGTTAAAGGGAAAACAGCTACTCTAATAGGATACTGTGACAGTGATTGGGCAGGAAGTGAGGATGATATGAGAAGCACCTCAGGATTTGCATTTACACTCGGATCAGGCATGTTTTCATGGGCATCAATCAAACAAAACACAGTGGCACTGTCCACTGCTGAAGCAGAATATGTCAGTGCTGCAGAAGCAACATCACAGGCTAAGTGGCTAAGATTTGTGCTTGAAGATTTTGGAGAGGAGCAAGTGGAAGCCACACCAATTCTGTGTGATAACACCTCTGCCATAGCAATGGCAAAGAATCCAGTCCTTCATCAAAGAACTAGGCATATCAGTCGAAAGTTTCACTTCATTAGAGAAGCTATTCAAGCAAAAGAAATTGAACTTATCTACTGCAAGACAGAAGACCAGATTGCAGACATATTAACCAAAGCTCTGCCAAAGGATCGATTTGCTTACCTAAGAGAACTACTCGGTGTGAAATCAGCTAAAGGGTTAGAAGGGAGTGTTGATGTGTAACCCTTGAGCTTGTATTTTGGAGCCAAAGCTACAAGTTTGTATTTTCATTTCCTTTATAGTGTTTTGAATTACTTGTTACAAGTGTAAACACCTCATAGGGTGATAGAACCAAAGGCTAGGATTGGTCCACTGTGTAAATCTGTTAGAGAAGCATCTTGCTTCTCTCTCCTCTAACGGTTACATTTGTTAGTGGAATGTGAAATGAAACAGTGTGAGCATTCATCATTTTTGCAGCACCATAGCAGCTGCATTTTTCTCTCTGAACTTCCTCCTCTTCCCAAACACACAAAATACTCATAACAAAACACCTAAAACTATGAATTCTAACATCTTCAACGTGATGCATATGCTGCAAAGAAATCTAATAATGACAGACATGGCAGCTGGATGCGTTTTTTTTTTTTTTTTTTATAACAAAAAATTGCAGATCAGAGCTCAGTTAAGATACAATTAATTTTGGTTGTTGAGAAATGATTATCAATTATTGAATTTGGAGTACTTAAATGATATAATATATAATTGGTGGATGTGATCTTTCCTCCATTTTTTTTATCTTAAATTTATTTTCTCAGTTTCTGGCCATACGATTCAGTATCCACTTGCTACCCTCAAGCCTCCAAAAATAATACTCTCTTGACAAAATTATAACATATTATTATCTATGTCTGATCCTGTAAATCACACACACATATAATATATTTGAAGGGCTTGAATAATTTGTGTGGATATATATATATATATAAACATATATGGGTTACGATCATACATTTTCACGTCCATTTTATGTCTACTGCATAACTTTTTTCAATGATCCGAAGAGTATTTTTCAATCTATCGTTCACAGATCATTTTTGTAAAAAATTAGACAAATTCAAAATTATTAAGACATTCATTTACGGTGAGAAAATGGACGAATTCTGATGTGGGTGATTTGTTATAGATATGATCTTTGAAGAAATACCTAAAAGATAGACAGTTCGGATAATTGAAATAAAACTACAGAATGAACCGATATGTTTCAAAATGGGCCGTGTAACAAAAAATAGGTGTCCTTGATCCCAATTCTATAGGATGTGTGTCAAAATGTGTATAAAAAATTTAAAAAGAAAAAAAATATATATATATATATATATATATATTGGTTCTGCAAATTGAACTTTTAATTATACTAAATTAGAAATAAACACCTCGACAACTGCATGGCGACGCCCCGATCCTGCAGGAAGGATAAGCTTGCATGCATATGCTCGAGTTATTAACAAACAGAATTACCACTTCACGTCTGCAGTAAATCACCAGCAAGAAACTTTCCATTTCGTAGATACAGTGTATACGTCTTGGTCTTGCATTGTGTAACATCAATTTGAATCTGAAGAGCACCAAAAAAAAAAAAATGATGGAGGATTTATGGACTGCGTTCTGCGGGGAATCCGGTCGTTCAGACGCAGCCGGAAAGCCATGCAGTTCCAATCTCGAGTCTCTAATCCGTCCTTCTTCATGCATCAATCACGCCTCGATAATTGGCTTCGACATTTTGCTTCTAGTACTGCTCTCGATCAACATGTTTCACAAGTCCTCGTCAAAAACAGTTCACGTTCCACGTCGATTCCAAGGCCTTTCGTGCTTAAAAATGGTCTCCGCCATTGTCAATGGCTGCCTTGGAACTGTTTACTTGTGCTTGGGAATCTGGATTCTCGAAGAGAGGCTGAGGAATGCACACACTGCATTGCCTTTCAATTGGTGGCTGCTTGCTTTGTTTCATGGGCTCGCGTGGTTGTTCGTGGGTTTAACTGTCAGCCTCCATGGAAAACAACTTCCAAAACAACCGTCAAGGCTGTTGTCTATCCTCGCATTCTTGTTTTCCGGCATTGTCTTTGTTCCTTCGTTGTCCGCTGTCATTTTCCGGAATGAATTGTCGCTAAAGACCATTTTAGATATCCTGTCTTTTCCAGGAGCAGCATTGTTGCTGTTATGCGTTTATAAAGGGAATAAATACGAAGATGGCGATGATAGAACCAATGAAAATGGCCTTTATACGCCTCTCGATGGCGGAATTGGTAAAAATGATCGTGTCACCCCATTTAGCACAGCTGGATTTTTCAGTAAAGCCTCGCTTTGGTGGCTAAATTCGTTGATGAAAAAGGGCAGGGAGAAGACTCTTGAGGACGAAGACATACCCAAATTGCGAGAGGAAGATCGAGCAGAAAGTTGTTATTTGCAGTTCTTGGAGCAACTGAACAAACAGCCACAAAGCGAGCCTTCTTCCCAACCGTCAGTACTTAAGGCGATAATCATATGCCACTGGAAAGAGATTTTCCTGTCCGGCTTCTTTGCTTTGCTAAAAATTCTCACTCTCTCGGCAAGTCCTCTGCTACTTAATGCTTTCATTTTGGTTGCTGAGGGAAAAGAAACTTTCAGATACGAAAGCTATGCTTTAGCCATGACACTTTTTCTTTCGAAAACCATTGAGTCCTTATCGCAAAGGCAGTGGTACTTGCGATCCAGGCTAATTGGTATGAAAATTAGGTCTTTGCTCACTGCGGCCGTTTACAAGAAGCAACTGAGATTATCCAATCCTGCTAAGTTGATACACTCGGGCGGTGAGATAATGAATTATGTTACGGTGGATGCTTACAGGATCGGAGAGTTCCCGTTTTGGTTCCACCAAACTTGGACAACCATCCTCCAGCTCTGTCTTGCATTGGTAATACTTTTCCGTGCGGTTGGCCTAGCTACATTTGCGGCGCTGGTGGTGATAGTTTTGACTGTGGTTTGCAATGCTCCGCTCGCGAAGTTGCAGCATAAGTTTCAGAGCATGCTTATGGTGGCACAAGACAAAAGACTGAAGGCTTGTTCCGAGGCTCTTGCGAGCATGAAGGTGTTGAAATTGTACGCCTGGGAAACACATTTCAAGAATGCGATAGAAAAATTGAGGAATGAGGAACACAAATGGTTATCAGCAGTGCAGCTGAGAAAAGCGTATAATACCTATCTGTTTTGGTCATCTCCTGTTCTGGTCTCTGCTGCAACATTTGGAGCATGTTATTTTCTTGAGGTTCCATTGCATGCGAACAATGTCTTTACTTTCGTAGCAACTTTACGCCTTGTTCAGAACCCAATTAGATCAATTCCTGAGGTTATTGGGGTAGTCATTCAAGCGAAGGTTGCATTTGCACGTATAGTAAAATTCCTCGAGGCACCGGAACTGCAGACTCCAAATGTTTGGAAGTGCAACGTTGACAATGTAGGCTGCTGCATTGTTATTAAGTCAGCTAGTTTTTCGTGGGAGGAGAATTTATCGAAGCCTACTCTGAGAAACATAAATTTTGAGGTCAGACCGGGTGAAATGGTGGCTATATGTGGAGAAGTTGGCTCAGGAAAATCAAGCCTTCTAGCTGCAGTTCTTGGAGAAATTCGAAATGTTCAAGGAAATGTAAGTACCTATTTTTCGTTTCCCTCGATAACTAGATAATACAATCAATTCATAAATTTCTCTTTTCGACTTTCAGATTCAAATTTTTGGGAAGATTGCCTATGTTTCTCAAACCGCATGGATCCAGACTGGAACAATACAAGAAAACATTTTATTTGGTGCAGCTATGGATGGTCAGAGATACCAAGAGACACTCGAGAAATGTTCACTGGTTAAGGACCTTGAGCTGCTTCCCTACGGCGACCTAACTGAAATAGGGGAGAGAGGGGTCAATCTGAGCGGTGGTCAGAAGCAGAGAATCCAACTTGCCCGCGCGCTCTATCAGAATGCCGATATGTATCTCTTGGATGATCCATTCAGCGCTGTTGATGCACATACTGCTACAAACTTGTTCAATGTAAATACACTTCTCTAGCACAGACAGTGCTTCTGTTGATCAACTTCTGCTTATACTGAAAGTTAATTTGTAAACTGCAGGAATATGTTATGGAAGCACTTTTGGGTAAGACCGTCTTACTTGTGACCCATCAAGTCGATTTCCTACCTCCATTTGATTCAGTTTTGGTTAGTCTACTTTCAACTCTAGCCTATTTAGTCATAAAGCAAGCATTGAAAGGCAATCGAGCACATAACTTCAAGTTAAATTTTGTTGACAGTTGATGGTAGATGGGGAGATCCTACAAGCAGCTTCTTATCACCACCTGTTGGCCTCGAGCAAAGAATTTCAGGACCTTGTCAATGCACATAAAGAAACCGCCGGTTCTGAAACGCTTGCAGATGCCACTTCCGCACAAAGTGGAATATCGTCCAAAGAGATTAAGAAGACTTACATAGTAAAGCAACACGGAGCATCAGGTGACCGGTTGATTAAACAAGAAGAGAGAGAAACAGGAGACATAGGTTTGAAGCCGTTCATACAGTATCTGAAACAGAAAAACGGGTTCTTCTACTTCTCAACAGCGGTTCTTTTACACCTCATTTTCGTTATCAGTCAGATAGCGCAGAACTCTTGGATGGCCGCTAATGTTGATAATCCTGATGTTAGCACATTGCGCTTGATTGCAGTTTACTTGCTGATTGGATTTTCTGCAACATTTATCTTACTATTTAGAACTCTTGCAACTGTTGTTTTGGGGCTTGAGGCATCCAAGTCTTTGTTCTCCCAGCTACTAAACTCGCTTTTTCGTGCACCTATGTCTTTTTATGACTCGACACCTCTGGGAAGGATACTTAGTCGGGTAGGCATTTCTAAGAGAGTTTGGTCATGAGTTAGGAGGAATTCAAGGAACTAGTGTTTTTACATATTGTGTTTTTCTTATATAGGTTTCATCTGATCTTAGTATCGTCGATCTTGATATTCCCTTCTGCCTAGTCTTTGCTTGCGGAGCTGCCATAAATGCTTCTTCTAATCTTGTAGTACTGGCTGCTGTTACCTGGCAAGTTCTGTTTGTCTGCATACCGATGGTCTATCTGGCATTTCGCCTACAGGTAACGATGCAGAAACTACATACCTTCAACTAGTGATACTTCTTTCTATTAGGAATATGCAAACAACCTGAAACAGAAACTGAGAGCGTAGAAATTTTCTTTCAGAAATACTACTTTTCCACTGCGCAAGAGTTGATGCGGATCAATGGTACAACTAAGTCCTTTGTAGCAAACCACCTAGCCGAGTCTGTCTCTGGAGCGATTACAATAAGAGCTTTCAACGAAGAAGAGCGGTTCTTGGCGAAGAATTTTGACCTCATTGACACAAATGCAAGTCCTTTTTTCCATAGTTTTGCAGCGAACGAATGGTTTATCCAACGGTTAGAAATAATCAGTGCAGCAGTACTTGCTTCAGCAGCACTGTGCATGAGTTTGCTTCCTTCCGGAACTTTTAGCTCGGGTAAGCTTTTCTACTTTTCCGGTAAGTTCCTAGCTAACGGGAAAAAAGCCCGAGCCTTATACCAATTACCGTGTCACTGCAGGATTCATCGGAATGGCACTTTCTTATGGTCTTTCATTAAACATTTCCTTAATGTATTCAATTCAGAACCAGTGCACTATTGCAAATTACATCATTTCCGTTGAAAGACTAAATCAATATACGCATATACCAAGCGAAGTCACTGAGATAGTAGAAGGAAACCGTCCCCCAGCCAATTGGCCAGACGCAGGCAAGGTGGAGATACGAAATTTGCAGGTAAATATTGCTTCATGTAGTGTCAAAACTAACGAAGGTTGAAGTTTAAGAAGGTTGCTGATAGCTTTGATGTCAAACAGATCAGATACAGGGCTGATACACCACTTGTTCTGCGCGGGATCAGTTGCATTTTCGAAGGAGGACACAAGATTGGTATAGTTGGTCGCACGGGCAGTGGGAAGTCTACTCTCATAGGTGCTTTGTTTCGTCTGGTGGAACCAGCCGGAGGGAAGATTATAGTCGATGGAATTGACATCTCAACAATCGGTCTTCATGATCTCAGATCACGTTTTGGAATAATACCTCAAGATCCTACTCTTTTCAATGGGACCGTGAGATTCAACTTGGATCCCTTATCTCAGCACTCAGACCAGGAAATATGGGAGGTAATGCTCTTGTTCTATAATGCATTCCTTTTTGGTTGATTATTTCGGCGTGGTTGCAAATTTGGACTGAGCAAAGAGTTATCTGTACACGTTGAAGGTTCTTCGGAAGAGTCAGCTTCGAGAGGCTGTTCAGGAGAAAGAAGGCGGCTTAGACTCGTTAGGTAAGGTTTTCGTATATCAGTTTGAGGTGTTGGCTTTTGCCTGTGAATTCTTATCAGCAGTGTTAACCGATGACCTGGTTTTTCAGTTGTGGAGGATGGATCAAACTGGAGCATGGGACAAAGACAACTGTTCTGCTTGGGACGTGCCCTTTTGAGGAGAAGTCGGGTACTGGTGCTTGACGAAGCAACTGCATCAATCGACAATGCAACTGATACGATTCTTCAGAAAACTATCCGAACTGAATTTGCAGATTGTACAGTAATTACAGTAGCTCACAGAATACCGACTGTCATGGATTGCACGATGGTTCTTGCCATCAGTGACGGTCAGTTTCACCAATTTAATCTGCATCTGATGAAATCCGATATTCTTCTCATTCGAGAGAGTACATTTTGAGTTTTGGTGAATTTTTTTTCTGTTTTCAGGAAAAATTGTGGAGTATGATGAACCGATGAAGTTAATGAAAAGAGAAGGCTCATTATTTGGGCAGCTTGTCAAGGAATACTGGTCTCATCTCCAGTCTGCAGAGTCAAATTGAATGTAGCGATTTTCATCGTTTCACATCGTCGTTTTGCCATGGCTGGATGGAAAAGAGACGAAACATGGCGAAAAGCTCAAGGAAGTGCAAAAGGCCGGGGAGATCAAGTTCTCGGTCGTGTGATAGCTGATTCCGACCTTGTACACAATAAAATGCTAGCACATTCATAACCAGCCAAGGCAACAAATGTAATCTGCATAACACATTCAAAGAAAAATAAAATCCAAGAATAACCATAGAGAAGTATACATTCGATTTTATCATACATTCGATCTGAAATCGTCTAAAGCATTTGCATGAATCACCCCCTCCCTATGGTACCAGCTCTAACCTGAAAATAACGATTCCGATCACAGAGGCTCTTGTGACATACCTAATTTAAGTTACAAATAACACAGCCCATTATTTGCTTCAAAGTCCTGGTGTAGATAGGCTGATAACTACTTTTGTAACCCTCGAAATAACCTATCTACAGAAGTCCATCAACCAGTTAAGCATTCGGTGCCTTTGGGGAGGTCGATAAATTCAGAAGAGCAAACTACATGCCTGCAGAAACAATCTTTTGTTGTCCTTATGGCCCTCCAAGCACTGCATTCTCAATGTCCTCTCTGCTCAGTGCATAACTAAATCTCCTCTCCACATCCTTTTCAAGGTTTCCCGGTCCAGTCTTTAGATACCTACATCACCAGTGCAATATTTAGCAGCAGTAACATTTGACATAGCAAAAAGGTTCAGAATAAAACAATTTCAAGCGATGATCTAGAGCATCATGAAAAAATGGAGACAGACAGTCATGTGAATAGGAAATGCTAAGGGTGATGCATGGTAATATGAACACTTTCAAGTATTCAGCCATTCGTCTACCCCGTTTTCATCTCCATCTTTTCCCACAACCTTAAGCTTCCCACTTTCAGCCACCACAAACATTTCCTATCGTCTATAGCTAGCTCATGTCATGTCATCAAGCGGCCAATCTCACTCATGAAATTTTGAATGTGATAAGGGGACTTACCTGCATAACGAAGAGGGCCAATCCTAAAGAAGCAAACTCTTATATCGTTCCTTCTCTAACACACATTGACTCTTTTCCCATTTTTCTGTGAATAGACACTAGTTCCGCGACTGCCAGTCGCACCCACGATCATGACCGCCAATTCGAGCAGCCAACAGGGTCAAGTTATCAAAGAAAATCACTCACTTACAGAAACTGGAAGCTACGAGCGGACCAAAGAAATGAAAGCCTCAAAGAGGCCCTAACAAAATTCTGCTTTCATCGGAGTTCAGGTGCAATGCCTCTACTTTAATTACTCTTTTGTTCTAATTAATGGCGGATTAATCAGCAAAAAACATACTGCAAATTCTAGAACTTAACTTACAATCTCATTGAATTCACAATCTTTTTACTATAGAAGTAACACTAAACCACCAAATCGATCCATCATCTAAAAATTCCACATATACATATACACATACATATATAATACGAAATAGCAGAAACCCAGATGAGAAAACAGAAAACCCACCTCACATACAAATCGGTGACGTCGAGGGAGAGCTGCGCGTGCCACTCGGGCTTCTCCACCAGCCAAACCGCCCGGTCCTCTTTGCTCTGGTAAAACCCCAAGTTCCTCAGCCAGGCCTCGATGCAGGGGAGGCTGTGGGCGTACAGCGGCTTCTTCTTGTCCGGCAGCTTCTTCAGCCACTCGTCCTCCGGCGCCGACGACTGCTCCTCTTCTTCCTCCGCCTCGGAGGGCTTGGAAAACACCGGAACCGAGAGCTTTCTGGAAGAGTGAGCGAGGGGATACGGTGGGAATTTGGGTGAAAGCGAAGGGTACGGAGTTGGATACTTTGGGAAACTTGAGGAAGAAATGGAGGAGAAGGTGATGAATTTGGAGAGAGAAATGGCGGACATGTTGGGACTCTGTTGTAATTTTACAATATTTCAGGGGTTAGATTTTAGAGAGAGAAAGTTTGGAGCTTTCGGGGTTGAAGAGAGTGAGAGAGTTCGGAACAGAGCAGTACACAGAACTCGTTATCTTGTCCATGTTTGGAGTTGGGAGAGGATGGGCAGATCAGCCATGTGAGCTAGGCCGTTGGGCTCATGAAAATTCTACCAAATCCATCAATCTGGATCTGGTTCTTAAAATTTGATCAAACGATTAAAATTATTATAATTTTTAAAGTGAATATCTGTTTTTAACCGTTGAAATTCTATTTTTAACTTCTTTTCACTTTTTAATGATGTGTACAGATCAGATTTGTCATCGGTAGTCTAATCTAAAGAGTAGTTTTTAGCTGAAGATAACCACTTCCAATAGAAACATGTTGAAATTAAAACATTTTCTTGCTACCAAAATTTGGTTTCTCACCTAAGCATCATTTGTGCCATCGTGTTTATCTTAAAAACGACATCATTTGCTAAAAAAGAAAAACTTTTAAAAATCACATAATATAAAATTATTCATTTACTTCAAATATTATGAGGCAAGTAAGTGCGGCACAGTTCTTGTCTAATTAGAAAAAAGCGCGCGCACGCGCACACACACACACACATTTATTCAGATTTTATTTTCGAAAAGACTTCGTTAATTAAAAAATATCCTTCAACATAACATGATGAGATATAATATAACACACACACACATTTATTCAGATTTTATTTTCAGAAAGACTTCATTAATTAAAAAATATCCTTCAATGTAACAGCATGAGATATAATATATACATATTCATTAGAGAAAGCTAAGGAACTCTCTGAAAATGAGAGTCTTTATGAACTTTTAGGTACCACTAGTATAAGTACTCGCGCGTTGCTACGGGTTTTTCAAAGACACTCACATGATAAATCTGTCATTCATCTAGTAGCATTAGATCCCGAGTCTTTCATCTAGATCCCATTTCCCACTGATGTCAAAAGCTCTTTTGTCCTCTAAAATCGCTTTCAACAAATTCAGAAGCATGCCAAACAGGTCCTTCAATCAGATTAAAAATATTTCCTTTACCGCCAAAATTTATTTTCCCGCCCAAGCATCTACCTCACCGCCGTGTTCTCGTCGAACGACCGCGTTTGGGTTTACTGCCTTTATTCATCATTGCATCTCACTTCTTCTCTGCAGTTAAAGTCCGTCTCTTTCTCCGCCTGCAAATGCGATGGCATCTGATCAGAGCTCCGGCGACCCAATCGCCGACTACGGCAAAACGCAGCGCATCGTCCTCCTCCTAGACCTCAACCCACTTCTCCACCTCCAAAACCCAGCTCCATTTCTCACCGCCCTCCTTGCCGCCGTCCAAACCCTTCTCTCCTTCCCTCCTCTCTCCTCATCTCTCTTCGCCTTCAGACCCTTCTTCTCCTCCCTCTCTCCGCTGCTATCCTCCTCCAAGATCCCCACTTCCCTCTCCCTCTCTTTCCACCTCCCAGGCCCATCTTTCAACTCCCTCTCCCAAACCCTCAATTCCCTCCCCTCATTTTGCTGCGACCCGTTGTCGCCACCCCGGGCTTCTAACGTCGCCGCCTCCTTGCGCCAGCTCGTGCACGATTACGCCTGGGACCCCGTGGTCTGCGATCCGGTAACGGGTATGTTTTCGAATTGTGATTCGATTGCTGTGAGGTACAATTTGGTTGTTCTGTTTTCGCCCCTTTGTGTACCTGCCAACTGTTTGACAGAATTCCTGAATGTGGGTTTGGGTGACGAGTCTTTGGAAAATGTGAACGCGTTTTCCGAGAGATTTTGGGGTTTCTTTAAGAATGTGAATGATGCATTTATGAGTAGGGATATTCAATGTAGTTGGGTTGATGTCAGGTATGAATTAGAATGTGGTGAGAGTGCGGTTGGGAACGATGAGGATAAGACGAGATTTGAGTTTTTCGAGAGTGAGGTTAGGAGTTTGGGGTGGGGATTTTGTTCAACTGATTCGATTGTTCTTGGTTCTGCTCTTGTGCCTTTTGGTTTGATTTATCCAGAGATTGGGATTTCATCCAAGTTTTTCGGTTGTACTGATAGTCGTAAGAAAGTCAATGCGCAGTTGAGTCTTGAGATATTAGATGTAAGTGGGAAGCCTTTGGAATGCAAGTTTTGTGATCTTCAATTGGTTGATTTGAAGATGTTGCCTAGAAATGCCGCTGATGATGCATTCTTTTCCTTAGAAATCATGAATTCACAAACAAAAGGTGGTAAACTGAAGGAATTGTTCTGGGGGAATTTTGGTAAAAGCACGACAAAGTTTCAGGTTATGGCTTTGCAAAAGTATAACGAGTTTCCGAAATTCAGGGGGCACTTATCTGATCCTCTCCTTGTATGTGAAAGTTCGGAAAAACCTGGTAAAGATGGAAAAGAAAGTTCTAGCAATTATTACGCAGATAAGGTTCTAGAAATGCTAGCAATGGACTTGGGTGAGAATGCAAAGAGAAAATCGGCACCCAGTTGGCAGATTCTCTTGAGTTTCTTATATAGGAATGGTCACGGAGCATTAGTGTCTCTTTCAAATGACAGTGGTGTATCATATACCGCAATCCTGAAGCCTTTCACAGTTTCTTCGGCTCTGCTGTTTATTGTGGATGAAGGATTTCACCCTCAGACAAAAGTGCATGATATTGGTGGAGCAAAAGCAGACCAATTAAGTCCAAAGATGAAGAATGAGATTTGCAAACCGAATGCTGATTTGGACCGAACTGGGCCACCTAATAAGCATTCTGCAGGCAAGGATGGAAGGAAGCGGAATATAAAAAGAAATTCACATTTGCTACAAGATCTCACATGGAGTTCTTTCTGCAAGGCAGCATTTGAACACTCAGAGCTAGGTTTGGAAGAGGTTTACTTTGCCAGGGAATGTTATAACTCAAAAAAGATGAGATTTCTGAAATGTTGGATGAAACAGATTAAAAAGTCTAGCGAATGTGGCTTAATAGTGGAGAAAGAATCCCAGGCAGACAAGCTCCATAAAAAAGAGATGGACAATAGGTTGGATAACTTGCACCAAGAAAGTGAACAGCCAATTTCTTCATCTCCTTCCATTGGAGAAAATTCTTTGACTGTGGCTTCTGGTATACAAGATGAAGCTGCTTTGGAATTTAGATCAGAAACGTCGGAAGCTTTTTTCAGTAGTCTATCCAACAAGATCCAGCAAGGACTTGAATATGAAGCAGTAGACTTGGGGGCTTTGGCATATCGGCTTGTGAATTCATCCATATATTGGTTAAATAAAAAGCAGGAAACAGAAGCCCTGTCAGAGAGTCAAACTCCTCTTGTAAATTCTGGTGCTACTGATGATTTGGTTGCTGCTGGGGTGTTAAAACTTCTACTCAGAGATCCCAAGGATATCAATGCAAGGCAGAAAAGCTGCAGCCTCTCTGTTAAAGCATCTGATTCAGAATCTGAAGGACTTGCTTCGGGAAATATAGTTCGAGAGTATCCTTTTTAATTTATAACTTAACTACTATGATAATTTGTCTCTGGTTACATTCACACTTTTCCTTCACCAAGTACTAGATATGAATTGCAGATATTTTTCCGGATGGAGATACTACAATCAGAGGTTGGTGCAAGTATTCCAGAGTCTATGAAACAGAAGTTTGTAAAACATATTTGCTCATTTTTGGAGAAAATTCGGTGTCATCTGGAGGGAGGCTTCTTTGGTGACTGGAGTGTAGATGATTATGTTGAAAAGATCATAAAAAGCAGGTAATCTCTGAAATCGTAACCTTTACCTTCTATAGATGTTTATTGAGACATCACGGCTTTCTCTAAAAGGGCTAGAACACACTAAATTCAATCTATGATTCACATCTCAACTTGTAGGCATGTCTGGTGCCACTGTTTTCCATTTTTTCTGTCGGATATTACTTCTCGTCTACCAAATGCTGTCCTATGTACTTCTGAATTATGCAAAATTTAAGGAAAGTGTTTATCTTTATTATTTTAGAGGAGTCAAGTATCTTTCCATTTTATTGTAAATTTGCAGGATTTCCGCCAGTTATTCGCACATCGTACCCATGTTTTTCTGAGTGAGTTGGGAGTGCACATACAACTATTGCAATAACATATTAATCTACAATGTGATTCTTGAACATGGAGTTAAATGATATGTCATTTGTTTTCCCTAAAGTGCATTTGCCGGCACTCCATTTTTGTTAGATGAAGATTAAGCTGATAGACTAATCTTTGAACTCCCAATACTTTCAGGTACTGTGAGACACTTGAGGACGTGGTTCACAAAATCTATACGAAAATGGATTTGTTGCTGTTTGCTGACGAGGAAGAACTCCCTAATAGTTTACTCAACAGTGAGGACAGCAATCGATCCCGTAGAGAAAAACCAAAGAGAGATGAAGTGGATGAAAATTACAAAATCTGGGACTCATTGTCAGCAGAAGGTGAGTCCCTTGGTCAGCTAAAAACTGATAGTGGAAGACCAACCGCTGAAGAGGTTAAACAAAACAACGACCATGCTCGCAAGTTAGTTGAAGCTCAAGAAAGGAGAGACAGGGCTCGAAGAATCGCTTCTTTCACAAGAAGGATGCCTGATTTGCAGAGAGTTTGGGCCCCAAAACAGCTAAAACCATTGAAACCAAAGTCAAATCCACTTCGAAAGCTGTTTAAAAGGAAGGATCATAGAGGTTCATGTGATGACAGGGTATGTGAAACCCCAATGACAGGAATAAAACGCTCGTGCTCACAACGCAGCTTGGATGACGATGAAGATTGCCGAGAATACAGTAGCCAGCCGTGTGGTTCTGTTTCGAAAGCATTGTTCCAGGATGATGACCAGTGAAATGGTGCTGCAATGAGACACGGAAAGCATATATTATACAGTCTTACCAAAGGCAGCTCAACTTAAACCATTTGATTTTCAAGTGCAAGCTTCTCTCTTTAATTGTATTATTAATTTTCTGTAAAACAGTTCTATTATTTTCTTAGTGGTATTCAACCACAAAAATGAATAAAAAAAAAGTATGATTTTTTTTGTTTTTAGAACTGTCACAACCCCCTTTCATTTTTCTCGTTTAACATACTAAAGAAACTTTGTCGTTACTGTCTAATCATGTCATTCGTAGAGCAATACTCACGTTAGACTATTTTGCTAGCACTCTCCTATATCATTGTTTCGGCACATCTCACGTAAAGCGTGCAGTAGCCACGGGAAAAAAAGTATACAGAAAGAGTGTTTTTTTATTTTTTTTCCGGTAACAGAAGAGTTCATTTCTTTTATATTAGCATTAGGTTGAAAGTTGTTGAGGTGATAGCAAAAGCAGGGAAGTAGGAGCAAAAGGTCTTAAAAAAACTTGTGTAATAAAGCTTCTAAAACACAGAAAAAAGTTTAAAAAGTTATTGGCTTATCAAATTGTCTATCGAGCCATGAAAAAATTCTTTTGTATTCTTATCTCATCTAACTCTGCATTATTTTTATCAGTGTGAGAGTTATCATAATCGGCAATTTTACCGAAGTTTTTCCGAAAGATTTGACGTTGCTAAACTAAACTAACCCAAGCCCATGTTCACAACACCAGTCCAATTCATGAGAGCCATTACTCCCATTTCCCGCCAGTTTACAACTACTAGACAACTACCAGCCATCATAACATCCACTCGAAAAACCGAACCTTTCCTACAGGACCCAGTTCTTGCACACCAAGTGTTTGGTAAAATACTTGATCAAATCCCAGATATCAAAACACTGAAGAAACTCCATTCCAGTATCCTCGTCAACCAAAATCTCCATTCGGACGCATCACTGGGCATCAAACTCATGAGGGCCTATGCTGCTTGCGGAGAACCAGGAATCGCACGCCACATATTCGAAGAAATTCCTGAGAAGAATGTTGTCTTCTTTAATGTCATGATCAGGAGCTATGTGAACAACCATTTGTACCATGATGCTCTTCTTGTTTACAAAACTATGTCTGCCAAGGGTTTTGACCCGGATAATTATACGTACCCTTGTGTGCTGAAGGCGTGTTCGGGGTCGGATAATTTGTGGGTTGGGTTGCAAATTCATAGTGCTGTTGTGAAAGTTGGCCTTGATGTGAATTTGTTTATTGGGAATGGTTTGATTGCCATGTATGGGAAATGCGGTTGTTTGGTGGAGGCTCGGAGTGTTCTTGATGAGATGCCGTGTAAAGATGTGGTTTCTTGTAATTCTTTGGTTGCCGGGTATGCTCAAAATGGACGGTTCAATGATGCTTTAGAGGTTTGTAGGGAAATGGAGGCGTTCGGGCTTAAACCAGATGCCGGTACCATGGCTAGCCTATTCCCCGCTGTGTCCAACACTTCATCTGAGAATGTTTTGTATGTTAAGGATATGTTTATGAAATTGGTGAAAAAGAGTTTGGTTTCGTGGAATGTGATGATAGCGGTGTATGTGAATAATTTAATGCCCAGTGAAGCAGTTAATATTTTCTTACAGATGGAGGCGAGTGGAATAGAGCCTGATGTAGTCACAATCGCCAGTGTTCTTCCTGCTTGTGGGGATCTTTCGGCTCTGTTGTTAGGGAAACGAATTCATGAAAATGTTGAGAAAAAGAGACTCAGGCCAAATTTGTCGTTGGAGAATGCATTGATTGACATGTATGCTAAGTGTGGATGTTTACAAGATGCAAGAGAAGTATTTGATGCCATGAAATTTCCGGATGTTGTATCATGGACTTCAATGATGTCTGCATATGGTAGGTGTGGACAAGGTCGTGATGCCATGACGCTCTTTAGGAAAATGCAAGATTCGGGCCTGATTCCGGATTCAATTGCATTTGTATCGGTAATGGCTGCGTGCAGCCACGCGGGATTGCTGGATGAGGGGCAGCATTACTTTAAAATGATGACTGAGGAGTACAGGATAGAGCCTAGGATAGAACACTGTGCTTGCATGGTTGATTTATTTGGGCGTGCCGGAAAAGTGGATGAGGCTTACAGTTTTGTCAAACAGATGTCACTGGAGCCTAATGAAAGAGTGTGGGGTGCTCTGCTTAGTGCTTGCCGGGTATACTGTAACATGAACGTTGGACTTCTAGCCGCTGATCGCCTTTTCCAATTGGCTTCCGAGCAGTCAGGTTATTATGTCTTGTTATCAAACATCTATGCAAAAGCCGGGAGATGGCAAGATGTCACAACTGTCCGGTCAATAATGAAGAGCCGAGGAATCAAGAAAATTCCAGGTGTCAGCAATGTTGAGCTCAAAGATCAAGTCCACACTTTTCTTGCTGGTGATAGATCTCATCCTCAGTCTAAAGAGATATACGAAGAGTTAGACGTGTTGGTAGGGAAAATGAAGGAGTTAGGCTATATCCCTGAGACAGATTCTGCTCTTCATGATGTCGAGGAGGAGGAGAAGGAATGCCATCTATGTTGTGATTGGCTCATAAAAGATGGCAACATGTTTCCTTGTTTTGTGGCTTGTTTTGTTCCTTGTTTTGTGCCTTGTTTTGTGGCTTGTTTTGTTCCTTGTTTTGTGGCTTGTCTTGTTCCTTGTTTTGTGGCTTTTTCAAAGCCATAATTATTTAAAGGCTTGCCAAATGGAAAAAAGAAGTGTGCATTCGGTGGAGAACACAAAGGGAAGAAAAATAGAGTGAGAGTGAGAAACTCTTGAGGAGAGTGAGGCTCTTGAAAAATTCTGTGAGTGGGTGTACAAGGGATATTGGAGTTTGGGTTATGTCAATTTAACTCATGTATATTTTGTACTAGTTATTCTCATAGTGAAGAGCAATATCTCTCCGAGGACGTAGGCAGGTTTTTGCCGAACCTCGTAATTCTCTTGGTGTCTTTATTTCTTGTATTTTAATTTGTTCAACTGTGGATTTGTAACTTGGTGAGATAACAGGCCAAAGCACAACAATTGGTATCAGAGCTTTGTTGGAAGCTTTGGTTCATTGAAGGTCCAGATTTGTTATTCACCATGATGACTACAAACATGTCATTTTCAGTTGAGAAGTTTAATGGGAAAGGCAGTTTTACTCTTTGGCAGATGAGAGTAAAGGATGTCTTGACTCAACAAGGCTTGGCTAGAGCTTTGAAGGGAAAAGATGGGAAGCCTCAAGAAATGACAGATGACCAGTGGGAGGAGCTGGAGGCGCGTTGTGTTAGCACGATTCGACACTGTATAGCTGATAACATTATCAATAATGTTATGGATGAAGATTCTGCGCCTGCACTTTGGGAGAAGTTGGAAAAACTCTATATTGCTAAGAGTTTGACCAACAAGTTGCATTTGAAGCGGAAACTGTACAAGCTGAAGATGGATGAAGGCGGGAATCTCATGGACCACATGAATGTGTTCAACGGATACTTGGATCAATTGAGGAAAGTTGATGTCAAGGTTGAGGAAGAAGATAAAGCTCTCTTACTTCTTACCTCACTTCCAGATTCGTATGAGAATCTTGTGACAACCTTACTGCATGGAAAAGATACAGTAAGTTTGGAGCAGGTGCAGGCTTCTTTGGTGTCTTATGATACACAAAAGAAGAAGACCATTGTTGATGATGGGTACGAGACTGCATTAGCTGTTCAAGGTGGGAATGGTGGAAGAAAAATGAAAGGAGGATTTGAGAGAGACAGTAGGTCCAAATCAAGTTCCGGAGGTAAGGGTCTACAATGTTACGGCTGTAAAGAATTCGGGCATAAAAAGATAAATTGTCCTTTGAGAAAAAGAAAGGATGATCTTGGTCCAAGTAGTAGCAATTTTGTGGCAGAAGACTTCGAGTATGCCCTCTAGGTACTCGAAGCAACACTTCTCTTGGTGATGTTTAGTCTCGAGTGTTGCAAGGGATTTGCAGCAGGTGGAGCTATGGGATTCACAGGTGATGAGATGGTCCTGAAGGAAGAGAAGTGTGGGGAATTTTGTCTGGCTCGATGGGTTGTTGCTGGAAACAGGTGCACTGACGAGTTTCCAAGTTGCAAACAATAAAGAGGGGGAAATCCTACTGGAGGAGACGAGGATGTGTCGAGATCCTGTCTGAAGCTAAATTAAATTTTTTTTAGCTTGCAGCAGCAGCACATGCATTGGCAGTGACTGAATCGGAACAGGACCAATGAGGTGGATTCAGGGTGTGCATGCTGGTACGTAAGGCCAATGGACTTTGGTGATGGGTGCAAGGATTTTTGCATGGTATATTCGCCAAGGTGGAGATTGTTGTGATTGGCTCATAAAAGATGGCAACATGTTTCCTTGTTTTGTGGCTTGTTTTGTTCCTTGTTTTGTGCCTTGTTTTGTGGCTTGTTTTGTTCCTTGTTTTGTGGCTTGTCTTGTTCCTTGTTTTGTGGCTTTTTCAAAGCCATAATTATTTAAAGGCTTGCCAAATGGAAAAAAGAAGTGTGCATTCGGTGGAGAACACAAAGGGAAGAAAAATAGAGTGAGAGTGAGAAACTCTTGAGGAGAGTGAGGCTCTTGAAAAATTCTGTGAGTGGGTGTACAAGGGATATTGGAGTTTGGGTTATGTCAATTTAACTCATGTATATTTTGTACTAGTTATTCTCATAGTGAAGAGCAATATCTCTCCGAGGACGTAGGCAGGTTTTTGCCGAACCTCGTAATTCTCTTGGTGTCTTTATTTCTTGTATTTTAATTTGTTCAACTGTGGATTTGTAACTTGGTGAGATAACAGGCCAAAGCACAACAATCTAGCCGTTCACAGCGAGAAGTTGGCAGTAGTCTTTGCCATTCTAAATACAGAGCCAGGGACACTGATCAGAATTACCAAGAATCTTCGTGTTTGTGGCGATTGCCATATTGCAATCAAGCTCATTTCCAAAATAGCCGAACGGGAAATTGTTGTCAGGGATACAAATCGCTTCCACCATTTCAAGGACGGTATATGTTCTTGCGGAGATTATTGGTGACCGATGAGCCTCCACCCGCTACAAGCACAATGTTGCCTATACTTCAGACTTCTTAAAGCAAGACATGAGTAGTTTCTCACAGAAACTAAATGAAGACTCTGAATGGTGACTGCATTGGTAGAACATCATGTGGTTAGTGGCGGTTTTGGGCATGTGCAGTAGGTGCCCTTACACGGGGCTCCCAATTCTAAATGACCCCTAATTGAACGTTTTCGTAAGACCGCGTAATAGTTCAAAGTCCTGAGACATAAAGTTCAAGTTAAAGATATAGCAGCCAGCAATTTGGCATCATCTTAGATAATACTGGAAGTTTATGCTCCTCCTCTCACACAGCATATTCCATTTGGTTTCCTACTTAAAAAGTTCCAAACGTTTATGTGATAAGGCTGTGTTGATTTTCCGCGTATATTTGTAGCTTATCTCCTTTAGTGACTACTAGGGAATTGGGAAAACCCATCAGGAAAATGCTGCGTTGGGAGAGGTGGAACTCTAGGCAGGTGGCACAGATACTATGGTTTGTGAGGAAGGGAAATCGGCCCGGTAGACGGCAAGATCGGGAGGTGACGGAGAACCTCTATGAGAAGCAGACGGATCAGAGAGAGAGCTCTGCGGTGGTGATGGGGATGGAGCGGCGTTGATCTGTAGAGAGAGAATGGAGGAGAGGTGAAGAGAGTGGAGGAGAGGGAGAAGTGGGTTGGGGAAGACATGGGTTTTAGGTTTTTTTTAGGGTGTGCTATCCACACACTCCATTTTACTTCTCACACATGCCTTGTTAGTTTATGTCTGTTGATCTTCTTTAATTCATCTGATCTGACGGCCAAAAATTAGAATGGTGTGTGAGAAGTAAAATGGGGTGTGTGGATATCACACCCCTTTTTAAAAAATTAATTATTTTAGGGTAAATTATTATATTTTTAAATGCATAGAATTTTTTTTTATCACATCAGCACAAATGTGGATCTCATATTTGCCACGTCATCACTTAATGATTTACTTAACAGATTTTCTAACGGATGTATGAAATTGAAATAAAATGATAAATAAATGTACGAAATTAAAATGTTTTAAAGATGCTATATGAGATTGCAATCGACTCTAAATTTGAGAGGATAAAATGTAATTTATCCAAAAAAAAAGTAAAAAAAAGAATAGGGAAAGAAAAAGTGGAAAAAAAAAAGAGAGGAAAAGAAAAAGTAGATAAAATAAGAGCAAAAGAAAAAGTGGTGCATCTTCACGCAAGCACACTATACATGACTAAGGATAAAATAGTCACTTCACTATATAATTTCACTAAAACTCAAAAATCATGAATAAAATGAGGGACAAAACCGGCGACGCACTGTTAATGAACAATAGTCATCTACAGGCTTTTAGAAGAGTATAATGTATATAGATATGATGTTTCATCAGATTTCTTTGTCAAATTTGATGGGTTTTGTTTATCTTATTTGATAGTTACGTATCGGTTGAAACCATTTCGTTTTTAGTCATAAGTTTAGAATTTTTTTTCTTTCATCAAGGGCATATTTGAAAGTGTATTTTTAAGTTTAGATGAAGGAAATAAACTTAGAATTTGGATAAAAGTCAGAATTTATAAATTGACATGCACCAATACCTTTATTTGAATTTATAAACATAGAAATTTAAAATTTCCGTGTGAAAAAAAAACTTGGAATTTGGAGCCTCCAATTCACAAGTTTAAATTTCATATAAATAAGTGTCATTTCTCAATTTCTATGATTGAGAGTTTAAAATTAACAAATTATATTCTCAATTCTATTGTTCTTTTAGGTTAACCAAATAAGAAAATTCACAAATTTTAGAAAATCAAATCCCATCATTTCAAATTCCTTAATTTTAAATTTATTCATCCTAATATAGTGTAAAAGTGTTTCCGACAACTTTTGACAACAAACGTGTGCATTCTTTTAAAAAAAGATTGATGGGTTTCTAATAAAATTACTTCTACTAAAAGCACTTTTAAGCAAAAACACTTTCAAAGTCACCTAACTCTAATGACGGTTCTAAATTTTCAAGTGAAACTCGACTAAAATCCACTCCAGACATTTCTCCACAGAGATCTTAAGACACGTCTGCCAATAAGCTGCCAAGCAGAAGGACTGGCACCAATTTCTTACTGGCAAGACACGTCTGTCACACTTTTCTTCCCTAAACCTTAAACCGACATGCCGACATGGACGGAGAGAGAGGTAAGGCCCCGTGGGGGCACATGCCCCCTCTCATTCCTTTTTTTTTTCATTACAAATTATTCAATTAATCATTCTCATATTTTTGATTTTACAGATTATTCAATTAATTATATTAAAATAGTAAAAATTCTCTTTTAGTTTTTAAATGTGCTTCTGTTCTATATATTTTTCTCACACACTAATATCTAAACCTTGTTGAGTTGCATGTATTTAGTTAATTAGTACAAATGAGCATTAGATTGTTAACAATTAAAGACAAAATTAGACAATAGAGTAACAAAATTAGGCATTTTGAAATTAATTTTTTCAACATTTGTAAAAGAACTAGCTTTATTTGTACAAAATGGAGCTCAAATTGTTTAAAGTGCCCCCTATTAATTAAATTTCTGGCTTGCATGCCGACATGTTCCCTGCGCCTATAAATACATGTACCCTCCCAAGCACTTTGAGCAACAACCAAAAAACACACGTACAAAAATGGCAACCAAAACACAAACCTTAGCCCTAACGCTGTCCCTTTTAGTTTTTAAACGCGCCTCCGTCCTATATATTTTTCTCACACACTAATATCTAAACCTTGTTGAGTTGCATGTATTTGGTTAATTAGTACAAATAGGCATTAGGTTGTCAACAATTAAAGACAAAATTAGGAGTAACAAAATTAGGCATTTTGAAATTAATTTTTTTAACATTTGTAAAAGAACTAGCTTTATTTGTACAAAAATGGAGCTCAAATTTTTTAAGGTGCCCCCTCTTAATTAAATTTCTGACTTGCATGCCGACATGTTCCCTGCGCCTATAAATACATGTACCCTCCCAAGCACTTTGAGCAACAACCAAAAAACACACGTACAAAAATGGCAACCAAAACACAAACCCTAGCCCTAACGCTGTCCCTCTTGGTCCTTATTTCTTCATGCAAGTCCTCTGAGTCTGCCGGAATCGCAACGTATTGGGGCCAAAACACCAACGAAGGAACCCTAGCGGATGCTTGCAACACAGGCAACTACCAGTTTGTTAACATAGCTTTCCTCACGACTTTCGGCAACAACCAACCCCCTGTTCTAAACCTCGCCGGCCACTGCGACCCCGGCAGTACTTGCAAGGGGCTGAGCTCTGACATCAGAGCCTGCCAATCCAAAAACATGAAAGTCCTCCTCTCGATTGGAGGGGCTGCCGGAAGTTACTCCCTCACTTCAGCTGATGATGCCAGACAAATTGCTGATTACATCTGGAACAACTTCCTATGTGGTCAGTCAGCTTCGCGCCCGCTTGGAGACGCTGCTTTGGACGGCGTTGATTTCGACATTGAGGCAGGTGGTGGGCAGTTCTATGATGAGCTTGCCAGGTTACTCAACGGACACAACGGACAGGCAAAAACAGTCTATTTAGCTGCAGCTCCACAATGTCCGTTCCCGGATACTCACCTAGACGGCGCTATCCAAACCGGCTTGGTTGACTATGTTTGGGTCCAGTTCTACAACAACGCCGAATGCCATTATGCAAACTGTAGTTCCGACGCTCTTTTGAGCAAGTGGAACCAATGGACCTCGGTTCCCGCCAGCCAGGTGTTCTTGAAGTTACCGGCTGCTCCGAGGGGCGGATTTGTTCCTGCTGATGCTCTCAAGTCACAGGTTCTTCCAGATATTAAGAATTCGCCCAAGTATGGAGGAGTTATGCTTTGGAGCAAGCGGTTTGACAAAGGTTATAGCGCAGCCATTAAGGACAGCGTCTAATTAAGTTCTCTGCTTGGCTTGCTTGTCCATATTATGTTGCTAAATACTGTAATATCGGCACACTAGATAAATAAAGTGTTTCAAGGTTGTTTGATTAAAACTATTTGGTGGAGTTGATCTATACTCTCCATCTAAATTTAGGGATCGTTTGAAAGTGATTTTAAAATAACTGAAAACATTATTAGAAAAAGTGTTTTTGGGTTCCAAAAGCACTTGAAGTGTTTTTTACAAGAAACACCAGTATCTGCTTTTTGCAGGAAACACTTTAAGTGATTTTCCGGAATTCACTTGCATTTTAACTAAAAATTGGTTTCTAAAACATTTTCACCAAAATTGTTTTCAATTATTTTAAAAACACTTCCAAATAAGCCCTCACTTAACTAAGTAATCTAAAATAAGTATAAATTGGGATCAGGATCCATCATCCACCACACATTCAACAATTCGAACAACTAGTGGTGAAAGGAGCAAGTTCGTTATTCTTAACCAACTCTCACAGTAGTATATAACTATATTCGATCCCTCTAATTCTTCAACAAATGGCAAAGGGTCAATTTATTTGGGATTTTATCACAAATGATCTATGAAATAGATCCAATACTCATTATTTTGGTCCCTCAATTTGAAAATTGATCAAAATATACAAACTGAAATGCATCAATTTCATTATTTGGATTAATAAAAATAAAAATTTAGAATTTTCGTGTGAGAAAAAAAAAACTTGAAATTAAGACCTCAATTCCCAAATTTAAATTCATGTAGATAGTTGTCCTATTCAAAATTGCGCCAATGAAGTTAAAAACAAAAAATACAAAAAAATCAACCAAGAACGACCACAACCACCACATGTCATCATCATATACCATTATCACTGTTGTTGCCGCCACCATCACCCACCCTCAGTACCGTATTTGCCACCACCATTACTAGCACATCTCCTAACTATAATCTCTCATGTTAATGACTCAATACTTGAATTCAATTTTGTATTTAGTCAAACAATAAAGTTCACAAATTCTGAAAAACAAAATTCCTTGTTCAATTTGCGTGTTTAGAATCTTGTACGCACTGTAACAGATCATCATTAATCTTGCTTTCAAGTCAATGATAGCTTATGTAAAGCAAACCGAGTCTCCATGGTCAACTGTTCAAAGGTATAGTTGGGCACTTTAAACCCATGTAAAAAAAAAAAATGCATAACTTCATCAGTTTCCACTATAACACTAGAAGTCTAGCAAGCATGGGTGGAAACTCCCAAGCCCCACTTCTACTCCTTGTCGTCTTAGCGCAGCTCGTTCGATTCAAACTCTGCGACGCCGGCATTGCCATCTGCTGGGCCAAAACGGGAACAAAGGTACCCTAGCCGAAACTTGTGCCACGGGGAAATACTCGTACGTGAACATAGCCTTCCTCAACAAATTTGGCAGCGGCCAGACCCCCGAAATCAACCTTGCAGGCCACTGCACCCGGCATCCAATGGTTGTGCTACAGTCAGCAGTGGCATAACGAGTTGCCAAAGCCGAGGAATCAAAGGTGTTGCTGTCTCCTGGAGGTGGAAATGGAAACTACTCTCCATCATCAGCTGCTGATGCAAAAGATGTCGCTGATTATATATGGAACAATTTCTTGGGTGGCAAGAAATCAACTTCGCGCCCCTGTTTTGGACGGCGTTGATTTTGACACAGAGCACGTTCTAATCAGTAATGCTGACACTCTTTTGGTAAGAAATCAACTTCGCTCCGGAGATGCATGAATGCTTAATAAGTTTTTTTTTAACCAAAGAATGCTTAATAAGTTTTCAATAATGCAATATGAACGCATAAAGCTGACTTCATTGCTGACACATATTTTAAAACATGTGGGCCATACCACTTATATTAAAGTGTGTTCAGAATCTAATCAATTAGAATTTTAAATTTTTTTGCTATTTTAATGTTTTGATTGGTGGAGTATGTGGCCAAGTGGCTAACTTTCGGCTATTAAAAAATTATAAAGAAATAGAAAGTGGACAACATTATAAAGTCTGCCCTTGTTTTGAGAAGCAGAGGAAAATGCTAGCAAGTAGCCTTATTATTGTTGTTGTATTTTGCTGCTTTCTGATGAATGAAGCAGAGGAGCCGAATGAGAGAGAAGTAGAAGAGCACCATTTGTTTTAGTAGCCCTTCTTTGAGAGAGCAGCAGAGCAGCAGAAAGGAAGAAGATTTCTGTAGCTCTCATTGAAAGAGAGCTCCTCTCGTTGGTTAGTAATCATCCACTAAAGTAGTTGTGGTTGTATTGGGCTTTTAGGTTGTGAGATTGCCAACACTTTGTAAACTCCTATTTGGTTGATAGTGGATTATTAGGTGAGCTCCTACTGCTCCGAGGATGTACTCCAGTTACACTGACTGTTGAGGAATCTCGTTAAAATCTTGGTGTTATTTTCTATATTGTTCTTGCATTTCATTTGATATATTTTCTGTGAGTTAGCTTGATTTGGTTCTGCTTGGTTTGGTGTTATCCTAGCACAACATTGATTGGTTTGGATTGTGTTGTGCAATTCAATCTTTTTTTTTGTAGCTGTTCACAATCAACTCTTTTTGCCATGAAAAATGCTCCAACTAAAACTATAAATTACATATATACTCAGAAATGAAATTTCAGTCAAAACACTCAACTCAAAATACTCTCTTACGTTCTATTCTTTTCCTACTCTCTCACCTTCCGAGCCATGTAATTTTTCTATTAGTTAATGATTTACAATTTTACAGATCTAAAGCACTAGTTACCCACAATCATGTTGGATAATAAATTAATAGCATTGTAACAAAATTTTAATTTAATTTCATTATTCGAAGTTGCCCTGCTAAAAAATGTTTTTTTGACTCCGTCCGTCCATGTGTGTGGGTATGAAATGGAATTATATATAGGTCCAAATAGATTATCAATGGTATGTATGAAGGCTAGCTAGCTTATGCATACTAATATGTGAATAGACTGATAGTGAAGGCTAGCTAGCTTATGCATACTAATATGTGAATAGACTGATAGTGAAGGCTAGCTTTGTACTATAACTTGGGATCAGGGATCGATCATCATCCACCACACCGTCAACATTCCAACAACTAGTGGTGAAAAGAGCAAGTGTATTTTTCCTAACCCACTCACGCAGTAGTAGTCTATAACTATTTGATCGCTCTAATTAACCTCTTCAACAAATAGCATAAGGTCAACTTATTTGAGTTTTTACCACAATAGTTTGTGAAATTGACTCAACTCATCACACCTTCAACATTCCAACAACTAGTGGTTAAAAGAGCAAGTGCATTTTTCCTAACCCACTCACGCAGCAGTAGTCTTAATTAACCTCTTCAACAAATAGCATAAGGTTAACTTATTTGAGTTTTTATCACAAATAGTTTGTGAAATTGACTCAACTCATCACACCTTCAACATTCCAACAGCTAGTGGTCAAAAGAGCAAGTGCATTTTTCCTAACCCACTCACGCAACAGTAGTCTTAATTAACCTCTTCAACAAATAGCATAAGGTCAACTTATTTGAGTTTTTACCACAAATAGTTTGTGAAATTGACTCAACTCATCACACCTTCAACATTCCAACAACTAGTGGTTAAAAGAGCAAGTGCATTTTTCCTAATCCACTCACACAATAGTAGTCTATAACTATTTGATCACTCTAATTAACCTCTTTAACAAATGGCATAAGGTCAACTTATATGAGTTTTTATCACAAATAGTTCGTGAAATTGACTCAACTCATCATTTTAGTTATTTAATTTAAAAATCGATTAAAAAAAAGCTTTGAAAGGCAACCACACTCCAAGAGATGTCATCTCCTCCATCCCATCTGGCATCTCCCACACAGATGGGGATTCTCTCTCTCTTCCCTTTTTCCTCCCCTCCTTCCCCTCCCTCCCCTCCTTTCACAATTTTTTTCTTCTTCTTTCTCTCTCTATAAATAAAATATTGAGCGCTCAAACAAAAGAGGAGAGAAGGGAGGGATAAAAAAAGAGGAAAGAGAATCCTTGTCCCTCCCACCCTTATCCCAACCCAGCCACACCCACACACCTTCATCTGCCTCTTCATTTGTATATGCATATGCATCATACCAGGTTCATAGCAATTCAGATTCCCCTTAAATTAATGAAAAATTAGAAGAATATGTCAGGAATCTGAGGATGCCAAGTGACATTTTGACTCTATAGGTTATGTTCTGTATCTGAGTAGTTGAAGGGAATCTGAACTGCTATATGGAGCTGGCATAACAAGCCTTCAACCCATTAATCTGTTAGACTTTGCTATAAAAAAAAAATTACAAGCCCTAATCCACCGCCACTGATCGAGTATATTATACTTAGGACGTGCGAACTTTTAGTTGACTGAAATTTTGGTTGAAAGTTAAATTTTTCTATACGCTTTGTGTAGCCTCTTACTCCAATTTTTAATTCTTCAGGTTACCTCTAACCCCAACCACAATTCAATTGGCCAATGTATAGAGGACATTCTACCAGAGACAATATAGCAATATGTTTGAATGAGGGAAATAAAATTAGAATTTAAACAAAAATTAGAATTTATAATTTTGAGATGCACTAACTCTTTTGCTTGGATTCATAAACATAAAAATTCAGAGTTTCTATATGGGAAAAAAAAACTTAGAATTTAGGACCTCTAATTCCCAAGTTTAAATGTCATATCCAAAATTTCATCGGTAAAGAGTTTAAAAATAAAAAATACAAAAAAACTCAACCATAAGTGACCACCACCACTACATGTCAGCACCATATACGATTATCACTGCCACCACCCACCACTGCAACCATAATGCATCGCCACCACCACCACCACCACCACCCACCATTACTAGCACATCTCCTAATTATAATTCTACATTTATATATTAATTATTCTATATACATATTAAATTTTGTATTTTACCAACAAATAAAATTTATAAATTCTAAAAAATAAAATTCTGTCTTTTTAATTTTCATTATCTTAAAATTCTTTAATAATATTAAATTAATTCATCCAATCACATTACATCAATCGTGCTTTTAAGTCAATGATTTCTTTCGACCGAAAAATAATAATAAAAGTCAATGATTCCTTTCCACCGAAAAAAAATGTCAATGACTCCTTATGTCCAGTAAACCATGCCCTCTCCACAGACAACTGTTCAAAGGTATATCTGGGCACTTAAACTCGTATAAAAAAAGTTTTTTTTTTAAATTTTAATCCTTCAAGAAGATTGAAATTTAAAATAAATTTGGTGTTAGATTACATATTGATTATAATCCTTTGATGTGTCCTTAATTCAAAATAATTAATGTGCATTTTATTTAATGTCTCCCATTAAATATTTAAATTTATTAATATACAAATTTTAATTTATTTTTTTGACCAAAAAAAGAGTTTTTTAATTTATTAATTTTATTTAACATTCTTCAAACTTGAAAGACTCAATTAATGTATCTAAATGTTAGTATTGAAATGTATTATATTGAACTAATGTATTTAAATGTTAATATCGAAATGTATTATATTAAATCAATGTACCTAAATGTGTGTACCGAAATGTATGCACCGAAATGTTAGTACTAAAATGTATTATATTCAATTAATGTATCTAAATGTTTGTATTGAAATTTATGTACCGAAATGTATGTACCTAAATGTATGCACCGAAATCTATTATAATGAATTTAATGTACCTAAATAAACAAGATAAAATACATCGAAATATATTGTATAACAAAAATTAGTTTATCTAAATGTTTACAACAAAATATATTACGATAAATGAAATGAAAATGGAAATTATATTGAAATAAAAATTTTAATTAGGAAGAAAAAGAGAAATACTTAAAAAATAAAAATATAATTAATAAAAGATGTTATTAATATATCAAGGGACTAAAATTAAATTTTGATCTTACTCAAGATTTTAATCTAAAAATCATCTTTGCTAAAAATTAAAATGAAGTTTTCTATATAAAGAAACATAACTTCATTAGTTTTCACAATAACACTAGAAGTCTAGCAAGAATAATGGCTGGAAACTCCCAAGCTCCATTTCTACTCCTTGTCCTCTTAGCTCAGCTCGTTCGATTCAAACTCTGCTACGCCGGTGCCGGCATCGCCATCTACTGGGGCCAAAACGGGAACGAAGGTACCCTAGCCGAAACATGTGCCACGGGGAAATACTCGTACGTGAACATAGCCTTCCTCAACAAGTTTGGCAGCGGCCGGACGCCCGAAATCAACCTTGCAGGCCACTGCAACCCGGCATCCGGTGGTTGTGCTATCGTCAGCCCTGGCATAACGAGTTGCCAAAGCCGAGGAATCAAGGTGCTGCTGTCTATCGGAGGTGGAGTTGGAAGCTACTCTCTAGCATCAGCTGCTGATGCAAAAGATGTCGCTGATTATCTATGGAACAATTTCTTGGGCGGCAAGAAATCAACTTCGCGCCCCTTAGGTGACGCTGTTCTGGACGGCATTGATTTTGACATAGAGCTTGGTTCTACTGAGTACTGGGACGTCCTCGCGCGACGCCTCAAGGCGTACAGCAAGCCGAAAAGAAGTGTGTATGTAGCAGGAGCTCCTCAATGTCCGTTTCCTGATAAGTTTCTCGGGGCTGCTCTTAATACAGGGCTTTTCGACTATGTTTGGGTTCAGTTCTATAACAATCCCTCGTGCCAGTACAGCTCGGGTAGCACCGATAACCTTATAAACTCGTGGAACCGATGGACTACATCGGTGAAGGCAGGGAAGATATTTATGGGGTTGCCGGCCGCTCCTGAGGCAGCCGGAAGTGGGTATATTCCGGCTGCTGTGCTGAAATCGAAAGTTCTACCGGTGATAAAGAAGTCCTCGAAGTATGGTGGCGTGATGTTATGGTCCAAGTTTTATGATGATAAAAGTGGATATAGTTCTGCCATTATCGGAAGTGTTTGACTTTGGTAATTCTATGTTTTGGTTTGCCCAGTAAAATATTATATTAAATAAATCGGATGTCATCATCCTAATGAATGTTGCTTAATTTTGTTTACGAAGTCCGTATGTATCAACAATTTTTGTTTTGACTTTTGAAATTTTGTTAAGGTTTAGTTTTGGCAGCGCAATCTGGAATTCGCTTTTAATTTTACTTTGTTTCTGTAACTAAAAAATCATCACTTTACTCCTTCAAACTCAAAATTCGTTTCACTTTATTCTCTGTAACTCGATTTTAATCTTATGTCCCTTAAAACTCAAAAGTTGCCATTTACTTTATAAAACTCAAAATTCGTTTTGATTGCCTTAATTATATTATTCTGTTACTTGGGTTTGATTCGAATGCATTAGACTAATCAATTCATTTTATTTTATTTATTTAATCTCTATAACTCAAGCACAAAAACCCAAAAAAAAAAAATCAATTCTTAATTTCTTCTTTTAAACTTAATATTTTCTGATTGCTAAATGTTTATACATAATAGAGATTTATAATCAAATTCATTAGCACATGTGGTATAATCTAATTAGATAGTGGGTCTCACATATGTTGCAGAACATCTTTTGAGTTCTAGAGAAAAGAGTCTACAGGTTAAAATGAAACAAATATTGAATTTCAATAAACAAAGTGGTGACTTTTTTTAAGTTATAAGGGCAAAGTGAGATTAAAATTGAGCTTAAGAGATGTAGTTAAAAATATAAACTTTTTTTAAATAAAGAAAAAGTCTGCCTTATTCCATCGAGACCCGTTCAAGTCCAAACTATCTATAAATCACATCATCTGTAAAACAACTTTCACAAAAGAACGAGACTCCCTCAATCTTAGTCCCACACTGGTGCAGCCGACGCGAGGTCTACCCTAGCCAGTGGTCAAGGGCTATGCAACAGTTTTGAGTAATAAGACAATTCAATTTCATTCCAACTGCCAAATTTATAACTTAACAACTTATTGTTCTTCTAAAACATACACTAAAATTATTTAAGGAAAAATCGGAAAACCAAAAAATAAGCATATAGGATCACAAAAGTGTGCAATACAAGAAAAAACAACCAATGCAAGAAACTACCACAACAATTCCGCTGGAAATACAACAGTATGCTATTGTTGGAAATTATCGTAGTGTAGACGAAGAAATCTGTTACCAGGGTGACTTTTCCATCTCCGTCCCACCCTAAATTTTGCGCACTTGAATGTTGTGAGTGGATTGGAGCCGCCAAATGGGTTGCCTGCCACTTTGAACGAGTGCGACCTCTTCTCCTGCCTTTACCAATCCTTGCTTCTGTAAAGAAAACACCAGAAAATGCATCATCAGTGTCGGCATGGTTGAATAGCATAGCTATGTTAGTCCAAATCAGAACCAAAAGTGTCGTATGAAAAAGTTAAAAGAAACGAAAGTATTGATCCTGCCAAGATTGATTCAAGGATGAGCCTGTAAGGGCAATGAAACCCGATATAAAAATGGCCGATTAATTTCCCACATGTGACCAAATACAAATTTAAATTACTCTATGTCGCCGTAAATTTAGGAAATATGCAGCAAAACGTCACCTTCAGCACAGTCAAGGCATTGCTAAAGCTTGTTTCAGAATCCTCTGTGAACTCCATGTATATGGGACATACGCCTTGATACAAAGCCAATCTCCGTTGTATGCTCTTACTGCAGGGCCATCAAAGTACTTGATCAGTCAAAAAATCAAATTCACTTTCCTAATGAATAGAACTTGCACAGCATAATTTAACTGATACAATTACAAATTTAACAAAATCCATGCTGTGCGCCTGACCAGAGGAGGGGGATGACAACTCTATCAAGGAGAATCAAAACAAAACTCTAGTAACAATGTCACAAATAGTGCCTTTGTGACAGGTAACATGAAAACTCACTCATTTGTAAAGGAAAATACGGTCCCGGTAGGTCGGTAATGGCTCAATAGAATAGCCATGAAACCAGTTCTGGTAAAGACAACGATTGAGGTTCCGAGAGTATTGGACATCATGGTTGCATGGTAAGCAAACATCTCACTCATGTGGTTCTGCAGGAAAAAAGACTTCAGAGTCAGAGTTGAAACTTAATGAATAAGATGCTGCCGACTGAAACTGAATGAATAAGTATATGTTCCCTAACCTTGAAAGCTTTACCAAGATTGGCTGGCACCGCGCCACCCAAGATGGTCGCCTCAGTCCGAAGTGCGACAGTGTGCATAACTTTCACTGCCTTCAAAGGATACCTACGTGGATATGAAATCTCTTTATTACATTATGCTACGGTCTAAATGTTAGTATATAGTCCAAAACTGGTTCTGACAGTATAATTCCAATAGCCACAACAACTTACTTTCCATGAGCAGTCTCTCCAGAAAGCATAATTCCATCAGAACCCTCTCTAACAGCAATGGCAATGTCGGATACCTCAGCTCTGGTTGGTGTTGGGTGAACAATCATGCTTTCCAGCATATTTGTTGCCACAATAACAGCCTTTCCCATGCTACGGCATATCCTGATTATCTCTTCCTACATTTTGAAATAAAAGAGAGAGTTCAGTATGTACTAAATGAACTCAACTTAATGCAACAATCTTGTTAAGTGGATTCAATTGCAATGTGTTTGTCGTTAAGTACCTGCAAAAGCGGAACTTCCTCAACAGGGAGCTCTGCACCAAGATCTCCTCTTGCAACCATTGCCTAAAATCAGATAATCGCATGTCATTATTATCTTCAAAATGTGTTATTCAAATATTAAGATGCAAATGTCCCAGAGAAAGAGCATGTAAATCATTTATTAAGCATCACGTTTCCACTCATTGATTCGAGAAATTACCCCATCAGATGCTGTGATAATTGAATGCAAATTCGGGATAGAGTCTGCACTTTCTATTTTTACAATAACGTGTATATCTGCATTATTACCTGCAACATAAAATAGGTTAAGATAGATTTCTTCAAAAGCATTACACAAATGTAGTATTCAGATGTACTTTCTGAATATATGATAAAAGTATTTGGAAAGTTACTTTGCAGATAATGCTTCAATTCATGAACAACTTGCGCATCTTTGACAAATGAAACAGCGTAGAAGTCAACTTTATTGTCCACTCCAAATTTAATATCTTCCCAATCTTTCTCTGCAACAAATCAGTTTAGACAACTATACCCATTAGGAAAACAGATCATAAAGAATTAAAAGAAAACATCTTTAATAGAATGAAAAGGATTTAATCGACAATTTAGAAGTCCAACCAGTGATAGAAGGCAATGTTGCACTTTTCCCTCGCACATTCAAATGTCGCCTAGACTTAAGCTCTCCACCATCAACAACTTCACATTTCACTGATTCTTCTGTCTTGGACTTCACCAGAAATGACATCATACCACCTGCAGCACAAATCAAGATTCAGAGTGCATATAAACATAATTCAATTTTTAACCAAAAGAAAAGTAAAGTTCAGCATACCATCAACCAGAAGCATGTCTCCCGGTGCTACATCATTAACGAAATCATCATAGTTCACGCTAACACAATCTGACGTGCCAACCCCTCTTTTGATTGTAAAGGTAAATTCCTGCCCACTTTCCAAATTTATTGGCTGTGGCAGGTCACCGCTCCTAACCTCAGGACCCTGATACAGAACAACATTCATCAATGGAGTGACCTAGATATTCTCCGAATTGTAAAAGTTTAAAAGATAAGCAATTTAAGATAATGACTTGACATCGAAGGAAAAACAAGAAACAATAAGGGAAGCCTTGCCTTAGTATCAAGCATGATCGCAATTGCATTGTCTTCATGTTGCTCATTATATTCTTTAACCAAGTCGATAACTTTCTGATGAGATGCGTGATCTCCATGCGACATATTCATACGAGCAACATTCATTCCGGCCTCAGCCAACTTCCAGATCATTTCGCGTGTGTTGGTGGAAGGACCAATTGTGCAAACAATCTTTGTCTTACGTTTGACCACAGGCTTTGACCACATACCCACTGCTGTGACGTCAAGTTGCTGAATTGCCCTCAACTGATCCTCTATCTGATCAGCAACACAAACTAAACAAACTAAGCATACATTCTAAAGGCACACGAACTTTAAATGAAATCTCTTAAGTCATTCTAATAAAAGTGCTTATGAGCAGAAGTGCTTTCTATAAAAGCAATTCCAAGGAGGTCCTTCCTCGGCCACCAAAAGCAACCTCTCTACAGTCTAAGAAGCTAAACATCTAGTAATCAGTCTAATTACTATCAATTCAACATCGAAAAAACAAAAGAAATTCAGTTTTCGTCATGATTTCCTACAATTTCTTGGCAACGAAACAGATTATACTTTTTTTTAAAAATTAAAGTATCAAACTTGCCATCCAAGCGAGTCGAACTTGGGACCTCGGAGTTACTATATAAGGAGGACCGCATTGTTAAAGGCAGCAACCAAACACATCAAGCTCCCAAAAAAAAAAAGGAAGATTGAATGGTAGCAGAAACCTTGGGTGAGTCTTCGGGCGAGACAGGAACGACCTCCGTCTGAAGGGGAAGCTTGGCAGTGATCTCAGACGTCCTATTCCCAAACACTCTCCTGCTCCACCCCTTCTGCTTCTCCTGAAAAGTCATAACTTTGTACGCAAAGCTCGTCGGCGGCTTCAGCTTGTCGGCGGCGAAGCCGCGTGCGGATCCAGAGCTGGGAGAGAGGATCGAGCTCTGAATCGCCCGCATAGCCACCACCTGCGCCATTTTGTTTGAAAGGAGAGAGAGAGAGAGAGAGAGAGAGGGGGGGGGGGGAGAGAGATTCGGGTTTTTGGAAGGGGAATGCGGAGGTTCTGAGGAAGAGGAGGAAGGTGAGGGGGAAGTGTGTAGCGGAGGGATTTAAATGAATGAACGTATGAAGGTGGGGAGAAATTAAATGTTGAAGTCGCCGCTGAAGTTGGCGGAGGTTTTGAGGCGACAGATGGGAGAGAGTGTTTAGGGGGGGACGGGAGGGCTTTGGATGTATCGAACAAATGTGAAAAGTTGCTCAACTTCTTTCGTTTAAAGCGGAGTCTGTCTCGAAATGGGCACGGGTGGGTCACGATCACGAGACGGTTTTGGGCCCGTTTCGGACCAACATTTCACATGCGGGCTGCTGGGTGGTTTGCGATGACTGCCTAACTTGCATAACGAGTATAACGTTATAGTGATATTCCAGAGTGCCTTAGCATTCCTCTTTCATTTGATTCATAAAACTTGGGCTACACCTAAAGACTTTAGTGCGGATAAGGCTGCGTATGTTAGATGTACTCTCGACTCTTGCAAAGCAAAGAGCTTTTTTGGAATGAGATTGCTTTTTTATTATAGTATGGCAGTGTGATCAGGTTTCACCATATTGAATACTGAAGTGGTGAAATCATCCACTTTTGTTAAACATATGTTTTGTAGGGGACTCATGTAGACGGGGATGGTCGCCTTCGAACTATCAGACCTTAAATGCCACGTGGGGTAGCATCCTTAAAATAATGGTCCCACAATTGCCCCCAATTGTCACAGTTTCAGATCGTGGAGATTGGACAGTTGATGAAACTTTTGGATTAATTCTCTCACACGAAGCGATTAATTTTACCACAATTGCCCCCAACTATCACAGATCCAGATTATAGACCAATGTTCATCCTTTTATTTTTGGAGTATGATTTTTTCCCCTCATATTCCCCTCTCTTCCCTCCCCTCCCCTCTTCCCACACTTTTCATTTGTCTTTTTATCTCTATAAAACAATTAACATAAGGTGTTGACGTGATTTAATCATGACAGTTCAAATAGGAAGGGAGGAAACGAGAGGAGAAAAAAGAGGGAAGAGAATCCTACTCCCTTGTTTTTTGGCCTGAATGTTCAATTATTATGGTGCACTGTACCAAGCCGCTTAATATTCCAAGTGCAATTTCCTGTAATTCTCCATATCATCTTATTTATGGTTTGTTAATCAGGTTAAAACTGATTGTTTTGATAATCCGGATCAAGAAGTAAAAAATAATTGGTAGATATGGATTAAGTCAGTTGGTCAAAATAAATTGTCTTCTCCTTTGCACTCTAAAGACCAACACCTAGTTAGTTAAAAATCCAGTAAGAAAAACTTTAAAAGGCTGGACAAAACACCTCAATCTACCTTATTATTCCAATTAAATTCTCGTCTTCATATAGCTAGCCCTGAGTTTTATTCGTAGTGATGGTGACCAGATGAGGCTAAAATGCTTTGCGAGTTTTATAAGCTCTGAAAAAGCAGACCAACGTGGCCTGCCACAGGCTGGTCCTTAAAAAAAAATTGAAATTCCCATTTTTTATATTTAATTTATATATATTATCTTGGTGTTTACTTTTGACTTTGCCACCCATAGAAAGCTTAAGAACAAACATATGGTCATAGACATATATTATATCAAATGAACACAATGACTTTCGGTTCCGTTTTGTTAGCAAAATCTATTAAAATTAACTACGTCCCTTTCACCTCCGCCCATCACATTTCGTGTCGATATGAATCCAATCACGCACTGCAAATGATCAATCTTTTTTTTTTGGGTCAAAACAAATGATCAATCTTTAAAGCAACATCTCTTGCATTTCAAATGAGGTCTGCTGGGTTGGTTTGGAGAGATTTTTTAGTGTGACCATCACACGAGGTGATACACCATGTGTCCTCATGTAAATGATGGGATATGTGTGTTAAAAGGTTAATAACTTAAAAATTAAAAAATTTCACCACTTACATAAAAACACGTGGTGTACCATCTGTGTTTCCGTCACAACTAAAAATTTCTCGTTGGTTTGCGAGGACACCTAACTTGCATTGCTGGTTTACTGCCACCTTGATATTCCCGGGTGCTTTAGAGCATCTCTAATGGAGAATTTAAAAGAAAAATGTCAAATGTTAATTTGATGGTTGACATGTCAATGTCAAATCTTCTATTTTTCCAACCAATATGTTTTTTTGCTATAAATAATATTTGTAAGACCTATTTTAAAAAGAAATCAATTAAAATGAATTTTCAAAATCTCTAATTGGTGCATTAATGGAATCCACACAATAAAATAATTAAAAATTATTTGACATCACCTTTTTCTCATATGTCAATTTACATAAGATTGACATATCGGTTGGTGTTTGTTTTTACCTTCAAATTTGATTGCATGATATTTTACTTAAGATTTGACATCTCATTTGGAGATGATCTTAGCATTCTTTTTTCAAATGTGGACTGTTGTGTGTGATAGACATACTCTCAACCCTCACAAAGCGAAGAGTCTTGTTGGATTGAGATCGTTCTTTTATCATAGTATGGCAGTGTGATTAGCTTTCACCGAGCTTATTGAAGTGGTGAAATCATCCATTTTTCTTAAACATTCATTTTGTAAGGGACTCGTGTGGACGGGGAAGGTTAGTCCATCTCCAAATAAAGGAGGGCTAGAGTGCTCTTTTAGCCCTATAGCCCTCAAAGAAATTATTTTAATAAACAGTGCCAGACCATATTTCATACCATTTCTAACCAAAGGAGGCCAAATGGTCATACACCAAACATAGCCCTTTCACAAAAAAAAAAAAAAAAACATCTCCATTCGAGGGGGCCAAATGGCCATAAGTCAAATAAAATTTATTATTTTAATTGAATTTATTAAACTTAAAAAACATTTAAAAAAAAACTTAAAGGCCTACTCCATGTTTCTTTTGGCCCAAAGATGTGCAACAAGATCCTGTTGTAAGTAGTTGTTTATGGCACGCAGGGAATCAGACCTTTAGATGCCACTCGGGGTAGCATCCCAAAAATTGTATTCCCACAATTGCCCCAACTGTCACATTTTCCAAATTGTAGAGGTTGGACAGCTGATGAAACTTTTGGATTAATTTTCTCACATGAAGCGATTTATTCTACCACAATTGCCCCCAACTGTCATAGTTCCAGATTATAGACCAATGTTCATCCCTTTATTTTTAGAGTAAGATTTTTTCCCCTCCTATTCTCCTCCCTTCCCTCCTATCCTCTCACATATTCCATCTGTCTTTTTCTCTCTATAAAACAATTAATATAAGGTATTGACGTGACTTAATCATGCATATTCAAATAGGAAGGGATGGAAGGAGAGGAATAAAAAGAAGGGAAAGAATCCTACTCCCTTGTTTTTTGGCTTGAATGTTCAATTATTATGTTCATCCCTTTATTTTTAGAGTAAGATTTTTTCCCCTCCTATTCTCCTCCCTTCCCTCCTATCCTCTCACATATTCCATCTGTCTTTTTCTCTCTATAAAACAATTAATATAAGGTATTGACGTGACTTAATCATGCATATTCAAATAGGAAGGGATGGAAGGAGAGGAATAAAAAGAAGGGAAAGAATCCTACTCCCTTGTTTTTTGGCTTGAATGTTCAATTATTATGTGTACTAGTACCAAGCCGCTTAATATTGCAAGTGCAATTTCATGTAATTCTCCAAATCATCTTATTCTAATGGTCTGTTCGTCGGGTTAAAACTTATCGTTTTGATAATCCGGATCAAGAAGTAAAAAATAAGCAGTAGATATGGATTAGATCAGTTGATCAAAATAAAAATATTATCTTGGCGTTTACTTTTGACTTTGCCACCCATAGAAAGCTTAAGAACAAGCAAATGGTCGTAGACATATATTATATCAAATGAACACAATAACTTTCGGTTCCGTTTTGTTAGCAAAATCTATTAAAGTTAACTACATCCCTTTCACCTCCGCCCATCACATTCCGTGTTGATACGAAACCAATCACGCACTGCAAATGATCAATCTTTAAAGCAACATCTCTTGCTTTTCACTCCCAAATTCACATACCATGTTGTTCAAAGTCATATATTCTGTCTTGTTTGTGCTTACATCTGTCAATTGTTGTTCGAGTGCCGGACTCAGTTCCAACGTCAGGTGCTTACAAACAGAAAAAACCGCTCTGCGCCAGTTCAAACAAGGCCTCGTCGACGAGTCCAATGTTCTTGCCTCTTGGGAAACCGGCAAAGATTGTTGCGAGTGGAGAGGAGTCTCTTGCAACAACGAAACAGGTCATGTCGTCACACTAGATCTTTACTATAACTCTTCTGATATTTATAATGTTGAAACTCCTTTGAGTGGTGTGATTGCTCCTTCTCTACTCGAATTGCCATATCTAACTTACTTGGACCTCAGTTTCAATAGTTTCGAAGGAAAAATTCCCAAGTTCATCGGTTCTTTGAGCCGGTTGAAGCAACTCAAACTAGCAGGTGCTAGTCTTAGCGGACCAATTCCTCCCCAACTTGGAAACCTCTCTAGTTTGTATGCTCTTGATCTTGCATGGAACTATGTCACATTTGAAAATCTGGAGTGGTTATCTCATCTTTCTTCTTTGAGGTACTTGAACATGTCGCGTCTTAATTTTTCCGAGGTTGTAAATTGGCCAGAGTCTACAAGCAAACTCCCTTCGCTTGTTGAGCTTCAGTTATCTTCATGTAATCTTCCCAATGTCGAACTGAGTACGCTTTCTTTTGTCAATTCTTCGAACTCCCTTGAAGTCCTTGAACTCTCGGATAATTTTCTTAATCTTTCGATATTTTATTGGATGGCCAATGTTAGCACCAACCTTGTTCACATTGGTTTAGCTGGTGATCAGTTGCAAGGTCCCTTCCCAGATGTTTTTGCAAACATGGTTTCTCTCGTGTCTCTTGATCTCTCGTATAACAAACTTGAAGGCGGGATACCAAAGTCCTTTCGAAACCTTTGCAACTTAGAGTTGTTGAATTTACTGGAAAACAAACTTTCTGACAGACTTGAAGACTCTGTCGAAAACTTGTCTTGTGCTCAAGACACCCTCGAGTCCTTGTCCTTGAGTGGGAACCTGTTTTCGGGTTCATTTCCTGATAACCTTACGAGATTTTCATCATTGAAAGAATTGTACATTGATGGCACCAATGTAAGCGGATCTCTTCCAAAAAGTTTTCAGCCACTCTCCCAGCTAAGATCCTTGAGCCTAGTTCTAAACCAGTTCACCGGATCACTGCCTGATTTTACAGGTCTTTCATTGTTAAGGCAGTTATTCATCTCCAAAAATCAACTCAACGGATCTCTACCTGAGAGTATCGGACAACTTTCCAGCCTCGAAAATTTGGATCTTTCTTGGAATTCTTTGAATGGTGTTGTAACTGAAGTACACTTCTCCAATCTCTCGCGTTTAAACTCTTTGAATTTTTCTCATAATCCTTTGTCTTTCAACTTGAGCTCGGATTGGACTCCGCCTTTCGAAATCAAATCACTAGGATTGTCCTCTTGCAAGGTTGGCCCTGCTTTTCCGAAATGGATTCAAACTCAGACAAAACTTACTTCACTTTACATGCCTGATGCTGAGATTTCGGATTCTATACCTGATAAGTTTTGGGTCCTGTCTTCCAGCTTACTCGAGTTAAACCTATCGATGAACCAAATCCATGGAAAGTAGCCAAATCTATCAACAAAAAACAGCACCTTTTTTTCATTTGACTTGTCATCTAATCGATTGGACGGTCCACTTCCGCCATTTCCTTCCAGTGTAGCCATTCTGCTTCTCTCCAAAAACATGTTTTCAGGACCCTTATCTTCCTTTTGTGAAACAGAAACTCCAAACTTGTCTAATCTAGACCTTTCCGAGAACCAGCTATCCGGCGAACTTCCTAGTTGTTGGATGCAGTTTCAAGGATTGCTCTCTTTGAACATGGCTAAGAACAATTTCTCCGGAAAAATTCCAAGCTCATTAGGCTACTTAAAGAATGCTGCATTGTTACGCTTACACGACAACAACCTTTCCGGAGAATTGCCTTCTTTGGAGAACTGTACAGAGTTAAGGGTTGTTGATCTCGGTGCCAATAAACTATCTGGAGAGATACCGACATGGATAGGCCCGAGCCTAACAAAGTTGCTGGTTCTTCGCTTAAGGTCAAACGAGTTTTATGGAAGCATACCCTTAAGCCTATGCAGTCTTCCTGCCCTGCATGTTTTGGACTTCTCCAAGAACAATATATCTGGAGCCTTGCCACATTGCCTCCCTAACATAACAGCTTTGTCTTCGATGTCCCCCGAGGTGGAGGGTAACATTATTGTTGGGTTTGTGAAACTGATTTGGAAAGGTATAGAGATTGAGTTCGGTGAAAATCTTAAGCGTTTGAGAAGCATTGACATTTCGAGCAACAACTTAAACGGAGACATTCCAGAAAGTGTAACAAGTTTGATGAAGTTGATTTCTCTGAACCTGTCAAGAAACAGTTTTACTGGGGTGCTTCCTAACAAATTTGGTCAGTTGGAGATGTTAGAATCGCTCGATTTGTCACGAAACCAGATATCTGGTAGCATTCCTTCGAGCTTTTCCAGCTTACATTATCTTAGTGTCTTGGACTTGTCATACAACAACTTAACAGGAAGGATTCCGCTAGGCCCTCAACTTCAAACCTTCGATGCTTCTGCATTTACGGGAAATCTTGGACTTTGCGGGGAACCGCTCACACCAGAATGCCCGGGAGATACAACAACTGAAGATCCTGCAGTCCCTAATGGCAGTGGAAGTGACAAGACCAAACAAGATGATGATGGTTTCATAAGCTTAGGATTTTATGTCAGCTTGGTGCTTGGTTTCGTCATAGGATTCTGGAGTGTCTGTGGTACTTTAGTTCTCAAGACATCCTGGAGATACGCCTATTTCCGGTTCTTGGATGATATCAAAAGTCGGATTATGTGACGACCGTTGCCTGTGAAGGAAAAGCTGCAGGGGAGATTTCAAAGGTAAACGGTAAAGCTCTACTCTCTTAATCCGTTATATACTTCCGAACTTATACAGCTACATTCGGTTGTATTTTCCGATTTGTAATAAAATGTCATCAACTCTGATGCTTGTTTGTCTCAAGGGTTACGTTTCTCTTGCTAATATGATGTAAATATTTGAATTCCACGAAACATTAATAAAGAACAGCTATGCTCTATAAAAACTGTTCAATGATTTACACCTACACACTAATACAAGACACATTGATCAGATGAAAGCCAGAACGAAACCAGTTCAAACACACCGGGAGTGAACTTCATTCAACGTCAGGCACACCAAGAACACGGAGATAAAAGTCAAACATTTATGACATAGATGTTACTAGGACAGAGTTGTCAGCCGATCCTGTTAAGAAGATGGGTAAAGTCGGGTGCCAATCTACAGTAGTTATAGCAGCACTGTGTGGGAGAGAGCTCAACCCATTCACATGACCCCGAACCTGAACCAAGTGAACGAAACAAAAATTTGTATCAACGCAATGCATCACCTAGATATTCAAAATACCGCAATCAGGGAAACCCTATACATAATGAAGCCACTCACACAAACGTATGGAGAAGAGAGAACAACCTGGTATATGGGCGCTCTTACGGAACCAGATGTTACCAATAGTCTCCTCCCAGTAGCATCTAAAGCCATTTCATGTCTGCAACTTTTCGAGCTCTCAGGGTCACAGAACCTATGGAATGGAAGAGAGCAGCACTAATTAATCAGGTGTATGGCAAAATAGTTTTGTTTGACAAGACTGCAGTGTAACTAATATCTACTAATAAGATTGGGATGCCAAAGAAAATGTACCTGCTACAGTTTCTTGACCAAAGGATTTGGCCTGGGTTTTGCAAGCTCCATTCAAACACCTGACATTGCACAGTTCCGTTAGGCAAATACTTTTGAGAGGACAAAATTATAAGACCAGCTGCAGTTCAAGTAATAACGAGGGGGCAAATTTTAAATGCTCTAATCAAACTTCATGCAAAAATGAACGTAAAGCACCTGCCTTTCCATCTACTCCCAAACTGAAAATACTTGTCTCATCAGGGCCAAAAAGAATGGAGCTTATAGCAGAGTCATGTGCAGGCCATCCAGTTATTTGTAGATAGGCAGACATATCTTTGGCTTGTTAAGGTGTTCGTATATGTATGAATACGTTTACAAATGCAGGCAAGCTAAGCTATGCAGAAAGGAGGCACCCATTTATGATTCTATTAAGACGAGGGATTGACCATACAGCTACAATGCCCTTGTTGCGGGCAATGATTTAACCAACTTGGAAAAATAAATAACACAAGTAATGCACTAGTGTTCAAAAATGTGTGGATACCAAACATGTGAATCATTCCATCAGTTGCAGCGGCTGCTAAAATTTTCCCATTGTGATTGAAACTAAGGGATGTTATTGCAGGTGGGTCTTTACCAAGAGGAAGAACTGTCTTCACGAAACCCAAAAGGTTAAGCACTAAAATTACAAGTGTCAGAAATGAAAGGCTTAAGAATATAAGTTGCTATAGCATGCATATATGATCTTCTGGTACAAAGAAGCATATACCATAGCCTTCCACGTCTTCATATTCCACACAGTTAATAAAGCGAACCCCATACTATCAACATAACTTGATCCGTGCCTACAAATACAATAAAAGTCATAATTCTGACATCCACGAGAATTTAAACCCACCCCAAACACAAAAAAACACACATGAGCATAGATGCATGTACGTAACGGTAAAAGGAATGGTTTCATGTTTAAATTATAATCATTTCATAGCGAAGTGCTCATATCATACTTCAGTTGAATAGAGCTGTTACAATAGGGGAAAAATATTGGTCAAACACGGAGTCTGGTGTATGAAAATATGATAAGATTACAGAAAGGATGTACCCCTTGGATGCTGCTGCAGTAACAAAAATTGGCTCAACAGGGCTGCACTTTATATCCAGGATACTGAAGCAAGGGAAAAAAGGGTAAATAACAAAGCCAAGAAGTACACAATAGTACGAGTAATATCAGGAAGAACCTTGGAAATTCTTCACTTGTGCTAAGATCACAGACAACTCTCTTTGCATCGACATTCCACGCTTTAATGCCTCCATTAGCAGTGCCTATGAGAAGCTTTTGTCAAAAGAACAAAAACACTTAAACTAGATATTCCAATGTCAAATAATCAGGTTAAGATTCCAATGGCAAGCAATATCTCTAAGTGCATTTTGAAAATCTAATCTGCATGCATACCAATCGGTCGGATTTACAATCCCAGTCAAGTGACATAATCTTGGCTCCACAGTAAATGGTTGCATTTCTAGATGCCGGAGTTGATGAGTCATAGGTCCATATCCTATTCAATGAACAAATACAGATTATGATTTGATATCAGCCGATGGTCAAAGAGTTGAGAAATAATCCAATAGTCAAGAAGTTGAGCAATAAATGTAGCACTTTCGTAACTACTAACTATAGAAATAATACCTTACTGTTCCATCTTCAGATGCGCTGGCTATATTATTTCCCGATGCAGAAAAGCGGCAGCGACTGATTGGACTTGTGTGGCCCAAAAATGTCTCCTATAAACAATGATGATTCGAAAGTTATGGAGTCTCCGATAAAACATAAACAACTGAAGCTGAAAAAAGTTATCAGAAAACAAGGAGCTACAAAAATACTAAAGCGCAACGAATTGAATATGAGCTTGTAGCATCACAAGCCAATCATGCCTTAGAAGCAATTTACCTGGAAGTCAACCTTTAATTCAGTGAACTCTTCTAAATGGCTTTCCCTGCCATTTTCTGTAATCACATTCAATAGTTACTACACAGATAATCTCCATAACAGCTACTGCACTGTCCCCACAACACAAAGGGAAAATAATTCAGTATAGAAGTTACTTGCCATTATAGGGGCCATCCTCGTACAGCTGAATACTATCAGCAGATACACCAACCCAATCTGGATCCACCTCTGCTCCACTTATTTGAAAAGTAGTATCAGACTCAGATTTGTTAAAGTCTGGTCTGTTTCCCATGTGTCCAGCAACAACCCAATCTGGATCCACCTCTGCTCCACTTATTTGAAAAGTATCAGGAGGGCAAGTTTCCTGAGTATCTTTAGATATTAGACGGTTTTCCTCATGCCCTACACTTGATGAACTCCTGGTTCGTTCAGTGCTCGCATCGGCTACTGATGAACAACTACTGAGTTTCAAAAGTAAAATAAAGGAATAAGGAAGAGACAAAAACATGACAGTCTCAAAATACTGACGATCCCTTGCACCAAGTCTATATAACTTATATAAACGTGATACTCTCAAGTCTAAAGGGAAGAAACAATGAAAAACTTCACCTTCTTAACTGGCATAATTGGCCATCTTTTTCCTCCAACAAAGCCTGAAGTTTTGATAACTTGAGATTGAGTTGCTTGATGTCTTTTTTCAGACGGTTGACAGTAGTCTTTTCTGAACTAATTTTCATAAGGGCTGGCATGCGTGGTTTAGTTAAGGGCATTTTCTTCAAAATTAGTCATATTGCGCAATTAAAGGGCAGAAATCAATGTAAAACTAACCTGGTTTCACTTGAAATATATAAACTCAAAAAAATAAAATAAGAACAAGGTTGATATAAACAAAACTGGTTTTCATATGGTAGCTGAGAAATTCAAATTACCATAATATCGAAAGTCTACATAGTTGGGCGCCATGTGACAACAAGTACCAAGATCAACGAACAGCCCACTCTCAAAAGACAACATATATAAAAATGAAAGTAGCCAAATTCTGAAGGATATGAGTACCGTTGAAGATCTCACTAAAGAAATTTCTGACAGACAAACGCAAGGCCTCATACCATTCCTTTGAAAAGTATATACGAAACTCAGGATCAGAGTTTGGTTTCTTTACATATGGAATGGCTGCATCACACGTATGAAAAGGTAAATCAACAAAAGACAGTAGATCAATATACCAAAATAGAAAGACAAAAAGACAAACCCACCAAACCATGCAGTCCAATCCTGGCCCCTTTGCAACAAATCATTCCCAATCATTCCAAAGAACTCTAAAACTTTGTCCCTCCTCCCTGACTGGATGGCATTAACAACATAGTAGTGTAGAATAGACACCTCCAGTTTCGAAAGAGTAGTCAAAAGTACTGTCTCGGATGATGAAGAGAGACACTGCTTGAAAAAACTGAACAGACCAACTAATTTTTCTGCCTGAAATTTAGGTACATACACTGAGAAGATTAATTCCATTATCCTATCTACTTGAAACCCTTTACCGATATCTGTAGATAATTCAGAATCGAAAGCTTGCAAAGTGTTAGTGAATCCTCTAAACACAAGAAACTCCCTCACAAGCTCCTCAGCATACTGCATATTCTCCATCTTCCCCAGCTATGTCTACAAACACATATATATTCACCTTAACTTGTATACCAGGTTATTATACATCCATGTCTCGCATGGATCATTTAACAAATACTAAAATGTGCATCTTTCACTACTTATCACTGTTCTTCAAACAACAACAACAAAGCCTTATCCCACTAAGTGGGATACTGAAAGGTTGCATTTTTCACTGATTTTTTAACAAAGAATTAAACTTTTAGTTGAAAAAACTCAATTTTGATTAATTTTACATTACATTTTTCCCGAAACTAAAAGGGTGATCAGGAAATCCTTAAACTCAGTTCATGATTGTATTTATGTGGTAATTGGTATCAAGTTGGAAGCATAATAATAAGAAGGGAAAGACGGTTTAAAGGGATTTAGGGTTTGCAGAAATTGAAATTTCAGGAATTGGGGGAAGGAAAGATTGTACCTTGCGGAATTGCAGAGGAACCGGATGGGATTTGTAAATTACAGTCAGAGGAGGGGAGTTCGATTCTGCCTTCCAGTCCAGGTTGAGAAGGGTGGAAGGTGAGAAGGTGGGAAGGTGGAGTGAGTTTGGCGCTTAAATTATTGCTACTATTATCATTGTAGTCGTTGAAGCCCAAACATGTTGGGTTGAGCCCAAACGTAGTTAATTGGGTCATTTCTAATTGGGAGGACCTTGCTAGGAATAATATCCTTGATTATAATTAGGAATAATATCCTTGATTATATACCAATTTCTCCATTGTTGGGGTCTCACTTCATGATGTCCGTCTTTTTTTTTCTTCAAATAAAAAATTGTTCACACTTGGCGTATATAATAACCGAGCTGTTATTGGCATTATCGAAAAGTCATCATGTGTTTTTTCTACTAAAAAAGTAAAGGGGATCGATTCCAGACGAGAATGGACTTCTCCGTAATGTAATGAAAGAGTCACAGTCTCTTCTCGACCAGACGAGGGGGTGACTAACCTTGGTTGGGAGGTCGCCCTAAGGTTACGATCCGTTGGGTTGGAAAACAAACCTGGATCCAATTTCAAGTGCAGAAAGGCTATTTTAGAATTCTAATAACATTTTCAAAACTAGACATTAGCTTGCAAAAATTGTATCTTTTAGGATTCTACTGAGGTTTATCAACTATAATTTATAGAATGATAAAAATCTTAATAAAATTATTTGGACATACAAAGCTGACACATTTGTTTGACAATTTTCATATGGGGTGTGCTATCCACACACCCCTTTTTACTTCTTACACACCCCTGGTTAATTTCTGTTCGTTGATCTTCTTTAATTCATCTGATCCGACGCTCAAAAATCAAAAAGGTGTGGGAGAAGTAAAAAGAGGTGTGTGGATATCACACCCCTTTTCATATATGATTTTACGTACCGACCATTCTCTAACACCGTAAAGTCTATCAACTTTAGTAAAAATCCACAAACTCAACAAAAGTCCATTAGGGGTGGGTACGGGCTGGGCTGGACCCAAATTTGGAGGGATCGGACCGGACCTGCTTAAAAAAGAAACAAGTCGGGCGGACATTACAAATTTGATCACTAAAACCGGACCTAACTCGGCTTGTTTCAAACGGGCTGGTTCAGGATGGGTCCACGGGTCCTTTTTTGGTTTGGATCGCCTCTCGGACTCACTTTGTTGCTCATCCTCCATATCTTTGGGAGGACCTTGCTAGGAATAATATCCTTGATTATAATTAGGAATAATATCCTTGATTATATACCAATTTCTCCATTGTTGGGGTCTCACTTCATGATGTCCGTCTTTTTTTTTCTTCAAATAAAAAATTGTTCACACTTGGCGTATATAATAACCGAGCTGTTATTGGCATTATCGAAAAGTCATCATGTGTTTTTTCTACTAAAAAAGTAAAGGGGATCGATTCCAGACGAGAATGGACTTCTCCGTAATGTAATGAAAGAGTCACAGTCTCTTCTCGACCAGACGAGGGGGTGACTAACTTGGTTGGGAGGTCGCCCTAAGGTTACGATCCGTTGGGTTGGAAAACAAACCTGGATCCAATTTCAAGTGCAGAAAGGCTATTTTAGAATTCTAATAACATTTTCAAAACTAGACATTAGCTTGCAAAAATTGTATCTTTTAGGATTCTACTGAGGTTTATCAACTATAATTTATAGAATGATAAAAATCTTAATAAAATTATTTGGACATACAAAGCTGACACATTTGTTTGACAATTTTCATATGGGGTGTGCTATCCACACACCCCTTTTTACTTCTTACACACCCCTGGTTAATTTCTGTTCGTTGATCTTCTTTAATTCATCTGATCCGACGCTCAAAAATCAAAAAGGTGTGGGAGAAGTAAAAAGAGGTGTGTGGATATCACACCCCTTTTCATATATGATTTTACGTACCGACCATTCTCTAACACCGTAAAGTCTATCAACTTCAGTAAAAATCCACAAACTCAACAAAAGTCCATTAGGGGTGGGTACGGGCTGGGCTGGGCCCAAATTTGGAGGGATCGGACCGGACCTGCTTAAAAAAGAAACAAGTCGGGCGGACATTACAAATTTGATCACTAAAACCGGACCTAACTCGGCTTGTTTCAAACGGGCTGGTTCAGGATGGGTCCACGGGTCCTTTTTTGGTTTGGATCGCCTCTCGGACTCACTTTGTTGCTCATCCTCCATATCTTTGACATCGCCGGAGCTTACCAGATTCTGCAAAGAAGATGTTGAAATTGTCCAGGGTTAGAATCAGCTATATTCATTCACCAAATTAAATCAAAACCCTCCAGAAATGATGGAAATATTCTATTACATTCAATCCAAGAAGATTTCGGTTGAAATTGGCTTCGAACACGACAAAACTCAGTATGAGTCCGTGACCGGTTTCTGGAAAAATGCTCGTAAACATTTAGAGGTTAAGAATCCCGATTCCCACTTAAATTTCACTCAAAATTCATGTAAGAGTCTAGAAACTTACCATGTCACATCCCGGCCCGGGCGACGCCACCTCCCGGGCCCGCTCCACCACCGTAGCACGATATTGTCCGCTTTGGGCCCCGACCACGCCCTCACGGTTTTGTTTCTGGGAACTCACGAGCAACTTCCCAGGAGGTCACCCATCCTGGGATTGCTCTAGCCCCCTTCTCGCTTAACTTCGGAGTTCCTACGGAACCCGAAGCCAGTGAGCTCCCAAAAGGCCTCGTGCTAGGTAGGGATGGGAATATACATTTAAGGATCACTCCCCTGGGTGATGTGGGATATCACAATCCACCCCCCTTAGGGGCCCGACGTCCTCGTCGGCACACCACGGCCAGGGTTAGGCTCTGATACCAATCTGACACGCCCCGACCCCGATGTCCTGTAGACATCGGGGTGGTCACGTGCTGGCCGACACCCGAAGGGTGACGAAAGCCATTTAGAAGGTATAAAAACGAGAAATATGAATTTTAGATTACACATTTAATAAGTGTTTCAGGAACGTGTTCAGAACATACATCTAATTTGAATTATTACAAGAAAGAATATAAAATTGAATACACAAAAAGAGTAGTTCCTACACCGAGAGGACTCGAAGATGCCAGAGCGGAAGTGCCTCGACGCCGGGATTGTATGCCTCGAATCTAAGCCCTGAAGGGGGCGCAAAACAAAGGTGAGTGGACCAATTTGATATACATATAAGAAAACAGTTATCAACGTACTATCCCCCAGATTTTATGAAAACACAATTATATCAAATTGGTCCACTCACCTTTGTTTTGCGCCCCCTTCAGGGCTTAGATTCGAGGCATACAATCCCGGCGTCGAGGCACTTCCGCTCTGGCATCTTCGAGTCCTCTCGGTGTAGGAACTACTCTTTTTGTGTATTCAATTTTATATTCTTTCTTGTAATAATTCAAATTAGATGTATGTTCTGAACACGTTCCTGAAACACTTATTAAATGTGTAATCTAAAATTCATATTTCTCGTTTTTATACCTTCTAAATGGCTTTCGTCACCCTTCGCGTGTCGGCCAGCACGTGACCACCCCGATGTCTACAGGACATCGGGGTCGGGGCGTGTCATACCAACAAGCTCATAATTTATATAATGGGGGTTTAAATCCATTTCTAATTCGCCACAATTTGGATGAGTCTCCTAGTCAAATTCTGGAGAAATTAGCAGTGATGAAATAAGGGTTAAAACCCTCAAATTTCATCCCAAATCCCAACATACATCACTACGTAACTCAACCATATACAAATTGGTACGGATTTGGACGAATGACTCACAAAAATTTGATGGCTTGGCCTCGGGTTCTCGGGCTCGAGAGTTTATTACTGTTGCAGCTTCGAATCTTCCATGCAAGCACACAACATGTTCTTCAAGCCACCCAAAAACTGATTTTGGTGGTTCCGATTTGATCTGGCCAGGAAAATGATGGTTGTGGGTGATGGTTTCTCGGTGGAAATAAGATAATTTTGCAAAGTGAAGGTTAGAAAGAGAAGGAAATTCAGAAAATGAGGGATAGAAATCAGACCGAAAGGGTGATGATGATGGAGGACAGATGAGGGATCGACGTTTGATGATGATGGTGGCGAATGAAGGAGAGAGAGATCGATGTCTGTGAGTAAGAGAAGAGGAGCCAGGAGGAGAGACCGTGAGAGTTGGCCTAGGGTTCTCGAACATGCTAGAAAAGGGCTGGGCCGGGCACCCATCCACTCTTATTTTAAGAACTGCCCCGCCCTGCCCCGTTTTGTGTTCTAAAATTTTAGACCCGCCCCAAATTACAAGTACCTGCCCCGACCCGCGGGTCCTAGACCTGTTTGCCCACCCGTAAAGTCCATCCCTCTAACAAAACTACAAAAAAGGAAAATGAAAAGATGCAAGAAACTTCAAAGCAATTTCTTGTGGAGAAGTCAACTTATTTCTCTTTGCTTCGTCAAAGAGAGAAATCTATCCCTCTTGCTATGGGACATGATCCTCTCTGGATCCTTTTCATATAGATTTTGCCGCCAAATAATTTCAGTTGTTCACTTAAAATCGTGAGGATGAGATCACTTGTCCTCTCCAACTTCTCACTCTTTCTCTTTCTCCTCAACGTCCTTGCCTTCTTCTCCAACGGCGATCAACGAAGCATAACTTCAGAGAAGAAAGAAGAAGAAAAAGAAAATGGGAGAGGTTGAAGGTTGGGGAAATATGCAGTGGGAATTGGGGTGGGAGGGGGAGGTGAGTGACGGTAGGGAGGTATGCAGGATCTGGATAAAAGAGGATCCAGAGAAGATCTGTTCCCCTCTTGCTATAGCCATGGACGGAGGGAGGTAAGGCCCAGTGGGGGCACATGTCCCCTCTCATCCCATTTTTTTTCATTACAAATTATTCAATTAATTATTCTCATTTTTTTTGGCTTTGCAAATTATTCAATTAATCATATTAAAATAATGAAAATTCTCTTTTAGTTTTTAAATGCGCATCTGTTTTGTATATTTTTTTCACACACTAATGTTTAAATCTTGTTGAGTTGCATATATTTGGTTAATTAGTACAAATGAGCATTAGATTGTCAACATTTAAAGACAAAATTAGACAATAGAGTAATAAAATTAGGCACTTTAAAATTAATTTTTTCAGCATTTGTAAAAGAACTAGCTCTGTCACATCCCCGCCAGGGCGCAGCCACCTCCCGAGCCTGTTCCACCACCGTAGCACGATATTATCCGCTTTGGGCCCCAACCACGCCCTCACGGTTTTGTTTCTGGGAACTCAGGAGCAACTTCCCAGTGGGTCACCCATCATGGTAGTGCTCTAGCCCCCTTCTCGCTTAACTTTGGAGTTCCAACGGAACCCGAAGCCAGTGAGCTCCCAAAAAGCCTCGTGCTAGGTAGGGATGAGAATATACATGTAAGGATCACTCCCTTGGGTGATGTGGGATGTCACAAGCTCTATTTGTCAAAAAGCTGAGCTCAAATTTTTTAAAGTGCCCCCTCTTAGTTAAATTTCTGGCTTCGTCCCTGGCTATAGCCTTGAAATTTGGTAAGCCAATCTTCTTTAATTATTTTGGTCGTGTAGCAATCTGCATTAAGGCAAGTAATGGTGCTGCAAATTTATAGAGTATACATTCAATTTATTTATAGGACGGGAAAGAATACATAGCTTTTCCCTTTATTGAGTATACATTGAATTTATTGGACGTACGTTAACTTACGATTCTACGACCGTCATCGGACCACCATGCATCCAACCGTGAAACGACGTGGTCATACTGCACGGAAAAACAAGCGGCATGCGTACAACTGAATTACTGTGAGAGCAAGCAAACTCAAAGTTGTGAAGTAAATGTAAACCTTGCGCTTCAAGAGCTGAAAAACATCTACTTTGATAACTTCACTGCAGGTATGACACTCCTCTAACTGTATGAGCGCGTGGCTCTTAGGGAGTGGCTGCTTAGCGTCTTGTATCTTCTTGTGTATGAGATCTTGCTCCAAAAAATTGAAATCCAAATGATACTGCACTCGGTAGAACATTGTCACGGCGTCTAGGAAAGCCATGAAGAATATTACTGAAGAAACGAGTATCATGCTGAAGGGCACCCACCATTGGCAACTATAGCGGGAATCCGAACCGCTCGGTGGCGGCCGCAACGACGAAAACCCTAGGAAAAATAGGGCTTGCAATAGAAGATAACCGATGGTTAAGTTATGAGCGCTTGTCTTGTGGTAACGGACGCGTTTTTCTTGCTTTGCGTAGATGATCTTCAACTCCTTGAAGCTTTTCTCCAGCTCTTCTAACTTCATATTTAATTATGTACAAGGGATATTTTAAGTGCTTGTAAATTAAGCTCTAATATAAGAACTCAGAAGTACTTTTGCATTGCACTTCGACTGTGCTTTCGGAGCAATTGCAAGCTCATTGCCATGTAACTTGCATCATTAACGCGTTTTTTTTCTTGTTGGCTTAGTAAAAGTCGTGGTTTTTTCTTTTTTCTTGGGTAAAAGTCGTGGTTTTTGCTGGTTTTTCTTGAAAATATTGGTTGAATTGACTTTTTATAACCTTGCCATTTGACTTGAGAGGGATATTTGGGCTCCGGCATGTTACTTTGTTTGGGCTGAGTACCAGCAGTCATGATCATGCCCAAGTAGAACGTCCTCCTTTCAGTGTTTATATCTGATTTTGCACTCGGCCCATGGGTTTGGAGCCGTCAGATTAAAAGAAGGTCATGATAATTTTTAATAATTTTTTTTTCAGATATTATTATGGTTTTGATGATTATAGTATTATCTGATGGGTTATTGGCAATTATCTTGTGAGCGCCTGAGAATCAGGATTGATTTATGGATGGAGTTTGAAACAACCAAGCTAATTATTTTGAGTAATTGTGTCCTTACAGTCTGATATGGATTCGGCGCACCTATATTCTAACGAATATAGTCTAAACAACCAAGCTTGGTGCAGGAGATCATAGGCTTCACAGTGATTTAGGTGACCTTGTCTTCAGATTCTAGAACCTAAGGCCGATGTGTGTTCCTTTCTCGATCGTAATCGCTTCGGTGCAGAAGTCAGCAACACATTCGTCGCCGCCACCACATTTATTCTACTCACTCGACCGAGCTCAGTTGCGAATTGGCATGCCGGCATTCACAAAAAGGACGTAATTACCTCCAATTATCGGCATGCGCCCTATGGCTTTGTAATTTCTAAGATCAACGCTATAATTAAAGAGTAAAGCTCAAAAATGATCACATTGTCGATCACTTTTATGTCGATTGAGCATTATTGAATATACACACACACACACACACACACACACAGATCAACGAACATCAATGTCATTATACGCATATTTGTATTTGGCTGACGCAATCTTTGAAATCTAATAGTTGATTGATCAAAAATATGAAGTGTTATGAAAGAAAAGGGTCCCTCAAGATCCAAAGGTTGGAAAATGTCATGGTCTATAATAACCTCAAAGTAAGTGTGATCGATCAAGTATACATATTTGTAAACACGAAAATTTCCTGAAGATACAAGAACACGTGTACAAAATATATTTGTATTAATGAATTTGTTTGGGGTTACAATCTCTATTTGTTCCTCTGATTCTATCTTCGTAAGATATGGATTTTGTTGATGGGCTGTTGATCCAAAGGGCCGTTGGGCTTGATCATTGGATGAACAGTGATGTGGATTTGTTTGTGTTGATCCGAAGGGGCTGTTTGGCGCTTTGATTCTTGGGATGAACAGTGATGATCTTCAGATGTTTGATGATGAATGTAGAATGATGAACGATGAACGATGGATGAGCTTCAAGGGGCTTTGAGCTTGATTCTTGAAGGATGAATGTATTGATTCCAAGGGCCGTCGGGGCTTGATCTTGGAGGGTGGATGAATGCTGCTTCAAGGGCCGTCGGGGCTTGATCTTGAAGAAGATGGATGAACGATGAACGATGAACGATGAATGGATCTTCAAGGGCTTCTGATCTTGGATTAAGAATCGGCACGTGACCAAGGTGCTTGTTGATTCTTCAAAGGTTTTGGTGAAGTTCCTTTAAGGGCCGTTGGGCTTGATCTCAAAGGTGGATGAACGTTTCTTCAAGGGCCGTTGGAGCTTGATCTCGAAGAACGATGAACGATGAACGAAGAACGAAGAACGAAGAACGAAGAACGAAGAACGAACTTCCAGAGAATTCTCTTCCAATTTGGGAGTAGAGAAATGTATTTGTGAATTGGTGAATTGAAATGAATGAAATTGGCTTCTATTTATAGAATTTTCCAAGGCCTAATTTTGAATATAATATCCCAGATGAAATAAGCCGTCTCTGCCAGGTGTTGACACGTGTCCTGTTTGACAGCTTTTCTAACTCTTTTCGAATTTTCGTCGAATCACACAATATGTGTACAATTTATGTAATACACGAGTGTTAAAATTTTGACCTTTGGTCAACATTTATTTACTGAAATTTCACTGTCTACAAATGCCCCCACTTCAAGGCGTGTCGTATACATGTGTTTGTCATATGTAGGAGATGCGTCTTGAAGTTTCCTTACTGTAGACGTCAATCCAAGGGCCGTCGAGGCTTGATCTTGGATTGGGCTGGGATCTCCTTCAACTTTACTGGGGTGAATCGGCACGTGTAGTTTTGTTGTGCTTGTTGACTTTCCACAGCTTTTATCTTGAACTGGTTTTGATTCAAGGGTGATGATTACCTGATCTTGAATCGGATTTGTAATTTCTCCAAGGGCCGTTGAGGCTTGATCTTGAAGGTTGATTCAGGGGTGTTGGACACTTGATCTTGAATCGGGTCTTGATTTCTCCAAGGGCCGTTGAGGCTTGATCTTGAAGGTTGATTCAAAGGTGTTGGACACTTAATCTTAAATCGGGTCTTGATTTTCTCCAAGGGCCGTTGTGGCTTGATCTTGAAGGTTGATTCAGCACGTTGTCTCCACATGTTTCAAGTAATCGGATCTTTATGCAGGTCTGGCATCTTCTTTTGCAGTATTTTTTTTTTAATGCAAAAATTCCCATGAAAGCAATTGGAGATGCCACTCCAAAACTTTCAATGTGGAGATTAGCTATGCTGCAAAAATTCCCATGAAAGCATCAGAACATCACTTCTCAGCGACTCATCATGTTTTCCAGCTTCCAACATTAGTTGAAGATGACTGCTCGAGAGTAATGCTAGGTAAGCAATCAGGGAAGGGTTCCAGACAATCAGTCCCAGATCGGAAGCTTGACTCCAAGTGGCGGCTGATCGCTCTCTTTCTCTTTGTCCCGTAGGCAAGAGCAAGGGTAAAGGAAAAGCATGTCATGAGATATCTTTGCCTTCGACCCTGCTGATATGAGATACTTTGGCTTTTGAAGAAGTACAAGTTGATTTTTGAACTGGGTTTGGGAGCCTTTTTACTTGCAAGCGATCCTCGGCTTAGTTGAGGATGAATCAGCACGTTGTCTCCACATGCTTCAAGTACTCCGGTCTCCATGCAGATGTGCATCTTCTTGAACTCTTGGATCATCTCAGACTCTGCCTTCATCTGGATGCAACTCAGATTCCTCCTGCTTCGTCTGTGAGGTACTTTTGCTTTTGAAGAAGCACCTCTACACGGGTTTATTTTTGAAGTGGGTTGGGAGGGGTCTGAGATGAGTACTCGAGAGCAAGACTAGGTAAGCAATCAGGATCTCACTTTCTCCACGTTCCTCAGATGAAGGTGAGGAGAAAGCGTAATATGAGATACTTTTGCTTTTAACCTTTTTAATATGAAATACTTTCGCTCTGGAAGGTTTGTTTTCTGGGGTGCTCCAAGGAATGAAGAACACTGAGTGACTTGAAAGGTTTCTTTGAGAATACATTCTCGGAGATGAAAAGAGGTTGAGAGTTTGAGAGGGTGTGAAGGTGTGCCTTTGATGTGGAAGGCGAAGGTCAAACTTATAGAAATTTGGCTTCACAACCGGAATTATTCCTTCACTATTTGTCGGCAGCCGGTGGATGGATGAACAGTGCCCGTTACGCGCTTTCTGACAAAGCGTCCGTAATTTCCGCGAAGCTGACTGCGCATGCGACGAGTGACGACATACTGGAATGATGATCTTTTGAAAACCGGGGTTCAAATCCGGGTTCGGCTCGTGGTTTTCGCAATGCTCCAAGCTGCATGCGACGCATGTGACAAGTGATGACAAACTTGGAAAAGCTGATGCCACGTGATTTCTGAGTCAAGCCCAGCTTTCGATAGAGGAACGGCTCTTTTGAGACAGGACTCCGACCTTCGAGAAAAGAGCGTCACTCTTTGATTTGCGAGAGGAGCGCTTCTTCGATCTCTGAGGAGCGCTTCTTCATTTTCTTCTTTTTATAGAGGCGCGAATTTTTTGTTTCACCTCACACTTTGAACTCCCTCCTGTAAACACTCTTCTTGTGCTTCTGTAATTGAACTTTTCTTGCATTCTTCTTGCACTTCTGTAATTTTAATCTTTCTGATCTCTTCTTTCTTAACACATTCTGAAAATGTCTTGCCCTTCTGACCGTCGCCTTAACTTGAACGTCGGAGAAGATGATGACTTGTCTTCTCCAGATAACCTTTGGCGTCCGTCCTTCATATCCCCCAATGGTCCTCTTACAGTCGGGGACACAATGATGAGGAATGAAATAACCGCTACGGTGGTTGCTCGAAATCTCCTCACTCCAAGGGACAATAGGATGCTTTCCAGGCGGTCAGACGAGCTGGCTGTTCAGGAATCTCTTGCTCTCAGTGTCCAGTGTGCAGGCACAGTTTCAAACATGGGCCAGCGCCTTCTTGCCCGGTCTCGTCAGGTGGAGTCGCTGATGGCTGAGGTGGCTAGTCTCCGGCAAGAAGTCAGAAGTCTCAGGCATGAGAACAAGGAGTTGCACATGCTTGCAACTAGTTACTCAACCAGCATGAAGAGGAAGCTGGACCAGCTGCAGGAGTCGGATGGTCGGATCCAGAGTGACCATGAAAGGTTCATGGCGTTACTCCCGAGGTTCATGTTGCCTTCGTCCTCTGGAGTTGCACCAAGCGTTCCGGCTCCGGAGATTCCAACTCTGGCTCTTCGTCTTCCCGGAGCTCCGTCGACTTCTGAGGCACCACCTGATCGTCCTTGAATATTCCCCTGCTTGTAAATTTGATGTGAATTTTTTTTTTTTTTGTGGCATGTAGAGTGCCGATTTGTGTAATTTTCCGGAGAAATAAATAAAATGGACTTTTATTTCTCTCAAAGCTTTTTTTTTTTTTTTTTTTTTTTTTTTTTTTTTTTAATATATATATATATTAAAAACTTTTTTAATATATATATTAAAAACCTTCTGCTTTTGAGGTGCCGACACCATATATATTTTTTTTTTCTTATCTTTTCTGTCACACCCGTCAAAAGATATTATATTTTTTTATTATATTTTTTTTTTTATCTTTCGGTGGTGCCAGCACAATTCTTTTATTTTACATTTTCTTCTTCTTTTCCCTCTGCTTTCCGGTGCCACTATCTTTCTTTACAATTTTTTTCACGTGGTGGTGATGCACCACTATTCCACCATCCACTTATTTTATTATATATTTTTTTCTATATAAACCTTCAGTGATGGAGTGAAAAAAATTTGCAGGAAGGACGAAGACGGATGAGCTGCAGGAGTTTGAGGCGGAGCGAAGCGTCGAGCTTCACGACCGGCTAGTCGTTTGACGGCGGTCGTTGAAGTTCTTCATGGCTACTTGTAGTTGCTGTGACGATGAAGGTCCACGGAGGGAAAGAGCTTGCAGAGAAGCTGCAGCTGCGGTATGGTTGCGACACATGTTTCCACCGATGGAGAAGCTCGCAGAGGAAGGAGAAGGCGAGGCCAGGCACGGAGCAAGGAGCGTTGGTGGACAGGATGCACGCAGGAGGGAGGAGAAGCTTGGATGCTTGAGATGGCGGAGCTCAGCGGTTCGTCGTGCTTGGAGTAGTCGAGGTCGAGCTTCCTTGCTACGTCAGAGAGAGTAACTCTGCACACCCACTCTCACAAGCTTCCTCTGCCTGGATTTGTGGGTGAAAACTCGGGTTGAGTCCGAGAGAGGATGAAGGAGGAGCTTGCCAAAGACAGAGCACGGTGGAGAATCCAAGAGATGAGCGGTGCAGCCTTCATCGGACTCTTTCGGCGCCAAGTTCGAGCTCTGACCTCGCCGGTGCTGCGACCGTGAAGTGCGGATGACGGTGGGGAAAGCAGCACAATATGACATTGATGAACTCTTTGCGCTCTTCTGGCGCCGAACGTGAGAGTGGAGGGCACTGGAGATGTTGTTGTCGTCCAAGCTTTGAAGTATTGCCATGAAACTTGCTCACTGTTGGGCCATAATTCCTTCAGAAAAGTAGTGCGTATAAAGCCAGGATCTCGCCACCCCACTGTCTTTTCCGGTGCACCACACATGGTGTTGTGGTTGAAGTTCAATGCCTTCCATTAATCCAAAACGGTGTCGTCCTGGAAATCAGAAGAAACGAAAGAAACTTCGACGGGATCTGATGGCGTAACCTCCTGGCTGTGAGAAAGTGAGAAACTTTGAAGAATTCGGCCCTTGCTGCGAAAGTCGAGGGACCCGTGCTAGATGCGGCCGGAACTCAGAGCTTCGCCGAGAGCGCCGCTCTCCTCGGAAGGTTCTAGATCTTTCTGTGAAAGCGCAGTCCAGGCTCAGTAAATCTCTACGGAGCATTTCACAACCCATGTTGCTTCGGGAGATAGCAAGGACTTGGGATATTTGTGTACATGCAGCAGCAACGACCAAGCCATTACTGCCAACTTCGTTCGAACTGGAACATCACGATTAATCGAGTGGAGGTTTTCAATTTCTCGCCGATGCTGGTGAGGATGTGCCGGAGCTCTGATATGGAGACGAAACCGGTGGAGTCCTTGTCGAGGACCTTGAAGGCGTCGCGGAGCTGGCGATCGAAGGGCTCGGATTTTATGTGCTTTGGCTATGAGGTCGAGGAAGCGAGGGAAGTCAAAGGGGGCGGTGAGCTTCTCCTCGGCGACTATGGATTTGAGTTGGGCCTGGGTCGGGTTGTCGCCGAGCGATCGCTTTAGGATCCCGAGCTCCGACGGAGCAATCTTGCCGTCGTTGTTGGTGTCGAAGAGCGTGAACGCCTCCTTCATCGACGATACTTGGTCATTGCTCAGATCTTTGCCCATGTTTTCCGGGTTCGCGATTCGGGTTTTCGGGTCTCTCCCTCTGCGAAACTGGCTGGCCCTTTTTTTTATTCTTTTACTTCTTCGGAGATATGGGAAGGGTAGAGAGGAGAAGATGGGCCACGGGAGTCCAAGGTCCTTCAAATCCAGATCGCTCCTTGTGGCACCTTCCCAGGGTGTGACCACCGGAGAGAGCAACAATATCCTTGTCGCTGAGGCCCATAGTTTTGCCCAAGACATCCCTCAAATGATCAGAACCCTTGGTAGCATCAGGAAGACGGCCCCCTGGTGGTGGCTCGGACGATTGCTCCTCGGATGGAGTTGTTGTAGAGTAAGAGGGACGAGAATCCGGAGATGGATGCAAGGAGGTAGGAGTCGGGCCGGGCCTGGACCCACGCGAGGTCCTGGATGGCGAGTTTGGAGAAATGGGCCTGGGTGAGAGTCGGCTAAGGAGGTGGAGGTGCTTAGCAGATTGGGCTTCTTCATCAGCCTTCATACTGGGCCAAGACTTTACGGGCTCACAGTTTTGCCTTTGGCTTATATATATGTATATATATTTTATTTCCTTTTTTTTTTTCTTGAAAACGCATAAACATATGTATTCTCTTTTTTTTTTTTTTAAATAAATACATGAAACGCATGTATATTTTTTTCTTTCTTTTCTAATGAAACATTTTTTTTTTTTTTTTTTGTTTTGATGTGACTGAACTCAAACATTTGAATATTTTGAGATGCCTACGTACCCTTCCAACGAAAGGGATCAAGTCAAAACGTAGTTCAAAGTACATGCAATTTTTTTTTTTTTTGTATTTTCTTTTGGTGTCGTTTGCAGTTTTAACTCATGCAAGCAAGGAGCGTTGGTGTCGCCTTTTATACTCGTGCGGATCAGGAGCGTTGGTGTCGCCTTTTATGCTCGTGCGGACCAGGAGCGTGGTGTCTTACAGTTTGAGCTCATGCAGACAAGGAGCAGCACACGGATTTGTCAAGCCATTTTGGAGAAGCGTTCCTCGCAATCTTTGTAGCAAGGAGTTTTGAATGGGTGTTTGAAGAAATCTTCCGGGAGGAAATCGCGCATCGTGATGGGGATAGGCGATCTTTGTGTTGAATTTCCATCATCTTCAACAATTTCCCGTTGCTTTGGAGATTGGCAAAAGCTGCTTTGCCCCCTTTCCGGTTGGTAGACTTGTGGTCGAGGCGTAGGCTTCATGTGCCATTTCTTTGGAGCAACATGAATCCATCCTTCAGCTTTGCTTGATTCGGAGCATGCCCCCAGCAGTGGCGATGAAGACTTCGAATCGAATGTGCAGGAAGTGATGGTGGTATAATTTGTCTTTACCACATCGTCGAGATCCAGCTCGATGATCCCTTGCTGGGCTAGCCTTACGATGAGATCTTTTAGCACGAAGCATTTTCCCGTCGGATGACTGATGAAGCGGTGGTACTTGCAATACCTTGGGTTGTCGGTGCGATTTATTTCTTCCGGCCATCGGCATTCGGGTAAATCGATCACCTTCTTCTCCAATAGGTCATCCAGCATTGCGGCCACGTCGGAGTCCGGAAAAGGATATATCTTCTGCTCTAGTTCCCTCAAGGTGCTTTTGTACTTGTCTTGGGTGCTAGAAGGCTCTCATTTCTTTATCTCCCTTGTTTTATACTTGGACGGGATTTTGACGGGCGCCGATGAGATTTTGACAGGGGCGGTGTTAATGGTAAAAGCTTCCTTAGCGGGCTTCTTCCCAGTCTCGTCCACCTTCGGAGCAAACACTTTCTCTTTGAAGTTGGTGGTTGGCTCCCTTCTTCCATGGTTAGCGATGCTTAACTCCATGTCATGGGCGCGGGTTGCTAGTTCTTCGAAGGTCCGCGGTTTGATGCCTTGGAGGATGTAGTGCAATCCCCATTGCATGCCTTGGATGCACATCTCGATCGAAGAGCGCTCCAAGAGTCTATCTTTGCAGTCGAGGCTTAAAGTGCGCCATCGGTTGATGTAGTCCACAACTGGCTCATCTTTCCACTGCTTCGTGCTTGTCAGCTCCAGCATGCTGACTGTGCGGCGGGTGCTGTAGAAGCGATTGAGGAATTCTCGCTCCAACTGTTCCCAGCTGTTAATGGATTCGGGCTCAAGATCGGTGTACCAATCAAAGGCGTTACTTTTCAGCGAGCGCACGAACTGCTTGGCAAGATAGTCCCCTTCAGTGCCCGCATTGTTGCAAGTTTCAACGAAGTGGGCGATGTGCTGTTTCGGGTTCCCCCTTCCATCGAACTGCATGAATTTGGGTGGTTGATATCCCCTTGGCATCTTCAGGGCATCAATCTTTTTAGAGTAAGGCTTGGAGTACAACTCGGAGGTATTTGAGCTCCCTTGGTACTGTGCCTTGACTGTGTTGGCGATCATCTCTTGCAACTGCTTGATTGAGAGAGATCCCATGAGCGGCGCTGCTTGGTCTGGTTCTGGCTTTTCTTCAAACTTCTCCACCGAAGGCTCTTCTTCTTCGTCACCACCCTTCTTAGGGCCAGAGCCGGATCCTTCATCATGCCTTGCCCCCAATTTGTTCACGAGCATAGCAATCTTCAAATCTTTTTCTTCAAGGGTTTTCGTCATCATTGCAAACATCTCCTTCATCTGAATCAGCTGTTCTTCGATGGAGGTGGCGCCGATGACTTGTTCCTTGCCTGAAGCCATTGTGCTTGAAGTGTGCTTTGGATTTCTTGAACGGAGAAAGAGATGAGAGGTAGAGATTGTCCCACTGGGCGTGCCAAATTTGTAAACACGAAAATTTCCTGAAGATACAAGAACACGTGTACAAAATATATTTGTATTAATGAATTTGTTTGGGGTTACAATCTCTATTTGTTCCTCTGATTCTATCTTCGTAAGATATGGATTTTGTTGATGGGCTGTTGATCCAAAGGGCCGTTGGGCTTGATCCTTGGATGAACAGTGATGTGGATTTGTTTGTGTTGATCCGAAGGGGCTGTTTGGCGCTTTGATTCTTGGGATGAACAGTGATGATCTTCAGATGTTTGATGATGAATGTAGAATGATGAACGATGAACGATGGATGAGCTTCAAGGGGCTTTGAGCTTGATTCTTGAAGGATGAATGTATTGATTCCAAGGGCCGTCGGGGCTTGATCTTGGAGGGTGGATGAATGCTGCTTCAAGGGCCGTCGGGGCTTGATCTTGAAGAAGATGGATGAACGATGAACGATGAACGATGAATGGATCTTCAAGGGCTTCTGATCTTGGATTAAGAATCGGCACGTGACCAAGGTGCTTGTTGATTCTTCAAAGGTTTTGGTGAAGTTCCTTTAAGGGCCGTTGGGCTTGATCTCAAAGGTGGATGAACGTTTCTTCAAGGGCCGTTGGAGCTTGATCTCGAAGAACGATGAACGATGAACGAAGAACGAAGAACGAAGAACGAAGAACGAACTTCCAGAGAATTCTCTTCCAATTTGGGAGTAGAGAAATGTATTTGTGAATTGGTGAATTGAAATGAATGAAATTGGCTTCTATTTATAGAATTTTCCAAGGCCTAATTTTGAATATAATATCCCAGATGAAATAAGCCGTCTCTGCCAGGTGTTGACACGTGTCCTGTTTGACAGCTTTTCTAACTCTTTTCGAATTTTCGTCGAATCACACAATATGTGTACAATTTATGTAATACACGAGTGTTAAAATTTTGACCTTTGGTCAACATTTATTTACTGAAATTTCACTGTCTACAATATTTATCTTAATATTTAAGGAAAACTAATGAAAAGGGCTTGAAAACTTCGAGTTTTAACGATAAGGACAAAATAAAGGGTAAAGTGAATAGTGTCAGGATTGACTTTTTAGGGTAAAAATGTGGTTTTTCGTTAAAGTGAACAGTACCGAGAGCTTTTCGTTAAAGTTCCCATAATATTTATATAAGGTACAAATTTTGCAGCGTTCGTCTCTTCACATCTAGGGGTGGTTCCGTATGGGATACCAAACCGAAACTAGTATCTCGAATCCTAAATTGAAAATTTTCGGGATGGAAATTTAAAGATCAATCCCAAACCAAATTTTCGGGAATCCCAAAATATTTTCCAGATTTCGGGACAAATCGGGAATCCCAAATTGAAATATGAAATTATGAATTGTTCTTTAAATATATAATTCAAGAACACATTCATGAACTCGGAATGTCATTTCATTCACACTACCATTTAATCGAACACTGGCACGCCTGATTGTTTTTATCAGAGTCAAAATTCAAATTAATTAAAACCCTTTTTGGCAATTTGTTGAGAGACAAAAGAATCAAGACTTCTGAAATCATCAGTCATGGCAGCAACAATAGTAAAATCCAAATGAATATCAAATAGAACATGAAAAATATGCAAGGTGTAGGGCATTCCAGGTTGCAGAGCATCAATTAGAAACTACTAGCATCAATTATAAAATAATAATATATATAATATATATGCGTACATGTGTGTATATATATATATAATAATAATTAAGGGTAAATTACACAGTAACCCTTCAGGTTTGAGGTCTATTATAACATCATACAACATCTTTAAAACATTTCACTTTCATACCTCATGTACTATTTTATTTCAAAATAACACTTATGTTAGATTTTCCATCCAATGCTCTATTAAATGCTGACTTGGCAGCCACATTTGTGCTGATGTAGCTGCCACGTGGCAATTTTTTTTGTAATACATTAACAATATTATTATATTAACCCTATTAAAAAATAATTTAAAAAAAAAAAAAACCAAAACATCCCTAACCCAAATCCCTTTCCCCGCAACCCCCGTCCCTTCCCCGCAACCCCCTCCCTTCCCTTCAACCTCCTCTTTCCCCTCACCTGCAACCCAACCCTTGAACCCCCCCAACACCCACTTGCCTTCCCGCGCACCCCCCCCCCCACGGCGACGACCCACCTACCGTGACCCACCCCCACGGGCGACCCATCCCTTCCCCCTCCCCCCTAACACCCACTTGCCTTCCCGCGCACCCCTCCACCGCAACGACCCACCTACCGTGACCCATCCCCCAAGGGCGACGACCCACCTGCCTTCCTGTCGACGATAAGCTCCCGCACCTTCCCCCTCCACTTAGTCAGTCATCGTCTTCGTCTCCCACCCGAAGTCGATTTTCATCTTTCCCTCATGGCGAGCTTCTAAGGTTAGAGTGAGAGAAGGAGGTCGCCGGAATTAGGGGGTACTGCGACGATGGTGTGGGGAAGGAGGTTCAAGGGTTGGGTTGCAGGTGAGGGGAAATAGGAGGTTGAAGGGAAGGGAGGGGGTTATGGGGAAGGGGAATAGGAAGGGAAGGGGATCTGGGTTAGAGATGTTATGGTTTTTTTTTTTTTATAATTATTTTTTTAATAGGGTTAATATAATAATATTGTTAATGTATAAAAAATTATTTTTTTTGCCATGTGGCAGCCATATCAGCACAAATATGGCAGCCACGTCAGCATTTAATAGAACATTGGATGGAAAATCTAACGAATGTGTTATTTTGAAATAAAATAGTACGCGAGGTATGAAAGTGAAATGTTTTAAAGATGTTGTATGAGGTTGTAATAAACCTCAAACCTGAGGGGTTATTGTGTAATTTACCCAATAATTAATAATATATATTTTTGGTTCGGTATGGGATTCCCGAAATATCAAGAAGCTAATTCTGAATCCCGTATTGAAATTTCAGAATCGGTTCGGAATAGCATCTCGAAAATTTCGAGAATTTCGGTTTGGAAAATTTTTGGTTTGAGATTAGGATTTTTTCGGTTCGGTTTGAGATTTTTGGAAAATTTTTCCACCCTTAATCGCATCCACAAGACTTCTGTTTTGGAGTACATGCTGACAAATTTATACCAATCCACTCCAACCAAACCACTTAAACCGAATTTATGTTTTTGTGGGGTTAATTTTGTAATATATTTTAACAATCTGAACCGTCTATTTTTAAGATCTTCTCTCAAATATCACGTCTACCAAAAACATCCAAATCTAAAATCATATGACTGTTGGATTAAAGATGTGGGGTTTCTTTGTAAAACCATATTTGTCCTTCTCAACATTACAAATGAATTGTTTAATGGTTTTAGATTTGTCTAGTACTTTGCGAGCATGATATTTAAATGATGTTTTAAAAGATAGTTTGGATTATTAAAATACATTAGAAGTTGACTCCACAACGAGTGTAAAAAAAAAAGTGTGAAACAGTGGTGTCCTAAGTTCGCCCCCGTAAATATAATAGCATGCACAAATTGTTGTAAATAATTTTTGGAATGCAACTGACAAGTGCATAAAGACAATACATACGATATCAGCTCAAGCGTGCTTCAATCTAAAACTAATTAGCAATGCTACAAAAAAAGGGCAACGTAACTTCAATGCTACGCATCAATGTACATAACAAAATTGTCACCAGCAGCACATTACGGTCTCTTCTTCTATATAATGCAACACCTCTTGCATATTATTTCCCACCAAAACTTCCACAATCAAACCACACTTAAACCTTCATTAAGATATGGCTTCAAAGTCCACAATGTCCCTGGCATTGCTCTCTTTAGTGACACTAGGTCTGGCTTTGGGGGCTAATGCCGGTGGAATCGCTATATATTGGGGTCAAAATGGGAACGAAGGCACGTTAGCGGAAACTTGTGCTACAGGGAATTACCAATTTGTAAACGTAGCTTTTCTCACCACCTTCGGCAATGGCCAAACCCCCGCCATCAACCTAGCCGGTCACTGTGACCCAACGACTGATGAATGCACCAAGTTGAGCCCAGAGATCAGGTCATGCCAAGCCAAGGGGATTAAGGTAATACTTTCCATTGGAGGAGCTTCTGGGAGCTACTCTCTAACTTCAGCTGCTGATGCAAGGCAAGTTGCAACATACTTGTGGAACAACTTCTTGGGAGGGCAATCGTCGTCGAGGCCGTTGGGAGCTGCAGTATTGGATGGAATTGACTTTGATATTGAGGGAGGGACTGACCAATATTGGGATGACCTTGCTAGGTACCTATTTGGATATAGCAAGAGAGGCAAGAAAGTTTACTTGACTGCTGCCCCACAATGTCCCTTTCCTGATGCTTGGATTGGAAATGCACTTAAGACAGGCCTCTTTGACAATGTTTGGGTTCAGTTCTACAACAACCCTCCCTGTCAGTACACTTCCGGCAACGCGGCCAATCTGGAAGACGCTTGGAAGCAGTGGACTTCAGCCATCCCCGCACATAAGATTTTCTTGGGGTTGCCTGCTGCGCCTCAGGCTGCCGGTAGCGGTTTTATTCCTGCTTCTGATCTCAACTCACAAGTCCTTCCGGCTATTAAAAATTCGGCTAAGTATGGAGGTGTCATGCTTTGGTCCAAGTATTATGATGATCTTGATGGATACAGCTCCTCCATCAAGAGTCATGTCTAGAATTTCAATATGTTTACTACTTGAAGAACAAAAGGATATCCATCCTTATGTACGTTGACTATATTAATATGTATCTGCCAGTCTATATCGATCGAGTTTATGCAATGTCAATACTATTGATTCCTACATTTTTATGAATGAATGATATGATCTTGAGTAAAAGAATGGACTAATGCACTAATTGAATGTCAACTTTGATGAACTATAATTGAGCTTGCGTGGATCGTACAAGACTGACCAAATATGGTCGGTTATAACCTGATTTCTAGTTGACTATCTAGGGGACATTGTGGAGTAACTGCAAGTAGCTTGAAATGAAGAAGGATGGGTATTGATGGTGAAGGAGCAGAAGTGATTGAATTCTCTCTTCATTGCCTTGTGCACTTGATCTAGGCCTTCCTCAATTAACTCCAAAACCGTTTGGGGCATCGGTGGCATGTTGATGCCGACTGATCCTTCCAACATTCTCACTACTTCCCCCATTGTTGGTCTCATGAATATCTCATCCTGGATGCACCAAAAGGCAACTTTCAAGGCTCTCATGAGTTCTTCTTCTTCCACCGCTCCTTGGAGTCTCCTGTCTGCAACTTTCATGGGATTTCCACTTGTCATCTCCTACAATCATGATTGAAATTCATTATGTAAAACCAAAGTTTCCGCAAGATTTGAAGGTTGACAAAAAAATTTCACAAGAAAAAGAAGTATAAGAAGTTTTCTAATTATACCTTAAAAGCCCATCCAGGATAGAAAAAGTCATCTGCATCAAATGACATGTCAAGGTTTCTTCGACCGCCAACGATCTCTAGAAGAAGCATACCATAACTATAAACATCAGCCTTGACAGTTATAGGCCGGTTACTCACCCACTCCGGAGCCAAATAGCCTCTTGTTCCTCTGACCATGGTAACAACCTGTGAGTGCTCTCTTCCCATCAACTTAGCTAGTCCAAAATCGGAAACTTTAGGACAGAAATTTTCATCTAGCAGAATGTTTTCTGGTTTGATGTCACAATGTATAATTCGATCTCGGCATTGCTCGTGAAAATATGCAATTCCTTGCGCAGTACCCACGGCTATATCAAACCGTGATTGCCAATCTAGCACCTTGTCTCGGGAATAATTTGAGCGAAATATCCATTTGTCCAGTGACCCATTTTTCATGAACTCATAAACTAAAAGCCTGCCAGCACAAGAAAATATGTTCAGTTTCTGGATCAATCAAATGTATCATCTTAAGAATGTTTACTAGAATTCAGAAGACCATGTGTCATTGGCTATAAACGTTTTAAGAAGCTATGCATACACAAGTGTTAATTTGGTGAGAAGCCCTTAGGTTTCTCAAAGTTATTGCTTACCGTTGTGAGCTCTGGGAGCAGTACCCGCATAGACGAACCAAGTTCATGTGATGCATGGAGCCAATGGTGTTCACTTCAGTTATAAACTCCTTCTCCCCATGTGGTAAAACCCTTTCAAGTTTTTTTACAGCAACCAAAGTCCCATCTGCAAGGCTTCCCTTGTAGACACTCCCAAATCCCCCTGCAAAGTAGCATATTGTAAACAGAACAAACACTATAAGAAAATAGCAAATTACTATAACATATATAGTCCATTCTTACCAGTTCCAAGAAGCTGTGAGAAATTCCATGTACGAATTTGTAATTCGCGGTAACTAAGATTCAACGGAGCACCAGACAAGATTACTGATCTTTCCAGTGTTCTCTTCAAGGATCTCCTCCTATGCACATTGTAATATAGCAAAAGACATAGGAGGGCAACAAGGAAGGTCATGCTAAGAACAATAGGAATAACCAAAACTTTTGTGTGCTGATTACCCGACCCCTTGGAAGACTCCCCGGATCCTTTTGCATTGCCCTCTGAGCCATTAGACCGAACCTTCACAAACAGAGTTGAACCAGGATCCTCATAGCCACCAAAATCCATGCTTCTCAAAACCCAACAGTATGGATTTTCGTCATCAAGGCCGTAAACTGAAGCAACACATTCACAATCAGCTAGACAAATATCTCCACATTTTGTTACATTCTCAACATCGCTGTAGTTTGCTATGACTGAAAATTCTGGAAAATAGTAATTGGTTTGCTGCACCGTTGAAATTCTGAACTGGGATGGCTGATAATTACTCCGCGAATCACATTTTCCGATAAGTGATGAATTTTCTGAACAAAGACTTCCCCCATTTTCCTTATAAGTCCCCGGTAGACAAGTGCAAGAAGCATTAGTCTTACTCCTATCCAAATCACATATCCCTTTACCACAAATTCCAGCAATGTCACATGGTGTTGAAACTGCAGCCCACTCCGGCACCCATTGCCTTGACCCATTAACATCATTATCCCAACGATACAAGCGTAAATTCCCATTACTCTCGAGTATCAATCTTCGAAGAACCGATGATCTGGTTGATATGTTTGATGCCGCTGATAGTCCCCCATCATCGCCATCATTCTTGTACACATAAACAGCTCCATCTGATGACTCCCCATACACAATTCCAAAGCTCCCTGCTTCATCTAAAACCGCTACAACATCCCCGGTTACATTTGATATGTCTGGTCCGTTCCAATAAGAATAGTTATAAAATGATTCAGGGGAGGAATTGTATAAAGTTTCCGGCATCTTGTAAGTCAAGGCAAGGCTTAAAGAAGTGCGTTGTTGAAGCATTTTGAGTGCATAGTATCCACCATGTGAGGAGGACTTGGAAGTTGTTAGCTCTAAAGAGACTGAAAGAGGTTGGTTTGGGAGGAGACTGTCAGATGGGTGTGAGAAACTCTGCCACACAGGGCAGTTGACATCGTCGTAGATAATGAAATTTCCGGATTCTTGCAACGTTGCGCCTTCAACACCAGCTCCGGAGGTGTTTGAGGTCCAGGTGGTAGTGTCTCCATCCATGAGGACAAGGTTTCCGGTCGTGTCAAGCTCCAGGATCGCATTGTTGGAGACGGCTGAGTTTCTATATATTTAGATGATTGAGAGAAAATGAAATTTGTAACCTGCAAAAGCTATTGTAAAGACTAGAAATGGGGGAATTGGTTTGTGATCCTTTTGTTTTCTAACTAGTCAAGGTCTATTAATCATTCACCCTATATATGCAACATTCTACATGCAAGATATTCGGAAAAATAATAGATCAAAATAAATAAATTAACAACATATCGATGAAGTATCGAAAATTGATCATTTTAATCAAATTTTCAAGATATTTTTTGTTCTTGAACTAGTTAAAGTATGCAACACATAAAAGTACACCATCCTTGTAAGTCAAACATAACATTTTCATTCATCTTAATTAAGGCTTTCATGGGCACAAGTTAAAAAATATATATTAATCAAGTTATGATACAACGAAGAATAAAAAGAAAACACATCAAGAGAAGGAGCAAATATATTTTTTGTCGTAATATTGATGGACCTAGACGTACTGGTTAAAATTTCATTTTGTCAATTTGCTTTTTCAAGGGATTAAAACGAGGAGGTTTTGGATGATTTACCTGTTAGCAGACCATACTATGGTTCGATCTCCAGGAAGCTCCGCAAACCAAATTGCCAGTTGAAGTCTGTCGTCTTCGTCCGACGTTGGAGTGAACCCTAAAGCAAATGTGCCATTATCTGAGACCAACGTTTGGTTCTCTCTAGCCAACAGCCTCGAACCCAAACCAATCCGGCTAGCCGAGCAGGCATCAAACCCAGCTACAACCAAGAAGAACAGTGCCACCAAATAAATAGAAAAATAAGTGGAGGACATTGCCATTGGAAGCTGAATTGGCCAGTGTGTTATTTGTTGAAGGGCCGATTAAGCTAGAACAAGAAAAACAAAGATGGTTGCGTATTATTTATTTGTTAAACTGACAGGGAGAGGAAGACTTTCATGCATGGAAGAAATTTGAGAAATCATGACACGTATAAATAGTGGTAGGTGAGCTAAATATTGACAAAAGTTTCACCAATATGTGGTCGGCTGATAAGAGCAATTGGATATTGGGGCACGTGGCGAATGCAGTGTGGCGTCTTCAATACTGGACTCTGAGTTCAGAGTTCTTCAGTCGTGGCCAACCGAAAGGTATGATAGGCTATGAGCTGAAATCGACACGTAGTTCTAATTATTTGCACGAGAATAAATTGTGGCTTTCACACCCATACATCAGTGGGGATGGATATATGGAACTAAGTGGAGGATTCTCTCCTCTTTTTTTTCCATACACTTTCATCCTCGTTTTGTTTGTGTAGTCACGGTTAAGCCACGTTTTTTTGTCCTATTATCTCTATAAAAAAATCAATATAAAATGTTAACGTGGCTTAACCGTGATCACACAAACAAAAGGGGGATGAAAGTGTGTCCTCCACGTGTGTCCTCCACTTATTTTTCTACTTATTTGGTGGCACTGTTCTTCTTGGTTGTAGCTGGGTTTGATGCCTGCTCGGCTAGCCGGATTGGTTTAGGTTCGAGGCTGTTGGCTAGAGAGAACCAAACGTTGGTCTCAGATAATGGCACATTTGCTTTAGGGTTCACTCCAACGTCGGACGAAGACGACAGACTTCAACTGGCAATTTGGTTTGCGGAGCTTCCTGGAGATCGAACCATAGTATGGTCTGCTAACAGGTAAATCATCCAAAACCTCCTCGTACTTCTTATTTCTTATCAATATATTTACCTCGTGCTGCCGAGGTTTCTCCCCCTCCAAAAAAAAAAAGAAAAAAAGAAAAGAAAAGGTGTATGGGAAAAAAGAAAGAGAGAATCCTCCTCCAAGGAACTAGTGGTGAATGATTGAGTTAAAAAGTTCATCTTGCCATTGTTCATATATTATATAACATTTTCGGATACTAAAGTTCAAATATGTTGAAATTCATATGTAAAAAGGTTTTGACACTGAAAGCTATTGCTGTTGCTTTCAAACATTTTATCCATTTTGTGATGTAATTCCTAGTTGAAATTTTGGAACTAAAATTATGATCTAGGGGGGCCTTGTATTTAAGGCATATTAATTCTAGATTGACAAATATACACCGATAAGGCAATTAGATGATTGTCCTGGTAGTTATGGTTTTTTTCTTTAACTCTCTAGATTTCGAGTTCAAATATTTTCCATCTCAAACATAAACGATTTTAATAATAATACTAAATATTAAAGTCGTAGATGAAAACTAAAAACAAACAATCTCAAATAAAACACAAGAGATTACGCAGTTTTGTATAGAAGATTGCGTCTATAGGCGAAACATGTTGAGGAAATCCCACTAACAAATCCTAACAAAATCAAATGAGAACGTAGAAGACTCTCCCAAAGAGCTTTCTAACTCTCAAACTTACAAACTGACTCTTACAATTGGTTGATTGCTTTGTGTTTTAAGTCCTTTTTGATGCACGCACGTACGCAAGTAATTACCTTTTTTTTCTTTTGAATATTTCACACGTGATTTCTATTATTGTTACTTTGTTAATGTTGTGGCAAAGGAAAACTTGATGTGGATTTGTAGCAATCAAAATCATTTCTTGCACCTTGGGTCATCTTGCAGAGTCATATGATTAACTATCAAATGAACAAATCATTTGCTTGAAAATTAATTCTCTGACAAAAGTATATCGACGGCGATAACTTCAAAAAACCAGTACAAATATTTCTAGGTATTGACATCATTATGTGTCATCACTACGTATGAATATTTCGAACAACCTTGCGTGTTGTTCTGTTAGATATGATAATTTTGGTTTTTTATATGATATTTCAATTTTCACCTTTCAAATAAATTAAGGGAACATTTAAAATTTTCTGATCCTGTTTAAAGAACTTTTTTTACTTTGGCTAATCAAATCGGACAGATGAGATATGTGAAGAACATGAAAAATCCAAGTTCTCTGAAATACGTTTAGGTGTTGAATTTCCAAATTTTTTTGGAATATAAGTGGAAATATTATCCGTTTTCAATTGGCCAAGATGACAATTTTCATATTACATTCAACCAAATTAATAACTAAGACACTTCTAGCTCAATCAGCCGCAATAGCGGAGCTAGAATTTTTTTACCGGGTGGGCTAGCTTAAAAATTTAAATCTTTATAAATAAAAAAATTTGATACCTTATTTTTTATAGTGTCAACTAGCTTAAAAAAATTCACAAGGTGAGCCAAAAAAAAATTGTAATTAAACAAATATGTGTTAAAATTAAACAAATCCAAACTTGTACATTTACAAGAAGCGATGAGAAAAATAATGTAAGAAAAAGAGATGGCTTGCAAACTGTATTATATAATTATATATAGTTAAACCTAGAAAATTCGAATTAGTGACTAAATATTTTGTGGGCTACATTCGAAAATCAATCAAAATTACATGTAAAATTTTATTTTTCACCGCAAGCTACCTGGGCTACAGCCCATGGCAGCCCTTAACGTGGCTCCGCCAGCCGTTTTCGAACATCCAATTTCTAGAATGTTATTCTCAAGATTAATAGAAAGCTTCGAAATTAATTGTATTATATTGACGTAACATAAACTCGGTATAGGGTACATATTGATATAGTCAAGGTAATAAGGAAGGATCCTTTTGTTCTTAAAATTCTAGACATCATTCTTGATGGAGGAGCTGTATCCATCAAGATCATCATAATACTTGGACCAAAGCATGACGCCTCCATACTTAGCCGAACTTTTAATAGCCGGAAGAACTTGTGAGCTAAGATCGGTAGCAGGAATAAACCCGCTACCAGCAGCCTGAGGTGCAGCAGGCAATCCCAAGAAAATCTTATCTGCAGGGATGGCAGAAGTCCACTGTTTCCACGCGTCTTCAAGGTTGGTCACATCCCCAGAAGCGTACTGGCAGGGAGGGTTGTTGTAGAACTGAACCCAAACATTGTCAAAGAGGCCTGTCTTAAGTGCATTTCCAACATAAGCATCAGGAAAGGGACATTGTGGGGCAGCAGTCAGGTAAACTTTCTTGCCTCTCTTGCTATATCCAGAGAGGTACCTTGCTAGGTCATCCCAATGTTGGTCAGTCCCTCCCTCGATGTCAAAGTCAATTCCATCCAAAACGGCAGCTCCCAATGGCCTTGACGACGATTGCCCTCCCAAGAAATTATTCCACAAGTAAGTTGCAACTTGCCTTGCATCATCAGCTGAAGTTAGAGAGTAGCTCCCAGAAGCTCCTCCTATGGAGAGTATGACTTTAATCCCCTTGGCTTGGCATGACTTGATTTCTGGGCTCAATTTTGTGCATTCATCTGTCGTTGGGTCACAGTGACCGGCTAGGTTGATTGCAGGGGTTTGGCCATTGCCGAAGGTGGTAAGAAAAGCTACGTTTACAAATTGGTAATTCCCTGAAGCACATGTTTCTGCTAATGTGCCTTCGTTACCATTCTGACCCCAATATATTGCAATTCCACCGGCATTAGCCCCGAGAGCCAGAACTAGTGTCACTAAAGAGAGCAATACTACGAACATTGCTGTGGACTTTGAAGCCATAGTTTTAAGTTGTTTGTGGAAGTTTTGGTGAGAAATGATATGAAAGAGGTGTTGTTATATACAGGCAGAGAGAGAGAGAGAGAGAGCTATTGCCGTAGCGTACGTATTGTGCATTGTGACATTATGTTCATTGAAGCGTGACATTACATTTACGCAGCTGCGTCTTTCTTTGTAGTCTAGTTATTTTATAGTTTGTAGACCGAAGGCACGAGTGAGTTGATATGAAATGCACTGTCTATATGCACTTGTCCAGTTGTACTTCAAATGATAATATACATGGTGTATCCGTTAATATAATAGCTAAAAGTTATAAACAATTTTGGAGCTATTCAAAATTTGTATCTTATATAGTGTGAGGATAAGATTACATTCAAGGAAACGAAAGGAAAGAATATGTCCACAAAAATATTAGTTTTTTAAGCAATGATATATCTACATTACGAGGTGGAGGAATGAGTTGGTATTGAACGGACAATTCGCGATATTCAAACTTACAATTAATATCACTAAATTCTAAACTATAATACTAAGTGGCTCACAAAAATATAAGTTAGAAAACCCTTAGTTTGGAGAATTTATTCACAAACGTGGCAACTAACAAGTGATATGGGGTGCAAGTAATTGCACTGGAAATTCATATATGACCGATATTCCATTTAAAAAATTTATAACTGTGGAGATAAAAAAATAAAAAAAATAAAAAAAATAAAAAACAAAAGAAAACAAAACTGTGGATTCACAAGGCATAGCCCTAAACTCTAAAAGTTTGCTTATAGGCCCTAGTTGGAGATAGCCTGCTCTGTTGATTTGGCTAAGCACAAGTTTGCCGGACTAACGTTCGATTTAATTTACACTAGCGTATGCCTATGCATTTTGTGTGTGAACAATTTTCATTTTAGAGCAACTCCAGCGTGAGAGCCCTCCCCCGAGGCTATTCACTATTTAATTCACCTAGTGAACAGTAACTGCCCTTAATAAACAGTGCATTCCCTTGGCAATTGCCTTTTGCATCTCCACCGTTGCACTTTAATAGCCTTGGCAATAGGTAATAAAATATTAGTATTTATTTTAAATAATACAAAATAAAAAAGAGTGGGCCCCACCTCCTTCAAAACACAAATCCATCATCTTCTCCGACAGTCCGACGCCCTCCACCCTCGCCGACTTCCCTCTCAGTCTCCGACCTCCCCACTATGCAGTGCAAATGCCGCCTTGTGCTTCTTCGTTTCCTGCACTGCACTTGCTGTTACCTCGCAATCGCCTCCCTCAGCGACTTAAACAACCAAAAAAAAAAAAAAAGTGTTCACCATACGCGAATCTGCAAACTCCAAAACCTGAATCCCCAAAACCCATCTCATCCTCCAATTCCTTGAAGTGGGTATCGGTGTTTTCTGCGTATTCGAAGATCAACGACCGCGGCAAGAGGTGGGAGTTGAAGGTCTCATGAGAAAACCAAACGGAAAGCAGGGAAAAAAGAAGGAGCGCGGTCTAAGACTTCATGTGACGTCAGTCTTGTGTCGGGTCGCCTTCGGGCTCTCGGGCTGGCAACTCGTGCCAGGCCTGTTCCTCGGGCTTGCTCGGGCTTCCTCGCCAGCACACGCTAGACCATCTCCCTCGAGCTATCTGGCCCTGTTCCAAAGCCTGTCCACCAAGCAATAGCCCATGGTGGAAGTGCTCTTAAGGGGAAGGAGAGAGAACGTGGAAGAGGTAGAGAGAGAACCTTTAAAAAAATAGATATAGTGATATGTTAGCTAGCATCACATGGAGGTGAGGCATTAAAAAATTGTAAAATTTAGGTTTTGCAAACTTACTTTACTACCCTTGATTTTATTTTATGGTAGAAGACTAAATTATCTCTTTCTCTTTTCTTTTTTTTGGACAGGAAGACTAAATTATCTTTTTGTTCTCTTTTAGATGACAAAGTGGATTAATTGGATTATTACCCGTGGTAAAAAATTAGGATTTAAGCCTATGGTAAAAAAATTAGGATATAAGCCATGTGGTGAAGTTTGTAGGAATTAGGCTCAAAATTGAAAATTTCATCAACTCTCCATTAATTATTAGTACGTGAGCCACATATATGAGACTAAAATGGAACTCTGTGTTAATTGATAGCACGTAAGGCTAACTTATAGCATGTCAGGCTAACTTTATATTTCTAGCCTCATCACATGTGAGTCTCATGTGCTAACAATTAATAGAGAATTAACAAAATTTTCAATTTTGGGCCTAAATCTTAATAGACTTCACAACAGGGCTTAAATCTTTTTTTTTTCTTTTTTACCACAAGAGCAATCTTCCAACTACCTTATCACCACGGAGATTATTAATCCAATTAAGCCTTTTTTTTTTGTTGAATAACGGGGCTAAAAGTAAGAGCCCAAACAAACCTACTCAATAATAAATCTAGACTGGAACATCCAAAGTTGATCCTCACGAATGAAACTAATTGAACAAGAAGGAGGAGCATCAAAATAAAAATTACCTAAATATAATTCAAGACTATAGATCGCTAAATTGGGTTAATATGTAGTTTAGACCAATGGGCTCTAGGCTCCCTGGCGAAAAGAAAGAAAACCTAATAAAATCCTCGGAAAACCTACCTAGTTAAGGTTTTTGGGAATGGCAATTAGCAAGATAAACAGACTGCGGGGCGGCAAGTACAAGGGAGAGAATGGCGGCGGCATGGACAATGGGGAGGAAGGCGACAGCAGTGGCGGGATGGTCGTGCGGAAGAAAGGCACGGAAGATGCTGCTGTACAAAGAAAGTCGAACATGGACGACAAGTCCTTGTATATATGTTTCATGGAGTACTGGAAGGGCGAAGTCTTTTCTTCCGTTGTCTAAGCCAACAAATTGAGTGATTTGTATTCGACATCATGTTCCTGCCTTAGTGTTCGCAATCGTGCTCCAAATGCTGGACTTGCTCCAAAGCCAAGAAGAATCCGAGAAAATGCCCTAGTTGCTCTAAAGGCAATAGTGAATTGCACTACGTGAATTCTATGCCCTGGGTTGTGGCGTATTTGGATCTCAAATTCTTTTTGCCGATGGCAAGAAACGCCACTTTTTCTCTCCACGTGCCAATCCATTTGGACCATTTCTGAGTAAGCAAGTTTATGGACTTGAGACCGATCCAACTTTGGATCCCAATCCGAAGATCAAAATTGGAGGCGGAAATCATATTTTGGGAAATTATTTGGAACGAGGAGCATCCAACCCCTGCTTGTGGAGCTGCATGGGAAACTCTACGCGCTCTCCCGTCAATAGAGTGATTGTGTCTCAAGCCGCCCATGTTTCCAGGTACTTGTAGTTTTTGGGCTTTAGATGTACTTTCGGAGCATAATCGTGAACAGTTCCATGAATAGAAAAGATCAATATACATGTCTAAGCATTAATTTTAAGGAAAACTAATGAAAATGACTTGAAAATTTTGAGTTTTAACGATAAGGACAAAATAAAGGGTAAAGTGAATAGTACCATGATTGACTTTTTAAGTGCAAAAATGTAATTTTTTGTTAAAGTGAACAATACCGAGAGCTTTTCATTAAAGTTCTCTTAATTCTATTGATTCTTTTTCATCACAGAGATATTCTTAGTTTGTTTTCGGACTGAAATATCTTTCATTGATAATACTTTCCAATTACCTGGTTGATGACTATATGCTATATGTGCCCCTCCTTCCTTGGATAATGACTTTCATGCAACCGGAATGCTACTCTAGCGGTATCTCATTCCAAATAACCCACTGTCATGTGGACAAATTAAAGGGCATGATGTAGGCTAAGTTGTGCGTATACAAAATTGAAAATTTCCTCTTTTCTTGAAGACCAGAGTATCTATATGATTCATTTCTTGAAAATTTCCCAATCTGTTCTGGACTGTGTATGTGTGTATACAAAATTTAACCATTGTTTTCGCTTATGTTTTTTTTTTGAGATCTCGAGCGAGTTAAGTTTGTGATTGAAAAGTTCGGGTCCTTGGGCCAGATTTTTTGTTGCAAACTGTTCATCTTTACTGCTACAACTTAAATGTCGGAAATTTGGAGTCCAACACAGGAAACAAAGGCTGAGGGAACTTAACAAATAAGGATTTGAGGGAATTCTAACACATGAAAAGGTTTAGAGGTTGACTAAGCAGATATGAGATTTTTAAGTTAATCCCTTCCCTACAATGTACTGGGACCAAAAGTACATAGGATGTTCTTGTGCTGCGGCGTATGGAGTCATTCCATGGCATACAAAGAAGAAACAAACAAGTTGATTTATTTGTGTACTTAGGGATCTTATTGTAGTTATTATAAAGAGGTCTTGGAAATTGGCCAGTAATATCATTTTTCAAATTCCAATTTTAGTGTGTCGTCGATATCTGATTGTTAAGTTATCAATCTTTGACCGTTATGTCGTCGACATTTGATTGATACGTCGTTGATATTTAATTTTGATCAATCCAACAATTGGAATTTGATTTATGATCATTTTAACTAATTTCTAAAGAAATTTTGATTGATGATGAGTATTCTCACAGAAATAACTACCATAATATTTTTGAATGTTTGGAATCTTTAGCATTTGCTTATTGTCTTGAAAGGGGGACAGAAGAGGGGGACCAATTGGTTTCAAGTGATCACTCTCCTTTTCTGGGTTGTCACTAAATCCTGGGTTCATGTCCTATTTCTTTCTCCGACAGCCCTGGGGACCCCTGTCTACTATTACTTTCGTAGCAAATTGTTTTATTAAAATAGTTCAGTTTTGAATCAAAAGGATGCAAATTTCTCTGAAAATTAATTTGAGCATGAGAAGATACTGTTTAGTAGTGGATGAAAAAGCTTGAGAATTCCTCACCAGAAAACTTGAGCTATTCATGAGGATGGTCTTCATTTGATTCCTTCCATTTGTGTGTAGGATTTCACTTTTCGTTGTTAAACTAGAGGACCATGAGAATGCTTGCCTAGCCAGTACTGATATCAGAAAATATTCTGTTTCCTTCAATTTTAATGGCCAAGATTGGAGTAAAAAAATATATGTACTCCCCCATCCCTCAAATAGTTTTATTTAAGGAATATCTTGTGGTACTCCTTCTGTAACTTTTTTCAATGATTCAGACTGTTTATATTTTAATACATCATTCTCTAATCATTCTTGCAAAAAATTATGCAAATCTAAAATCATTAAGACATCCAATTGTAGTGAAGGAAATAAACAAATACGGGTTCTTCAAAGAAACACTACTAAGACTACCATATACGTAGTCCAAAGGTCAAATGATTTCGAATTTGAGTGATTTTTTTTGTAGAAATGATCTTTGAGAGAAGACCTAAAAGATAGACGGTTATCTTTAAAATACGATGTAGAGTGGGTCTTACAAAGGATCCATCAAATAAGCTTATTTTGAGAGATCCTTCAGTGAAAAGAGACTGTATATATATAAATAATATTCTAATTTAAACTACAACAAGAGAATTCAAACTTGAGTACATAGAAAGTTACACATCCCTTCGAGCTACGTTTGCAAGAAATTTCATAAGTTGTGCATTAAATTTGAATAGTGTGATATATAGATGTCATAGGCAATCACGATGTTTGAACTTTTCGATTCTTTCATTTTTCCCTTTACTAGCTAGGTGTAATCTATTGAACCTAACAAAGGAAACACTTCACATTCTGGATTCTCTTTCCCTCATGCTCATGGTCCAATGTATGATACGTATCTACCAGGCACCCGATCACATGATGAGAGAGCCAAAAAGAGGGGATGCATCCATGGTCAGTAGTATGGTAATATCTCTCCAGTATACTTGCTAATTATAACAGGTCAGCCCTTTCTATAGAACCTAATTACATCTTTGCGACACTGATAATTTTTTTACAATAAAAACCATTTTTGTATTCAGAACACCACTATAGTTGCATACAGCATATAATGATTGCGACGTAATAGAATAGTATTATACATTGTTTAGGTTCAGCTTTGTGCTGAGGTAGTTCGCAAGTGAGCATCACATGCTGAAATCATCCTCTCAAAACTGATGTAAAAAGAAACATATGTAAAAAGAAACCATCTTCTTAATTTGTGAACTTTTTAGAAGAAAAATGATTAAAACGAAAAGTGGGGTTAACTACTGAAGCAGACACTACATTATAGATGCGTGGGGGCTCACATTTCTCTGTTTCTTTCCTCCTTTTCTCTTTTCCAAGTTATCAAAACTCAGTGTCTCTTGCCAGACAACCACATATACAATTGTTGGAGAGAGAGAAGGAGAGAAGAGAGGGAGGGTATTATTTATATGCAGTAGAAGATATGTTCCGCATGTAAGAGTGCCTGGCCTGCTAGAAATTAGTAAACTCTCCTGCCTCTTTATATGTTCATATCTTTCTCATACAAGTTTGAAAGCCATGGAAGCGTCCCAGCCTCTTTCCATTGAAAGCTTTTCATACAGTTGGTTAGTAAACCTTAAACCAGCTTCTCTGGAGAGCCTTGACAACTCTCTCAGAACCTCGCTTGATGCGTCCGATGAATCTTCCTTCATCGAGATGGACCCAACAATGCCACCCTCTCAGAGATTCTTTATGAATTCCCAGCAGGATTTCAAATTTGATTTCCCTGCGGCCATTTCACAATCTCCTCTCACTACCCTAGTTCATGCCGATGAGCTCATTTCCAACGGCTACCTTTTGCCTCTTTCTGTTGAGTCGTTAATGAAGCTGGAAGCATATCATTGTGACGAGGCCTCAAATTTCACTCCAGTCACGTCACATTTACAAAAAGATGCTGCTCCAACTGATAATCATAATTCTAGAGATTGCTCTAAATCATTGAGGAGGTGTAGAAGATTGTCACGACGAATATTCGAGAAGTACTTGAACTTTCTTAGGCCCTTGTATAGAAGGATTAGAGGTGACCACAACCATCATCACAAAGCGAATCCTAAGGGTGGAAATCTTGATAAAAGGAGCCATTCGGTAAAAAACTGCAGGGTGCATTCATCGGAAACTAGTCAATCCCCAAGAATAAGTGTAGCGTATTCCGCCGATGATTGGCGGATGTCTTGTGATTCTGAGAGCTCAATCTATGAGGCAGTTCTCCATTGCAAAAGATCCATAGGTATATATGTTACTTTTTTCTTTTCACTTAATTTTTACATCAGTCTCGTATTTTCTCTCTCTCTTTTTTTTTTAAGAAAAAAATGAGCCACTTAACTAATATCCATTGAAACATTGTTAATTTCAGGAAAATAAATGGATTGAGGGATGTGAACAAAGCAGTGATTATAGAAGAAAGGGAGAGGAAGAAGAATTCACATGGAAGAGTGGAAACGAGAGGTCACAAGTCCAGAAAGATCATCGGCCACTTGTTCTTTGTCATCTTCCTCACTCTCTCCATATATATTTCTTGGATGATAATGTAATATATATATTTTTTTTTTTTTTTTTTTTTTTTTTGAGGAAGGTGGCCATGAACAATTCCTTATTCCTGTAATCTTAATTTACAGCGGGATTTTTTTGGTTTTGTTCGGTTCAAATTCTATGAAATATAATTAAAGAATGAAGCAGGCCACCAGACTTTAGAACCAAAAGATTTGACACGACATCCATCTTCTTCATTTCAATTATGTAATTATAATATTTTCTAGTTAGAAATATAAAATTCATATCCATTTGCTGCCCTTTCAATGCCTCGTCAGTTCTTTCTCTCCTACTCCACGTGCCACAACACATATTTTATAAATGCCAACAAGCAAAATATTATCATTTTTTTATAACTTTGATGTTTACAAAGATGCGTTTATAACAAATCATTAATCTGTCTACAGCAAGCTATAATACGTTATAACATACTGTCGAACTTCCTATATATAACTCTAAGATTTTATTTAAACAAGTAGAAACTAATATCATTAGACCAACTGATCATCAGCCAAATAGAATATTTTGTTAAGCACACCCCTGTGGGATTGTAAAGAACAATAAACAGATAGAGATTTTGATATAGGAATAATTTGATTGGATATGACAACTGGTCGTCCTTGCATGTTCTTCATAATTCACATTTTGCGTCTTAATCAAAACTTTGATTTCCAACCTAAAAAAATCGAAAGTTGTGCATCAATTGTGAAAAAATAGAAAGATTCTTTGTATATTTTTCTCTCTTATCTTGGGGTGCAAAGCTGTGGTAAAGAGACTAGAGGCAAAGTATTATTGTGAGGAAAAGAAAGAAAGAAAGAGGTAACATGGCGTAGAGTTTGTTGAGTTTGAGAGACATATGGAATGTATTTTTGGACTCATTTGAAGTAATCAATAGTATGGTAGACCCCTCTTCACGCAGCCCTCGTACCAAACCATATGGATTGTTTGCAACATAATCATATCCATGGCTTCCTTTGCGCCCATAAACCAAAATATTGTGGCATACATTTGTGATTTTTGTGCTCATATATTGTAGTGATGCTGCTACAAAAACAGACCAAAATGCTTAGTTTGATGATTAATTTGATTGAATTGATTATTAATTTCACATTGGAGAGATCGTCATAGTTATGGAGAATGCATTGAACCCTAAAAGATAGGCAGTTTTTTTTTTTAACAAAGCGATACTATTTTAAAATATCCTTATTTACGAAATGGAGAATACAAACTCAAGTTCAACAAACGAACAAAACACATTAACCTGACTAACTAAACTAAACATTTTGCAGTAAAAATATGGTAAGAGTACAAACTTATTGGTCCCCTTTAAGCACATGCATGCCCATTTGTTGTTTCAATCAGTTGAAGAAGCTGAGCGTTGAGTGTGACCTAATATTAGCCAATGGGTACGTAATGGGGTAGGATGGGATGGTAAGAGAAATGGGGATAAGATGCAGGAGATGAGAAGTTTGTCACATGCATGTCACCAAAGCAGGATAAATAAAGGGACATGGACAAAATGTGCCTAAAAGAAATGCCAAAGATGGATGACATTGCTTCTGTGTTTCTTTCTACTTATTTTTCTGTCGTCGTTTTGGATTTTTCTCCTTGGTGGCCAAGGAAGCACGACATTGAATAGCTCTATTATCTTGTTTTCCTCTTGTTGCTACAGCACCCCAGAGCCCTAGGCCCTCCTTAGGCCCCTCCTCTTAGCCTTTTGTGGGGACCAAAACTCCATACATGCTACTTGTCGCTGCTATTTCCTTCAGTCACTGTATCAACTAGCCCAACTCATAATATCGAGTCTCAAGTTGAGGATATGGATGATTAACATTTATGTGGTTATGTCCGAACAAAATATTCCATACGCACAAGAGCCTCATCTTCTCAATGAGGTACTATTTCGAAAAATTAATAGAGTAATACTAAGTTGATGATGTATTGTTGTCCATTTGCATTAACAGTTAAGACTAGTTCTCGCATACGATTGACCATAACACTCTTCAACTTATTAAGAGATCATTGATGAGTTTTAGGGCTTAGAGACAAGACAGTCTTCAACACTATGATTAGTTTACAAGTTCTAACAAGTGTAAAGAGTTTGATGACTTACCAAAACCCTATAAACAAGAAGGCTTCTTGGGAACAACTTTGGGAAACATCATAACTCATAACTAAGAAAATAAGAGAGAGCCCGGGGGACCAGAAACTTGTTATATGCCGTATGTCGGAGGTATTAAGATTACATGCATCCTTGTGACACACAATGAAAATTGCATATTTCTTATGTATTTGTTGAGACCTTGTTTTCTGCAAAGGTAAGTAGGGCAGCGTCCTTAGCAAGGGAGTCAATTCACTTGGTTTTGATTGTTTTAGCAGAGAAAGAATGAATGTAGCCATCTCAGCACGGAAGATTCTAATCATATTTAGATGTCAGTATATGCAGGAATAGAAAAACTATACCCAATTTTGAATGCCGCTCTTTTTGTGAACAGCATATGAACAGTGACCTCCTTTCCCACTGATTAGTTGATATTCTTGGGATTCAATTCCCTCAACATGTAGCTTTCGTCCCTTACATGCAGCGTTATCGTTTCAACTTGTCACATTGTTTTCTATTGAGACTGAGTGCATGCATGAACCTCTTCCTCCCAGTTAAAGTGGGATAACACCTTTTCTTGTTATGCCCATGGGTGGCGCCTATTTGGTTTGGTGGCATTCTCAATCATAGAATTGATCGGAATGCAATTTCTTCCTGGCTGAATTGGTTTCTTTCCATTGCTTCCCGGCGTTTTGGGTCGAAGGAGGAGCAATGTTCGATTCTTTCTTATGTTGCTTTTACATGTTGGCATATTTGGAAAGGTCGATGTAACTTTCTATTCAATCAATCTCCTATCAACCCTACTCAAGTTCTTATGGCCATTCGCACTGCAGGTGGATTGTTTTTTTAGGCTAATGGTGTTTTTGCCCCTGCTGTCCCGACTTTCTCGCCTCAGGTAGGTCAGGAGGTTCGATGGTCCCCTCCTCCATCCCCTTTCCTTAAAGTGAATGTTGATGCTAGCTGGTCTTCTTGATTTGTAAGTCCTTAGCTGTTTAAACATTAGAGAAATAAGATGAAATCTCTGTGTGTATCCACCTGTGCTAAGTATGCCAAGTGTAAGACTCTAATTTGTAAAGGCCATGAGTGCCATGTGGTTTTGTTTTTAACTTGTTTCCCTTCTTTACAGCAAGATGTATGGCTGTGATTGAAATGTAAGGAGATAGGAAGAATATCATAGATACATAGCTTTGTATTATTCCTCCACTCACTACTTGTGAGTGAGAGAGATCATTTTCGAATACAACAGAAAACAAGAAGCTCAATCGTTTCTGTGATGAACACAAGAGTAGAACCTTCATTTCCATTTTTTCCCTTCTCTGTGCTAATCTTCTCTGGTTGTGTTAAGATTCAATCCCAAATGCAATCTGAGTCTTGAAACTCTAACATGGTATCAGAGCCAGGTTCGATTAAGAACTGGGCGTGCACTGTGGAAATTAAAAACGTCACGAACGTTTGGAATCTCTTCTGGCAGTCTCTGGATCTGGTGAGGTTTGATCTAAGAACCACGTGTGTCTGGATTTCCTCAACTCACGATGGCCGGAGCTGCAAGTGCTGAAGTACGAACTCCGATTTTCTCAAGAGAAAATTACGAATTCTGGAGAATCAAAATGGTCACCATCTTCAAGTCATACGGGCTATGGAACTTGGTGGAAAAAGGGGTTATACTCCCCGATTCGAAAAAGAAGAAAAAGAAGACTGAAGAAGACTCAGACTCTGATGAAGGAGATGATGAGCAAATAGCTGTGATCTTCATGAAAGACGCGAAAGCTCTAGGAATTATCCAAAATGCAGTTTCTGATCAGATCTTCCCTCGGATTGCAAATGCAGATTCAGCCAAAGCAGCGTGGGATCTGTTGTACGGGGAATACCATGGAGGTGATCAGGTGAGATCTGTGAAACTACAAAACCTTAGGCGTGAATTTGAATATACCAGGATGCGTGATGATGAATCTCTGTCCGGTTATCTTACTCGTCTAAATGAATTGATTAATCAAATGAAGACATTTGGAGAAATTCTCACAAATGAAAGATTAGTTCAGAAGGTACTAATTAGTCTCACTAAGATGTATGATCCTATATGTTTAGTGATAGAAAATACAAAGAGTCTGGAATCTGTTGAATTGCAAGAGGTTATAGCTATATTGAAAAGTCAGGAGCAACGTTTTGATTTGCATTCCTCTGATGCAACTGAAAGGGCATTTACTTCTCTCACTGTGAACACTAAGGGACAGAATCGAGGGTATGCTCAGTCTAGCACTTTTAGATCACAGAAAAACTGGAATTCAAAGGGAAAGAAATGGGAGTCTAAATCCAAGGGTCAACAGAGACCATTTACAAATTCATTCCAGAACATGAATTCTTCTCAATCAATGAGTCAAGAAGTCACAAAACCTCAATGCAAGGTGTGTTCTAAGTTCCATTTTGGTGAGTGTAGATATAAGGGGAAACCAAAGTGTTATAACTGTGAAAAGTTTGGTCACTGGGCTAGAGAGTGTACTGCAGGGAAATCTGTGCAGAAAGCAAATTGTGCAAACCAAACTGAAGTGTCAGGAAATTTGTTCTATGCTAACAATGCAAGGACTGAGACTAGAGGGAATGGAGAATGGTTCATTGATAGTGGGTGCAGCAATCACATGACAGGAAATGTGAATCTTCTTGTGGATGTGAGAACTAATGTTGCAGGGAAGGTTCAAATGCCTACTGGAGATCTTGTTAGTGTTGCAGGAATGGGCTCTCTGGTTATTAACACCGACAATGGCAAGAAATATGTCAAAGAAGTCATGTATCTTCCTGGTCTAAAAGAAAATTTGCTCAGTGTTGGTCAAATGGATGAACATGGTTATTTTCTATTGTTTGGTGGAGGTATGTGTAGTGTGTTTGATGGTCCTTCTCTGAAATGTTTGGTCATTAAGGTGAGGATGAAAGAAAATAGATGCTATCCACTGTCATTTACATCTGAATATCAAATTGCACTGAGGGCAAATGTTCAACATTCTACTCTAATCTGGCATAGAAGGTTTGGTCACCTACACTTTGGTGGTCTCAAACAACTAAGGGATAAGGATATGGTACATGGTCTGCCACCACTTGAAGACCATAATGAGGTGTGCAAAGGGTGTCAATATGGGAAGCAACACAGGGATGAATTCCCAAAGAACCAAGCACAGAGAGCATCTGTCCCACTTGAAATTGTACATATCGATCTGTGTGGTCCTATGAAAGTTGAATCCATTGCAGGAAACAAGTATTTCATGCTGCTAATAGATGATTGTACCAGAATGATATGGGTATATTTTCTAAGATACAAATCTGAAGCATTCAGTTGTTTTAGAAAATTCAAGAGTATGGCAGAACTTCAAAGTGGTTTTAAGGTTAAGAACTTGAGAAGTGATCGAGGAGGAGAGTTTATGTCAACAGAGTTTGCTAAGTTCTGTGAGGAAGAAGGAATACAAAGACAGCTCACTCTTGCCTACACTCCACAGCAGAATGGAGTTGTAGAAAGAAAAAATAGGACAGTAATTGAAATGGCAAGATCTATGCTACATGAGAAGGAAATGCCATATTATCTCTGGGCTGAGGCAGTTCATACAGTAGTATACCTACTGAACAGATGTCCCACAAAGGCATTACATGACATCACTCATTTCGAAGCTTACTCTGGAAGAAAACCTGGTATTGCTCACTTGAGAAGATTTGGTGCTCTATGTTATGCTCATGTTCCAGCTGAACTCAGACACAAACTTGAACCCAAAAGTGTCAAAGGAGTATTTGTTGGCTATGCAACTTGTGAAAAGGGTTACAGGGTGTTTGATCCAGCAACCAAGAAGCTCTCTCTGTCCAGAGACATTGCAGTTGATGAGAATGCAGCTTGGAATTGGAATGAAGGTTCAGAGAATCTTGTGCAACCTTTCACTGAGAAAAGGCTTATATATGATTGTCCCAGTTTTAAGAATGATGAGAACTGTGGGCTGCCTCAAGTCTCTCCCATGTCACAGCATCATGAAGGACATCACAATATTGAAAGCTCAAGCCATTCATCCGTTTTGACTTCCTCTAGCTCCAGCAGTTTAAATCAAGATGAGAGAAATACGCAAGCATTTGATCACACTCCATTGAAATGGAGAAAGCTTGATGAAGTTTTGGCTCAATGCAATCTCTGCATCATGGAACCAGAAAAGTATGAAGATGCAATGCAAGATGAATCCTGGTTAAAGGCAATGGAGGATGAGATGTTCATGATTGAAAAAAATGGTACCTGGAAGCTTGTTGATAGACCAACTGAGAATCCTGTCATAGGGGTTAAATGGGTGTATAAGACCAAGTTAAATCTTGATGGTACATTTTTGAAGAACAAAGCAAGACTGGTTGCATAGGGCTATGCACAAAAGCCTGGTTTGGATTATAATGAGACCTATGCACCAGTTGCTAGATTGGATACCATTAGGACCCTAATTGCCTTGGCTGCACACAAGAGCTGGAAGTTGTATCAACTAGATGTAAAATCAGCTTTTTTGAATGGTGTTTCACAAGAAGAGGTCTATGTTGAGCAGCCCGAAGGTTTTGTTGTCAAAGGCAAGGAGGAAAAAGTGTACAGATTACATAAGGCACTCTATGGTTTAAAGCAAGCTCTAAGAGCTTGGTATGGAGAAATAGATAATTACTTCTCTCAATGTGGTTTTACAAAGAGCTTAAGTGAACTAACTTTGTACATCAAGGCAAGGGGAGAAGATATCTTAATCGTTTCCATCTATGTAGATGACATTGTCTACACTGGAAATTGCAAACCAATGCTAGAAGATTTCAAGGAAGACATGAAAATGAGATATGAGATGACAGATTTGGGACTTCTCCATCACTTCCTTGGAATGGGGGTGATCCAATCTGATTCTTGCATCTTTATTCATCAAAAGAAATATGCAACTACTCTACTGAGCAAGTTTGGATTAAGTGAGGCTAAATCTGTCTCAACCCCTCTTGTGACAAATGAGAAATTGTTAAAAGATGATGGAAGTGGTGCTGCAAATGAAGAAATGTATAGAAGTATAGTAGGAAGTCTTCTATATCTCACTGCTACAAGGCCGGACATAATGTTTGCAGCAAGTCTATTGGCAAGGTTTATGCATTGTCCCACCAACAAGCATTTTGGAACTGCAAAGAGAGTATTGAGATATGTAAAAGGAACATTGAATTATGGTTTGGAATATGTGAAAGGAAGAAAAGTCTGTCTTGTTGGTTTCTGTGATAGTGACTGGGGTGGTTCTCTGGAGGACAGCAAGAGCACATCTGGTTATGCCTTCTCATTTGGAAGTGGAGTCTTCTCTTGGGCCTCTGTCAAGCAAAGCTGTGTGGCACTGTCCACAGCAGAGGCAGAGTACATAAGTGCATCTGAAGCCACTACACAAGCAATCTGGATTAGATTTGTGTTAGAAGATTTTGGTGAACTTCAAACTGAAGCAACACCATTACAGTGTGACAACACCTCAGCAATTGCGATTACAAAGAACTCTGTGTTTCATCAGAAGACTAAACACATCGATAGGAGGTATCACTTCATCAAGGATGCACTGCAGGAAGGCATCATTGATCTGGTTTATTGCCCTACCAAAGAACAATAGCAGATATCTTCACAAAATCATTGTCCAATGATCGGTTCAATTATCTCATAAACATGCTTGGGGTAAAATTAGCTAAAGACTTAAAGGGGAGTGTTGATTTGTAAGTCCTTAGCTGTTTAAACATTAGAGAAATAAGATGAAATCTCTGTGTGTATCCACATGTGCTAAGTATGCCAAGTGTAAGACTCTAATTTGTAAAGGCCATGAGTGCCATGTGGTTTTGTTTTTAACTTGTTTCCTTTCTTTACAGCAAGATGTATGGCTGTGATTGAAATGTAAGGAGATAGGAAGAATATCATAGATACATAGCTTTGTATTATTCCTCCACTCACTACTTGTGAGTGAGAGAGATCATTTTCGAATACAACAGAAAACAAGAAGCTCAATCGTTTCTGTGATGAACACAAGAGTAGAACCTTCATTTCCATTTTTTCCCTTCTCTGTGCTAATCTTCTCTGGTTGTGTTAAGATTCAATCCCAAATGCAATCTGAGTCTTGAAACTCTAACAGGTCTCCTTCTTCTTCGAATGGATATGTTGGGGTGCTGATTAGGGCGGCGGGGGGTAGATTTGTTGCTGCCAGACGGGATCCTATCACGGCTCCAAGTGCAGCCATTGCCGAAACCGTTGCTTTGGTTCGGGGTTGTGAGTTGGTTGCAGCTTTGGGGCTTAGTTGCCTTATTGTGGAGTCTAATTCTAAGGATTATATCTCTACATTATCGTGTTCGTTGGAGACTGGCAGATGGGAGGCCTTTCCTACCTTAACAGTTGTTAAACGGTTAGGGGAGTCCTTTCAGGACTGTCGCTGAGCTTAGGTTCCAAGGTTAGCCAATAGAGCAGCGGATCAGTTGGCGTCGTGAAAATGTACGGAGATGTGCGGTTTCATTTGGGTCAATCGGCCCCTATCTTCATTGGTTCATATACTGAATAAAGATGGCTTGCCTTGTCCCCCTTGATTTTGTTGGCAGGTATGGGGTGACAGTAGAACTTGGTTCTTCTGTCTGTCTCTTCATCCCCTTTCCTGCTTGGGTCGTTCTTTTACTTCTTGTTGGCCTTGGTTTTGGCTTTCTGTGTTGCTTTCCAGCATCTTTGTCCTGGTAATCTATTCCAGTTTTTCAACAACAAAAAAATAGAGCAGATTATGAACAATAATATTGTACATATTTGTTGTGGACATAAATCAAAAGCTTTGGTTTCATGCATTTGTCGTTGTAATTTAACAATAGCTGAAAACTTTAAAGTGCTCCATTTGTTTTATGTGAGAAATCATTATCAAGAGTAAAGAATGTAATTGAGTAAGCAAAGCAAAACCAGCACTAGTCACTCCCAATATGCTAAAATTCACGCTTTGATACCAACGGACGTTGTGTAAATTAGGTTATAAAAGACGTTAGGCACTAGTCGGGTGGCGAGCTGGGGCCTAGCGCCTAGGCGGCTAGGCGAGGTCTAGGCAAGCGCCTAGGCAGACTAGGCATATTTAATTAAATCTATTATATTTCGTGTAAATAAGTCAATGTTCTAAAAAAAGGGTCTAGGCGGCCGCCTAGGCACTCTAGGCGGTCTGGGCGGTTCTAAGCAGCTGTCTAGGCAGCTCTACAACTCATACATAGGATCTGCAATGCCCAATATCAAAGTAGAGCCTTGATTGAAATTCTGCAGCTTATCGTTTGTGAGTAAACTCGTACAACGGATTAGCAATCCGACGCTTTAGTCCACTCAGGAAAGAAAGAATGCAAAAAGAGAGAAACTCTTAACTTTTAAGGTATCAATCCATGGCAGCGCGATCTGAATGATGCCAATGATGACGGTGATGAAAGGGTGGGATAATGCGCGTGTTGAGCTTACCGGGTTCAGTGGGTTTTGAGGGACGGTGGTGGAAGCGACGGCTCTCAGGTTGTTGTGGTGGTGGTGGGACTAGAATGAGCGTCTGAGATTAAGAGTAGTTCAACGTTCTGATGACTGAAGGAAGAAGAAGAAGAAACGGAAAAACTCAGATGGGAAGAGTGTTCTGCTTTCTAACGAGTCAAACTTTCAAAGTGTGATAATGATATGGGCTTTGGTAAATCTTGGGTGGCGTGTTAAAGACTTAAAGGTGGGGTGGAGGGGTTAGAAACACAAGGATATTATTTGGTTTTTAATCTTTAATAAACCACCCACTAGGTGGGGTTTTTATCATTTCAAACAGCTTGGAATATATACATACATTATATACATACATACATACACACACTTAATGGTGTGTGTGTGTGTGTGTGTGTTATATTTATATAAAGAGTAAATTGTAGCTATGATCCCTTAACTTTAACTCAATTGGAGTAATGGTCCCTCAACTAAAAATCCATTATCATTGGTCCCTCAACTTATCAAAACGTGTAGCTATGGTCCCTCAACTAAAAATTCATTACCATTGGTCCTTCAACTTTAACTCAATTGGAGAAATGGTCCCTTAACTTTAACCCAATTGTAGCAATGGTCCTTCCAATATAACTCATTTTGACAAAAAATTTGACATAGTTGACAAAAAGAACCATAATTATACACTTTGATGAGTTGAGAGACCCTAATTGTATAAATGGTCATTCCAACATAGCTTATTTTGACAAAATTTTGACAAAATTGATGAAAATGACTATCTACACATTTTGATAAGTTGAGGGACCAATGGTAATGGATTTTTAGTTGAGGGACCATTGCTCCAATTTGATTAAAGTTGAGGGACTATTTGTACAATTTACTCTTATATAAATTATTGGGATAATGTTTTATTATTTTTTTATTTAATAGAATCACATATATATATATATATATATATATATATATATATATTAATTGTGTGCTTTTTTATTTTTTTAGTTTCATGATAGTATAGATTTCATACAAGTATAATTTTTTTGTAAGTGTTAATATGCACTTATTTACAAGATATACAAGAAATTTATCTAAATTCGTCTAGGCCGCCTAGACTCCGCCTAGCCGCCTAGGTGCTAGGCACTAGCCCACCGCCCGATTAGCGCCTAATATTTTTTTAAACCTTGAAATAAGTGTCTGTTTATACTTAAAATATATATGATTTCATCATAAACTACAAAATGGAATAACATATATATTATGAGCTATTGGAACATAATAAAAACATGGCGAACAAGTATATAATTTTTGTTCCTTTAAGTATTCAAGAAGTCTATTACAATTTATTTAAAAAATAAAATGCAAAATGAAAGTTATCTATTTTCTGTCTAAGTGAGTCGCAACCTGAACTGGTGTCTAGGCGAGTTTGGGAGGGTTAGGCGGGTGCCTTAGTAAGGTCTAGGCTCCCTTTCTTAATTTCTAAACGCTTAGGCATTAATAGGAGAGGTGGTCAACCGCCTAATGCCTAGGCAGGGCCTAGGTGGCGCTAGGCAAGAATTTTTAGAACATTGTGTGTAATAAGTAAAAAGGAATCCTAAAACATAAAAGTTTGAAATTTATCTAGCATAGCAAAAGTTATAGATAAAAGGGATCACGAACAGTCATCCTTGATCCTTGGATAGTATTTTAGAATTCACTAGAAAATTGAGAAAAGCTCTCGAATTTTGAATAAATAATAACATGAGATTACAAACCTAAGGCCACAATGACCTATTTATAATGTAATTACACCCTATAAACCCTAAAAATCCAAATAGGAAATGAATTAAACAAATACAAAGTATCAAAAAGATCTTAAAAAATTAAAACCCAAATTAAACACATTAAACGACACAATTCTCCCAAATTTTGACTGGGCTCGTTGTAAATCTCATCGTTTTCTTTGAATTCATATTTTACAAGCCCAAAGCTAACACGCTAAATGAAAGTAATAACGTTCTGAACAACCTGAAAAAGTCAATAACATCCAGTTTCGGGATACATCAGTAACAAATAATCTTTTAATCCGTGAATTACCAGTTATCCAATCACTTTTCTTGGTTAAATGGCGCTTCCTTGTTTTAACTTTCTCACATGTAAAATAACACCAATCCTATCATCAAAATATATGAAACAAGCCTCAAAGTTTATTGCTTTATAATATGAAGATAACAACTTTAATAGCAAAGAAAAAAAAAGTTGCTTTTATAACGACCTCAAACCCTACCGTCATTTGCTAAGGGAGTATTTGGATGAGGATGTTATTTGTAAAATATGTAGCATATTGTTGCCCCTTTATGATAAGGATGATTATTTGTGTTGGGGTTTGATGCTAATTGTAAGTTCAGCGTTAAATCAGCAGCTTGGGTCCAAAATACCATGCTAATAGATGACTCAAAGAATAAGTTACTAAATAAAATGTGGAAGCTAAATATTTCAAATAAGGTTAAAATTTTCAGTTGGTTATTAATTCTCCACAAGCTTCATACTAGAAGTAAAATTCATAAATTTGTTAATACCATTAGTGAGAATTGCTTACTGTGTAATGCAGATGAGGAGAATCAGGATCACCTCTTTATCCATTGTGAGAATGCCAAGCAAGTATAGGCTCATAGTTTGAAGATCAAACCTCCTACTAATCATAGTGGTTGCTCTTTGTTTGAGTGGCTTGACTCGCTAGATGCTAGTGATGGTGAAAATCTCTCAAGTCTGAGCTTTGCACTTATAATGTGTTGGCAGATTTGGAAATTGGGGAACAATGTTGTTTTTAACAAAGCTTTTAGCCTTTAATATGGCAAATGAGTACAATATTGCTAATAAAAAAGGTGTTTTTACTAGGAAGAAGCAGGAGAAGTTAATCAGGTGGAAACCTCCGGGGAATGATGTTTTTAAATTAAACTTTGATGGTTCAGTCAAGAGTAATGGTGCGGCAAGGGGCTTTGTTATTCGAAATGAGGATGGAGATCCGGTGCTAGCAAGGGCAAGAAGCTTGGGGGAGGTTTCAATCAACGTTGCGGAATGTTTGGCTCTAAGGGATGCACTCTGGATAGCAAGGTGTAAGGGGCTTCGGAAGATCATGGTGGAAGGGGACTCAAAACTTATTATTAAGGCGGTCCAAGGTACTAGCGGTGTTCCCTGGAGAGTGAAAACGGTTCTTGAAGACATTAAAGTTATAGCGGAATCTTTCGAGCTTATCTCCTGGCGCCATGCATATCAAGAAGCAAACTTTGTGGCTGATGCTATTACGGATGTAGGTTTCAAATATAGAAACCTTCACATATGGGATAGATCCTTACCGTTTGCTGTATTTAGAGCTTTGTTCTTTGATTGTGTGGGGTTAGGGTGTTCTAGGGGTTTTTCTCTTTAATGTATTGCTTTTTAAATCCAAAAAAAAAAAAAAAAAAAAACCCTACAATCATTAGGAATCCCTAAATGGAAACAAAATGCAAAAGAGAAATTTTATTTGAACCCATAGAACCTCTCTCTACACTCAACTTAAACTTTGAATGTAAATTGTCATTTTTACCCTATTGCATAATTACCATTAATTACAAGATGAAATTAACAATAAAAATAAAATTTATCAATAAACACATACCCAATAACCAAACCCTACCATCTTGGAATCTTTAACCTACGTTCATTTTAACTAAAACATAAGACACTCTCAGAGAGAAAAGAAAAAAACTATTTTTGAATGATGGATGGTGATTTAGAAGTTTTTGAATCCTCCAACTAAAGTATAAATCAATTTTTGCAAGTTTTTTTTTTCTTCATTTGATTTTAGTTTTTTTTTAAGGATTTAGGGACAAAACCAGCACATTTTCTAAAGCATAATTACTAGCAGAAACATATATGAGATTTGAAACTTTAAAGTCCAGCTACTTGTGCGAATGTCTTGCTTTCATTTGTGAAGGGTGGAGGCTATACTTTGCTTGTAGTTTTGATGGCAGTGCATGGATGGAGGCTATACTTTGAGTGTAGTTTTGATGGTAGTGCATAGCAACAATATAGTGACTGTTCTTGAATTTAAAGGTGTTAAGGTCCTTCTATCTGGTGAAACAAATGTATGTAGTCTCCAAAAGCTTCCCCTTCTTTCTCTTGTTTCAATCAATATTATTTTTCATAATTTTATTCGGTTGTTGGATGTTGAAAATGTTTTGATTTCATTAAAATATGGGAATGTGAAGTTCAAGTAGGTTCATGGCATAGAAAAATATGCCTTCAATTTTAGAGTTTAATTTTTTTTAATCTTGATTATGATAATTAAAATGTAATCTTGTTTTGGTACGAGATTGTCAGGTACCATTATCGTCATGTAATGGGAAGAAACTGTGTCTCTACTTCTCTGCAAATTGGTGTAGGCCTTGAAAGGCTCTTACCCCTTAGCATTGCAAGAACTTGACTTTGTGAAATGCTTAGAGTGGAAGGCAAAGAGTTTAAGATCATCTTTGTCTCTATCGATTGTGATGAGGAAAAAAATGAACACTTCAAGTGCATGTCTTGGCTGGCAGTGTCGTTCAATGCTGTTCAATAATGCTATTTTTCATAAAAGATTGAGTGACATGTACTACATAGAATGAGTTGCAGAATGCTGAGTTTGAGTTTTTATTTCCCAAATTGGTGTAAAGATAAATTTATATATTGAATTTGGTTTGTGAGAGTAGTTTAGGTAGTAAGTTGGGTTTAAAGAGATATTGAGAATTTAATCAAATGTAATGAGTGTGGAGAGTAAGTTGAGTGTAGAAAAAAATTGTATGGATTCAAATAAAATTTTCCAATGCAAAAATTTAAAACTTATCATAAATGACGGCTTAATTTCGGCTAAAAGGCCTTTATATGACGGGAAAATGGTAAGATTTACTCGTCTTGCCATTTTAAACGAGATAAAGTCCTATGTCGTCAAATGTAAAATTTTGTGTGTAAATTGGGTAACCTTAGTTCAGGACCAGACTTTCATATTTAGACCCATGGTTTCCTGGCGTTGTGGCCCAAACAAAAAGAAATAAAACATAATAAATGACTTTAAAGGGATGAATTTTGCTGCAAAGTTGTTGACCCTAAAAACTATCAAGTCTATATGGCGCGCAGGCCGAGTAACTAATGAGTTAACTACGTTCTTCGGTTATGTGTGGGACGTGCCAACTCGTCGGCCGAGCTCTACCGGGGAGTAAAATATATTGAGTGGCTTTGAGCCCGCTGCTGATTTCTCGATTTTGCGACTGTAGCCGAGGAAGGAACACGTCTCGGCCTTCGGGTTATAGAGCCTGAAGACAAGGTTGCTAGTTCTGCGAAGTTCAATATCAAATTCGGCTTTTAATGTGCTGAATGTAGTAACCTGGTAACACTCCACTTCGCCGAGAAGGCTGATGAGATGACCTCTACCAACAAAGACTCGAAAATTCTTGCTAACCAAGACTTGGATAAATAATCAGTCAGTCTCAAAGTAGTGCTGTTTATCCAAACTGAAAGTGTTCCGAGATCGGTTAATTCTACGGTGATAGTGCTGTTTATCCAAACTGAAGATATCACCAGTTACCTCCACAATGCTGTTTATCCAAACTGAAGATGTGTTGGCGAGAAAGAAAATAAAAAATCTCAAGGCTGTTGAGAGGTTTCGCGTAGAGCGAGGGTTTGGGCAAGGCAATTTGTGTGTTGAATTGGATGAGGGGGGCTTTTTAGTTGTTTGCCACTTGGTATTTATAAAGACCTGCATGCCTAAGTCGTGGAAAACAATCCCAATTACACTGTGACTCCAAATATTTAATTGTTGCTGCTGACCACGCATTTATCCCATGCATAATCACAATAAATGAAACTGTGAAAACTTTATCTTTTATGTACCTAAATTCACGCCTTAGATCTTATCACATCAATCAAAGCTTAATCATCATCTTTTAAAATGGGATTACGTCATCACCATCCTTATCATGACCTTCATTTACGTCATCACCATTTGCTGGATCCAATCTTGTAAATTTGGTGGTGCCACTTATCCCACCATCTCACATAAGCTTTATCCATGCATGCATGATAATTAAAACACATGGTTGATGGTTTTGCATCAGTGTTCTAAAAATCGGCGTAGGCCTTGGACGGCAGAACCTCGACTCGATTTAGGCCAAGGCGCTTACTTAAGGAGGGGAGAATTTAGGCGGCTGCCTAGGCACTCGCTAGGCGTTCTAGGCGGCTGCAAATCCTAAACTTCCTGCAACTCTCGTAACATATCTGAAACTTTTGATGTCGTCCGTAGTAGAAAAACCTCGACAATCTTCTACAACTTACCGTCTATGAGAGAGAGAGAGAGAGAGAGAGAGAGAGAGAGAGAGAGAAGAGAAGAAAGAGAGAGAGGGGGTATTTGACATTTAATTTGAAGTGGGCGAGCTGCAGATTCCTTGATTTAGTTGAGGAAGGGCTCTAAAAGGGAGAAGAAGAAGAAACGAAAGGTAGAAAAGAAAAGGTTTTTTCAATTTTCAAAGGGTCAAAAGGTATGATGATACGGGACTTGAACTCCACCCTTGGGAATGTGAAAGAAGTGGAGTGGCTGGCACACAGTTTTGAATTATGAAACCACCCACTATGTGGGCTTTTGGTCTTTTCAAAAGTTTGAGATTTATACATTATATATATAAGGTTTAGAATTATATATAGTATAAGATAAAAATATATATATAAATGTTATAAAAAAATTATGTAGATAAAATAAATAATATATAAAAAAATTATCCAAATCTGTCTAGGTGTCTGCTTAGGCCCCGCCTAGCCGCCTAGGCGCTAGACCCCAACTCGCCGCCCAACTAGTGCCTAACGTTTTTTAGAACCTTGTTTTGCATTATCTACAAACCACCCTGATCCCATCACATCACCTCATTTTAATTACTCCAAATGGCATATCCACATGCTGATCATCCAATATTAATTGCATCCTTATGTTATTGTTCATCGTGGTTCGCATGCAAGATGGTAAGAATGGTACTGTTCTAGAGCAGTAAAATGGTAAGAATGTCCCTTAATTTTTTCCTTCATATTCGTTGTAGTGCTGATTTTGTACAGTGATTTGACCGTTTTGTCCTTGCTACATGTGCATCTCTCATTCCTCTGCCTGTGGTCTTTATTTTTTTGGAGTTTTAAAAAAACACTCTCCGTACTGTTCACTTTTAACAAAAAATTACATTTTTACCTTTCTAATACTATTAACTATACCTTTAAAAATGAATTTCCATTATAAAAAAAATTTAAACTTTTCTTTAATTTTTTAATTTTTTTTTTGGGTTGTGCTGTTCTCTGCTTTTTCAGTACATGCTTTCCACTTGCGGTGTTTCTGTTGAGAGGATTTTTCCATTTTTGTTTCGTTTTTTCACTCCTCTGTTCGTTCACTTTTTCCTTTCTGTTTTCTACTTCTCTCTTTAGCCTCTTGTTGTTTCGTCTTAAGCTCTGTCTTCTTCTTCCCATCGTTGGTCCAGCGCTTCGCACGCCGCCTTCTTGGCGTTTCAAGTCTTGCCGTTTGCTGGTTTTTTGTGAAATATCTATTTCTTAGTTTCTGTTTGGTTGCTGAGAAATAGTAGGGAAAAAAAGGTGAAATTATAATTCCAATCTCATGTTTTTTGTACGGGAAAGGTGGAAAAGCAGAGCTCTTCCATTTGCTTCCACAGATTTCTCAAGCTCTCTCTCAAGCCCGGAATCCTAGCCTCCGCAAGCGAATCAGGTTCGTCTCTGGCTCTCTCTCTCTCACATATTTGTTTTTCAATTCGGGACCGAATTTCGATCATCGTTGGAGCTCCTATCGGAAACGGAGGTTCAGATTCACTGCTAATCTCTCCAAGCGTTTTTTAAGCTGCGGCCATTCGACGATCCAATCAGGTATAAATCGGTTACTCTTTTGGTTTCTCTCTCTTTTGTTTGTTCTGTTTGGTTCCTGAGAAAATTTCATTTTTGGAATTATTTGGTTCTTTTTGTTGATTAGTTGAGTGTGATCCCAATGCTACTGTTAATCTGGATTTCTAATTGATTAATGTTCGTTTTCTGCGTGCTTATTTATATTTCAGCTGGATTTCTAATTGATTAGTGTTCGTTAATCTGGATTTCTAATTTATTAGTGTTCGTTTTCTAACAAAATCAAAGTGTTATATATAGAAAGTTGGGAAGATCATCTCTCAATCGAAATTCGATGATAGGCTAGCTAAGAAGCGTTATGTGTTTCTGGTGCATGCTGAATTATCAATGCTGTTCCCACATCCATTTCAGATTGAAATGGCCATTTTGTTCGGTCTAATCTTGCTGAATGTCAGAACAAAAACCTTGACCAAGTGCATATTGTACTAGGTTTGGTTGATGGTATATCAACTGTTCTATTCTGATAAACAATTCTTTGAAGCAAAACTGCCAAAAATTGATAGAATCTTTCGTAGGGAGTGCTGGTGATGAATTTCCTAAGAACTGAAGGCTAATTATATACGGATATGTAGTTAATAATATCATAGCCCTTACATAATTTGCACAAACTAAACTGAATTTGAAAAGTTTTAAATTCAAGATTGAACCTGCATATTTTTGTGGATTGAAATTTTATGCTTCCCCATATCCTAAAATCATTTACATGTAGGCATTGATTAAAATGTGTGCAGAACGTTCCAAAAAGTTGAGTGAATATATTACCCCCTAAAACACTATTTTCTAAGACAGTTGAAGTAAAATCTTTGGCCTTTTTCTCTTGCGGTTCCAGAAAACTATCACACACACACACACACACACACACTATATTACCATCACCCTTCTCTCACAATAATGTTCAATTCAGCAATCAAATTTTTGACCTACTCTTATTAATTTACTACCTAAGATATGTTTTTCACTCGACACATGTTCACGGGAACTATTAAATTCCGAACCTATGTTTCTCACATGTTCGAGCATGGACTTAATATCATACAAGTAATCATTATTCAAACTTCATAGCTTGGCATCTTCTAAATCTTTATTTTCTAAACTTCTTGTTGACTTCAAGAATTTGTCAATGTCCCTGGTGTCCGAGCTTCCATGTCTGAGGTGGAACCACTTCTTGTTTAGTTTAGGACTTCTATCACTGATGGCAGTGGTAATGTCATTGGGGAAGAGGTCTTGGAGCACAAAGGCATGCAATATAGTTACTATGAGGAGAATAGTGACTATGATCGTGGCAGTGAGAGAGAGCATGATAGCCAGAGTTTGTGTTACCGGATTTGTGACTTCGTTTGAGTAACTGATGGTTGCAATGGCAGCACCAGTCATCGGGAAAGTATATGCCCACCATGCCAAAGAAAACCTATGGAGCAAATGCAAATAAGTGTTAGAAACTTGAAGGTAAATATGCAATCTTATTTTCCGATTAGCCATAGAAATGAATGGAAGTGGCATCTTACTTAAATCCTCTGAAGAAATTAACCCGAACTGCCTGTACAAACAGCAACGGAGGATTACTAATGTTAAAATTACTAGTCTTAACAAAATCCTTTAGTAGTGGAACTAGGTTCAGGTTATACTTGCCAGTGAGAGCAACAAAGCAATGAAGTATAAAATTCGTGAACCGTAACCAAAGGAGCCATGGATTCTTGCCCATGCCAGGGAAGCCACACCTGGTGGTGCAATAAACAAAAAGAATACAGGATGAAGATCCTTTGGGATTACAGTTTCATTTGTTGGAAGCCTCTGGTAGAGAGTTACAAATAAGACAGCGTAGTGAGCCAACCCAACAGCAAAGAAAAAAATTGGTCCTTCTTTTAGTCCCATTGATGCGCCTAGCAATGCTCCCACAAAGTTCCCGACAATTGCTAGATGGTTAACAGGATTGGCTACCTTTGAAAGCGTACGTTGGCCTCCTGACATCCAGTGTCCATAGATTTTAAGGTCGAGGCATAAGATTGGGGTCATAAGGATGTACCAAATAGCTGGGTTCAGTTTGTTATCAAATGAAGGTGGTATTCCAAGAGCTAAGAACAAGAGGGCTATCCATGGGGAAAAGAAGAAGTTGACACGAATTGGGTGGAAATACTCACGACGAACTGCTTCAAAGTAAAAGATCACTTTTAGAAGGTATATACAAGCAACCATAGCTACAAGAGCAACAGAAATGCACCACAGAACTAGATTTGGTGTTAAGCTTAAGTGGAGAAATTTTGTGGAGGATGAGGTAGGAAGGACCTTCCACAAAATTGCTTGGCTGCTAACACCGAGGCATATGCTAAATGAAGCAACTGGATACCGGAGAAGAAATGGCCATTGTTTGTCTTCTGGAAGGAGTTTTCCCTCTGAATCCTGTTTGATCAAATTAAAGTTGAGAGAAAAATAATGATTAACAAGAGACAGTTGGAAAGAAAATATTAATATTGAAGATCATAACTTGGAAAAAAAGATCAGTATACGAAAGACACATTACATACCCTAAGGCTGTCTAACTCTAGCCCTTCGAGTGCATCAAAGTATCGGTCTGCAGGCAAACGTTCAACTTCTACATTTTGTGCATCATTACCATTCTTTGCTTGCGCCGCACTTGGTGTCTGCCTATCAAGCTTCCAGGACCATGTGCTAACTGCCTCCTCAAGGGCAGAGCTATTAGGTATTGGCTGAGAGTGAAATTTCATGACTTTTGGCAGTTCGCTGCCGGCACTCTCACTCTCAGCGGAAGAATTTGGAATTCCGTTGTTGAAACTTGTTTGGCCACTGAACATCATCCCTTTGCTATTCTGTAAATGAATTTCCTTTGGTGATGGTGGCATGCTAATACAGACAGAACAAACGCATTGATGAATTCGGGACTCAGATTCATCAGCTAGGCTCTCTAAATCAGCCGTTTCAATTCCCTGGCATAATATTACACATAATATAAATTATAATAGCTTTATATATATGTATAACATATGCGTAGTCTTTGCGGCCGAGACGAAGACAAGGTTGAAGATACACGTACTTTAGCTGATGGACTGATTAGTTGAAGGTCACTTGGCTGTAGAAATGTAGTCTCCTCCACATTGTCAAAGCCAGCCACTTCATTTGATGATATATGCTTGATGAGAGCTGGGAGTTCAATTGAATTCTGTTTCTCTGTGCTTTTATCCATCAGTTAAAAAAATTAAACCAGAAAACGTTAAGAAATGCAGCTCAATCTGCAGTACATAAACAGATGACCACTCTTTTCTGGTGGAGTGTAATTTACAATTTATCATGTATATATAGGCACATCAAACACGGTGTGCTTTGAATGTGATATCAAGTTTTTTTATGCTAAAAGTTGAACAAATAAATATTGTGATTAAAAATGTTTCACGACAAGTAAAAAATTCATTTTATTAGTTGCACTACAAGTAAATACACGTATGTCAGACTAAGCGAAAAACTACACCGATGCCAACCTACACATTTTTTTATAAATCTTCACAGTAAGAGGGAATTTTATTGATATGTGATGAACCAAATATTTATACTATATATTTGCCTTTTTTATATTTCTTTTCTTGTCTAGTTTAGTTGGGAGTTTTAAGTATTTGTGATAGTTTTGCCATATTGCTTTTCTAGGAGCAGCAGGATCGAGTTTGGTGGAAATATATGCAAACGTTGGAATTTTTTAGTGATTCTAGTTGAAGTTGATTCACAAGAGATTGAAGATGACATATCAAGTTTTCAGCTCAAAATTCCTAGCCAATTGGTCTGAGTTTAAGAACGAAGACAGTTGTCCACTCCATTTAGATTGTAAAAAAAAAAATGCAAAGAAAAGGCACTTGTTTTGTGCTTTACTTTGTCATCATCACTCGGCAGACAATGGGATTTTCATTCCCAGGATTTTCAATCCCACTCATTTGGCCTTTGTAGCATTAGAAAAACAGAAGCTTTTGGAGGAGGAAAGTGGAAAGCACGGCTGTCTATTCCATTGCCTAATAAAATAAGGTAAAGAAAGGGGACAACAATGTATAGATCTTCCACTTGTGGCTTTGTGTGGCTTTGGAATTATTGCCTTTTGTTTAAGGCAACACACGGCTAGAGACTACAACATAGGAGGACACCAATGCAGTAGAAAACAGTAAAAAAATGGAGAGTGGGATGCCCACTATGAAGTGGAATTGTATTGGTATTCCACCAGTGGCCTTAGTGCCCACTATCAAGCATTTCTAATGGCTCCTTTGTGCTGTTTGAGTATCTTCAATTGGTATACCGTATCAAGTTTGTTCATGCAAGTGGAGGAGAGCAAATAGCAACGCAGCGAAAAAAGAGAGTTGCGCAGGAGGGGAGGGAGGATGGAGCAGCAGAAAGCAGAGAGTTGCATAGCAACATAGCAAAAAATAAGGGAGCCGCACCTCCACATGGAAGGAGGAGAAGATCGAAGAGCTCAGCAGATAGCTTCCTTGTAAAAAAGGGTTGTCTCTTTCTTTGATTCTTCATGGATAATTTCTTATTTATTCAGATAATTATGTGTAACTAATTTCCTTTCGCTAGAGTGAGGCCATGAGCCGCAACATGATTACGTAGATTTCTCTTTCAATTGCTTACGTGTTGTTACATGCTTGCTTTGATACTTTCAATCACTGAATTAAACTATCTATGTGCCTTGATGTTTGATCACCATTAGGATGCTTAGAAAAGTCATCGGATGCAATTTTGAACGAATGTCACGTTAAAATTGGTTGTGCTTCTTGTAATTGCGGATTGTAATTTCTCCTAAGGTAAATATCATACTCTTAGGGATTACATGATTTAAAAAAAGGATTTTCACCAAGATTAATGAATCACTCATGTTTATATTTAATCCAAACGTCATGGATAAATTGCATGTAGTCAATGGCGAAGCTAGGATTTGCCGAGGGAAAGGGCGAAATTCAAAAGAGTGCAAGGTTCAATCGAAGCGAAAAAAGAGTTACACATGAGGGGATAGAGGATGGAGCAGCAAAAAACAGAGAGTTGCAGAGAGCAGCAAAAAATAAGGGAGTCGCACCTCCACATGGAAGGAGAAGATCGAAGAGCTCAGTAGATAGCTTCCTTGTAAAAAATGGTTGTCTATTTCTTTGATTCTTCATGGATAATTTCTTATGTATTCAAATAATTATGTGTAACTAATTTCCTTTCGCTAGAGTGAGGCCATGACCCGCAACATGATTACGTAGATTTCTCTTTCAATTGCTTAAGTGTTGTTACGTGCTTGCTTTGATATTTTCAATCACTGAATTAAACTATCTATGTGCCTTGATATTTGATCATCATTAGGATGCTTAGAAAAGTCATCGGATGCAATTTTGAACGAATGTCACGTTAAAATTGGTTATGCTTCTTGTGATTGAGGATTGTAATTTATCCTAAGGTAAATATCATACTTTTAGGGATTACATGATTTAACAAAAGGATTTTCACCAAGATTAATGAATCACTCATGTTTATATTTAATCCAAACGTCATGGATAAATTGCATGTAGTCAGTGGCGAAGCCAGGATTTGTCGAGGGGAGGGGCGAAACTCAAAAGAGTGCAAGGTTCAATCGAAGTGGTTGCTTTTATATTGGAGAGTGCAAAGTTTTGAGTCAATATTCATAGCAGAAAATAATCTCTCCACCAAAGCAGTTGTAAGCGGTAATATCAAAGCCAATGTAATAAGTTTAATTTGGCTAGGATTAGATTCTAAAAAAAAAGGTGCTAGTCAGGCAACTGACTGGGGACTAGTAGCTAGGCGCCTAGGCATTGTCAAATATCGGCCCAGGCCCCCACCACATCCCAGGCTCAACTCCACCATAGCACGACATTGTCCGCTTTGGGCCCCGACCTCACAATTTTGTTTCTGGAAACTCACACAAGAACTTCCCAGTGGGTCACCCATCCTAGAAATGCTCTCGCACAAACTCGCTTAACTTTGGAGTTCCGACGAACTCCGAAGCCAGTGAGCTCCCAAGAGGCCTTGTGCTAATTGGAGATGAATAATTATGATTTAAAATTTTAATTAGTGTGATTGTGATTCCGGATATTTTTTTTGGCAACGTATGTGGCTAAAAGTTCTGGTATTTTTACGTACCAAAGAATGTGGTTGGAAGATTGAAGAAATGTGTGGGAGTCACGATGAATTCTTCGTTGATTATTTCTTTTCAACTTGAATAAAATCGTCGACTGAGGTTATGAATTTATTCACCATTAAAGGAATGGTGGGAATGGTTTTAGTTTCTTTTTGGTAACTCGATGGTTGAAATCTCGGGAACGGGATTTATTTTAATAGGGGTGAATGTAATACCCTGAAAATTTTAAATATATGAATATGTGAAAATAATCGAGAATTTATATAAATCCACTTGAGTTTAGTTTTAAATTAAACTAGTTACGAGGTTTAAAGTTTGGAAATTAACTATTTAAAATCCATAGACCTTTCGAGGTCATAATTTATATTTTTGACTAGAGCTTGACCTCACGAATGCGTGGGCGCAAACCGTTCGTGAAACGGAGATATGACGAATAAGTTATTAACATTTAAAGTCATGAATATTTTGGTAATTTTAATTACTTTTGGAAGACTCCAGAAATCTGGAGCAATAAGTTGTGCCACGTGTGTGGCTGTGATGAAAGCAAAATAAATGATGGATGGCTGAGATTGAAAGGAAAGAATAGAAAAGAGAAAGGAACAGGAAATCAGAGAGGGAACGGACGAATAGGGGAAAAGGAAATGAGTGAAAGGAAGGAGAATGAGGAGAGAGGACAGGATCCCCTTTTCTGCCGACCCGACCCAGTTTCTTGACCCGGTCATAACTTCCTCACCCGATGTTCGTTGGAGGTGATTCTGGTGGCCTTGGAAAGATCTTGACGAGCCCAACATCTCTGTGGTGGTAGATTTTTAGATTTCCTATTAAATTTTACAATTCGAAGCCTTAAACCCCCGATGGCACTGCGGGTTTCTCCTTTTTTCGGTGAATTCCGAAACGATTTCCACCAATTAACACCACCACTAGAGTCCCCTTGAGGTCTGGAACAAAGCCCAACCATTTTTTGGGGCAGTGAAGCACCGGAGGTAGAGGATCGAGATCACCCAAAACCTTGGGTTCCGGCGGGTTCATGTTAATTTAAGGCTTTCCAGGGCAAATTGGCCTTGGTAGTAGGTATGCAAGTTGTTCATCTCATTGAAATCTACATTTCTGTAAAATTTGGGAATTTTTTGAAATAGTTGAATTTTCTGGCCAGGCGGGGCGGCCGACCGCCACGTGTGGCGGCGCGTGGCCAGTGGGCCGACGCTGCCTTTTTCATGCAAATCTCGATATTTTGAATCCATATTTGATAACCCTTTGATGTGTTTCGATTGTGAAAGTTAAGGGTGAATGTGACCTAAACTAGAAACATTTTCGAAAATGGAGAATAGAATAAATGGCGAACTACGAATGACTTGATCCATATTTAAGGTACGTAGGCAGTCTAACGAGAAGTTCGATGCATCCATAAAAATATGTGAGTTTAAAGAAATTCGAGAATAAAGGTTTCCAAATGGAAATTGGTCCAAAAAAAAGAAATGGGGTTAAATTATAAAAACAAAATCATACATTTGGTAAGGAATTATAATTATGAATTTTGAGTAGAACTAAGGCTTGTAAATAATGATTATTGAGAACATGTGGAGTTAAGGCTTTTATATAAAGATTAGTGGAGTAAAGTAGAAATAAATTAACCGTGAAGGTGAATTGGGCCTACTATCAGAAATATGTCCCGAAAATAAATATTTCGGGCATGGGGCGTTATAGGCGAGATCTAGGCAGGAGCCTAGATGGATTTAAATGAATTTCTTTTATCCTAAAATAAGCATGAAACAATATTTACATTATTTTTCTAAAAGTAAACAATATTTATAAATAATGTGAGAGTTTAAGATAAAGACAGTAGCAGTCTTAAAAGAAAAAGAAAAAGAAAAAAAAACAATACTTTAGTACTCACCATTTTGTACCAATTTTACTCGCTAGACTTTGTGGCCAAATAAAATTACGACATATGTCATTCTTAACTCTCTAACCAAACAGCTACAAATTTACTATTCTAGCAACCAAACACTTTAGATATCACCTTCAATACCTCTTCTCCGTCGCCCCTCCCCCCCCCCCCCCGGGGACTAGACCCCGCCTAATCCCTTCCTTTTTCCAGCAACCCCAACGCCAATAACCTCCATCATCTCCACTAGAATCAGGAAATCAAGAGCGTCGTCGTTAAAAGCATAGGCATCCAACAATCGTCATCGAAGTCAGCTACCCACTGACAACTTCTTCATTCTGCTGCTCAACTTGTCCATTGTCAATAATTTGGGATTTTTTATGTTATTTTATAGTTTTAATCATTATTATCCTATGTCATATGATGCTATTACCTATCATGTTTTGCACCTGAATCAAAATGTGTGTTTGCAGAGCAGAACTAGACAGCACCACTGCACCAGAGGAGATGAAGAGCAGCAGCAGCATGGGAGGGGTTGGCCAGCACTCTAGCCTTGTTTTTTCTGGCTAGGGGAATGGCGGCCGCCACTCCTCACCCTCACGTGACTTCACCATTGCATGTAGCGGTATGCGTTTTAGCTTGAATGTCACAAGTAAAACATACACAAGGAAAAACCCAACCTTCAAAGCATGTATGTTTTCGATTACTTAAGCGATTTGAAGAGCTACGTATGAGTGTTGTTGGTAAAGGTCAAACTCTAGTGCCTTGTCAATCGAATTTTCTTCAATTATTTCTATTAAATTGAGTTTCTACATTTACCTGTTTTGTTTAGTTGGATCACTATTTCTATAAGCCAATTCCCATTTTAGATATTTGTTTTAGTCACGTACAATAATATTTAGTTCTGTCAAAATAGTCTAGTTCTTACAGTTAACTAAGTCAAATACACAAAAATTCTTAAATTGTTTATACCAGTCCCTGAGGAGATCAACCTTACTTGAGCCATTCTATACTACAAACACTTGTTCTCTTGCAAGAATTTTCTATGGTTTAACCCTTGTTTTACAGGTGATAAAATCGCTATCAATGTGAAAAAGAGAAGTTACACCTTGTCAATAGGACTTAAATCTTACTTCTCATAAAGCAAGAAAATCAAAATATAGGAAAAAACCTTACCCTTCTTGAAAAAGAAAATACCAAAAAAAAGGAGGGAATTAGACCAAACTCCTCCAAAATAAAATCTAAAAGATAAAAACATGCTGCAAAACTAAAAGAAAAATCCAAAAGGATTAGACAAAAAAGAAAATCACACACCAAGAAGGGGAGATAAACCTGTAGGCCAGCATGCCTAAGAAATCCGAATGCAGAAATGGAAGAATCTTTGTAGGACGAGTGGCTTGCCAAACAAGTGAAGACGAGAGAAGTCCTAAATTGACTAATTTGTCAGCAAGTGCATTCCCTTATCGAAATGTATGAGAGCATTAGAAAAACATATGCTAAAACTGGAACGACTAAAGAGGAGAGAATGAACTATAAGCAAAGCAAGATATTACACTAGAAGAGTTACTTTCAAACCAAATTTTACAAATCCCGCGCATGAGCCAACCTACACGTTGTAATCTACTCAAACATATTAAACCAATCAATTATTTCGCATAAAACTGATCTATTTACGAAAAAACAAATATATGATATATTTTCCACAGGCATCTCGCACCGTTAATCGTCAACCTGCCATCGATTATATGAATCTTGAAAAGTCACTGCGCTCAGTTTTGTGCCAAAATTTATGTTAACTCCAAGTACTCCATATTTTTTTTTATAATTTCTTTCTAAGTCTTCCTATACCACTTTGCCTTAACCCTTCATCTCATAGTCGTATTTTTTAATTGGAGTATCTATAAATTTTCAATTCACGTGTCCAAATTACCTTAACCGATTTTCTCTCATCTTATATGTTCTAATAGTCTCTTTCTAAGTCTTCCTAACTTCTTCTCTAACGCTTTTGCCTTGAATTAAAAAATTAAAAAAATTTATCAGATAATCGACAACTGACACCTTGTTCTTAACATCGAATCTTTATAATAATAATATATTATTTTTTTAAGGAGGTGGGGGATGCAACACGCTTATAATAATAATATTGAACTGGCATATTCTAAAAAAATTAAAAAATGGTTACCGATACTAACCGGAAAAGTAGGACTGGAATGAATTAAGTACAAATTAATACAGCTAAAGATAAGCCAAGCTTACATTATAAATTAATACATAAACCTGTATTAATCCAATAACTTGTCTTCAGGTGTAATTTTGCTCGTCTGATTTATTGGCCCTTGCCTATGTCAGATTAAAAAATAAAAAAAATACAGCAAAATGGGGGTATCATGAGATATCCTCTCGCATGGGTGGTGAGAGAGTGAGAAGTTCAAACCGTGTAATTGGCGTGTCTGTTATTAACGTATTATTCCAACTTGATTGCCTACTCCATCTCAAAACTGAGAACTAATCCCAAATTTGAAGCCCAAAGTCAAATAAAAAACTGATTCCAAATTTTTTTGCCCGAAGGGAAGCAGAGCCCACTAAATCTGCAATGAAAATGAAATGGGGTTTAATGACTCTGATAGCTGACCCCAAATTTAAGCCCAAATGCTACCCAACACTCTACTTAAGGCAATTAAGTAAGTAAAATCATGCAGACGTTAGTGTAATCACATTGGCTAGAATGGATGTATTGTTCATTTGCACTTGATTTTAAATCTCACTCCCCATAATTCAAACTAGTTTAAATTATAATATCACTTGTGCACATATATATATGGGTCCTCTTTTTTTTTGGGCTAATTACAGTTTAATTTTGTCTTCTTTTCATTGTTGGGTGCATTCTATACTTTTTTTTTTTTTTTTTTGAATAAACGATATTATCTATACTAAGAGAATGAGGATCGGTTTAGCCTCACAATGATCTAGCAATAATATGGTTCAAATTCACCTTTAGTGAGAATCGAATCTAAGATCTCTCACTTACAACTTACAAGTGAAGTCCAATTCAATATCAGCATGTATTTCCCATCCTCACAAAAACAGAAGAATAAATTTACTCTTTCGTACTTTCGCTAGCTAAAAATTAGAAGGGCACGAGCTTCGTCTATAGAGCACAACCTTGTGGATCACCGGGCATATGCATATGTGTGTGATGACAGAACTTGAGCACCGTAGGAAATCTTCCTGCCTTGTCTCACATCATTATATATATGCCCACCAAGTTCTTACCAATGTTAGTACCTACAAATGGTGGCTACTTTTATAGCTAGGTTAGAATCCACAGTAGGCCATTCGACATATTGCCATTTTTTTTCGTCTAGGGTTGGGGCTAATGATATATGTTTAATTGATTAAACAAGATAAAAGATTATCTAATTTGTAGAGTCCCACATCGTCTGGGGAGAGGATCACATGTGCCTTATATGTACATGCTCACTTCCCTTAGTGAGACGCGCTTTGGGTGGAAGCTCAAAAATAAATCCGTGAGGGCGTGACCTAAAGCGGACAATATCTCACTATGCAGACCGGGTTCGGGGTGTGACAATTTGGTATCAGAGCCACTCTCCAGCCGGAAGTGTGCCGACGAAGACATCGGGCCCCTAGGGGGGTGGATTGTAGAGTCTCACATCGCTCGAAGAAGACATGTTTTGGGTGGAAGCTCAAAAACAAATCTGTGAAGGCGTGGCCCAAAGAAGACAATATCTCACTGTCACATCCCGGCCCGGGTGGGACCACTTCCCAGACCCGCTCCACCACCCTAGCACGATATTGTCCGCTTTGGGCCCCAACCACACCCTCATGGTTTTGTTTCTGGGAACTCACGAGCAACTTCCCAGTAGGTCACCCATCATGGGAGTGCTCTAGCCCCCCTCTCGCTTAACTCCGGAGTTCTTACGGAACTCGAAGCCAGTGAGCTCCCAAAAGACCTCGTGCTAGGTCGGGATGGGAATATACATATAAGGATCACTACCCTGAACAATGTGGGATGTCACACTCACTATGCAGACCGGATTCGGAATGTGACATACTCGGTGGTGTGGATTAGATCTAACGTGACAGAATCTCAAGAATATTTGCCAAGACCAACATTTTTGGTTCTTTTGTTGGTCATGTTAAATCAATTTCTTTAATTATATATTAGGCCGACATAAACTCTATAAAAGAATCAGATAGCGCAATCTAATTAACTGGGTAAATATCATAAAGACCAACTATTTAGATTTAATTTTGTAAACTATATAACATGGTTGTTGATGATTGGAATATTACTTAGGTGTTGTAACGTGCTAATTTCCTATTAAGACACATCGCATAATTTACAAATTTAGTTAAAAAAATTAATCTACCTAACATTGCTCTAGTTAAAATCCAGTTATGATCATCGGTTTAGATCCAGGTCTACTCCAAACTTTGACCTTTTTTTCCATGGTCTAAAAAATTAGTTTACTTGTCATTTAATACTATAGTCTAGTGGTGTTTCTCTTCACTTGTAAGTGAGAGGTCTTAGGTTCAATTCTCACCAAATTTGAATTTGAAAAATATTATTGCTAGTCATTGTGAGACTAAGTTCACCTCATCTCCCCCTTTAGTGGAGATAATATTTGTTTGTTAAAAGGAAAATAATAATGTACTTAATATTCACTCTAATTAAAATTCAGTTGTCGTTGGTTTTGGTTTTGGTCCAGGCCTACTCCAAGGCTTGACCATTCCCCCCCCCCTCCTTTTTTTTTTTGCTTGTGAGGCTAAGTTCATCTCTTCCCCTTTTATTGTAGATAATATTGTTTGTTAAAAAAATAATAATAATCTACTTAATATTCACTCTAATTAAAATTCAGTTGTCATTGGTTTAGGTCCAGGACTATTCCAAGGCTTGACCTTTTTTCCCCAATTTTTTTGCGCATTGTAATAGAAAGATATCATAAATACTCCCCCAAAAAAGAGGATTAGGGTTTGGTGTCCAAGCATATGGTGTTGCACCTTTTGTTGTTGAGAATAAAACCCCATCGAAGATTCTTTATTTCACAGCTATTTCGAAAACTTAATAGAGTAATACTAGGTTGATGATGTATTGTTGTCCACTTGCATTAACAGTTAAGACCAGTTTTCCCGTACGATTGACCATAACACTCTTCAACTTATTAAGGGATCATTGACGAGTTTTAGGGCTCAGAGACAAGACAGTCTTCAACACTATGATTAGTTTACAAGTTCTAACAAGTGTAAAGAGTTTGATGACTTACCAAAACCCTATAAACAAGAAGCCTTCTTGGGAACAACTTTGGGAAACATCATAACTCATAAAAGGTAATGAGAGATAGCCCGGGGGACCAGAAAATTGTTATATGCCGTATGTCGGAAGTATTAAGATTACTTGCATCCTTGTGACACACAATGAAAAATGCATATAACTTCTTAAGTATTTATTAAGACCTTGTTTTCTGCAAAGGTAAGTAGGGCAGCGTCCTTAGCAAAGGGAGTCAATTAACTTGGTTTTGATTGTTTTAGCAGAGAAAGAATGAATGTAACCATCTCAGCACGGAAGATTCTAATCATATATAGATGTCAGTGTATGCAGGAATAGAAAAACCCTACCCAATTTTGAATGCCGCTCTTTTTGTGAACAGCATATGAACAGTGTCCTCCTTTCCCACTGATTAGTTGATATTCTTGGGATTCAATTCCCTAAACATGCAGCTTTCATCCCTTACATGCAGCGTCATCGTTTCAACTTGTCACATTGTTTTCTATTGAGACCGAGTGCATGCATGAACCTCTTCCTCCCAGTTAAAGTGGGATAAGGCTTTCACAAATTAATAGAAAAATATATAAACTACATATTAATAGAACCCTCTTTGTCAACCAAAAAGATGATAAAAATACTATTTAGTCTTCTATCACAACAATATAATTAAGGGCAGTAATGTAATTTTACAAAATAAAATTTTATTGTTTTTTGTTTAAACCTCACCAACATGTAATTTTAGTATGGATCTTTAATTTTTTTTTTAATTAAAATAGTAAATGAATTAAAAATAAATAAAAAGAAACCGCTCTCCCTCTCTATCGACTCTATGTTCTCACACTCTCTTACTCTCTCATTCAATTTTAAAAAAAAATTTCAAACAAAATTTGGCTTTCTTAGTAAAACATTAAAAAAAAACTTGACTTTCTTAATTTTTTATGAAAAACAATTAAAAAAAAAGGAGGTTTAATAAAACACTCTTGGTACTGTTTACTTTTAACGAAAAACTATTTTTTTACCTTTAACTGTTACTATTCACTATACTTTTAAAAGTGACTTTTCGTTAAAATGAATGTTTTCAAACCATTTTCGTTAGTTATCTTTTAAAAAAAACTTTGATTTAACATACAAATGCCAATTGTCACATACTTACTTAAATAAAAAAAACAATGACTAAAACAAGTAAAGTTATAAATAAATATATATATATATATATACATATATATATAATACATTATTGAACAAAACAAAAAATCAATTGCCAAACGCGTGTGCCAATATGCTAGTTTCAATAATACAATTGGTTGCGCAAAATCATTGACCTTTTTCTCTTGCGGCTCCAGAAAACTATCTCACACACATACACACACTATACTACCATCACCCTTCTCTCACAATAATGTACAATTCAGCAATCATATTTTTGACCTACTCTTATTAATTTACTACCTAAGATATGTTTTTCACTCGACACATGTTCACGGGAACTATTAAATTTCGAACCTATTTTCCTCACATGTTCGAGCATGGACTTAATACCATATTTATATGTTCGAGCAGTGGACTTAATATCATACAAGTAATCGTTATTCAAACTTCATAGCTTGGCATCTTCTAAATCTTTATCTTCTAAACTTCTTGTTGAATTCAAGAATTTGTCAATGTCCCTGGTGTCCGAGCTTCCATGTCTGAGGTGGAACCACTTCTTGTTTAGTTTAGGACTTCTATCACTGATGGCAATTGCAATGTCATTGGGGAAGAGGTCTTGGAGCACAAAGGCATGCAATATAGTTACTATGAGGAGAATAGTGACTATGATCGTGGCATTGAGAGAGAGTATGACAGCCAGAGCTTGTGTTACCGGATTCGTGACTTCGTTCGAGTACCTGATGGTTGCAATGGCAGCACCAGTCATCGGGAAAGTATATGCCCACCATGCCAAAGAAAACCTATAGAGCAAATGCAAATAAATGTTAGAAACTTTGAAGTGTAAATATGCATAGAAATGAATGTTAGCCATAGAAATGAATGGAAGTGGCATCTTACTTAAATCCTCTGAAGAAATTAACCCGAACTGCCTGTACAAACAGCAAAGGAGGATTAAAAATGTTAAAATTACTAGTCTTAACAAAATCCTTAAGTAGTGGAACTAGGTTCAGGTTATACTTGCCAGTGAGAGATAGAGGAACAAAGCAATGAAGTATAAAATTCGTGAACCGTAACCAAAGGAGCCATGGATTCTTGCCCATGCCATGGAAGCTACACTTGGTGCTGCAACAAACAAAAAGAATACAGGATGAAGATCCTTTGGGATTAAAGTTTCATCTGTTGGAAGCCTCTGGTAGAGAGTTACAAATAAGACTGCGTAGTGAGCCAACCCAACAGCAAAGAAAAAAATCGGTCCTTCTTTTAGTCCCATTGATGCGCCTAGCAATGCTCCCACAAAGTTCCCGACAATTGCTAGATGGTTAACAGGATTGGCTACCTTTGAAAGCCTACGTTGGCCTCCTGACATCCATTGTCCATAGATTTTAAGCTCGAGGCATAAGATTGGGGTCATAAGGATGTACCAAATAGCTGGGTTCAGTTTGTTAGCAAATGAAGGTGGTATTCCAAGAGTTAAGAACAAGAGGGCTATCCATGGGGAAAAGAAGAAGTTGACACGAATTGGGTGGAAATACTCACGACGAACTGCTTCAAAGTAAAAGATCACTTTTAGAAGGTATATACAAGCAACCATAGCTACAAGAGCAACAGAAATGCACCACAGAACTAGATTTGGTGTTAAGCTTAAGTGGAGAAATTTTGTGGAGGATGAGGTAGGAAGGACCTTCCACAAAATTGCTTGGCTGCTAACACCGAGGCATATGCTAAATGAAGAAACTGGATACCGGAGAAGAAATGGCCATTGTTTGTCTTCTGGAAGGAGTATTTCCTCTGAATCCTGTTCAATAAAATTAAAGTTGAGAGAAAAATAATGATTAACAAGAGACAGTTGAAATGAAAATATTAATATTGAAGATCATAACTTGGAAAAAAAAAAAAAAGAGCAGTATACGAAAGACACATTACATACCCTAAGGGTGTCTAACTCTGGCCCTTCGAGTGCATCAAAGTATCGGTCTGCAGGCAAATGTTCAACTTCTACATTTTGTGCATTATTACCATTCTTTGCTTGCGCCGCACTTGGTGTCTGCCTATCAAGCTTCCAGGGCCATGTTTTGAAAGTATCAAACCTTCTATCTTTCAACCTTTCAACACCTAGATGATAAGAAATATATCCAGTGCTAACTGCCTCCTCAAGGGCAGAGCTATGAAGTATTGGCTGAGAGTGACATTTTATGATTTTTGGCAGTTCGCTGCCAGCACTCTCAGTCTCAGCGGAAGAATTTGGAATTCCATTGCTGAAACTTGTCTCACCACTGATCATCATCCTTCTGCTGTTCTGTAATTCCATTGGTGATGGTGGCATGCTAATAGAAACAGAATAAACGCTTTGTTGATTTCGGGGCTCAGATTCATCAACTATGCTTTCTAAATCAGCCGTCCCAATTCCCTGGCATAATATTACATAATATAAATTAGAATGGATTTATATATATTCATAGTCTTTGTGATCGACACAAAGACAAAGTTGAAGATACACATACTTTAGCTGATGGACTGATTGGTTGAAGGTCACTTGGCTGTAGAAATATAGTCTCCTCAACATTATCAAAGCCAGCCACTTCATTTGATGATATATGCTTGATGAGAGCTGGAAGTTCAATAGAATTCTGTTTCTCAGCATCCAAATTTTTGCTTTTATCCATCATTTAAAAAAATTAAACCAGAAAACTTTAAGAAATGCAGCTAAATCTGCAGTACATAAACAGATGACCACTCTTTTCTGGTGCAGTGTAATTAACAATTTATCATGTATATAGGCACATCAAACATGGTGTGCTTTGAATGTGATATCAAGTTTTTTATACTAAACGTTGAACAAATAAATAATGTGATGAAAAATGTTTCACGACTCAGGAGTAAAAAATTCGTTTTATTAATTGCACTACAAGTAAATACACATATGTCAAACCATGCTAAAAACTACACCGATGCCAACCTACATGTTTTTTTTCTAAATCTTCAGGGAATTTTATTGATATGAAAAAGAAAAGTTATACTTTGTCAATGGGACTTAAATCTTACTTTTCATAAAGCAAGAAATCTAAAATACAGGAAAAAACTTTACCCTTCTTGAAAATACAAGAAAAAGAGGGATAACAAATCTTACCATTCTTGAGAAAGAAAATACCAAAAAAAAGGGGGGGAATAAGACCAAACTCCTCCAAAATAAAACCTAAAGGATAAAAACCCGCTGCAAAACAAAGAGAAAATCCAAAAGGATTAGGTAAAAAAAAATCACACACCAAGAATGAGAGATAAACTTGTAGACCAGCATGCTCAAGAAATCTGAATGAAAAAAATGGAGAATCTTTGTAGGACAAGCGGCTTGCCAAACAAGTGAAGACGAGAGAAGTCTTAAATTGACTAATTTGAGTTCCGTGCAAAAACAAACCTACACGCCGTAATCTACTAAAATATATTAAACCAATAAATTATTTCACACAAAACTGATATATTTACGATAAAACAAACATATGATATATTTTCCACAGGCTTCTCAAACCGCTAATCGTCAACCTGCTATCGAATAAAATTGCATGGCAAAATGACAAAACACCGAAAGTACAAGCAGTTTTTCAATGTTATTTGTAATTTTAGCAAACCAATTTAAAATGACAACTTGTGATTTGCATGTCAGCTATCGGAATCCGGTTTCATCGAGACCCCAACAGAATTATTTCCGATCATTTTGACAAGGATTCTAAGGATTTGTAAATCATATCAGTTTATCGTATATTGTGCAGTCAGTTTTTGTCAAATACTGTTTGTGTTTAATTTTAAATAAAAATATTTAAAATAATTTCTAACCGCACGATGTATAATAAACAGACACGATTTACGAATTTCAGTAATCCTCGCCATGAAGATCTGGTGATGATCCGAATTCATCGAGACCAGTTGTTAGACAAATATTAATGCAAAATCCGCGACAAACAAGGACCGCACAAGTAGAATCAGTAGTCCCTATATACAGCAAGAACAGCAACAGCAGCAGCAGGAACACTATTTAGCACTAAATTAATATTTGGCGCCGACTGGTAATTTTGTTAAGATATTTCCAAATATTATATATATATAAGAAATTGTTATTAACATTTTAAAAATCTTATTATATATTTTTTATGAGTTTATTTTTTTTTAATTATATAAAAAATTTAGAGTATCAATAATAATTATATATATATACTCAAACATGGTTGCCAATGCACGGCAAAACTGGGTTTGGAGTTAATTAATTCTTAATACCTTAAGTCAAGCTAGCTAATTACTGGGGCAAAAATTCCCTGAAATTATGAAATATCGCCTGATGCGGTTCAAGGACGCTGGCAGGTTCGATAATCCCGGTGGTTCCGCCTGGGGAGGAAGGTCCGGCACCGGTGAGGGAGAGTGAGTTGTCTTGAGGTTGTGTCCTAAGAATTGTCATCAGAAAATCAACAGCTGTTAGTCAAATGTGAATGCTAAAATACGCGAAAAAAAGGACCGTACAAGTAGAAAAAACAGTCCCCACATACAGCTAGAACAAGAAGATTAACATTAGTTTAGTACTAAATCAATATTTGGTCACTGAGAAGTACTAATATTTGGTGACTGAACTGGCGTACAACAATACTAAGTGAGATCCATTATATAAATCTTGGAAAGCTATAGCTCAGTTTTGCGTCAAAACTTACTTTAGCTCCAAGTACTCTATATCTTTTTTTTTATAATCTCTTTCTAAGTCTTCCTATACCTCTTTGCCCTAACCCTTCGTCTCATAGTCGCATCCTTTAACCGGATTATCTGTAAGTTTTTGATTCACGTGTCCAAATTATCTTAACTGATATTCTCTCATCTTATATTTTCTAATAGTCTATTTTCAAGTCTTTATAGGTCTTTCTGTAACCATTTTGCCCTGAACTTCGACAGTGAAAATTTATCTTATGTTGCCGGTCCCAAGTTTAAATAAAAAAATAAAAAATTTAGGTCAAATAGTTGACAACTGACACCTTGTTCTTAATGTCAAATCTTTGTAATAATAATATATATTTTAAGGAGGGGGGTATGCAACATGCTTATAATAATAATATTGAGCTGGCTATTCTAAAAATATTCAAAAATGGTTACCGATACTAACTGGAAAAGTGGGACTGGAATGAATTAAGTACTATTTAATACTGCTAAAGTTAAGCCAAGCTTACATTATAAACTAAAACATCTAAACCTGTATCAATCCAATAACTTGTCTTAAACGTGTAGTTTTGCTCGTCTGATTTATTGCCCCTTGCCTATGTCAGATTAAAAAATAAAAATATACAGCAAAATCGGGGTATCATGAGATATCCTCTTGCATGGGTGGTGAGAGGGTGAGAAGTTCAAACCGTGTAATTGGCGTGCCTGTTATTAACGTGTTATTCCGACTTGTATGCCTACTCCATCTCAAAACTAAGAACTAATCCCAAATTTGAAACCCAAAGTCAAATAAAAAACTGGTTCCAAATGTTATGCCCCAAGGGAAACAGAGCCCACTAAATCTGCAATGAAAATAAAATGGGGTTAATGAATCTGATAACTGACCCAAAATTTAAGCCCAAATGCTACCCAACACTACTTATGGCAATTAAACAAGTAAAACCATGCACATGTTAGTTAGTGTAGTCACGTTGGCTAGAATAGATGTATTGTTCATTTACACTTGATTTTTAATCTCACTCTCCATAATTCAAATTAGTTTAAATTATAATATCACTCGTGTACATATATATATATATATATGGGTCCTTTTTTTTTTGGGGGCTAATTACATTTTAATTTTATGTTCTTTTTTCATTGTGGGGTTTATTCTATACTTTTTTAAACAAAACGATATTATCTACACTAAGAGGGATGAGGATGGGTTTAGCCTCACAATGAACTAGTAATAATATGGTTCAAATTCACATTTAGTGAGAATCGAACCTAAGACCTCTCACTTACAACTTACTAGTGAAGAAAAATACTATTAGATCGTAGTACTAAGTGGCATGTTTATTCTATACATAACATATTTGCTTTGCTCTCAAGTCACTTTGCCCAATTCAATATAAGCATGTATTTCCCATCCTCACAAAAACAGAAGAAAATTTTTACTCTTTCGTGCTTTCCCTAGCTAAAATTTAGAAGGGCACAAGCTTCGTCTATAAAGCATAACCTTGTGGATCACCGGGCATTGCGTATGTGTGTGATGACAGAACTTCTTCGTCTAGAGAGCACGGTAGGAAATCTTCATGCCTTGTCTCACATCATTATGTATATGCCCACCAAGTTCTTACCAATCTTGGTGGCTACTTTTATAGCTAGGTTAGAATCCATAGTAGGCCATTCGACATATTGCCATTTTTTTTTCTGGGGGTGGGGCTAATGACATTATGTTTAATTGATTAACCAAGATAAAAGATTATCTGATTGGTGGTGTGGATTAGATCTAACGTGACAGAATCTTAAAAATATTGCCAGGATCTTCTTCTTTTGTTCTTTTGTTGGTCATGTTTAATCTATTTCTTTAATCATATATTAGCCAGCATAAACTCCATAAAAGATAGCGCAATCTAATTAATTGGTTAACATTAGAGAGACCGGCTATTTAGATTAAATTTTGTAAACTATATAACGTGGTTGTTGATGATTGGAATATTACTTAAGTGTTGTAACGTTCTTATTTCCTATCGAGACACATCACATGATTTACAAATTTGGTTTTAAAAATTAATCTACCTAACATTACTCTAGTTAAAATCTAGTGGTGTTCCTCTTCACTTATAAGTGAGAGGTCTTAGATTTGATTCTCGCCAAAAAATAATTTGAACCACTTTATTACTAGCCATTGTGAGAGTAAGTCCACCATCTCTCTCTTAGTAGAGATAATATTGTTTATTAAAATAAAATTAATAATCTACTTAATATTCACTCTAATTAAAATTCAGTTGTCATTGGTTTAGGCATGGGTTTAGGTCTAGGCCTACTCCAAGGCTTGACCTTGTTTTCTATTTTTTTTTTACATGTGAGGTTAAGTCCACTCATTCTCTTTTTAATGTAGATAATATCATTTGTTAAAGAAAAAATAGTAATATACTTAATATTCACTCTAATTAAAATTCAGTTGTCATTGGTTTAGGTCCAGGACTACTCCAAGGCTCGACCTTTTTTTCCCCAATTTTTTTGCGCATTGTAATAGAAAGATATCATAAATACTCGGAAAATTTGGAAAAGTAACCGAAAGTTAGATTCCATATAGAATTATAGTCACATTTTTTTGTTTATGATAATTATAACCAAAAGTTGATATAAAAGTACTAATATACCCTTAAAATTAAATTTTCCTAAACACATTACAGAGATATGTAGGTATACAGAACTGCGTGATTCGAAGACCAAACCCAAGAGCAAATCAAGCAAATATAAAGTATACCTTCGAACCCATTGCAGAACTACATTTGGGTATCTTTGTTTTGTGAACCCGAAAGCTTGTTCTTTTGTCCGGGGCGGACTTTGAGAGATTTTTGGCCGTTGCAACCATGCTTGTTAGCTAAGAAGTGATAGTAGGGTCTTGGGTTTGTGTATGAATGCTTCCTCGTCCACGTGTTTTGATGGAGATCTTGGGAAACGAACATCTTATTATTATTCAGCTAGAAATTGCTGAAAGATTACAATTTTATCAAGAACAACAGGGTAAAATTAATAGATTAATAGCCCAATAATAATAAAATTTGGGAAAGCAAATTCAAATTTTAGTGAAGAGACGGAGAATTGTATTTTCTGATTATTCATGAATCAGTTTTCGATATTATTGGCCAAATAGTACATGAATTATGTGGCAAGTATGTCGGGAATAGAAATTCAAATAGTACATGAATTATGCAGCACAGTGATGCAAGAATTGTGGAAAGGAAGCTTGACGATGCATGCTGCAACACTGGTAGTTTTTCACGGTAAGAGCAAATCAGGAAGTTTATTTGCTAGTAAGGGTATATTAATATTTTTATATCAAATTTTGGTTATAATTATCGTAACTTAAAATATTGGTTATAATTCTATATGAGGTAAAAATTATGGATATTTTTCCAAATATCCCTAAATACTCCCCAGCCCAAAAAACAAAAAAAAAAACAAAAAGGGTTTGGTGTCCAAGCATATGGTGTTGCACCTTTTGTTGTTGAGAATAAAACCCCATCGAAGATTCTTTATTTCACAACTATTTTATGAACAATCAAACGGTTTTATTTGGCCGTAGGTTTTCGGAAGCAAGGCTTCGTGGACATTTGTTATAAGCTACTGGAATCTGAGGCACAGTAGTGGGAATTAACTTCTTCTCAATCTTTTAAATTGTGGGACTAGTACCGGACTGCTGCACTTGGCATAGTTCAGTAGTCAAATTGCAGCTTTATATTTCTTTTCCCAAAACAAATGATTTCTTCCCCACCAAGCACTAGCTAGTAAGCATAAAAGAAGCCAATGAAACAAATATGCGACCAAATTTCTCAGTTATATATACCATGCCCAATATATATATATATATATATATATATATATATATATATATATATATATATATATATATATGTAAACCACTAAGCCCTACATGTATAAAGTATAATCACCCGCGTCCAAAATGTTGTCACATCAATCTTTGTTACCACTAATTCTTTAATGCATTGCCATGAACTAATTTAAAACAGGGATTTAGAGTCAATCATGCAAGACAAAATTGAGAATGTGACACTATTTTCAGTGATTTTGCATCCAACATGTACCTAGCTAGCTACGATTGAGGAAGTGGTAGACAGTCCCAAACAATAGATCTAATAAACCAAAAACTAGTTCTCGGCTGAGATTGTGAAAATATGTTTCATATCGAAAATTTGTCAAATCTTGTATGTGTTTATAAAAAATTTGAAAAGTCTGTTCTGATACCATGAAAAAGTTGATATCTTATCATAAAAACAATTGACAATAAAGTAACGTAACTATTTATAAGCCCCGCAAACTATACTTCTAAATATATATTTGCCGCTTTGCAACGGGCTTTCAGAATAAAAAGTGTTGATCCACAATTATTTGTTAGTCTGCATCTTTATCTTGAGAGCCGATATTGTTTAATGGTCGTTTTCTCCTTGTCTATGAAAGAAATTTAAAGACCATTAAACTTCATGTAGTAAGGAAAATGATGGATCGAACCAGTGTTAAAAAGTTGAAAATTCACGACAGTTGTTTCTCCCAATTGAAAGCTACAGCTGCAACGCGGCATCGAAACAGCCAAACAGGTAACATAACTTGATAAAGACGGCTCTATTGCATGGGTTTTCTTTTCCCCTTTGCTTTTAGGTGTGGCCCTGAAAATGGCGGGGTTACATTTCGAGCACATGAACATGCACAGACGCAAGCGAGCACACTGCAGGTAGATGGCTAAAAGAATAGAATTTTAGATTTAATAGAAATAAATATTGATAGTTAAGCTTGATGAAATATATATTGCTTTGAATTCTTTAGGGCTTTGCATGCAAGTTTTAGGGGTTTTTTTAAAGGTTTTTTTTCTTAGAAAAACTAATGAAAAGGGTTTAAAAACTTTAAGTTTTAACGATAAAGACAAAATAAAGGGTAAAGTGAATTGTATCAAGGTTGACTTTTTAGTGCAAAAATATAATTTTTCGTTAAAATAAACAATATCAGAAAATTTTCATTAAAATTTCATTCTTTCTTTTCAAAAGTTAGATAGTTGTCATATTGTTGTATTGTATGCCTCCCTTTTAGACCTACTTAGATTTTAAGTTCCAGCTTTCTGTGTGGATGTGTCACTTGGCACCAGAAACAACAAAAATGAGAGACAGTCGGCATTTCCTGGCTGGGCCAACCTCGCCAAACTATTGATCTGCAATTTTTTTTTTGCTAATTGTGTAATTAAGATTTATTACGTCCTAACAGTACTGTGGGTCGATTTAATTTGTGCCTTATCCACCCACATGCATAATAAAACCCACTTTATTAATACATGTTTAGCTAAATCTAATGATGTGTAGTCCTTTCTCTAGTATGAACTTCTTTCCTGTGGAGGTTATAATCCATTGTTTTGATTAATCATGTTTTATATCATGAACTTGAGAGCATCTCAAATCTCCACGATTCTCTCTCTCTCTCTCTCTCTCTCTCTCTCTCTCTCTAAAGTCATTGTCTTATACACTAAACCATGTGCTGGATCAACATCATTGTATATTGCTTTAGCTTTACCAACTCAAAGGCAAACTTGGGCGTCAAGAAAAGAAGAAATCCCTGTATCATCTTTAATTAATCACTAGTAATTCTTTTGGTAATACAGTATTTTTTTTTATAAAGGCATACAAGGTCCTTTAATTTCCGATTCGGCATCACTTTCTCAACACGCCCCCTCATTGTGTGTAACTATTTAACGACTCAAAACATGAATTAATTATCTATTATGATACTCTAAAGGAATTGAGATTAATTTCACCATAAACAAATTAATAATTAGAAATATCAAAGTACTCATTAGAAGTGCGGCCATTTAACGACTCAACACATGAATTAATTATCTACTATGATATTCTAAAAGAAGTTGAGATTAATTTCATCATAAACAAAATAATAATTAACAATATCGAAGTACTCATTAGAACTATAAGAACATACTAGATTGATAAACTTTTACCATAAGTCATTTCTTCACATTATCCCGGGTACAATTAATATCAAGGGAACTTTAACGAAAAACTCCTGGTGCTGTTCACTTTAACGAAAAACCACATTTTTACACTAAAAAGTCAATCATGATACTATTCACTTTATCCTTTATTTTGTCATTGTGGTTAAAACTCAAAGTTTTCAAGCCATTTTCATTAGTTTTCGAGTAATGTTATTCATACCATGTTTTTATACCACATTTCTATATTACCTTAGATGTCATCTGATGTGAACAGTTACATCATTTGAAAAATTTGCAAAACCTAAAGAAAGAAAGAAGAAAGACTTCTCGTATACCACAATCATCATTTAATTAATTAGTTTTTCTTTATTATTAGTTTATTAAATAATGAACTAAATTTAAAAATCTGATTAATTCTAATCATGTGGTTATTTACATCAAATGTCACCAAAAATAGTATGAAAATATGATATAAAACATGGTATAAATAACATTACTCTTTAGCGTGTTTATGTATCCGTAATCGGAATGAGAATGGGGAATTGAATTCCGATTACGGAGTACTCCGGTGTTTACTAAACATGGAGGAATCAAAAAAGCAGTGGGGCCCACACAAATATTGGAATTCAATTCCTTGTATTGGTGGAATTGGATTCCCTAGATATAGGTCGTAATCCAATTCCTCCTTGTTTGGGTAATCGGAATGATAGTTTTGTTCCCTTTATACCCTCACTTAATTTTTTTATTTCCAAGAATATTCTTTATAAACCCCTTAAAGTATATAAAATATTTGATTTGGAACAAGGGCATTTTAGTAATCATACTGGTTTATATTCCGATTCTGCTAAATTAGTAAACAGCTTTATGGAATTCTATTCCGATTCCAGAACATTTAAGTAAACAGCTTCAACAGGAATCCAATTCTGACTCCTCCTCATTCCAATTCCTCCTCAATTCAATTCCTCCTATCTTCATTACCGTTACGTAAACGCGTCATTAGTTTTCCTTAATATCAAGGGAAGCACAGAGGAAATGGATTCATCGTCGGCACACAGCAGCTTACAGATCTGCAATTCCATTGGCTAATGTTGATGTAACATCCAATTCACGTCCGCATGTATATAAAGATCCAAAACTTCCCTACATGGAAAGAATATATATTATTGAGTCAAAAAGGCCTTTTAACTAGAGTGAAGCTTTAATTTAAGTTTTTTTATTTGATTTTTGGTTGGGTAGCAGAATAGTTACTTAGTTAATTGGCAAGGTGACATGCAACAAAACATCAAGAAGGAAAAGAACTTTGAATACTTTTTTCTAAAGTGAAAAATTGTGCGTGCATGTTTTTTTGTTTAGTTTTTTAACTTTTACGCTTCTGAAAGGTAGAGAGATTCCATTTTAAAATATTTTCTTTTAAATTTTTCTGCTGCCATTAAATCTCTGGTCCAACCCGTTTTCACTAAATCAAGGAGTTAACGTATGCTGAGGATACTTAACAACAAGGTATTAAATATCGATGATATCGAAAATATCGATAGTTCAAAAATATGGAAATTTCGATAGAAATGTCGGGATATTATCGATATCGATAAAAATTGAATAAAAACCACGGAAATTGTAAGAAAAACTTGAAAATTTTTATTGAAACTTTGCAGGATGTTTATTTAGTCAATTATCTATTAGTTTATCACAAAAAATTGGAAGGAAATGCATCGCATGATAGATTTAACTGATTTAAGTTGATTATATAGCGAGCTGGCAAACATTGTGAGTGTAGAAAATATATAAATATTTTAGCATATTTTCACAAAAACATAAGTGATATGGTGGTCAAGGTGTTGAAAGAGTAAAATGGGAGGGGTTTGAATCCCCTTGGTGTTTTTTTTTTAAATATAGAAATTTAAAAAACAAGGAAATTTCGATAGAAATATCGGAATATTATGGATATTTAATATCTTGCTTAAGAATAGAACCCTTTGACTATTGAGTGCATTCTTGGAATTCTCAACGTATTTTTCGCTATCATGTGTTGGACTTTCAAAATGTACGTATCAGGTTTAGTGAATCATAACATCTCACAAAAAGGTGTTGATTTCAGAATAATTTGTACAACATAATTGAGAAGACTTATATATCCATATCTCTGCTAACATACATATTATAAGAGTAATTAGGCAATTAAACCAATTACATCTTGCTAACAAACTTTAACAAACTATGTTGATGTAGCAGGTTCATCATTTTGCAACCGTCAATAGCAATATTAGAATTGAAGCTTTAATTATCATAGCTTGTTCTCGTTTTGAGTCAAATTATAGATAAAATCAGTTGGATAATTGCCGTTTGGGGCCAAACAGTTAAGTACGCAAGTCTTTAATAATGTTGTATGGCCAGCAAATATTTTGGAATACTCTATGCTGTCTCAATGAGGACAAGAATCATATCCGTTTGTTAGATATATATATATATATATATATATATATATATATATATAGGAGTTTGAAACTGAATAATTATATGATAACATTCAAAGATCCTTAGGGTTTTATGAATCAGTGAATTGGAGAAAAAGAAGAAGCAGTAGCAACGAAGAAGAAGAAGATGAAGACTGAAAGTTTCCAATTCTCATTAGCTGTTTAATGAAACAGTGCAATTACTATATATAGTAGCTACACCTCAATCCTTATCTAATTACCGCTCGCTTATCTTGTATGCAACCTCTAAGCTAATGACATTTGGCAACTTCTGTGATTAGCTTCTGTAATTATTAACATCGTTGAAAGTTCTCCACCCACGATCATATGACTAGTTGAATACTTCTCCATATATGCAAACTGCAAAATCATGAGAGAGAGAGAGAGAGAGAGAGAGAGAGAGAGAGAGAGAGAAGGAGATTTTGCAGAAAAGATAATCAAATCTAGAATGAATAAATAATTAAATGAAAAAACATGCCACAATGTTAGAGAAAGCTGGTAAATTCATAAAAAATGGAGAAAATGCCAATTAACCTATTGAATTATAAAGAACACAAAAGAATGTGTGTTGACCCGACCATGACCACCATAACTGCTAATTGTATATATATTTTTCTCTTAATTTTTGCCAAAACCATAATTTATAAGAAAAATTTTTAGTTGTGACGAGAACACAGATAATACACCACATGTTTTTATAGAAATAGTGAAATTTTTTAATTTAAATTATTAATCTTTTAATACACATAACCAACTACTTATATAAAAACATATATTACTTCGGTCACTTAAAAATCTCTCAATTTACAATGAAAGCAGCTTTTCGGGACGTGGACTGTGGTGTGTGACTAAGTGAATACTTGGGCAAAAAGTAGTGAAAAGCTGAAGTGGCATTGCGTGTAACCCACCAATGGAAATGTTGACAAAAGATTTGTGAACCAAAGCATGTGCTGCTGAGGTGTAAAAAGCCCTCAAGGACCAAGAAAGATACGATGTATGCTCAAAGGAATCTATGCGACTGGTCTCGCAATTTCACGTCATTCGTATCATTTTTTAATAATAAAGACATATTAATGATATATCAACGCTATAATAATAATATGATAACAATATAATAGTAATATAATGATGATTAATTATTTTTACAACTAAATATCAAAAATATATTTATTGTAACAAACTGGCCTATATATTTGCATATATGCAGTATATGTATTGGTTTTGCCCTAAAACCTGCGAGGAAATATGCTCTTATATATCATGACGCCCCAATTGATCAGTTGACCATAAGAGCTCTAACTGCTCACTTGCTCTTTCCACGACGATTCTTTCTGGCGATTGTATGCGCAAGCATAGTAAAAATCTAAGAGCAAGTTCACCCTTAAAAAATACGCCAGTACTCAGCCTATTTAATCTATTCAGTGAACAGTGATAGACTTCAGTGAACAGTAATATGTCAGAGGCATCTCCACCCCCTAAAAAATGCGCTGACACAAACGATATTTACCCCTACAAAATGTGCTGGCACCCAATCCATTTAAAATATTATTATATTTTTTTTATAAAATAATAAATAAATAATAGTTTTAATTATTTAAGAAATTACATAAAATACTAAAAGTAAATAAAAAATTACATAAAGTACTAAAAATAAAAATGAAATTACACAAAGTACTAAAAATAAAGACGAAATTACATATAAGAACTAAAAATAAAGATGAAATTAATTAAAGTACTACAAATAAATAAGAAATTATACAAAGTTTGTGGATCTAGGATATGTGGTGCTAGGATCTATGTAGCTAAAACCCTCTCGACTTGTTTTCGTGTCTCTTGCACACCTCATTCGCACCACGTCTCTTTTTCCCGATGTCCAAAAATATTAAGAATTCGGAGACAAGGCTACTAGAGGCTTCTTCATAGTGTCACAATCTGCTTGAGCCATCATTTCTTCTCTAAGCATCTCGTTTTCTCGAGTAAGTGCTCTCTAATCCTCTCATTTTCTCGAATAACTATTTCTCTTTGTCTCTCAGTCGTCGCATCACGTCTCTCAATAGTTGCTAATGTTGCTGCCATAACGGATGCTTTTTCATCATCTCTAGCCGTTTTCAGCGCCATATTTAGTTCACCTTGGCGAGCAAGTTTGTCCATATATTTTGTGTAGTCCTTTTTGGACGAACTCCCTTTTTTCTTTGCCACCTTTTTACCTTGAGGCTTGAGGGACTAACGAGTCGGCTGGGTCTCCGGCTCTTCTTCTGGCGAACTGCGTAGACCCATGCCGTGCATGACAACTTCTGGACTGGTTGCCACAATTTTGTATCTGGGGCAATCTTTGAAAATTTGCCAACATTCCCATTTGCTGAATGATTTGTTGTGGTTCTTCGCATTGTAGAATGCTTGTGCTTGTAGTGTCTATAGATGTGGGATAAGACAATATTATAAAATGCAGGTGTAACACAAATAAATAAATTAAAATATTGATGCGAGTAGAATACATATAAATAAATAAAAATATTGTCACCTAATTCGCTAAACTTGTCCCACTATGTAAATTACAAAAAGCATGAGAGATAGCATTTTTCCAACAAGTAAAGGATGCATTGAGTTTTTTCCGACGACATTGACTACTTCTGGCGCCTTTTCCATGTACATCGCAAAACTCTTCCGTAATTTTACTCCACATTTCTTGCTTATCCATCTTATTACTCGTAATCGGGTCATGAGTAGTTTGAACCAAGCATTCACACAACGTAACATCTTCGATGAGTTTCCACGTAGTCATTTTTTTTCACCAAAAAATATATGAAAGCTTTGGTTGAAAGTGTTGAAAATATTGAAATTTGGTGTAAGGTAGAAGATGATGGTTATGTATTTATAGAAAAAAAAATAATAAAATATTAATTTTTTTTTTCTGTATTTAAAAAAATTAAATTTTTTTTATTAATTTTGTTAGCTTAATTAATCTGGACCGTTGGATTTGAAAAAGGTTGAAATCCAACAGCTCAGATGTTAACACGTGGACCAACGGTCATATTTCTGACCGTTTGTTTGTTTGTTTTTTTTTCTTTTTTGGAATGAAAAACGCCGACCATTGATCTCGAATCGGACGGCCCATAAATTACCATGTTAACTAGCCGTTATGTTCGAATTTCAATTTTTTTTATCATTGGAAATCCAACGGTCCAGAAGAAAACTAGCCGTTGGAAATCCAACGGCTCATAACGAGCCATGTGGCCACTCACGTATGCAAATTGGTGCGCTCCCACGCTTTTTTTTTTTGTTAGGGACGTGCCCCACTTGAGAATGTATCACACGCGCCTGACACAAATATATATACAGTGGGCTTTGACGTCAGGCTGACGCAAGCCTGAAATCAGATGACCCTACATTTTGGTCTAACGATTATGGGCTGACCTATGGCCTGGCTTGGGCTGAAGGGTTTTAGCTGGGTGCCGGGTTGTTTGGGGGGCTAGGTGTCGGGCTATCAAGCCCCGGTGGACTTGCTCTAAGGGTGCGTTTGTTGCATCAGACTATTTCAGACTGGACTAACGTAAGATACTAAGCTGGATTGGCTTAGACTAGACTAAGCTAGAAGACTGACTTAATGAAGCGTTTGGTGCAATGTTGAATTAACAAGTAGGATGATGAAAATAATACTGTAGTTTATTGTCAAAATTAATTTATTATTAATTTATTCACATAACTCTTTCTCTGCTTCCCCTCCTCGATCTCGAGTCTACCAGCAAGGTGCTCCACTTCCATCATTAACTCCACAATTTCACCATCTCTCTACTCATCGCCCTCTCAATCTCAAACTTTATCTCACATCATTTGCTCCATCTGGGTTAGAACAAAAACACGACAAACATTATTCTCCAACTCTAACCCAACATTTTCCTTGCTTTTCTCACTTAACTCGCTCACAAGCGACTCAATCTCCACGGCTGAACTAACTCAGCTTGGACTCTTAACCTGCCTTGCCCTGCACCAGCGACTCCACCTGCTGCCGGCGGTTCTTGGTTTCCCTGAGCAGCAGAGAATTTAGCGATTTGAGGTTTTGGAGCTTCTCGGATGGCTTGTCCATGGCGGTGGCGGTAGTAGGAAATATGAGATTGGGTATTTTTTGCGGGTAATGGTTGGTGGTGGGAAATATGAGGTGAGGGATTTTTTGTGGTTGATGCTGGTTGTGGGAAATATGAGATTCGAGATTTTAGAGGACGATGACCATGGCAAAGCAGACCAAGTTTGCTAGGAATAGTTTGTAGAACTGAATTAAATCCCATCGAAATCCAAAATTAAGAAGCCCATAACTTACAGAGGGGCTCGCAGACAGAGGAAGAAGCCGGTCTTAGCAAGTCCCATGGTCTTGGGGAGGGCCCTGCTAAGAACCTTTAAGGAGGCCTCTAGTCCACACGAGTCTCCTTTAGTCCCATTTAAATTAATCCTAGCACCTATCAAATATAAAACTATATTAATAAATAGTCAAGTCCCATTTAACGAGGGCAAAAAATGCACCCTAAAACTTCACCAAAAAGTAAAAACCGTAAAGGCCATCAGTTTCTTTAGTTTTTAGTTCACCCGATCACGTACCACGGTACTAGTCACTGTCTTTGCCTGCATGCCTGTACATGGGAGAAATTGATGCCACTAAATAATCTCATATTTTTAACAAGCTAGCTACAGTACACTAGTACACTAGATGGATCCCCACTCACCCATCACACAAAAAAACAAGAAAATAAAGCAGTGAAGTACACAAGAAGTTTGACAGGAATAAAAAAGTACACAAGAAGAAAAGTAGGACGGGCAGAATTTATATGGAGGGTTCAAGATGTTGGAAAAATAATAGTATTTAGTTTTTTATTGTTTGAATTTGGGCCAAGGGCTGGAATTAGGGTTTTGTTTTATTGCTTATTAGGATTAGGTTTAATTCACTTTTATCTAGGAGTGCTTGTATTCATTTATTATTAGCACGTTAATCACACAAGTAGTCTCTTCGAGTTATTTAGTCATTTTCAACAAATTTGTAGTGTTTTCTTTTGTTTAGTTAATTGGGTAATCTATTTGTTTTGTACTTTGTTTGTTCGTTCATCTAATATGTGTACTCTGATTTTCAACTCATGAATGAGTGTTTTCTCTTCAAATATTAATGTTAACAATAAACAAAACTAAACCAATTGATTTTAATTTTCTTGAACCTACGTATGCAAGCTTATATATATGTATATACAGTGGCGAAGCCACATGGGAGCGAGGAGTGGCGACCGCCACTCCCCTCGCCGGAAAACACTGGGCCAGCGCAGGTTCCGCCCCTCCCCTGACCGCAGCGGTCGCGAGATCACCCCAAGATCACTAGAGCTCCTACGAGATCTCATGGTGTTGCGTGGAAGCAGATTTGATAGTATAGCAGTACACTCCAAGAGCAGCACAAGCTTTAAGATCAACCTGGATTCCAATATCAAGACTTCGGTTTAATCTCGAATGAATCCACCGAAAAGCTCAAACCTTTTGATTGTCTATAGTCTGGCAGCACATCCTTGTTGAAGGAGAGGAGGCAGTCAACGAGGATTTTGAGGGCCGAGCCTGGGCCTGTATTTGTGGCTGGTGTCTCTAGTTTTGGAAAGAAGCGAAAGTTTTGGGGCGGCCCCCTTTTTTGTTTTTGTTTTGTTTTTTTGTTTGTTTTTGTTTTAAGACACTGTAATAAATATTTTTAACAAACTGCTAGGTCCCAGTCCACTGCCTGACTAGCGTCTAACGATTTTTTAGAATCTAATCTTAACCAATTTAAGCTTTTTACATGGCTTTGATATTACCGTTTACAATCACTTTGGTGAAGAAACTGTTTTCTGTTATGAATATTGACCAAAATTTTGCATTCTTCAATGTAAAAGCAACTACTTCGATTGAAACCTTGCACTCTTTTAAATTTCGCTCATCTCCTCGACAAATCCTAGCTTCGCCACTGCGTATATATACGTAAAACCTTTTTATTGTGGCAGCCGCCCTTTTTTAGTCTTTTAGCACTTTCATGTGGTGGCAGCTTAAATACTAAGTATACTGGAGCCAAAATATTTCTTCAAAAGAAAGAAGAAACGCGCAAAGCGCCTTTTTGGGTCATGTTCCTTCAAAAGTAGTGACCGAAAGTTAAAAAATATATAATAAAAGAAAACCCGTACGAAAAAGTAATTGAATAAAAAATTAAAAGTTTGTTTAGACTATCTCCAACCCTTGGGCTAAAAGCCAAATTTTTTAGCCCAAAAAATTTAACTTTTAGCCCAGAAACAGTTTTTTTGCTCCAACTCTTTCTAGTCTAAAATTTTAGTCCGGAATTATTAAAGAATAAACTTAGGCTAATTTTTTTCTTAAATTAATTTTTTTAAACAAAATATGTAGACTACCGTAAATTAATTTTATGAACATTTTAATAAAAAAAAATTTAAATTTCGATAAATATTTTCATTCGGTTTGGTGGAGCCCACACCGATTTCTGGGCTAAATTCTGGGGGGAATCTGGCCTTAGTTTAGCATTTAGCATTTAGCCCGAATTTTCCCCTTGGGTTGGAGTAAGTTTGGGGGGAAAATTTGGCAAATAGCCCAGGGTTGGAGATGGTCTTAGAAGTGTATTTAAAATGATAAAAAGTATTTTTGGTAAAAATATTTGGTGATGGATTGTCTGCCCTCCCCTTCCATACCCTCTAAACCTTTTTATTTGTGCGGTCACGGTTAAATTACGTCAACATTTTATATTCTTATTACTTTTTGTCTTATTATTTATATTTAAAAATTAATATAAAATGCTGACGTTGCTTAACCTTTACAGCACAAAACAAGAGGGCATGGGGAGGGTATGAGAAGGAGAGGACAAACAATTCATCTCCAAAATATTTTGAGTTCTAAAAGTACTTCAAGTGTTTTTCTACAAGATGTGCATAATGGTGATTCCTTATAAAATTTCCAAAAAAAAAAAACTTTCAACTACTTCAAAAAGTATAAAGGGTACAAGATAATTAATAATAAGATTCTTCTGGTTTAGAATTAATTATATAATTTATTCACATTTTATTGTTAGGTAATAGTTGAAACTTTTGGGGTCTTCGTTGTATTTTAATCAGACAATGTCTGTTACTTTTAGCTCAAATGTTAAAGTATTTAATCCCCCAGACCTAACAGATTAGGATTCATCCTTAACTCTTACAATGTAGTAATGTACCCATCCTGATCCTGAATAAATAAATTTCCTCAATCAAGAGCTTATAAATAAATATCATTTAAAAAGAAAGAAAGTAGAAATCATTTTAATCCACAAATAAATACGATACTATTTTAACAGTGGTGGAAATGTATTAAGCCTTTGCATGATGACGTGTGTTCAAACTCCATCGGTAGCTAATTTAACAAATCTATTGTTTGATACAAAAAAAAAAAAAAAACCAAATATCCCCACATTTATTGTGAAAAAATTGTAAGCACAAATGGAGAATTACTAAACTGGATACTATATATACAATACAAATAATATAGAAAATGTATATAGTTGTACTCGATCAAACACATTGACGTCAATGATTTACGAACTGGATATGCTAATTAAGCACCCAAAATTGAAAAAAAATAAAAACACCATAAATTACAGGGCGTTATATATTAAAATACATTTACTAGATATCAACAAATATTTCCAAAAAATTACTAGATTTGATTGAAACATATATTAATAATAGACATTCATGTACAACCAGACATGTAGATTAACGAGAGATTTTTCAGAATGACAGAACACCAATTGGTATATCAAATTTAATAAAATAATGAGATTGGTTGGAAACTAAAAAAAAACTACAATCAATTGTATTTTGACACTTGATATATCGTGCTGTATTTCTGACACAGACTAAAACACTCAGAACTTGAGCCCACACCAAGGTAGGCACAGTTGTATGTGCCCAAAAAAATAATTGAGCATGTACCAGAAATAAGAAAATGGTATAACATAGTTTTGTATTTGTTTTTAGGGAGCCAGAAAAAATGAAATTAAAAATGATAAGGTTGTTGAACCCAACCAAATTACAACTCAGCTACACAGTTGCAATCTGCAAATTGCGAGTTCCATGCTAGCTGCCACAACTTAAAATATCCTTTTTTTTTTCTTCTTTTTTTTTCACTTGATGTTGTGGTAAACATATGGATGCAGCATTATTATTAGGGGTGTGCTATCCACACACCCATTTTTACTTCTCACACACCCCTATTACTTTCTGTCCGTTAGATCTTCTTTAATTCATCTGATCCGACGGCCGAAATCTAAAAAGGTGTGAGAGAAGTAAAAAGAGGTGTATGGATATCACACCCCTTATTATTATTATCTCAACCAGGAGACATTTTTTGTGTACGCAAAATCAAGTTCTAAAGACGTTAGGTGTTAATTTGATTTTTTTAGTTTTAATTAAATTTATTATATAATATATAAATAAATATCTATTTATATTTAAAATATTATATAATTATATGAAATATATAAAATGTAAAATAAAATTACATATAAATTATCTGAATAGATTGAAAACATGACGAATTATAATAAGTGCTCATCCACTTCTTTCAATTATTAAAAAATAAAAAATAAAATAATAATTATCTATTTATATCTTGTTTTGAATAAGAATATATATAGAAGAAAAAAATGGTAAAAATTATGAAGCTTTCATAACACCCAAATTACTGCTTTCTCATTAAGATTTCAAAAAGTAAAAAGAAATAATAATCACAAAAAAACCCAGGTAATGGGACTGTGATTGGTCACGCACATTATTTTTCAAAATATATTTTAATAAAAAACAATAATCTCTAAAACAAGTTAAATTAAAAAAAAAGTGAAAGAATAAAAAAAGCTAATTGGCATATCTATTTTTTTTAACAAACGATATTATTTACACTAATAGAGTGAGGAAGTGGGACCTTACAATGAGCTAGCAATAATGTGATTTGAATTCGTTTTTGGTGAGAATCGAACTTAAGACTTTTTACTTACAAGTAAAAAAGAAATAACACTAAATCATAATACCAATTGATATTTTGATTTTATTTTTTTAAACACATGTGATTCATGTTTTGAATAATAAAATAAAATGTAAACGAATAAATTGTCACACGTTTAGGTGGATGTCAAGAGATTAGTTTGAACTCACAAGGAAGAGAAAGCAAAATTGAAAAGTAAAAGAAAAGAAAAGAAAAGAGGGAAAGCCGCCAGAATTGGAGGAGACCGGTTAGTCAAAAAAACAGCGAGTACTACCAGAGGTGAAGAAAGAATCCAACTATAATTCCATCGTTTTCATGTGGTTTTTCTTTTATTGGAGGAGCTTTCAACGTCCATTTGTAACGGGCATGCTATAAATAGCTGCAGAGCCCCAACAACATAAGCAATCCACAGCACAATCGTTGTATTCGGACGTGTGTTGTGCAAGCACATACATACGCACCCCAAAAAACACACAAGTAGTCTCTCTCTCTCTCTCTCTCTCTCCAAGATTCCTTGATTGTCCAAAAAGAAATCCCACCAACCCATCTTCTTGGTTTTCCCAACGTTGATGAATCTCTGCCCCGTTCGTTGAATCTTAGTCTCGTTTGCTCTGTATCTCGCCGGAAAGTCTGGTGAAAAGGCCCCGCCTTCGATCTCTGCCGTGAAGGAGGTGGCTTTTGTTCAAAAGGTCTGGTGGAAGGGATGGAACAGAAGCACATTCTGCTGTCTGCTTTGAGTGTTGGGGTTGGGGTTGGGGTGGGGCTGGGATTGAGTTCCGGGCAGGCTGTGAGCAAATGGGTAAACGGTAACTGCTCGGCGGATGAGGTGACGGCGGAGCAGATTGAGCAGGAGTTGATGAGGCAGGTGGTGGATGGCAGAGACAACAAAGTTACATTTGAGGAGTTTCCTTATTACCTAAGGTATTTTGGAGATTTTCTAACTCAATTACCACAATTTTTGCATCAATCTTTTGATCGTCCTCACATGGAAGATGGGGCTTCATATCTAATTTTCAAGGTTGTATGTTATTAAAGTTCAATATTTTGACTAATTTTGTAATAATACAATCCACAAATGCTGAGTTCTTCTGCACAAGTTTTCATCTTTTTTCTTTCTGGGTAAAATTTTGTTCACAGAAAATCTGCTTCCAGTTGACTAATTAAGTTTGATTGTATCTGCTTTTAGTATAATGGCTATGTTAATTTTTCTGGGTTGTTTTTTTAATTTTATTATAATTTTGGTGATGAGTTTTTTCAGACATGGATATTGTACTTCTGCAAAATTGCTATTGAATCCAATCTTTGCTTGTGTGGATGTTGAACCTTCTCGATTCGATATTTTATTCGATTTTTAACTGTTTTTTTTTTTTTTTTTGGATCAACCCATCAAGTTCTGTCTTTTAAGTAATAAGAAACATAATTTTAAGATAGAATCATGATGTTGATGTAATTCTGATTTCTAATACTTGGAACTTGTTCCTTTCGTGCATCGTATCTAACAATTTTTGTTTCGATGATGGCAATGACAGAGAGAGAACTCGGATGTTGTTAACAAGTGCTGCATATGTTCATCTGAAGCACTCCGACTTATCCAAGCACACCCGGAATCTTTCACCTGCAAGTAGGGCTATTTTGCTCTCAGGACCTGCAGGTAGGCTACTTAGAAACGTTATTCGAATTTCGCTTTTTCCACTGCAATACTCATACCTTAACCTTTTCCATGAGCTAATCTAATTGCATCTCGTGTTTCCCAAAGAACTTTATCATCAAACGCTCGCCAAGGCTTTAGCGCATTACTTTGAGTCGAAGTTGCTGCTGTTGGATATAACTGATTTTTCGATCAAGGTAAATATTTGTAATACAACAGTACTATATCAGTCGTCTTTACATGTTTACATGAATTAGATTTGGCTCGTAATACAGTAGTACTAATAACTGTCAATTTTTCATGTTTGCAGATACAGAGTAAATATGGCTGTGCCAAAAGAGAATCAGTAAGTGTTCTCTGCTTCTTACTGAGAAACTAATCACGTTTTTTCTTTTCCGGAGTCCTAGCGTACATCTTAAGTTTAGCAAGTGATGAAACCGGGATCCATATGTTGTTTAAACTCAATGTTTTGCATTTCTGCACTTCTTGTATCTTTGTCAAAGTATTGAAATTTTATTGAAAGGAAAAGTTCGAATTTGCTCAATTGGATATATATTTTTTTTTTTGGCCTGATTCATTGCATTCTTTTTGTAGCTTCATAAGAGGTCCATCTCAGAGGTTACATTGGAGCAAATGTCTAATTTGCTTGGTTCCTTCTCAATGTTCCCTTCACGCGGGGACACTAAAGGTACGAAGGAAATATAGCTATATTTTTTCGTTAAAGCTCCTCTGATGAAATCCTATCTCTTGCTCATGTCCCCAGTTCAGTGACTACTGGTAATGTCCACACTTCACTGCTGTTATAACTAATTGTTTTTTTACAGGTGCGTTATGTCGGCAAAGCAGTTCTTTTGATCTCAAATCAAGGTATAGTATTGGGTGATTGATTCTTGAATCAAATGTGCTGGTGTTTATGAAAGTGTCGTTTCTAAAACACCATTATCTCATCATATCCGCAGGGGAACAGAAGGGCCAACTCGAACGCTTCAAAGAAATGCCTCTTCTGCATCTGATATGAGTAGCATGAGTTCCAAATCTGCTTCACGAAGTTCAGGTTTGTTCATACAGTAAATGGCTATTTAAGAACCTAACTTTATGCTTTAACTATGTGTGGAATTGCTTATCATTCTGTAACAATCTTTCGTTTTTTTTCAGCTCCTCTCAAGCGCATGAGCAACTGGTGTTTCGATGAGAAACTTTTTCTGCAGTCACTGTACAAGGTAATGTCTTTTCTTTTGGTTAGATACAAGGTAAGATTGCTTGAAAATGTTAGTATAGTACTAATAGGCATGAATCTTATTTCTCGTACAGGTCTTATCTTCGATATCAGAAACTGGTTCCATCATTTTATATCTCAGGGACGTTGAGAAGCTTTTTCTCCAATCACAGCGGTTATACAATTTGTTCAACAAAATGGTGAAGAGACTTTCAGGGTCAGTGTTGATACTTGGTTCCCGAATGGTAGACGCTGAAGATGATTGCAAAGAAGTCGACGAGAAGCTTGCTGTTTTGTTCCCCTACAATATTGAGATCAGACCCCCAGAAGACGAGACTCATCTTGTCAGCTGGAAATCTCAACTGGAAGAAGACATGATGAGGATCCAATTTCAAGACAACAAAAATCACATAGCCGAGGTGCTTGCAGCGAATGATCTTGAATGTGATGATCTTTGTTATATCTGCCATGCAGACACAATGGTACTCAGCAACTACATAGAAGAGATTGTGATTTCGGCGCTTTCTCATCATTTGATGCAAAACAAGGATCCAGAATATCGAAATGGAAAGCTTGTTATATCGTCGAGGAGGTAGATACCAAATTTTCTGTATGCTTGATTTCTCAGTTTCATAATTTCTTAGGTTATATTTCACTGCAAAACAGACTGCTTTATGATTTTATCTATCTAATTACGATTCTCAATCTGGAACAGTTTGTCCCATGGATTGAGTATATTCCAGGAGGAAAAATCTGGCCGGAAAGATTCTCTGAAACTGGAGACCAATGCCGATTCCAAGAAGGTTTTTCTTCTACTTTCATTTTAACCTCTTGATGTTTTACATTTTGAGTAGCGGATTAAATGGAACTGCTATTAAATTCTGATGGCTTAATGGTTTATCATTTCTCTTAAATTTTAGAAAACTGAAGGGGAAGAGGCTGTAGGTGCAAAGACTGAATCGAAGTCTGAAACTGTAGCACAGGAAAACAAAGGTGAAGCAGAGAAATCTGGTCCTGCGGTGAAGAAGGACAGCGAGAATCCACCTCCGCCAAAAGTAGTAAGTTCAAGTCCTTCAGTACTATCCACAAAATCCACATGGTTCACCGGGTCTATTTTGTTCAGATCTTCGTTGTCTTATAAAAAATTCATGGTGTTTGTGCAGGAAGTGCCACCTGACAATGAGTTTGAGAAGCGCATAAGGCCGGAGGTTATCCCTGCAAATGAGATTGGAGTCACATTTGCAGATATTGGTGCATTGGATGATATCAAAGAATCACTTCAGGAATTGGTCATGCTTCCGCTTCGAAGACCAGACCTTTTCAAAGGTGGGCTTCTAAAGCCTTGCAGAGGTATATTGCTTTTCGGTCCTCCTGGCACTGGAAAAACAATGCTGGCAAAGGCCATAGCAAGTGAAGCAGGAGCAAGTTTCATCAACGTGTCGATGTCCACGATCACCTCAAAATGGTTTGGAGAAGATGAGAAGAACGTTCGAGCTCTATTCACGCTTGCAGCAAAGGTCTCCCCGACTATTATCTTCGTGGATGAGGTTGACAGCATGCTCGGGCAGCGAACCAGAGTTGGGGAGCATGAGGCCATGAGGAAGATTAAGAACGAGTTCATGACACACTGGGATGGACTTTTGACAAAGGCCGGCGAGAGGATTCTTGTTCTTGCTGCAACCAACAGGCCATTTGACCTTGATGAAGCAATCATCAGGCGATTTGAGCGGAGGTATAGGTCCACATTGTGTTACATTCAGATTTTTCTTCGTTCTTTTTCACCGTCTGCTAACTCGAAATCTTTTTCTGTGTTGAACAGAGTCATGGTTGGCCTTCCCTCTGTTGAGAACAGGGAAATGATCTTGAGAACTCTTCTTTCGAAAGAAAAGGTCGAAAATCTGGACTTTAAGGAGCTTGCAACCATGACAGAAGGATACAGTGGAAGTGATCTTAAGGTTAGTTTTCAAGTTGACAATATTAACAACCACCTTAAATTGTGACTAGTACAACGAACTCACAAAACTAAATCCTGGAAAACAGAACTTGTGCGTGACAGCAGCTTATCAACCGGTTAGGGAGCTTATAAAACAGGAGAGACAAAAGGATATGGTAATTCACTACATTTACGCTCTTCCTCTTCCTCTTCCTCTTCATCGGCATATTCTTTTTTCTTTCCAATTTTGGTTTAAGAAATGCTTAAAGATTTTGATAAAACTTGGAACTACAGGAAAAGAAGAAGAGAGATGCGGAAGAAAAAAGCACAGAAGAAGCTTCAGAACCAAAAGAAGAAGAGAAAGAGGAGCGCGTAATTACCCTGAGGGCTTTAAACATGGAAGATATGAGGCAGGCAAAGAATCAGGTAACAAACTTTACCTTCTTTTCACATTTTGTCCCCCAAAAACTCGCATTTTTTGTTCGTATTGCATTTTATGTTTATACATGTGTATGGTGTAATGCAGGTCGCTGCAAGTTTCGCAACAGAGGGATCGGTAATGAGTGAGCTGAAACAGTGGAACGAACTGTATGGCGAGGGTGGCTCGAGGAAGAAGCAACAACTGACTTATTTCATGTAAACTACAAATACATACGCGGAAGAATGTGAAGGGATTGAGGAAGATGGAAACTCCACATGAAAAGCAACAATGTTCAATGGCTCGCGACAGCGTGACGATCAACTAGAAGCAGCTCTGGCTCCGACGCTCAGGCGAGGAAGAAACCTTACAACGCAAGGAACGTATATATCGGTGTACAAAATGTAAGCGTAGCCACAGTTATTTGGGATTTTTAGTCCATGTTCTGTGAAAAATGTGTGGAATTTGAGATGCTTGTGGGATTTCAGATTGGTGAGAGGAAATTTGGATTGAATTTAAACAGTATTTGTGAACATTGTTCTTAAATTGTGTAATTATTTGATAGTGCAATGCTCTTTATACATGTAGATTTTGCTTTATTTTTCATAATATATTATTAATGAAATGAAATGAAATTATTATTTTAGAAAATTCAAGACGAAAAGATAATACAAACTCGTGTTGTATCTAGTCGGTTTACAACCTTAACACCAATACCACTAAACTAAAGGCTAGTTTAATAAGCACTTTAAGCTCCTTAATGATTCGTTTGGATGTGCTTTTAAAATGACTGAAAACGTTTTTAGAGAAAATATTTTTGAGTTCCAAAAGCACTTTAACTGGTGCTTCTTCCTTGAAGCACTTTAAGTGCTTTTTCAAGATTTACTTGCATTTTTACTAAGGATTAATTTCAAAAATATTTTTACCAAAAATGTTTTCAGTTATTTTAAAAGTACATCTAAACAAGTGCTGAATTAACGAGTAGTGTCATTCTCTATCACTTACTAATGAAAACGTTGACGGTTATTTTTTTATATATTTTTGGTTCAAGCATAACAAATAAATATAGGAGAGTAAGGCTATGGGTAGGTATAATAGCACTCAAAATCAATCAATTCCAAAAATCAAGTACTACATTGTCACAGTGACACAATGACGTCTCTTCGCTTAAGAGGTGAGTTTTGCTCACAATTCTCATAAATATATGTTAATTTCTCTTCAGTGGGCCCCCTAGTTTTTAAGATTTCAACTCTTAAATTCAATTCCTATATAGAATACGCGGAGATCATGTTTTGCAATGAAATAGTCAAACATAAAAATAAATTTAATAATTTGGACGATTACTTGTTCCACAAGAATTGCTGTGCAATTTGAACCTACACGCAACATCGCCCAGGTGCTGATAAGAAAATTAGAAGAAACTAACGTTAACGCAGAGAATTAAAACTTTCATATACTATTAATAGCGAAGGACAGTAAACTCTGCGAAAAACAGTAAGCTGTAACCAGTAGTAAAAGACAACGCAGAAAGACAGTAATCTAACGGAATTAAACGACTCGACTAAAAACACAGCGACTAAAATGTGAACCCTAGTAAACGCTTAACATCGTAACGGCGTGTCTAATCCTTCTTCTTCTCCTTCACTGGACCCTTGGGGATTTTACTCAAAACCTTGGCATCAAACACTGCATACTGCTTCTTTATTTCAATCCACGCCTTCTCGCCAAAGGCATCAATCTGGTCATCGTATTTCTCATAAATCACGGGCAGAGTGTGCAGCAACACAAAAACTGGCATTTAATGTCCGGGACAAAGTCAATAATAGAAATGAAAGCTTCTCGAATCTGAATTCCGAGAGGCGTGAAACAAAATTGAAACTGAAACGAAACCATCCTTACTTATGTAGAATAGGGTAAGAAAGTTGAACCATTTCCCAACCACCGACAAAATCCACAAGACGGCTATAACCTGATATCAGAAGAGCAACACCTAGTGACTACATAATCCAATAACAGCCTAAACATACAGTGTAACTATGAACAAAAGATTAGCATAACTATGAGCGAAAGATCAACTTACACCAAGGAATGTCTTCAAATCTCTTCCAGATGCAATATCCCGCAGAACGTAAAATCCTTTGTTGATTTCAATCCTCAGAGCAGAGGCAAGTTCAAGGACAGTCTTCTCAGGAATTTGAACTTTTGGGATTTGTGGTGGCGATCTGATTAAGGAACGTAGTCAATTCAAGACCGTAAATATTGCATCAAGGATCAAATATGCCAAAAAAAAAAAAAAAAAAGCTAGAACACCGTACGCCTTACTTGTTGATAAAGGTAGATACATAGGACCACAGGAAAAAGACCGCCAGAGAAAGTATCAATAAATGGCACACCAGAGTGATTAAGTGGTATTCGAGCAACTCAAAGAAAACCCATAAAACAGTGGCACCGCCGAGCACACTTGCAGATATTTTCTTGTTCCTCCATAAGAGAACATCAGCAGCTGCAACAAAAGACCAATTGACATCATTTTCTTTCCAAGTTTCTTCTCTCAAATGTAGTTCATAAACGCACAAATGGAAAATCTCTCCTTTCTACTGCATACAATTACAAACAAATCACCATTTTCCAAATTCAAACCGATGATGTCCGTGTTGCTACGTAACCGAAACCGGATAAAGTCAGGAAATACGATCAATACATGTTTATTGCATCAATTGGCAATCCATACAGTCTACAACAAGTCAGAAAGCACATAAACAACAAACTATTATAATGATTTAAATCAACAAAATAATAAATGCCAAACAATTTTCCCCAAATTCATAACTTTCAGGATTAATCACAACCATTATGAATATCTATTCACTAATACTAAACAAAAATACTAAAATTTCAAGAAAAAATCGAATTAATAAGCTGAGATTAGCTCGCTCAAACGAAGATTCTTGTTATTTCAAGAAAAATTTCACTTTCGATGCAATTCAGGCGAACAGAATAATTAATATTCAATCAGATCAAGGTATCAACTTTCAGAAATTCAGTTTCTTCATAATTTCCCACATTTTCCGATCAGCCAAACAAAAACATCAAATCCATGCACAAAATTTATATCAGGTGTATAAACGGATTCAGAGAGGGAAAGGATAAAGTACGTTTGCCGCCGCCCAAGACCTTGTGAACGGGCTTTTCTCTCCCGAAGAGCCTAAAAATCTTGGATTTGACGGAATCGTGCGACGACGTCTTATCTTCAACCTTGGTTTTGACGGCGGCAGCGTGCTTGGCCTTCTTGTCATCGTCGGAGTCGGACGAAGACGAGGAGTGGTGGATGTAGATCTTGTCCACCAGCGACGCGGTAGTTGGTTCTGGCTCCGCCATGGATTCTCAGATCGAAGAGAGAGAGAGAGAGAGAGAGAGAGAGATGGTCCAAATGAGGTGTTAAATTTTTCAGAGCGTTGATATCAGAGTGTTATGTGTGTGTTTCGTAAATTTAATTATTTTTGGAGCGAGAAGTCAGGGAGGTGAAATCTGGGCCGTTGAATGATGGCGAAGAAACCAAGGAAAGGGCTACGGGGCGGGAAAATCTCGCATCCTGGAGCTTCTGGTGTTTCTGTGATCGCAGCGTGAGCGCGACCTATCCCCTCATTTAATTACTCACCAATTTTAATTAATTAATTAACATTCTTTTTCTAATTTTTTTAACAATTTAAGTGCAGTCAAATTCTAATTTAAATTTCAAAGGGGGCTGTATTCACGTATTAATTGAGGAATTGGTAGGAATTTGGTGCATGCTCGTTTTTCAAAGTATTACTATATTTTATGCATGAAAGAATTTTTTTACGAACAATATTGTCAAGTGGTTTTTTTTTCTTCCTTCAAAATAAGACCAGTTGGTGGTGAAGTTCACCTTTCTCGAAGGCTGAGAAGGCTTATAGAGACAATTCTGGCTACTATCGTACGGTTTATCAATGTCAAGTATCGAACACAAGACATGGTGTGCGAAATATGGGTTTGGAATTTGTCCCCAACCACTAAACCACCCCGTGGTAGTAGTTAACGTTAATAGGTTAAATTGTTAGATGTAGGGAAAGGGACTAGTAGAGATCAAACCTACAAGCCATCTGCTATACATAACTAATTAAACAATAAAAAAGAGACAATGACAAAGAAAAAACGAATTTGAATCCCATTAGGATCCAAATTGTAGGGATTCTAGGAATCCTCACATCCTAGTCGTTCATCATGGGTCAGAAATCACAGTTTGAATTTTTTATTTAAAATTAAGTACAAATAGTATCTAATGAAAACTAGTCATACAATGTACGATGGACGGGGTATAGCTTAAATACTACGTATCATATAATGCTACAAGGTTTTAGCCATTAGATTTAATTTCTACAAATGTTTAAATCTTCTATTTCCAATATCAATCATTCATCTTGTATCATTCAATGATACACAGTATAGAAGAAATCTTCTAAATGGAGGAAAGATGTCAAAAGAGAGATTATATTCACACACCCCAAATTACTTCTCTCAAACCTTTTTAATTTTTTAATATTTTCTACACACCACTAACACTTGATAGAAAAATATTAAAAAATTAAAAAGGTGTGGGAGAAGTAATTTGGGGTGTGTGAATATAATCTCCCATGTCAAAATACACTCAGAGTAATTAGAGTAATTCAAAATGTCATCTTGTAGACTAATTTTGGGACGGTTGTGTGATCGTCTTCTTACATGTAAATTTTCTCTTCGTAATTAGAGTAATTCAAAATGTCATATATCTGTTTGTTTAACTAATGGAACACCTATCATGAAGAATTGGCACGCAATTTGAATGTTAAGGAGTTTAAGTTTCCATAGCAAGTGCAGCAAGAAATACAACCTTAGGCATTTCCAGTCGTTTCACTCTTCTAAAAATCTTACCGAATACAAAATTAGATGGATAGACAGATAGACATAAACTACATACAAGTTTAATAAATATGCAAAAAGATGCTACAATTTTGCAGTAAATCAAGATCCAAAGTTGAGAGAGACACACCGATCCGGAGTTGGCAGAGCAGCGATCAAGATGCCGGAGATGGTTTTCCATGTTAACGTTGTCACGTTTCCGAGGTGAGACGTGCTTGAACATTGCGGTGGCGGGTTAACATTAAATTGAAATCCGCTGCAAAAGGCTTCTTGCTTCCGAAAGAGAGATGTTTAGGAAGAAGAGCCGCCAATCATTGAATTATTTTGTACAATGATTCTGGGAGAAAAGAAGAATATACCTATAGGCTGTAGCTGTCAATAGAATAACAGAACCTCACAGAGGAATATGCTTTCTCTCTTTCTTCTCGCAATTAAATTAAAGCTTGTTTAGAAGTACTTTTAAAGTAGTTGAAAATGATTTTTATAAATAAATAAAAATTTGAAACTAATATTTAGTAAATACGTAAGTAAATTCTTGAAGTGCTTACGACAAGAAGCACATACGTAAGGACTTTAAGGGCTCGTTTAGAAGTTCTTTTAAAATGATTGAAAGTGCTTTTAAAGAAAATGATTTTGGGTTTAAAAAACACTTTTAAGTGTTTCTTGCAAGAAACACTAGCTACGTACTTGTTATGGGAAGCGCTTGAAATGTTTTTCCAGGATTTACTTACATTTTTACTAAGAATTAGTTCCAAAAACATTTTAATAAAAAATACTTTTGTCATTTTAAAAACACTTCCAAACAAATCTTAAGTATTTCTGAAACGCAGAAACATTTTCTCTAAAAATATTTTCAATTATTTTAAAAGTAATTTCAAACGAATCATTAACCAACCACACTACTAGCTAGATAGTCCAGTATACTGAGAGGACGGAATGGTCTAACTACCATAGCAATTCACCAGTTTTGACAAACGACAATAACAAAAACATTCCACATTCGCTACCAATAGTGGCTTACACATTTCATTTGGGCCAAAATTGAAGAGAAATTGGAAACGATGAAGTAGGTCTCATTAACTCAAGCCCATGAAAGCTATTAGGCTCTATAGCATTGAGGAGAGTTATCTGGGTCGCAGACCCAAAATATGATTTTGGACAGATAACCTTTGTAGCCCATTTAACAAAATAAAAAGTCCAACAGAAGCTCTTGGATGCCTGGTTTGGGTCAACTTTGGGTTCCAATCAACTGGTTTATTAAGCAAAGCAACTTGGGTGAAAGTATGTTTTTTTTTTTTAAACAAACGATTTTATCTATACTAAGAAAAAATGGGTCGGATTAGTCTTACAATTGACTAGTAATAATGTTTAAATTTACCTTTGGCGAGAGTCGAACTTATGACCTCTCACTTACAAATGAAGAGAAATACCACTAAACTGTAGTACTAAGGTGTGGGTGAAAGTATTTAAGATGAGCGTTTGAAAATTTTCCAATACGGTTGGTATATCTGTGGAAATATAAAAAAAATTAGAGAAATATATGAAAGTAGGTGATGAAGTCTAAACTTCACTCCTATTGGAGAAAGTCTTAAATTTCAGCAAAAATAGATAGATTTCGTCGATGTTTTTGACAGATTGATTAAAAATCGACAAGCTAGCATGACATTTCCTAAAGTTTCATTTTAAACTTTCGCATTTTGAGCAAACTTCCATAATTTCTATCGAAAACAACTGATATCAATATATTCTTCGATATTTCTACAAATTTACATATCGATATTTATACCGACACTGATATTTTAAATAATGATTAAGATTCAAAGTTTGAAATCCACGAAGTTTTGCAAGTTAACATCAGTTGCATTAGGTTTAGACAGGAACTAAACATGAAGACCCCACCAATAACTAAATTTCTTTGAGTCATAATTTGACTAGCCAACCGCATATGAAATTCTTTGGCAGACAAATATGAAATAGCTCCGAGTCACTCAAAAACCCAACAGCCAAAACTCAAATTAAGGATTTTTCGTAATTTGTTCCACCCGAGATGACAACAAGATAAAAATTGAACATCTTATCATGGGTGGGGTTCACCTTCTTTCCTTTTGAACAAAAAGAAAACACCAATCAAGATCATTTGACACATCAATTTACCTTTCACAATTTTTGTAATAGTCCGAACTATTAAGTGATCCGAAAAATAAATGGTGAGGAGTGATTTCAAAAGTTTGAACGGTGTATATTGTTAAAAAGGTCACATGGAGTGTACAATAATTAGGGGTGTAGAATCTTGCATTTATTAAATAAAAAATTTAACAATCAACCGCCATTTAATGTGATTTGTAAAATATAATCTAAAAAATGATCTCTCTACTCACACATGCTATAATTAATATCCATGTGATGTGTTTTTTATTTTTAATTCGAAGTGCATTACCAGGAAAAACGCCAAAGGTTTGCAAAGAAAGTCCATACAAAGGACAAACCTAGGAGAAAAAATCGACAATTCGTACAAAGAAAAAAAGTGCAAGGAGGGATACTAGGAGACAGACATAGGCTAAGACGTCTCCCCACAAACAGCATAAAAAAACCTTGAGGGTGTGCACAAGCGAAGATGTAGGTCTATTCATACAAATATAAACGCTCATCTCTGCATTTCTATGCAACTAATATATTGTTTCCAAATCTGATAAACTATATGTCATGTAAATGACAAAAATTGTTGTGATTAAATCATGATTGGTAAAAGTATAGACTACAAAGTCAGCTTAAGTATTTTATATTATGTCGTTCATACCACAAACCACAAACATACATACATACACACACACACACACACATATATATATAATTGGTTTTTTTTTCAGTGAATATTTTTTAACGATGAATTTTTTTAGAATATATATTATTGTTCTTGAAGAAATAATAAATTACATTTGCGGTTAGCCGTTTGGCTTCCATATTTGCCTTAAAAGAAAGAGCTGAAAATTCAGAGGGAGACTGGCTTGGGTGAAGCAGTTTTAGGACCAAAGGATGCACGCCTTTGTGAAAGGCTGAAAGCTGGAATTTGAAAGACTTTGACAAAGAATTTGGCAGTTGGAGCATCTGGTTCTAACATGTCCCAATCCTCTTAAACCAACAAACAATGAGAATTTCTTTTCTTCACATGGTTGGAAAGAATAGTCTTTTTTTTGCAACGTAATGCTACAACTTTTTGTATTTCAAGAAAGTATCTTATGCACTAGTTACTTCAATATGACTTTCACATACGAGAGAAATGTACCTAGATTAGAGTTGTTACTGTGTTGGTTTTTAAGTCAATCACAAAGATTGCTTACTTGTTTCACATAACAATACCTGATTAATTTGAAATACGGTCAATATATCCTTTTTTATGAGGAAAATGATTCACACACTTATTTTTACCTCTCCCACACATTTGTTAATTTTAGTCATTATTCTTCTTCAATTCATTAAATTCGACAGCCAAAAATTAAGAAAAGTGTGTGAGAAGTGTACATATCACTACCCTCTCGCTCAAAGGAATTTAGAGGATCACCTTGCATACCCTAATGAGTTTTTATATTCAAAAAGAGCATATTACAAAGCTACTTCTCGATGACAAAAGAAACATAACTCAACTGGAAATATCTATCAGTATGTCGATATCTCAAAGCAATCACACGCCTCATGCTCTCATGAATTTGAAGTTGTTTACCTCACATACCCTAATTGAGCTTGAAGACTTTGGTAAAACATTTAGTGAAAGAGGAAAATAAGGGAGGACCTCTCTCCGTAGTATTCTGCAGAATGCAGCCCCCATTGATTCAAAAGGATGGCCAAGAGTCCAAAACACCACGCAAAACCAAATTTACAAGTCAAAGCTTTAGTCTTTAAGCGGAAGAAGCGTGACCCATCAGCATCCCAATGCCTTTGCCTTGCAAAGAACCCCAATTCTCTGACTTCTTCTCTCTCTGCAAAAGCAAAGTTAAAGCCAATTTTCCAAAAAAAAAAAAGCAAAGTTAAAGCCATTGGAGTCTTTTTTTTGGCCTTTTGTCTTTCATTTTTCTTTCTCTTTTTTTCTCCCTCTTATTCTTTTTGGAAGTTTCTCGTCACAATCTTCCATGGCCAAAAATTCAATTCCAAAGAAGGAATTCAGATCTCGCAGTTCGATAAATCAATAAATTTGTACGGTTCAGGATAAGAAGGGTGAGAGAGATCTGAACTCTTGATTTATATGAAGTGAGTCAATATAATAGACTAATGTTTACTGTAAATTTAAAATAAGTAATTCAGATTTCTCCATCTGCCTTTCGCCATTCATCGACTTCAGATTGCGAAATATGAAAAAGATCTCGATTCCATAAGTTGGACTTGTTAGGTTGGGAACTACACCATGTACTCAATTCACCATCACGCTCTTCTCCAAAAAAGTTCCAAAAAGATCATTTAACCAAGCCGTTTTCACTTTACTTTTTTTATTTCCACAAGAAAAAAAGATCATTTGACCAAGTCTATTTATAACTTTCAACACTTTTGAGTTAGTTTTTTTTCTTTTCTTTTGGTCGAGTTTATCTTCATGAAATCAAATAAAAAACAAAATTTAAGGGCTCTATCCACATTGTAAAGGATTTATAACTCAGTTGTTTTATGACATTAACTTTACACTAGTTTTTGTTCGATTTTCTCATTGAGTTGATGAATTATGTTCTTTTTATACAAACGATGCTCTACCAGAAACTAATGAGTTATTATGAGGGTATATAAACTTGCGTTTGATTTTTCCTTTAAGTTGCTATTATCCACATGTTTGTTTATACATTATGACATGAACATATTAAGACGCATTTGTTTTAGTCAATATAGTTACGCTGATGTCTAGTAAATGATGGACTATAGTTCTCCAAAACAACAAACAAAATCAACTCGTTCTGCAAATGAACTATCAAAGTCACGACTCGTGAGACGACGGAGCACAAGGGACCGGCGTGTGGGGGACAACCATTGACTGAGAGAAAACCTCTGCATCATCTTATCGGCACAGTTGAAATCGAACCTGCATTTTTTCGTAAAACAGTGTGTGAATCTGTACATACATGTATAACCTACACCTCTCAATTATGAAATGTTTCTTGCATATACATTGTCACGTGGTATTTCGTGTTAATAAAATAAAAATATACAAATAAAAATTATATTTATTTATTTCGTTAGCACGTAATTTCATCTCTCTCTCTCTCTCTCTCTCTCTCTCTCTCTCACTAAAGCAAAAGAAAAGCTTGTTTCCCTTCTCTCTCCTCTGTTTTCGATGCTGCAAACCAAACGCAACGCCACAAAACGAAGTGAAATTTTTAAGCAAGGTTACTGTTTATTTCACTCATTTCCTCACGCCACCCCCTCTCACTCCTTCCTCGTATAAAAACCCTCAAAACCCTACCATTCCCTTAACCCCTCCCTCTCTCTCCACCCTCCCTTCTCTCTCCTCCGAAGCCATGGAAACCATGTACTTCCTCAAGTTCTGGAAACCCAATGCCTCCACCGCCACACCTCCAAATCCTTCCGTTGCAAAAGACAACGAGGTCGAAGAAGAAGAGGAAGATTCTCTCTTCGACTTGGAATTAAGTTTTGACAACATCCAAACTTCACAAGAAAACAACATCCTCGTCTCCAAACCAAAATCAAACACCTCGGACAAAACAGCCGGCCAACCAATCCTCTCCCTGTCCACTTCCGATCCAATTTCCAAAAGAAAAATCCTCCCGATCGAGCCAGTCTCCAAACCTCCTCAGTCTCCCATCGCTCTTCTTAAATCCGCCCCAAAGTTCGGAGCTTTAAAGTTCAAAAAACCCATACAGAAAACAGAGAAAAAAACAGGGGAAAAAGCAGATTCCGACGTTTCGATGGAGTCCCAGAAGCAGAAAATCAAAGGACTAATTGCGAAACAGCTCGCCGGAGAAGAAGCTCAAAACCCACCTAAGCTCACCCGAGAAAACAGCTCCAGGAGAAACGGACTTGGATTGCAGAATCTGAAGCCGGAAGACTCGAAAACAGAGAAATTTTCTAAGGATGTTTTGCAGAAGTACCTTAATCTTATCAAACCTATGTACTCCAAGGTTTCCAGGAAGTCTAAAGAGAAGGTGAAGCCTTCCGGAGACTCACTGATGGATTCTCCGGCGATGCCGATATTCTCTGTGTGTTCGCCGAAGGACAAGCAGGGGAACTTTCCGGCGGGATTTAGAGTTGTCTGTAAGAACTTGGTGAAGAGCAAGTCTGCCACGGTGATGGCGGCGCCGCCGGTGCAACGGAGGGACGATTCCTTGCTGCTGCACAACGATGGGATCCAGAGCGCCATTCTACATTGCAAGAGATCGTTCAGTTCTAGAGGTATCGAGAGTTTCAAACCTTTCAAATTTTAAACCAATTGCTTAATCTATTATTTGATGTTTATGAATTAATTTTGATTTTTAATTTGGTTTCAGATTCTTTGTCTTCGCTGTCGCGATCAACCAGTGATTCTTCCTCCATTAAATCATATTCTACTGGTAAACGTCAGTCTCGGCCTTTTATTTAACCAATCAAAGCGAAGAAATTCAAATTCCAAATTTAGATTTAATTTTAATGGAAATTTACAGACGATCTTCACAATTTTTTTTTTTACAGATTCTTCTCTGTTATCACGGATTGCAAGTGATTCCCATGAAAAATCCGCGAGAATCTCGATCGAAGAAGAAATTTGAAGCTCTGTTCGTCGGATTTTAATGGATAAAACGCGGGAAAAACAGAGGAACTTTATCACCCCCTATGTTATTTTCTGTAAAAACAAAGGAAGAAAGGAAAACGAAAATATGAGGTTAGGTTAGGGTTGTTTTTGGTATTTTAGTATATAGGGTTCACCTGTTGTTCTCTGTACAGTGACGTGTCATGATATTGAGGATTTAGGGATCCTTTTTGGTTTAGGGTTTCTGCACTGAAGCAAAGCAGCATCATGTTGCTTTTGAATTGAATGTGTGATGAGAGAAAAATGTTGATTTAATCAATCAGAAAGATATGTGACATTATTTTCTGGGTTCAGAGATTTTAATTTGACTCAACAAGTTTTTTGCATCTTTCATTTTTTTTTGTTTTGTATGGGGATTCCACTTTCCAGGAGAAATTGAAAGATGATGGAATCAGATGCTTGTTCTTCAATTACTCATAAAAACTGGTAGTTTGGAAATCAATTTTGGTTGTTGCCTGTAAATTATCTGGTTATTAAACAGACGTTGGTTTTGTTTGTACGTCACTGATAAGGTCACATTAATGTTTTCAAAGTGATATGTAAAGTCTGTTTTGTTAACATGTCGTTGATAAAGTCTTGATATTAATGTTTTTAAGTGAGATGCAAAGATTTTTCGCATGTAAGTAAAGAGATGAGGCCTTAAAAGTAAATTGGTATTGGATGAAATCTCGGTTTTCTTTACTAGATATACGTGTGAAGCTCAGCACTGCATATGTTACGAAAAAAATTTGTATTTGTGAAAGAGGATTTATGATCATCATCACCAACCTGGAGAAAATTGGTTTATTCGATTCCGACTGCATTTCTGCTTTTTGTAAATATAAAGTGCTTTTATTGCAAAAGAAGCATTTTATTTGCTTTTATTAAAATCTGATTTCGTTTCAAAGTGAACAAAAGAAAAGCAGTCAGAAGGTGGCAGATGCTCTCTCTCTATCCCTCTCTCTCTCCCAGTCTGTCTGGCCACCCCTCCCATCTGGTTATGGTAGCTAGATTGGATGGACAGATTTTATTCAACTTTTGACTGCTTGTTGCAGCAGCAGCAGCAGCAGCAGGGGAGGAAGGAACTGCTAAAAGGTCGCATGCATTTTTTTCGGACCAAAATTGTACTTATCATCTTCTTTTCATTCATTTCTATTTGAACGATCACGATTAAGTCACTTTAATATTTTATATTCTTGTTATTTTTTGTCTTATTATTTTTATAAAAAAAATTAATATAAAATATTAACTGTGGCTTAACCGTGACAGTTCAAATAAATAGGAATGAGAAGGGGATGGTAAGTGAATGACATATAATCTTAGTCTATTTTTTCCTCTTCTAATTACATATTCCCCCTTCACTTTCAGAAGTATTTGCATTTTACTGCATTTCTTCCTATATGCTTTACCAGTTTTATTTGTTCTAGTTATAATGAAAGGCAGATGTACATTGTAACCAAGGGGTCCCAAGTTATCTAGAGTTTGATAAATATACATATGAAGGTTTTTTGAAGACCATTTAATTATTTGGTATGAGTTTCTTTTGTAATCACCAAGTGTTTGATGTAATGTCTGCTAACACATGCCGACAACACTCAGTAAGTTGCATTGAGAGCACTCGACAAATTCTCTCGATAGCACTCATCATATTGCTTTGCCATATGTCGATATTTGTTTACATGTCCGCAACATAGTTTGGCTGACGACAACACACTCGCCATGTATTCGATGAAATACCTTAGTGTATAAACGGAATTTTTTTTGCGCACTTCGTGCTCCATGTCTATCTAAAAAACTTAAGACCTTTGACACTAAAATCTCCCCAATATTGAAATTCTGGATCCATCACTAACTTTGCTCTCCCCGCACCTCTTCAGCTAACTCTAAGAGCTTCTATAAGTGAAGATTTTGTCTAAATTGAAGAATATAGAAGTTAATATTAGAATCCATGATCGAAATTATAACAAACCCTAAAATTTATATAAAAATGATATCTGTAAATCAAAGGAACAGGGCATGCACTTGCACTGCAGTTCAAACACATAATTATGATGAGCAAGAAATGCCAAGAAAGACACCAAAATTTGTGGCCCCAAAATCCCATTTGAGACGATGCAAACTTCACGGCGAACCACATTGCAGACCTGCCAAAGAAGAAAAAATGACAAAAATCAAAACCACATATCTCGGGGCACCAATTGAGACCATTATGAAGGGGAGCTGTATGACTGAATGGGACTGAAGTGGAAGTGTTGCTTTGGCCATTCTATGAACTTGGAAATTTGAAATTATAAGTCACAAGTTTGGTGACGGGATGAAATGAGGACGTCAAGGTGTCGGTGTATCAAACTATTCATGTCATGTCATGTGGAATGCTAAAAATTAAGACAAGACATCATCACCTTTAACGTCTTTTTTTCTTATAAGTCATTCTCGATAATATCGATTTCAATTAGACCAAATAATTAATGTTGAGTTGTCTTCAACTCACCAAACTGGTTCCACTGAATGAACCATGCATCTACAAAAGAGGATATAAATCATGAAGTTTTTCATTTTGTTTTTCAACGGGATTATAGCTGGTTTTGCATTTGGAGTTTAGATCGACTAAATTTGTATTTTATGAAAGAGTTTAGTTTATAGATAATACGTATGATCAAAGATGGGAGGTCGATGCCAAATTTTTTTTGATATAATTATAAGCATCAACCACATCTGATGGTAGCACAACTATTAATATCTACGCTCTAAAATGATCGTTCCACACTTATTAGCAATGGTGATAATGTCACGTACCTTTGTAGAAGTTGAGCTAACATAACTCTTATAAACTTATATTATGGTTCAATAACGCTCAAAACAATGTGAACAAAACATAATACAACGCACCACAATCGATTTTTAGATTGTGTTTCTTGATACTATTACAATTAGAACTATCTCGTGTTCTCTGTGACAACATACTTGACGTGGTGTATTATGAGACTTCATATTTTTAAACAATATGTTACTCTTTCAAGTCGTGGAAACAGCCCATTTGTAAAGAAATGATAAGTTTGTGTATGAAAAACTTCCTCCTCCCCTCCTCCAACCCTTACAAAGCAGGGAGCCTTGTTGGTTTGGAGTCGTTCCTATATTACTCCTAATTTCCGAAGTTAGAACAAAAAATTTGATAAGTCGAGGCAAAAGCTGCCGTTCACTGCATTTGCACAAGTTGGAGCAGCAGAAAGACATGACTTAGTTAGTTCAAGTGTTTCCATCAAGAAATGTGATTAATTATATGCAGATGAATGCAATGCACCAAGAAACACCACACAAACAAACACCCGACCCGACACCATATTTTCATCCGAGGACAATTAGATTTGCTGTGTTTCCTCCAAGGATATTGTCATATGCATCCATGTCTTTTGCTGCAGTTCACTGGATCTGTCTCAATCATCTGCGAGATTTTTGGAACGTTTAAACAACTATCCACCGTGTCAAAATACTGGCTCATGCTTTAGAAGGAAGCAATAGTTTTTTGGTTGGTAATCACTGTTTTACATGTGTGCATAAATATTTCTGTTTGTATCTTAAGTGAGTTTTGTATACGTATCAATTGTGGTTTGCAGAAGGAACTCGTTTCAATAAAGGAACCAAGTGCAAGCAAAGTTCTACTGAATAACCATGAACCGGTTGAAGTCGAGAATGAAAATGGCGGATTATGTACCCGACAACCCAAACAATTATTTCTTTATATGTATCAATTGTGATTTGAAGAATGACTTGTTTAAAGGAACCAAGCACAAGCAAAACTCCGCTGAATAACCATGAATTGGTTGAAGTCAATAATACAAATGGCGAATTATGTGTCCGAAAGCCCAAACTCTTAAACCCTAACAATTAATTTTCTTTTTCCTTATTGAAAGGCCCATAAGACCACTAGAGCCCATTAGAGAGGTACATAGGGCTGAATTCTTTTATTTGGGCTACGTCATGGGTTCAATCAAAGCCCAAAATATATTCAAAGAATGATCATTGACTCACTCCTAACCGCACCGATAATATCTCAACTTAAACACATTACTAGATGTTGAATTCTAACACAAAGACCTCAGTGTTATTAGAATGGATGAGGATTCTCTCCTCATTTTTTTCCATCCACTTCCATCCTCCCCTTATTTGTGTGGTCACGGTCAATGTATTAAATATCGATGATATCGGAAATATCGATAGTCCAAAAACACGGAAATTTCAATGGAAATATCGAGATATTATCGATATCGATAAAAATTGAATAAAAACCACAGAAATTGTAAGAAAAACTTAGAAATTTTTATTGAAACTTTGCAGGATGTTTATTTAGTCAATTATCTATTAGTTTATCACAAAAAAATGGAAGGAAATGCATTGCATGGTGGATTTAACTGATTTAAGTTGATTATATAGCGAGCTGGCAAACATTGTGAGTGTAGAAAATATGTAAATATTTTAGCATATTTTCACAAAAACATAAGTGATATGGTGGCCAATGTGTTGAAGGAGTAAAATGGGAGGAGTTCGAATCCCCTTGGTGTTTTTTTAAATATAGAAATTTAAAAAACACGGAAATTTCGATGGAAATATCGGGATATTATGGATATTTTAAACCTTGGTCACGGTTAAGCCACGTCAACATTTTATATTCTTTTTTTTATAGAGATAATAAGACAAAAAAACGTAGCTTAACCGTGACCACACAAACATGAAAAGGATGGAAGTGGATAGAAAAAAAGGAGGAGAGAATCCTCCTATTAGAATTGGCAACATATACTTATAGATTGTATTTTCTCAATTTTCCGATATGGGACTTATTTAATTAACACTTCAAATCACTAATCACAAAGAATATTACATAGAAAACTAATGACGGACTACAATTTATAGCAGTAAAATGTCTCATATCTCACAGAACAATTATAAAAATGAATTAAACAGTATAAGTACGAAGTATCACTTGCAGACAATATTTTGGACCGACCGCGTAGCAAGAACGATGTCTATGGTGCAGTTCATATGAGCAGACCTCTTCTTCTTGATCACCTTCATCAGATGTATCTTCCCCTCCAACCTAGAAGTGGACGTAATCGGGATAATCCCCAAGCTAATATCACTCGCTAATTCAGAATTAGCGTTCAACCCATTCGAACTTAGGTCCACAGAGGCCTCGACCTTTCTAGTCGATCGAGCCTTGGCACGTTCCTCGTACACATTGGTCTGTCCAATTTTTGTGCCCCTATAATCAAACTCAACAATTCCATCCTCGTACTTGAAGTGCCCAAAGTTGGTGTTCTTCACGCCAAACTGAACATCCATTTCTAGGTTAAATGAAGGGTTCGTGACACTGCCAACTTCGTACTGACTGAGGGAGGCTGATCGAACCCGGAACTTAGGGCTCTTTATTTTCATGACGGTGAGTGCAAAGACGGTGATAACTGCAACTTGGAGCACAGCAAATACAACAACGTATAGTAAGCACCTCATGCGCTTGTTTCTTTTCAGCTCGGCGGGGTCTGCTGTGACGGCAGATTCTTGGTCGCTCCGAGTGTAGCTGTTTGCCAGGGGTGCCGAGGGAGGGGGAGATGTTGCTTCTTTCTCAGCTGCCATTTTAATTTCTTTCAATTTGTAGCTTCACAAACTTTTAGTTTTTTGGTTTGTGTTTTAGGGTTTCTGTATATTTGTTTGGTGAGTGGAAGATTGATAATGTTGGTTGTTTTGATAAGCATGTATTTATAGATGTATGATAGGAGGATTAAGAGTGCGCTTATTTTGAAAGTGGGATCAGCAAAGGTCCTCTGTGCTGCCATTTTCTTGCCACAAACGCGGGAGGCGGCTTTGAAGTTGGACTTCTCGCAGGCTAGTTGATGGTGACTCTTGTACGATTCATTACTTTTCAAACAACATTACCACTCTCGAAACCAATTTATATTTTATTAATAAGCATATAATTCGTACGAGAATACTAGAAGCCTAATGACAATGCAGACTGCACCTCATGCTAATTAGATTCAACTTTTATTCAAAAACCAACCCTAATCTTTAATATTTTCATCATCTAACAATTTAGAGTGTACCAGCCAATTGCGTGTAAAATCGAGTATAAACAGTAATTAATCAAAATATTTAGTATGATGGTGCCCAAAATGGTTAATGATGTTTTCTTTTTTATTGTAGTCATTATTAGTTTGCCGGTTAGGCGGCTTAATGGAGTGTTTGACTTGTATATTACTGGTTCTGGAAGTAGGAAAAGTATGTTTCGAGTCTTGGACAAAAAAAAAGAAAAAGTAGGACAACTTGCTTATAATAAAACGTCAATGACATTCATTAAGCTCTATAAGAAATAATCCCAAAGCCGTCCAATTAGGTATGATAAGTTCAATTGTGACGCGTTGAAAGGATCATGATATGATTAAGGTCTCGACGACGTATTTTCATCTTTGTACGCACTTATCAGACCAGTACGTGGACAGATATTGTCTTTATCCCTCTTTTGGTTTGGGAAATATATTGTTTTCAGGTTATGTTTTCTCAAAATTAAAAACACATTCCACTCTCGTTAAAATGAAAAAGAAAATAGATTTCTCACTAAGATGAAAAACTTACATTGTGTGTTCCAATAACGTCATAAGCCACTTTTAACAAAAGCACGAGACTCTTAAATTTTACATATTACCATGACCTCATGCCACCCTTCCTAGTTCCTAATATGAAAGCTTCCTAATTAGGTAAACATACCGTTGGAAAATATAAGGGCAAATATTTTAGAGATTTGATTTAATTAGTGATTTGATATTATTTAATTAGGAATTTGATTTGTTATAAGTGTCATGTTCCGATCCCGACATACGTCCAGGATCGACACATGACGTCACCAAGTACCTGTATATCTAACGTACCTCGCCTCTAGGCTATGAACAAAGCACAACTCAAGTCCCAATTTTGTAGTATTTTTTGTATGCTTTATGACTGCATCTAACTTCCTTATTAGATTGCCTACGTACCGTAAATAGGGATGAAACCATTCGTAGTTCACCATTCACTACACTAGACACTTATTCTAGTACGTTCTAATAGGAAAGCGTAGCATTCCTCAATCAATCATTTGGACGTTCTAATAGGAAAGCATAGCATTCCTCAATCAATTATTTGGACTTGACAAGCATGAATTATTCGATTCAAGCTACATAACGAACCCACATGACATTCAAGATTTCCATTCCATCCATCATATAAACCATTATGTTTTCAACATAAAATTGCAATTCATAGCATGTAACATATGAAAGAATCCACAAAGCACAATATTATCCTCTAATCACATTGATCAACTAATCTAATCATATTAATAACAATCATATCCAACATCATTCCACGATCACTTCAATTAACCAATTCCATGAATCAAGGAGGCACGATATTAACATTTAATTACATCAATCAATCAACATGATCATATATCACCTCACAAAATTTAATAAAAGAAGTCTATACAATTCCCCACTTAGATTATAAATAATAACATGGTGAATCTAATTTATAAACACAATGCCTACTGTGAGCAATTACTATTCACTCGAATATAGGGCTGGGCTAACCTTATGGAAATGAGCAAAAGTAGGGATTCCGGACCTCTCAACGGAATTCAACTAAAATAAGGCCGTCTATTGAAATGTACCAAGTACAACTAATCCTCATCACCCCTAGTATGCATATAGTCCTCCATTGCGGATATACCAAGCAGACCCTTAGGCATAATCTAAACGTGCATGCACTGATCACTCATCACGGATATACCAAGCATGATCACCCCTGAAATACGTATGGTCTCCTATTGGGGATACTAAGCAGGACCACATCCTAGTTCTAGCGATCACCCATCGCGGATATACCAAGCATGATCACCCTTAGAATGGGTATGGTCCCTCATTGCGGATAAACCAAGCAGAACCATAGGCATAGTCTAATGGTTCCCTATCGTCGCTAAACCAAGCAGGACCACGTCTTAACTCTAGGTAGTGATCACTTATGCGGATATACCAAACATGATTACTCCTAGAATGCATATGGTTCCCCATTGCAGATAAACCAAGCGAAACATAAGCATAGTCTAATAATGTAGGCAGTGATCACCCGTCGCAGATATACCAAACATGATCACTGTAGCTATAGGTAGTGTCACCTATCGCGGATATACCAAGCATGATCACCCCTAGTATGCATATGGTCCCCCATTGCGGATAACCCAAGCAGAACCATAAACATAGTCTAATCGTGTAGGCAGTGATCACCCATCGCGGATAAACCAAGCATGATCACCTCTGAAATTTGTATGATCCCCTATCATGGATATACCAAGCATGACCGTCCAAGTACCTCTGCTACTTGGTGCAATCATTTCAACACATAATCTACCTCTACCTCAATCCTTATGATTTACAACATAGGCACATGCACTATAAATTTCTCATGACCACTAACTATCATGTCATACAAGCATAAAAGTTCTACATAATACTTCTAATAAGATTCTAGGTTCACATTGTCATAAAAATAATCATACACATAATTCATATTATCAAGAATTTAAATACACATATGCATGTCACAATAAGGCGTTCCAATCATGTAAAGTGAGGTAAGCATTAACTAGAATAGCTCACTAACCAAGATAGGCCCTTTAGACTTTATCGAGTCTCTAGTCATGCTAAATTTATCATTTACGAACGATATGGTCACTCGTAGGGTCGGCAATCCTACACAACTCAATTTGGAAGATCCACTTACCGGATCTCTTTTTCATAATTGCTCAAGAGTTTCATTAACCTTCTAGAACGATATCATAAAATTTCAAAACAATTCAATGGTTAGTGGAGGTCAACGTCAGTTTTACAAACTTGGAAATTCAACTCGGGAAAATCTATACGTCAAATTCCCGATTTGTAAGTTTCTAAGATCCTCAAATATTACAAATAATAACCTATTAAAGTTTGATGACGATCCAATTGTCGGATCATTGATTCATATAATGATTAAGTGGCGGCCTTTAACAAAACTAGGTTCAAACGACATAATTTCATCAACCAGACATCACATATGGAATCTAAGTATCGAATTTAGCCTAGAAGGGTAAGGGGGTTCCTCAGCCACGTGCCGCTGCGGGCGACGGCCTACTGCCCGACTCGCTGGAAAATTTCATCTAAGTCTAAAAATAACTAAAATTTACAAAATTGTAGATCTCAAGGAGGGAAGCAATTTTCATACCTGGGCCGAAGTCCAATTTGTCCGGGAAATAGCCTGAAAACGCCTCAATCCGCCAAAAACCCTAGAAATTTGTGCATTTTGATTTGTCTTCTCCAGTGCTCCACCACCCCCAAACTTGTTTGGAGTTTGTTCCTTGACTCAAGAGAAGTCATTTGGAGGTGGTGATCGACGATGAGGGTTGTCGGATTGGTGGATCGCCGCCGTGGTGTCCTCGAAACCCACAGTTCCGTTCTTTGCGATACGGGACCAAAACCCCATCGATCTTAGGTGAAAAATGGAGAAGGAAGCCTAGTGAAGAGTTTTCAGGTGATGGCTCGGTGAAAGTTGCCACAAAAAAATAAAACGAAAAATCACCAAAAAATGTCACCAAAAATGGGGTCAAAAACCCAGTAATAACCGGGTCAAAAAGGGGTCCGTTTGGTGGATTTTTCTCCTTCCTTTCCCCTCCTTGCTCTCCCCTCTCATTGGTCCCTTTTTTTCTTCCCTTCCTCTGATTCAGCCTTTTCTCCTTCATTTCTCTCCAGTTTCCCTTCTCTTTTGTTGCCACCTGGCAGTTTCTAATTGTTTAATTTTTTTTTTTTGAGGATTTCACAATAGGTTTCCTTGTCTTGTGGACAAATGATTGTTTTGATTTATTTCCTAGTATTGCTCCTTTGTATTCTTATAAATACTCCGTATAAAGAATAATAAAGTAATGAAGATGTATTTGAGAATTGTGAGATTGTAGAGAATTCTTAATTTATCCTAAACTTTTATTTTCAACTTGGTATCAGAGCAGAGTTAGATTCTTAGTTGAACTTTGTTGTGAGCACTTCCTTATTGATGCATCTAATTTTCTTCGTGCACTCACAGGCTATGAACATGAGAGTCAGATTATTTATGATTGTTAGAAGAAAAATAGAGGTTAAAGTAGTGTGGTTTCCATGAAGAAGGAAAATGTTGTCATGTCGTTATCTTGAGGAAGATAAAAAAACAAGAATAATGAAAAAAATGCAGGAAAAAGAGATTTGGTGGTTGGGGCTTTCGAAAAGAGGCATTAATTTCAGTTGGGTTTTTGAAAAAAAAATTACCATTTGTTCCAACTGGACTTTCAAAAAGAGGCGTTAGTTATAACCAAGGTATAAAATATCGATGATATCAGAAATATCGGTAGTCCAAAAACACGGAAATATCGATGGAAATATCGAGATATTATCGATATCGATAAAAATAATATGGAAACCACGAAAATTGTAAGAAAAATTTGGAAATTTTTGTTGAAACTTTGCAGGATGTTTATTTAGTCAATTATCTATTAGTTTATCACAAAAAATTGGAAGGAAATGCATTGCATGATGGATTTAACTGATTTAAGTTGATTATATAGCGAGCTAGCAAACATTGTGAGTGTAGAAAATATGTAGTAATTAATGAAAGAAGTTTAAACACACCATAATCATTTATATATAATGAATTAGTACAATATTTTACACTTTATACATTGCATGGTAAGATACATGAGTGACTTAGTACCACATAAAGTTCCTATGATGTAACTGAAAAAAAATTAATCAAATTTTAATATGATGTAATTATTTGGACTTGTTGAGGGCAATATACGTGAGGTAATTTGGGGCCAGAGACTTGCTCAAAATCCCTAAATTGCTAATTGAAACTTGAAAGAACGAGAGGCTCTCCCTTTTCCTCTGTGCAGGTAAATCCATGGCGTACGAACCCTCCTTCTCCTCACCCTCTCCCTCTTCGCCATCTTCGCCACCGCATCAAGGCCCTGCAAAACCCTCTTCGTTTCCTCCTACTCATTCTCCCTCCGTCGTCTCCCCTCCTCATCTTCCCCATCCGGCTTCATCACCGTCATCACCGAAATCGGCTAGCTCCGCCCCATCCACATCCACCCTGCCTGCGCGGGAGGGTGAGACTGAAGCTTGAGGTTGCTGTCCTCGCCACGGACAATCCAGGGGATGATGAGCTGGCCGGCGAGGGCATCCGGGTCGAGCTCGGGCGAGTCAGGTTTGGGTTTGGGCTTTGGTGGCGCTAATGTGATGTTGAACTCCTGAGAAGAGGAGGAAGTGGCGAGGGAGCAGGTGAGGCGGAGGAGTGTGCGGATGGGGATGAGAAAGAGGGAGGGTTTGGAGAGGAGGGAGGAAGAGAGAGAAGCTAGCGCTGCTGCTGCTCCTGCCACCGACGCCATTTTTGGTTGCCGGATTTTTTTGGTTGAGGTTTTTTTGCAGCGATATTATTGATAATATCGCAACATTTTTACGATAATTAGGTAGATATGTCACGAAATATCGTTATCTAAAAAAAACGATAAAATCGGCGAAATATTGCCGATATTATCGATATTTTGGTCATTGGTTATAACATATCAAGATATTTATTTATTGTGCTTTCATAAAAAGACGTTAAAACTAATTAATTTTTTGAAAAGATTAGTGTTAGTTCCAGTTAGGATTTCGACAAATGTTAGTTCCACAAATTAAAACTTGTTAGTCGGGCTTTTGAAAGAAAAAGTTTGTTCTAGTTAGGTTTTTGAAAAGATTGGTGCTAGTTCTAGCTAGCATTCAAAAAGAGGCATTAGTTTAGACAAATTGTGATTAGCTGATCTTTAAAAAATATTCGAGCTAGTTCCAGATAGGCATTCAAAAAAGGCATTGGTTTCAACGGATTGTGATTAGCTGAGTTTTTGAAAAGTTGGCTCTAGTTTCAGCATATTATTGAAGATTTCATGAACGTGTGGCTCATTTAATGCATGGTTCCACGTGAAGGGGGTGTTAAATTTACAAAGTTTCCAATGGGGGTGTTGAAAAATATAAGGAAAGTATTTTAGAGATATGATATGATTTACTTAGGGATTTGATATGATATGATTCGATTTTGTATAGGTTTTCTTGTCTTGTGGACAAAGGATTGTTTTGATTTATTTCTTAGTTTGCTCATTTGTAATCTTATAAATACATCCTTATAGAGAATAATAAATTATTAAAATTATATTTGGAAATTGTGAGATGATAGAGAATTCTAATATAACCTATTCCTTTATTTCTTAGTTCGACAAATGTTAGTTCCACAAATACTATGTATATAGATCTAGAAGAGTACTAGACAACGTGTGTGTATATATATCTTTTTTTTGTCAGATGTCGGAAATCTTTTTCCCCTCTCTAATGGGTTTGAAACCGTCTGATATGGAGTTCTTAACCCATATATAATTAATCAGAGAGCTTAATCAACCCATAGCACAACTTCGAGGAAAGTGTTTTCTTTGACCCTATTAATTATCGAATAAACATTATAATATGTGCTTGACGACTTCAAACTATGTAACAATCTCAACTATAAATAGGCTATATAAGCTCATTTGAATCTTCAGTTCCCACCACCATTAGAATTTTTAGTTCAAACTGTTTGTATTAACCAAGAAATTAAGCAAATTAACATGGCAGAAAGGAATCAAGAGTCTTTCCCTTTCGCACCCTACGCTAATGGCCAAGCCATGGCCAGAAGCGATGCAGAGTCAGCCACAGACCACTCCCAAGCCTTGCGCAAAAAGAAACGCATCAAATGTTTAGTGTACATTGCTGTTTTCGCCGTCTTCCAGATCGTCGTTATAACAGCGTTTGCACTCACCGTGATGCGTGTCAAGAGCCCAAAGTTCCGAATTCGCTCTGTCACGATTGAAGAGCTCACTACTGACACAAACACAGTCAACCCTTCGCTTAACTTGAGGTTCATTGCTGAAACTACCGTCAAGAATCCTAATTTCGGACGGTACAAATTTGAGGAGAGCTCCATAACCGTTGTGTATAGGGGCACAGTGATCGGCGACGTTGCCGTTCCAAAGGCAACGGCCAGGACTAGGGCAACGAGAAGGGCTACTGTGACGGGGGACGTGACAACGGCTAATTCGAACTTGGGCAATGATGTAAGTTCTGGGTTTGTGACGCTTAACACAATATCCACGCTAAGAGGAAAGGTTTATTTGATGAACATGATCAAGAAAAGTAAGTCGGCAGAGATGAACTGCACGTTCAAAATTAATCTGACGGAGAAAGTGGTCCGAGAAATAAGTTGCAAGTAGCACATATATAACACACACATTACGTACGGTTTGTGGTGAACTACATTAGTTTGTTGGTTTAGGGCTTAGCGTTTGCCAGTTTGCCAGTTTGCCATCAATGTTTGTGTATGTTAGGATTTTGGGTGACTTTTATTCGTTTGTGTCTCAGTATTCAATAAGGAGATATGTGGCTTAGATTGAGACGTCCACCATTTATATATGTGTCGTTGGTCGCATAAATGTATTAATTGTATGCTTTGGCTATACCCTCTTATCTTTGAACGAGTCAAACAAAAGTGAAAATCCACCACTTTTTTTTAATGTCTTTTAACACAAGGCAAACCATATTGATCTGAGAGTAATGCTAGGTAAACTAAATTTTCAAACCAAATAACATGTCACCGGTAAAAAACACGTTAATCAACATTTAAAAGAATAATTCAACCATTAACAACCGTATTATTTGGTTTAAAAATTGATCTCTCTAGCATCACTCTTGGTCTTAGCAATTTTTTGGTGTACCTAGAATATAGTTACAAACGTATAGAGTATTATTTTTGGGGTGTGCTATCCACACACCTCAAATTACTTCTCACACACCTCTTGTTAATTTCTGTCTGTTGATCTTCTTCAATTCATCCAATCCGACGGCCGAAAATTAAAAAAGTGTGTGAGAAGTAAAATGGGGTGTGTAGATACCACGTTCGTTATTTTTTTTCACTTAACGTATAACTCATTAAATGACACCACATAATTTGTATTATCAGTACCTACACAAATTTCTCTCTGAGTTGAAGACGATCAACCCACTAGTGCAATTTTCCATGTTTGTAATTTTTGTTAGAGTGAACTATTTGATATATGGAGGTTGAAATTCAAATCCAATTCAAACAGTCAAATTGAAGCCGCGGGAAAGATTAGGGTCCTACATATGATTGTTTTATCAACTTGACTCTTCCCTTTGTGTTGATGAAGCAAGAGCTTTTTGAAGATGCTTGAGGTGAAGGGCAAGCAAGGTATGGCAGCCAGCTAGTCCAGATCTGGGATAAACCATCAACTTTTTCAGCTGAAATTGATCATATTTTTAACCAAAACAGGTATTCATATATTAATTAAAGTATCATCTTCTCTGTAGGAATGCTTAATTTAGAGGGGAATAAAAGGATAAATTTATGTAGCTGATTATCTGCCATGATATGGGTCCAAAAAACTACCGAGGAAATTATCTACATGCGTATGCGTGTCGTATTCGTTGATAAAGTTCCGAATTGCTTCCACTATGGAATTATGCTCCAATGGAAGCAGCTATAGGAGAATAATTTATCGTGGTCTCAGGAAATTCGGGTCCAATAATACTATGTTTTATTCTACACGATATTGTATTGTTGAACTAAGAATAATAACTGTTGTGAATTCATTTTATCTAAGTTGCTTTTTTAAGTTTAAATTATGTAAGCCTGCAAAAACTAGTTTTTTTAAATAAAAAAAAATATTTAATAAATAGGTCATGAAATCCAGGCGTGTTTGGTTACATGAAATGCTAAAACAGTTAAATACTTTATCAAATTCACGCAACTTTTCAGTATCATAATTTCATTCAGATGGTGCTTTTCAAATACCTCTTTTTATCTTCACCACACACTATTAATTTATGTCATTTCAAACTCTTCAAATCATTCGATACAGCAGCTGAAAATGAAGAGTGCGTGTGAAAGGTAAAAAGAGGTGTGTGAATACTGAATAGCACCACCCTTTTCTTCAACAAAAATTTGTATAGAAAAAATTATAATCCCCTTCTTATGTATGATAATGATATATATTTGCACTTGAATTTGTCTCTAAGGCTGTGGCCTATGTGGTTAACATAATCTTCTTTTCATTTGGTAAACATAATCTCCTTATAATTATCTATTCCAAACTTTATCAAACTACGAAAAAAAAGAATTCAACCTTGAATGTAGAGGGGAGAGCATAGTATCTATCTTATCGAGAGGTTGAAAAGTTAATGAAAAATTGGTTGCAAGCAAATATTGTATATCTAAAATATTCAAACCAATATTATACAAAGAATGTGCAAATGATGAAAACTCCCTTGCACAGAACATACATATATATTTCCCCTCCATATAAATTAGAAATACAAATTAATATTCAACAACAACCAAACTCCAAACCCATCAAAATGAAATTAAAAATTCCCAAAGAAAATGCAATAAAAGAAAATAAGAAAGAAAAAAAAATAGTCAAGGATTAAATAATTTGATCACTTGCAAGTCAATACGTGAACCATTTTGGCTTTAGTATCAAGATTTATGATGCAGTTCATGTCAGCAGACTTCTTCTTCTTGAGAACGTTCAACAGATGAACCTTACCATCCAACTTAGCGTACGCTGTCAAAGTCAAATTCCCAGACCTCAGATCGCTACTCAACTCAGAGTGGCTCGAAACCTTGTTCGAACTCAACGACACTACAACATTAATCCTCTTTGTTTTCTTAGCCTTAGCTTTTTCCTTAGCTATGGTTCCCTCACCGACCTCGGTGCCTCTGTACGAGAAAGTTGCCTTGCTGCTCTCGAACTTGTAGTGTCCAAAGTTGTTGTTCTTGACCGCAACAACGGCATTGATTTCAACCTTGAAGGAAGGAGAAGAGGAGCTGGAATTTGTGGCGAGTGCGTCGACCGCAACCGAGTCTAAGCGGACTTTGGGAGTTTTGACTCGGAGGACGAAAACCACAAACAGGACTATGATGATGGTTTGTGCTATGATCCCGGCGGCTATGCACAGCAAGCACCTGTTTCTCTTCCGGCGAGAATCTTCGGTTCCGGTTGTCATTGTTGTAATGATTCTGGATCTGGTTTAGCTTGAGAATGGGAAGTAGAGGCTTTCTGTTTTGTTGTAGAGGTTTGGTTTGAAGGTCTTGTGGTTTACTGCAAGAGGGAAAGTAGTGTATTTATTTATAATAGGGTCCTTGTAATTTCTTTTGCTATATTTTGGACGTTGGCCCTACATAAAGATATATGCTAGTTGTTTATGGAGGAGGATTCTCTCCTCTTTTTTTACCATACAATTTCATCATCTTTCTGTTTATTTGGTCATGGTTAAACCACGTCAACATTTTATAGTAATTTTTTTATAAATATAATAAGACACAAAAAAAAACGTAGTTTAACCGTGACTACACAAACAAAGAAAAGATAGAAGTGTATGGAAAAAAAGAATGAGAGAATCCTCATCCGTTGTTTATAACTTATCCAGCTGAGTTGCCCTAACGTGCTTTTTTTCCTTTTTCATTTTTTTCTACATATTTTTGGCTTGTTTAGGATAAATCTGTAAGACAAATTACAGAAGCTTCTAATGTTTGAAACCCGTTCGTAATAATTACTTACACGAAATGAGTATTTTTATTCTTTTTTTTACTAACAGTCAAATAACAAAATGAGTGAGTCATAAGGTTTTAATTAATTATGATATACTGGAAAACAAATTGTAAGAGATAACGTCAAATAATCGTTTATATCAAAGCCGTTCACTTTCATCTTATTTTAAATAAGTAAACAAGTCGTAAACTAATAAGAATGAGAGGAGTTCGAAGCAATTACCTAACCTATTTCCTATTGGGCAACTAAGTCAAATGACAGTGTTGAGCTCAAAGTGAGGTAGAGAATCAGATAAATGAGTTTGAAATGTCACATATTGTGAATCTGTGATATGTAAAACTTCACGTAGAAGGCATGATGCATCATGTAACACAAGGACGAAATTGCTTGGCTGAAGTTTGAAATATTCGCAGTTGGAAAGGATGACAAGCTTCCCGTGATACTGGGAAATCAAAGAGGTCCTATAATATATATAGAGGCCAGAGTGATTTCTACTTTTTGAAAAGAAAAAAAAAATGGAAACTAATTATGAAATCACTCTATATTAAATTTCAAAGAGTCGATTTTGATGAAGTAATATGAAATAGGATGAACTAAGTAATAAAATTTAACACTCATGTATATATCATTAATAAAACTCATGTTTGATAAAAAGTCTTCCAAGTTACAAATACATTTAAAATCTTTCAAGGATGAATTATTAAATTCATCCAACGATGCAAAACAACTCATTTCTCCTTTTTTTTAAAAGCCAAAATATCCATCAAAATCGTCAACTAGGCAATATTTAATTCAGGAAACTTGTATAGTAGAGTACACCCTGGCCAATTTAGGTAACTATATTATAATATTGGAACAAGGACATAATTTCCAGGCGCACCAAGGAAGGGAACCGGATTTCTTCTGGATCTCTAAAAATTGATTCTGCTGAGCAATTAATCGGAGTCGTTGAAATTTGATCTAACGGTTGCAATTATTATAATTTTAAAAGGACCTCCTGTTTGTAACCATTGGATTATATTTCAATAGCTCAGAATTATTACTCAGCAAACTCAATTTTTAAAAATCCGGAGAGAATTCGGTTCCCCAATGAAGCATGTATCAATATTATCATACCACACACATATATATATTGGGGACAATCCGAGACAGCACATTTTTCACACAATTTTTTACACATATTTTTGTAAGATTTATTTGATAATATATTTTAACAATTCAAATTGTAAAATAATAAACCCTGGTTATTTTCAGTCATTTTAAATTGTTATCACGTTGGGATGATTTGACTTAATCAATCGGCCTTCCGCCTTTGGGTGGCTGGTCTTCTACGGTGGCGAATTGGTCCCTACCATGAATGTAATATTCGATGCTAAGCCTCATGATATAAATAAAGTATCTGGGGAACAATATTCTTAAAACAGTGAATTACACGCAGATATTCGCTAATTTTCACACAATATAGAATCTACCACCATCGGCCCTTTATTTCTTGAGATCCAAGATGTGTGAATAAATGTTGATCAATTTTTGCAAATACAGAGAAAGAGATCCAAGACGTGTTCGTGATTGATCTTTCAATTATGACGAATATTATAATCATTGTTTGATATTTTTATATGATTATTGTTGAATGAATATGTTAAAGGTCTTGGAGGAACATAATATGAGAATGAATTACATTTATGAGTTATCTGAAGTTTTTATTTTTATTTTTTTTAAACAAACGATATTATCAACATTAATAAAAGGAGGTAGTTTAGCCACACAATGAGCTAGTAATAATGTGGTTCAAATTCGCTTTTGGCAAGAGTCGAACCTAAAACCTCTCACTTACAATTAAAAATGAATATCACTAGACTGTAGTACTAATTGGCTCTGCCATGAAGTTTTACCTCTATATAATTTAATTAATCCTCCAACTTACAAAGGAAAATACAAATAATGTAGGAGGTGTGATATTCGATCACCATTTTTTATTTCTCACACACCTTTCTAATTTTCAACCGTCGGATCGGATGAATTGAAGAAGATCAAATGACAGAAATTAACAAAGAGTGTGTGAAAAGTAAAAAGAAATATGTGAATAACATTTTGAGGTGTATTAAGTTTGGATTGGTACAGCTTCAGTTTTGTACATCTCATTTGAGGTGATTCTAGCTCCCAACTTATATCCGAAAGACCGAAACCATTTTTGTTGTCTCGTCCATTCCAACTGTACTTGTCGTCGTTGTCTCACACTTTTTCTAATGTAATGCCTTCTTGGTTGAACTTGAAGATGCCCATGTGCTTTTGCATTCTGGCAAAGTATATGATTAGTGATAATCCTGCTCATAATTGACATTAACAGACTTTCTTAATTTATAAAACCAATAATGTCACAAATGAATCATCAAATTAAAGATGCGTATTAAGAGGAAGGAGGCGGCGCTTAGCTTGGGGAGATTAGGGTTTATTCTTCGCTTGTGTAAACTACAAAATATGGATAAAACTAAATATTAAATTAAGACAAGAGGTGTTTGAGAAGTAGATTAACACACCCCTTAAGACAAGTGTATGACCTCCCATAATTCCATGAATTCTCAACACAACTGACAAGGGGGCATAATGGAGATTTTATTCAGTGTACCGGAACATGGCCGCAGTATTTTCAGTGTCATAATACAAGTGTTTGAATTATTTTTTTAAGTATCTAACAACTTGTTACTTAAGATACCGGACCGTGATTTTTCATTTAAAAAACGCTTGGCATAATGCGCTGTTTTCAACGGTGTCTTATTTGCGGGTCGATCAATGTTTATAATCTGCATATATATGGTTTGGCATGTGCTCGACTTTGGTTATAAATTTTTTTTTTTTAATTCTTAAGCAGTTTAAAAAATTTTAAAAAAAAATTCTTAAGTAGATTCTAGGCCCATGGCATTATCGTCTCGTCAGACGAGCAAATGCAATTACTATTCTCACTATTTGGAAAATGGGCTTATAATCCTGATTACATCATTAATGTTTTTTGTTTTGGGCTTGCACAATTGGATCAGTTAGTGCATAATTCGTACCTTAGAACTTACCTAAATGAAATTGTTATCTCTATATTAGCCTCTTGCCACCATATGTAATCAGCAGAGACCCTGCATCTTGTGTGGGTCTTCAGGAAGCAAAATGATGCGCAGCGCATTGAGATTGTGAGAGAGGAGAGGGAATCATCCAAGATCATCAGAGCCTTAAACATATATATTCTGATGAGAGAGGTTTGGTTGTCGGGTGGTGAAGTTGAAGGAGTCACGAAGTTGGAATAGGATCATCTATGGATCCTTTCTTCCGAATCCTCCTGGACTTTCAATCACGACTAGGAATTCTTCCATGATCACCTTGTCATGTTTATCTTCTTCTCTCTTCTCTCGCTCCAACTATAGAATTGAGGACCCAGAGGATACAGATAGAAGTGATCCGGAGAGAATCTCAACTCGAACAAAGTTGAAAATAAAGACAAGGAAAGTTTGTTTGCCTAATAATGAATCAGGGCAATGTCACGGTCATGAGTTTCTCTTAGCTTAATTTCTTGACGTTACCCCGTGACTAGCTCAATGGATTCTAGTCATTTCGTCATTGTTGGCCTGTCAACCTTGTAGGTAGGGGTGGGCACTTAGAACCGAAAACCAAAACCAAAACACGAACCAAATCGAACCGCACCGAACGGTTTGGTTTTGCAGTTTTGAAACGGTTTCGGTTTTGAAACCGAAGTGCAACATAGAAAACAGTTTGGTTTCGACGGTTCGGTTTCGGTTTTGGCTTTTGAAAACCACACCGAAACCGAACCGCACCGTAAATATTAATAAACATTTAATTAAATGTCCATATTAGATTTCATGTTTTAATTGGTCGTTTGTTAGAATCCATACACTTAGTATGGACTAAACCACACTAGGAATAGGATGACAGAGAACTGTACTCCATTGAAAACACTCATAGACGTAATGCTACATTTACCATATATTTGTACTATATCTCTAATAGAGGTAGGGCTTGCCAACGCATGTGGGTCTCATCTTTATTAGTGGTACAAATTATAGTACAAATAGGTAGTCAGAGTTGCATTTTGCTCATAGACCTCTCTATAAAGTCCTTTTTTTGTCAAAATGTTGTCATAAACACTTTTTATTTTATTATATTAAAACAATTTTAATCATTTTAAAGGCACGTCCAAATATACCAACAAAAAAATTCATAAAATTTAATAAAACCCCTAAAAGGTAGTAACAAGGAATTTGAAACCCTCCATCCATGTTAAAAAGGGGCCAAAACGGATTTTGAGATTGACATAACTCCTTACTTTTTTTTCTTCGTCAAACAATAGATTTTTTTAATTAGATGTTAGATTAGGGAGCCGACATGGTTCGAACCCTTGTCGTAGTGTAAAGGCAATACTCCTCTCCACCACTGTGGTAGAAGGCCGCTTTCTGGCATAACTCCTTACTTTAGTCCTTCAAATTTGAAATCGATAGAAGTAGTCTCTGAGTTTATGCACCATCAATCATTTTGGTCATGCTGAGAAATTTTTTCGTTGTTACTATGAGTTAGAAAAATAGTATAAACTAATAGTGAAGTCACCAAAGAAATTTGTAGGTGTTGAAAAATATTTGGGATGTCCTAAATTAATTTTAGAAAACATGTGGTGCGACTAAAACGACTCAAATTTTGGCTTATAATGAATCTTGTAAAAGTTCTTAAAATCAATTGGAAAATGTGAGTTATAACTTACAGTTTTTGTGAAAAAATTAAAATTTTTAGTTTTAGGAAATATCTTACATGGGAATTAACGAAAATGTTGCAAGACATTTGGATGTGATTTTTCCTTTATTAGGTCCCGAAGCTATTTTTCATTAATTTTTAAAGTTGAAAATAGAAAAAAAAATAATGAATGCTAATAGTGGAGCCCCCAAAGAGATGTGTAGGTGTACGAAATCTTGGAAATATCTTAAATTAACTTTAGAAAACATGTGATGCGAGTAGAATGACTCAAACTTTAGCTTATAACGAATGTTGTAAAAGTTCTCAAAATCGATTAGAAAATTGTGGGTAAGTCACAGTTTTTGTGTGTTTTTAGCTTTAGGAAATATTTTGCATCAGAGTTAAGATCTTGCAAAACCTTTGGATGTGATCCTACCATTTATTAGGTCTCAGAATAAATTTTTATTAATTTTTAAACTTGAAAAATAAAAATAAAATCTTTAAATTTAGATTTTAAATCGTTGATTTCAAGTGTTTAAATATAAATTAAAATATATTTTCTATAGAAAAAATATATTTTGAAGAACATGAATATGATAGTTTGTTGTTATGGTAAAAGAAATAAAAGAAAAATTAACAAATATTTAAATATTTAAAAAATGAAAAATTAACATGAATATGAATTATAATATAGTCGCTACAAATATAGCGACTTAGTAAGGATCAGTCGCTATCTTACTAGCAACTCTACACTAGAGGAATCGCTATATAAGTACCGATCGTATATTTTTCTATTTTTTTATTCTTTTCTTTATTTTTCTTTAAAAAAATTAATGAAAAATGTTTGAAAACTTAAATACGTTACTTCATTTAAATTTAAATACTTTTAGATTTAAATTTAGATTTGTATCTTGTTTTCAAATATTTTTGACATGATAAGAAACCATTCTGCATTTTGGCATCTACAAATATTTTTGGGGCCTCACCATTGTTTATTAAATTGAGAATATTTTGTCATTTTAATTCTTATTTAAGTAAATTTTTTATGAAAATGATTGATGGTGGACAAATTCAAAGAACATTTTTAACTATTTCGAATCTAAAAAATGAGAGTAAAGAGTTATGTCAATCTCGACAATTTTTGGTTAAAAGAGAGGGAAGGTCGTTGTTGGCGAGAGATTTTGTAAGATCCCACATCGCCTAGGGGTGAAGATCCTGTAAGCCTTATATGTACATGCCCACCTCCAATTAGCACGAGGCCTTTTGGGAGCTCACTGGCTTCGGAGTTCGTCAGAACTCCGAAGTTAAGCGAGTTCAGGCAAGAGCAATCCCAGAATGGGTGACCCACTGGGAAGTTCTCATGTGAGTTCCCAGAAACAAAACCGTGAGGGTGTGGTAGGGGCCCAAAGCGGACAATATCGTGCTACGGCTGAGTTGAGCCCGGGCCGGGATGTGACAGATTTTTCAATGTAATCGCAACACGAGATAGTATACCACGTGTTACTGTATAAATGGTGACAGGTGGTAGACTTGTCACCCGCCACTCTCTCTCTCCCTCCACGCGTCTTTTTCCTAACCTTCCCTGCTCTCTCTCTGTGCGCCCCTAATTTTGGCTCGCACGCTCTGTTGTTATCTCCCTCTTTGACCCTCCTCTTCCAAATTGTGTTACCTCCCTCCCCTACAAAGCTTCACCTATAAAGCTTCACCATACAAAGCTTCACCTTTAAAGCTTCACCCAAAAAAGATTTATTTTCAAAGCTTCACCTTCAAAGCTTCAAAGCTTCACTTTCAAAGCTTCACCTACAAAGCTTCACCTTCAAAGCTTCAAAACTTCACCTACAAAGCTTCACTTACAAAGCTTCACCTACAAAGCTTCACCTTTAAAGCTTCAAAGCTTCACCTACAAATCTTCACTTTCAAAGCTTCACCTTCAAAGCTTCAAAACTTCACCCTACAAAGCTTCACTTACAAAGCTTCACCTACAAAGCTTCACCTTCAAAGCTTCAAAGCTTCACCCTACAAAGCTTCACTTACAAAGCTTCACCTTCAAAGCTTCAAAGTTTCACCTACAAAGCTTCACATTCAAAGCTTCAAAGCTTCACCTACAAAGCTTCACTTACAAAGCTTCACCTACAAAGCTTCACTTTCAAAGCTTCACCTACAAAGCTTCACCTTCAAAGCTACAAAGCTTCACCTACAAAGCTTCACTTTCAAAGCTTCACCTACAAAGCTTCACCTTCAAAGCTACAAAGCTTCACTTTCAAAGCTTCACCTATAAAGCTTCACTTTCAAAGATTCACCTACAAAGCTTCACCTTCAAAGCTTCAAAGCTTCACCTACAAAGCTTAAAGCTTCATTTTCAAAACTTCACTTACAAAACTTCACCTTCAAAGCTTCAAAGCTTCACCCTACAAAGCTTCACTTACAAAGCTTCAAAGCTTCACCTACAAAGCTTAAAGCTTCACTTTCAAAACTTCACTTACAAAACTTCACCTTCAAAGCTTCAAAGCTTCACCCTACAAAGCTTCACTTACAAAGCTTCACCCTACAAAGCTTTACCCTACAAAGCTTCACCTTCAAAGCTTCAAAGCTTCACCTACAAAGCTTCACTTTCAAGGCTTCACCTACAAAGCTTCACTTTCAAGGCTTCACCTACAAAGCTTCACTTTCAAAGCTTCACCTTCAAAGCTTCAAAGCTTCACCCTACAAAGCTTCACCCTACAAAGCTTCACCCTACAAAGCTTCGCCTTTAAAGCTTCACCCTACAAAGCTTCACCTACAAAGCTTCATTACAAAATTCAACACTAAAACATGCAAGAGCTTCACACACTCTTGATCAAGATAGTATAAAGCTAAACCAAGTTTTATGTCCTAAAAATAGCTTCAACCATTCAAGCTATACACCCAAATAAAAACCCACAACAAAAACCTACATTCAACAAACCTTACCTATTGAACTATACACACTCCGATCTTCAACAAATTTCTGCAACTCCTCCTCTTCTTCAATGGAGCTGAATTTTCGATATCTTATAGTACTTGAGCAGATGAACAACTTTCAAGAAGGAACTTTTTCTGTTTAAGGAACGCAAATTAGAGTATTGAAGCTTCAAACAAGACGGTCGGATTTCTGCATATTTTAATGGTGCTACAGTGTTTCAACGATATGGAAATATTTAACAGTTAGTTTGCTCTGAATTTTTGATATGTTATGTAAGAGAGGATAAGGAACAACTTTGATGAAGAAAGTATATTTATCTAAGGAAGAGAAGATGGAGTTTCGAAGCTCATAACAGGTCTAACGGGTTGACAGGCAAATAATGAACAATCACTGATCATACTTGAATTTCTGGAGTTGTACTGCTCCGATGGGTCTCAAATTTGGATATGTTGTAGTTAACGAGTTGAGTAACAACTTTCATGAAGATGGATTTGAAATTTGAGCTACATAGGATGGTGTTATATTTTAGTGGAAACGAAAAAGAATTCCACCAAAAAATGAGCAGTAGCAAAAAGTGGCAGAAACTTGGTTACTAGCAAGACACCTCATTCTTCAACTCCTCACCCAATGACTTGGGGGACTCCTACCATATGCTACTATGCTTCGGTAATCAAAAGTTTCACGACTACTCAATACCTTGGAGCTTTCAAGTCCCCAAGCGAGAAGTAGGGCCGACCCAGGCCCAGTGTAGGTAGGGCGACCGTCCAGGGCCCAAAAAAAATGGGGGCACCAAAATTATTAGGGTGGTATATTTATAAATGTTTTCATAAGAGTATAAATTTATAAAATTTGGTTCAATAACGCATAAATTTAACAAGAAGTGGTTTCCTCATGTGAAAATAATTAGGAGGTATTTGGTTCAAAACACCACATGTGCTTATTTTTACTTTTCAATTTTTACAAAATCTTTTCATAAGAGTATAAATTTATAAAATTCGGTTAAATGATCAAGAAGTTTAATTAGAAGCAATGGCTTTTGTTGTTTAAAATTAACGAGAGGTCATAAGTTTGAAATGCTATGTGCATGTTTATTCTTTTCAATTTTTACAAATTTTTGTTTGGTTGTTAATTTATTTTTATTACTAGGTAGTAGCTATGTGGGTTGTTATTTTTAAATATTCGTTTCAATTCAAGTCTAATCTTCAATAACGAGTAATAAGTAAACCAAATTTTTAGATCAAATTTACAAATTATATGACGTGTTATCAAAAGGTTTAATTTAATAACATTCATTACTAATACATATCAATTAAAGACTCGAAAGCATCATTATTTTTTCGTCCCATATTGACAAAGTTAGTAAATAAGAAAAAACGTCTCACGATTTATACAAAAACACTTTCAAAGTTCAGATGAAAAATAAAACTCATCATCTATCTACTTGTAAGCCCAGAGTTTTGTGGTTTCCTTCTCTCTATACAAAATAAATTAGTCTTTTGGTGGTTCTAAATTATTGAGTTTAAAGTGCTTTTCTAAGTATAATTTTATCGATGTCTTACGTGTGGAAAAAAAAAAACTTATATGAAGTTAGGGCACTTTTTTTAACGTTGCCCCGAGCCTCAAAAATCTATGGACCGGCCCTGGCGAGAAGCTTTCCTCACTCGGGAAACTAGGGGAGCACTATTGCAACCTACATGATCTACCCACGAAGTTTCGACATGCAAACTTCAACAAAAGAAAAGATTCAAAGAACTTAGCAAAGGATGTCTTAGGGTATTTAACACAATATGCTAAACAAAGTAAAGCTTGTTTATTGGAATTTCCGATAAATTACATACATGGACATACACAAAAATCAAAACAAACAAAGAGGAGGGAACCTTTACAAGGTTACTCGTGAGAAGCCTCAGTACTCGGCAGAGCACCAAAAAGAGGAGGCACTAGAGGTTGATCATTTGGAGCTTCGGTACGCGATAAAGCTCCAGAAGACGAAGGCAGTAGATGTCTTTGGAACAAATCCACAAACTTCTAATGATCACTCAGAATCCGACTCTTGGATTCTTGCAGTTGGTCAAGTTTTCTCTTCATGCCCGTGGAGTAGTTATGTGCAAGCATGTACAATTGTCTATTTTCATGCTTGAGCCCCATAATCTCTTGTTTGAGACTTGCCACTTCCGCCATCAATGACTCAACTTGACGGGTTCGAGCAAGCAGGCGTTGGCCCATATTAGACACAGAAGCCGCACACTGAACACTGAAAGCCAGAGAATCTTGAACAGCCAACTCATCGGACCGTTTGGAGAGTATCCTATTATCTTTTGGGGTGAGAAGATTCCTGGCCACCACAGTAGCGGTAATATCATTCTTCATCACAAAGTCCCTAATGTTAAGAGGACTAGTAGGGGATAAGAAGGATGGATGCCATATGTTGTCTTGAGAAGACATGGATGCCTCTCCCACAGCATTCAAATCAAAATGACGGTTGGATGGGCAAGCCATTTGCAAAAATGACGAAGGAAAAATGAGGCACAATAAATCTCAGAAGTACGAAAATGAGGGGGAACTTCTACAAGCAGTAGCTTTCTGAATGTACTTCTTGAACGCAATTGGGACCCTTATAAAAGGAAGGGCAACAGGGCCACGTGTTCAAAAATCAAAGAAGCACCATACTCCGAATTCCGAGAGCCAGGTCTCCCTGGATAAATTTTTTTGGCAATCCCCACACGCAAAATCAGCTCTTCGGATACCACGGATAACTTGGGCAAAGATCTTTGACAAAGCTAAGGCATGTAAATTTTGAAGTGCCAGCTACCCTACTATTACCCACAAGGGCAAAGGAAGGACACCACTACTTGCTAAGTGGGAAACCCCTGTATATGTCGATTTTCGTCCTCCATGGCAAAGCAAGCTTGGGAAAATGCCTACTTTTTCATCCTCCCCGAGAATGCATCTTCAACAAAGATCTACATGTTCAAAAACCGAAGAGATACCACTTTCACTGATTTCGAAGAGCCAGACCTTCAACAGATCTGTTTATTCAAAAATCGAAGAGACACCACTCTCCGGATTTCGAAAGCCAGGTTTTCCTGGATAAAATGTCTTCACACTCTTCACACGCAACATCAGCTTTCCGGATACCACGAAAAACTTTGCCAAAGATATCCGATAGCACGTGAACCTTGCAACTCCCACTACATTGCTATGACAGAGAATGGTAAAAAAAACAGTATTACCACTTATTATTGGGGAAATTCCTATATATGTCGACCTCCATCTTCCACAGCCAGGCAGACCTGCAAGAAATTCTCAACCCTTCCTCACATCTGAGAATGCACTCCCAACGAAGCCTCTCGAAATACTCAGTTTTCTTTCCCCCGATAATATCTCTGCAAACAAGCCACACTAGAGCAACAGTACCTCATATCATCAGGGTCGAAAGCAAGAGTATCCCATATCATGCTTTCTCCTTGTCCTTGTCTTTGTCCTTGTTCTCACCTACTGGACAAGGAGAAAGAGAGCAATCAGTCGAAACCTGAAGTCAGAATTTCGATCTGGAACTGATTGCCTGGAACCCTTGCCTGATTGCTTCCTTAGCATTGCTCTCGAGTACTCATCCTTAACTGTTTTCAAGGTCACGAATTCCTCTAGCAAATACCCCATGACAGTTGATCATATATTGGCTATTTACACTAAAGCTGCCAAGCATGGATGAGTCATTAAGTAGTGTTCTGAAGGACCATTCAAATGCAAAGGGTACACACCACTTCGGCTATGCAAAAGAGTGAAGCAGAAGGGTCAATGATGAGCTGAAATAGGTCACTACGACACGACGCCCTTTCTACAGAGCCGCATAATCCAGACGGAGGAGTCTAAGTTAAAACCAAGCTCGGCATCACTGCCCCATCCGAAGAACTCGAGAAGCCTCAATAACCTTTCGCTGGCACCATCGTCGAAGAGCAACAGTATCCTATATCATCAGAATTGAAGGTACTCTAGATTTGATGGAATTGTTTTGACCCTCAAATTCTCGAGTCAGCTCGCTCCTTTGGAGGAAACCAAAAAACCCTTCAGCCCAGTTCAAGAATAAGCCTGTGGAAAGTCAATAAGTACAATAAAGCACGTACCGATTCATCCGGTACCTCTTCAAAAGCAAAAGTATCTCATATCATCTCTTCTCCCTTTACTTCTCCTTATCATTCATGCAACCTGCAAGACAATGAGAAAGAGAACGAGCAGCCGGAGTCCGAAGTCAAACCTCCGATCTGCGACTGCTTGCTTGAGACTCTGATTGCTTACCTTGTCTGTCACTTCCTTCGGCAGATCTTCTCAGTTAGAGACTTAGGGGACTCCCACTATATAGTTTGTATCGCACTTGACCAAGCCTGAAACTACAAGTAAGCTTCAAGTGAAAATGATACATTACCTTGTGCGTCAACATATGTTCAAGATACCACTCCTACTTATGGGACAGAGGCAACTGAAGATGATACCACACTTCGGCACTTAGAAGTTTCGTGATTACTCAGTAGCTTAGATCTTGCAAATCCCCAACAAGCCCCGCCTAGGCCCAGTGCCACCAGGGCAATTATCCAGGGCCCAAGATTGACAGGGGCACCAAAAGTTAAAAATCCACATAACTAGGTATTTAAAAATAATAAAAAATAATTATCTAGAGCCCAAATTAAACAACCCAGTTTTTCTACACATAATCTGTTTCTTAAGTTGAACGGCCCAGGTTTTGGGTCATTAAAAAAAACACAAGAGGGACCACTTGTCCTTATTTAACCCTAAGTTCCTAACAAATCCTCATTTTTCCTGATTCCTCACCCCTCCCTTTTGTTCCCACTTCCCCACTGCCTTGCCTGTCATATATGTCCTTTTCACCCATTCATTGGCTGCAAGTGCAACAATTTCTCTCAAAACTCACTCACTGCAAGCTGTGCAATGCAGATTCTAAGCCGACAGGTCCTTCTCATTCAGTGCATTCACTAACCCTTTTAAATTTTGAGGTAAACTAATTTTTAAAATTTGAATTATTAATTCATAATTTAATATAAAATTTTGCAAGTGACATAGAATTATATGATAATTGACGTATAGAATTGTTGTAAACTTCTTGTTGATTAATTGAATTATTTGATTTCATTTCAAACCCAATTTTTAGGTTCATATTTATCAATTTTTCTAATATGTTAGACTATGTGTTAGTGCATTTATAATACATAAGAGATGTTAGGGTTTTTATAATATATAATATGTGTTGGAATGATAATTTTGAGAGGAAAGTTTTGTTATATCATGTGTAGGTAATTTTTGCAAACAAATTTTCGAAGCCATGTCTTTTAGGAAACAACTCTCTGGTAATATGAAAAGGAAAAAAAAGAGCAAAGGATAATGAAATTAAGGAAAGTTTAAGAGGATCTCTTAATAAAAAAAATTCTACAAAGAATGAGTTAGTTGGAAATTTGAGAGAAACTGATGTTGGTGAAGAGTGACAATATGTTGTTGGGGAGTCTCGTGATCATGAAATTGGTGGTTATGTGGAGCAAGATGTTAATGATGAGTCTCATGACCATGAAAATGGTGGTGATTTGGAGGAAAATTTTGGTGATGAGTCTCAAGACCATGAAAGTGGTGGTGATGTGGATTTAAATGTTGATAATGATCATATTGGTGTAGAGGAAAATATTGAATCTCATGAACCTATTTTCCATTTAAACATTTATGATCCAAGAGTTTGGGATAGTCTTAATGCAAAAATGAGAGCCTTACTTGTAGAAAATGGACCAATTCGAGAAACTAATATCACCTATCCTAAGGACAAACTCTCTAGAAAATTTTCTTCATCTCTACTATGATCGAAAATTACGATCGGGGCGTCAGGGCCTAGCCCCCTTAGCTTTGACTGGGTTCCAACCCTTTTAAATATATTTTTTTAAACATATGTTTCCGTATTAAAAAATGGCACACTTTGAGCTTTCGCACTGGGCACCAAAAAACTTAGGACCGGCCCTGGTCCCCAATCGAGAAGCTTCCCTCACTCGGGAACTTAGGGGAGCACTGTTTGTACCATACTTGACCAACCCCAAAACTACTAAGCACCGGTCAACATTATACCGTCAATGACCCACAAGAGTTTCCCTCCAATCAAGAGGCCAATCACAGCACGACACGTGTCAACAGCAGAGGCCAATCATAACATGACACGTGTCAATGTCAGAACAAAGCTAGAAACTCTCTTCTATAAATAGGGATCATTCTCCCACAATGAATCCCTAATGTCATTTGTACTAAATAATTCACTAGAACTCACAAAACGAGAGCTTGAACCTATGTACTTATGTGAACCCTTCACAATTAATGAGAACTCCTCTACTCCGTTGACGTAGCCAATCTGGGTGAACCACGTACATCTGGTGTTTGCTTCTTTGCCTTTATATCTTTACATACTTATTTGCACTAGTGACCGAAGCAATCTAGCAAAGGTCACACACCTGACACTTTTTGTTGTACCAAAGTCCTCAATGATTTTGTGCATCAACACGTTTATTAACTTGAAGGACCTTTGTTATTTTATACCATCACACACACACACACACACACACACACACACACACACACACACACACACACACACACACATAAGGAAAATGTTTTTTCCAGAAAGCACATGAAAGAACGAAATACGGTTTCTTTGAGAAGGGTGTGATACCACCACCTATCAGGCCCGACGAGCGGTCCACGGAGCTGCATACACATATATACAAGGGTGGACTAATCTTGTTATCAAGAGTTGAACAATGATCTAATGAAGTCCACTCATTTGAAGCATGATATCACATATTCTAGTATGAAAGTTTTGCTCACGTTTAATGAATTCAAATTTATTCAACTTGTTTTATGAAAAATATTGTAAGGGACACCCTTTTGTTGCACAAACATGTTTTAACATCACAACTGCATGCAACATGCTAATTGTTTACATTACAAATGTCTTTTTCCTATTATTATTGGGAAATGCTTATTAATATGTTAAATTGCAAATTGTACATTTTTTCTTAAAAACCAAACCAAAACCGTTTGAAACCACACCGAATTGAACCAAATGGTTTGGTTTCATTTTGGTTTTGGCTTCAAAACCATACCAAACCAAACCGCAAAAACTTGCGGTTTTGGTTTTGGTTTCACTCAAAACCGTACCAAACCGAACTGTGCCCACCCTTACTTGTAGCTTTTTGCAATTCCATGCACAAACACTACTCAATGCAGGTAGGGCAACCGTCCGGAGCCCAAAAAAAATTGGGGGCACCAAAATTATTAGGGTGATATATTTATTTATTTTATTTTATAAAAGTATAAATTTATACAATTTAGTTCAATGACAAAGAAATTTAACTAGAAGTGGTGGTTTTGTAATTTGAAAATAATTAGGATGTTTTGGATTCAAAACACCACCTGTGCTTATTTACTTTTCAACTTTTACAAATTTCTTTATTTTCTAAGTTTAAAATGCTATATGCGTGTTTATTCTTTTCAATTTTTACGAATATTTGTTTGGTTGTTAATTTATTTTTAGTTACTAATTAGTAGCTATGTGGGTTGCTATTTTTAAATATTCGTTTCAATTTAAGTCTAATCTTCAACAAAGAGTAATACGTACACCAAATTTTTAAAGCAAATTTGCAAATCAAATGACGTGTCTGTTGAGCAAAAATTGTACATAATATGTAAACAAATTTTTCACTCGACATGATTTCACCCTCATTCATTTTTCCAAAGAGGGTTTAATTAATTTTGAGTTCGACCCATGCTAGGCTACGCGCCTATTAATTACAACCTTTCTTTTGAGAAATGAATACCCTCTGATTTTGTGACTGCACCTAGGTAGAGCCCTAGGTTGCCTATGTACCCTCGTTGAGGGATCAAGTCATTCATAGTTCCTTGAACTGGTGTCGGTTTGAATTTGGTGCCTTGTGCAGTTTCAACTCGTGTAGGTAAGGAGCATTTGATGCCTTGTGCAGTTTCAGCTCGCGCGGGCGAGGACTTTAAACCATTAGAACTTTTAGTGCCTTATGCAGTTTTGGCTCATGCAGGCAAGGACTTTGTGCCATTCGAGCAATGGTATGCCATTTGAGATGTTGTTGTGGGTTTGTGTCATTTGGAGCGGCTTTGTGCCATTTGATTTGACGTGGCTTTGTGCCATTTGAATTTAATACATGGCATGAGTTCACCAATTTGAGGTGGTGAGTCCATCGAGTTTTGTACTTTGAGATGGCTTGTACCGATGGTATTTGGAGTAATTTGTATCCACGAGTTTGATGTCGACATCGTCCTTATACTTTTTTTTGCTTGGACTTGATCTGCCTCCATCATTCTATTGGACTCTTGCCCATTTATTTTGGCCCTAAGTTATATTTTATAAGGCCCAAATTGAGATTATATATCTTGCCATGTCTGACTCCTTAATGGTTTGAGAAGAATGAGACCCAATTTGAGATGGCACAATTTAGATTGCCATAAAGAAATTTTGTCCTTTGTGACCAAATAAAATCCTATAGCTCTATTGATCCCCACGTGATCTTTCCCATTTAATTTGGAGAGTATGTTCTGCAACAAGCAAGTTTTGTTTTCTTATTTGTGGGGCCAAGTTTTGAATTGGCATGACTTATTATAGAATTGGAATCCTACATAAGTCAGCAAAAGGGCACTAGAGTCTTGTTGGCTCTTTCTTTCCTTCTGAGTTCAACTTAAACAATTTTGTTCACAAGATTAGGATCCCATATTTCCTCTTGCCCCTTTTCTTTGTCCACCAGTCTTTTAGTTTATTAAAATAAACATGATATATGCCATATTTATTAAAATCACTTTCTAGATCTCTGCATTCTTTCGACATCAACATAACTTTTGTACAGAGGCTTAGACTTTTGCGGATAACATACAGACTTGGTTGGAGATTTGCGCTTTTGTAGAGGATATGAAGGAATTTTTGTTGCTTTTTGTTTCTCTGGTGCTCTGAGAAGACCTTGTGTGTTTCTTTTATGCACCGTTGTTCTCCGTTAATGACCTGAGAGCAATCTTCATTCCCGCTGGTGCTTGAAGTTGGCGTCATTCTAGAACCCTTTGTAACGCAGGAAGACTTCGACTGATTTCGTTACTGCTGGTCCATGCTTCTTGTTGTTTTTCCACGTTTGTGCTTGTTGCTGCAGTGTTCGACATCTTCAACTTTGAGAAGACAGAACATGGAGTCGGGACTCTCACATAGCTTTTAGGTTTGATTGGAACTTCACGGGGTGGTTTAGACAATCCCGAAGAAATTCATAGGACTAACTGCAGCGGCATGGAGCACTTAGCTTTGATTGGAACTTCACAGGGTGGTTTAGGCCACCTCGAAGAAATTCATGGGACTAATTGCAACGGTACAAACTGCTCATATTTCTTCTCAGCATGGACAAACTTGTTGGGCAGAGATCACTGCATGGTTGCTGCTAGTGTGTCCATCTTCGCGTTGTTGGCGAGTCTCGAAACCATTGTTGGGCACGGTGGGTTGACGACAAAAGAACCAGTTTCGAAACCTCTTTGGGCACCCAAGCAATTGTTTTTTTTTTCCTTTTGGGTTGGAACCAATCACGGCATTTTGCTGAAATCTTTGTTGGGTGGTGCGGCTGTAGGACTTAATCAGAGAAATGACGCAAACGGGTTTGAAAACTTTTGGGTTTGTTTCTGCATCTGAGGGGGTTGATGGTTTTTGCAGAGTGACCATCTCCATTTTATTTTGCTTCGGGAATGGGAGAAGCAAAGTGAAGCAACAACACCCGAGAAAAAGAGAAATGAACCCAAAAGAATAAATGCATACCTTTTAGGCTTCTAAGTTCCATGTTGTTCCTTTTTTGCCTTGATTTGCTTTTGTCCTTGCCGTGTATCTCCTTCCTTTTTACTTTCTTTCTTCTTCTTTTTTCTTCTCTAATGTTGTGTACTTTTCCCCTTACTGTCTTCTTTGTGCTTTTCTGTCTTTGTCCCCCCTTCCTTGATAGCGACAAGTCTTTTATAGACTTTTTTTCTTGACGGTTTAGATGAAGGAAAATGGGTGTGGGTAGTGGAATTGGAACCACCTCCACTATCTGTTGCAGTTTTTAGAGATAGGAAAAGAAAACTCCTAATTTAGTTTTCTTTCTAACGTGGAGCAACTGCTCCTTTTTTTATCCACTTATTTCTATCAGAAAAAGGGCTTTAATCCATATATGGACTTTAGCTGCTTGATGTTTGGGCATTAGGCATCAATATTTTTTTTCTTGGAACGAAGCCCAATTTAATTCTTCTGGTGGATTTTTTTTTTAATCTCAACAGTGTCATCAAAAGGTTTAATTTAGTGCCCATTCATTACTTATATATATCAATTAAAGACTCGAAAACATCATTATTTTTTAAGTCTCATATTGACAAGGTTAGTAAATAAGAAAAAACACATCACGATTTATAAAAAAAAATTCAAAAACTTAGGTGGAAAACAAAACTCATCATATATCTACTTGTAAGCCTGAAGTTTTTTTATTTCCTTCTCTCGAGACAAAATAAATTAGTTTTTCTGTATTTCTAAATTATTGAGTTTGAAGTGTTTTTCTAAATATAATTTTGTCAATGTCTTATGTGTGAAATAAATAATTTTCTTATATGAAGTTAGGGCACATTTTTTAGCGTCGCTCCGGGCCTAAAAAATCTCTAGACCGGTCTACTCTAATATTCTAATTGACACAAAGATTTGTTTATTTATAGTATCAATCAAATTTTAAGAGTTTCGACTTTAAGTTCTAGATTGATAATTGCATACCTTAAAAAAAAAAACCATCAACTGCCACTTTCGATTTTAGTCAAAAACGAATTTGAAACATAGTATTGCTAATTCATTGTGAGGTTAAGCCTACATACTCCCCTTTGATGTAGATAATATTAGTTGTTAAAAAAATAAATAATAATAATAATAAAAACCATCAACCATGCCAAGATGTGACCTTATTTATCATTCGTAATTGAAGATTCTGTTGATAAAATCCAAGATATGGACCTTATTAATCATTTGTAATTGAAGATTCCGTTGATAAAATCCGACAAGAAGAAAATCATGGTAGGAAATACAATTACATAGTCATAACCGGCGGCTTGGAGTCTAACCAGTTTTGCCCCACAATTCAACTAGTTTAGTCAATGCAACCCCAGACGACCCGGTCTCTCCCAATGCTGCATGGGCTTCGTTCTGCATAGCCTTTGTACGCTTCCTGATCAACTCACCCTCCTCCGAGTCCATCAACTCCTTAACTCGCTTCTCCACCTCCGCCGCTCTCACAAACCCATCTTCTAACTCGTTCATCGGCAAAGCAATCTTAATCTCCTCCACCAAAACCACTCGATTGAATCTCTGCTCGGCGTAGAGCGGCCAAGCCACAATCGGCACACCGGCACACACCGATTCCAACACCGAGTTCCACCCGCAATGACTCACAAACCCACCCACCGAGTCGTGATTCAACACCGCCACTTGTGGGGCCCACGACTTGACCACGAGCCCCCGGTCCTTGGTCCGATCCAAGAACCCATCCGGGAGCAACGATTTCAATTCCGGATCGGACTGGTCTGTAATAGCCACCTTACTTTGATTTTGGGCTGGCGGATTACGGACCACCCACAAAAATCTGTGACCACTGTTCTCCAACCCAATCGCGATTTCCTTCAGCTGCTCCTTTGAAAACAATCCCAAGCTCCCGAAACAGAGGAACACCACGCTTCCACTTGGCTGTGAGTCCAGCCATTTCAAACACTCGGCCCCTCGGCCTCCACCGCCGTGGGAAACAATCAGCGGTCCGATGGGGTAGAGCGGCGGCGTGAGAACGTTCTCGGTCAAGCACAGACCGTCCGATATTGCTCTGAGAGCTCTAGGCTCGAGAGATTCAAACGTGTTTACGATAATCCCGGCTGATTTGGGGAACTGGTTTGAGCTTTCTAGGATATGTTCGTACGCCTTGTCGTTTCGGTCAAGAGTCGGTTTCGCCAAATCGGAGGAAGGCATCGGCGGAACTCCTGGAATGTTGAGAATGGTGTTTAGGTCTTTGAGGCTTTTGTCAGTGGTGTTGTGGATGGTGGGGAGGTAGAGGAAGCTGGCGAGGAAGCCGGCGCCGGATGTGAAGAAGAAGTAGCTGGGGATGTTCAGCTCGGTGGCGACGGAGAGCCCGAGAGCGCAGAAGAAGTCCATGACAAAAGCTTTGATGGAGAAGCTGTGGGAGATGGAGAGGAGGGCTTGGTGGACGTAAGGGTTGTTGAGGCGAACGAGTTCGAAGGTTAAGGTTTCGTGGTTGAGGGAGGAGGAGAGGGAGGAAGGGAGGGAGGTGGTGGGGAGGTGGTGGAAGATGAGGGAAGGGGTGGCGGCGGAGACGGAGGTGATGTATGAGGCGGTGTCGTTGGCGCGGTAGGGCGGGGTGGTGATGAGGATGTGGATGCAGAGAGAAGGGTGGCGGTTGAGTATGAGCTTGCCTAGCTCTACCATGGCGACCAAGTGGCCAATTGGTGGTGACGGATATAAAACTATAGCTGCCGCCTCCATAGCTCTCTGTGTTTGTAAGAGTTTTGCCTCTGTGCTCACTTCGCTCACCAGGTACCAGTATCACACTTGTTCTTATATACTTCTTCGGTTCTTCCTTAATTACTCAATCATTTTTGTTGATAAAATAATAAGAAATAAAAAAATGTTACCCGTCTTCTTCTTTCTTATTGGGAAATCAAAATTTCTGAATTAGTATGTGTCTGGAAATGTCTTTTTCATCTTTACATTGCGGGTCAATATGATTATTGTCAGTTTGAATTGTCTTTTTCAACCTTAAAATCAATCTGACTAGGGAAGGCAATTTGAACTTTGCTTATGATTTAAAATGCACTAGTTCCTACACTGAGGAAAGTAAGAGTGATTGGACACCTTTTAATTTTGAGAGAGAATCAATTTTCATAAGCGACTGTATCTCGACGTAGCCTAGGTTTCTCCCTCAAGCAATTTTCAATGCAAAATTTTAAACAAAATAATCCACGAGAATATTAGAGATGACAACAGTTCGATTTGGATACAAAAATATTACATTCATTTTCATTACCACGAAAATTAATCATATTCATAATCGCAAATTAATCATTGGGTATAATCCATGACCATACCTACGGTTAACATGTATAACCATATTTGTCAATACAAAAATTATATTCGTTTAGTTGAGACATTATAAGTTAATATATATTAATTTCGTTATTAAACATTTGATGTATAAAATGATCAAATGAATGGACCTTGTTGAGTATAAAAATTAAAACACTAATGATGTTAGCTTGTCTTTGATATCTCTCATAAGCATCATTGAGTTCGTATTGATTTTGATTTAAAACTTTACTTTCTTACAAAAGACAACTTTTGTATTCTCAATGTAATGATTCGAAGAATAATGGATATACAAATACATACATACATACATATATATATATATATTATTTACTATTCGGATTGGATTCTGTTACAGATACAGTTTAGAGACCCCTATAACTATATCCAAAATCATAACCGAATAATATAAACGGTTTTTCTGTATATCCAAAATATACCCAAACTTCCATACCAAAATCTGTTTCATTCGAATTATTATTTACAGTTATCAAATTTAACAGTTAGAATTGACATCTACAGAGAATATCCAATCCGTGCCTTTGGTGACAGAGACGGGGAGGACTGAAGAGTATGCATGCGGAAATTTAGAATGAGTCCAACTCATTCACCAACTGCGCACAGGCAGCGTTGCCACCCTTTGAACACGGTTCGAGGTGAGTGAGAATCCAAGAAATTAAGAAAATAAAAAGAGATTATATTATGGTACAAGTAATTAAGAGGAAGAGAGACGTTGATAGCGTTGAGGAAAATATTTAGAGTAGTGTTGGAGAGACAACACAAGTAAACAAATTACTTGTATTACACACACAAAATATTACAACACACAAAACTCTTAAAGACACACTTTAGAAGCAATGACACTCTCTCACTTTCTAGAGACAAACTCTAGAGAACTCACACTTCTACAAGACTACTCTTACTTCTCACTCTCACTTGGTTGCTTGGTTGGTTTCTTGACTACTTGCTTGATTAATTTGCAACACACATGCATATATATTTATAGGCATGTTTGCCGACATAAGCCATCACTAGAATTTTCTAGTGCATGAACAGCACAAACTACACTGACCTAGGCTTTGTATATTGGCCACACAATTTTACAATTTGCTAAAACTTTCTAGCATATGATTATATACACACACACCCACCGACTTAATAGAATAATGCTATAATTATCTAGCATATTGATATGCCTGCATGATGCATCGACTTTGGTGCTAGACTTTTCTGGATTTGGGTAGAATGGGTTGGGGTTGGACTCTTTTAACAGAGAGTGTCATGGTGAAGTGAAGAGTCCTTGGTACTGCAATTTATACTGAAGAACTGAGGAGGGAAGGAAGAAGAAGTTACAAAGGAAGAAGCTGAGTCAACGCAACTCTAGTCATTATTTATAGTCAAGATATCAAATAATACGAATTCAGACCTTGAAGAGAAGAGATTTACATATTTATTTTTAAATGTGGATTAGTCGTGTGATTCACTTTACATCAAATTTCAACGATATAAAACATTTATTTTGTAAGCCTTGATTTATAGATCATCTTTGCAAAAAAATTCAATTTAATTTGAAATCATTTGCCTATTTAATTATCACAATAAAAATTCACTAGTTTTTTAAAACCTAGTGTCTGTCAATTTCCTATAACTCAGTTAGATATTTCAAATATTTTTTATTTAATTAATATTTTATAAGAATGATCTATTATGAGATATAACTTTAAAAATAAATCCTTCCAATCATTGAAGTTTACGAAACTTTGTTACATCATCAGTGATCTGATCTCTCACTGCCAAACGGCACCCTGTGGCTTCTTACCCTTTTTTGAAAAGTAGTTCACTGGTTTTTGAAAAGAGTAATAAAGTTTTTAAATCAAATTACAAATTAAATGATGTGTCATTAAAAAAAATAAGTATGTTAATTGATGTTTAATTAATAATTTAAATATTTATGTTTACATTATTTAATTTACAAATTTAGTATAAAAACTTGATCTCTTTAACCTTATACTTTTGAAAAGTATTTTGCAATCATAGAATTTGTATCCAATTTCCAAGGAAGGAACCGTTGGCATTTGCGTGAACAGATTTTTTTGTACGATTCCAATTTCTTGTGGATCGTGGTCGTTCGTAGGTCTTCCACATCCCAACCATAGCCACCTTTTCTTTATTTCTACGATCTCCACGCGTATTTTATATCATTGTAGAATAAAGACTTGACTTGGAATTTTGGCTTGATACAACATTTCATTCCAACTAGTGACGGATCTAAAATTCAAAGCCGACTTTGAAATTTTAGAGGCTCTGTGCAAACGTAAATTGGAGGCCTTAAAAACTAAAAATTACTAAGAATTTATTTTATTGTTCAAAAAAAATAATTTTAGTTTTCACTTGAGCTTCTAAAATTCTAATAGCACAAACAAGATTAACAAATCAACACGTGGAAAGGTGGCGTGTTGTTTTTCCTCAACTATTCAGAGGGTAAGGTGGCGTGTTGTAATATTCCAAACATACTACTATATATTATGCATGCAAATTTGAAAAATCGGGGACTCTTCCAATTTGGGGGCCCTGTGCGATGGCACCACTTGCACCCCCTCAAGGCCGGCCATGCTAAAATTTTATAGGATCAAGATGATTGAATAAAATTTAAACAAAAATAGCAATAAAGAATTAAACGATAGTACATTCATTTATGATTCAAAGAAAAATCTCCTTATTTCTTCACCGCGGATTCGCACGTCATTTTAATATTAAAAGCTATAATTGTTCACGACACTTTTTTATATTTTGAAAACGTTACATTATAGATTTGTTATCAATATAGAGAGGTGCTCACCAGTCATCTTTCTTGTGTTCACAGGTCACCTGAAGACCCAATTTGACCCATTGTAGCTCCTAAGACCATCTCCAATGGTGACCTAAAACCTAAAAATATTTAGCTCATAAAATTTAGGTTTTAGCCCAGAAACAGCTTTTCTACTCCAACCATTCTGGCCTAAAATTTTAGCCAGAGATTATCAAAGAATGAATTAAGGCTATTTTTTTTAAATTAACTTTTTGAAAAAAAAATTATATAGACTATCCTAAATTAATTTTATGAACATTTTAACCTAAAAATATTTAAATTCCGATAAATTTTAAAAAATCACTAAATCAATACATGAAAATCATGATAAACCACATAAACTTAATATAGACGACATTTAATAAACTTATTACAAATAACAATTAATAAACCACATAAACTTAAAAAAAAAAATTAATTAACCACATAAACTTAATACAATCGAAAACTCATAAACTACATAAACTTAATAATGATAGTCTTGATTTGGTGATGGGCTTGGGTGATAGTCTTGAGATGGACTTGGGTGATAGTCTTGAGATGAATCATCATCTTGAAATATACTCCTTGTGGCGTCCCTTCGTAAAATCTCCTTTTGCTTACCACGTAAGTATTTCTTCCTCTCTGGAGTGTATTGGTCAAGGTCCTCCATCACCAAATTAATTTCGAACCTTTCTTGCTCCCTATCCGCTTATTCCTTCATGGTCAAACACATTTGGGCCAATTCTTCTTGCCGACAACACTGGTTTTCGTTCATTCTTGCAATTTCGCTAGCAACTTGTGCACGTATCGGATCTTGGGACTTCCCTTTTCTCTTTGCTTCCTTTTGCTTATCTCTACCTGGGGGCCTTGCAAAAGAAGAAGTTGGGGTCATTTGTTCGATACCTTCATTGTCGGCAAAATTCACACCTTCATTGACATCATTTGGGGGTGGGGCTTCACTATGAAATAATCTTCCACATTGTTGGTTCGCATCCATTCCCCACCTCGGACAATCTTTGGGGATGTTCCAAGCATGATGCAACTTAAAAGCTTGATTTTTGTGTGTAGTTCTTGTCCAGTAAATTGCCATTGCTTTGTCACCATATGCAACAAATACATAAAAATAATAAGTTGCAAAATACTATTATGTACATGACAACTAAAATATCAACAAAGAAACTCACAATTTCTGAGGCGCCCCTACCACTAGGCATGTCAACCATGGCTCTCTCCAAGCTTCCCTTCCACAAAGTGCACGCTTTGTTGATAATCTTCCACCGATCATAAACACCACGAACTTCCCTTCGACCGGCGTTGGAGTTTTCATGGAACTTATCAACGATTTTGCCCCACAAAACCTTTCTATTTTGATTTGTGCCAACGACACCATCTTTGCTAATAGAAATCCATGCCAAACATAAAGTAATATCTTTGTCAAAGGTCCAATTACGACCTCTAACATGCTCTTTTGCCATCTTGAAAATTTTGGAAATGAGAACAAATGGTAGAAAGAAAAATTGGAAGAATTGTAGGAGAAAAGTAAGTTTTGTGTGGACGTTTGAACAAATACATAGGTATTTATAGAGTTTTTGGTTGAAATTTAAGTTAAATAATTTTTTAAAATTATTTTAGCCTTTGGATTTAAATTTGGACCGTTAGATCTTTTTTTTACCGTTAGATTTGATTATATTCGATCTAAGCCGTTCGATTCAATAAATATATAAATATAAAACAAAAAAAAAACATTTGAATGTGGACCGTTGGATTAACCAACGGTCCAATCACTACCACCATCCGATGAAGAAAAGTAGCCGTTGGCTACAGTAATTGGTTTGACAAACCGGGGGACACACCCACGTGGGTGAGGTCCACCTCGGTTGAATGCAGAAAAGGGCTCTGCGTGCTGGCGCGTGGAGCAAGTGGGTTTGGGCAGTTGGGCTTCACAGCCCAGTTTCAGTCACACAAGTTGTGGTCCACTTCAGTGTTGTGGCCTAAACTTGGGCTGGAATTTGACCCCCATTTGAGTTTTTAAGTTTTAGATTTATTTTAGGTCATGGTTGGAGTGGATTTTGGGGGGGGGGGGGGGGGGAGGGAAATTTTTAAGTTTTAGGCCACCATTGGAGGTGGTCTAAGGATGGCAATTATAATTGTTAAAACTGATAATCGTAGATAACCACCTGAATGGATTGGATTTGGGTATGAAAATTCAGGTATATTTTGGATAGAGGAAAAATCATGAATAATATTCGGTTATGGTTTTGGATATGATTATAGGGGTCTCCAATCCGTATCCATCTCCTACTCTGAACCGAAATTATAAATAATATAATTAATGGTATTTATGTATAATTATATATAATGTATTATATTATAATATATATATATTTATTTATTTATTTTTTATTCACTGAATCCATTACCTTGAGAATACAATAGTTGCACCATGTGAGTTACATTTTGTGGGCAAGTTAAAAAGTTTTGATATGAATCAAAATCTATGAGAATCCAGACCAATAATACTTATGTAAGATATCAAAGATCAACCAACATTATCAATGTTTAGCTTTAATTTTTATGCTCTACAAGATTCATTCATTAAACCATTTTATACATCAAATATTTAATGACAAAAATTAATATTTACTAAATTGTTATGCGTCAATTGAACGAATATATTTTTTGTATTGACGAAGATGGGTATAACTGTTAACCAATAGGGAATCCGTTACTCGGTGGATATGGTTATGGATAATACTCGATAGTGGCGGTTATGGATATGGTTAATTTTGTGGTTATGAGGATAGATATAACATTTCCATCCCCAAACCAAACCGTTGCCATCCCAAGAAAGGAGACCTACTTTCGACTTGTAATGAACAAGTTCATAGTAACCCAACTCCTTGACAAGTCTGAAAATATATATATATATATATATATATATATATATATATATATGTATGTATGTATATCAATATATCTAATCTCTAATCTTAGAAAGTCAAAAATCCATTTTTATGTCTCAAGACTTCACTAAAAAAAATTGGACTAAAAACAACAACGGTATAGAAGAAATTTAAAACTCGTTTTTTAAGAAGAAAAACAAGGGAAAAAAGGGATTAAAAAGAAAAAGGGAGAGGACACGCTAGACTAAGGAGAGATTAAATCTCACCAAAAAAGGCCAACTCAACTAACCCTACTGCTCCATTTTACGAGAGTGATTAATATCCCATAAAAGTGTATAAAAATAAGAAAATACACAAGTGGTCATTTACCATAGTGGTAAAAATGTGTTAAGTCCTTGCATGACGGTTGGTGGTTAATCTAAGAACAGAAAAAGTGCATGGAGTCTCCATCTTACGAAATTCCCATTTTCTTCTCAACTAGGTTCACTGCATATTATCCGCATTGCTATAGCATGCTTTGGTTCCCTTTGTTTCAAATTGCTACCATTCAGAAATTGGAATTATCACAAGTTTGGTTTACTAATGCGTGGAATAGAGATGCTTTCAGGGAAGAAAAGATACGATGGAGTAATACTTTGCACAGGCAGCTTCAAGGCAGAGGAGAAACATGCCTTGGTTTGCATGTATGTGGACATTGGTTTTTCCACTACCAGCGAGTCTTCACAAGAAATGCAGAAATGTTGTATATAAAGATATTTTGCTCCCGTCTAATTTATGAATGCAACTTTTTAAAATTTTTGTACTTAACATAATGAGATAATCATCCTCTTTTTGTGTTTGTAATTTATCTTATGACAGAAAAAATAAATAAATGAAAAGTTAAGCAATCCACTTATATAAATACATTTAAAATATGTAACAAAAACCATTACATTATAAAAGCAAAAATACGAATTTTTTTTAAGACTTGCATCATAAAAAAAAAAACTTGCGTAATACATTAGACATATTCTTTCAAAATGCCATAAAGAATAACTAATGCAAAATAACTTTAGAGGCTAGAATTAAAACACACATGATACAATTATATGTGTCATGTAAAAATTGCCTTTTGCGTGTAAGAAAAGGCTAGTATGTATGTATTATGCACAAGGTTCTAAAAGACGCTAGACGCTAGGGATGGGCAAACGGGTACAGGAACCGCGGGTCGGGGCGGGTAAGGGCCGGTTCCTAATTTTGTAAAACAGAAACGGGGCGAGGCGGGGCGAGCCGTCTATATTTTCAATTCTGGCCGGTTCCGAAAGTATAGAAAAAGGGGTACCCGGACCAGCCCATTTGTAATTAAAATGGACGGACGAGATTGAAGATCATCTCTCTATCCAATCTTAACCATTCGTTTTAGGTTTCCTTGTCCTATCGAATTCGACTGTCACTCTAATCTCTCACTCGAGTATTTCTCGCCGTTTGTGAATCGTCCCATCCCTTCCATCACCCCGACATCACGACGGTTCTGGTGACCACCACGACAACCCATCAACTTCGACGACATCCCAGACTTGCAGAACCCACCCAGTCACCCCACCACCCATCTTCTCGATTTGTCACCTCTCTCTCAGTCTCACAGGTAAAAACGAACTTCTGTGTATATAATGATCTGCATTTCAAGTTCTCTGCTTTATTTCGAGTGTTAAATTCCTAAATATTATGTGGGTTGAGTTTGATTTAGTTGTTTTTCAACATTTCGAGTTCTCTGATTCTGAATCACCTGTTGTGTTTGTAGGTCAATTTTATGTGATTAGTGCCAACATTTTTTAAGGATTTGAATCTGGTACTCAGTCTCAGTCTCACAGGTAAAAACTAAAAACCAAACCCCCATTTTCTTCTCTACTTTATCAAATTTTGTTTTAAAATCAATTGAATCTTGGCATTACTTCATCTGTTTTTTTTAGCATTACTTCATCTTGCCCTTTGGGTGTGAGATAGGTTACGTGAGTCTATATGTGTAGTGTGATGTTTTATAGCTTATGTTATTGTTTATATGTCCTAAACTTCTACAGTTCATTGAAGGCTGTCTAAATTTTGTGATGATCGGTGGTGTTATGCATGACTTGTTCTTTGCCTTTTCTGGAATGTAATAGCTGTTACTACGGCATGGATTAAGGGGGAAGGTGCGTGTGAAAACATACTTGGCAACTGTCCTGTATGTAAACAAGTACTCATTTTGGATCTATCTCATGTTGGGTGAAATTGATCGTTTCCTGATCTTTGGTGTAGGGGTAAAAATTTGGTTCCTTGCTGTTATCTACTTCATATCAAGGGCTTCTGGATCCTATGTCTTGTGGTACCGTCCACTGTACCATGTTTTCAGGTATATATTGCCCATTTTTATTGAATCCAGCCAGAGTCCTACTTCTGTATACCACTTGTTTATAGCCAAAAGGAACTTTAAAGCTTGGACACCATGTGAGACTATTATGAAGCAACAAAGAACAAGTTATGGAAGATTTAAGGAATAAAACTTATTGGATTTGGGTAATATGATAGTTGTATTGATGATTGTTATGAGGAATTCATCTAGTTAATGCATATGTAATTGTTTCAACCATGAGGAATATAGCTGCTTAATTTGTAGCTAGCTATAGTATTGGTTTGAATTCTCTAATTTTATCTTCTTGCAGGTCCGAGAATGCTTTGAAGTATGGATGGTTTTTCTTGTTTTATCTGGTAAGCTAAAAAAACAGATGAAGTAATGCCAAGATGACTAAGTATTTGTTCATGCGAAATGTGGAATTCTTATTACAAGTTTTAATAAGGCATGAATCTTGGCAAAGTATGCCAATGTATGTCAGTCCTTACTTAATAATACTTGGTTTGCAGATTGGGGACCTAAGATTGATGTGGTGGGGTTTTGCAGCTTGCTTCCTTGATCCTCCAGAAGCACTTGTGAAGGCTTGAAGCTGGTGACAAGCATATATATATATTGGCTTCGGTAGCTTGGTGAGTTTTGTTATTTATTCAATCAATACTCGTGAATATATACCTATTTATATCTCTGCAAGGTTTCCTATATAGTAGCATACTTGAGCAACCTTGGGACTTGTTTGAGTTTTATCCAATCTTGAGGATGGCCTCCATAATTATCGTCAATGATAGAATGATTAACTTGCTCAGGACACCGTTTATTCACTTTAAAACCTAGAGCTTGTATAGTTATATATGATTATGTTGTATAATCATGAAGTGATCTTTGGTTAACCACGTTGGATGTGGTTTGATTTTTGTGTGTTGATTTGATTTGATTTTTAGATGTTGGACGATGTAATGTTGTTATTTTGGATGTGTTGTTAATCTATGAATTTGGACAATGTGTTGTTATTTTGGACGATGTGTTGTTAATTTGGACGAAGTAATGTTAATTTGGACGATGTGTTGTTATTTTGGACGATGTAATGTTATTTTGGATGTAGTGTCATGCTAGAATAACAGGATCTATGCAATTGCTGCAATCTGTGCAAATTTAGCCTTTTTTTATATTTATATATATAATTATTTTTAAACCAAAAAAAAAACCAAGGACTCGTGGACCCGGCCCGTTTCAACCAGCCGGGTAAGGTTTGGTTCCTAAATTGAAAGCTGTAATGCCTGGCCCAGCATGTGCCCACCCCTACTAGACGTTAGGCGCTAGTCGGCGGCAGGCTGGGGCCTAACGCCTAGGCGGACTAGGCGGATTTAAGTAAATTCATTATATTTCGTGTAAATAAGTGTCTATTGATACTTAAAATATATATAATTTCATCATAAACTACAAAATAGAATGACATGTGTATTATGAAGTATTGGAACATAATGAAAACATAGGGAGCAAGCATATAGTGTGTGCTCATTTAAGTATTCAACAAGTCTCTTACAATTTATTGAAAAAAATTAAATACAAATTGAAAGCGATCTATTTTCTGTCTAAGTGAGTTGCAACCTAGTCGGGTGCCCATACCAGCTGGGCACCATTTCTTAATTTTCAAATGCCTAGGCATTAATCAGGGCGGTGACCAGCCGCCTAGTGCCTAGACGGGGCCTAGAATGAAATTTTTAGAACAGTGATTATGCATATCCATTTAACATTAGGCCATCTTCAACTGAAGGGTCCAGAGGGCCGAAATTAACCCAAAAACCACCAACCGAGGGCTAGGCCAAAGGGCTCGTGGGCCTGACGGAATCTCAAAGGACCAAAGGGCCAAAGGGCTAGCCACTTCCAGCCAACCAGCTAGCCCCAGGCTGGCTAGAATTTTTTTTTTGTCAAATTTCTTGTCGGTTATAACCGACAAGAATACAATTATATTATCTAATATAAATGTATTCCTGTTAGTTATGCTAAAACTAAAATTTGAATCCAACGACTAGTCAGCTAGCCGTTAGATTCAATTTTTTTTTTGTTTTAAATTCTTAAAAATTCTAATTTTTTTTCCTATAAATACCTAAACTATTCACTCACCATTTCTACACCATTAATTTGTAGTTTTTAAATGTGTCGTTTTAAAATTTATGTTGTAATTTTAAAATATAAGTTGTAGTTTTTTAAATTTAAGTTGTTGTAGTTTTTAAATTTAAATAATAAATTATGTTTGGCTCTATGACTCTCGGTTGGAGATGGAGACAAATATGGCCATGTATTGTTCATTAAAATATTAATATCTTGGAGAGCCAGATGGCTAAAACGAGCCATCTGGCTATCCATCCCTCAGTTAGAAATTGTCTTAGATTTGGAAAAGAGGGACGGAGGGAGGGAGTTGTACTTTTTGGTAAAGAAGATATTTGGAATCTTTTTGAGAGAAAGAGAGGAGTGAGAGGGAGGACTAATATTTGAATCCAACAGCTACTTAGCTAGCCGTTGGATTCAATTTTTTTTGGGCCATTTTTTTTTTGTTTTAAATTTTTAAAAATTTTAATTTTTTTTTCTATAAATACCTAAACTATTCATTCACCATTTTTACACCATTAATTTGTAGTTTTTAAATTTAAGTTATAGTTTTAAAATATAAGTTGTAGTTTTTTTTTTAATTTAAGTTGTTGTAGTTTTTAAATTTAAATAATAAATTATGTGTGACAGCCCGTCCCGATATATATGTTAATTAAGTGATGAATTGACGAAATTACCCCTTCGGGGTCGTGTACGTATGCATCTGTTTTGTGTGAGGACCAATTAATTGTGGCCCTCAATAATGGGAACCAATGAGATATTTTTACATCCTTTGATTTGGATGATTTTGGTCCACACACATAACCTCTCACCCTCACTTCCCGTCACTCTCTCTCAGTCACTCTCAGACTCTCTCTCTCTCTCCTCTCTCGACATCTCTCTCTCCCTCACCATCTACGTACGGACGAGCCACCACACCACCAAACCTTCACAGATTGAGGAAACCAATACCACCATTCGACTCCTGGAGACCATACGAACACAGTGATACCATTTTCAAGTAAGAACTATGTCGTTTTCACGTTGAAACCTCGAGCACCGATTTTGGCACTGTTTATGAACTTTTTGTTGGTTGATTTTTAGGACAATCTAAGCTCACAGGGAGCTTTGTTAGGATCTCTAGAGGCTCGGAGACGTTCGTTGGAAGTGTTTTGACGTCGGGATCGCATGGTACGAAGGTGGCCGGTTTTCGTGATTTTCCCGATGAGATTTAAGGCCTTTTTCGAGGTTTTTGAAGGTATAATCCTCTTCCCCTCATAATTTAGAGCATGTCAGAAGAAAAATGGGACAAAATGGTGCAAAAACGAGGGAGAAAAGCCGAGTTGCAGGTTTCCGACGACTGGTGGCCGGCGTCAACGTCGCGAGGACAGGGATGACGCGTGCCAGGCACGTGCCGCGCATGGGGGTGCGTAGCACCGTGCCCTGGCAGGCGCATGGGGGCGCGTGGGCCCGAGAAAAATTAATTTTAAAATATGTTGACGTCCGTGACGTCGAGTAGGTCGCGTTGGTATATTCGTATGCCAAAATTGAGCTATGTATGAGAAGTTATTTCCGTAGTTGCGTATATGTGCTTAAATAACGTATTTTTAGTAATTTCTCATATAGGTGAGACTTATTCCGAGGACGAGCATAGCCAGGCTAGACGTGGCGACTACGACCCGGTGACCTATCAGTGAGTGGGCAGCTATTTTTCCGTATAACCTATATATATAATGATTTTCCCAGAATCAGCTTTTAAATGAAAAGTACGTTTTTATCGATATGCATATAACTTAATATTGATGCATGAGTATTCATATATACATTTCATGCATATGTTGGTGCCGAGGACACCAGGTAAGTACCAGGTATGTACATGCATTGTTGAGAAAGAACAGACGATATATGATGAGATATGATGTGATATGTTAGCTCATAAACCTGCACATATTGTTAGTGCTCACGCCCAGAGTTAGGGGCACAGTCTTTCACGTGTCGTTCACCTCCCGCACCGCATGCTCGCCTTGGATCCAAGTTAGGTGCATAGTCTTGTCGTATAGACCACCTTTGAGTGGGTTCGACATGTAGGTGACCCGCGTTCATTCGCACAGTCTTCACGTGATTGTAGCACCAGAGCATTTTTATATTGATACAGTGATGCGATGATGACCTCATGAGGATATTAATGTATGTGCAGTGTATATATATGATGAGATTGAGATGTTATGAGCTATATGTACAGCCGAGGGCTGAGTTGATATCTAGTAGCGATATGGTTATTGAAATGTATCGCAAGGCATGGTTTATGAGATTCAAATTGGCATTGAAACGCATTGCATGACATATTATGAGATACGTTTGATAATGATTTAATGCTGAGAAAGTTTGTGATATATACGTATGTATTACTTTCTGGGAAACTATACAGGTTTTACGGTGAGGGGCTATACTTTTGAGAAAAGAATGATTTTGAAAAGATTTGTTTTGCTGACCCACTCAATTTTGTTTTTCGCCCCTCCAGGTTCTAGATAGCTAGAGTATCTGTGGTGGCTAGCGAGGACCTTTCGGCAGTTCTGACAGACTCATTATTATGTAGGACACCCGTTGGTGTTATTCGAACTTATTTATTCATGCTTGACTGCACTATGACTTAGTACGCTCTGGTTCTGTATAATTTCTATATTATCACTCTAGCACACTATCTTATCTAGGTTGCTAGTAGTTTCGTTTTAATTAGTTCGTACTTCGTTAATGATTCCTGCTTCCGCACTGTGCACTTGGCTACGTCACACTCACGTGACGGCCAGCACACCCTACTATTCGGGTTGGGGTGTGTCATTATGTTTGGCCCTATGACTTTTGGTTAGAGACGAAGGCAAATATGCCCTCATATTGTTCATTAAAATATTAATATTATGAAAAATCAAAGAGCTAAAACGAGTATTCTGGTAAGCCCTCAGTTAGATATGAGAAGACGGAGGGAGGGAGTTGTACTTTTTGGTAAAGAAGATATTTGGAAAACATTTTTAGAGAGAGAAAGAGAAAGAGAGAGAGAGAAAGGGAGGGAGGGAGCTGTACTTTCCTATAAATGATCTTTGGAAAACTTGTAGAAAGAGAAGGACACAGACAGAGGAGAGAGAGTGAGGGAGTTGTACATTGCTGAAAAGGAGCAGCCGAAAACTTTAATAAGAGAGAGAAGGACACAGACAGAGGAGAGGGAGGGAGGGAGTTGTCCATTGCTAAAACAGATATTTCGAAAACATTTAGAGAGAGAAAGACAGAGACAGAGGAGATGGAGCGCTAGGTGATTAGACATGAGCATGCCATTCTAGTAAAAAAGCACTCTCCTGTCTTTTCCTCCGCCCCGCCCCGCCCCGCCCCTTCCCTCTTCTTCTTCTTCCCCGTGCTCTTGCCCTTGGATAATCCGACCCTCGGCTCCGCCTGATTAATGGCTTCTAGCGACCAGAGCAGGGCTCCTCCGACTCCGCTTTCGGTTAGCTCTAACTTTACTTTTTCATTCCATAACTTTGATCTTTGGAAAAATAGAATAAGGAGGGTGTAGTCAAATTAAGATTTTATAGGATTTTAATGGAAGAGGGATTTTGATGGATTTGAGAGGGAAAGTATAAATAGAAAATGACTTGAACTTTCCAACATTTTATTTCAAGGCCAAAGAGTTCTATCTGCAATAGTCTTCCTCCATTTTTGGCCTTGCCTGAGATCCCCATTTCCCTAACTTCCTTTCGCCGCCCTCATCCCTCCTCCTCCCCGAGACCCACCCACTGTAACCGTAGTTTGCTCATCCATTTTCTAAATTTTTATGGGTTGAGGAGGTGGCTGCGTGGCAAGCAAGAACAAGCCACCAACGGCGTTTCCTATCATGATCTTCCAAACCTGTAACCATACCCCTGTTTCTGACCAGAATTCATTCCAACCCACACCAGAACAAAACCCATTTGATATTGGGCTCCCACAGCAAGAACAAGCAGCTCAATGGAAGTTGAGGGTTTTCATAGTGTTTTACTCAATGTATGGGCATGTGGAGATTTTGACCTGTAGGATAAAGAAAGGGGTCGATTCCATTGATGGGGTTGAAGGGTTTCCTTTCCAAATTGCTTCAAATAGAGGAAGATAAGGTTTTCTCAGTGAAAGAGTTAAGGGATAGTGAAGATTTTTGGCCAATACTGGGATGAAAGCTAGAGGAAAAGTCATCCCTCTTTGCATCTTTTGGTGCTTCCGATTTGAGTAATGTGCATTTTTTATTTATGTATGTCTTATACATCTCCATATACACCATTGACTAGAGTGCTTTCCATTATTTATTAGTTTTTCATTGCTATGTGTAAATTGCGAGAACGAAATTGGTATTCATATGCCTTGTAATACACATAGTGGTCGGTGGCTTTGCAAGTTTATAGAATGTAATACAAAAGTAAACGGGTTGATCGACTTTTGCAGGAACAATTTGCAAATTCTGTGCCACATATCCTTGCAAGTTTAAAAGCTTTAGAGGTTTGTATTAATTTGTGTTTTGTTTTACTTTTATTTTTGTTTTGACTTTCTAATATTGTTGTGTGCATAATTTTCCAGGAAAAAGCTTCAGCACAACAACTGGAAAATGATAGATTAAAGGAGGATATAGATGTGCTGAGGCTCAAGGTATTGTTTGCTGCTTGGAAACGAATCAGCTTCATTTGTCTATGGATATGCGAAATAATATCTATGTTTTGCGTGTAGGGTTCAGTGCCACATGATGAGGATGTCGAGAGGCAAAACCAAAGAGTGAGGCACTTTCACGATCTTCAACGGTTGACAGAGAATTTTACATTAGAGCAACTCCACCGGTGGAGTTTGCTCGGGGCAAAAAACAAGGGCCCGAGGCCCTGTGGGTTTGCTCCAGCGTGCAGCAGCTGGTGTGAAGGTGGAGGCCCGAGCAACGGGCCCGTGGAAAATTGACTGACCCAGCCCCCTAGTGGATGTGACGTCAGCCTGACGTCACTCCAGTTTTTAATTTTTTTTCTGTCAGGCGCATGCACCCCACTCGCGAGTGGGGGCGCGTCGCCAGACAACTTTTCAGAAAAAACAGGCGCTTTTCAGAAAAAAAATTATAAAAAATTGTAAAAAATCTGTAAATTTTTTATTTTTTTACTTTTCTATAAATACCTTGTCATTAACATCTACCTTACACCACAATTCCATATTTAATTGCTATTGGCTTTTTGGATAATGACAAATAAAATTATTATGTATTATTTTATAAATAAAAAATACTAGTATTTTATTGCCAATTGCCAGGGCTATTCAAGTGCAGGGGTGGAGATGCAAAAGGCAATTGCCAGGGGAATACACTGTTCATTAAGGGCAGTTACTGTTCACTGAGTGGATTGAATAGTGTATTGCCTGGGGGAGGGCTCCTACATTGGAGTTGCTCTTAGTAGCCCAAAAGGCGAAGTCGCTTAAGGTTGGTATTGGATTCGTTTTACTTTTGTTTCGCTTTTATTATTTTTAGAGAAAATTAGAATCCCCACTCATCCACAATTTTTTTATTTATTTAACATTTGTGCGTTTTCAGATTTTGATTAAGAAGCATTTCACTACTAGTAGTTACTCATATATTTTACTTAACAAATTAATAATAAATTGAAGTATCAGAACAGATTAAGAGATTAGAAAAAATAGGTATTTCTTTTGTTCAAAGTAGTTATCTTTCTTTTCTTTTTCTCTGTTTTCTTATTTCGGGTATAGTTACTAGTTAGGTTTTCGGACTCTATTATTAGGTACAACAAATTATGTGTAACAATTTGGTACATTTGATTATGTAGATGTCGTTGGTTGGTACGTTTTCATACGTAGCCTAGGTTTCGCCGTCAAGCAATTTTGAAATATTTTTTGTATTGACGAAGATAGGTATAACCGTTAACCAATAGGGAATCCGTTACCCGGTGAGTATGATTATGGATAATACTTGATAGTTAATTGGTGGTTATGAATATGGTTAATTTTCGTGGTTATGAGGATAAATATAACATTTCTGTCTCCAAATTAAACTGTTGCCAACCCAAGAAAGGAGACCTACTTTCGACTAGTAATGAACAAGTCCATAGTAACCCAACTCCTTGACACGTCTGAAAATATATATATATGTGTGTGTGTGTGTGTGTGTGTATCTATATATATAATCTCTAATCTTAGAAAGTCAAAAGTCTTTTTTATGTCTCAAGACTTCACTAAAAATAATTGGACTAAAAAACAGCAACGGTATAAAACAAATTTAAGAGGGATTAAAAAGAAAAGGGGAGAGGACACGCTGGACTAAGGAGAGAATAAATCTCACAAAAAAAGGCCAACTCCACTAACCCCACTCCATTTTACGAGAGTGATTAATATCCCATAAAAGTGTATAAAAATAAGAAAAAACGTAAGTGGTCTTTTACCACAGTGGTGGAAATGTGTTAAGTCCTTACACGACGGTGTGAGTTCGAACTCTGTTGGTGTCTAATCTAAGAAAAGAAAAAGTGCATGGAGTCTCCATCTTACGAAATTCCCATTTTCTTCTCAACTAGGTTCACTGCATATTATCCGCATTGCTATAGCATGCTTTGGTTCCCTTTGTTTCAAATTGCTACCATTCAGAAATTAGAATTATCACAAGTTTGGTTTACTAATGCGTGGAATAGAGATGCTTTCAGGGAAGAAAATATACGATGGAGTAACACTTTGCACAGGCAGCTTCAGGGGAGAAGAGAAACATGCCTTGGTTTGCATGTATGTGGACATTGGTTTTTCCACAACCAACGAGTCTTCACAAGAAATGAAGAAATGTTGTGGATAAAGATATTTTGCTTCCGTCTAATTTATGAACTCAACTTTTTAAAATTTTTGTACTTAATATGATGAGATAATCAATTGACTTATATAAATACATTTAAAATATGTAACACAAATCATTACTTTATGAAAACAAAAATATGACAAATTTTTAAAACTTGCATCATAAAAAAAAAAGTCTCTCCCTTGCGTAATACATTAGACATAGGGATCTTTAATAAAAAGGGCTTGAACTAAGTTTATTTTAACCAAAAACCATTCTATAACTTTTTTTAACCAAAAACCATCCCAGAACAAAGTAAAACCCACCAAACCAACAGACAGCTCGACCACCAACCAATCACTCATGGCTTTCCTTTGGCCCTCATCCTCCTCCTTCTCCTCTTCCTCTTTGTATCGCTGAGTAGGGGTGGTTCGGTATGGGATCCCATACCGAAACCCTTGTCCCGATTCCCAAACCAAAATTTTCAGGAATCCCAATTTCAATACCGATCCCAAACCAAATTTTCGGGAATCCCGAATTGGTTTTGGGCTTTTGGGCTTTTGGACTTTTTGGACAAAAAACCAATATTGGGCCATGCCCAAAATCTATCCGCCCAGCCCAATTATGTAAAATATGAATATGTCCAAATTCCAATTGTGTAAAATATGAATGTGTACATTTTGAATGTCTCCTGATTCAACCAAAAACAATTTTGGCAGCTACTGTAGCATCTGCCTATTTAGTTTGTACAAATCTATTTTAAAGCAAAATCTAATTCAATTCAAATCTATGTACAAATCTATTTTAAAGCAATAGCATCTGCCTATTTAATTTGTAGTATGCATGAATAAAATAAATTAAGTACCAAATCCAAATCCAAAAGCAAAAATATTAGTTACAAACCAAGGTTTTAAAATAAATAAAGTAACAAACTCAAAAGCAAAAAAATTAGTTACAAACCAAAGTTTCAATAATTAAGTTACAAACCAAAAGCAAAAAAATAAAGCCTAAAATTTATTAAGATTGTTGGCCTCTTCGACTCCTTCGGCCCCTTGATCTTGTTGATGCTTGTGGTTGCTCCCTTCTTGTTGGTACTTGTACTCTTCCCCTTGATGGTTGAGCCCTTCCCCTTACAATGGGTGGTCGTGGTCGTGGAGGTAGTGGTTGATTTTGACGTTGTTGAACTTGAGGTGGTCGAGGAGGTGGAGGTGGCATTTCATTTTCTTGTGTTCTATTATCCTCACCTCCCAAATTAGCCGTGCCTAAAACAATAAACCACAAATCATTTACATTGAATTATAATCTAATAGATAATAAATACTAAGAAAATAAAAGAGGAAATTAAATTGTTTACTTACTTCTTTCTAAGCGTTCAAGCTCATTGTAGAAAAGGAATTCGTCAAGTGTAGGCTCCTTGCAGAAACAAAATTCCTTTCCTCTAAGCCAATCACTAGTACACACTAAAGCCTCAACCGTTTTAGGTGTTAAGGAAGTTCTAAAAGGATCAACAACTCTCCCACCAAGACTAAAGGCATTCTCACTAGCAACGGTGCTACTAGGAAGGGCTAATACATCCTTAGCCACTTTACTAAGAGTTGGATATTGAGCACAATTTCCTTTCCACCAATCCAAAAGATTGAAACCCTCATATGTTAGGCTTTGATGTGGATCATTGAAGTACATATCCACTTCATTGGCTATCTCATTTTGTTGTGCCTCCGCTCTCTTTCGTTGGATCTTCTTTTCCATCCTTGAAGCAACATCAATATTTTCAATCACACCCCCCACATCATCTAGTACAACAACACTTGATCTTTGCTCCACATTTGAGGTAGCACTACTACTAGTACTACTACTACTAGGGACCACTCCCTCCTTATATGCATTATACAACTCGGTTACATAGCCTTTAACCCTTACTTTCTCCTCCCTTATTTTGTCCCATCCATAGCCAAGCTCTTCTAGATTTGTCTCCAACATATCAAATTTGTACCTCGGGTCAAGTACTTGGGCTACAAAGAGAATAGGATTCACCTTTTCAATGTGACCCCAATATTTGTCAAACTTGAGCTTCATTGAGGTAGCCACACTTTGCAAAGTGGCATTAGAGGCGTTTAAAATTTGTTCTTGTATCTCCACTTGCAAGACAATCACCGTGCTAAGTATTAAGTGTGATGTTGGAGTAAGGGTTGCACTTAATGTCAAGGTGGCATCATAAAACTTTTTAAGAAAGTGAGCAAAACTCATTGACCTTTCCCAATCACCCACCTCCGGAGGACCCACCCGCTTGGCCTTTCTTGTCACCCCATCAACCTCTTTCGAGACCTCCTCTTTAAAGTAAGCAATAAAAGAATCACACTCAAACGCCATCTTAGAGAACACTTCTTTGAACTTGAAAGCACTTTTAAGCATTTCATACGTGGCATTCCACCTTGTGACAACATCAAAAGGGATACTTGGCATCCTATCAAATCTCAACAAGACACAATATTCCCTAAAAGACTCCAACCTTGCCGGGGATGAGTGTATAAACTTCACACAATTTCTTATGGCATCAATCTCACAACTAAGCTCCGTCATTCCATCCTTAACTATCAAATTGAGGATGTGACAAGAACACCTCATGTGCAAGTGAGCCCCGTCAAGTAAAAGAGTACCATTTGACTTGAGTCTTCTTTTCATGTATGCAATAGCGGTGTCATTTGCACTAGCATTGTCAACGGTAATGCTAAACACCTTGTCTATGCCCCAATCATTCAAGCAAACCTCTAGACATCTTCCAATATCATCACCCTTATGAGAAGTTACTTGGACAAAGTTTAGGATCCTCTTATGTAACCCCCAATTAGTGTCCAAAAAATGGGCCGTGATGACCATGTAGTTTATCATTTGAATCGAGGTCCAAGTGTCGGTTGTAATACTCACTCTCAACCCCTTAATCACACTTTTTATTTTTGCTTTGTCTTCAACATACAACTCCAAAACCGCCGCCGCCACCTTATGCCTATTAGGAAGTTTGTACTTTGGATTCAAGTCACAAATAAAATCTCGAAAGTCCTCTTGATCAACCACCCTAAAAGGCATCTCCGCTATTATAATCCACCTCACACATCTCTTATCAAGTCTTTTTTGATTGAAAGTGTGAGTGACAACCGGACCTCCCATCCTCGCTTGTGTCAATGTAGGTTGGTTTGGATCCACATTCTCAAAGAGACTAGAACCCGGGCATTTCCTCAAATGCTTAAGAATTCCCGTTGTCCCATGAGTTATAGGGTGTGCCGGTACTAAGAGTTTGCAATGCTTGCATTCGGCCATGAAAGATTTCTCCCCATTATTATCGGTGATCGTTACCCTCTTAGCATCATTCCATGCCGGACTTGGACCCTTTCTCCTATTGCCCTTTTTCGGAGGAGGACCCTCCCATTGTCTCACTACTTCTACTTCCTCTTCCCCCTCTTCCCCTTCTTCCCCCCCTCTTCCCCCTCTTCCCCCTCTTCTTCTATTTGTTCTAATGCAATATCCTCTTCCATATCCGGATCATCATCTCAAGAATCTACATAATAATCATTATGTTCAAAATCTTGAGGTGAAGGAGTGCCTACTTGAAGAGTACTACCACTAGGTTGAGTTTGTTTTCGTTTTCCTAATACCGAGACCATATGTGTACTAGATTGGCTACTAGACCCGTCCATCCTACCTAACAAATAAAATAACAATGCACATTAATATATATCACAACCACAGTTCAGCATATATCCAAATTCCAATCAATAATCTGAGCATTCAAAATCTGAGCATTCAAAATCTGAGCATTCAAAAATCTGAGCATTCAAAACTCTGAGCATTCAACATAGCATTCAAAAATTTAAGCATATATCGTGTATTTGAGCATATACCTTCACAACAGCTGGCTCCCAAACAAAGTTAGCATATAAATCAGCAATACCAGTCACCTGGAATCAGCAATACCTTTCACCTAGTCAATGTAGTTGAGTTTAGTCAGTTCCTTAACTATGTTTTCATTCCAAGCTAAATAAATATCCAATTTTAATTAGATTCCTTTTTTTATTAACAGGAACGGTCACTTATGTGATTACTTTTTTTTTTTTCTCTTTCAGGATTGCTTCCCCCAGGAACACAGTTTGACTTATTTCGGGGAACAGCTGCTATGAAACAAGATGTGGACGACTTGTATCCAACAACTCTTTCACACACAATAAAGGCAGGGAATTTATATGTAGCATTGTAGCTATATATCATTTTGATACGTTGTTCAGTATCCTTTATTGGTTTAGCGTTCAGGGATCTTAATGCTGGATACTGAACTTCGTTTTAAATCAGATTTTAGGAACTTAGACTACAGTAATATCAATATTCGATGGTAGTTCTTTTATCCATGCGTTGGCCTATGAAGAAATTTAAATAGAGTAGAAAGATCTTACCAATTTATATTAAGTAGTGGCCTGATTATTTGTCACAATTTCTTTCTGAACGAATGATGATTCCAATGGTCCATCTAGGGCTGTATCATCACTGCATGTGGATCAATAACTGTGTTGGTTACTGGAACTACAAGGCATTTTTTATGCTTGCTTTATATGCAACGCTAGGATGCTTGTACTCTACAGTTAGTTTTTCTGGTTCTTCCTTTTCCATGTTGTGAATCTTTATCTTATAATAATAATAACCAGCCTCAAATTATGACAGAAGGTTTCAACATGTTTAGGTTATGATTATAAAGTGTGTATCTCAAAAGGACTTCGAATTCATTGGAAGTGATAGCCACAAGGTTTTTTATGTGAGTTAGTACTCTCGCTTTTTTCCTTTGGTGCTGAGGATTTTTATCTGTTTGTGTTTTCTTGATTTGGAGTAATTTCCTAAGTACATAAGTTTGATCACGAATCTAGTTAAGACTCTTCTGTTTGTATGCACACTTAATGAGTTAGATGCAGATACAGTGCTTTCTACTACAAAAGATGTTTTATGGTTCAAATTTCAACAGTGTGAAGCATTGGTACAGTGCACAGAAGTTTGGAGAACTAGTTGCTCAGCTGCACCTACTAGCAGTTTGTAGATACAAGTTATTTGATGAGTTTCATAAATCCGATCGGATATAGTCAATAGCATAATTGAAATTCAAAGAAACAAGTTATTGATAACTAGATTCAAAGAAACAAGTTACCTACTAGCAGCACCTACTAGCAATTTGTAGATACAAGTTATTGATAACTCTTATCAATAAGCTTTTCGTTTTCAGAATTTGGCCCAGCCAACAGCCCAGAACTCCTATCTGCAAGCAAACAATCCCCATTCAATCAAATTCAAAGAAAACAAAAAAAGAAACAAAGTTAATTCCACACCGCCGCAGCAACCAGATGGTAATCGCCCGAGAGAGAGATCGCGAGAGAGAGCCGTGGTGGATGTGTGGTGGTGAAGGCTCGGCGGTGAAGGAGGGCTGCGTTTCGAGGGTTCGAGGAATTCGACAGTGACACAGATGAGAGATCGGTGAAGGAATGGCAGGAATTCGAGATGAGGGCTGCGTTTCGAGTCGGCGGTGTGGAATGGAAGGAAACAAATGAAGGGAAGGGATGCATCATTTCATTTGGATCTGACCTAAAACACAATCAACGGCACATATTAAATCCAACATAATCAACGGTTCAAATAATTTTCTTATAATTAAAAAATAATATATATATATATAATTTTTTTTTCGGTTCGGTATGGGAATACCGAAAAATGTATATGCAGTACCGAATCCCATACCGAAAATTTCGGTTTGGTTTGGGATGACATCCCGAAAATTTCGGGATTTTGGTTTGGGATTTTTTTGGTTTGGGATCAGGATTTTTTTGGTTTGGTTTGGGATTTTTGGGATTTTTTTCCAGCCCTATCGCTGAGTACTACAACTTTCCTTTTTGAATCACCATATTTCGTTAAGTATTGAAGAAGTTATGTCCATTTGAATCTTACCCAGTTTCCGGCAACCTCCGAGGCTTTCAAGGCTTTTTTCGGCCAAACCACAGCGAGTTAGCCATCGTGCAAGGTACCATTCTCTTCGTCTCTTTGAGAACTACGGTTTTCGTTTTTGAATCACTAGATTTCGTTGAGTATTGAAGAAGTTATGTCCATTTGAATCTTACCCAGTTTCCGGCAACTTTCGAGGCTTTCGAGGTGTTTTCCGGCCAAACCATGGCGAGTTAGCCATCGTGCGAGATACCATTCTCTTCGTCTCTTTGAGAACTATGATTTTCGTTTTTGAATCACTCGATTTTGTTGAGTATTGACAAAGTTATGAGCGTTTAAAGTTTGTCCAACTTTCCGACCGAAATCCGGCCTTCCATTCTGTTTAGCTCCAGTGAGCAGCAACCACACCAAGCCCTTTGGTGTTTAAGTGACTGTTTCTGGAAAAGTGACTGTTCACTGTTTCTGGAAAACTGACTGTTTCTGGAAAGAAAAGAACCAAAATCCAGAAACAGTTATTTAAATTCCAGAAACAGTTTATTTTTACATTCCAGAAACAGTGACTTAAAATTCCATAAACAGTGACTTAAATTCCATAAACAGTGACTTAGATTCCATAAATAGTGTTACTTAAAATCCAGAAACAGTTTATTTTTACATTCCATAAACAGTACTACAACTTTCCTTTTTGAATCACTTGATTTTGTTGAGTATTGACAAAGTTATGAGCGTTTAAAGTTTGTCCAACGTTCCAACCGAAATCCGGCTTTCCATTCTGTTTAGCTCCAACGAGCAGCAACCACACCAAACCCTTTGGTGTTTAAGTGACTGTTTCTGGAAAAGCCACTGTTTTTGGAAAAGTGATTGTTCACTGTTTTTGGAAAAGTGACTGTTCACTGTTTCTGGAAAACTGACTGTTTCTGGAAAGAAAAGAACCAAAATCCAGAAACAGTGATTTAAATTCCAGAAACAGTTTATTTTTACATTCCAGAAACAGTGACTTAAAATTCCATAAACAGTGACTTAAATTCCATAAACAGTGACTTAGATTCCATAAATAGTGTTACTTAAAATCCAGAAACAGTTTATTTTTACATTCCAGAAACAGTACTACAACTTTCCTTTTTGAATCACTCTATTTCGTTGAGTATTGAAGAAGTTATATCCATTTGAATCTTACCCAGTTTTCGGCGACCTCCGAGGCTTTCGAGGTGTTTTCCGGTCAAATCACGGCGAGTTTGCCATCGTGCGAGGTACCATTCTCTTCGTCTCTTCGAGAACTATGATTTTCATTTTTGAATCACTCGATTTCGTTGCGTATTGACAAAGTTATATCATTTTGAATCTTACCCAGTTTTTGACGATCTCCGAGGCTTTCGAGGTGTTTTACGGCCAAACCATGGCGATTTAGCCATCATGCGAGGTACCATTCTCTTCGTCTCTTCAAGAACTACGATTTTCGTTTTTGAATCACTCGATTTCGTTGAATATTGACAAAGTTATGAGCGTTTAAAGTTTGTCAAACTTTCTGGCCGAAATCCGGTCTTCCCTTCCGTTTAGCTTATAATATGGTTTTTTATTAAACAAAACTTATAACATGATTTTTTATTAAAACTAAAACTTTTCAAGCCCTTTTTATTAATTTTCTTTTAGACATATCCTTTCAAAATGCAATGAAGAATAATTAATGCAAAATATCTTTAGAGGCTGGAATTAAAACACGCACAATACAATTATATTTGTCATGTAAAAAAGGCCTTTTGCGTGTAAAAAAGGTCGTATATATGTATTATGCAAATCCATTTAACATTATACTTGGAGAGAGAGTAAATTGTACAAATAGTTCCTCAATTTTAATCAAATTGGAGACTAAAAATCCATTATCATTGGTCCCTCAACTTATCAAAATGTGTAGCTATAGTCATTTTCATCAATTTTGTCAAACTTTTGTCAAAATAAGTTATATTGGAATGACCATTTATACAATTAGGGTCTCTTAACTCATCAAAGTGTATAATTATGATTCTTTTCGTCAACTATGTCAAAAAATTTGTCAAAATGAGTTATAGTGGAAGGACCATTACTACAATTGGGTTAAAGTTAAGGGACCATTTCTCCAATTGAATTAAAGTTGAGGGACCAATGGTAATGGATTTTTAATTGAGGGACCATAACTGCACGTTTTGATAAGTTGAGGGACCAATGGTAATGGATTTTTAGTTGAGGGACCATTGTTCCAATTGAGTTAAAGTTAAGGGACCATAGCTACAATTTACTCATTTGGAGAAGAGGGAGGGAGGAAGGGAATGTCTAAAATATCGATGATATCGGAAATATCGGTAGTCCAAAAACACGGAAATTTCAATGGAAATATCGGGATATTATCGATATCGATAAAAATTGAATAAAAACCATGGAAATTGTAAGAAAAACTTGGAAATTTTTATTGAAACTTTGAAGGATGTTTATTTAGTCAATTATCTATTAGTTTATCACAAACAATTGGAAGGAAATGCATTGCATGATGGATTTAACTAATTTAAGTTGATTATATAGCGAGCTAGCAAATATTGTGAGTGTAGAAAATATGTAAATATTTTAGCATATTTTCACAAAAACATAAGTGATATGGTGGTCAAGGTGTTGAATGAGTAAAATGGGAGGGGTTCAAATCCCCTTGGTGTTTTTTTAAATATAGAAATTTAAAAAACACGGAAATTTCGATGGAAATATCGATGACATCGGAAATATCGGTAGTCCAAAAACACGGAAATTTCGATGGAAATATCGGGATATTATGGATATTTTAGACCTTAGAATGGAGGGAGGGAGTTGTAATTTTTGGTAAAGAAGATATTTGGAAAACTTTTTGAGAGAAGGAGAGAGAGGGAATTAGATCCAAGTATTAGGTGGAGATCCTCTTCATCAACAAATGTGGGTTGTTAGATAAAAATTCAACAGTTACAAATAGAAAAGTTCCTTTAAGTTATAATAATTATAGCCGTTGGATAAAAATTCAACAGCCGCACTTATTGACGTGAAGGATCATCACCTAATGCTCAGGGAAACCAATTCCGAGCGAGAGGGAGGAAGCTGCACTTACCTTTAAATGATCTTTGGAAAACTTGTAGAAAGAAGGACACAGACAGAGGAGAGGGAGGGGGAGTCGTACATTGCTGAAAAGGAGCAGCCGAAAACTTTAATAAGAGAGAGAAAGACAGAGACAGAGGAGATGGAGCGCTAGGTGATTAGACATGAGCATGCCATTTTAGTAAAAAAGCACTCTTCTGTCTTCCCTCTGCTTCTTCTTCCCCGTGCTCTTGTCATTGGATAATCCGACCCTCGGCTCCGCCTGATCAATCGCTTCTAGCGATCAGAGCAGGGCTCCTCCGATTCCGCTTTCGGTAAGCTCTAACTTTACTTTTTCATTCCATAACTTTGATCTTTGGAAAAATAGAATAAGGAGGGTGTAGTCAAATTAAGATTTTATAGGATTTTAATGGAAGAGGGATTTTGATGGATTTGAGAGGGAAAGTATAAATAGAAAATGACTTGAACATTCCAACATTTCATTTCAAGGCCAAAGAGTTCTATCTGCAATAGTCTTCCTCCATTTTTGGCCCTGCCTGAGATCCCCATTTCCCTAACTTCCTTTCGCCGCCCCTCATCCCTCCCCGAGACACACCCACTGTAACCGCAGTTTGCTCATCCATTTTCTAATTTTTATGGGTTGAGGAGGCGGCTGCGTGGCAAGCAAGAACAAGCCACCAACGGCATTTCCGATCATGATCTTCCAAACCTGAAACCAATGCCCCTGTTTCTGACCAGAATTAATTCCAACCCACACCAGAGCAAAACCCATTTGATATTGGGCTCCCACAGTAAGAACAACAAGCACAAAGAAAGTTGAGGGCTTTCATAGTGTTTTACTCAATGTATGGGCATGTGGAGATTTTGGCCTGGAGGATGAAGAAAGAGATCGATTCCATTGATGGGGTTGAAGGGTTTCCGTTCCAAAATTTCAACTAGAGGAAGATAAGGTTTTCTCAGTGAAAGAGTTTAGGGATAGTGCTTTCCATCTCTTGGTGCTTCCGATTTGAGTAATGTGCATTTTTTATTTATGTGATGTGGACTTGGGCTCCCACAGCTAGAGATGTATGTGTTATACATCTCCATATATACACCATTGACTAGAGTGCTTTCCATTATTTGTTAGTTTTTCATTGCTATGTGTAAACTGCGAGAACGAAATTGGTATTCATATGCCTTGTAATACACATAGTGGTCTGTGGCTTTGCAAGTTTATAGAATGTAATACAAAAGTAAACGAGTTGATCGACTTTTGCAGGAACAATTTGCAAATTCCGTGCCACATATCCTTGCAAGTTTAAAAGCTTTAGAGGTTTGTATTAATTTGTGTCTTGTTGTACTTTTATTTTTGTTTTGACTTTCTAATATTGTTGTGTGCATAATTTTCCAGGAAAAAGCTTCAGCGCTACAACTGGAAAATGATAGATTGAAGGAGGAGATAGATGTGCTGAGGCTCAAGGTATTGTTTGCTGCTTGGAAATTAATCAGCTCCATCGGGCTTTTAGTTATGTATTAGAATCCCCCACTCATCTCACAATTTTTTTTTTATTAAACATTTGTGCGTTTTCAGACTCTATTATTTGATTTTGTAGATATCGTTGGTTGGTACGTTTTCGTATGTATTTTTATTGGTACGTTTATGTTGGGTACCTTTAATTGGTATTATTGTTTCTTCATCAAAAGAAAATAAAAATTAAACTGTGTATTGCTAATAAATTGTATATAATCACGTTATTTTCATAATTATCTTTAGAAGGGAAATCAAAAGAGCTAGGTTCTAGGAAATTTGTTTCAATCCAAATGAATATCTGTGTAATTTTTCTGACGTGAAGAACTAACTCAGGTAACGTAAATGATGACTCCTACAATTTTGCAGAAAAGATGTTTAACCAAATCTTTAAAAGGAATATATGTTTAGTTTAAAATATTCAATACTACGGCATCTATTAAAAAACGTCTTTATTTATTTAATTTTTTTTGTTGTGGGCATGCATTTCTAGGAGAGAGAATCCCGTCAAAAACTGGAGATTAACATCTTGAAGCACGATTTAGATGCTTCAAATGAAAAATTGAAGGTAATATTAATTTAATTCATGTTTCAAAATGTTGATTATACCTGTCAATTTATAAATTTACATTTACTGTTTGCTTTGTTTTAGATGGCATTGACAGAGTTGCAAGAACAGAAGAGGATCGTGGTAGAAGTAGAGAATTTGCAAGAGGACCGCTGGGAAGACTCTGCATTTGGCCATGAAGAATTTGCATCTGGATCGTCCAGCGCAGTGAATTATGCATGCTAAGAGTGGGTTGTGTATTTAACTATATCATTAATCAAATATAATCATGCAACACGTAGGACTTGTTTAGAGGAAGCTTTAATGTTTTCAGTTGTAAGTACGAAGCCTTAAGCTTGAATCACGTGTTCGGTACCCATTTATCCTTCAATATATCGTTTTATCCACACAAGCAAAAAGTTAATACTTGTTCAAGAAAATCGTGCAATCCATAAGGTAAATGAAGTAACCGAAAATGTTCATAACAGAATGAAGATTTCTTGTACGTTCATTTTATGGTTTTCCACCAATAAAGACTGTTTTCTTGCGGTGATTAATTAGTGAAATGATGGAGCATACATAGTCTACCACGACTAAAGATTCCAAACCACGATTGAAGATTCCGAAACATTACATCGTTTGACACATTATAAAAAACTAGTAAAAATTTATGAGGTTTAGAATATGAACCACTAGTAAGAAAGAAAACAAATACATATAGTTTTCTGTCTCTTGAAGAAATCCAGATCCGTCTAATGCTGCAGATGGGGCTCAGAGGAAACTGCTGAATGGACGTACGTTGGTAACAGCGACTGTTGAAGAAGAAACTGCTGCGAGAAAACGCCTTCACCCCAACAACCCCAAACTGTGAAGAAGAAACTGCCGCTAGAACGCCTTCGCCTCAACAACCTCAAAATCTACAAACTCTCCAATGGGGATTAAAAGCCAAATTACCCTCCAAACTCACTCCCACTCAAGGAAAAAATTTGGGCTAAATGTTAAATGTTAAACCAAGGCCAGATTCTCCTCAGAATTTAGCCTAGAAATCGGTGTGGGCTCCACCAAACCGAATGAAAATATTTATCGAAATTTAAATTTTTTTATTAAAATATTCATAAAATTAATTTACGATAGTCTACATATTTATTTTTTAAAAAATTAATTTAAGAAAAAAAATAGCCTAAGTTTATTCTTTAATAATCCCGGCTAAAATTTTAGGCTAGAACGGTTGGAGCAAAAAAATGTTTACGAGCTAAAAGCTAAATTTTTCGAGCAAAAATATTTGACTTTTAGCCCAACCATTGGAAATTGTCTTAATGTCTAAAACATAACTAAAATAAAAAGAATACCGTGTTACTATATACAAAACCAACAGCATAAAACATTCAAGAGAGATTATATTCACAAACCCTAAATTACTTCTCTTACACCTTTTTAATTTTTTAATATTTTCTACACATCACTAACACTTGATAGAAAAATATTAAAAAATTAAAAATGTGTGGGAGAAGTAATTTGGGGTGTGTGAATATAATCTCCCTTGATAGAAAAATATTAAAAAATTAAAAAAGTGTGGGAGAAGTAATTTGGGGTGTGTGAATATAATCTCCCAACATTCAACTCATTTTAGACATATCCACCAGCTCACTACACATCATAAGACCTGATCACAGAAACATTGAGATAAAAACCCACACCACTCTTCGACTTTATATCCATGATTCAGTGATTCACACATAGCATTAAAACTCAGCGTTCTTGATGTGGTTCCCCGGCTATTATTACATCTGTATCAATGTTGGCGTGGATTATATGGCCATCAGTGCTGCGACGAACGGTGCCTTTTACTCCCATCAAGCAATGCTCCTTCATTGCATTGGCAACAGAACAAACCATTTTAAAACACAATTAACTAACCACAAAGCATTTTCATCAAGGGAGGAGGGCAGGTAACAGGATGAACATGTACACAAGAAAAATTGCACCAACCTTTGAGTGCTGAAACATAGTATGGGCATCGTGCCGCAAACCTGGAGTTGCATTGGTTTTGTTTGTCTTCACCCAACATATACCTTAACAACTACAAAAGCCCCACTGCAGGGCCAAATTATTTCTTCAAATGTCCAACACTCCGTGTGGTCAGCAACACCAGAAACACGATGAACGTATTCCTCCCAAGGTGGATCCACAAGAATGACATCAAACTTGGTTCCAAAGAACTCTGGGGATAGCTCAAACTCTTTCAGGTCACACACGTAATACATGGGATGTGAAGCAGAGTTGGCCACTATCTCATCCTTTTTCTTTATAAGCTCCCTCAGCTTGGGCTCTAGCTCCCTGATGAAATTCTGGGGTTGCATACCAGTATCGACAAAATTTTGAGAGTAATCATTCTGCTCTCCTCTGGAAGGAACTTTACCAGGAGGTCCACTACTTTTATGAGGAACCTAACCACCTTGATTTTTATCAGCTGGAGTTCCTCGTCCCATTGGTCCAGTGTAATTAAAATCAGGGCCAGATATGTTTGGAGGAACTCCTCTTCCATGACCAGATTGGTTAAAAAACATGGCAGGGTTTTTCGGAGCACCGATGTTAGGAGGAAATCTTGGGCCTGATGATACAGGAGGGACTGCGAAGAGAGACCAGGTGGGACACCTAACATATTCATGTCAACTCCCCTAGCCCCAGGCCACTCAGGAGGAGAAAATGGAGGAATGAAGACACCATGGGGGCATCGGTGGACCTGGAGCAAGTGAGATGTTATCTCTTCCAGTAAGCCTACCCCTTCCTCCTCCCCACCCCACCCACCCCCCCCCCCCCCCCCCCCCCACTCTTCATCACTTGGTGCTGGTTTCCCATCAGACTGCTGGCCAGCTTCTGTCCTCCTAGCAAAGTTGGGTACTGATTCTGCTCTTCCGTAATCTATAGGTTTAGTTTGGATCTCAATCACATTGTAACTTTCATTTGAAATTCCAAAATTTGATGAGTTCTTCACAGCTTCACCACGGCTTCCATCTTTCCTATTACTAGACCGACCTTGAGGCCTTTCATTGTCAGTCCTTTCACGACCGTGTCGTGGCAGCTCCCGCTCCCTACCATGATCATAAATGATGTCCCCATTTTTGGAGTCTTTTTCACCACTGCTGGGTTTGCCTTCTTTTCCGGTTCTCTTTGGAAACTTCCTGGTCCTTACTCCTGTCAGTCCAGTTATCATCTCTGCCTTTAGGTCGATCATTCCTATAACCATCTTTTTCCAGTTCCTTCCGCTTAAGATTAAAATTCCTGTCATCATCCATCTTAAAGAATTCTGAATCCTGTTAACGCCTCCCACTCCTATCAGGTGTCCTTGACCTGGTGGTACTTCCTACTTCTCTAGGACCCTTGTCTTTCATCCCCCCATTTGTTTCTTCGTCTGCATTCAAAGACCTCTCCTTGCTTTCAGCAACATCCCGACCAGTTCGAGTTCTCTGCTGTCTATGCCTTTCAGTTTTCTCCCTGCCTGTGATCTATCTTCACAAGTGGCAGGACTATCCCTGTTGTCTTCTTCCAGTGTTTCTGTCCTGCTTTTGCTCTTACTCTCTTCCACATCAGATTTTCTCTCTTCCCTGTTAGATTTGGTAGGCCTATCACTGTCTGAATCCACACCACGGAGTCTACTGTCGCTGCTTTCATTTCTTGCAGAGACACTCTTCTCTTTAGAACTCTCCCATCTTCTTCTTGAGGTCTTCACCTGTTCAGAAGAACCATGCGTCCTCTCGCCGCTGCTTTCCTTGCTCTCTAAATGCCTGGAATCGCCACCAAGTGTCTTTTTCGGGCTCTAAGTCTTGGGGTTTTTCCTCTTTACTCCTACTTTTACTCGAGTATCCTCATGATGTGTAAGCTTTGAGCTCATTTTCCCTCTTATCACTTTCTTCAGCTCGAATTGACCCTCTACTTCCCGACTTATCTCCACCATCTCGCCTGTTCTCTAATCATGCACAACAAAAAAATTCTCTCGCAAGGTTTTGAGTGGCGAAATCATACTTTGCACAATCTTATATCGTCGCGCAAAGTGTTTTTTGTAGTAGTGAAATTACAATCTAAGAGAAGTTCCAATCCATTTTCTTGGTAGAGGACTCATGGAGGAATGAGAAGTATATGTGCGTTGATTTTAGAGCGCGTCCACCAACTACCGCAAGTAGTGAATGTTGTAGGATATTCCAATCCATCGCCACCCTTGGAAGTTTGGAACTACCAATTCATTTCGTTGGTCCCTTTTCCAATCCAATCGTTACCAAACACCAATGACATTTTTTGAGGAGGGGAGGAAGCGAACTCCGAAACTCAGGCATAGTAGTGAATTTTCTTGATCAACTGAACTATTAAGACCCTAACATGGAATGACAATTAACTCTCCCGTTGCAACTCTGAATAATTATTCGCTCCATAATTCAATCTTTTCCTTTTCATTCAATCTTTCCATCTATGATATATCCCCGCTGACAAGAGTGTGTTTCAAAGTTGGCGAAGGAGATGAGGAAGGGACAGAGATGGTGGGGAGCTGGTGCCTGCGTCGACTAGGGGCCTGGTCGTGGCGTGCAGTCCGACACAGACGGTGGCGGCAATGTATGGGGCTGTGTCATCGACTCCGTAGGGCAGTATGTGGATGCTCAGCAACTTAGGGGGGGGGATGGCCAGTTAGCATCAGCTTGCCTGGTTCTACTGGCCACCAAGTGGCCAATTGGTGGCGATGGGTGAAGGAAATTGCAACATACATGACATACGAAAAACCAATGAGGAAACTAGAGTTCTTTTCCGACAGACTAATTGAAGCCTACAGCAAGAGGCATAGAAACACTAAAAATTTGATAAGAAAAGCCAAACAATTCGGTAACTGTCGACAATTAACTTACATCAAATAAATTTGTCATAATCAAATTGGACACTACACGATGCCACTGAACATATCGAGTCCGCATGGATGAAAATCTACGCTCATATCTCATTGTAAAACTCTTAGAATCAAGTTGCAGAAAACATCCACGACATGGTACATTTCAATAACCTACATCTGAATGAACCCAAATGTCCATCGGCTTCGGTCCAGGGTAAGAGTAAATGTCGGCAGAAGGAATGCTAACTGAATGTTTCCTTGAGTAGAGCTTCTATGAAATGCTCCTGACGTACTGGTCAAGAGTTGTGTTGAATAGCTCACACCTACAAGAAAAACTACCTCTGGAATTCAAAAACCTTTTTCCGATTGTGTGCAAACCTTACAAAGTATACAACCACACAATTAAAAAAGAAACCGCTAGAAACTACAAGACTTTCTAGTGGTGTGACGGAAAAAGAAATTGTTTTAGTATCATGACATCAACGAGTCAGGTACATATGAAGTATCTAAGATGCCCAAGCCACCAATAAAAAACAAAATTCAATATGCATACGCAAGGAACAGACATGTTGCAATATCAAGACACGTTTCGACATGCCTACTAAGAACGCCTACTTCGAAGATTAGTCTTGTTATAATGCAACACAACATATAAGGACACATTTTCTTCATCATTACTTGACCAACCCAACGGGATCCATCAGCGTGATAAGAAAGCAAGGAAAGGTTTTGATATATGTTAATGCAGCAGGGATTGCTATCTACGAAACTTCTCACTGTGATTAATTATACGAGTAACTATTTGTGACCTATCACATGAAACTTCTCGGTGCAAAGATTATCATTCACTACATTATAATGACGAGAACAGAGTCAATTACCTGATTGGAGTTCCGGGAGTGTAGAGCGGGTTCTTCACAACGTACTCGACATACAAGTTGTAAATGTACTTCAACGATTCCCTCAAGTCACTAGTTCTAGGATGAGTAACCAATATGATCTGCACACCCAAAACAGCAAGCAGAGCACACCAATTATAAAGTTAAGTTTTTTCCATCAAATTAACAGTGGATTAAGAACAATCATACAAAATTTGGTATAAACAACGAGCACAGCATCAAAATTGCCAAGCCAAGCACAAATTCAAGATCAAGAATCTAAATTGCTAATTGGGTACATCTAGTATAATCAAATAGCCAACAGAATCAGCAAATTCTTTCATTCCAATCAAAATGCAAACCCTTTTTGCTCAATATCTAGATCTGAAAGGCAATAAAAAATGGAGAAAATTGAAGAAACAAACCTTAATGCCGGAAGGGGACTCCATGAAAGTGAGTTTGTAGGTGTTGGTGCGGAAGCTGTGGAAGGAGCAGCCTTGGCCGGGCAGCTGAGGGACGCCGAGGTTGGACTTGTCCTGCGTGGTGGGGTCCATCTTGGCGGTGAGCGACTTGAGGGAGAAGAGGAGACCGAACATTAGCTTGTGATCCTGCTGCTGGTTCAGGGTGTGAAGCGGCCGATTCCACTCGCGGTAGAACAGGCAGACGCCGTTGCGGTTGAAGACGTAAATCATGTGACCGTTGTTTCCCGACGCCGTCGACGCCGGCAGCGACGGGCTTATCTCCGTTCCTCCAAAGAATTGCATTTCTCCGTGCTATTCCTTCTTCTAAGGATTTCAAATTCTGAAATCGGAATCCGATCGGACTGATTGATCGTATTTTCCGAACTCGCCGTCGCACTCGCAGACCAAAGAAACAGAAAAACGATCAGGATGATGGTGATCCTACAGAACCTGCAGGTAGCAGGAACGCAGCGTTTTATGCATAGGAATTTAATTAATTTTTACTTTAAAAAAAGTATTTATTGTTATTTTATGTTAACAAGATGATTAATTTTTTTTCTTTTTAACAATCAATATTATCTACACTAAGGTGTGAAGGTAAGTTAAGTCTCACAATAGATTAGCAATAATATAGTTCAGAATCGAACTTACGACATCTCATTTACAAATGAATAATAATATTACTAAACTGTACTCCATAATACTAAGAGGCAACAAGTTGGTTGATTTTATCAAAAGAAAATGTGTACAGATACGTCCAAAAATTAGATGCATCCAAACTTAGCCAAGTTAACTATAACAATGTACTCCCCACTCTCACTCGACATCAGATTAAAGTTGTAACCGGTTCTATTTTCTCATAAGATGAATAATAAAATGATACAGTCAAATTAACTATAACAGCGTACTCTCCGCTATCTCTCAGCACCACGGCAAAACTGTAGCCGGTTCTATTGCGCATATCGTCTTAGATGAACAATATGAGTGAAACGCGGTTATCCGTGCCGTGGACTGGCAGGACAGGAGTGCAAGAAGCTAAAGCAGAACTCGGCATCAAGGAGGCAAGAACAAAGCAATTAGGTATTAAACACTTCAAATTTGTCCAGACGGGATCGGTTTCGAGTGTACAAGGCACAAGCAAAACACAAAAGAGAATACATTAATTGCAAAACTAATCATTGTCTGTCCAACCAACAAAATCAAACTCACAAATAGGTTACAAGCACAAAGAAAAAGCTTATCATCCGGTTCCAACTAGTACTAGAGTGCAGCAACAGTCTAGAACTCCCATTTCTTCATCTCCATGCCGTCCGGAGCACTTCCCTCAACCTTTTTGTTTCCCACTTCTTTCCAGTTTGTCGAAAGCACTGTCCCGTTCGACTCCACCTGTACAGGTACAAACACACGGATGCAATATGCAAGTCAATATAACGTAGACTGGTTTTACTCCAAAAACCGTGGTGGTTCCACTCGAATCTTTCATGGTGACCGGAATTATGGATTCTACTGGCTATCAAAATACTAGATACGAAAGTCTTACAAAAGATTTTCTCATGGCCCTTCTTGTGTCCTCGTCAGCATCCTTGTATATGTCTTGGAAAAATTTGTTCAAAGCTGCATCACCATCAAGCTTCTCTTCTTTTTCCTGGAGTCACAACACATCGGAGTAAGTGGTCATGCAGTGAGACATACAAGAGTAATATCAAACCAATTGGGTTACGAGCAAACCTCCTTCTTCACTTGGGCCTCCAGCTTATCCCAGTCGACCCTATTTGGTTTCGAGGATGGGTAGGATGGCCTTGGCGCTTCAACAACTGCAGGCAGTTAACACATTTTAGCAGCAAATTTCTAATCTAGTTTTAGAATCAGAGGGTTGCAAACATATTAACATACCTGGGCCACTGATCCTTAGTGGAACAGGGCTGTCCTTGCTGAATTCAAGAGATGTCCAGTGTAATGGTTCAACTTTAGCCAAGCGAATTTCAACTTTGGTGGACAGAACGTCAAATCTGCACTTTTCAGGTATTATCTGTTCGCAAACAACCAAACCGCATAGTTATTCGAAAACGTAAGCCGTCTGTCATGCTCTAATGCATAAAATCAACCAATGACTCAAAAGGATACCAACTGCTCAGGCCAGATTAAATTCAAAGCATACGATACTGCCAATTATTTTAAAAATAAAAATAGGAAAATGGAAAGGGGCATGCATCTATTTCTCTAATTTTCTGTATATATCCTTGTTGCAAACAAAGAAAAAAAAAATCTCACCAACATAGAATAGGTGCAATACCTTTGCAAATAAACGAGGCTGAAAATGATACGTATCTTCACTAGCGACATCAATACTAACACTTAGCTGGAAACAACCAATAAAAGTGATTCGTCAGTCATAAAACTTGTATAAATATCCACAGAACTTTTTTACCATGTAGGTTCTCGACAACTATAAAATCAACATTCACAAATAATGAAAAGAAGCATTGGATCAATGAGAACCATACTATTTGTTCACCAAAGTCAACATTAACATCTTTGGCTGGTATGCCCTTGGCGAATATAGTCACAACCACTTCTTCTGGCTTCTGGTAGAATTCATGCCTGCATAAATAAATTTCCACCAAATCATGCATCTCAGTGACTAAGGAATAAGGGTACACAAAGCGAATAAGAGGGTATTACCCAGCATGCATAGATAGCACGGAGCTTCAACATACACAGTACAAAAAGGTAAAAAAAAAATAACAAGAACTGCAAATAGAATGTTTTGGTGATGCTCCTTAAAAATATCAAGACTAAAACACTTGCTGCAACAGAAATTAAATTGATATCGACTAACCTGTATTTTGGTTTGACAGTTGCTACGGCCAGCTGATTGGAAGGTAGACTCACAGGCTGAACATCTTCTGCAAGAATAACATTCTCCGCAATGTTTTTCTCCAATGAAGGTGTTGGTAGAACACCAGTTTCCTCTGATTGGACATGAAACATCATAAATTAGATAAAAAAAGAAAGCTAAACATATAATTGTGTGAAAGGCCCGTCACTTCCATGAATCACTAAAAAGGTGCAAACTTATAACAAGCAAATAACGCACCTGCAATTTTCTCATCACACTCTTTTATCAATTCAGCAAATCTTGTCTCATGCGGGGCCAGAGGAGCACCAATTTCCAGGGTTGCCTTTGCAGTCTGATATTCCTCGAGCTTGATGCAGGCAATTCTGTAACCAACAACAACAAAGAACAAAAATGGTAAAACTAGCGATGAAATTGGCAATCACATATAGCAAGTGCAACATAAATGATACCAAACCAAAACCCCACACGGAGTACACAACGAGTTTCACAAATGGACTACGCGATACCCCAGTCATGAGCCCTCCAAGATTTTGGCCAAAAACAAAATCAAAAGTTTTGAAACACTCAAATTAGCATTAAAAAGCATTTCCCTTTCGCAAAGGGCGAAAGATCCACAATGAATATCAACGATCAGCATGACCTTTATTAATTTTCAGGTTGATGGTTACAAGCTTAGAAAAAATTGAACACCCTATTAGATTGCAGTCCAAAAATATCAAATGAAAGTTACAATCTTTATTGTATCCAATACAACCAGGTGATAAAAAACAACAAACAGAATTACGGGTTTTCAGTGTTGGTGCATTCGAACTCACCCTTTGCGCAAATACGCTTTGTACAGTGATGAATCGAACTCAATTGCCTTGTTTGCATCCGCAACAGCCCCTGAACAAACAGAAAAAAGCACAACAGATAAAAGAGAATTAGAAAACCCAATTGATCATTTTCTTGAACTTATTTCAATTTTCACAGGCTTTCTTGGGAACCAAACAAGAAACAAAGAAAAGGGTTGGCGCGAAATCGCAAGCGGGAAAAGGGGTACCAGTGAGATTGCCGGATTTGATGTTGGCCTGCGCGCGGTCGGAGTAGAGCTCGGCGCTCTGAGGGTTGAGAGCGATGGCCTGGGTGTAGAGGTCAACGGCCAACTCGAAGTGGTCGTCGATGAACGCCTCCTTGGCACGCTTTTCGAGATCGGAAGCCATTGGCGGAGCAACCGTCCGTGTGGACTGAGGGAAATGGAAGAGTCTAGAAAAAGAGTAGAGAGACAATATGATTGACTTGAAGTGGCAAACGTGAGAGAGTAAGCTGATAAATATCGTATACTTATAATTATAATTATGATAAATTACAAAAAATTATCTCAATTATGAGTCGAACGACACTTTCATATTTCGTCTTTTTAAAATGACAATGTCATATCTCAATTTACGAATTTGTGATAATGTCAGACCTCCGTCAATTTTTCTGTTAAGTGCTAACGTGGCTAATCCAACTGGATTAAAAATAATTGAATATATTTTTAATAATTAAATATTAAAAATTTAAAAATTAAGAATAAAAAAACAAAAAAAAATTAAAATGGCCTAGGGGTGCGGGCCTCCCATTTCCTCCACCCGCACCAACCTTCTTCTCTTCGACAGAAAACCCCAACCTTCATCACCCGTCCCCACAACCTTCCCTGACCCACCCCAATCCCACACCTCTTCCCTTCCCCAACCTCTTCCCGTCCCTTTCGAACCCAAACCCTAACCCTAATTCTCCATTTTCAAACAGAAAACCCCAACCTTCTTCACCCGTCCCCCCAACCTTCATCCACCACTCTTTCTTCTCTCCTCTCTCTTTCTGGGCTACCTACAGCTCTTCCCTCATCCCCCTCCCTGAAACCTGCACGCTGCTCGTTTTGAACCGCGACGATTCTGCTCCCAGACGAGTGTGTACCACCCAGGCATGGACATCGCCGGATTTTGATGTGGCGGGTGGCGGGTGGCGGGTGGCGGGTAGCGAGTAGCGAGTAGGTGCTTCCTCTCGAGCTCGACGAGGACAACAACGGGTTTTTGGTGGCGAATAATTCGAGCTTCGGAATTCCCGACGACAGGAGTCACAGTAGCTTCGTGAGGGAGGATAGGGAGTTCGTGGCATTGGGGAGAAAAAGTGTCGACGTTTAGTCAATTTCCGGGCCACTGAAGAGAGAGGGTGGTGGAGGAAGGTTGGGAGGGACGAGTGGGAAAGGCTTCTGGGTTTTTGGGATGCAGTTGTCTTGAGAGAAAAGAGAGAAAGGCAAGAGAGATAAGAGAGAGAGGGTGGATCTCACAATTTTATATAAAAAATAATTTTATTTTTAATTTTATAATATTTAATTATTAAAAATATATTTAATTATTGGGTAAAAGACAGTTTATTACCCTCATATTTGGTGGTTTTCAACATTTAGTACATCAATTTTTTTTCATCCCAGAGTCATACCTAAAGTGTAAATTTTGGAACAGTCTCATACATCTGTTAGTCAAACCGTTAGTTTTCCCGTTAAGTGATGATGTGGCATCCATGTGGACAATGATTGGGCGTCACGTGTCATTATAAATATTAATAAAAAAATGAAATCTGGGCAGAAGAAGAAGAAGAAGAAGAAGAAGAAGAAGAAGAAGTGGAAGGAAGAAGAAGAAGAAGAGTGAAGAAGGAAGAAGAAGGAAAAAAAACGAAATATGGGTAGAAGAAGAAGAAGAGGAAGAAGGAAGAAGAATACGAAGAAGAGGAAGGAAGAAGAAGAAGAATGAAGAAGGAAGAAGAAAAAGAAAAAAAAACGAAATCTGGGTAGAAGAAGAAGAAGAGAAAGAAGGAAGAAGGAGACGAAGAAAAAAAAATTGGGCAGAAGAAAAAGAGGAGGAAGGAAGAAGAAGAAGAAGAAGAAGGAAGAAGGAAGAAGAAGAAAAAAAAACGAAATCTGGGCGGAAGAAGAAGAAGAAGAAGAAGAATAAGAAGAATGAAGAAAGAAGAAGAAGAAGAAGAGGAAGAAAAAAAACGAAATATGGGCGGAAGAAGAAGAAGAAGAAGAATGAAGAAGGAAGAAGAAGAAGAAGAAAAAAAATTTAAAAAAAACGAATCTGGGCATAAGAAGGATAAGAAGAGGAAGGAAGAGGAAGAATAAGAGAAAAAAAGAAAAAAAAAAAAAAGGAAATCTGGGCAGAAGAAGAAGAAGAAAAGGGAAGAAAAGAAATCTGGGTTGGAGAGGGGGCGCAAGGGGGAAGTGGAGTGAAAGGGAGTTTTATTTATTTATTTATTATTAAAATAATTATTTTAATATTTTTAATGACACGTAGCACCCAGTCAGTGTCCACATGGGAGCCACATCATCAGTTAACGGGAGAACTAACAGTTTGACTAACGAACGTGTGAGATTGTCCCAAAATTTACACTTTAGGTATAACTCTGGGATGAAAAAAAATTGATGTACTAAATGTTGAAAACCACTAAACATTAGGGTAGAAAACAGTCTTTTACCCTTAATTATTTTTTAATCCAGAAGGATTAGCCACGTCAGCACTTAACAGAAAACTAACCGAGGTCTGACATTGTCACAAATTCATAAGTTGAGGTATGACATTGTCATTTAAAAAAAATGAGATATGAAAGTGTCGTTCGACCCATAGTTGAGGTAGTTTTTTGTAATTTACCCTTATAATTATATTAATATTATATGATTTTATTGTTTATAATTAGAATATTAATTGTTTATTAATGTACTTATTTTACTTTTAAGTGACACGTTAATTGTAGAGGTGTAATATCCACACATCCTATTTTATTTCTCACATATTTTTTTTATTTTTGATTGTCGGATCGGATGAATTGAAGAAGATTAATCTAACAAAAATTATCAAGAGTGTGAAAAATAAAATAGGGTGTGTAAATAGTACATCCCTAGTTGTAAATATAGCCTAAAAAATTTATTTAACTACCATTACTCATTCGCTTAATCTAATGGGGAGAGAGACCAACGTTTGTGTGGCTTTTTGGGCTTCTTTTCTTGATAGTTGTGAATATCATCATCATAAATATTGTGTATGTTCATTATACACTAAAATATTTACTGCGAGCTATCTCACTTAACTCAAGTTAATTTTCACATCAACTAATCTTTTCAATTTTGAAAAAAATTAACCAAGGTTAAGTGAAATGACACGTGACAAATGATTCATTGTAAGGAAAACTAACGAAAAAAGCTTGAAAACTTTGAGTTTTAACGATAAGGACAAAATAAAGGGTAAAGTGAATAGTACCAGGATTGACTTTTTAGTGTAAAAATGTGGTTTTTCGTTAAAGTGAACAGTACCGGGAGCTTTTCGTTAAAGTTCCCTTAATTGTATGATGAACATGCAACATAGTTTAATGGTGGTAAAAATAATTGCTCCTTTTGTAGTTACCAAAAAAATAAAAAATAAAAAAAAAAAATATATATATATGGATGAAGTGTCGATTTAATCCCTAAACTATCATGTCAATGAAAATTAGGTCTCTGAATTATTATTTTCAGTAAAATAACCTCTAAATTCATTAAAAACTACTAATTTCATCCTACTATTATATTCAAATGTATTTTATCTAATTTTTCGTCTACTTATGTCACTTGACACACTTTAGAATGTAATACCATTATTTTCTCGCATATAAACCCTTAACATTTCATATAAATTTTGAATCTAACTTCTAATTTACGCTTCAAAGTTAACTTCATACACTATTTCTTTATGGAAAATGACAATCTACCCTCCAATGTGTATCAAATGCAAGTAACGTGACTTAAATTGACGGAAAATTGAATATAGTAACTTCGAATTTAATATCAGGGATGTAATTGGCAAATTTTTAGAATTCAAAGACTGATAAAAAAAATAGTTTAGAGACCTATTTTCACTCGTGTGATAATTCATGAACTAAATTGGCAGTTCATCCTAAAAAAGTAATAATTAAAGATGATAACAAAATCTATTTGTTGAGAAGGAATTCGAACTTGAGTTAGCTCCATTTTGTTTTAGTTAATTTTGCAAAATTTAAGTATGCAAGAAAATCTATATTCAAATTAGTATGAAATTCTCTATAATCTCATCCGACCTCACAAAATATTCTTAGAGAGATGGACATATCAAAACTTCCCCGTTACATTGATGACTTTGTAATTAGAAAATAGCACTAAATGAAACTCGCAACTAAACTGTTCTTTCTATAAAACTTATCATTATCGGCGTATTTTATTGATTCACTTAATATTTATTACTAATCATACAGTAACCATAAATGATTGAGAGAATCATGCTATAGACCTATGTTAATTCTAAATGTTCACTTTTGGTCTTGACGTGCTTAGCTAAACTATGATTGGATGATATTCGTAGGTATTTTTATATTTTTTGCTTTTGGTAGGAAAGTAAGTTTCCAAGAACAACCAAGCAAGGAAGGCAAGTTCGCAAACTTTTCTTAGCTTCTTCCATGTTTCTATGTACTTTTATTTATTCCCAGCATATAAAAATGATCAATGTGATGTTATATGTAACGCAATGCAAAAAGGAATATAATTTTTTTAGATATCATAGTCACATGCCAGAAACCCAACTATTGAGAAAGGAAGCTTCCATTTGCCCATGACTATATATAACTAATGTGATATGTCTAACGTCGACAAATTTTAAACATAAAATTTAAATTTAATTGTCTGTGTAGCACTTTAACATCTTTCAAAATGTCATGTCACATGTATTTAGTAATTAATTAAATTAAAAGTTGATTCTGCAATTAATTTTTGCGGATGAGGGTTGCCAAATGTCATGTCTAGGGGTGGGCACTTAGAACCGAAAACTGAAACCAAAACACGAACCAAATCGAACCAAATTGAACCGCACCGAACGGTTTGGTTTTGCGGCTTTAAAACGGTTTCGGTTTTGAAACCGAACCGCAACATAGAAAACGGTTTGGTTTCGATTTTGGCTTTTGAAAACCACACCGAAACCAAACCGCACCCTAAATATTAATAAACATTTAATTAAATGTCCATATTAGATTTCATGTTTTAATTGGTCATTTGTTAGAATCCACACACTTAGTATGGACTAAACCACACTAGGAATAGGATGACAGAGAATTGTACTCCGTTGAAAACACTCATAGACGAGTAATGCTACATTTACCATATATTTGTACTATATCTCTAATAGAGGTAGGGCTCGCCAACACATGTGGATCTCATCTTTATTAGTGGTACATAAGAGTTGCATTTTGCTCATAGACCTCTCCATAAAGTCCTTCTTTTTTTTCTCAAAATGTTGTCATAAACACTTTTTATTTTATTATATTAAAACAATTTTAATCATTTTAAAGACACGTTCAAATATACCAACAAAAAAAATTCATAAAATTTAATAAAACCCCTAAAAGGTAGTAACAAGGAATTTGAAACCCTTCATCCATGTTTAAAAAGGGCCAAAACGGATTTTGAGATTGACATAACTCCTTACTTTTTTTTCTTCATCAAACAATAGATTTCTTTAATTATATGTTAGATTAGGGAGCCAGCATGGTTCAAACCCTTGTCATAGTGTAAGGGCAATACTCCTCTCCACCATTGTGGTTGAGGGCCACTTTTTGGCATAACTCCTTACTTTAGTCCTTCAAATTTGAAATTGATAAAAATAGTCTCTGAGTTTATGCACCATCAATCATTTTGGTCATGCTGGGAAATTTTTTCGTTGTTACTATGAGTTAGAAAAATAGTATAAACTAATAGTGAATGTGACATTCCACATCGCCCAGGGGAGTGATCCTTAAATGTATATTCTCATCCCTACCTAGCACAAGGCTTTTTGGGAGCTCACTGGCTTCGGGTTCCGTAGGAACTCCGAAGTTAAGCGAGAAGGGGGCTAGAGCACTCCCATGATGGGTGACCCACAAGGAAGTTGCTCGTGAGTTCCCAGAAACAAAACCGTGAGGGCGTGGTCGAGGCCCAAAGCGGACAATATCGTGCTACGGTGGTGGAGCGGGCCCAGAAAGTGGTTTCACCCTGGCCGGGATGTGACAAAATTGGTATCAAAGCCAAATCCTAGCCGGAAGTGTGCCGACGAGGACGTCGGGCCCTTAAGGGGGTGGATTGTGACATTCCACATCGCCCAGGGGAGTGATCCTTAAATGTATATTCCCATCCCTACCTAGCACGAGATTTTTTGGGAGCTCACTGGCTTCGGGTTCCGTAGGAACTCCGAAGTTAAGCGAGAAGGGGGCTAGAGCACTCCCATGATGGGTGACCCACTGGGAAGTTGCTCGTGAGTTCCCAGAAACAAAACCGTGAGGGCGTGGTCGGAGCCCAAAGTGGCGGTGGTGGAGCGGGGCCGGGAAGTGGTTTCACCCGGGCCAGGATGTGACAGTGAAGCCACCAAAGAAATTTGTAGGTGTTGAAAAATATTTGAGATGTCCTAAATTAATTTTAGAAAACATGTGGTGCGACTAAAACGACTCAAATTTTGGCTTATTAATGAATCTTATTAAAGTTCTTAAAATCGATTGGAAAACGTGAGTTATAAATTACAGTTTTTGTGAAAAAATTAAAATTTTTAGTTTTAGGAAATATCTTATGTGGGAATTAACGAAAATGTTCCAAGACATTTGGATGTGATTTTTCCTTTATTAGGTCCCGAAGATATTTTTCATTAATTTTTAAAGTTGAAAATAGAAAAAAATAATGAATGCTAATAGTGGAACCCCCAAAGAGATGTGTAGGTGTATGAAATCTTGGAAATATCTTAAATTAACTTTAGAAAACATGTGATGCGAGTAGAATGACTCCAACTTTAGCTTATAACGAATGTTGTAAAAGTTCTCAAAATCGATTAGAAAATTGTGGGTAACTCACAGTTTTTGTGTGTTTTTAGCTCTAGGAGATATTTTGTATCAGAGTTAAGATCTTGCAAAACCTTTGGATGTGATCCTACCATTTATTATGTATCGGAATAATTTTTTATTGATTTTTAAACTTGAAAATTTTAAAAAAAATCTTTAAATTTAGATTTAAAATCGTTGATTTCAAGTGTTTAAATATGAATTAAAATATATTTTCTATAGAAAAAACATATTTTGAAGAACATGAATATGATAGTTTGTTGTTATGGTAAGAGAAATAAAAGAAAAATTAACAAATATAAAAATATTAAAAAAATAAATGAAAAATTAACATGAATATGAATTATAATATAGTCGCTAGAAATATAGCGACTTGGTAATGGACTAGTCGCTATCTTACTAGCAATCCTACACAAAAGGAATCGCTATTGAAGTACCGATCGTATATTTTTCTATTTTTTAAATTCTTTTCTCTATTTTTCTTTAAAAAAATTAATAAAAATAGTTTGAAAACTTAAATACGTTACTTTATTTAAATTTAAATATTTTTAGATTTAAATTTAGATTTGTATCTTGTTTTCAAATATTTTTGACATGGATTATAAGAAACCATTATGCATTTAGGCATCTACAAATATTTTTGGGGCCTCGCCATTGTTTATTAAATTGAGAATATTTTTAATTCTTATTTAAGTAAATTTTTTATGAAAATGATTGATGGTGGACAAATTAAAAGAACATTTTTAACTATTTTGAATCTCAAAAATGAGAGTAAAGAGTTATGTCAATCTCGACTATTTTTGGCTAAAAGAGAGGGAAGGTCGTTGTTGGCGAGAGATTTTGTAAGATCCCACATCGCCCAGGGGTGAGGATCCTGTAAGCCTTATATGTACATGCCCACCTCCAATTAGCACGAGGCCTTTTGGGAGCTCACTAGCTTCGGAGTTCGTCGGAACTCCGAAGTTAAGCGAGTTCGGGCAAGAGCAATCCCAGGATGGGTGACCCACTGGGAAGTTCTCGTGTGAGTTCCCAGAAACAAAACCGTGAGGGTGTGGTAGGGGCCCAAAGCGGACAATATCGTGCTACGGCTGAGTCGAGCCCGGGCCGGGATGTGACAGATTTTTCAATGTAATCGCAACACTAGATAGTATACCACGTGTTACTGTATAAATGGTGACAGGTGGTAGACTTGTCACCTGCCACTCTCTCTCTCTCTCTCCCTCAATGCGTCTTTTTCCCAACCTTCCTTGCTTTCTCTCTGTGCGCCCCTAATTTTGGCTCGCACGCTCTTTTGTTATCTCCCTCTCTGACCTTCCCCTTCCAAATTCTATTACCTCCCTCTCCTACAAAGCTTCACCTAGAGGAATCGCTATCTAAGTACCGATCGTATATTTTTCTATTTTTTAATTCTTTTCTCTATTTTTCTTTAAAAAAATTAATAAAAATAGTTTGAAAACTTAAAAACGTTACTTTATTTAAATTTAAATAGTTTTAGATTTAAATTTAGATTTGTATCTTGTTTTCAAATATTTTTGACATGGATTATAAGAAACCATTCTGTATTTCGGCATCTACAAATATTTTTGGGGCCTCGCCATTGTTTATTAAATTGAGAATATTTTGTCATTTTAATTCTTATTTAAGTAAATTTTTTATGAAAATGATTGATGGTGGACAAATTCAAAGAACATTTTTAACTATTTCAAAGCTTCACTTACAAAGCTTCACCCTCAAAACTTGCGGTTTTGGTTTTTGTTTCACTCAAAACCGCACCAAACCGAACTGCGCCCACCCCTAATTCACAACCTTTTCGTATGGTAGAATTTGAGAGAAAATAAAATTAAACACCACGTGACATTTTGACTGTCATACTCTAAAAAGCTAAGAGTACTTTCCTTGAAAGACATTAACATGCCACATTATAATAGTAAAAAAGACAGTAACAATGTTTTTTAACCGAAAACTAAATCTGATGCGACATGAGTCGAATTTGATGTCTATAGCAAAAATCACCAGGATCGTTGTCAACACAAATGAAGTTAACTGTTTCAAAGAAACTTGCCTCCGGGTTCTTTCAGCATGCAACTCACAGTCCCTGCCAGAGGGCATCTGTGTGCACAGCCCAATTACCAAACTGGGTCTTGACGATGACCTCTACGTAACCAACAACCTGCTGTCTCTCTATGCAAAATGCTCTGGAGTCAAGGCTGCACGCCACTTGTTCGATGAAATGCCTCGCAGAGATGTTGTATCATGGACCGGGATGCTGTCCGCATATGTCAGGAACGGACACTATCATGACTCGCTTGAATTCTTTGATTCGATAATTGTTTCCGGTCAGTGTCCCAATGAGTTTACACTCTCAAGTGTCTTAAAATCGTGCTCGTTGTTGGGAGAGTTGGATTATGGGACTCGAATCCATACGTTTGTGATCAAGCTTGGATTCGAGCCAAATCAATTTCTTGGTAGTAGTATGATTGATTTGTATGCCAAGTGTGGTTTAACCGAAGAGGCTTGTAAGATATTTAGGGATATGGAGAGTGGTGATACTGTTTCTTGGACTGCAATCATCTCTTCATTGGTCCAAGCTCAGAAATGGAGACAGGCTCTAGGCTACTACATGGATATGATATATGCTGCTAGGGTTCATCCAAATGAGTTCACTTTCGTAAAACTTTTCGCTGCATCCTGCTCTCTTGGTTTGAACTATGGGAAATTACTACATGCCCATTTGATAAGATTCGGAATGAGGCTGAATCTAGTCTTGAAGACGGCCATGGTCAATATGTACTCGAAATGCCAGAAGATGGAAGATGCTATCAAGGTGTTGAATCAAACACCTGAATATGATGTGTTGTTGTGGACCTCTGTTATTTCTGGCTTCGCTCAAAGTTTGAGAGTCGCGGACGCTGTTGCTGCATTGCACGAGATGGAGCTCTCTCGAATTGTACCAAATAATTTTACATACTCTAGTATGCTGAAAGCTTGCTCAGCGGTTTTGTCACTGGAATTAGGAAAGCAGATCCATTCGCGGGTGCTCAAGGCTGGATTGGAGGATGATACTTGTGCCGGAGGTGCAGTAGTTGACATGTACTTGAAATGTTCTGACCTCATAGAAGATGGTTTGAGAGCATTTAGGGAGATAACATCGCCGAGTGTCATCACCTGGACTTCATTGATTGCCGGTTTTGCTGAACACGGTTTTGAACAAGATTCTTTTCATTATTTTCTGGAGATGCAAACAGTAGGAGTCGAGCCAAATTCCTTTACCTTCTCTAGCATTCTTCGTGCCTGCAGCACTGTTAAATCTTTTGGTCAGACACGAAAAATCCATGGACACATAGTTAAAACCAAAGCGGGCAGTGATATAGCTGTTGGGAATGCTCTTGTGGATGCTTATGCTGCGCTGGGGATGGTGGATGATGCGTGGCATGTGATTAACTCCATGATCCATCGAGATGGTATCACGTATACAGGTTTAGCCACACGAATGAATCAGCTAGGTAATTATGAAATTGCACTGGATGTCATCACCCGTATGCAGACTGATGACGTTATGATGGATGGGTTTAGCCTTGCAAGCTTCTTATCTGCATCAGCTGGCTTGGCATCAATGGAAACTGGGAAGCAACTTCATTGCTATTCTATCAAAGCCGGTTTAGGCAGTGGGATATCAGTTTCGAATGCCTTAGTGGACTTATATGGGAAATGTGGGTGCAGAGATGATGCACACAGAGCTTTCGGTGAGATTTCTGAGCCGGATATAGTGTCATGGAACTGCTTGATTTCTGGATTGGCATCGAGTGGATATATTTCATCCGCTCTCTCCTCCTTTGACAACATGAGGTTGGCAGGATTTAAACCTGATTCCATTACATTCCTGTTGGTGCTTTTCGCTTGCAGCCATGGCAGTTTGGTTGAACTAGGTCTTGAGCATTTTCAGTCAATGAGAGAAAAGTATGATATAGCTCCACAACTGGATCACTATTCCTGTTTAGTTGATCTCCTTGGCAGAGCCGGGCGACTAGAGGATGCCATGGAAGCGATCATGACCATGCCCCTTAAGCCAGATGCCTTAATTTACAAGACACTATTGGCTGCCTGCAAGTTACATAAAAACATCTCCCTCGGGGAATATACAGCGAGGCGAGGGATGGAACTTGACCCGTCTGATCCAGCTTTTTACGTGCTGCTTGCAAGTTTGTATGATGATTCTGGTCAGCCGGATTTAGCCAAAAGCACACGACAAGCAATGAGGGAGAGGGGATTGAAGAAGAATGTCGGGCAGTGCTGGATGGAAATAAGGAACAGGGTTCATCTCTTCGATGCGGGATATCGATCACATCCACAGATAAATGAAATCCAAGAGAAGGTACAATCTCTTATTACAGAGTTGAAGAAGAGAGGATACTCGTATCAGGACTACGAGGATTCATCATATCACATTGAGAAGTTAGCTGTTGCATTCGGTCTTCTCAAAACACCGCGTAACGCCACCATACGCGTGTCTAAGAATGCGCGCATATGCGGCGAATGCCATAGCTTTATAACGCTGGTAACTCAAGTTGTTGGTCGGGAGATCATTGTGAGGGACGGGAACCGGTTGCACATCTTCAACAAGGGTGAGTGCTCGTGTAGGGGTGCAGGTAATTTGCGGCAGAAGGATTCCATGGACGAAAATGTTAGCCTGTTGACGATGTAGCTTTCTGGCTTTTCCATGTAAAACGATAAGAATTCAGAAAGCCACAACAAAGAGTTTACATTAGTTCATAACTATGCAATTGTGAGACCAAAATCGAAAACCAGAAATCGAGCACATCAATAGAACCACGCACAACCCCGATGCCAATACTTGAACTGCTAACACGGTGTTACATTACTCATTCTCAACGGAAATCAAGGGCCGAAATTATGAAAACAAGATCGTAATGGTATCAACACTCGAGTGTAGATTATTGAAAAATTAAAGCGTTCCTCCCATGATTAAAATTTATACAGCCCAGCAAACAGGAAAACTGTCACAAAAAATAAACTGGAGAATACAAGAAAAAAGGACTTCAATTCTTATCTGGAATCCAGAATCCCTAGATGCATATGCCAACGGATAGTTTACTCCTTTGCTTCCGACCCAACAGAGGCGACTTTAGCGTCATCCAATTTTGGTTGGTTTGTAGCAAGGCCTTCCAGCGTTTTGTAAAACTCCTCAGGAAGAGGACCAGGCCGGTGCAGAGGAACGTGCTTGGGAACTGGAGCATCATTCTCGATCACCTCACATTCGTAATCATCAGGAACACCCCATGGATCCCACTCTGCAATGCAACTCAATACAGAATGCAAACTATTACAAACAATCCATTGTATATCTCGTAGACCAATTGCAACAAAAGCTTGCAATGAGATAAAAATTTCAAGGAAATAATCTACTATATCAGTTTCGTTGACACAACTACTTCATATAACTGACAATAAAGCTACAGGTTCCAACGCGAGAACCATAAAACACCGAGACAAAGAACTAAAGACGCCAAATTAATTCACACAAGAGATAACGATGGCCTGTGATCATTGTTCACACACACAAAGATTCCTACTTTGGTATTGACCGAGAGTTTGAAATGCATCAAAGTGAAGAAAACGGCATTTTCTTATCATGTGTTCTACTTGAGCTCACATTCAATTGTGTCCATAACCGCAAAACTTGTGCACAGTCAGCTAAGTGAAAATGCAGTTTCTTCGGCTGAATGTAAATACTACTCTCTCCCAACTTACTCTGCTTTGACCACCTCATATGATATGCATTAACAACACGGCATTCTCCGGATATTATATCTTCTTCAGAACTGATAAAATCAAGTACCCGCCTTCCGTTTCATGACTTATTAAACCTAAATACGATCGCTAACAATGTACAATCTTTACTTTTCCTACCTAATTTCCATGATAGAAATGGACAACTGAAGTTACCATCACGAAACTACACAGGCCAGACCTAATCACCAATGTTTCCAATTCCAATTCGATTTTCGTTTTCGATTTCTCATCAACCAATCAACGCACAACAATTCAATATCACAAACAACATTTCTGAGCAGCACTGATTATTTTGAGCTCTTTGAGCTCAATTCCAATGTTGTATGGCCGAAATGTCAATCGCAAAACACAAATAAACAATTTCAATCTCATTTATCAAATAATAAAAGTAATACATTGTACGGACCAATCATCTTGCCGATGAGGGTGAGCTCGTCGCGCGCCTCCTCGATGAGCTCCTCGACCTGGCCGCAGCCGAGCTTCTTCTCGATCACCTCCCAGTCCTCCTCTTCGCGGCAGACGTTGAGGCGGTGGCGCGTGAAGCTCTCGACGGCCTTGCGGTAGCCTTCGTCCTCGGGGACGGACTGGATCTCCTTTAGGGTTTTGGAGTAAAGCTCGATTAGGACCTCCCTCGCATTGGGGACCACGTCCAGCCCTACGATCCCCGTCGTCTGCTTCACCCTGGCCAACAACGGCCGTCCGATCGCTCGCAGGAACATGTTTTCGAATTCACTCTCTCTCTCTCTGCGATGTGAAAGCTCTGAGTGAATCGGATCGGTTCTACTCGTCTCTCTCTCCCTTTCAGAATTCTGCTTTCAAGTTAAAGCAATCAAGGCCTGCAATAATATTTGGGCCCAAGAAGCTGATAACGGACCCAAGAAGCTTTCTCTAATCCACATAAAAAATGTCAGTTATTTTACACTTCGTAACAAGAGTCGTGGAATTATTTGATCTAATCAGATCTAAACTTTTATTTAGTTGTGTAGCTTAGTAGATGTCAACTTTTGACGTGGATTGGAGAAAACTCAATGGAGAAAAAACCTCGTTTTATTTTGTTTATTTTGTTATTGTGGAGATATTTTTCAATGTAATCAGAACACAGGACGGAACATCATGTGGTTATACAATTGGAATTTTTTTTAAGTGTGTTTCCAATTATTTAATGACATGATATTCGCCCTCGCGCTCTGCACAGATTGAAAAAAACTCTTGTTATTGTGCAGTTTGACATATTTATCGATAATCATTAAGTTGTTTTTGCAATTTAAGGTCACATGTCTATTTTTATCAGTATTCTAAAAATCAGTCTAGGCAGCCGCCTAGGCGCTAAACGGCCGGTGACCGCCGCGATTAAGTCCTAATCGGTCACAAAATTGGAAAGTATATTAGGCGAACGACTAGGTAGGTATAGGCAGGGTTGGGTGGGGTCTAGGCGGGCGTATGTGGAGAACGCCGGAATTTGAATTTTTTTTTTGTTGCAGAGCCCTGCGTCACGAGGAAGAAGATGAAGTTCTTTGGTTTGTTTAATTGCACCATTTTATCATTAAGATGGTCCCCACCATCTTTTCCTTTTACTTATTTTTAAATTCTTTTATTGTATTTTACTGTTGCTGCTAGTGCTAGGTGCAGGCCTAGGATTGCGTGGATGACCTATGTGAAGTGAATAACTTAGCAAGCTTTTTTTGAATTTTGTGTTAATTTAATTGGATATAAAAGCAATTTGTAATTTGCATGCTTTTTTTGGGGTTAGTATCGTGGGCTTTTTGGTTTCAGAAATTGTAAAGGTCTTTTAACAGATTTGTACCAAAGCAATTTGCATTGTTACAAAATTAATTGCAAACTAAATAATGTGTATAGTGGGCTTTTAGCAGTTAAGTATCTTACATTAATATATTTCTTTATTTTCCTCCTATTTTGCATTTTATATGGTTAATTAAATAAAAGCTAAAAAAAATATTTATTCCCCAGATCCCCTTTGTCTTCCCCACCCCGATTTCCCTGCCTTCTCCCTCTGCATCTTTGCACATCCATCATTCCCCTTGTGGACCTCTGCACATCCATCCTTCCCAAGATCCCCTTTGTCTTCCCCATCTCGATCCCCCACCCCGAGCGACTTATTGTCGACATGTGTGACGATAGAGGCCTTTTTGTGGAAAAGAGGGTCGTCGTGCTTCCATCCGAGGACGAAGGACTTGTCGGGTTCCTGGAGCTCGACGAAGGGGAGCGTATATGACGAGGTGGAGGTGAAGAGCGCGTGGGAGTTGAGGATGGTGCAGACGATTTTGAGTTCTTAGATGGTGATGGGGGGTGTCAGAGTTGTGGTTTTTGAGGCAGCGTGTTAGGATAGGGGGTTTGAAATTTGAAGTTTGAATTTTGAATGATGATCAAGAAGGGCTAACTACTTCTTCTAAAAATTCCACAACATACCAATTTTAAAAAGTCCAAACCTTTGAAGTTTGAAAGGTTGAATGATGATCAAGAATAGAATTTTAAAAGCTTTGAAAGGTTGAAGGTTTGAAAGTTTGAATGGGATAAGGGGGTTTTAAAAAGCTTTGGACTTTTTAAAACTAGTTTGAAGTTCTTGGACAGAGGTGCAGAGGGAGAAGGGTGGGGGATCGGAGTAGGGAAGACAAAGAGGATATGGGGAATAATTTTTTTTAAATTATTTAATTAAAATTACAAAAAAACTACCTCAACTATTGGTCTCACGACACTTTCATACCTCATTTTTTAAAATTGACAATGTCATACCACTTCTTACGAATTTGTGCTAATATCATACCTCCGTCAGTTTTTTTGTTAATTTTTCTGTTAAGTGCTGACATGGCTACATACGGGGCCCACTCACTAATTCAATTAGATTAAAAATTTATTAAATATATTTTTAATAATTAAAAATTTAAAAAAAATATTTTTTTATATATTAAATTTCTCTCTCTCTCTCTTCTTTGCATTCCCAAAATTGCTTCCCACCCATCCCCCCAACCTTCCTCCACCACATTCCCCAAAAACCCAGATACCCGTGTCCCCCCCCATCCCCTAAAACCCAGCTCCCCTTCTCCCATCGACCCGTGTTCCCCCCCTGGCGCCCTCTCTTCCTCCATCTCCACCTCCCTCTCATTGGCGCTCCTCCCCTCCTCCCACACACCCATCACCCTCACCAAATTAATCCCTGTAAATATCCCAATTCCACCCAAACCCTAACCCTAAAATTTGAATTCACTAATTTCAAAAAAAAAAGCTTCTGCATCTCCCCCACGCAAAGCAAGTTCAAAGGTTGCTGTGATTTTGGGTTGAATGTTGCAGAGATTGGGAATCGCCTTGGAACATCTCCGTCCACCCGCACGGTTTTTGGGCTTAAAAATCCCCAAATTTGGGTGGTAGAGGGGAGGTTGTGAGTGTTGGATGGTGGTGATTCGACGGAAAAAATGGCGAAAATTTCCGGAGTTGGTTGGGTTGGGTGTGCGGGTGCAAGTACCGACGGGAAGGAAGCTTTCCCTTTTCTTTTTTTTTTTCCTTTTCTTCTTTTTTCCCCTGACTCCTTAGGCAATTTCCCTTGCAGGGTGTTGGGTTTTTTTTTTGTATGGGGGGGACAAACTGGGTTTGGTTGATGGGTTTTCAATTTTTTTTTTTTTTTGGTTGAAGATTAAGTAGGGAAGAAGATGAAGATGGGGAGAGAGAGAAAGAGAGAGAGAAAAAGAAAGAGAGAGAGAGAGTGGGGAAGAGACGAAGTGAGGTTTTTTTATATTTATTTATTATTATTTTACTTTTCTTTATTATTTTAACATTTAAAAAATATTAAATAAAAAAAATTTAATAATATTTTTTTAATAGAGAGTGGGCTCCGAATCAAGACACGTCAGCATTTAACTGAAAAATTAACGGCCAAGTAACGGAAGGTATAACATTGGACCAAATTCTAAAGATATGGTATGACATTGTCAATTTTAAAAGATGAGGTATGAAAGTGTCGCGAGACCAATAGTTGAGGTAGTTTTTTGTCATTTACCCATTATTTTAATAGTTTATTTTTTAATGACACATGGCGTCTAGTCATTGTCCATGTGGGTGCCATGTCATTAGTTAACTGAGGACTTAACAGCCAGACTAACGGATGTATGAGATTGTCCCAAATTTAACACTTTAGGTATGGCTCTGGGACGAAAAAAACTTCATGTACTAAATGTTGAAAACCACGAAACTTGAGAGTATTAAACTGAGATTTATCCTATTTTTAAATTCTTTTATTGTATTTCATTGTTGCTGCTAGTGCTAGGTGCAGGCCTAGGATTGCATGGAAGACCTGTGTGAAGTGAATAACTTAGCAAGCCTTTTTTGAATTTTGTGTTAATTTAATTGGATATAAAAATAATTTGTCATTTGCATGCCTTTTTGGGGGTTAGTATCGTGGCCTTTTTGGTTTCGGAATTTGTAAAGGTCTTTTAACAGATTTGTACCAAAGCAATTTGCATTGTTACAAAATTAATTGAAAACTAAATAATGTGTACCATGGGCTTTTAACGGTTAAGTATCTTACATTAATATATTTCTTTATTTTCCTCCTATTTTGCATTTTATGTGGTTTCTACAATACTCCTCACTATGGTTATATGGCATATATGTTAAATGTGTTTTTAAATTTTAGACTTGTTGGATACTTCTTTTTGCATTTTATTATTCTTTTATTATCTTATCCATGAATTTTATACAAGTATAATTTTTTGTAAGTGTCAATATGTACTTATTTACAAGATATACAAGAAATTTACCTAAATCCGCTTAGGCCGTCTAAACCCTGCCTAGCCACCTACGCGTTAGGCGCCAACCCGCTGCCTGATTAGCACCTAGCGTTTTTTAGAACCTTGATTCTTATTCATATTTATTATTTTTTCCACTAAATTTATTTGAAATTTGTAACATGTTATCTTTAATTATTTTGTTTGACCATACATATTTTCAACATTATGTGCAAAAAACATGGGTGATTGTATGGTCAAACATAACAAAGTTAATTCTTCCAAAAAAAAAACATAACAAAGTTAAAAGTGTTTTTTTTATATGGTCACATGATGGTGGTTTTGAAGAGATTGAAATGCCTCTGTGAGTTTTTCTGGCTTATGAAAAGATGGACTCTAGTCCCCTTTTTGCAAAGGAAAAAAAAAACAAGAAAATACAAATAAGAACTATGGCCAAATCAGATCTACTTCTATCTCTTATTTTCTTTTTCAATCTTACTGCTAATTCATAGATAACCTTTTAATACAAATTATTATATATGATATAGTAAAATTGAAATTATGCCATAGTCTAATAGAGCGAGTAGGTTCGAAAATTAAAATATTTTACAACACTAAGGGGGGTGTAGTCAAACTGTGACAGCCCATCCCGAATAAATTTAATCGATGGCGTGAATTGATGTTTTTACCCTTGTTCGTGCGTGAATGTGTGTGTGATTGGGCCATATTTTGGAACCATTAATTGTCCCATATTGTTGGACCCAATAAGAACTTGGGTTTGGTTTTGGTTTGGTTGGTTGAAAGATCATACACTCACACTCACATGCACACGTGCACACTTCCTTTTTCCCTATTTCTGTCAACTCTTTTTCACTCTCTTCTCATTTCCACCTCGCAATCTTGGCACAGATTGAGGTTTTGGATGACATTTTTGGACTCCTCGTGACCTGGTGAGTTTACTAGTACCATTTGTTTGGCTTAAAACATGTGAAAATACTTGAAAACCGAGAGCACTCGTAGTCGCACTATTCACAAAATTTTAATCATGAGGCTTTTAATGAATTTGGAGATCACAAGGAGCTTCTAGGCATCCTTACGAAGCTCGGGGAGTATCGTTGAGGCGATTTGGACGTTGGAGGGCCGAGTTTCAAAGTTGGCCAGATTTTACGATTTTTCTCCGACGAGATTATGGCGTTATTTAGGCTTGAAAGTGGTAAGGTTTTGTTCTACTCGTCCCGGGCTTCATTTTGGTATAAATTTCATAAATTTTGGTTGAAAAAACGAGTGAGAAAACCGAGTTTGAAAATTTCCCAGTTTCTGGCGATAGCAGCGATTGCCGGCACCGAACTCTGGCGACTGGAGGTAGGGGATGATGAATATTCCGTCAAGTTTGACAAAATATTCTAACGGCGTTAAGTTAGTTTTAACAGAATCTGTTACTTTTAACGGAATATTCCTAATTGCCATTAACTATTCTGTTAGAGTTAGACGCGCATGGAGGTGTGTCTGGCTGTGCACTTGCCGGCACGTGGGCCCTCGGAAAAATTTTCTAAAAATTTGGGGGTGTTCGTGAGATCGAGTAGAACATGTTGGTATATTCAAACACCCCAAATTGAGCAATGTATGAAAAGTTATTACCTAAGATTGGTTATGTACGCATAATTGACGGTTTTATAGTTATTTCACATATAGGTGAGACATATCTAAAGAACGAGCGCAGCCACGCCAGGCTCGGGGGCTACGACCTTTCTACTTATCAGTGAGTGGGCTTTCGTTTTCAGTATATATATATATATATATATATATATATATATATATACGTGATTGATATTTTTCCCAAAAACTTCGTTTTAAATGATTTTAGAATCAAAATGGTTTTACGATTGAAATGTCATGTCGAATACCATTGATATTGTTATTATGATTGTGCGGGTTATGCTTTGGCACCGTGGACGATCAGGTAAGTATACTTGTTAGTGATGGTGTGGTGATGAGATTGTGATATAGCTCATATTCCTGCACCCCGGTGTTTGTGCTTCTCCAGAGTAGGGCCTAGCCTTCACGTGATCGTTCACCTTCCGCACCGTACGCTCACCTTGGATCCAAGGCAGGTGCCAGCCTGTCGTACAGACCACTATCGGTGGTTCCGACTCGTAGGTGACTCGCGATTCGTCGCACTGCCTTCGTGTGATCGTAGCACTGAGCGTAATATTAAACACCCAACCTGTCGTACAGACCACTAAAGGTGGTTCTAACTTGTGTGCAGGATTTTGTTGAGGAGCTCTAGATTCGGCTGTTCAGGTCACGTTAGGTGACTCCGGCTGACGTATTGAGATTTCCAGCATATTATGAATTGATTTATCTCACCTGTTTGATACTTATTCTATTTGATTGGGTACTTCGACATGCCGTATTCTGATTTGACCTATTTGAGATTTATTGCTTTCCAGCTTGATTTTGGTATTTGAGTACATATATATATTTTTCTAGGAAAATATACTTGTTTTACAAAACGGGGTTGCTACTTTGATATTGAAACGGTTTTGGAAAAACTTTGTTTTTGCCCACTCACGTTTTCTGTTTTGCGCTCATCCAGGTTTTAGGTAACGGTGACGTTGGTGGTGAACGAGGCATCAAGGCAATTCTGACAGAACGCCATCCATGTAAGATTTCTCTAGTTATCTTTTTAGTGTTTGTTTAATTTGGACTGCACCTATGGTTTTTGCACTCTGATGTTGTGTTGTTATGCTTCCATTTCATCACTCACTCTCACTTATATCTTATTGTAAATTATCCTGCTTGGTTTTTATTTCCGCACATCCTTCATAATTGCTCTTCGCAATGCGCACTTGGCTGCGTTACTCTCATGTGACGACCAACACGCCTCGATATTTCGGGTCGGGGTGTGTCACAAACTCGAATTTGAGAGGACTTTAAAATCATAGTGTAGTCAATTAAAAGATTTTAAAGAATTTTGAAATCCATTCAAATCTAAGTGTAGTCAATTAAAAGATTTTAAATGATTTTAAAATTCATCCAAATATAAGTGTATTAAAAAAATTAAGATTTTGGAAGATTTCTATAAGTTGTGGATTTTGTGGGATTTGAGAGTAAGAAGTATATATAACTAAGTCCATATTCCGAAAGGTAGGCCATCACTCATCAGGTTTTGTATCCTAAATTGCATCAACTGGAACAAATAAAGACCTTCCCTGAAACAACCATTCTGCACATACCCAGAAATCATGGCACCTCATATCCCTCTGTCCCTCACCAGAGCTTCATCAAAGAACAATCTTGCCATGTCAAGATTGCCCACCTTTGCAAACCTAGAAATCATGACCATCCATGAAACTGGGCTAGGCATTTCATCGAACATGTACAGTGCTCTCTTCACATTATCAAACGCAAAGTACATAATAGTCAAAGAGTTACCCACAACCAATTCCCCAAGACAACACCTTTGCATCTTTGCACAAGTCTTTAGCAAATAAGGGAGGGTATACTTATTTGGGCACATCCTTTGAATTTATTTAAATTTTTTTAATTTAGCTCTATATTTCATCAGGTTCGTTGTTTCTTTATCGAATTTTATACCTTCATGGGTAAAAGGAAATTTTTTTCCTTTTTTGTAATAAAAAATTATATGAAAATTCACCACAATCCAGCAAAATCTACAAACTAAAATCCATATGAATTTTGTAGGAGTCTTAAAATCTTCCTAAATCCTATCAAATCTATCACTTTTAAAATCCTTTAAAATCTTAGTTTGACTACACCACCTAAAAAATGTATGACTGAATTATTAGTTTTATTTAATATAAACGATATTTTATATGAATCTATAATCAAAGTAAAAGTTTAACCTTGAAACGCAGTAAATGATGACCCAACACTTGCGAATTATTAGTTTTATAAATATGAAGTAACTAAGAATTTTTTTTGTTCTTTTAATATAAAACTACAAACTAGATCTTCTATTTAATAAGAGATACATGACATTAATAAATAAGGACTATTTATTTTATGGGCTCAATTTACTACCTTCAAGTTTCGTGGTTTTCAACATTTAGTACATCACGTTTTTTTCGTCTCAGAGTTATATCAAAAGTGTTAATTTTGGAACAGTCTCATACATTTGTTAAGTTTTCCATTAGAATTTCTATTAACTGATGATGTGGCACTCACGTGGACAATTACTGGGTGCCACGTGTCAATATGGGTCCACTTCAATATTAAAAAAAAGGCCAAAATTTTTTTGTGATCCCTGTGGTGACATGCCACTTTCAATGTGACTCTCGTGGTAAAAAAATCTTTTAATTAAACTCTCGTGGTGGGTGCTGTTAGCAATTGAGGTCCAAATCCAAATTTTAGTTAGTTTTCTGTTAAATAAACTCACGCGACTATCACATGAAGGGTCAAATTCGTTCTTTCAATCCAAATTACATCTTATTCAATGGACATCTAGTATAATTTAGGATTTAACTGAAATTAGATTTTACAGAAAAAAAAACAAAAAAAGCTTGAACGCGAAGATTGAAACTAAACCTGTAAAACCACGTCTATGGCTAAGAGAAAAGGTGAATGTGAAGTCGCGCCTAATTTCTTAGGTATGATTTAATTTTGTTTGGAAAATTACTTATAATATACCATTGTATTTTTTTTTAATGCCAACACTTCTTTGATCATGAGTTAGAGTCTTAGTCTTACTTGAATTTTCATTCTTGTATCAATTTGTACCAGTTTGAATGCATAAATGCCTTTCAGTTTTGTCTTTAATTGGTATTGTGGTTTTATGTAGGCCTTAGTCGGCCAGTACACAACCTTTCAATTTGTTTCTTAATCTCTTTGAATTTTAATTCCTTAACTTTCTTACGCTCTTGAAGTTTATATGCGGAAGGCAGACTTGAAGATTGAATTTTCTGCAATGCCTTTCACCCATTGTCTTTAATTCTACAATACCTTTCACCTGTCTGAATGCATATATACTGCATTTCACCCATTGTCTTTAACTCTTTAAGTTATTCTTGTACATATGTGATTTTTCTGCATTATATAGGTTGAGATACATGTGCTATCAAATTGGGGTGATGGTTAGTGATGGTGAAGGAGGTCCATTAGTGGCTATGGCTATGGCTGGGAGCCTAAGATGAGATATGGGAGCTATTGGGTCTTTTCATCTTTACAAGTTTCTCTTATTTGTAATTTTATTTTAATCCAATCATGTTTTTGTTTTTTTACTTTCCAAAATAAATAAACTTAATTTTGATCAATCCACATGTGATAGTCAAATAATTTTATTTAATAGAAGACTAACAGAATTTTGGATTTGGACCTCAATTGCTAACATGGCTCATCACGGGAGTTTAATTAATAGCTTTTTCAGCACAAGAGTTACATTGAAAGTTGCGTGTCACCACAGAGACCACAAAAAAAATTTAGCCTAAAAAAAATATACAAAAACACAAAAAAAAAAAACCGTACTACCCACCTTCTCCCCCGCACCCTCTTCCTCCCTTCTCTCTTCTGCAACCCACATCCCTTCCCTCCTTTCTCTCTTCTGCACCTGCACCACTCTCCCTTACCGTTTCAATTTCAATTCAATGCACCATTCAACCAATTGCAGCGATTGAAACCCAAAAAAAAAAAAAAAAAAAAAATTTAGAAATTGATGCGATTAAAAAGCCCTAACCTTAAAGCCCACTTCAATTTTCCTCAGTTAGATCAAAGCAAAGAAAGCACTTTGTGTGTGTGATCTCGGTACCAGGAGTCCTGGAGCTTGGCGAGAACCCAAAAACAACGAACTCCGAGAGCTTCGCTGATGGACTTGACGAGGTCCAGGAACTCCTTGGATCTGCCGAAGTGGCCCTGCAAGCCCATCGCGAGCTCCCAACCAATGATTAAGGGTTTGAATTTTAGGGTTATGGATGGAAAATTGGGGGTATGAATTTGGGGGAATTAATTAGTGAATTTCCATTGCATGAATAAATAGAGGGAGAGGCTTTGGTGGAGAAGGGGGGTGCTTGGGTGGAGAAGACGAATAGGGTGTCGGGTGGGGAAGAAGAAGTTCTGGGTTTTTTTTTTATATTTAATTTTTTTATAAATATTTTTATTTAATTAATTATTTAAAAAAATTTGAAATTTGAATTTCCACATTGACCCTTTAATGACACGTGGCGCCCAGTCATTGTCCACATGGGCGCCACATCATCAGTTAACGAGAGACTTATCAATTTAATTAACAGATATATAAGACTGTCCCAAAATTTACACTTTATAAGTATGACTCTAGGACAAAAAAACTTGATGTACTCAATGTTGAAAACCACGAAACATGAAGATAGTAAATTGAGATTAACCCATATTTTATTTTTGTTAGTTTATACGTCTTGTTTTAGACGTGGTCTTCTTCTTCGTATTTCTGGAATATAATAACCCAACAACTTGCTTCACCATTAAATTTCTTGGTATTTTCTACAACTTGGATATGTACGGACTATTACAATAATTTAAAAAAAATGAGAGTTGCGAATTTGAAAATTCAAATCTGAATATTTATATGTTTACTTTCACCTAAAATAATCAATAATATTGTCTAAATTAAGTTAAAGAGAAACCCTAAATAAATATATTTGACCAACTCTAATCCTTATTACCCAAATAGATTAATTAATTAATCCGAATTTTGTCCTCATTGTATGAACAGACAAACAGAGGATCTAGTGTTTGTTTGGCTCGTGACAAAGGACACTGAACCGGAGCGGTTCACGGTATGACAAATTAAACCATTGGGATAACAAATATCCCATGATTTATAAAAAAAAAATCTAAAAGCATGAACATTTTCTCAAATAACATTATTACCTTAGAAATTAGACATTACTGACCACGTCATTAATACAGGTGGCAGCATTGGTACATAATCTTCTCGAATTTTTCACGTCTTCTTAAGAAAGTATTGAAATTTCAGTTTATAGGATGTTTTTTTTTATTGGATATTGTCATAAATATCATAAACTTAAAAAGGATAAAAAAAACAAAGATGCCAAAAACAAAATTGGATTTCATATCATTACAAAAATAACCTTAATTTCAAATGATTTAGTAAACCTTTTTTTTTTTTCATTTGTAAGTGAAATGTCTTAAGATCAGCTCTCATAAATAGTAAGTTTGATATCAATTATCAACGTAACTTTATAACAGTTACGTAGATATGGTGGAAGTCGGTTAGTCAGTTGTAAATAGTTTTTAGTATTAAAAAAAAACGCATGTCTAAGCTTTTAAAGTTGGTAAATCAACTATAAACATCATATCTGATAATCATATTACTATCGTATTTCTCCACGTGAATTAGTTTTATGTGAATATGATGAAAGTTGGTAAGTTCGTTATTCTCATTATAAATAAGATATTTTTCCTCATTAAATGTAAATAGTTTTTAGTATTAAAAAAAACGCATGTTTAAGCTTTTAAAGTTGGTAAATCAACTATAAACATCATATCTGATAATTATATTACTATCGTATTTCTCCACGTGAATTAGTTTTATGTGAATATGAAGAAAGTTGGTAAGTTCGTTATTCTCGTTATAAATAAGATATTTTTCCTCATTAAATGTTAAACACCAGAACTATTAGCTAGAAAAAGAGACCATTCATATTCAGTTTAAAAGAAGAGAGAAATACAGCTGAAACTCTATGGGGAAGAAGGAAAAGATTATTTTCTATGTCTCTTCTATACAATCTAATAATATAAGAACCCTCTCTCTCTCTCTCTCTCTCTCTCTCTCTCACATACAACTAACACTAACACGGTAACAAAAGGTTAAATACAAAACTTATGCATCTTCCCTACTTGTTGGCTACTAGGAACCATCGCCAACGGTTGCTTCGGCAGCGGAGGAGCAATTCGCAGCAGCCCAAGAAGACTCCAAACTCAATGCCCCATTATCCGAAAAATTATCACCGGAAGCACAAACCAGAGAAGAACTTCCACTCCCACTGCCATTAGAACTAGTACCACCCAGTTCCTTCAGCCCCCAGAATATCTCATCCGACATGTCCATGTCCGGGATCACAACGTCATCGTCCTCGACCTCGTTCTCGTTCTCATTCTCATGATCCGTCTCCTCCTCCTCATCAAATTCCTCATTTTCTTTGTCAAGTGAATTGTCAGAATTGACCTTATTGGCTACAGGCACAGCCTCAGCTTGGACTGTCATGGGTAGTCCGGTGGTGGGAGACGAGGGGTTGGGAACAGCCGTCGAAACGGAGTCGTTGTTGATTGGCTGCTTTTGACTCGTAGATGCAGCTGACAGCTTGTTCCTGGAGCTCCCGGCAAGGGAGTTTCGATGAGTCGGGCGAGCGTGAGTGTGGTCCCCGGTGTATGTAACTATGAAGATGTTGGGTTCTGTCGTGCTCCGCTCCACTTGTCTCCTCGCCGGGCACCCTTTTGAGCTGCTGCATCGGTAATAGTTCCTGCAAAGAACCATGATTCAGAGAGAAAATCGCAAAGAAAAGGAAAGAGAATTTGGAAGTGGAAAATTAACCTAATTACGTACCTTGGGTGTGGAGAACCCTTGATAGGTTTTTGGCCGTACTTCCGCCACGCCCATAAATCCGCGCTGAGATCCTCCGCTTTCACTTCATGAACATTTTTCTTTTGCTGGGTTTTCCTGTGAGTCAATTCATGTAATCCACATCCACACCATGTGAAAAAAGCAAAAACAAGAACAAAGAGTGAATTTTGAGTATATATACCTTCTTCTTTGTGAGCGAGTTGGTGGCCGAGGATGAGGATAAGCGGGCTTGATGAACCTGGGCCTCCTAAATCCCTGCTGAGTTTGGAGCTGCTGGGGTTGAAGATTTTGATCCCCGGGTTGCATAATTTGTTGTTGTTGTTGTTGGCCATAGATTCCTCGAAAACCAGGAGCCGGAATTCCCCGGGTGAAATCAGTAGGCATCGAAAGACGTTGCTGCTGCTGCTGCTGCAGCTGTTGTTGGAGTTGTGCACGATGTTGCTGTTGTTGTTGATTTTGGAGGTGATGTTGGCCACTACCACTAGATCCTCCAAAGTCAGAAATAGTGGGGGAATTTGGAATAATATAATTAGGTCCAAAGGTGGTGTTGTTAGTGGTGAGATTGTGGTCGTTGTTGGTGGTGGTGGGGTTGCGAAAAAAGGACTGTTGCAGCTCTTGGAAACCGTTGGCTTCTCTTGGGTCGTCTAGATTGGTAAAAGAGAACAACGGATCGGTTAACTCGTCGGAACTCAACAAATCCCACAAAGGATCGTTTTTGAACTCATCCGGGACCGGGGGTGTGTGGATGGGGTTTGTGGGTGCGATACCGGCGGCGGTGATGGTGATGTCTCGGGTGGTTTGGGTTGTTGATTTGCAACCCCTTACCACAGCGTAAAGATCCCAATCATCTGCCATTTTCAGAACGGCGGCGGCGGCTGCGGCTGCGGCGTTTGTGGGGTTCTTTTTGTTGCAGCTAGAAGGAAAGAGAGGTGGAAAGGACGGCGCTGAGTTGGAGGAAGGGAGACATAGACGCAGAAATGGACACAGATCGTAGCTAGTGAGAGGAAATGATGCCGCATTGACTTGGTAAATTGTTTAATTATTTATACTGAAATTTAGAACTAATTAATTAACCCAAAAAAATTGAAAAATAGAGAGTGGTTTTGATGGATTTGAACCGCGGCTTTTGATTGACTTTTGGAAAAATGTCAAACACGGTGACAAAGGCGCGGACAGTTGGCACATATGTCCCAGTCGAAATCTGACTGGATGTCGAAGTGCGAACCGTCGTATGTGAGCGTTGGAAAACCACCGTGCGAGCACACGGTGCGTGCACCACTGCCCTGTCGTGCCCAACAACTGGAGGGAATATGGAGTGCTGGGTTGAATCTCTGCATAACGCACACCCAGTGCTGCGAGTTCATAAATAGTATTACTTTTGAGAGAGTAGTACTTTTTACAGATTTTTTGTCATCTCATAATTTAATTTTAACTTTTGTTAATCGAACAAATATGAAGAGTGTCACTTCTATGAATCGAATAGACATGAAACAATTAAATAAACAAGCAATGTTTATTGTCGCAAAAAGAAGTACCAATTGACATTCTTATTAATAAACAATTCAAGTAATTAGTTGAAGGAAAAAGATGTCCTAAAAAATGGTACGTTGAATTAGTAAAAGCACAATTATTTTTTGTTATTTTAGACCAATAACTTGTGTTTTTCACGATGAACATAGTCATATAAGATCGTTTGGTGATATAAAGGCACGTGCAGGTGGGAACACAACTTTAGCATTTTAGTCTGTCGATACCATACTAAAAAATACTCTATTTATAAAAAGGTAACTCAAATATCACAAAATAAACACACCGACTTAACTTACGTATGAAAAATAAAATTTTAATTTAAAAAAAATATAATGTGGGACCACCACTGGTCCACTACCATTCCCTTACCTTTTTCTCTGTAGGGAGGATCCAAATCTAGTTGGGGGGATAAGAATTTGTGATTGATAGTTCTTCATGTCTTTTTTGTTTTGTTTTTTTTGGAAAAAACTTCATGTCTTTTTTGTTTGGTTGGAAGTTGAAAGGGCATTTGAACCCTTTCAAGTTCAAACTCTATTACATGTAGGAAGCTTAATAATTCACCTATCATAAAAAATAAATAAATAAACTGACATTCAGTACTACAGTCTGGTGATATTCTTTTCGCTTAGAAGTGAGAGGTTTTAGGTTCGAATCTCGTGGATGATGAATTTGATACCAAATTAGATTGTCCAATTTGTAACTTAGCCGAACTCCCCCTCCCCTTAGTGTAAAAACATTGATGTATTAAAAAAAAAACAAATGACTTGAACGATCACGTGTTAAGAGCTAAATTGGCTAAAGGGATGGGTCATAATTATTACACCACCATTCGTTACTCCACCACCACCACCACCACCCACCACCACATATGTTATTGTTGTATATTATAAAAAAGTGGCTAGAAGAGAATAAGAAAGAGGTGGAGCAGTCCTTGACTGCTCCTTGTTAACCTGATTCACAACCGTAAACACCAGTTTAAATTACAGTTTATATTTCACTCCAGGCGAACACTTTCTAATCCGTTCCATTAAACATCTTGCTCTTCTACCCTTTGCACAACAATGGTGCGATAACACTGGCATACCGTGAAAACACATGATACTTCGAAATGCACAAGAAATTTAGAGATATCAACATCCCATCATCAGAAGAAATACGCGGCCTCTGAACAACGTAGTTTCGCTTGACGGGGGGAGAGGCAGTATCATAAGTATATTCTCCATTATACCCGATGAGAACACAAAAATGGTGCCATTGGTGAGGCACCCTAATTGTTTCCTCCACGAACCCATCTAGCTGAACCCGTCTTTCCCATGCCAGAATAATAATCACCTACGTTTGCCACAAACAGTGGATCTCTATCTTCAAATCTCAACTCATTACCTGTATCGCTACCAAAAGCATTTCCCGAATCCGTCTGCTCCAATTCTTTTGTTAAATCCTCCATCGTCTTCTTTAAATTTGCTTTACTCATCGGCCGTGCCTCACCAGTTGAAATGCCAACCATAGTAATCTTAGGAAGGTTTGGATTTTGCAGTGTGCTCTGCTCTATGCATTCCTTTGACAACTCTTCATTTTGGTCCTTTTGTTTTGACCACAGATGACTAAACCAATCACTGAAAGGAAACCGTAGATCTGTTTTGTTTCCTTTATTGGCGTGAATATCATCCTTTAATTTAATCTCCGAAGTGCTACAATCTAGAGCATCTTCGTTATCATTTACTGCTTCCCCATTGGCAAGGCATCTGGCTGACTGAGAAGCTCTAAGAAAAGAGGCTGCACTCCTGCAACGGAATGAACATAATTTTGTTAGAAAAGCCTAAAAGATAGAATAAGCGAGTTTACCAATGTTAAAATTCAAAGAAAGATTTAATTAGAAAACAGAAGAAATTTAATATCTGAGAAAGCAACTGCTAAATTTTAATGTACCTTCTCTCAAAAGAGTCAACCATATAAGGGAATTTGGGTTGAATGCCTGTTGCTTTCCGTAGCCACCTATTACCCAGAAGTACTTTATCAACAGCATAAAGGAGCTGCATTTCAGCGGCTTTAGAAATGACACTCAAAGGTATTCCAGGATTCCCTATCTCATCCATTACTTCCTGAACCTGTCAAGAAACATATATTCGAACGAACAAAATACAAATATGTGAAAACTGGAAGAAGGTGAACCGGGTTGTTTTAACTTCTCAACTTATACATCTACATACGTAGTTATGTCAGACGAATGATAATAATTCTAAGCTTATCATTAACGATGGGAATCCAATTCTTGATTCTTCATCTTAAAATCTTATACATGTCTCACCACCAAACTACTTGCTCCATCAAAATAATACTTCAGTATTGGATTCCATACCTCTGGAGGCTCCCATAAGGTATCTCCCATCTCTTCAATTACTTCTGCTGGTATGTTGTCATCAATCACATCATGCCGCCGCTGCATGTGCCGAGTTTGAATTAAAGAATGGAAATGCTGATCTACAGATTCCTCAAGAATGTTATCAAGCATGTTTTTATCAAAAAAGTAGGGAGTATACCTGTTGGAACAAAAGATAACAATAGAGCATCAGCTATTCTACTTAAAGTTCACCAAAAGAACAAACTTGGTTCTTATAAATAAAAAGTAACCATGCAACCAAAAAAAAAAAAATGCCTTCAGTTGAGAAATCAAATAGGTGCCCAGTATTTCCATAGTGTAAAATTAGAATCAAGCACGAAACATTAGAACACACCATTTGATCCCATCTGAGCTTGCTATTGCAATATCCAAGTTTTGAGCACTAAAAACTGGAACTCCGTCAACCCTTTTGCATTTGCCACTCTGAGGCATTGTCTTGAGAAGTTTGTTAGCTGCCTTGACCTGTAGGAGCATAAATTTTTGAGAAATGCAATACAACATTAGCGAAGACGGTTGTCACTTGTTATATCATACCTGTTTTTCATTTGGAACAAACTGGAATAAGTGGGGCTTTTCCTGCATAAAACATAGAGAACGGCTTACTCATTCATCCAAGATCATCAAAGCATACCACAGAAATTGCTAATTAAAAAAAATTCTCAAAAACATAATAAAAGTATCAATAAATCCAGTATGTGGCACATCCAGAACACAACAAAGGTGCGTGTTTTCTATCCATTACTTCATAACCCGAACAGTAATGACGCATCAACAGTTTGATGCATACACCTTTGTTAGCATTGCTATTCCAGTAGTGCAAGATGAGCAGTAGAGCCAATGTGAAAACTTCAACAACTCTCAAATCTAGCTTACATATGGTACAAGCTGGGATTACCTTGAAATGTTCATATGCTAAATCGAGACGACAAGCTCCCACCACGCCACTCGGAATATTCAGTCGTTTCACATAAGTAACTAAGAACAAAATCTCAGTCAGAATGCCGGCCACCTCCAGATAGAAATAAATTTGACCAATTAACCGCTAAAACCAACCAGTTGTTCATATAGAAACCTACCTGCATCGCCTAAATCCATGAAAAATCGAAACACGGGGCCGTTTCTCTCACTATTAGTAATTGACTTAAACATCTTCTTCAGCCACTCGGGAGTTCTACAAGTAAATGCCATGAAAATTAAACAAAATTCAGCAAAAAAAACCTCAAACACACTAAAAATTTCCTGAATTTTAATAATCTCAATTGAAAGGCAGCATCTTTATCAAAAATTCAACATCGAAATGAAATCCGAACTACATATATGATAAAATCTAGCAAGAAATTAAATTTCATTTATAAAAAATGAAATACCAATGTTATTAAACGTAGAAAAAAGGGTACCTTTTGGAAATAAAGGGGATGTCGAAGTGGGTGGAGACGGCCATGAGACCAGTCCCGGAGAGGTCGCACATACTAAAGACCTGGCCCACAAACGCCGGCCCACCGCGGCCCTTGATATTCGAGTTCAGCCCTGCAATCCTGACCGTTGACGGGAACCCGGAGGTCGACTCGGGCGATGACGCCACGCCCTTCATCGCGGAGGGTTTGGAGTCGGGCTGGAAAGCGAGTGGTTTTGGCAAGTTGGGGAGGAAAAGCGCGACGCGGATTTCCGCAGGAGCCGTGGAAGGCGATGGCGACGGCGTCGTTTTGGGGGAGGCGAAGAGGGACAGGAGATTGGATGTGGTGGAGTGGACCAGGTGCGTTATGGTGGGTCTGAGTTGCTGCTTGGTGTGGGGTGGTCCGGATGGTGAGGCCATGAATTTGGAAACTTCTGCAGACTTTTGATGGATTTATCAGACTGTGTGAGAGAAGAGGATGAGGCTCGTGAGAGAGACGCAGAGAGATGTCTGCTTAATTTTGGATGTCGTTTTTAATTTCTACCATATTTGGAATTTAATTTTCGTTTATTTTTATTTTCATTAAGTTTTCAAGAGAGAGCTGAAATTTTAATTTTTGTAGTATTTTCTCCGTCGAATTTTCTTACTTGTAGTCTTTTTATTTTTTTGAAGGGTCACGATTGATGTACGTCTATATTTTGGGTTGATTTTTCTATAAATAAAAAAAAAAGTGGAAGGGAGGGGAAGGAATATAACTTAGAGAGTGAAAATTTTACTCTAGTTAGATATTATGCGTCGTCGTGAGTACGAGTTCAATAAAATTTAGTTAATTTAATCCGGTTCAAATTATATATAAATTCGAACGTGAATTGTCCATTGGACGGAAAGTGAAATTAATGTACAAGATAGTAAGCATATTTCAACCAATATACTTAAATTGTTAATAATTCATTAAATCTCAAATGCATAAAGGAGGAAATAAATCATGAAACCAACTAGATTGTGGATTGGTTTCATGATCGATTTAAAACGAGAAAATTTTCATTATGATAGAAATACGAGTGGTATTATTTTTATGTAAGTAGTAGAAATTTTTATTTTTTAAGTTATTAACTTTCTAACACACATATTCTACTGTTTATATAATGACACGTAGGGTACTCATACTGAAAAATCTCTCCATTTAAAACAAAAAAGGACCAAAATGATAATTTGTGAAGACCCAAAACGAGGCTCGCCGCTCTCTCTCTCTCTCCTTCCTCCCATCTGAAAACGCTCTCGCTTCCTTCCGCTCTCCGTCTCTGTAATCGCGCCATCGTACGGGCAGAGGGCCTCTGAATCAGATCGCGAGCTCCGGATTTTCCATTTCCTAGGCAAGCATATATATGTATTTGTACATATTTCTGCCATATTTTTCATTACTATTCAATTGGCTGTACCGAATCTGAGTTCGCTACCCCAGTCATTGGTTTGATCGACTTCACAATTGTAGGCTACTGTTTGTTATATATATATGTGTGTGTGTATATGTGTGTTTGTGTGTGTATCTCATAATTTGGCTGAATCACCGAGCTTCAGTGATTTTGATTGGCCTTTAGCAATTTCATGGCCTAATTTGAGTTTGATTCGGATTTTTATAAATTCCGTTATGGAAATGAAATTGGTGCAAATGATGTTTTTAGCGGTATAATCGCGAATCCTAATGTCATTGCATTGGAGATGTTTTGGAATTCGCGATGCCACATTGGTCGCGGCTCTGATCTTTGTGAACTGATTGGTTCAAACCAAAGTCAATTCTGCAGGCATAAGACGGACATAGGACTAGTCTAGGGAGGTCGCCATGGCTGCTTCGGAAGAGACTAGTGCTTTGTTCCCAATTTTCATTTTAACCATAATGGCACTGCCTCTAGTGCCTTATACAATTACGAAGTTGTGTCGTGCTGCATCCAAGAAAACAAAGAGCATCCACTGTCACTGTTCAGAGTGCTCTCGATCAGGAAAGTACCGCAAGTCAATTTTTAAGCGGGTTAGTTCCTTCAGTTGTTGCTTAGATCTTTTGTTCATTTAGTCGCTGCAAGAAGAAAACCAAAATATTTGTTATATAAACCATCTAACGAGAGTCTGAATGCATGTGATTATGGTCGCATTTGCAGATTTCAAACTTATCGACGTGGAGTAACTTGACACTAATACTGCTCTGGGTTATCATGATAGTCCTAGTTTATTACATCAAAAATATGAGCCGCGAGGTAAACTTTTTTTAACCAATTTGAGGCATTAATGAAAACTGTTATCATATGGTCTTCCTGCCGTTGTTTTTACTTTGCCATGGCTTTTCAATTTAGTTAATTGGGACTTCAAATTTTTTTTTTTTTATGTCGGTTGCTTGTTCTGAGAAACTTTCAAATTTCAGATTCAAGTTTTTGAGCCATTCAGTATTCTTGAACTGGAACCTGGAGCTTCTGATTCAGAGATAAAGAAGGCATATAGGAGACTCTCTATACAATACCATCCAGATAAAAATCCAGATCCAGGTTGATATTGTTTTAGTTGTTCAGTCTATTGCTTATTATCTGAACCTGTAGCAGGAAAGATGGGGCCTTTATGATATTCTGTATACGCTAACTGTTTATTTTGTTTTCCTTTTTCTAGAGGCCCACAATTACTTCGTGGAGTTCATATCAAAGGCTTATCAGGCTCTGACGGATCCAGTATCTCGTGAGAATTTTGAAAAATATGGCCATCCAGATGGCAGGCAGGTAGTGTGCAATTTCATTCAAGGAAAAAAGACAGCAACTTTCTTTTGGTGTTCCCTTGTCAATATTATATGAAGTAGAACTGATCATGTTTTGAAATTAAACCAATGGTTTATTCAAATAGGGGTTTCAAATGGGCATAGCTCTTCCTCAATTCCTGCTGGACATTGATGGGGCATCTGGTGGAATACTCCTACTCTGGATAGTTGGTATTTGTATTCTATTGCCATTGGTGATAGCTGTTGTGTATCTTTCAAGATCGGCAAAATATACTGGCAACTATGTCATGCATCACACGTTGTCCACTTACTATTACTTAATGAAGCCTTCTCTGGCTCCCAGGTACTCAACTGGTTTAAAAATATGTTCATTGGCAGTTGAATTCATGTAATATTTTATATTACAAAGGCAATTAAGTAGAGTATGCTGTGTACCAGAAATGCCAAAGTTAGCTTTTATATGTTTATTATTTTCAGTAGCCGGTTGCAAGTCTGAAGAGTCAAAAATTTCTCATACATATATAAATATTCTTGATATTTGTATGGATCAGGTGTACACTAAGCTGTACTCTTTGTTAATCCTTTTACTGATCTTATGACATAATTTGATTATACAGCAAAGTAATGGATGTCTTCATAAAGGCTGCTGAATATACGGAAATTCCAGTTCGTCGAACTGACAATGAACCCCTTCAGAAGCTTTTTATGCTAGTCAGGAGTGAGTTGAATCTGGACCTTAAAAATATCAAGCAAGAGCAGGCAAAGTTTTGGAAACAGCATCCAGCCCTTGTGAAGGTATTTTGTGCTCCAAGACCAGACTATATGATTAGCAAAGTTTGTCCCGGTCCTTGATGTATGCTTACCTTTATGCCACTTTCTGCTCAGACAGAATTGCTGATTCAAGCACAGTTAACTCGTGAGTCAGCATCCTTATCTCCATCTCTGCAAGGTGATTTTAGACGTGTCCTGGAACTTGCCCCTCGCCTCCTTGAAGAATTGATGAAGGCAATTTCTACATTTTCCTGTCTTATCTTACATTCTATTAGCAAACTCTAAAACAAGTGCTTATCCTTCTTAGAAGTTGCAGACTTTCCGTAAGCTTGCATTGATTCACTCATATTTGTGTTTAGACTTGTTCCAATACTCTACTTAAAATTTGACCTACAGATTTAGAAGGGGGTACAGAAGTTGGTATCTCGCTCCTAGTATTTCTGGAAATCAATTGATCAAAAGGCGTGCTAGCGTATCTCATGATATTTGTACAAAATTTGGAAGCCATTTGTGCTAGTTTTACTTATGCTGTATTCTATGCAGATGGCAGTTATGCCACGCAATGCTCAGGGACAGGGATGGCTGAGGCCTGCTATTGGTGTGGTTGAACTTTCTCAGTGTATAATTCAGGTGATGGTCCATTATCCACTTTTGTTAAGCATGTAGATCTTAAAAATATACTAATCATGCGAAACCCTAATTTTGCAAAGATTTAAGATTTCTCTCGTACAATCACACAGTGTGTGGGCATATACGTTAGGGTTTAGGGAAAATTTGTGAAAACTTGTTGCGTATGATTTAGTTTCTTGTTAGTTAAGGATTGTTGAACAATATGGAAGTAAATAAATTCTTAGTTCTTATTTTCTTTTGGTTTGCAAATATCATTAAGCACATAGCGGAGACATTTATCATTTGTATCTTACGAATGCCTACTCATTTTTGAAGTTCAAGTTATTTTGTCACCATGATGCAGGCTGTTCCTCTTAGTGCAAGGAAGGCTATTGGAGGGTCCAGTGAAGGCATTGCCCCCTTTCTGCAGCTGCCACATTTTAGTGAGGCGGTTATTAAAAAGATAGCCCGCAAGGTAAACAGTCTTTTTTGGACAATGCCATGCTGGAACACAACTGTATAATCTGTCTCTTGCCTAGCCGCGGGCAGCAGGCGATAGTACTATATTGCTACTTGAGATAGTTAAAATTGAAAACATTCTGTGAAATCCCTCTTTTCGTGACTGAGTGAGCAGCAAATCTTAATTTTGTAATAATTAGTCGTGTTTGTTTCTTTCACTTTTTTCTGCTGCTTTATTTTCCTCTCCTGCTAGTATATTTCTGTTTGGTCTTGGCTTTAATTATTCTTCGTCTGTTTTTTTGTAGAAGCTGAGAGTGTTGCAGGATCTTCAGGACATGTCTGTGGAAGATCGTGCTGAGCTACTTTCTCAAACAGCTGGATTCTCATCCGCCGAAGTCCAGGATGTTGAAATGGTATTGCAGACAATGCCTTCGATATCAATTGAAGTTAAATGTGAGACTGAAGGCGAAGATGGTATACAAGAGGGGGACATTGTCACCGTTAATGCTTGGGTGACATTGAAGCGTGCCAACGGCCTAATTGGTGCCCTTCCCCATGCACCTTACTTCCCATTCCACAAGGAAGAAAATTTCTGGTTTTTGCTTGCAGACAGCGTCTCCAACAACGTTTGGTTTTGGCAGAAGGTAAATTTCATGGATGAAGCTGCAGCCATTACTGCTGTTTCCAAGGCAATCGAGGATGCAATGGAGGGTTCGGAAGCAACAATGAAAGAGACTAGTGCTGCTATCAGAGAAGCAGTTGAGAAGGTGAAGAGCGGGTCTAGACTGATAACAGGCAAGTTACCAGCCCCAGCGGAGGGGAATTACAATTTGACATGCTACTGCCTATGCGACTCCTGGATTGGCTGTGATAGAAAAACAAACTTGAAGATGAAGATTTTGAAGCGGACTCGGGCTGGTACACGGGGAGGTTATGTGGCGGAAGAGGGACAAATCACGGAAGATGGTATGGAAGAGGAGGAAGAGAATGAAGATGAGGAATATGACGACGATTATGAGAGCGAGTACAGTGAAGATGAGGCGGATGAACAACACGACACGAAAAAGAAAGGCCCTGCTACGAACGGCACTGTGGATAAACAAGGCTCGGGATCAGAAGGTTCAGGTTCAGAGGAGGACTAAAACAAACAAAATTTTATGTAGGTTTCGACTTCGTTTGTTCGGTTACCGTTTACTTGGTGAGAATTGAAACCACCACCAGTGTGATAGTTACCCTATTTCCATCTTTTATTTGACTACAAAACGAGGTTCTGAACCCATTTGAGCTCTTTCAGTTATCGAAAATTTTACTTATTTGCACGGTAAATTTCGTTTTTTTTTTTTTTTTTCGTGAGCGGAACGATGTGTTTTATTTCCTTGTACCAACGAGAGACATGCCGTAGGATTGTGTTCGTTCGACAATACAATTATACAACTTTGCTCACAGCTTACGCTCCGGACCCCTTCCAGAGACCTCACGGCCAACATTCTTGTTTCAGGCTGGTGTCGAGGAGATACAGCTGAGTTCGTTTTGCCTCGAACGCCTTTCTCACCGGACTACCAATTGCGTAATGTCAAGTAAATGAGGGTTAGGGATGAGTGAAACATCATAAACCTCCGATGTAATCTGATTGGCCAAGAACAGTTTCAAGGTTGAACCCTAGGTTGATCTGAACTTGTTTCGGCTTCCTCCGGTAAATCATTTGAGTTCTGGTCCTCTTCCTCAGCTTCAACAATGTGTTCATCAGGATTTGATTCAGCTTCTAACAATTCATCGGAGCTGCGGACTGTTTCCTTCTCCTCACTAATCACCTTTGCAGCACCATCAGACTGGTTCTGATAGTTTGCTCGGACTTTAACGCGTTTTCCCTTGATGTACCGATACTCCCATTTCGGTGGTGGATATTTCTTCTTCAACTTGTTGTATTTGTCCAGCATACCTAGCTCCTTAAAGACATTTCCAACCCTCGTAACAATTGAAACATTTGGTTGTACGCCAAGCTCCTCCATATCAGCAAATATCTACAACAAGAGTTTCCAACAAGTTAAAGACTCCTTGCAGCATGATTTACAAAGGATCCAACACGAAAACTACATGACATTTCGCCCTTCCGGCATATTAAGAGCGAATTCATTTCTCAATCAAAATCAGAACAATCCACAGGAACTTCAAAATGTGGCAGGGCTATAATACCTCAAACATCTTATCGTGCAATCCGTGCTGGTAGTAAATTGAAATCATTTTGTCGAAGAACATCCGAGGCATGCTTTCCAAGTACTGCGAGAACAACTTAGTCCACAGCTCTTCAGCTTCTTCAATCCTCCCATCCTCGGCCAAAGCAGTTAACAGTGTGAAATAGGTCCCCATTGTTCTTCCTTGCCCTTTGCTCAGCATCCACTTTGACACCTACAAAACCCCCATCTGATTCCTCAGAATTCAAAACTCAAGGACCCATTCATAATTTATGGACATTTTCTTCATCCTGACAAAGCAGCAATCTAAACTACATAAGGGAATTCGAACTTTGGTGCAAGAGAGCGAGCACTCTGCCCTAGCCAACCGGCCTAACTCATGTCAACATTACATATTGAGCTACACTGACCAACCGGGCTAACTCACGTCTACGTTACATATTGAGCATTAAAAGAAGGTGAAAAACAAACCTGAATTATCCTCTTCCATTCCCCTTGGTTCTCAAGGGACTTGAGTGCCTTCTTCACTGTGATCAACGGGAATTCTAATTCCCAAGCAATGAAAGAATCAAGGGCTCCATAAACTTCCTCTTTCACATTTGACAACCCCTTAATCTACAAAAATTAATAAGCAATTAATCAAAGGGAGTTTTAACGAAAAACCCGTGATACTTTTCATTTTAACGAAAAACTACAAATATGAAAAATTTACAAGAAAAGAAGGCCAAAGAAAAAGTTAAAGCTCACAGATTCAACAAGTTTGAGGGATTTGGAAACGGTTCCGATCCGTTTATTGGCTTTCCAGACTCTTGGGTACCTGGGTCTTGGACCCTTTTGAGCACATACCTGAAAACATCATTGAAAAATATAAATTTGAGAAGAAAGTGATTGTCTTTCAGCAACAGCAATTTCAAAGCATGAAAAATTCAGGAAGCACTTTTTTGAGAAGCAGATTTTACCACTACACTGCTTCTACTGTGGGAAGATTTGATGAATTCCAGTCCCCGAGAGAAGGCCGGAAGTGAGTGTTGCAAGGTAAGCATGCTTAATAAGCATTTAAAATGCCAGCTCCAGTTTATTCAGGCAGCCCAGGGAGGAGAAGAAAGACGGAGGAGGAGAGAAAATGAGAGAGACAGAGAGAGAGGATGTCGCCGGCGGAGGAGCTCTCGCGGAGGTTGTAGGGAGTGGGTTGGGTGGCTGTCGTGTATCGTATTAGGCGGGTTGGGTTGGGATTTTCATTGGTTTCGGGGGAAAAATCTCATTGCAAGGCATATGGGTAAAACGGGAATTTTGACCTTTTTTTGGGTGGATATTTTGGATTTTATTTTATTTTCCATTCCGTTACCGTTCTTCCTAATTTTGTAAAAAAAATTAATAAAAAGAGTTTAAAAGTTTTGAGTTTTAACGATAAGGACAAAATAAATAATATCATGATTGACTTTTTAATGTAAAAATATAGTTTTTCATTAAAATAAATAGTACTAAGAATTTTTCGTTAAAGTTTTTAATTTTGTATGCATGAATTTAACTACATAAAAATAATAGAAAATAAATTTAAATTAAGAACACTATGAATATTTGACTCGAGTATAATCAAAAACAAAATTTGTAAAATGAGAATTATGAGGAAAACGAGTTGGGGCAATTTTTCCTCATAATCCAATTAAAAAAATATCAATGCACTCAAAAAAAAAAAAAAAACACTTTCTAAATTATGAGGAAAACGGGGCAAATTTTCACACTGAATAAAACCACCGTGAATTTAGTTGGACCAAGCGTCATGTACAATCCTATGTAATCATATTCATTATTTTTTGGGTAAATTACATAGAAATCCTTCAGGTTTGAGGTTTATTATAACCTCATACAACAGCTTTAAAACATTTTACTTTCATACCTCGCGTACTATTTTATTTCAAAATAATACATCCGTTACATTTTTCATTCATTAATCCGTTAAGCGCTGACGTGGATGCCACGTGGCAATTTTTTTTAATTTAAAAAAAAACCTAAATCTTCTTATAAAAAATAATAATAAATAATTTTAAAAAAAAACTGAAAGAAAAGTTTGAAATCCCATCCCGTGAAGTAATAACAAATAAAAAACTCATCAATCAAAAGTTAAGAGCTTTTGAGTGAGATTTTTGGAGTTGGATTTATAGAAAAACAAGTAAAAACTCAAGCTTTTTGTATGTGTGTGGGGAGGCGACTTTGGGCGTGGCGGTGGCAGGGACGGCACAGAAGCAGAGCTACCAGAAAGAGCTACCATTCCAAATAGTAACCAAATCGCAGTTGCTAAATCACCTAAAACTTATACCCTAAATGAAGAAAACGACAGCAGAGATTACAGAGAGAAAAGCAGTAGAAGTATTGCTGCTGATAGAAGCCCATACCCATCCCGTGAACCCCCATACTCAGAAAGATCAAAACCCGCCCCCCCAAACCCCCAACAGTCCCTCCCCAACCCCCTTCACCTACCAGCGACCCCCCCCACCCATCGGTGGTGACCCTCCATCCCCACCTCCGCGACCCTCCTTCCCCCACGACCCACCTCACTCGGAAACCTACATCCCTCATTCCGCACCCACCCTCTTCCCTCCTCTATACACTCCCACTCCTTAAATCCACTCACATTCCTTCTACTTCACGAACCGGCAATGGCGAAAAGGGTTTTTTTTTCTGGGTTGGAGGTAGGGGTGGGGGGGGAAGAAGATGAAGATGGGGGAGAAGAGAGGGGGGAGAAAGATGAAGATGGGGGCGAAAAGAGGGGAGAAGACGAATTGAAGGGTTGTTTTTTTTTTTTTTTTTTTTGGGTTGCAGGAAAGAAGATGAAGATGGGGGAGATGGATTTGGGGGTTGCGGGGAGGATGAGGGGGGATACGGTTTCATTTTTTTTTTTAAAGAAGAGTTAGGTTTTTTTTTAAAAAAAATTAAATTTTTTTTTTTTGCCACGTGGCTACCAAGTGTGCGCCATATGACATCTACGTTAGCGCTTAACGGATCAATGGATGAAAAATGTAAAATTATTTTGAAATAATATAGTACGTGAGGTATGAAAGTGAAATGTTTTAAAGATGTTGTATGAGATTGTAATAGACTTCAAACCTGAAAGAGTATGGTGTATTGTTATTTTTTGTTTAATTTATTAGTCTTTTCCCTAATCAGGTCATTAGATAGTCAAACAAACATGTATGTCTTGGTCCACGCCTACCTTCGCCCTACCTTCGTAGGTAGAATTTTTTACACTGTTATTGTGACATATTATTTAAACGTAACGCTATATGATATGCTCGTCCGTCTAAGTTTTCTGATAACTCCACCAGTCACAGAAATTAGAGCATATTTGTTTCCTGATGATCTCAAACCATTCTTCTCATATCTTTCCCTCTTCTCTGAGACTCACACCAAAGCCTCCCAAGCTCTCAACTCTGCTATCAATGGCTTCCGCCGCCAAATCAACCACCACCGCCACCACCATAACATCCCCAATCACCGTCACCGCCGAGTCTCTACACTCCATCCTATCTCACCAAACCCTAATCAACCACTTCCAATCTTCCCTTCCCGCCGTCTCAGCTTCTCTGCAATCCCCAATCCGCCAAAGCTACGACGTTTCGCCCTCCTCCTCTCTCCTCCTCATGCCCTCCTGGTCCTCCTCCCCTTCTCTCCCCTACTTGGGCGTCAAGCTCGTCACCTACTTCCCCGGAAACTCCACCATAAACTTACCCGGAGTGCACGCAAGTTATGTGCTCTTCAGCTCCGCCACCGGCCAAACCCTCGCCACCGTGGACGGCACCGCCCTCACCCTTTACAGAACCTCCTGCGTTTCAGGCTTAGCTTCGAGGATTTTATCCCGAAACGACAGCGAAATACTGGTTATGATCGGTGCGGGCGCTATGGCGCCGCATTTGATCAGAGCTCATTTAGTGGCACGGCCGAGCTTGAAGAGGGTGATCATATGGAACCGGAACGCCGAGAAGGCGGAAAGTTTGGCTGAGAAAATGAGAGAATGTGCGGCTTTTGATGGGGTATGTTTTGAGAGCCATGGGTGTTTGGATGAGGCGGTAGGGATGGGAGACATTGTGAGTTGCGCCACCAATTCGGAGGTGGCGCTTGTGAAGGGGGAGAAGCTGAAGGCGGGGGCACATTTGGACTTGGTTGGATCTTTCAAGCATTCCATGAAGGAATGTGACGATGAGGCGGTGAGGAGAGGGAGGGTTTTCGTGGACAATGAGGCGGCACTGGAGGAGGCGGGGGAGCTGGTGGGTGCTTTCGAGAGAGGGGTGATGGAGAAGGCGGATGTTTGCGGCATGTTGGTGGAGTTGATCAACGGAGAGAAGGTTGGGAGAACAAGTTGCGAGGAGATTACTGTGTTCAAGTCTGTTGGTTCTGCAGTTGTGGATATTCTTGCAGCTCAGTTGGTGTATGAAACCTATATGCAGCAACAAAATTAGATGGAATGTAGATCGAACACATTGTACAACTTCAACCGGGTTTTGCGCCCGTTGTAGTTTTCCGGTCTTTGTTCATCAATGTGTACGAGAACATGATCGCTGAATAAAATGCTTGCTTGTAGTTGTAGATTCGAAATGTTGTATAACCGAAGCATTGCGTTCGGATTATGAAAAATAATGCAGCCAGTTCATCCTGGAAAATGAAAATTACATTGCTAAAATCTCTTACTCTGTTCTGCAATACAGTTCCTACATTGCTAAACAGCTGCCGGAGAAAATATATTTAACCTGGCTTATAATCCGATCCGTCGAAACAACAGCAATGAATTACTAGGAAGGAGAATAAAAACTGATTCAGAAAAAATGCTACAATTCGTTCTCAATATCTGTGTTAAATCGCAGTGTTTCTAGTTCGGAGTTACCTTTGAATCAAATTTCAACGGCATGAGATGAGACCGAGCAGCAAGATGAGCAAGTTAAAATTATTCACGAGGCCAGGAATCACAAAGCTTCGAAAAAATTGAATTTTCATACTCATTAATTGAAATTAACAATACTATGACCTGGTGGACCTGGTGGACTGGCGGGTAAAGTTTGGGCACCCTCTTCAACTGTTATATCGAAATCTCTGCAAGGAGGCACGATGAAGAAACGAGCAAGAATCAAACTAGATGATGACACTTGACGGTGTTGAAAATGTTAGCACTCAATTTGCTAAGTTTGTTTCACCGTTTGTGGTTTGTGCTGCATCCTTGGGAATAGTAAATCATTGAGTTGTCTCTCCGCACTGTACTCAGAAGTCGCCTGAAAACACACGAGTAGACGGGGTAATCATAGGCAACCTTACTTTTCAACATAAGCACATTGTTGTATTAAAAGGTTCCAAAGAGTAACAACGAAAAACGAAATATTAAACCTCATGGCTCAAGGATGATTGACATACCCGGGTATTAAGTGCAAACCGCAATGTCTGGACTTGTGTCCCTGAGCAAACTCTTAAGTCAAATCCAAGGGAATCTACACCAATAAGTACTGCCTCCTGCAATAAAATTCAACAAAGATCAATCATCTTAGTGAATGTTAAAGATGACCTCATATAAGCAGGGCGTTTCACTCTAAAAACAACCTTTTCCGGAGAGCATATGTTTTGAAATGGATCAAAATTGTAATAAAAAGTTGTGCAAAACCTACAGCTACGTCTTGGAAATAGATATGGAAACTTGTATAACAATTTTGAATACGTTGGCCAAAAAAAAGTTGTACCTCCACTTGAAGACCCTTTAGTCTCCAACACAAGGACTTGAGAGCTTGCGTGGTCTTTTCTCCACCAGCTTTCAAACGAGATATAATTTTAGCTGCCGAGTGTGCAATGGCATCAGGTTGAGCTTTTACAAAGTCTTCTACTTCAACAAGAGTCTGTGGAGAATTACAACAAAAGATAACTATTAAAAAGGAGCTCGCATCCACTTCAACCAAAAAATACAAGTAAAATCCTTGCTTACACAAACCTGATTTCCATGTGATGAAAACAGCTGAATTTTAACCATCTCCAGTTTGTAAAATGTAGTCCCGTTTCCCCGTGCTTCATCTTGCTTATTCTCCAATTCCTCTGCCGAGACTGGACTATCCTTGGAAGTTCCTGATTTATAGCCATTAATCGTAACAGGATCTTTTAAATCATCTTCGACAGTCCTCCCAACTTCATCTTCGACAGTCCTCCCAACTTCATCTATGCCATCATTATCAGACTGATGATCAGACAGATGCTTTTGAATGACAGAATGTTCTTCTACAAGTGCAGGCCTTATAAGGCCCTGAATAGCCAAACTAGCTGGAGCCTGTTCCGCCCAATCTACAGGATCATCAGAAGCAACCTGAAAAGTAAAAACAAAAGTGAAATATGAGAAACAGAAAAAACAAATGACAACTGCATGAAAGACCATGAAATGGGATACTACTGCAGCTAGATGCTTCAAATGAAAAAGAGGTACTACAACTAAGCAAATGAAAAGCACAAGAATTCCCCATTGTCATAAACAAAACACACAAGAGTTCATTTTTACAATTACTTCTACATCACTCCATGGTAGGGTAAGAAAATTACGATGGATAATTACCTCACTTAGCTTCTTGGCAAAATACATTGGGTGAGAATAACGCATAGTCTCCAATTTTGCCCAGTCTCCAATAGACTTGTCAGAATCATCCAGATCATCTTCGTCTTCATCTTCAAGAACAGCAACCCAATCCTAAACATGAATCTATTAGATAATTAGAAATGTCTTACTACATCCATGCATCCATATCTAAAGAAATGAAAACACAAAACAGACCGAATCATAGTCAACGTCTTCTTCATCATCGTCCTCCTCATCATCATCATCATCTTCAACATCACTACCTTCATCTTCAATCCCATCTATTTCAAAATCAATGCCTGGTAACTCCATCTCATTGATCATTTCCATAGCATCTAACCCAATAATAACTTGCTGCATTATTATAATAACCCCCAAATTCGTAAGAAAAAGTCTAAGGCGAAAGAATTGCTGCTAGAATTCAATCATTTCTACATATTATCATCGTTTTATTTGTTCATAAAAATTGCATACCACAAAGTTATTTTCTGAAGTTAGGGACTGAAAAGTGTCTTCGCTATCCTTCACTTGAAAGTAGATATCTGTAACATGCTCGAGCAGGTTAAAATCTTCACTTTGAAAAAAAAAAAAAAAAAAAAAAACCGAAAAAAAAAAAATTTCCAAGTCCAATTTATCATGAGAAAGTCATATCCTTGACTTACTTCCATGTTCATCAGTTACATAAGGCAAATCCGGACATAAAATATTTTCATCAACCTCGTCATTGATCAAACTCGTAAACATGAGTGTTGCTTTGCTGTTAACCTGAAAATGGCATACTATGGGCAACATTAGCAATGCCCTCGATATGAAATGGGGAGCATCAATAAGTGAGCAAAACTAGTCTAATTTATGGCTTGTTTGGAAGTGTTTTTAAAATGATTGAAAGTGCTTTTAGTTAAAATGTTTTTGGACCCAGTCCTTAGTAAAAACGCAAGTGAATCTGGAAAGGCACTTGAAGTGCTTCATTGAAGAAGCACATATGGTACCCAAAAACATTTTCTTCAAAAGTGCTTTCAGTCATATTAAAAGCACTTCCAAACGAGGTAATCAAATTTTTAAACTTTCGTCTACTTATCAACAATCGAATTCAATGTACTACCTCAATAAGGGTTCTAGAAGATTCTGCAGCTGTAAGTCTAGCAGTTCCACTACTCTCCAATGTGGACTCGGCAATGTCCTCAAATGGATGGTATTGCGGCCTCCCATTTGGCTTTACAGGCTCCGAACCGGGCCCTAACTGCCCCGCGGATGCCCGAATCCCATTCTTAACAAAACTGCCCCTTTTTGCAACTGAACCATTCTTTGATCGTCTAATTCGATTCCTGTATAAAATTCTTATCAAATTTACGCATTTTTGGAACCCCAAAATTCAAGTTGGTTTATTCAGCAAGAAAATGCTCAGCTCGACAATAAAAATCAAAGTAGTTTGCTTACCAAGGCGCGGCGAACCCGCCGGTGCAAGAAAGGCGGCAGTGTACGGCTCCGGTCACCTCATCTGAGCTCCACGTCGGACGATAAGCTGCAACAAACAAAAGAAATTAGATTAGAATCGTCCTGTGTGGGAACAGAGATAACGCAGGGAAGAAACGTGAAGCGAAAGTTGAGCTGTTAAAGTGAGGCGGCGGAGAAAGACTGAGAGGAGGGAGTTACAGGGCATGGAGGTGGAGGAGCAGAGGTTTGTGGCGGCGGAATTGAATCGTACGGCCATGGCTGACTCGATCATAATCATCGTTTTCGAGTTGCTTGTAGTTAATGCAACTGCAAGCGCGAGATCCACAAACCCTCTCTCTCTCTCTCTGAAGAATCCGAACGGATGAGGTTTGCTCTTTCTTTGGAGTTTGGGCTGCTATTCTCTGCACTCACGAATAGGAAAAACGTCTAAAACTGAAATTCAAACGTTTGGTACGGAGTAATAATATCCCTCTGTTTTTTTTATATCACATTTTTATACTGCATCTGATGTGGACAGCCGCAATATTTGAAAAATTTAGAAAACTCAAGAAAATGAATGAGAAAGACTCCTTATATATCACAATCATCATTTAAGTAACTAGTTTTTTTAATTATCAGTTTATTAAATAATGAACTAAATTTAAAAATCTAATTAATTCAAATGATGTAGATGTTCACATCAAATGCCACATAAGGTGGTATGAAAATGGAGTACAAAAACATGATATGAATAGCATTACTCACTTTAATAGAAAGTGCTTTTGTTAATTATAATCACAATTTCTACTTGTTTAAAAGTATTTTTAGAATGACTAAAAGCATTTTTAAAGAAAACAAAATTATTCAAAGAGCATTTGAAGTGATTTTTCAACAAACACATAATTAGTGCGTCTTGAACACATAATTAGTGCGTTTTACTAGAAGTACTTCAAGTGCCAAATTATGATTTACTTGTATTTAAAAAAAATAGTTTTAAAAGCATTTTCACTAAAAGTATTTTTTTTTGTCGAAACTAAAAATGTTTTTAATTACTTTAAAAACAATTTCAAACAAGTCTTATATGTGTTTTTTTTAAGAAACCGCTTCTTAAGTGTAGAAGCACTTATTGATTGTTTTGTTAAATGTATTCAGAAACGTTTTGGAGTCTGTAGACGAGTATTGCGTGTTTCATTAGAGAAGCCATTTTGGCTCATCAAAATCAATTACAAATCTCTAGAAGTCGAGAGAAACAAAAAAAAAATCATATTATTTGATATCTAATTACCTATACATGTTCGAATTCGATATCAAATTAGGTTGCTCATTGTGTGGTTTTGTCGAACTCTCTCTCCTCTTAGTGTAAAAATATCGATGTACTCAAAACTACTGTAGACATCAAAATTTCGGTAAAATAAATGTTGACTAATAGTCAAAGTTTCAATGCTCATGTATTACATAAATTTTACACGCAGCGTGTGACTCGACGAAAATTGAAATGAGTCAGAAAAGCCGTCAAATATGACACGTGTCAACACCTGGCAGAAATGATTTATTTCATCTGATTATTTAAATCCAAAAATCAAGTTTTGGAATTCTATAAATAGGGAGCCATTCCACACCAATTCACAAATACATTTCTCTACTCCCAAATTGAAAGATAATTGGTCATTGAAGCTTTGAAGTTCTGAAGCTCTCAAGCATCTAGGTTTCCGAATAATCGAGGAGGCTCTCTTTGTTCTTCGTTCTTGGTTTATCGTTCTTCCAAGATCAAGCCCTGACGGCCCTTGGATCAACAAATCATCCGCCTTCAAGATCAAGCCTCGATGGCCCTTGAAGGAATGTTTATCCATCTTCAAGATCAAGCCCAAAAGCCCTTGAAGATCCGTTCATCCGTTCTTCAAGAACAAGCCCAAAAGCCCTTGAAGATCCATTCGTCATTCAACGTTCATCCAACTTCAGGATCAAGACCCAACAGCCCCTGAAGATCCGTTCATCCAACTTCAAGATCAAACCACCAACAGCCCTTGAAAAAACCTCACCCAACTTCAAGATCAAGCCCAAAAGGCCCCTGAAGAAATGTTCATCCGCCAAACTTCAAGATCAAGCCTAACGGTCCTTGAAGAAACTTCCCCCTGTTCATCCAAGATCAAGCCTCAACGGCTCTTAGATCAAGCCCACAAATCAAAGTCTTACGGAGATCGAATCAGAGGAACAAATATAGATTATAACCTAAACTCATCAAACACAAATATTATTTTGTAGACGCGTTCTGTCTCCGTTGTCTCTTCTTTGGGAATTTTCCGTGTTCACAACTACCTATAAATGTTCCCTGTGCTTGTTGGATGGAGGCTTCCTAGCTAATCACTATTTCCCTACAAATCTCAAAAATCCTCTTAAATCCTATTTTGTGAAGGATTAGTGATTTCAACGCACTATTTTTTACCTTTTGCACACCCTCTATTAATTTTGACTATTGATTTTACTTTAATTGTTCAATCTAACGGCTACAAAACAAAAGATTCGAGACCTTTAGCTGTGACAGCCCATCCCGATATATATTATTTGAGACGCGATTAGACGATTTTGCCTTTAAACATTGGATATGAAATGGTGAATTGGGCTAGAGTTTTGAACCAATTACATGAGGCCCTAAGTTTTGGGATCCAATCACACTTTCAGATTTTTTCTAAGTGTTGATTGGTGACCCAATTAATTGGACACACCACTCTTTCTCTCTCATCCATCCCGTATCTCTCTCAGTCACTCTCTCTCTATCACAGACTCTCTATCTCTTTCCATTTTCGTACGGCCGAACCACAAACACAACGCAAACCTTGTAGATCGAAGTGGAAAATGGTATATTTGTATTCGTGAGGACCATACGAACTCAAAGACACCCATTTCAAGTAATAACTCTTTCGATTTCATGTGAAAAATGCAAGCTCTGATTTGGCACTGTTCACCAACTTTAAAATGGTTGCATTTTAGGACAATCCAAGCTCACAGGGAGCTTTGTTAGGACCTCTAGAGGCTCGGGGACGTTCGTTGGCTTGAGTTTGACATCGGAATCACGCTATTCGAAGTTGGTCGGTTTTGGAGAATTTCCCGACGAGATTTCAGCCACTTTTCGAGATTTTTGAAGGTATGGACTTCTTCCTCACTTAATTTAGAGCATGTAGGAAGAAACTTGAGGAAAAATGGTGAAGAAATGGTCGAGAAAACACGAGTTGCAGGTTTCCGGCGCCGGCAAGATTTTTCGGCGACGCGAGGTAGAAGACGACGCGCGTGAGGGCGCGTGGCCCACTGAAAAATTATTTTAAAATTTTGTCGACGTCTGTGACGTTTAGTAGGTCTCGTTGGTATATTCGTATGTCAAAATTGGGCTATGTATGAGAAGTTATTTCTAAAGTTCCGTTTATGTGCGTTAAATAACGTATTTTCAGTAAATTCTCATATAGGTGAGACTTATCCCGAGGACGATCGTAGCCAGGCTAGACGTGGGGGCTACGACCCAGCTACTTACCAGTGAGTGGGCAGTTTGTTTTCCATATATACCTATATATATATATATATATTGCTATTTTCCCAGAAAATGAAATTGAACGTTTAAAGGATTTGAAATGCCATGCAAAGTATTCAATTATTATAAATGCTGCATTAGTAATTGCATATGTGTATGATGGTGCTGCAGACGCACAGGTAAGTGTCATGTAAGTTTAGATAATGGTTATAATGAGAATGAGAACGAATGATGTGATGTGATGTGATTAGAGCTCATATACCTGCAAATTGATATTAGTGCTCCCGCCCAGAGTTAGGGGCACAGTCTTTCACGTGTTGTTCACCTCCCGCACCGCATGCTCGCCTTGGATCCAAGTTAGGTGCACAGTCCTGTCGTATAGACCATTATAAGTGGGTTCGACTCATAGGTGACCCGCGAATTCTTCGCACAGTTTTCACGTGATTGTAGCATTAAAGCATACTTATATATATTCAGTGATGAGTAGACCACTAGTGGTGATATTGATTTGTGTGCAGGATTGATATACATGATGTGATGAGTTGATTATGAGCTATTTATACAGTCGAGGGCTGAGATGAGTAATGAGATTTAATTATGAGTTATATACGGCCGAGGGCCAAGCTGATTACTTGATATTTAATCACATCCACATAATTATGATTGAGATTCAGTTATGATGATTTGGCATGGCATACATTCATATTTTACAGCATGATTTTGAGAATATCTATATACGAGTATATACTTTGATTCTGGGAATTTATATAGGTTTTACGGCGAGGGGTTATACTTTTAAGAAAAGAATGATTTTGAAAAGATTTGTTTTGCTGGCCCACTCAACTTTGTTTTTCGCCCCTCCAGGTTCTAAGTAGCTAAAGTAACGTTGGTGGCTAACGAGGATCGTTCGGCAGTTCTGACAGACTTCTTCTTATGTAGGGCATCCTTTGGGGTCATTCGAATTTATTATATTCATGCTTAACTGCATTTTAACTTAGTACGCTCTGGTTCTATATAAGTACTATAATCTCTCTCTAGCACACTATCTCATTTAGGTTGCTAGTGGATTGGTTTTAATTAATTCGTATTCTTATTGATTCTCGCTTCCGCACTGTGCACATGGTTACGTCACGCTCACGTGACGGCCAACACGTCCCACTTTCGGGTCGGGGTGTGTCATTAGCAGCAAACAACATTTTTGCAATCTAGAACGAAATTAGGGGTTCGATTAGTTTCTCTAAATTTTTTTAGGGAAATTGGCTAAAATACTCATTATTTGTTAATTTCTTTGTAACTTCAAGTTGTTTAATTAATATTTAGTATGTTTTAACTTACATTTTAGATTTGATATTTCATTTTATGTGACGATAAAGTTCTGTGATTTAATTTGATTCACTAAGCTGTATTCCATATAAATTGATTCATACATGACTAGATAATATTGAAAATATTTAGTGTGTTTGATTAGAGCACCTCTAACGGAAACATCAAATTCAAAAAATAAAATTTTAATTTGATGGTTGACTTGTTAATTTGACTGTTAATATTTTTCATTCACCCGATATGCTAAAATTTAGTGTTTTATTTATGCTTTTTCAAATAAAAATAATAAAAGTTGGATGGTTACTGATTTAAAACAATAAAAAAAGAACTTAACGAAAAATCACATTTTTACACTAAAAAGTCAATCCTAATACTATTTACTTTACCATTTATTTTGTTCTTATTGTTAAAACTCAAAATTTTCAAATATTTTTCATTAGTTTTTCTTAAAAAATAAAATAAAAATAAAAATACTTGAATATACTATTCATTTAATGTAAAGGAAGGTTCATGTGCGTGTGGAAAGCCCAAAAAAAAAAGAAAAAAAAAACTGATTTGACGCTTATATGTCATGGCGCCAATTTTGCCGTCCGAAACTCAGCATGCATTTGCACGTCAGCTTTGACATTCTCCATTGGAGTGTAACAAAGCCAATTGGAATCAATGGCCGTGGAACTCCTGATTTTGAGCGATTTTTCAATTTGCAGAGAACACGGTCTGTTTTATCAAGTGATATAATACAATTTATTTGAAACTTAAAAAATAAAAGTTTTCTAACTAATTGTATTATGACACTTGATGAACAAAACTGTGTTCTCGATACACTAAAAATTTTCCAATGATTTGGTGTGTATTGTGTAATGTGTTAGACCTCAAATGTCCACTTGCTATGACCTTAGTGAAGAAAAGCATTTAGCCTCCAATTTGGATTGTGCTGACTTTTTTTTTTTGGTAAAATAAAAATGGTAGTAATGGGCTACCACTCTGAGCCGGGTCGCTGTTTTTACGGAAAGCTCTCCCCAAGAGGTTTTTCAGGCGGATGATCGAATCCCTGACTTCTCTAAAGATAGTATTCAGAATAACTGCCTAACTTATAGCCTAGCCAGCTTTTATCCACTAGACCAAACCCCATTGGGTTTGTGCTGACTTAATTACGTTGTAACTTCAAGTTGTTTATAAGCTGTTTAAATATGTGAAGGCACTTATCGGATGATAAGGGGTGACACTGATATGTTTTATAATGTTGGTTTGGGTGTTTGATTTGGATCACCAAGTTGGTCAATTCTGTGGAAATTGGTAACCTGAGTGACGATTAAATGGAGTTGTTCCAATGCACGTTATTTTTGGAAATGGATCTTCTCCTGATCCCTTCCTCCTAATCTAAGAAATTAGAGAATCTTTGTCGTTGAAAATTGATCCAACGGCTGAAGTTATTATAACTTTTAAATTGGACTCTTGTTTGTAGCTTTTGGATCAAATTTCAACGAGACAGATCCTCTGATTTGGTGGATTAGGAGGAAGGGATCCGAAGATGATTCACTTCCATTATTTTTAAATAAACTCGATTTCCACCAGCTTGATATATATAGTGTGACAATTATTATTTTTTGTAGTTGTTAACCGACACATGAAGATTCGAGTATTTGGTTGAGTATATATATATATTTTTTAGAAAATTTCAACGATTTAATGAAAAAAGAAGTTACACTTAGTCGGTTAATGTAAACCTTACTTTTCATTAAAAAAATTACATGAAAAAGAAATGAGGACATAAACTTTACCCCTTTAGAAGTGAAAATAAGAAAGATACAAAGAAAAGAGGAGGACATAGAACTTAACCCCTCTAAAGCCAACCTAAAAGGTCTGGACCTACAAAACAAGTCAAGAACACTACAAGGTAGAACAAAACAATAAAGTGAGATAAACTTGTATGTTGAAATGCACATTAAATTGAGAAGCAGAAGTCAAGCAAGCCAACATAGTCTGGAAATAAAGTAGCACGAGTCGTCAAGGAAGGGTAATCATGTCATATTAGAGTTGGAGAAGATAAGCCCATATTAGCAAAATTGTCTGGAACAACATTTCCTTCGCGATATATGTTAGATGCGTAGAAAGTCAGTTTCTAATATGGTCCAAACAAATAGATCATTGCATACAAAAAGGTCAAGAGGATCAAAATCAATCTATTGAAAAGCAGAAATAACACTAGAAGAGTCACTTTCCTACCAAAGACAATGCCATCTCCGTTGATATGCAAACTCTACTTCAATAATCATTGCTAATAATTATGTACAAAAAAGAGTTGCGATGACCATGGTCTAAAATATCGATGATATCGGAAATATCGGTAGTCTAAAAACACGAAAATTTCGATGGAAATATCAGGATATTATCGATATCGATATAAATTGAATAAAAACCACGGAAATTGTAAAAAAAACTTGGAAATTTTTATTGAAACTTTGCAGGATGTTTATTTAGTCAATTATCTATTAGTTATCACAAAAAATTGGAAGGAAATGCATTGCATGATGGATTTAATTGATTTAAGTTGATTATATAGCGAGCTGGCAACCATTGTGAGTGTAGAAAATATGTAGTAATTAATGAAAGAAGTTTAAACACACCATAATCATTTATATATAATGAATTAGTACAATATTTTACACTTTATATATTGCATGGTAAGATACACGAGTGACTTAGTACCATATAAAGTTCCTATAAGGTTCAAAATTTTCACTATCTTCATCATCTCTATGTGTAGAGTAAGTGTATTGTGAAGAGTAGTCATCAAATGATAAATTTCCAAAATAGTTTTGCATGTAATTGTTAACATGCCACCCATATGGATCCGAGATTGGTTGACGTTGTCCATAAGAAAAATCATTTGAAGATTGAGTCTCGGATTCTTTCCATGAGTCGCTCGATTCAATCCCAACAGGAATGGGATATGAAGGGTAGGGAAATGTTAGGTTATGAGTATAACCATAGTTACTACTTCTCCCTTCAACAGAGTCTGAAGTTATAGATAATGAGTCATCTTCTTGACTTGACAAAGTCCCCTTGCCTCTTTCTCTACGAGTGTAGTCCTTCCCTATGGCACCAATGCCTGGTCCTGCCCGCCTACTGCCATGGTCCTCATCCTGTGTTGCATGCGTGAAGTTTGCCTCACCAGTGAAGGGGCTCATAAATTTGGGAGGTGGTCCAACATAGTCTCCATGTTCCCAAGCTGGATCACGTTTAGTAACTCCACTAGACATCTTAAACGTACCTATATTTATTTTTCATGGAAAATTAGGCAATTATTTTTTGGCCAAAAAATATAGTAGTGACGGTTATATAAGAGAACCTAAATAATAAAGTTATTCTACAGAAGAATTAAATAGGAAGTAAAGAAAATGATTGTAAGAATTTAAGTAATTATAAAAATAATATGGAATAATAAAACCTAATATTAATGAATAATAATCCAATTTGATAATAAAATAATCCTAATATTAAACATATTAATGAATAATAATCCAATTTAATGAATAATAATCCATTTTGATAATAAAAAAACCTAATATTAATGAATAATAATCTAATTTGATAATAAAACCTAATATTAATAAAATAATAAATAACATTAAACATATTAAAATTATCCTAGGAATGATTATACAACATTACTTAATTACTTCAAAAAATTAACATGCAATTATCGATATTATCCCAATATTACCGATATTATCGATATTATCCCAATATTACCAATATTATCGATATTATCCCGATATATTGACGAAAATAAGGTGAATACGTGTGAAAATACCCTCATCTAAAAAAAATATTTTGGTCCATGGCGATGACAACCATTGGCAGAACCACAAAAAAAAAAAAAAAAAAAAAAAAAAAAAAAAAAAAAAACAACCATGGCAATCTCTGACAATTCCTTCACAAGCAGTAGGACCAGAATTTCCTTTAAAACAAAAAAATATTCTTTAAAAGCTTTCAATTATTTTAAAAGCACTTGCAAACAGGTGTAAATGTATAGTTTAAAAGTACTTATTGGTTGTTTTGTCAATTTATATTGAAACGTTTCGAAATCTGTACCCGAGTAGTATGTGTTTCTTTGGAGAAGCCATTTTAGCCCATCAAAATCAATTACAAATCCCCATATATAGAAGTCAAGAGAAACAAGAAAATCCATATAATATTTGATGTTTAATTCCCTATAAATGTTCCCTATGCTTGATGGACGGAGGCTTCCAGCTAATAGCCATTTCCATACAAATCTCAATAATCCTCTTAAATCCTATTTTGTGAAGGATTACATAAGGGGTAGCGAATGCAACACACAATTTTTATCTTTTGCACACTTTCTGTTAATTCTAAGCATTAATTTTACCTTAGTTGTTCAATTTAACGGCTACAAAACAAAAAACTCAAGGTCATTGGTGACCAGCAAACAACAATTTTGCAATCTAGAATGAAATTATAGGTTCAGTTAGTTTATCTAAAAAAATTAGGAAAATTGGCTAAAATACTCATTATTTGTTAATTTCAATGAAAATACTCACTCTGTAGCATCAAGTTGTTAAATTACAATATGTCGTATATTTTAAACGAGTAAATTGTGGCAATAGTCCCTTAATTTTAACCAAATTTGAGCAATGGTCCATCAACTAAAAATTCATTACCCTTGGTCCCTTAATTCATCAAAACATGTAGTTATGGTCATTTTCATTAACTTCGTCATAATTATGTCAAAATAAGTTATATTGGAAGGACCATTGCTACAATTGAGTTAAAGTTGAGAGATCATTGATACAATTTTTCTCATTTGATTTTTCATATTTGCCCTTAATTCAGCCTCGCGGGCATGATGCGTGACTTATTTTAACGGAAGTTCTAACGGAGTTGATGAAAAGGACCATAGCTGCACATTTTGATGAGTTAAGGGACCAATGGTAATGGATTTTAAGTTGACGGACAATTACTCCAATTGGGTACCATTGCTACAATTTACTCTATTTTAAACATATAACTAAAAAATTTAGATTTGGTATTTCATTTTATGTGACATGTTCACCAAGTTGTATTTCGTAAAAACCGGTAGCAATTGATTCATACATGATTAGTTAATATTGGAAGTATTTAGTATGTTTGATTAGAGCATCTTTAAAGGAGATATCAATTTTAAAACATTAAATTTCAATTTGATGGCTAACTTGGCAATATGACAGATTGTCAATATCTTCCTTTCACCCAATATGCTTAAATTTATTGCTTTATTTATATATTTTTTTTCAAAGAAAAGCAATAAAAGTTGGGGTAAATTACACCATAGCCCCTCAAGTTTGAGGTCTATTACAACCCCGTACAACATCTTTAAAACATTTCACTTTCATACCTCAAGTACTATTTTATTTCAATTTCATACAGCCGTTACATTTTCCATCCATTGAACCGTTAAGTGTTGACGTGGCCGCCACATATATGCCACGTGGCTGCCAAATGTCTGCCACGTGGCAAATAAAAATAATTTTTTTATTTAAAAAACCTAAAATTTCCATCCAAAAAAAAAAAATTTGGGTAAATTACACCATACTCCCTCAGGTTTGAAGTCTATTACAACTTTATACAACATCTTTAAAACATTTCACTTTCATACATCCAGTACCATTTTATTTCAAAATAGCATCTCCGTTAGATTTTCCATCCATTGGTCTGTTAAATGTTGACGTGGCTGCCACATTTGTGCTGATGTGGCTGCCACGTGGCAATTTTTTTTTAATTAATATTTTTAAAAACCTGAATCTTCTCAAAAAAAAAAAAAAACCTTGAAATCGTCTTCCCCGACTCACCCCCTTCTTCCATCCATCATCACCCCCCCCCAAAATCCCACTCGAGCCACCCTTTTCTCCCATCCCCCATCACCCACCCCCAAAAATTCCACCCGAAATTAGATGGATCTACTACAAAATGGTACTGGATGTATGAAAGTGAAATGTTTTAAAGATGTTGTATGAAGTTGTAATAGACTTCAAACTTGAGGGGTTATGGTGTAATTTACCCAATTTTTTTTTTTTGGTTGGAAATTTTAGGTTTTTTAAATAAAAAATTATTTTTATTTGCCACGTGGCAGACATTTGGCAGCCACGTGGCATATATGTGGCGGCCACGTCAACACTTAACGGTTCAATGGATGGAAAATGTAACGGCTTTATGAAATTGAAATAAAATAGTACTTGAGGTATGAAAGTGAAATGTTTTAAAGATGTTGTACGGGGTTGTAATAGACCTCAAACCTGATGGGCTATGGTGTAATTTACCCTAAAAGTTGTGTAGCTACTTGTTTAAAAACCATTAAAAAAAACACTTGAATATACTATTCATTTAATGTAAGGTAGGTTGAGTACCTTTGAAAAAAAAAAAAAAAAACTGATTTGACGCCTATGCTTCATGGCGCCAATTTTGACGTCCAAAGCCAACCTGCATTTGCACGTCAGTTTTGACATTTCATTCGAGTATAAAAAGACCAGTTGGAATCGGTGGCCTTGGAACTCATGATTTAAAAGATTTTAATTTGCTAAGGATACGACTTGATACACTAAGTATTATAATACAATTGATTAGAAACTTAAAAGAAGTAAAGTTTTCTAACTAATAGTATTATAACACTTAGTGTATGAAGCTATGTTCTCGGCACGTTGAAAAATTTCTTGATGATTTTGGTGTGTTTTACCTAAAAAATCGAAGCTTGCTATGACCTTAGTGAAGAAAAGCATTCAACCTCCAAATTGGATTGTGCCTACTTATTTTGTAACTTCAAGTTGTTTATATAAGCTGTTTAAATATGTGAATGCACTTATCGGATGATAAGGGGTGACACTGATATGTTTTGTAATGTTGCTCTAGATGTTGGTTTGGTCGTTTGATTTGGATCACCGAGTTGGTCAATTCTGTATAAATTGCTGCCTGAGTGACGATTAATGGAGTTGTTATTTCCTTGAGGTGCCGTGAGTTATTTTTCAATCTTTCCACCAGCAGGATATATAGATGCCAATTAATTTTTTGGAGTTGTTAACCGACACAAACATTTTGGTTGTTGGATTCACCAAGTTGTTAATTTCTATGAAGACTTATAGGTTTCAACTGTTTGATTTTAACCATATGGACTGACATTGATTAGTGGAGTTGTTAATTTCTATGAATACTTACAGAGGGACCGGATATGAACAATCCTGTCACTGCTTCACAAGTATTTTCCAACTACACATATGAACGCATGCTTTTATGAGAGTTGGAATCTTGGGTTTTGGTGCTCAACAAATAGAATCAAAAGGAGTTTCTTTCGGTGATTGGATGTATATGCAATCGAAGTTGAGTACCGGCCGGATAAGCTGAGACCGGATGAGTAGAGCACCAGATAAGAGCTTCCCTTGTTAACTTACGTACGTCCATTATTCCATACATGCATGCTTTTGTAATTTACTTTCCAACTGTCACAATCCAATGCGTTTGTTGCACCGGACTGTCTCGGACTGGACTAGCTTCAGGGACTAAGCTGTACTGGCTTAGACTAGACTAAGCTGGACTAGCTTAATGAAGCGTTTGGTGCAGTGTCGGACTAATAAGCAGGATAATTAACAAACTCTAATATTATATTATTTAATTCATAATTATTAATATTTTTTTATCCTTTTTTTTATCCCTCTAATCCTTCCTTACCGCCCAATTCTCTCCCTCTTTTTCTCTATCTTTTTCTCCCTTGTCCGTTCCAATCTTTTCTTCAATTTGGTATTTTATATGAAAATTGGTTGTGAAAAGCATCTAGTCCAATGGCTTTCGAATGTGAGTGGTCGAGGAGCAAGGCGAGGAGGAGAAAGGAGGAGAAAGGGGACAGTCTTAGCTAGTCCCATGGTTTTTTAGGGGTTTCACTAAGACCAGCTAGTCCCTGATTTAGTCTAGGCTAGTGAGACTTAGTCTCATTAAACTTAGTCCCTGTCAGGAACAAACATGGAACTGGACTAACCCTTAGTCCAGTCCAGTCCAGTACCTTTTAGTGAGGGCAAACAAACGCCCCCTAAAGGTTTTGATGACTTAGGGTTTCGTTTTTTAGTATTAAAATTGAACATTTCCAGTCTTTTTTCCAACATTTTTGGTTTTTAATTACCAGATTAATTATCCTATTTTTTAATCGGGACTTGGATTTGGTGAGAAGACTGTACCTATATATATACACAACTCCTACGTGCTCTGATTGTGTTTGTCCAAGATTCACAACACTTGACACTATTTGTTTCGCTGTTTTGATTTTCGTGATCGATAAAAAAGATAGCCCTTCGCGTGTTTGTTCAAGCGAAAGTTGCATAAAGCGAACGCTTCTGTTTGATCAATACATTGGCAGTTCACTGTTGCAATTTTTTTTTTTTTTTGGGGAAACCACTGTTGCAATATTAGTACCAACTATACCACCATGAGAGACCATGACATATTATGTTGTGAGACTGATTTCTGGGTGTTTATAGTCATATGTGTGGTCCTTGTGGCATTTGCCGGTATTGCATCAGGCCTTGCCTTAGGACTCCTCTCCTTCAGCCAAGTCGATCTCGAAGTCCTCATTAAGTCCGGTCAGCCTAAAGACCAGAAGGATGCAGGTTGCTAGCTACGCCGAATTTCATTAATTACATCATTGTGAAAATTAATTACTAGCTTAATCAGCTTATTATATTTGCAGCGAAGGTTCTGCCGCTTGTTAAGAATGAACATCTACTTTTATGCACTCTCCTCATAGGAAAATCGCTGGCAATGGAGGTACGCCGCTACGACATGTGTAAATTGTGCTAGTTTTTATGTTCTGAAGTGCTAAATTAATTGGCCTATTGACTACGGTATTGTTCTATAAGGCGCTTCCCATTTTCCTGGACTCGATTCTTCCCTTTTGGGCTGCGATTCTTGTGTCAGTCACCCTTGTACTCGCATTTGCGGAGGTACGATTTTTGTTTTAAGTCATTCACTTTGATTTTTGTCCCAGTTTAATGCACTTTAGATGTTGATAATACATTATCGTCGTCTTAAGATCATTTATCCGTTGCTTTTTTCTCTTAGGTCATTCCTCAAGCTGTATGTTCTCGATATGGACTACATCTGGGTGCGAAAATGACTCACTTGGTACGATTGCTTCTTGTGGTTTTCCTCCCCCTATCGTATCCTTTCAGTAAGGTAAAATACATGTTCAGTATAGCTCAGATAAGTGTCCAGTTTGGCTAGCTTCGCGTAACTCAACTCTTTCGTTCTAAGCATAAACTGCACAGATTAAGAATTTTTCGTGTTTGGAAATTTGGCCATGGTAGCTGCTGGATTGCCTTCTTGGCAAAGGGCATTCGGCGCTCTTAAGAAGAGCAGAGCTAAAAACATTGGTGGATCTGCATGCCAATGAAGTAAATTTGCTAGAAATTCTTGTTAAATGTTAACTGTCTAAGCATACCGTGTCAAAAGTCTAAATACTGTCATCTTGTTCATCACTAGGCTGGGAAAGGTGGAGAGTTATCGCATCACGAAACTATGATTATTGGTGGTGCTCTGGATTTGACTTTCAAGACTGCTAAAGATGCAATGACTCCCATATCTCAAACTTTCTCTCTTGATATCAATTCACAACTCGACAAGTATGTTACGATGGTCAATTGAATCTTTTCATACCAAATCATCTTTAATTACTTTTGAGTGCCATGTCATTTTGATGTGTTTTTGACCATTGATCTTTAGGAATACACTTGGTTTAATAGCTAGCAAAGGTCACAGTCGTATACCTATCTACTCCGGAATCCCAACAAACATTATTGGCCTCATTCTGGTAACCAGATAGCACTTAGCAGGCCTCATTGTTTACTTTTTTTCTTAAAGCTACCTTTCATCCTCGTGTAACCGATTTCACATTTTCCCGGAATGTACTAGTTGAAGAACTTGGTCTTCATCCGCCCTGAGGACGAAAAGCCAATTAAATACTTGACTATCAGAAAGATTCCAAGGTAGCGTATGAGTGTTCCCTTACCTAGCAATTGGCTTCATGCTAACACAAGGTTCTTTTTTTTTTTTGTTAACGTAATTCTGTACATAATCTGTAACAGGGTCTATGATAACTGGCCTTTATACGATATACTGCATCAGTTCAAGAAAGGTCATAGTCATATGGTTGCTGTGGTGAAGAGTAACAAGGATATTAATTCAAAATCAAATACAAAACTAGCAGGGAGTGGAGGTAATGTTACATTATTATAGTGAAAACCAAGTTTTTGGCCCCAAAAAAAAAAGTTTTTAGACTAGTAGAAGAATTCATGGTTGTTGAACACAATTTTACAGGATTAAATTTTCCGCTTGAGCAAGAGCGTCTGAGCACTTTCGAGGACATGTCATCACCTCTATGTTCAAGTGAAACTGCATACTGTATTCCATCATCAAAGCACGTTGTGGAGGAAGCACAAGAGTTGGAGACACAAAATACGCGACAAAGGCAAGGATTACTGATGCAAAATGTATCAACTGAAATTATAGAATCTGTTCAAAGTTGCATGGACGAGGAGGTTATCGGTATCATAACAATGGAGGATGTTATGGAGGAACTGCTGCAGGTAACCAAGTTAATATATAAACTGATGAACTGTTTTTTTATGTCGATATACGTTTGAAAGTTGAATTAACTAGTCTATTTATTCTGTCTTCAAGGAAGATATACTGGATGAAACAGATGAATATGTCGATGTTCACAAGAAGTGAGTGATGACAGTTTTCTTGTTTTCTACGTAAACTCCACATGTCTGTTACAAAAATTAGAGCGAGACCCTAAAACCCAAACGATTGTTAATACTTTTAATTAGAATTAATTATATTTGATCGGACTATTTGCTTTGGTTTTTGTTTAATCCACAGAATCAAAATCAACCTCCTACCGTTTTCAAGAAGATCATCACCCTCAAAATCTCCAAGAAAATCTGCGTCTCTGATTTATTGGAGAACTCCACAGCAGTCTCCACTGTCTTCATACAGCACTCCTGCAGCCGGGTCTCCCCTCCTACCATATTCAAGAAGACCATCAGCCCCAAAATCTCCAAGAAAATCTGCGTCTCCGATTTATTGGAGAACTCCAGAGCCGTCCCCACTGTCTACATACAGCACTCCTGCAGCCGGGTCTCCGATTTACCCATACAATCAACAACCTATTATAAGACCTGCCCTGCATGCATCTGCAGGCCCGGTTCGCAGCTGACCATCCCCGAATCGAGTGAGTAAGGGTTCTAAAAGACGTTATGAGCTAGTTGGGTGGCGGGTTGGGGCCTAACGGCTAGGAAAAGTCTGGGCGGGAACCCAAGTGGACTAGACGGATTTAAGTAAATCTATTGTATTTCGTGTAAATAAGTGTTTGTTTATACTTAAAATATATATAATTTTATCATAAACTAGAAAATAGAATGACATATATATTATGAAGTATTGGAACATAATGAAAATATGGGGAGCAATATAATGTGTGTTTATTTAAGCGTTCAATAAGTCTCTTACAATTTATTGGAAATAATAAAATGCAAAAAGAAAGTTATCTATTTTCTATCTAAGTGAGTCGCAATCTAGGCATGTATCTGGGCAGGTCTGGGCGGGCGCCTCAGCAGGTCTGGGCGGGCGCCTCAGCAGGTCTAGGCGCCATTTCTTAATTTTCAAATACCTAGGCATTAATCGGGGTAGCCAGTTGCACGCCTAAGCGGCGCTAGACGGGAATTTTTAGAACGTGAGTGAGTGAAAATATGCAATCCAATTTTAGACATCAAACGTGACGTAACATAATTATAATTGTGTCATATAAATATGTTCACATTAATATGAAAATTTTGATCTTGGCACGCCTCAAGAAATTCGCATGACGAGAAGCTGAAAAATCCCAGTGACCATAAAGTTTACAGTGGTAATTTTAATTAAAGTAAACTAGTTATGGAACGTAGCTAAATTTTCTTTAGGTTTATTCTTAATCTGTAATTATATATTTCGGCGTGCATGCTATTTGCAACATACAACAGTAAAAAAAGTAGTTGATGATATATATTTATATATTCACGCTGATGTATTTTATACATTCACAGTTAATCAAGTTCAGTTGATTGCATTTGTTTATGCTTCCTTGTGCGTGCTTGAAGACCATCTTAGTTTTAATTAATTAAACCAAATAAAATAGTACATATTTGATAAAATATAAGAAACAACGTGCACTTACTGACGCGACAGTTGCTTAATACCTAAAATAAAAATTAATTCAACGCAGTTGCTTTGTGTACTTAGTTTATTTTTAATGACTCAAGTTAATACACTTGTTTTGGACACTAATGACGACAGATATTACCAAACAAATTTGATCATGTCTTCAGTTGCGTGCATAATGGGAAAGTGTGGGGGTATGTGTAACAACCCGTCCCGGGATTTTTATTTCGACGTTATGAATTTACGTTTATGCCCTTGACTTCGGGCGAACGTTTATGCATGGATTATTAATTTTGGGCCAATTATATGTTTTCCAAGCTTTTGGGGGCCAATGAGAAAAGTTAGGAAATAATTGTGTGATTGGTGGTCTTTTCACCCCACCACCGACACTCTTTTCTCTCTGTCATCCCTCAGACTTCATCTCTCTCTCTTCCTTCACGATTTCACTCTCTCTCTCTACAAAACACACGGCATACACCCACACCCATATCAAAACTTCATAGATCGACGAAACAAATTGCATATTTTTGATCGTGACGTCCATACGAACTCAACCATACTATTTTCAGGTAAGAACTACGACGATTTCACGTCCAAAATTCAAGTTTTGTAAATGGCACTATTCATCAACTTTTTCTACGTTGCGTTTTAGGAAAATCTGAAATCACAGCGACCTTGTGAGGTCCCAAGGAGGCTCGGAATGGTGCGTTGGATGTGTTTGGACGTCGGGATCACGTAGAACGGAGTTGGCCGGTTTTGGAGGTTGTCCCCAAGGAAATTTAAGACCTTTTTCAAGGTTTTTGAAGGTATAGACTTGTAGTACTCTTAATTTAGAGCATGTAGGAAGAAAAATGGGACAAAATGGTTAAGAAACGAGTGAGATATCACACACGGAAGTTTTCCGGTCACCGGAAAAACCAGTCCGGTGAGGACCAATAACTGGGGCGCGTGGGGCGCACGCGCTGCGCGTGGGGGGCGCGTAGCCCGTGTACTGTGCTGGCGCGTGGGACCTCCTAAAAATTTTCTAAAAATATAGCGACGTTCGTGACGTCGAGTAGATCGATTTCATATATTTGGACAATCTATGAAGATTTTATTTACGTTTCCGTTTATGTGTTATTAAACTAAGTTAATTATAAATTTCACGTATAGGGAAACGTATTCCGAGGACGTATGTGATTGAGCCAAGCTAGGAGGCTTCGTCTCGACTACATATCTGTGAGTGGGCAGTATTATTTTCCGTATGACCTATATATATATTAAATGATTTCCCAAAATCACTTTTGAAATGGAAAATACGTTTTATCGACTTGCATATTACTTGATTTTGATGCATGAGTATTTAATTATACATTTCATGCATATGTTGGTGCCGAGGACGCCAGGTAAGTACCAGGTAGGTACATGCATAGTTGAGAACGAATAACGATGAGATATGATGTGAAATGATGAGATATCATGAATTGTTAGCTCATAGACCTGCACATACTGTTAGTGCTCACGTTCAGAAATAGGGGCACAGTCTTTCACGTGTCGTTCACCTCCACACCGCATGCTCGCCTTGGATCCAAGTTAGGTGCACAGTCTTGTCGTATAGACCACTTTTGAGTGGGTACGACATGTAGGTGACCCGCATTCATTCGCACAGTCTTCACGTGATTGTAGCAATAGAGCATTTATTATTGATACAACGCTGTTAATGATGATGATATGATGATGATATTGATGTATGTGCAGTGTATATATATATATGATGATGAGATAGAGAGATGTTATGAGCTATATTACAGCCGAGGGCTGAGATGATATATAATAGCGATATGATTATGATAATGCATAGTATGGCATTGTTGATGAGATTCAGATGGCCTTGAAATGCATTGCACAACATATATTTGAGATACTTTGAAAATGTTTTTTTTTGCTGAGAAAGATTGAGATATATATGTACGTATTATTTTCTGGGAATTATACAGGTTTTACGGAGAGGGGCTAGAATTTTGAGAAAAGAATGATTTTGAAAAAGATTTGTTTTTGCTGACCCACTCCCTTTGTTTTTCGCCCCTCCAGGTTCTAGATAGCTTGAATTTCCGAGTTGGGCACATCGAGGATCCTTCGGCCTTTCTGACAGATTTGACATATGTAGGGCACCGATGGTGTAAATAACTCTTTTATTCATGCTTGACTGCAGTCGACCTAGTACGCTCTGAATATGTATAAGTATTGTAATACTTCTAGCACACATTCATTTCTGGGTTGCTAGACTTCGGTTTTAAGTCATTCGTACTTCGTCATCGATCTTCGCTTCCGCACAGCGCACATGGCTACGTCACACTCACGTGACGGCCAGCATGCCCTACTTTCGGGTACGGGTGTGTCAGTATGTCGGATCGAATTAATGAATAAAAATTATAAAGTAAAAAAATTGTGTGGATAGCACCACCCAATTGTAAATAACTCTCAGTTTGAACTTTGAAACATAAAAATGCCAAGAAGAAAATTATCTTTTTATTTGTTGACGGCCCAAAAAATAAACTTCGAACACATGTTAGTCCTGATTTAGACTTTGTTCAAGTTGTTTATTTTTTTGTTACGTTAGAGGAATTGTAATCTGCAATTTATTTGAACGGTGGTGCCACAAAAAACAATTATTGACTTCACAATAGGATGGTAATATCCACATACTTATTTTTACCTCTCACACACTTCTTTTATTTTTCGGCCGTTAGATTGAATGAATTAAAGAAAATCACTAGAAAAAAGTTAACGAAAACATGTGAGAGATAAAAAATGATGTGTAGATAGCACTACTTATTTTAATCCAAACTCATCTAGTTTATAATATGTTGCATTGCTTTGTAATGTCTCGCTTGGACCACTTCCTCTACAAAATGAGAAGGGGTGCAACTGCATCAACTTCAAATTTGGATACGATCAACCAGAAATTAATCTTAATGTGTAATAAGTTGAATATCAGAGTACGCGACGAACAAGATTACAAAATAATAAGAATTTTATTGAACAAACGAAAATGCCAAAACGGCTACAAAACCCTAAGAGGCTACATTGTGAATAACTTATACCTCAAACTAAATTACAAGCTCTATTTATAGAGCAATAAACCTAAAAAACCCTAATGCATAAATGCCAAAAATACCCTACTACAAAATCAAATCAAATCTCTAATTAATTTCCTAAATAAACCTAATAAATTCCAACATAATATTGTTCATACCATTTTATCGAATACACAATTTATATGTGCCGATCACTTCTATATATTGTGGAGTTCAATTAAACACCCTATGGTTAAAAGAAAATGCTTTTATATATTCTCGTCTCACGTGACGAGAAAAATAATTAAGCAGAACGGAGTAATGATACTTGGGAAGGAAGTTTCTCTCCCTTTGGTTTATTGATGAGCTAGTGATGACGTGGATCGGGACCTCCGGGACACAACCACTTTGACTCACTTTGAGTCTTGCTTATACGTTCTTCTGCACGCTTCGGCTTTCGCACATGCATTATGTTTGTCTCTTCATTTCTCAATCCGATATCATATATTTCTTCTTTGGTTGTTTTGACCAATAATATTCGAATTGACTTAGTCTCAAAATTATAAGTAATAATACTACATATATCACAAAACATCGCAAGGTAGACATTTCTCTCCAGTAGAAGTACTACACGATATGAATATAAACTAGGAAGCTTGCTATAAATAGACATCAAAAAGTACTTTTTTCATTGTATTATTCCAAAGTGGGAATAGTAGGCACTAAAAAGGGCAGCATAAACTCGTTTTTCTCTTAGAGCAAGTCCATCGTGGGCAATAGCCCGATGGACAGGCACCTGAAAAACCCAAAAGGCTCGAGTTGCATCCTCTAGCCCATGCACGTGTGGATGAAAGGGGGCCCGAGCGAGAGGTTTGTGGGAAATCGCTGACCCGAGAGCCCGAAGGCCACGTGACGCAAGGCTGACGTCTAGGCGATGTCAGCCACCTTTATATATTTTTTGAGTCAGGTGCATGCGCTTCAAGCACGCATGGGCGCACGTCGTTCGACAATATTTCAGAGCTGGGGCATGCGGCGCATTTCAAAATTGTTACAATTGGGAGGTCACGTGGCTTCCCCACGTCCGTTGGATTTCAACAACAACAATTTCTAGACCGTTGGATTTCCAATTGTAAAAAACATTTAAAAACCTTATTTAATTTCAGCCGTTGGATCTAAGATCAACGGTCCACACTATTCGCCTTTATAAATAAATAAAAAACTGTTTAAAATTCAGAAATCTTATCGTTGTGCCACGTGGCACAATTTGGAGTGTTGGAATTCAAATTTTTTTTAATTCAACGGCAGAGATTAATTAGGTGAATAAAAAATTTTACAAAATGTAAAAAATTAATAAAAATCAGTTTTTTTTTTAAATTAAAAAAAATGATTTTACTTTTTTATAAATACCTTCTCATTATCTTCTACCTTACACCACAATTTCATATTTTCAACCACATTCCTATCTTTCTCTCAAAGTTTCAATCAATTTTTTTCCCAACAAAATGACTAATGATGCAAGTACGAATTGGACACTTATTGAAGATGTTACGTTATGTACTAGCTGGGTTAAAGCTACTCATGATCTGATTACGGATAATGAGATGCAGTTGCGAGAAATGTGGAGTCTTATTCATACCAATTATCTAGAGAAAATTGGTGGGAAAAGAACCAAAGAATCGATGTCCAGTCGTTAGAGAATACTTAGCCAATTGTTTAGTATGTAAAGAGACACATTGGCACAAACTAGTGGTAATCTTTGAAGTGGGGAAAATTTAGCGGATAAGGTAACAATATATTTTTTATTTATTTGTACTATACCCAAATTTACATTATCTACTTTGATTATAATTATTTCTTCTCCCGCATTGTGTAGACACTTTAAGCACAAGTTTGGTATAGTGCCAAAACCAAAAGCAAAAAAAAAATCATTCAACCGGTGGAAATGTTGGAATATTGTCAAAGATTGTCCTAAATTTAGAGTTGTGCCTGTCGGTCCATAAGTTTTCATGAACATCACCCTTCTACACTCTACGCCTGATCATTCCTCATATGTTCATGAATATGATGCAGAAGAAGTGCTCGAAACGCCCCCCTTGAACAAGTGTTGGAGTCGACCCGTTATCCAATTAGGCATCAAGGTAAGAAGGCTTCAAAGAGAAAGGGGAGTACTTCCAAGAATGATTATGAAAAGTATATGGAAGAACTTGCTCGCCCAGATGAATTGACTTTGGCATGGGAAATGGTTAAATTTGAGGCTGATAAGGCTAAAGATGAGGCAAAAGTTGCAGTTGTTGAGAGAGAATTTCAAGTTAACGAGAGAGAAAGAGAACTACGGGAACAGGTTAAAGAAGAAATAATGGCTCAACGAGATCGTGACATTATGAAGGAGCCTTTAGAAGGGAAGTCTCTGAATTTTAAATATTTTTGGAAGTCGGAGAAAGCGGACGTGGTGTGAATGAGGCGTGCAAGAGAAGCAAGAGCAAGAGAAAATGATCCTAGCACGACAAGAGAAGATGATTCTAGCACCACAAATTGGTTAGGTGATGATTTTCCATTCACGAGCCCATAATTTTCCAATCACTTTGAGTTGTAATTTCTTATTTATTGAATAGAGTACTTTATGTTGTTTCCAATTTATTGAATTTAATACTTTATTTAAACTAAGAGTATATTTATTTAATTTGGTAATTTATTTAAATTAAGACAATCTTTATTCAAAGGACATAAACAGACCAAATAAAATTACATAAAAATACCAAATAAAATATATAAAAAAACTCACCAAATGAACTTAAAAAACACACCAAATAAAAACAAACACACTAAATGAACTTAACCATCTTGAGTTTGTTTCAATTCCCACTGGTGCTCTATGAAGTCAATTTTCCAGGCATTGCGCATATATGGGTTCTGAAGTGCAATATATCGTTGAATGAGTCTTTCATCCTTTTCTAATGGCTTGTGTTGCACGAGCTTTTCAATGGCATCATGAGCACACTAGATTTGTGTTCTGGAATTGTTCATCGTGTCTGGCTCATATTCATCAACGACATCATAATCGTACTCATTTTCCACAATCATGTTATGAAGAATGATGCACGTCATCATGATGGATCGAAGCGACTCTAAATCATACATTCTATCAGCACCTCTGATAATTGCCTAACGAGCTTAGAGGATGCCAAAACAACACTCTACATCATTCCTGCACCCCTCTTGACAACTTGCAAAATGTTTTTCCTTTGCACTTTGTGTACGTGGCATTGTTTTGACAAATGATGACCACCTTGGGTAAATGCAGTCTACTAGGTAGTATGGCCAATAGTACTTATGTTCGTTGACCCAATACGTGACTCTTGATGTTTTTTCTTGTAGGACATCGTTGAACACTGAGGATTGGGCAAGAACATTAAGGTCATTTTGAGCTCTCGGAACCCCGAAAAAGGCAAGCCAAATCCATGTATTAAATGATGCAGCCACCTCTAAAATGATACTTTTTGCTCATTTTTTGTCCCCATACGCTCCTTGCCATGCACTTGGATAGTTTTTCCAAGTCCAGTGCATACAGTTGATGCTTCCAATCATCCCAGGAAAACCTCGCAGCTCGCTATTTTTTCAGAAGCCCTTGCAAGTCCATCTCAATCGGTCTCCAAAGGTACTCTGCGGTGTAGATAGATTCAGTGGCAGAGCAAAACCTAATCAGGGACTCAAGAATGGTTGATTTCCCCATCCTCGTTATCTCATCCACTTGGTCATATGTAAGCACCTGCAAGGCAGCACTAATTTTTTGCTCAGGCGAGAAACCCATAACACCAAAAGCATCCTTCTTTTGCATAAAGTAAGAATCATGGTTGCAAATAGTGCCCATGTTTTTGTTGAAAAAATGTCATTCCATTCTAAAACGACGTCTAAAGTACGTATCAAGGAATGCACTGTTACGAACAAAATAATCGTCCAAGAGATCCTTACCTCATCGTTGCTTGCTTCTATCAATGTTTGCAAACCGATTAGGGCGGGAGATCAGAGCCACAGCTTGGATGACTTAACGGAAATGTGAGACTCTTGTCATTCTTGCTTCATCATCTCTCCTTCTACGTTCCTTATCCTCTTCCATCTAATTTTGAGCCACCTGGATATTGAACATTTCTTCTTATTGGTTAAACAATTATTCCTCTTCCTGATCGATTTCCCACATCATCCTTGAAGAAGAAAACATTGTAAAAAGGAAACAGAAACTATGAATAATGATAGAGGATTACATGGAGGATTCATAAAAGATTAGGTTGTATATGATGTCACGTGACATGCCGTCATTCGTTAAAAATCTGATTGAAATCTATCCTCAAAGATTGTAAACAAATTGTGACACGTAGCGCAACGTGATTGGTTAAAAATCTTATTGGAAATCTATCATCAACGATTCTGAAAATGTAACGACACGTGGCACGACAGCATTGGATAAATTTTTTATCATAATCCATCACCAATAATTGTCTTTTCAGATAATGACACGTGACGCAACGAGAACGATTAAAAATCTTATCCGAAATTACAAATAAAATTATTTTGTATTATTTTATAAAATAAAAATAAAATAAAAAACTAATTTTTTATTGCCTATTGCTATGGCTATTCAGTGTAGGAATGAAGATGCAAAAGACAGTTACTGTTCATTACGGGCAGTTACTGTTCACTTAGTGGATTAAATAATGAATAGCCCTAAGAAACCTTAACAACGGTGGAGTTGCTTTTACAAGTGCATGTATTCTATTTCTATATGTGTCACGTATATATCAAAAAACACACACTAGCTATTAGGAAACAAATCAGTCGCATGCGTACTTCCATAAAAATTAAGGGATTTGTTAACCACTAAAATATGTAATTACCTACTAATTTGGTATTGATGTACCAAACCTAATATTTGAGTGGGTCGATCCGAATATTCCTTTCCTTTTATGTTCACCATTTAGAGACTAGCTACGTGCTCTACACTACAGAATATTAAGATTCTCGCATTTTCAAAGGTTCATCCATCCTTAGCCCCATCTTCCCTTCGAGTTTCAACACTGCTTAATTTGGAGGGGAAAATTATCTTAATAAAGTAATGTCATCAATCAGAAGCAGAAGTATTATGGATTGACATTTTAAGTTGTTTTTCATTTTTGAGATGTTATTTTCATTCATTCTTCCCCTTTCTCACATCACTTTTCTCCATCCATCATTTTTCTTATACATTTTTATCATCATATATCTCAAGCACAAAATGTAAAACTAAAACATAAAAACAAAATAGTTATAAAACGACCATTAGTGTGCGTCATTTGCAAGAGCACAAGTAGGTCGAGTTGTGATTTACTAATTTGGTTCTTTTCTAACTTTATTATTGAATTTTAGAGAGTTTTGCTTGTTGAGTGTAGGAAAATTATCCTAGCTCATTCTCAATCCTCATTCATTGTATTGAATGAATTGAAGAAGATGAAGGGATAAAAATTAATAAAGATGCGTGGAAGGTAAAAAGAGATGTTTGAATACTCTGATTTTTCCCTCCCAGTCATCTCTCTATCTTTCAAGCTCTTCGCCATGGAAGCCCAAAACCCTAACCTTCCACCCCTTACAGAACCAAAGCCCCCCTAAAAGAAGTACATACAAAATACATGCAAATGCAAAAGGCTTTGGCAGTGCGCAACCAGCCACCACAAAAGAAATGCCGACAAGCAAAAACTCCGGCAAAAATGATAACAACGATGGTGACTAGGAAGTTCTACAGGTCGTTTTCGAGAGAATGCTAGTGAGAATTATCGCCGCCGTGGGGCTGCCTTTGGCCACGGGCTTTGCGTTTTTGAAAGTTTTTGACGCGGTGAAGGAGAACCACTTGTGGGACGTGCCACTTTGGCTACCATTCTTGACGACCTTGTTGACTTTTGGGACATCAGCTCTTGGGACTGCGTATGGGGCATTGTCGACAAGTTGGGATGCAGAGAAGAAGGGTTCAGTTCTTGGATTGGAAGAAGCTCAAAGCAATTGGGCTAAGATGTGGAGGGAGGAAGACGAGAGTAATAATAGTAATAAATGATGGTTTAAGTTTGGTTTTGTAATTAAATTGATAGAATTCGGTTACCATAGCTTCAATCACCATTAGTTAGTTTTTGTTTTCCCCTTATTCTCTTGAAGGAAATATATATATATACAGGGGCGGATTGACCAAGGGACTGGGGTGGTCCCAGGACCACCCGGAAGCTCACATAAGGGGTTATTGAAACCTCTGAGAACCAGCCCAGTCTGGGCTGTGGTGGTGGAGAACAGCAACTATGGCTGCCGATGCACTGCTCGTTTTGTTGCAGGAGGAGAAAGATGACTTTTTTGTTTTAAAATGACTTGGCCAAAACGCACAGTTTTGAGCCATGCCAATAAAAAAAAATTAAAAAGCATTATGGACTGCATTTCATTGTGATTGGACATCTTCTAAACTCACACATGATGGGCTGTTGTATCATTCCAAAATAAAAAACAATTTAGAGACTTTAATAAAAAGGAAAAGATTAAATTTAGTGGGATTCTTCAACTTTTCTAACCAGTAATAAACTTTTAACTTCTGCAAAAAAATAAAAATAAACGTTTAACTTACCCTCATCATGGTTATCCTTCTTGCTTACTACTGCCTATTGGGCTTGTATCTTTCTTGGCATTAGGGATTAGCCTCTAGGTTTGGAAACGTCTTCCATTCTTCATTTTGATGCCAAAACCCTAATTAGGGTTATGCAAGTTTTTTTTTGGGAGCCTGGTTTATTTATTAGTGCATGTTGTGAGGACTGACTTGTCACTCAAGTGATCAACATAGTGTTTATCTACGTAAATCTCAAGAGTTTTGATAGTTTTGCATTCAAGACAAGAATTATACATTATGTAGTTGTACTCATTTTTTTATTTTGGTAGACAAATAAAGGGGACTATCCTCCAAATATTTGAGATGAGGTCTGAAGAGCATATATATTGATGGAGCTTTTTAGAGCTAAAGATCATGATTTTCCATTCACATTCCAAAAATATTCCAAAAAACCGCCTAGGTGCCGCCTAACCCTCTGCCTAAGAGCCGTCTAGGATTACCTAGCTCCAGACCGATTTTTTGAAACGATTTGCCCAAAATCGGGGCGGGGCTTCACCGCCTAGCGCCTAGGCGCTGCCTAGGCCGATTTTTAGAACACTGATTGGGACCACCCTATGTTAAAATCCTGGATCCGCCACTGTATATATATATATATATATATATATATATATATATATATTGTTCGATATTGTCAAGATCAACCAGGTCATTTTGGATACTGACTGGTTTACTATCATTAATCAAATACCATTCTGCTGGGAGACTGATATCTGACCACCTAATGGTTCTTGGGACACTAATGTTTGCATTCTCTAATGAGGATTGGATGAGAATGGTATGATCCCTATATATATATATATATATATATATATATATATATATATATAAATTGTTGTGACATATGTTCTTATTAATATGTGATTGTGTAAATCCTAAGTAGAGATAAAATAGGAATCCTTTGGGATTTAGAAGATCTTTCCTAATAGACTTTGTATTACTTGGAGAGCAAGTTTCTCTCCTCCTAATTACTATAAATAAAGGCACAAGGACTCGGGAATAACAACACAATTCCTCAAGCCTATTCTCCAATCTCTCTTCTTCTCTTTGCCACACCTCTCTAGAAAATATAGGCCACAACACGTTATGAGCACGCTCTTCACGCTGTGCTTAGAAGAATTTAAAGAGAATTTATTCGTCTTCAATCAGGGGAGTATTACGTTTCAATTATTTTTAATTGATTAAATTTAGATTTTTATTGAATTCATATACTTCTATTGATTCAATTTATTTTCTTATGTTGAACGTGATACAAGCTTGAAGATGAAAGCCGAAATTTTCTGCATCAAACCAGTTCATTCATATCATCACACAATCAGGTTCTTCAAAACAACGGCATTTAACTCGATATTTTGCAGCCCTGATAGCATGAACATTTACCATGATGCATGACCCAACTTTATGTTTAACGTATTTTAGATTCTACATAAATTGTGTATGCCCCATAACCATAATTGCTGAAATTATGTGAATTTGATATTTGCCATGAATTGAATCTTACATATGTACATGCATTGAAAATATTCTTTTGCATATGCATCAACGTAAATCTGTGATTCATTGAAATATATATGAAATTATTTGTCTATAATTGAATTTGAAAAAAAAATTGGATTTGGGGAATTAGGGTTCTATTCGAACTCGTGCCTTGCCTCTCGCTCTATGCGAAACCTCTCAACAATCTTGAGATTTTTATTTTTATTTTTCCGCCAACACATATTCAGTTTGGATAAACAGCACTATGAAGGTAACCGGTGACATCTTCAGTTTGGATAAACAACACTATTACCGTAGAATCAGCCGACCTCGAAGCACCAGCACTATTGCCGTAGAATCAGCCGACCTCCTAGCACCTTTCAGTTTGGATAAGCAGCATTGCGTCGAGATCGACTGGTTATCTATCCAATTCTCGGTTAAGAAGGATTTTTGAGTCTTTTTTGGCATAGGTCATCTTATTAGCCTTCTCGGCGAAGTGAGGTGTTACCAGGTTACTACATTCGGCACTTTGAAGGCCGAATTTGATATTGAACTTCGCAAAAATAGAAGCCTTGTCTTGAGGCTTTAAAATCCAAAGGCCGATAGGTGTTCCTTCCTCGGCCGCAATCGCAAGACGTAGAAGTCACCAGCGAGACCAACGCAACATCAACACATTTTACTCCTCGGCCGATCTCGACCGACGAGTTGGCACACCCCGCACACAACCGAATGACGTAGTTAGCTTATTAATTACTCGGCCTGCGCGCCACGTAGGCCTTCACAGTACTGTTTATCCAAATTGACGATATGTCGGCGAAAAGAAAAATCAAAATCTCAAGGTTGTTGAGAGGTTCCATGTAGAGTGAGAGTTTGCGCAGGCCAAACCACAATGTCGTTTATCAATTCTTCGCTCTGGCCACAATCAAAATTCAGCCTAAGAAAATTGTCAAGACGGCCGAAAAAAAAAACTTAGGCCACCTATTTCTTCGATCAGAACTGAAAATGTGGTAGGCCTAAAAGAAAAGGTTCAAGTTTCTAAGCCAAAATTGACTTAGAAAGTGGTTCGTCTAATGGGTGTTCCGATGGCGAACAGGGTCAAAACACTACTCCAATCGATATGATTATTGGCAATAAAGCCAATATGGAGAAGCCTCATTCGGCTAAGTTGTTCGAGTTAAAAGTCGAAATTAACGGAGTAATTATGCCCATGGGGCATAATAATTGTCCAACATATTCGGCAGCCGATGATAAAAAATGCTTCGCCAAGTCAGAAATATATGGGAAAAATTCTTTATTCGGCCTAGTGCAAAATCAAATTGACAATTTTGATATAAAAAGATCTAGGCTGGGAATAAAACATCATTGGCCTCCTCCTTATTATGGTTCAACCATTCTTCTTTTCCTTTGCTAAAATAAAAAATGAAGGAATAAATTATTTTCTTAATCATTCGGCCGTGCAGACCGAGACTTAAGAAAATAAAGAGGGCAACGTGCAGTATGAACATTGCCAAGAATTGATGGTAGACCAAGCTGTCATGTACAGCAGCGTCACATCAATGATTGGGACAAGGAAGTCTGTTGGAGTTGAAGGTAAAAGCAACAAAAGATGAGTCAATTTTACATGCCCTTGGATGCATTCGTGCAGCATTTTCCTGATGGTTGTGGGCATTTTCGACAACAGTGGTTGATTTAAAAAAGAAAAGAAAAGAAAAGAAAAAAGATGTAAGGGAGATATGCATGGCAGACAAGATTTGATTTTATGGCCTTGGTTACCAGTCGGGCGTTGGGTTTAATATATATATATATATAGGATGCCATTACGGTAATTTAATAATATTGGGGAGTTATCTGCACGTGATGGTTTCAAAAAATGTGACTACAGCATTCATGATATGTGACAGGCCGAGCTACCAAGAACCAGGTTCTTCTCGGCCCAGTTTTTTTTGGCCTCATTTGCAATTCGACCGCATGAGTTAGATGGTCGAAGATTTTTCTGGCAAAGTTGCCAAGCCTGGTATGGAGTTGTGGCAGTCGTGGAAGGCCACAGTGTTGGCAGAACATACATGTTATTGTCAACAAAGTTTCTTTTTCAGCAATACGACAGGATTTTGTTGGTTACGAACAATTAATTTCCTTAACCATTCTGCTTATGAGCCAAAGTTCAAGGAAATTGGAAGGCAATGTTTGAACCCGATTTTACATTATCGACCCAAACAATCAAGGCCGTTGAATGAGCGGGTTCAAGACCGTTGGATTTCATATTTTTCTGGATATTACTATTGGATTTTCGTAATAATTATCTTATGAAATATATTTTTCGAAGCAAACGAGATCAAATTCAGTTCAAATTGCTACGCGTACATGATAACTGGTTTGAGAGCCAACGTGGTTGGTTAAGAAACTATCTTCCATGCATTTATGCAAATAAAATGGAGATAAAGATGAGATCATATTTTCATTGGTATTTGGTAAAAGTTAAATGGCTTTGGATGTTGGATGAGACAAGAAATCTAAGAAAGTTGGGCTTTTGGTGATGATGTGATTAGGATGACATTTGAGCAAAAGAGTAGGCTTTAGCCTATGGATACATTGGGAAAATTCCATTAGCACAAGGATAGTGACGTGGTGATCTCTTGACCATGGATCACATGATGATAGGATAAAGCATCATTGTTTGGTCAGATATGGTCAATTAGAAGGAGATAATGATGGAGATTTTAAATTGGTTGGATAATTGCATGAAGAAATCTACGCCAAAAAATTATCATGCAATACTCAGCAGTACATCCCTATAAATACAGATGCATTGGCAACGAGACGGGCCTAGAATTCAACACACAAATCTGCCATGCGCAAACTCTCGCTCTACGCGGAATCTTTCAACAGCCTTGAGATTTTGATTTTCCTTTTCGCCGACACATCTTCAGCTTGGATAAACACCACTGTGAAGGCAACCGGTGATATCTTTAGTTTGGATAAACAGCACTATCGTCGTAGAATCAGCCGACCTCGGAGCACCTTCAGTTTGGATAAACAGCACTGCGTCGAGGCCGACTGATTAACTATCCAAGTCTCGGTCGACAAGGGTTTTCGAATCCTTGTTGGTAGAGGTTATCTCATTAGCATTCTCAGCGAGGTGAAGTGTTATTGGTTATTAGGCTCGGCACATTGAATGTCGAGTTGATTTATGATTAGATACTCACAAGTAGAATTTATAGTTCAGCATTCTGACGGCCGAACCACATTCATCATCAAGACTTATATCTGCTTCGAGTACTTGTGCCCCTATACCTTGGTGTCGATTCAGAGTACTTATACATTCACAAATATAATTACTGTGACCAAATCTGGCGACGACGATTTGTGAACTTCGCAAAAATAGTAGCCTTGTCTTTAGATTTTAGAATCCAAAGGCCGATACATGTTCTTTCCTTAGCCACAATCGAAAGACGAAGAAGTCAGCAGCACAACTTAACGCAACATCAGCACATTTTACTCCCTGGCCGAGCTCTGCCGACGAGTTGGCACTCCCCGCACACAACTGAAGGACATAGTTAGCTTATTAGTTACTCGGCCTGCACGCCGTGTAGGCTTGGTAGTTTTTAGGGTCAACGGTTCTTAATAAGAATAAAAAGATTAAGTTTACATGATCAATCAGAGAGTAAAGCTTTAAGAGAGGAAGGTTCAAAGCAACTCAAGGAAGATGGGACCTTTTCTTAAAAACAGAGAATGAAGAGAAGAAAGAAGTGAAGAATTACCAGTAATATTCTTCGATGCACCCGAAGAAAGTACGCGGCAAGTATCCATTGGTTGAACAAGATTAGGAGTTGCTGGCCCAGGGATTAACCGGAACACAGGGTGGTATACCATATGTTATTATACAAATTGTGGAATATGTGTGTTAAAAAATTAATAACTTCAAAAATAAAATTTCTCACAATTTATATAAAATCACATGATATAATATCCGTGTTTCGGTCACATATTAAATATTCCTCCTCATTTAGGGCTTAGTGTAACTTCGCATCATGAAATTGCGTATTCATGTGGGATCTCCAACTAGTTAATTTGGATTCAAACGTGTTGTTGGACATGAAACATGAAAAGTTAAACTGAATAGTTAAAGTAGTTTGTTATCATTGTTCACTTGTTACTTTAACAAAATTTTACGACTTTTTTGGAGAATTCCTAGATATATTTAACTTAAGCCATTAAGCCTACTATTACATTATGCGTTGAAGTCACTGCAAGTTGTAATACAAGTAGGTTTTTTTTTTTTTTTTTTTTTTTTTTTTTGGGAAACTGAAGATATATTACCAGGGGCAAAGATGTCAGATAAGTACAAAGAAAGCCTATAGCAAGGCAAACACGCAACAAAGCAGCAAAAAATAAAGCAGTGAAGGAGATAAGAAGAAAGACACTAGAACCAAATTCCAACGTCTCCCCTTCGACCGCCACAAAATTCAAAGAGAACATGGTAAACCATCTTTATTGAGCGCACGAACCTACGAAGATGGAAGTCGATTGACCTAAGTAATATTACACATATCTGAGTTGATGCCCGACGCCAAAACATCCACCACCATATTAGCCGTCTAAGAACCGAAGACCAACGAAAGACTCTGCACCCGCTTAACAGCCTACAAGTAGGTGTTTAGATCTGAGGTCTTAAATTACATATGGATTGATGTCATCTCTACAATTATAAAATACTTCTGATTAATCATTTAAAAATGAACTAAACGACAGTTGTGTGTTAATCAGTGTTTAGTGATCATATTATCTTCTCTAATTAAGTACTATTATGTTTTCTATTTTCTTTTTATGTGGTTCAATGTGCTAGCTAGAAGAAGTAAAACAAAATACACAACTTTTTTTCCCTTTTTCAAAATGAATAAGTTAGTGGTTTTGTCATGGCAGACCACTCATTTAGGAGTTGAAAAAAACTCACAGACGAATTTCAATATCTTCTAACTATCATCGTATCATTCACAAATATTAAAAATCGAATTCAAAACGTGACTGTAAACACGAAAATTTCCTGAAGGAACAAGAACACGTGTACAAAATAATATTTGTTATTTGATGAATTTTGGGTTACAATCTCTATTTGTTCCTCTGATTCTATCTTCGTAAGATATGGATTTTGTTGATGGGTTGTTGATCCAAAGGGCCGTTGGGCTTGATCCTTGGATGAATAGTGATGTGGATTTGTTTGTGTTGATCCGAAGGGGCTGTTTGGCGCTTTGATTCTTGGGATGAACAGTGATGATCTTCAGATGTTTGATGATGAATGTAGAATGATGAACGATGAACGATGGATGAGCTTCAAGGGGCTTTGAGCTTGATTCTTGAAGGATGAATGTATTGATTCCAAGGGCCGTCGGGGCTTGATCTTGGAGGGTGGATGAATGTTGTTTCAAGGGGCCGTCGGGGCTTGATCTTGAAGAAGATGGATGAACGATGAACGATGAACGATGAACGAAGAACGATGAATGGATCTTCAAAGGCTTCTGGACTTGATCTTGAAGGATGAATGTATTGATTCCAAGGGCCGTCGGGGCTTGATCTTGAAGGATGAATGTATTGATTCCAAGGGCCGTCGGGGCTTGATCTTGGAGGGTGGATGAATGTTGCTTCAAGGGCCGTCGGGGCTTGATCTTGAAGAAGATGGATGAATGATGAACGATGAATGGATCTTCAAGGGGCTTTTGATCTTGAAGAACAGTTTTGTTGATCCAAAGGGCCGTCGGGGCTTGATCTTGGATTAAGAATCGGCACGTGACCAAGGTGCTTGTTGATTCTTCAAAGGTTTTGGCGAAGTTTCTTCAAGGGCCGTTGGGGCTTGATCTCGAAGAACGATGAACGATGAACGAAGAACGAAGAACGAAGAACGAAGAACGAACTTCCAGAGAATTCTCTTCCAATTTGGGAGTAGAGAAATGTATTTGTGAATTGGTGAATTGAAATGAATGAAATTGACTTCTATTTATAGAATTTTCCAAGGCCTAATTTTGAATATAATATCCCAGATGAAATAAGTCGTCTCTGCCAGGTGTTGACACGTGTCCTGTTTGACAGCTTTTCGGACTCTTTTCGAATTTTCGTTGAATCACACACTATGTGTACAATTTATGTAATACATGAGCGTTAACATTTTGACCATCGGTCAACATTTTATTTACTGAAATTTCATTGTCTACAAATGCCCCCACTTCAAAGCGTGTCGTATACATGTGCTTGTCACGTGTAGAAGATGCGTCTTTGAAGTCCCTTAATGTAGACGTTTGATCCAAGGGCCGTCGAGGCTTGATCTTGGATCGGGTTTTGTGATTTTTCCACAGCTTTCATCTTGAACTGGTTTTGATTCAAGGGCGATGAACACCTGATCTTGAATCGGGCTTTTGATTTCTCCAAGGGCCGTTGAGGCTTGATCTTGAAGGTTGATTCAAGGGTGTTGGACACTTGATCTTGAATCGGGTCTTGATTTCTCCAAGGGCCGTTGAGGCTTGATCTTGAAGGTTGATTCAAGGGTGTTGGACACTTAATCTTGAATCGGGTCTTGATTTCTCCAAGGGCCGTTGCGGCTTGATCTTGAAGGTTGATTCAGCACGTTGTCTCGACATGTTTCAAGTAATCGGATCTTCATGCAGGTCTGGCATCTTCTTTTGCAGTATTTTTTTTCTTCTCTATTGCAAAAATTCCCATGAAAGCAATTGGAGATGCCGCTCCAAAACATTCAATGTGGAGATTAGCTATGCTGCAAAAATTCCCATGAAAGCATCAGAACATCACTTCTCAGCGACTCATCATGTTTTCCAGCTTCCAACATTAGTTGAAGATGACTGCTCGAGAGCAATGCTAGGTAAGCAATCAGGGAAGGGTTCCAGACAATCAGTCCCAGATCAGAAGCTTGACTCCAAGTGGCGGCTGATCGCTCTCTTTCTCTTTGTCCCGTAGGCAAGAGCAAGGGTAAAGGAAAAGCATGCCATGAGATATCTTTGCCTTCGACCCTGCTTATATGAGATACTTTGGCTTTTGAAGAAGTACAAGTTGATTTTTGAACTGGGTTTGGGAGCCTTTTTACTTGCAAGCGATCCTCAGCTTAGTTGAGGATGAATCAGCACGTTGTCTCCACATGCTTCAAGTAGTCCGGTCTCCACGCAGACATGCATCTTCTTGAACTCTTGGATCATCTCAGACTCTGACTTCATCTGGATGCAGCTCAGACTCCTCCTGTTTCGTCTGTGAGGTACTTTTGTTTTTGAAGAAGTACCTCAACACAGGTTTATTTTTGAAGTGTGTTAGGAGGGGTCTGAGATGAGTACTCGAGAGCAAGACTAGGTAAGCAATCAGGATCTCACTTTCTCCACGTTCCTCAGATGAAGGAGAGGAGAAAGCATAATATGAGATACTTTTGCTTTTAACCTTTTTAATATGAAATATTTTTTCTTTGGATGATTTGTTTTCTGGGGTGCTCCAAGGAATGAAGAACACTGAGTGACTTGAAAGGTTTCTTTGAGAATACATTCTCAGAGATGAAGAGAGGTTGAGAGTTGGAGAGGGTGTGAAGGTGTGCCTTTGATGTGGAAGGCGAAGGTCAAACTTATAGAAATTTGGCTTCACAACCGGAACTATTCCTTCACTATTTGTCGGCAGCCGGTGATGGATGAACAGTACCAGTTACGCGCTTTCTGACAAAGCCGTCCGTAATTTCCGCGAAGCTGACTGCGCATGCGACGAGTGACGACACGTCTTGAATGATGATCTTTTGAAAACCGGGGTTCAAATCCGGGTTCGGCTCGTGGTTTTCGCAACGCTCCAAGCTGCATGCGACGCATGTGACGAGTGATGACAAACTGGAAAAGCTGATGCCACGTGATTTCTGAGTCAAGCCCAGCTTTTGATAGAGGAACGGCTCTTTTGAGACAGGACTTCGGCCTTCGAGAAAGGAGCGTCACTCTTTGATTTGCGAGAGGAGCGCTTCTTCAATCTCTGAGGAGCGCTTCTTCATTTTCTTCTTTTTATAGAGGCGCGAATTTTTGTTTCATCTCACACTTGAACTCTCTTCTGTAATCACTCCCTTCCTGCACTTCTGCAATCTTAATCTTCCTGACCTCTTCTTTCTTAACACATTCTGAAAATGTCTTGCCCTTCCGACCGTCGTCTTAATTTGAACGTCGGAGAAGATGATGACTTGTCTTCTCCAGATAACCTTTGGCGTCCGTCCTTCATATCCCCCAATGGTCCTCTTACAGTCGGGGACACAATGATGAGGAATGAAATAACCGCTACGGTGGTTGCTCGAAATCTCCTCACTCCAAGGGACAATAGGATGCTTTCCAGGCGGTCAGACGAGCTGGCTGTTCAGGAATCTCTTGCTCTCAGTGTCCAGTGTGCAGGCACAGTTTCAAACATGGGCCAGCGCCTTCTTGCCCGGTCTCGTCAGGTGGAGTCGCTGATGGCTGAGGTGGCTAGTCTCCGGCAAGAAGTTAGAAGTCTCAGGCACGAGAACAAGGAGTTGCACATGCTTGCAACTAGTTACTCGTCCAGCATAAAGAGGAAGCTGGACCAGCTGCAGGAGTCGGACGGTCGGATCCAAAGTGACCATGAAAGGTTCATGGCGTTACTCCCGAGGTTCATGTTGCCTTCGTCCTCCGGAGTTGCACCAAGCGTTCCTGCTTCGGAGATTCCAACTCTGGCTCTTCGTCTTCCCGGAGCTCCGTCGACTTCTGAGGCACCACCTGATCGTCCTTGAATATTCCCCTGCTTGTAAATTTGATGTGAAAATTTTTTTTTTTTTTTTTTTTTCTTGTGGCATGTAGAGTGCCAATTTTGTGTAATTTTCCAGAGAAATAAATAAAATGGACTTTTATTTCTCTCAATGCTCTTTTTTTTATTTTTTTTTATTTTTAATATATATATATATATTAAAAACCTTTTAATATATATATTAAAAACCTTCTGCTTTTGAGGTGCCGACACCATTTGACAACCTTTTATATTTTTTTTTTCTTACCTTTTCAGGCATGCATTATTTCATCCTTTTTATTTATTTATATATATATATATATATATATATATTTTTTTTAATCATTCTTTTTCAAAGTGGTGCAGCACATTCTCATTTCTTTAATTATTATTATATATATATATTTTTTTTTTTTCCGGTGGCAGCCACATCAATTTGTTCCACCATATTTTTCTTTTCTTTTGCTTTCTGTTCACTCCTTTCTTTACAACAAATTTTTTTCTTTCTTTCTGCACATGGTGCCCATGCACCTCCATCATTTTTTCATTTTTTAACGTGGTGGTGATACACCACCATTCCACCATCCTCTTTTTATATCATTATTATTTTCCTTTATATAGTGCTCTCCGTTGCCTGGATTTGTGGGTGAAAACCCGAGTTGAGTCCGAGAGAGGATGAAGACGGCGATGGCGATGAAGGTGCAAAGGAGCTGTGTAGCGGAGTTCATGTTGCTGCGGTGGAGATGGAGTATGGCGATGATGATGTCTGCGGCGATGAAGCTTGCAGAGTTGGTGCAGAGTTGGCAGAGATGATGTCTGCGGTGATGGCGATGAGTGTAGATCATGGAGCACCGGTGGCGGAGTCCAACTCGGAGAAGATGACGAGGAGCACCGAGAGGTGCTGCGGTGGAGTGTTTAGTGGGCATCACGACGCCGAGGACTTGCTGCAGTGCTGTGGAGGAAGGCGGAGACGATGAAGACGGAAACATCGACGGTGGGTCTGCGTCCACGCGTAGGTGGTGTCTGCGTGGGCAACGGAGGTACTGAAGGAAGCAGAGTTGGTGTTGTCGGAAGTACAGGCAATCAGAAGCCGCCGGCTCTGGGATGATGTCGTCGGGAACTCCCCGGATCTGTCGCTGTTGTAACCGCTGAAAGCAGACGAGTTGTCGTCATTGCTCAGATCACTGAAGTTCTTTCCATGCAACTGAAATTCGCTAGATTTTTCATCTCCATGAACTACCTGATGACGAGCGGCACCGATTGGATCCTCTAAAATTCTTTCTGGGAACGGAGGAGCTCGTGATTCAGATTCGTCTGCTCGTCTCTTAACATAACTCTCCTGGATGTTGATGAACTCGAGCTGGACTTGAGGCAGCTGTAGAGATCGTGACTCAGTGAGCTGCGAGTCTAAGGCACAGATGGAGCTTCAGAACATGTGGATTGGGCTTTGAAAGCCGGGCTTGGGTTTGGAGAAGGAACCAGGCCTGGGCTAGTGTCTAACCACTTTGAGAACTGGACCCTTGCTGCTCCGTCCGTTTCGTCTAGGCCTTGAGGTCCATCTGCTAGGCCTGGACTTGCTATGTTATTTGGGCTCAGAAGGAACGGGCCTGAGATTTTGAGGCGAGTTTGAAGTCGAGTAAAGATGGGCCACGGGAGTTTATGGCATGAACCATGTTGGGCCGAGACATTTTTTCTCTTTTTTTTTTTAAAAATACACAATAACATATGTATTCATTTTTTTTTCTTTTGTAATAAAATTGACTTTCTTTAATAAAACATTTATTTATATTTTGATGTGACTGAACTCAAACATTTGAATATTTGAGACGCCTACGTACCCTTCCAACGAAAGGGATCAAGTCAAAACGTAGTTCAAATACATGCATATTTTTTTTTTTTGTATTTTCTTTTGGTGCCGTTTGCAATTTTAACTCGTGCGGATCAGAAGCGTTGGAGTTGCCTTTTATGCTCGTGCAAGCCAGGAGCGTTGGTGTCGCTTTTTATGCTCGTGCGGTCCAGGAGCTTTGGTGTTGCCTTTTATGCTCGTGCAGACCAGGAGCGTTGTGCCATGCAGTTTAGGCTCGTGCAGGCGAGGAGCCTCCGTTCATGCAGTTTAAGCTCGTACGAACAAGGAGCATGGTGTCTTGCAGTTTAGGCTCTTGCAGACAAGGAGCAGCACACGGGTTTGTCAAGCCATTTTGGAGAAGCGTTCCTCGCAATTTTTGTAGCAAGGAGCTTTGACCGAGTATTTGAAGAAATCTTCCGGGAGGAAATCGCGCATCGTGATGGGGATAGGCGATCTTTGTGTTGTATTTCCATCATCTTCAACAATTTCCCGTTGCTTTGGAGATTGGCAAAAGCTGCTTTGCCCCCTTTCTGGTTGGTGGACTTGTGGTGGAGGCATAGGCTTCATGTGCCATTTCTTTGGAGTAACATGAATCCGTCCTTCATCTTTGCTTGATTCGGAGCATGCCCCCAGCGGTGGCGATGAAGACTTCGAATCGAATGTTCCGAGAGTGACGGTGGTATAATTTGTCTTTACCACATCGTCGAGATCCAGCTCGATGATCCCTTGCTGGGCCAGCCTTACGATGAGATCTTTTAGCACGAAGCATTTTCCCGTCGGATGACTGATGAAGCGGTGGTACTTGCAGTACCTTGGGTTGTCGGTGCGATTTATTTCTTCCGGCCATCGGCATTCGGGTAAATCGATCACCTTCTTCTCCAATAGGTCATCCAGCATTGCGGCCACGTCGGAGTCCGGAAAAGGATATATCTTCTGCTCTAGTTCCCTCAAGGTGCTTTTGTACTTGTCTTGGGTGCTAGAAGGCTCTCCTTTCTTTATCTCCCTTGTTTTATACTTGGACGGGATTTTGACGGGCGCCGATGAGATTTTGACAGGGGCGGTGTTAATGGTAAAAGCTTCCTTAGCGGGCTTCTTCCCAGTCTCGTCCACCTTCGGAGCAAACACTTTCTCTTTGAAGTTGGTGGTTGGCTCCCTTCTTCCATGGTTGGCGATGCTTAACTCCATGTCATGGGCGCGGGTTGCTAGTTCTTCGAAGGTCCGCGGTTTGATGCCTTGGAGGATGTAGTGCAATCCCCATTGCATGCCTTGGATGCACATCTCGATCGAAGAGCGCTCCAAGAGTCTATCTTTGCAGTCGAGGCTAAGGGTGCGCCATCGATTGATGTAGTCAACGACTGGCTCGTCCCTCCACTGTTTTGTGCTTGTCAGCTCCAGCATGCTGACTGTACGGCGGGTGCTGTAGAAGCGGTTGAGGAATTCACGCTCCAGTTGCTCCCAGCTGTCAATGGATTCGGGCTCAAGATCGGTGTACCAATCGAAGGCGTTACTTTTCAGCGAGCGCACGAACTGCTTGGCAAGGTAGTCCCCTTCAGTGCCCGCATTGTTGCAAGTTTCAACGAAGTGGGCGATGTGCTGTTTCGGGTTCCCCTTTCCATCGAACTGCATGAATTTGGGTGGTTGATATCCCCTTGGCATCTTCAGGGCATCAATCTTTTTAGAGTAAGGCTTGGAGTACAACTCGGAGGTATTTGAGCTCCCTTGGTACTGTGCCTTGACTGTGTTGGCGATCATCTCTTGCAACTGCTTGATTGAGAGAGATCCCATGAGCGGCGCTGCTTGGTCTGGCTTTAGGTTTTCTTCCACTTTCTCCAATGGAGGCTCTTCTTCTTCGTCACCACCTTTCTTAGGGCTGGAGCCGGATCCTTCATCATGCCTTGCCCCCAATTTGTTCACGAGCATAGCAATCTTCAAATCTTTTTCTTCAAGGGTTTTCGTCATCATTGCAAACATCTCCTTCATCTGAATCAGCTGTTCTTCGATGGAGGTGGCGCCGATGACTTGTTCTTTGCCTGAAGCCATTGTGTTTGAAGTGTGCTTTGGATTTCTTGAACGGAGAAAGAGATGAGAGGCAGAGATTGTCCCACTGGGCGTGCCAAATTTGTAAACACGAAAATTTCCTGAAGGAACAAGAACACGTGTACAAAATAATATTTGTTATTTGATGAATTTTGGGTTACAATCTCTATTTGTTCCTCTGATTCTATCTTCGTAAGATATGGATTTTGTTGATGGGTTGTTGATCCAAAGGGCCGTTGGGCTTGATCCTTGGATGAATAGTGATGTGGATTTGTTTGTGTTGATCCGAAGGGGCTGTTTGGCGCTTTGATTCTTGGGATGAACAGTGATGATCTTCAGATGTTTGATGATGAATGTAGAATGATGAACGATGAACGATGGATGAGCTTCAAGGGGCTTTGAGCTTGATTCTTGAAGGATGAATGTATTGATTCCAAGGGCCGTCGGGGCTTGATCTTGGAGGGTGGATGAATGTTGTTTCAAGGGGCCGTCGGGGCTTGATCTTGAAGAAGATGGATGAACGATGAACGATGAACGATGAACGAAGAACGATGAATGGATCTTCAAAGGCTTCTAGACTTGATCTTGAAGGATGAATGTATTGATTCCAAGGGCCGTCGGGGCTTGATCTTGAAGGATGAATGTATTGATTCCAAGGGCCGTCGGGGCTTGATCTTGGAGGGTGGATGAATGTTGCTTCAAGGGCCGTCGGGGCTTGATCTTGAAGAAGATGGATGAATGATGAACGATGAATGGATCTTCAAGGGGCTTTTGATCTTGAAGAACAGTTTTGTTGATCCAAGGGGCCGTCGGGGCTTGATCTTGGATTAAGAATCGGCACGTGACCAAGGTGCTTGTTGATTCTTCAAAGGTTTTGGCGAAGTTTCTTCAAGGGCCGTTGGGGCTTGATCTCGAAGAACGATGAACGATGAACGAAGAACGAAGAACGAAGAACGAAGAACGAAGAACGAACTTCCAGAGAATTCTCTTCCAATTTGGGAGTAGAGAAATGTATTTGTGAATTGGTGAATTGAAATGAATGAAATTGGCTTCTATTTATAGAATTTTCCAAGGCCTAATTTTGAATATAATATCCCAGATGAAATAAGTCGTCTCTGCCAGGTGTTGACACGTGTCCTGTTTGACAGCTTTTCGGACTCTTTTCGAATTTTCGTTGAATCACACACTATGTGTACAATTTATGTAATACATGAGCGTTAACATTTTGACCATCGGTCAACATTTTATTTACTGAAATTTCATTGTCTACAGTGACATGTAAAAAACGAATTTGTAATTCGTCATCAACCACTAAATTACCTCGTGAATATATACACAACTTAATTAAACGTAACAAACTCTGCAAACATTAACCAAGCTGCATTAGAAAGTTACGTAACAATACATATGTACCACACAATTAATGGTTCATTAGTACCGACTTCAATGATAAACCGTCTACCGTCCGACGACGACCGCCCATTCGATGTTGATGTTGATGTTGATGTTGATATTGATGTTGATGTGGTAGGTATCACTAGAATAATTAACCAACCAACAGGAAGCCTACTGTGATACGTCTACTTATATCATTACATCATACACAATCCTAATCTTCTTCGCCGATTGTTTCCAAAAAAAAAATCTTCTTCGCCGATTGAGAGATTTTATATCTGTATTTTTTTTTTGTTAAAAAAGGGAATTAAAAACAAAAGTTCAGACAAACTTACTCAATAATAAATTTAGATTATGACAACTCAAATTGACCATCATGAATAAAATTAACTGAACAAAAAGGAGAAGTATCAACAAAAAATATCAAAATAAAAATGATCTAAATCTAAATCAAGACTATAGGCTGCTAAGTTGTCCGTCGTAAAATCCTTTTCTTTGTAAACATGTCAGAATTCACATTACTAAGTTCTTAAAAGCAAATCTCAATAGGCCAACACAAGGGGACTTAAATGATGATTATTGCCAACAACTTGCAACACCAAATGAACAGTCACTACAGAGTCTGATTCCACCAATAATTTATCAATCCGTAATCTTCATGTCAGTTGTAAGCCCAAGTAAAAACCTCATAGCTCAACATTAAGAATCTCACTTGTGCCCAAATTGGGTCAAAACTCAAAAAGCATTTACCATCAAAATCTCTCAAAACACCACCTGCTCCAATAGAATTATTACTTCCCTTCTTGCAATCATCAACATTAATCTTAAACCAACCTGAAGGAGGAACTTCCCAATTAAGCAAAGATTCGATCATGTGTATTTGTTTCCGCACACAAAAGTCTTTTTCATTGCATTTGATTTAATTAATTAGATTTTTTAACTGAAATTGTTATTGAAATTAACATAATTTCTTATTTTGGTATCTGACATTGAAAATCAATAAAAATAATCTATGAATTTATCCATCATAAATTATTTTAATCATTTCATAAAAAATATGTTCATACTCTCATTAAGTTAAAATGTTGAATTGATAAAAATATCCTTGTCACATAGTCGTTGAGATCTATCAAAAATGATATGAAAGTTTTCAAAGTTTATCATCAAATATAGCATAAATTTTGTCCACTCTCAATCACACAATCACAAACGTAATATTGTCCCTTAACTCTTGGTGGATGACGATTACAAAGTTAGTGGCATGATGTAAACCTCAACATTGACATTAAGAATCAACAATTAATCTCTCCTTTGCAATCTCAAAATTAACAAGCGATCAGAAAAATATTATTGACTTTCATTAATCGATTATCTGAGTAAATACTACATCAAAAGAAAAATACAAAATAGTACATCAAAATCACCAGAGAGACTTCTAGATCATAGAAAACCAACACCAACCACATAATTTTTATTTGGGCGAATATTACCCGCTGTAGTACTGTACATGTCATCTCTCTTCTTTAAAACACCATGTCGATAAAATTTTAGCAACCATTTAGCAAATGACACATGAATTGGGATCCTCTTCTGCACTTCTTACGTAATAATATGTAGGCATTGGAATATACTTGTAGGCAATTTCGTCCCTTGGATCTTTCTTCTTCGGGTCCTCTTTCTTTGGTTGCTCCTTTGGCTCCTCTTTCTTCTTCTCCTCTTTAGCCGGTCCGACTGTGACTATCTCAGTCCGGCCGCAAACCTTCTTCAATCTTTCCACCAACTCCACTGGATCTATGTCCCCTGTGACCGTCAACTTCTTGTCCTTCATATCCACGGAAATTGAATCAAGCCCTGCAAAAAAGGAAATTCCGTTAATAAAACTCGATAGATGTGGATTCGAACTTGAGATAATAGTAGACTGCTCTAACTAACTTGGCTACGCATAAGCCTGCTAATTTGAAAAACTATTGAAATTGGAGTAATATGTTGAAGAAGAGAGTAATATGGTCATGAATTTAATACCATCAAGCCCCGAGACGGCCTTCATGGCTTTCTTCTTAGATTTCTTGTCGTATACTTCCAATTTCAACACTACTTTCTGTCATGAAACAAGATATTAGAGTTTAGACTCGGACCGAATTTAAAATCCAGAACCAAGCGACAAATTAGTGTAAAAAGAGTGAAGGGTATTCAAGATTTTGTAAAAGTTCTGGGTTTACCCAAAAGTAGCATCGTAGGCCATGCATTCATACCTTTTATGTACAAAAAATCACATAAAAAAGTTGTCTGCAAAAAGAAAGAGCTATGGGGCAAAGTAAGAACCCTAATTACCTTCATTTTTTCTGTGTAGATTGAGAGATCTGAGAGCAACCAAGTTGAATAAAAAGCTTCAAATATTTAAGCAGAATTCAAGAGATTAAGAACATAAAAAGAGAATATATTATGGTATAAGTAATTAAGGGGCAGAGCGACGTTGATAGTGTCTTGGTGAAGTGAAGAGTCCTAGGGACTGCAATTTATACTGAAGGAAAGAGAAAGAAGAATTCGTTTTTTTTATCTTGTCTTTCTCATTTTCTTCTATTTGTACGGTCACGATTAAGCTAAATTAATATTTTATATTAAAAAAATTTATAAAGATAATAAGACAAAAAGTAATAATAATATAAAATATTAATGTGATTTAATCGTAACTACACAAATAGAATGAGATAAGAAAGACACGGTAAAAGAAGAGCTTGTCTCTAAGAAGAACTTGCTAAGGAAGGAGCTGAGTCAACGGAAGTCTAGACATTATAGTCAAGACGCAAGATACACAGATCTGCAGTGTACGGTCAACAAAATCATGTGCTATTTTTGGCTGCAATAGAAAATTAATTAATTTTTTTATTATTATTCAATACTAATTGAGGCCTTGATGTCTATTTTTTAAAACAATAAGAATTAGTTGTGAGAATTATTTTATATCGAATTTTAATAATTTTTGTAAGTCTCAAATTATAGATTATTTTTGTAAAAGTTAAATTCAAATTGAAGTCTTATCACGATAAAATTACACTAGTTTTTTAGAACATAATACTCGTTAATTTTTTAAGTATCAATAAATGTCTACAATGTTTTTTATTTGTCTAATATTTTGTAAAAAAATTCTATAAGGTACAACTTTAAAAAATATCTAAATCGGTAAAATTCGATGTAGTCTAAATTCTATAACTAATTCACATTTAAAAAAATGAAAAAGAAAAAAGAAAAAACAGGAATCCGGATTCTCTTTCCATGAAAACTCCCGAATACTAATTAAAGCTGATGAAACTTTGTGACATCATCAGTGATCTGATATGCCACCGCCAAACGACCCCACAGAGGCTTCTTAACTTTGAAAATTAGTGCATCGGGTTTTGAAAAGTATTTTGCAAACATAGAGTTTGTATCCAATTTCGAGAAGGAACCGTTGGCTTTGGAGATTGATGGTCTGCCTCAGACCTGGATCCTCTCCTGACTACAAGGAGATGATCCTCCTGACTAAAGATCTAAGACCGTTGGATAAAAATTCAACAGCTATAATTATTATAACTTTAAATGGACCTCCCTGTTTGTAGCCGTTGAATTTTCATCCAACGGCCTTTGATCTTTGATCAGGAGGATCCTCTCCTTAGGCTCAGGAGAGAATCCGGATTTGTCTGCCTCCCCTTCCCCTGCTACCCCTCTCATGCCCTTTTGTTTTGTACGATCAAGATTAAGCCACGTCAATATTTTATATTAATTTTTTAATATAAATAATAAGATAAAAAATAGTAAAAATATAAAATATCGACGTGATTTTACTGTGACCACACAAAAGAAAGTCATGAACAGTTTTTTTTTGTCAGATCATGTCGAGTGAGAAACTGTAGAAAATCCATCTTCGTTGGCTTTTGCGTGAACAGTTTTTTTGTCAGATCATGTCGAGTGAGAAACTGTAGAAAAATGCTTGACCTGGGACTTTGGTTTGGCACAATATATCACCCACTTTTTAGCAAAACATTTGTCCATCCGTTCGCCTAAAAAAAAAAAAAACATTTGTCCATCCTTAATTATTTTAATCATTCTTTGAAAAATTGTCATTAAATAAAAATAGAATAGTCAAAATATTCTTAATTTTTGTCAAATTATTTTGACCAATTATTTATTAAATTGAGGATGTATTTGTTATTTTGATCCTTATTTAATATAATTTTTCACGGAATGACCAAAATGATTGATGGTAGACAATCTCTGGAACCACTTCTATTGATTTCAAATATCAGGAACCAAAGTGATGTATTATGCAAATCTTAAGAACTATTTTGGCTAAAAAGCCTCTATCACCCCAACCAGTGATGGAACTAATACGTATAGGGTTAAAGATCTAAACATGATTAATAAAACACTTAAATTAAAAATAACAATAAAGAATTGAATAGTAATATATTCATTCACGATCCAAGGTGAAACTAATACTACAAATTATAATTGTCCACGATGCGGCTTCATATGTTTAAAACACTGCATTATAGCTTTGTTATTAATACAAATGACCATAAATTCATCGGAGGTGCTCACTAGTCATCTTTCCTGTGTTCACGGATCACCTGACCCAATTTGACCCCTTGTGTCAGAGGCGTAGTCAGGATTTTCAAATAATAGAGTTATAATATCAACAAAAAAAAGCTTTATTAGGTCATTTCGTCGAGCACCTAGTAGGCACCTTCCAATTTCTATCAACATATGCTGAAAGTTTATGCGAACATTTGTAGAGGCTTGTCTAGCGTGGATGCAGGATATTGTAGAGTAATATTGAAGACGGCCAAAACTTTTCAACTATGACAAAAGAAAATAAAATAAGTAGGAGAAAGAAATTGTAATTTAGTTTTTCTTAACTATTTATAGAAGTCAAATACAATATACAAATAAATATACATTCGATTTTTTAAGTTATTGAAATCAAAGATAACTAGTGATCCTATACTGACTCTACCGCTGATTAACTCCAACCATTCAGAATACAAATGTAAGGCACCTTCTTACCAAATCGACCTTATTGCATGTCACTTTCACACTCATTTTGTGAGCGGCTATTGTCCGCGGTCAATAATCCTTCTACGTGGTATACTGAAAATTTAATTTTTTTTTTTAAAATTTATCTGTCGGATCACATGATTATAAAGCGAGATGCTTTTGTATTCAAATAAAAAGGAGCTTTACTTTGCTGCCTTGACTTTCGTTCCCATCTGTGGTCGCGTTGGATGTATACGGCCAATCGGGGATTCGGACATGAGTTTTTCTTTTTCTGCCTCTAATAGACTAGTAGATCCTCCATTTTCAAGATTGTCATATATTCACCCAAGCTAGATTAATTTAAGAAGCAGATGGAAAAGTTTATTATTTGAAGGTTTTTTAATCAAAATCATTTCTGATATTTGCATAACACATAATTTTAGTCTTTGAGATTTAAAATCAATAGAAGTGATCCATGAGATTGTCCATCATCCATTATTTTGGTCATTTCGTTAAAAAAAACTCCATTAAGTTGAGGGTATAATACATAACTTTGGTCTCTAAGATTTGCACAACACATAATTTTGATTCTTGAGATTTTCGTAACACATTACGATTGTCCTTGAGATTGTCTACCATCCATCATTTTGGTCATTTCGTTAAAAAGCTCAGGGACCACTTAACGGAGTTTATTAATGGAATGACCAAAATAATAGATGATTGATAATCTCATGAACCACTTCTATTAAATTTAAATTTCAAGAACTAAAGTTATGTGTTATGCAAATCTCAGAGATCATTTTGGCTAAAAAGCCTTATTTGAAATATGAAAATTAAAATAACTATTTCGGGGTAACCCAGTGGTTGAAAATGAATTTCGAATTCGTATTCCTCATAGCACGTCTTGGTTTTGATCCTAGTGCTCGTGAATCACACGGTATAGTCAGAGAAAGACATAAATGTCTTTATGAGTGTTTTTGGCCCCCAGAAAGGTGGAGTGCTATGGTGAAGCCACCAAATCGTCCCTTTTAAAGAAAAAATATATATATAAATTAACTTAGATTTCAACCCTCACAAGAGATGCAAGCGGCACTTTATCATAGCGGTAAAAATGAATGTTGCCCTTACTCCATGGCAAGACGAAGCTAGATTTTGTAAATGGCTGGGGTTCGAATGTAATGGACCAGTAAGTAGTAGAGGTTTCAGTAATTGTTAGTTGTCCAGGGGCACTTTTGTATTGGGGAATTGTTAGCATGAGAGATATACATATCTCAGATTTTCATTGTAAGAGGAATGATTGAAAAATTAATAGAAAATTCTTTGTGACTCTCTCTATCCTTCATCTCCCTTGCTTTCATAGCTACCGTTTCTGGTTGATTCTCCGGTACCGGTGCTGAACCTAACATTGGTATCACCCACCGTTCCTGGTTTTTCCCACCCGTGTATGCCCCGTCCCAAACCCAACACTCGTTCCACCATGGATGCCCGTTTCGCTGCTTTTGAAGCTGAATTTCCTTCGCTCATCCGTGAGGCGATGCATTCCGCTTATAAGGCTCAGCTTCCCTCCCACCTCAATGCGCGCCTTCCTGCGTATTTCGAGCAGTTTCGCCGTGAGCTCACCCATGACCTCTTCTTTCACAGTGCGGCTGAGGGTCCCTCTCACCCACCTTCTTCCAATCACCCTGTTCCTCTCGAGTTTGCCCATATTCCGCCCCATCCTCATCCTGGCCCTCCGAATCAACGGCCACCTTGGCAGCAACGCCTCGAATTTCCCAGATTCACTGACGGCGATGATATCCTCGCTTGGATCTACCGCACCGAACAATTCTTCTCCTTTTACGGGATCCCCGATGCTCAATGTGTTCTCACTGCATCCTTCCATTTTGAGGGTGAGCTTCTTCACTGGTTCCATTGGATGGACTGTACCAACACTACCCCCACTTGGCCGGAATTTACTACCGCCCTTTGTCGTGAGTTTGGCCCCTCTGCTTTTGACGACAGTGCTGAAACTCTCTTCAAACTCCGCCACACCGGTACTCTTCGTGATTATATTGCGGAATTTCGCCGTTTGGCTACTCGGTCACCTGAGATTAGTCATCTTCTGTTGCGAAGTTGCTTTCTAGGGGGGCTGAAAAAGGAACTCCGCTGTGATGTTAAGTTGTTACAACCAGCGACTGTCCATGAGGCTATTGCCATTGCTGTGCAGCTTGATTCCAAGCTTGCTGAGCTCAAATCGGTCCCCTCTCGACCCTATCCAGCTTCTAAACCACTTCCACCCACTGTCACACCTTCATATCTTACTGTGCCAAAAACTAACACCCTTCCTATTAAGAAGCTATCCCCCGAGGAAATCCAGCGGAAGAGGGAGCGAGGGGAATGCTGGTTTTGCAATGATAAGTGGCATAAGGCACATAAGTGTGGTCTTAAGCAATTGTTGATGATGGATCTGATGGATTCTGACGTTGTTTCAAGCGATGGAGAGGACCAACCTGCATTGCAGCACATGGAGCTCAGTGAATGTGCTTTTTATGGCACTCAGGGAGGCTCTACAGCACAAACTATGAAGGTGTTTGGCTAGATTAATGGTCAACCTGTGAAAATCCTACTAGATTCTGGTAGTTCACACAATTTTGTCGATTACAAATTGCTTAAACAATGGGGATGGCCAGTAGAACCTACTAAGCCTTTTGAGGTCATGATAGCAGATGGTGGCAAGATTTCGAGTGCCGGGTGTTGCAAGGCTGTGGAATTATCTCTTGCAGGGTATCATTGTCTCACAGATTTATACTCCTTGCCTTTGGGTGGTTGCGATGTTGTCTTAGAGGTGCAATGGCTCTCCACAGTGAGCCTTGTGTTATGGGACTTCCAACTCCTCACTATGGAGTTCACTAAGGACCACCATACATATAAGTTATCTCACCATTCTCCCACAGCCTCAGACATTCAAGAAGTATCATTGCAACAACTGGAGAGGGAGCTAGATAACTCTAATTTGGGCTTATTATTGTATTCCATGGGCATGGAGACACTAGAGTCCTGTGACTTAAATACAGAACAGTTGCAAGAGCTGCAGCAACTCTTGGGTGAGTTTGAGGCGATCTTTGCCTTACCCACTCAGCTTCCCCCACAGCGAGACCATGACCACCGTATCCATCTGGTGCAAGGTGCTCACCCACCAAGCATTCGACCATATCACTATGGTCCATTGCAGAAAAAAGAAATCAAAAAAGCTATTCAGGAACTACTTGAGGCAGGTTTCATACGGCCAAGCCATAGTCTATTTTCCTTTTCGGTGTTATTGGTGAAAAAGAAAGAAGGCACTTGGCGAATGTGCATTGACTATAGAGAGCTTAATGCCCTCACTATTAAGGATAAGTACCCCATTCCCCTTATTGATGATCTATTGGATGAGTTGCATGGATCCCTTTATTTTTCTAAACTCGACTTAAGGTCCGGATATCATCAGATATTGATGCAAGCTGAGGATGTTGCCAAAACTGCATTTCGAACTCATGAAGGACACTATGAGTTCTTAGTAATGCCTTTTGGGCTTACAAATGCTCCTGCCACATTTCAAGGGTTAATGAATGACTTGTTCAGACCTTACTTGCGCAAATGTGTGTTAGTCTTCTTTGATGATATCCTTGTTTATAGTAAAACCTGGAACGCCCATTTAGCTCACTTGCAAACGGTGTTTGACATATTGCGAGCCAATCAACTCTTCCTCAAGAAGTCTAAATGTTCTTTTGGACAAAATCGAGTTGAGTATTTGGGGCATGTTGTATCCAAAGAAGGAGTAGCACCTGACCCTGGTAAAATTGAAGCTATACAAAATTGGCCAGCACCAAGAAATGTCAAAGAACTCAGGCTATTCTTGGGCTTAACAGGCTACTACAGAAAATTCATACCGGGTTTTGGCAAAATCTGCCAGCCCTTATATCACTTGACTCGGAATGATGGATTTCATTGGGATGCAAAAGCTCAAAATGTCTTTGACAAGCTTAAAACAGCTATGGTCTCTCCACAGGTGTTGGCCCTCCCTGATTTCTCCAAACCATTCGAGTTAGAGTGTGATGCCTCAGGCTGTGGAATTGGAGTTGTGCTACAACAAGGTGGACGACCTATTGCTTTTTCAAGTCAGTCCCTAGGTCCACGAAATCAGGCACTCTCCACATATGAAAGGGAATTAATGGCAGTTGTTTATGCAGTAAGGAAGTGGCAGAACTATTTGCAAGGAAGGCATTTCATTATAAAGACTGATCATAACAGTCTACTATTTGCAGGGAAGGCAGAACCAGTTGTAATTGCCTTAGTCACTGTGAGAACTTAGCTAATAGTAGCAAGGACTAAAGAGTAAGGTAGTTAAGGGTATAATTGTATAGAGTTAAAAGTATGGGGTTTGATTGTAATGGACCAGTAAGTAGTAGAGGTTTCAGTAATTGTTAGTTGTCCAGGGGCACTTTTGTATTGGGGAATTGTTAGCATGAGAGATATACATATCTCAGATTTTCATTGTAAGAGGAATGATTGAAAAATTAATAGAAAATTCTCTGTGACTCTCTCTATCCTTCATCTCCCTTGCTTTCATAGCTACCTGACACACCCCGATCCTAAAACCGAGGCGTGCCGGCCGTCACGTGTGAGTGACGTAGCCAAAGACGTCAGCGGAAGCAAATTTGGCATGAAGTGCAGTAGTGAAAGTTAAGTTGATAATATACATATGATACAGAGTCGATCCTAGGTGCAGTCAAGTTTAAACAAACATTACAACTACGAAAGAAATCCTACATAAGTGGTGGTCTGTCAGAACTGCCTTGGTGCCTCGCTAACCGTCCACGACGTTGCTACCTAGTACCTGGAGGGGCGCAAAACATAAAAGGTGAGTGGGCAAAAACAAAGTTTTCCAAAACCATTTCATAAATTCATAAATAACCCCTCGCTGTAAATCAGTATAATTTTCCCAGAAAATAATACGTATATAAACTTATATACGAAAACTCGTCTTAACATCAAATCTCGTTATCAAAACGTAATAATAGGCCATGTCAATATACCAACTCCGAAAATCATTATCATCAGGCAAGTAATATAAAACTAGGATGTCCCTAGTGTCCTATCAGCCGGAGTCACCTCTAATGACCTGTACGGCTGAATCTATAGCTCATCAAACATACTCAATTCCTATCAATCATCATTATCCTGCACACGAGTCGGAACCACCTATAGTGGTCTGTACGACAGGCTAGGTGTATAATATTACGCTCTGTGCTACGATCACGTGAAGGCTGTGCGATGAATCGCGGGTCACCAACGAGTCGGAACCACCTATTGTGGTCTGTACGACAGGCTAGGCACCTGCCTTGGATCCAAGTTGAGCGTACGGTGCGTGAGGTGAACGATCACGTGAAGGCTAGGCCCTACTCTGGCGGAGCACAAACACCCGAGGTGCAGGTGATTAGCTAAATCACAATCTATCATCATTTCAAGCACTACCACAGTACTTACCTGACTTATCTGGCCGTCCTCGGCGTCAGTGCATAATGAATGCAATCATAATCACAGGCATAAAACATAATTGGCATACGACATGGCAATTCAATTATAAAATCCGTTCAATTCGTAAATCAATCCATTCATGTTTCTGGGAAAAACGTCATTTATATATATATACTGAAAACAAAAGCCCACTCACTGATATGTCGACGGGTCGTATCCCCCGAGCCTAGAGTGACTGCGCTCGTCCGCTGGATACGTCTCACCTATACGTGAATTAATCGCAAAACCGTCATTAACAGCACATAAACGACCTACGTAAATAACTTTTCATACGAAGGTCAATTTTGGTATTTGAATATACCAACGCGACCTACACGACGTCACGAGCGTCGTGATATTTTTAAAATAATTTTTTGACACTGCACGCGCCCCCACGCGCCGGCCCAGGCACGGCCAGACGCGCCGGCCACGCGCGCCACGTGCTGCGCACGCCCTAACAGCGTCAGGAACGGCGTCAGTTAACGGCGTTAGAATATTCTGTCAACTTTGACGGAATATTCCGTCACCCCCTACCTCAGGTCGCCGGCCGGACTGGTTTTTCCGGCGACCGGATTCCGGCCAAAAGTTCAAACTTCAATATCTTCTTTATTTTTCAACCTTTTTCCATGATTTTTCTTCCTACATGCTCTAATTTTAGTATAGAATAAGTATATACCTTCAAATCCTTCGAAAAACGTCTAGAAATTCCACGGGGAATTTCTCCAAAACCGGCCAACCTCGAAACCACCAACTCCGACGTCCAAAACTTGCAAACGAGGTACTCCGAGCCTCGTGGGAAGATTTTAAAGCTTGTGGTGATCTTAGTTTCACCTAAAACACCCTGAAACAAAAGTACATGAACAGTACTTTGAGTTTAGGTCACGGGTTCGAGATGTTTTCGAGGGTTTCCAAGCCTAAAACCTATATAAACAAGCTCAGCAAGTCTCGGGGAGTAAGAATAGGCTTACCTTAGGTCTCGATCGAGTTCGATATGTCTTGTGTGTGTTTGTCCGTACATGAGAGTCGAGAGAGAAGGTGATAGAGTTTGAGAAATAGAGAGAGATAAGAAGAAAGAAACAGAATGGGTTGTGCACGTGTGTGCGTGCATGTATAGGTCCACGTGGTAATATATCAGCCCAAACCTTTTGGGCTTAATATTCGGGACACCCAAAGCCCAAAATCGTGCCCAAACACACCCGTTCACACGGAGGTAAGGGCAATTTCGGCATTTCACATCGAGCATATAGAAAATTCGGAACGGGATGTCACAACCTACCCTCCTTAATAAAATTTCGTCCCCGAAATTTACATAACACAAGCAAACACTAAAAACCATAGAATAAGCGCGGATATATAACTCTCATCCGCTCCTCTAACTCCCACGTAGCTTCCTCAACCGAATGGTTTCGCCACAACACCTTTACTAACCGAACCGTCTTGTTCCGTAGAACCTTATCCTTCCAGTCTAGGATAGTCACCGGCTCATCCTCGTACGTCAAATCAGGACTAACTTCTAACTGCTGCGGAGGTAGAACGTGAGACGGATCAGCAACGTAATGACGTAGCATTGAAACGTGAAACACGTTATGAACTCTGGATAGCTCTGGAGGCAACTCGAGTCTGTACGCCACTTCACCTATCCGCTCGGTGATCTGGTATGGTCCGATATACCTGGGACTCAACTTCCCCTTCTTACCGAACCGTACAACCCCTTTCCACGGCTACAACTTCAGAAACACTCAATCGCCTACCTCGTAAACCCGATCTGTGGCATGTCTATCGGCTAAGCTCTTCTGGCGATCCTGGGCCACTTTCAGGTTAGACTTGATTACCTGGATATTCTGAGTCGTCTCGTCAACTATCTCTGGGCCCTCAAGTACCCTCTCGCCAACCTCCGACCAACATAGGGGCGTGCGACAAGCTCGACCGTACAACGCTTCGAATGGTGACGTTCCGATGCTCGAATGGTAACTGTTATTGTACGCGAACTCCATCAGGTCCAAGCGTAGATGCCATGCATCACCAAACTGTAGTACGGAAGATCGTAACATATCCTCAAGCGTCTGAATGGTCCTCTCGGACTGCCCGTCCGTCTGTGGATGGTAAGCCGTACTATACAGTAGCCTCGTGCCGAGGGCTTCCTGGAATGTCGTCCAGAACTTGGATGTGAATCTCGGATCTCGATCTAAGATAATGCTGACTGGCACGCCATGATACTTGACTATCTTCGATACGAACAGCTCAGCTAATCGTCGTAGAGGGAACTTCTCTCGAACAGGGATGAAGTGTGCAGATTTCGTAAGCCGATCAACTATTACCCAAACACCGTCGTAACCATTCAGTGTACGGGGTAACTTATAGACAAAATCCATGGTGATGTTCTCCCATTTCCACTGAGGAACGGGAAGCGGTTGCATTCGTCCGAACGGTTTCTTCCTCTCGGCTTTAACCTGCTGGCAAACAATACATCTGCTCACGTACTCGGCGATCTCCCTCTTCATACCAGACCAATAGTAGAATGGTCGAATGGTATGATACATCTTGGTACTGCCCGGATGCATCGCATAAGCTGATACGTGTGCCTCATCGAGAATAGCCCTCTTTAACTCTGCGTTGTTTGGTACGTACATTCTGTTTCCTTGCATGAGCATACCGTCGGTTTCTCGAATCCGTAGATCGGTCTTTTTACCTTCACCCCTCAATCGAATCAACTCCTGAGTCTCCGCGTCATTCAACTGAGCCTCGAGAATACGGTCAATCAGAATCGGTCTGACCTAGAAGTGAGCAAGTAATGCTTTCCCTCGATTCTCTGCCTCCGAATAATCAATCTCCAATCCGACTCCGGTCGACCTCAACTCGGCCAATAACGGAGCACGGCTCGCGTATATAGCATCCACTCTACCCTGAGACTTCCGGCTAAGTGCGTCAGCTACTACGTTTGCACGACCCGGATGATACTCAATCGTGCAATCGTAATCACTCAGCAACTCCATCCACCTTCGCTGACGAAGGTTCAGGTCTCTCTGGGTGAACCAGTACTGGAGGCTCTTGTGGTCTGTAAAGATCCTGCACCTCTCACCGTAGAGGTAATGTCTCCAGATCTTCAACGCAAATACAATCGCCGCCAACTCAAGATCATGAGTAGGATAGTTCATCTCGTGCGACTTCAACTGCCTCGATGCATAAGCGATCACCCTACCATGTTGCATCAATACGCAACCCAGGCCATTCAATGATGCGTCACTATAGACCTCAAAGTTACCACTATCGTCCGGAAGTGCTAGCACCGGAGCATGAGTAAGACAATGTTTTAACTGTTGAAAGCTCCGTTCGCAGCTATTATCCCACTCAAATCGAACATCTTTCCTGGTTAACTTCGTGAGAAGTAACGCAATCACTGAGAAATCCTGCACGAACCGCCGATAGTAGCCTGCTAATCCGAGGAAACTCCGTACCTCATAAACAGTTCGTGGCTGTTCCCAATTCTTCACTGCTGCTATTTTCTGGGAATCCACCTGGATACCCTGTGCTGAAATAACGTGCCCCAAAAATGCCACCTGGTCTAACCAGAATTGACATTTACTGAACTTAGCGTATAATCGATGCTCCCTCAGCTTCTTCAGCACTAATGAAAGGTGCCGCATGTGATCTGACTTCGATTTAGAGTACACCAGAATGTCATCGATAAATACAATGACGAACCGATCCAAATACTGCTGAAATACCCGGTTCATCAAATCCATAAAAGCAGCTGGGGCGTTAGTCAAACCAAATGGCATGACTAAGAACTCGTAATGACCATATCTGGTTCGGAACGCCGTCTTCGGAACATCCTCGCTCTTAATCTTCAGCTGGTGGTAGCCAGATCGTAGGTCGATCTTCGAAAATACACAAGTTCCTCGCAGCTGATCGAACAAATCATCAATACGAGGTAATGGGTAACGGTTTTTAATCGTTACCCGATTCAGCTGTCGATAGTCGATACACAGCCGTAGAGTACCATCCTTCTTACGTACGAACAATACTGGAGCTCCCCAAGGTGAAATACTCGGCTGTATAAAACCTTGGTCTAACAGCTCTTGTAACTGAATCTTCAACTCTCGCAACTCAGCGGGAGCCATTCGATAGGGAGTCAGAGATATAGGGTCTGTACCTGGCAATAAGTCGATAGAGAACTCCACATCTCGATCCGGTGGCAAGCCTGGCAAATCGTTAGGAAATACGTCGGGAAATTGCCTGACCACCTTCACATCCTCTAGACTGACAGGAGCACTATCGTTCAATATCACGTGGGCCAGATACCCCTGACAACCCTTCTGCAACAATTTCTTAGCTCGCACGGCTGAAATGATACCGTGCCTAACATTACTACGTTCGTCAGTGAATGTGACCACAGGTAACCCCGGCCGATGTAACGTAACTCTCTTCTCGTAACAATCTATGTTGGCTCGATTAAAATGTAGCCAATCAGTGCCCAAGATCACGTCAAACTCGACAATATCCAACGGAATAAGATTAGCGGGCATAATCACATCCTCAATCAACACGGGGCACCCTGGATACATCCAACTGACCAGACAGGTCTCTCCCCTAGGCATCGACACCTCTAACTCAAATACGAAGGGTGCAGACTCAGGTTGAGTCAATTGGGCAAATGAGTAAGAAATAACCGAATGAGTAGCACCGCAATCTATCAACACTCTAGCGAAATGACCAAGTACATTTAACTTACCCGTTATCAGATCCGGGTTATTCTGGACGTCATGCACTGTAAGGTTATGGATACGGCCCTGCGACTGCTGTCGACCACCGCGACCTCTACTCGCTTGACCAGCTCGTCCAGGCATACCACGACTTGGTCCCGCAGGATTAGGCTGTCTAGATGATCCTGCGCTGCTAGAAGTAGTCTCTCCCTGCTGTGGCTGAACTCCCGAATACCACTGCGGTCCGCCGGCAGGATAAGGAGGATACGGGGTAGACCCTCCAGGATACGGAGAATAGCTACTCTGATAACCGCCTGAATGGTACGGATCCGGAGGATATGGATACGGTGCGGGAGTATAAGGGGTAACGTCACCCTGATAATGATAGGTACTACCACGACTCGGCTGCCATATGCACCAGGAGGTGGGACCTGCTGAATAGGAACTGGAGGTGGTAACGCAGGTAGTGGAGGTCTCGGCTGATTCTGCGGGCAATTCGCTGCGCGATGACCCTGCTGTCCACATGTAAAGCATCCACGAGCGCCCTGCCTGCACTCGCCATAATGCCGACTGTTGCACCTCCGACAGAATGGTGCATAAGGACCGCCAGCATCTCGCTGCCTCTGAAAACGCTGACCCCCAGCGAATCCACCCCATCTCCTCTGACCCGGGGAACTCACACCCCCACTCGAAGAAGAACTCGAGCTAACACCACTTCTCTTGAAACTCTGGGTCCTCCGAGGCCCCTGTGATGCCACTCCTTTACCTTTGTCGTCTCTCCTCGGTTCCTCTTTCCTTTCTTTACTGTCGCTATCACTAGGTATATTCTCTGAATCTTCTATCTGCACCAAAACTGCGTAGAAGTCATGATAGGTCTCACAGTGCCTCGTAGTCGCCATCGTGCGCCATTTCTTTCGAGTGCCCAGCTTAAATCTCCGAAGCATCTCGGCCTGGTTCCTAGCAATCTCAGGGTGGTAGCGAGAAAGATCAGTGAACTTCCTGTAGTACTCGTTCGCTGACATCTTTTTCTGCTTTAGACTCGTGAATTCTTGTTTCTTGCGGTCGAGATAGGCGTCTGGGATAAATCGCTGATAGAATAGCTGTCTGAACACCTCCCAATCCTTGGCCTCTTCTGGTGGCATCCTCTCAGCCAACTGTTCCCACCAAGTCGCAGGTTCCTTTCCCATGAACCAAGTAGCAGTCTCCACCCAAGTCCCTGCAGCTAAATTACCCTGACTGTGCAATACTTTGAAAGTCCGCTCTATCTGCAGAAACCAGCGCTCGGCACCTTCGTGCCCCTCGTCACCCTCATATCTCGGTAACCTCAAATTATGCGCACTCTCAAGAGGGGTCCTATGGGAAGGACGAAGGGTAGACTGAATAGCATGAGCAATAACATCTCCCAACTGAGAAAGGTCGGGAAAGCTAGGATTAACAGATGGACGTGGCTCTCGTCGAGGCGGCATCGTTCTGACAGAAAGCACCAAAATATTTAGAATATTCACAACTGCACAGAACTACCAAAACCTAGGCTCTGATACCAAACTGACACACCCCGATCCTAAAACCGAGGCGTGCCGGCCGTCACGTGTGAGTGACGTAGCCAAAGACGTCAGCGGAAGCAAATTTGGCATGAAGTGCAGTAGTGAAAGTTAAGTTGATAATATACATATGATACAGAGCCGATCCTAGGTGCAGTCAAGTTTAAACAAACATTACAACTACGAAAGAAATCCTACATAAGTGGTGGTCTGTCAGAACTGCCTTGGTGCCTCGCTAACCGTCCACGACGTTGCTACCTAGTACCTGGAGGGGCGCAAAACATAAAAGTTGAGTGGGCAAAAACAAAGTTTTCCAAAACCATTTCATAAATTCATAAATAACCCCTCGCTGTAAATCAGTATAATTTTCCCAGAAAATAATACGTATATAAACTTATATACGAAAACTCGTCTTAACATCAAATCTCGTTATCAAAACGTAATAATAGGCCATGTCAATATACCAACTCCGAAAATCATTATCATCAGGCAAGTAATATAAAACTAGGATGTCCCTAGTGTCCTATCAGCCGGAGTCACCTCTAATGACCTGTACGGCTGAATCTATAGCTCATCAAACATACTCAATTCCTATCAATCATCATTATCCTGCACACGAGTCGGAACCACCTATAGTGGTCTGTACGACAGGCTAGGTGTATAATATTACGCTCTGTGCTACGATCACGTGAAGGCTGTGCGATGAATCGCGGGTCACCAACGAGTCGGAACCACCTATTGTGGTCTGTACGACAGGCTAGGCACCTGCCTTGGATCCAAGTTGAGCGTACGGTGCGTGAGGTGAACGATCACGTGAAGGCTAGGCCCTACTCTGGCGGAGCACAAACACCTGAGGTGTAGGTGATTAGCTAAATCACAATCTATCATCATTTCAAGCACTACCACAGTACTTACCTGACTTATCTGGCCGTCCTCGGCGTCAGTGCATAATGAATGCAATCATAATCACAGGCATAAAACATAATTGGCATACGACATGGCAATTCAATTATAAAATCCGTTCAATTCGTAAATCAATCCATTCATGTTTCTGGGAAAAACGTCATTTATATATATATACTGAAAACAAAAGCCCACTCACTGATATGTCGACGGGTCGTATCCCCCGAGCCTAGAGTGACTGCGCTCGTCCGCTGGATACGTCTCACCTATACGTGAATTAATCGCAAAACCGTCATTAACAGCACATAAACGACCTACGTAAATAACTTTTCATACGAAGGTCAATTTTGGTATTTGAATATACCAACGCGACCTACACGACGTCACGAGCGTCGTGATATTTTTAAAATAATTTTTTGACACTGCACGCGCCCCCACGCGCCGGCCCAGGCACGGCCAGACGCGCCGGCCACGCGCGCCACGTGCTGCGCACGCCCTAACGGCGTCAGGAACGGCGTCAGTTAACGGCGTTAGAATATTCCGTCAACTTTGACGGAATATTCCGTCACCCCCTACCTCAGGTCGCCGGCCGGACTGGTTTTTCCGGCGACCGGATTCCGGCCAAAAGTTCAAACTTCAATATCTTCTTCATTTTTCAACCTTTTTCCATGATTTTTCTTCCTACATGCTCTAATTTTAGTATAGAATAAGTATATACCTTCAAATCCTTCGAAAAGCGTCTAGAAATTCCACGGGGAATTTCTCCAAAACCGGCCAACCTCGAAAGCACCAACTCCGACGTCCAAAACTTGCAAACGAGGTACTCCGAGCCTCGTGGGAAGATTTTAAAGCTTGTGGTGATCTTAGTTTCACCTAAAACACCCTGAAACAAAAGTACATGAACAGTACTTTGAGTTTAGGTCACGGGTTCGAGATGTTTTCGAGGGTTTCCAAGCCTAAAACCTATATAAACAAGCTCAGCAAGTCTCTGGGAGTAAGAATAGGCTTACCTTAGGTCTCGATCGAGTTCGATATGTCTTGTGTGTGTTCGTCCGTACATGAGAGTCGAGAGAGAAGGTGATAGAGTTTGAGAAATAGAGAGAGATAAGAAGAAAGAAACTGAATGGGTTGTGCACGTGTGTGCGTGCATGTATAGGTCCACGTGGTAATATATCAGCCCAAACCTTTTGGGCTTAATATTCGGGACACCCAAAGCCCAAAATCGTGCCCAAACACACCCGTTCACACGTAGGTAAGGGCAATTTCGGCATTTCACATCGAGCGTATAGAAAATTCGGGACGGGATGTCACACTACCGGTTCTGGTTGATTCTCCGGTACCGGTGCTGAACCTAACATTTACACTAGGTTTTAAAAGGGTTTTAAAGTGGGAAATGAAATGGTATAAATTTTGGGGGTTTGTGTTTTGAAATTTGTAAGGACTCGTTTGGTTGTTGGGAAAGAGTAGGATTTTAGTTGGAAAGAAAGAAAATAGAGAAATTTTAGGGGTGTATTCAATTCATATTTTGAGGCTCTTTTAATGAATTTAGAGGTATTCGATCTGGATTTTAAGCGATTCTCTAAAATTCAATTTGTATTCAATCAACATTTTAAAATAGTTTATTAAAATTTTTAGAAATTCGGATATATTCGATTAGAATTTTAAAGAAGTTATAACATTCTAGGTGTATTCAATTCAAATTTAAAAAAGTTGAAAAATTAGATGGAATTTGATAGATTTTGTAGTGTATTTTAAACATTCACAAATCTCACATTTTTCTATGAGATTTCGAGGGAATTGAATCTAAATTTTACATGAAATCTCTATAAATTAGTTAAACTCTATAAAAATTCATGAATTTATAAATTTATTAAAATCTCTTAAATTTTAAATTGAATACACATCTTCAGTCTTTCCTAGTCACAAGTCTGCCGTTCACAGCAAAAGAAAAATACAAAATAGTAACTTAAAAATACCACATAGACTTCTAGATCATAGAAAACCAACACCAACCACATATCACTCAAGCCGAATTTTACCCGCTATAGTACTGTACATTTGATTTCTCCTCTTGAAAAACACCGTGCATGTCAATAAAATTTTACCAACCATTCAGCAAATGACACAAGAATTGGGATCCTCTTCTGCACTTCTTACGCAGTAATATGCAGGCATTGGAGGATACTGAGCTTGGTAGGCCCTCATAATCTCAGCCAATTCCTCCTTTGGATCTTTCTTCTTCTGCTCCTCCTTCTTTGGCGGCTCCTTCTTTGGCTCCTCTTTCTTCTTCTCCTCCTTTGCCGGTCCGACTGAGACTATCTCAGTATGGTAATGCTTCCTTAATCTTGCCACCAACTCCACTGGATCTATGTCCCCTGTGACCGTCAACTTCTTGTCCTTCATATCCATGGAAATTGAATCAAGCCCTGCAAAAAGAGAATTCCATTAAGTCACTCAATAGACGTGGATTCGAACTTGAGAGACTACTACACTGCTGTGACTAACTTGGCTACGCATAAGTCTGCTAATTCGAAAAACTATTGAAATCGGAGTAAAATGTATGTTGAAGAAGAGAATAATATGGCCGTGGATTTAGTACCTTCAAGCCCCGACACGGCCTTCATGGCTTTCTTCTTAGACTTCTCGTCGTAGACTTCCAATTTCAACACTACTTTCTGTCATGCAACAAATTATAGTCAGAAAAAAATAAGCAAAAATCAAAAGTAGCAGCATCAGTCATGCATGCATATCTTTTATGTAAAAAGAATCACCCAAAAAAGTTGCCTGCAAAAAGAAAAGAGCTTTTGAGCAGAGTAAAAACCCTCATTACCTTCATTTTTTCTGTGGAGTCTGAGAGATCTGAGAGCCAAAAGTTGAACAAAAAGCTTCAAATATTTAAGCAGAATCCAAGAGATTAAGAAAATAAAAAGAGATTATATTATGGTATAAGTAATTAAGTGGGAGAGAGACGTTGAAAGTGTCTTGGTGAAGTGAAGAGTCCTTGGGACTGCATATATACTGAAGAACTGAGGAGGGAAGGAAAGAGAAAGATGAAGTTACACGGAAGGAGCCGAGTCAACCCAAGTCTAGTCATTATGGTCAAGACGCAAGATAAACAGAACTGCAGTCCACGGTCAACAAAATCATGTGCTATTTTTGTCTGCAAGAGAAAATTAATTAAAATTTAATTAGTATTTTGCATTACCAAGATGGATCGGAATTCCCTCATGTGCATTAAAAACTGAGTCTGATGAGCATGCGATCATGGCCGTTGAAATATGATCCAACGGTTACAAACAGGAGGTCCTCTAAAAGTTATAATAATTGTAGCCGTTGGATCATATTTCAACGGCCATGATCGCCTGTTCTTTTAATGCTCAGGAGGAGATCCCGGTTCCATCAAGATATCAAATAATACTAATTTAGACCTTGAAGAGAAGGGATTTACATTTTTTTTTTCTACTCTGGATTATTTGTGCGATCCACTTCACATCAAATTTTAACTATTCGAAACTTTTATTTTATAAGCCTCGATTCATAAATCATCTTTACAAAAATTCAATTCAATTTGAAAACATTTGTCCATTTAATTATCACAATAAAATTGCACTAATTTCTTATAACCTAGTGTCTGTCAATTTTCTAGAACTCAATTAAATATCTCAAATATTTTCAATTTGACAAATATTTTACAAAAATAACTTATGAGGTATAACTTTAAAAATAAATCATTCGAATTGTTGAAATTCATTATAATGCAAACTCTACAACTAATCCATATTTAAAAAAAAAATAGAAACCGGAGATCCCTACTCTTAAAAGATTTCGAACACTAATTAAAACTTAGGAAACTTTGTTACATCATCAGTGATCTGATCTCCCACTGCCAAACGGAACCAAGTGGCTTCTTACACTTTATGAAAAGTAGTTCAGTGGTTTTTGAAAAGTGTATTTGCAATCATAGAGTTTGTATCCAATTTCCAGGAAGGAAACGTTGGCAATTGCGTGATCGATTTTTTTTGTACGATTCCAATTTATTGTGGGTTGTCGTCGTTGGCAGGCCTTCCACCTTTTCTTTATTTCTACGTTCTCCACGCGTCTTTCAGATCATCTCAGGTGAGAAACTGTAGAAAAAGACTTGACTTGGGACTTCGGTATCACCCCAGCCAGTGACGGATCTAAAACCTTATAGGATCAAGATTTAAACACAATTGTCAAAATCAAGTCGCGGTCAACATTTTATTTTATGAACTTACAAATTCAATTCGAGAAGATCCGTACGTCGGATTCCTGATCCATAAGTTTTTATGATTCTCAAATATTACATACTATAATGTATTAAAGTTTGGTGACGATTCAACGGTCGGATCGTCGATTCATATAATGACCTATTAACGTATCATAGAGAATTTAGGTTCCAACGATCCATCTATGTCATATGATCCTCAGGACTGAACTCCAGGCATCTAAGTTATCCTAAACATAGCATTGATGGCCCTTCGGCCACGCGCTGCTGTTGGTGGCAGTCGGCCGCCTCGACTCACCGAAAAAACTCACGGATTTTTGATCCATTACTTCCAAAGATCTCCAAGAGTAGAACAAACTTTATACCTGTTACCAAGCCCAATTTGGGCGGAAAGTGCTTTAATTCATCTCAAACCCGCTGAAACCCGAAAATGGGTGGTTTTCAATTTGGTGTCACCGGTGCTTCGCCGCCATTACCAATGCTTGGGACTTATTCTTGGGGTTAGGAGGAGTATATTAGTGGTGACAATTGAAAGAAATTGTTGCAGGATTGGTGGATTCATTGTCGTGCACCCACGAACCCGTACAGTTCGTTCTTCACGAATTCATGGTGAAACCCAATGAAGTTTGAGTGGAAATGGAAGAGGGGAAGATGTTGGTTGGTTTTTAGGTGATGGCGAGGTTCATATCGTCGGAAAACCAAAGGAAAACGTGACGGGAAGTGCCGATATAGGTCGGGTCGCGTGAGGAAAAATTGGGTCAAGGTGATCCGGTGCATCTCTTATCCCTCCTAACCCCTCATTTCTCTCCTTTCAGGTTGATCATTTCTCATCTCTTTCTTTCTGATTGGGTAGCAGCCCCTCCTTTTCTCTCCTCCGATTGGGCCACAACTTCCCCATTCCTCTCATTTTTCCTCTCTTTCCTGCGTTCCCTTATTCTTCTTTTTTCCTTATTCTTCACAAGTTTTTAAAAATAACACTAATTAATATTAAAAAATTTACATTAATAAAAAAAATACTCTTTACAAAGTACTTTTCAAATTTGTAGTTCCATAAAAACCTCTGTCATAGTTTCAATTTCCATTCTGCTTACATCTACACGTCCGTACTGTCAAGTACTTCTAGAATACACTAAAAAAGAAGCTCATACACATCACAGAAGGATGGTCAACGGAAGTCAATATTCTCGCCTCTAGGGCATTTTCGTAACTTCACATTTTAAAATTTATGAAATTGTAGAATTAGGAACGGGTTGTCACAGCATAGACATGCTTGCATGGCTGCATAGTCGATTTGTACGATTGAGATTTCGCCTTCTTTGTTCTTAGAGATGTACACCAACTTTAGATTTTTTTTCGAATATGTAGAGTGGGAAACGAAGATTTATCCTTGTTTAAAAAAGCAAACACAAAGACACTTTATCTGTAAATATAATTTTTATACGCAATATATAACCGTTATATGCAAATATTATTTGAACTTGTAAGCATGTGCAATAATACCACCTAAACTATCAACTTTTATTTTGTGCAAAATCCCTAGTTAAGAGAGTCTAGGTGGTAAGCAAGTTTGAACTACAAAATGGATGGAAGTAACGTAGGTTGGTAGGTTCCAACAGTTAAAAAGAGTCTAGGTGGTAAAAATTAAAATTTGAAAATTCAGGTGATATTGGCGCACATGCTTGCAAGTTCAGGTGATATTTGTGCAAAATTTCAGTATTTTTATATGCAAGTTCTAACCGTTATCTAGATTTATTTTTATATACAAAATTTAACCGTTGATTTTTAAGATTATTCTATAAAACAAAAGCTGCTGAAAAAAATCTAAAAAATAAGAAACAAAGTGGCATGAAAAGCAAAGGTGATGGAAATATCATGTGGCCTAATGTGTGGCCATTCATTGAAATAATACATAGAAAGGGAATGGACAATAGATTTTTCCAGTCCAAAGACCATGTGTCTGCTTCATTCGGGTCCCTATTTTGCAAACCCTAATAAAATCAAATCATTTTCTCCACGATCAACACTCTTCTGTTGTCCTTTTGAGTGTTGGTTCTTTGGTAAAAATTGAGAGGTGATGTAATAGTTCTTGGTTCACGCAAGTCCACCGTAACCACGATCCAACATATATAAATAATTTTGGTGGATGGGAGCAAGGTTCTGCCTTTTAACGGGAGTCATTTCTACTTTTTTTTTTTTTTTTTGAAATTTTAACGAAACATTTTTAGTACGGTTTATTTTAGTAAAAAAATGAAAATTTTACTCTAAAAAGTCATTCCTGACACTATTTAATACAACATTTTTTTGTCATTAGTTTTTTACTTTTTTTTTTCTTCATCTTTTGAGTGTCTTTTTCTTTAATTTTTTTTATTTCTTCAATTCAATGACTAAAATAAAATGTGTGCGTAAACTATTTCTCATAAATTTAAGACCGCTGCTTTGGTTTCGCTATGCTAAACTCGTGTCAATTTTACGGCTTGTGACTAATTAGACTACTACTGATTTCAAAACCAATTTGTCAGGAATGTTCAACATGTTGTCGTTCTCTTTTTGTGAGGTAATCTACTTATCTCATGTCCTCTTCGTAAGTCACTAATTAAGCATGTCTTAATTTGGTCACTCTACTTTGACATTGGTCACTCTACTTTAACCATCTAACTAAGCAGTTATTAACTTATTTCCAAATTTGAAAAAATTAGATGACTTTTCTAAAAGTAGGGTTCTTTGTAGACTTTCTGTTACCTTTCAAATTAACGTCAATTCACATTTCAATATTATAAAATATTATGCTAAAAATATGAAGTGACAGAGAGTTCGAGCTTCACACTTAAGAAAATCCCTTTAGAATTTCACTCAAATTTTTTCCTTGCATTATTAAAAAAATAAATAAAACCAATCAGTTAATTCCACGAGGCCCTTAAATGTGGCGAGCAACTATTGGCCAGCTCCACACCCACCAAAACTCCACGAACTTGAATCCTTTCTTTTCTCAAAGACTTGACCTGTTAGATGAAAATCCAACAACTACAAACAGAAAGTTCTTTTAAAATTATAATAATTATAATTGTTGAATTTTCATCTAACGGTTCAAGACTTTTGGTCAAGAAAATCCTCTCCGTAAGTTCAGGACACGATCAAGTCCAATCTCCACACCCACCAAAAGTTCTTAATTAAAACTTCCGCCGCCTCCGGAAGAGTCGCAGCTCCTTTCACTCTTTCAAAAAAAAAAAAAAAAAAGGGAATCCGACTCTTCCGCTATTTATGGTATCCAAAAACCCGAACCCGCCAGAGGGCTTGCACTTGGATCCGAACGAAAACGGCATGCCGTTGCCCGGACTTGGGCCGTTCGCCTCGGTCACTACGACGACGTCGTCTTCGGCGGAGGATCTGAGCAAGAAAATTCGGAAGCCCTATACTATTACCATGTCCAGAGAGAGCCGGAGCGAGCCGGAGCACGACAAAAGTTGCTTGAAGGCCCTCCAGCTGTAATTGTCATTTCTCTTAATTTGTATACTATTATTTGGTTTGATTAGCTTCGCATTTCTCTTAATTCTTCAATTCTGTGGTTGTAGTTCTGAATTGGGTTTTGAAATGTGGGGAAAGAAATGGTGTGGATGTTATTTGTGTGTTGAGTTTTGTAAGGATTTGTTTGATTGCTGAGAAAATTTAGTAATTAAATAAAAGGGAGAGAAATGTGGAAAAGGGGTAAGATTTTGGTTTTACACTTGGTTTTAAAATGTGGGAAAATGAAATGGTATAAATTTTGGGGGTTTGTGTTTTGAAATTTGTAAGGACTCGTTTGGTTGTTGGGAAAGAGTAAGATTTTAGTTGGAAAGAAAGAAAATAGAGAAATTTTAGGGGGTGCGTTCAATTCGAATTTTGAGGGTATTTTAATGAATTTAAGGGTATTCGATCAGGATTTTAAGTATTTCTCTAAAATTTAATGTGTACAAATCTACAAATCTCACATTTTCTTATGAGATTTTGAGATAATTGAATTAAAATTTTACATGAAATCTCTACAAATTAATTAAACTCTATAAAATTTCATGAATTTATAAATTTATTAAAAAAATTCAAATTCTAAATTGAATACACATCTTCAGTCTCTCTGACGTTCACAGCAAAAGAAAAATACAAAATAGTACCTCAAAAATACCAGAGACTTCTAGATCATAGAAAACCAACACCAACCACATATTACTCAAGCCGAATTTTACCCGCTGTAGCACTGTACATTTGATTTCTCCTCCTGAAAAACACCATGCATGTGAATAAAATTTTACCAACCATTCAGCAAATGACACAAGAATTGGGATCCTCTTCTGCACTTCTTACGCAGTAATATGCAGGCATTGGAGGATACTGAGCTTGGTAGGCCCTCATAATCTCAGCCAATTCCTCCTTTGGATCTTTCTTCTTCGGCTCCTCCTTCTTTGGCTGCTCCTTCTTTGGCTCCTCTTTCTTCTTCTCCTCCTTTGCCGGTCCGACTGAGACTATCTCAGGATGGTAATGCTTCCTTAATCTTGTCACCAACTCCACTGGATCTATGTCCCCTGTGACCGTCAACTTCTTGTCCTTCATATCCATAGAAATTGAATCAAGCCCTGCAAAAAGAGAATTCCATTAAGTCACTCAATAGACGTGGATTAGAACTCGAGAGACTAGCAAACTACTGTAACTAACTTGGCTACGCATAAGTCTGCTAATTCGAAAAACTATTGAAATCGGAGTAAAATGTTGAAGAAGAGAGTAATATGGCCGTGGATTTAGTACCTTCAAGCCCCGACACGGCCTTCATGGCTTTCTTCTTAGACTTCTCGTCGTATACTTCCAATTTCAACACTACTTTCTGTCATGCAAACAAATTATAGTCAGAAAAAATAAGCAAAGATCAAAAGTAGCAGCATCAGTCATGCATGCATATCTTTTATGTAAAAAGAATCACCCAAAAAAGTTGCCTGCAAAAAGAAAAGAGCTTTTGAGCAGAGTAAAAACCCTCATTAATTACCTTCATTTTTTCTGTGGAGCCTGAGAGATCTGAGAGCCAAAAGTTGAACAAAAAGCTTCAAATATTTAAGCAGAATCCAAGAGATTAAGAAAATAAAAAGAGATTATATTATGGTATAAGTAATTAAGTGGGAGAGATACGTTGAAAGTGTATTGGTGAAGTGAAGAGTCCTTGGGACTGCATATATACTGAAGAACTGAGGAGGGAAGGAAAGAGAAAGATGAAGTTACACAGAAGGAGCCGAGTCAACGCAAGTCTAGTCATTATGGTCAAGACGCAAGATAAACAGAACTGCAGTCCACGGTCAACAAAATCATGTGCTATTTTTGTCTGCAAGAGAAAATTAATTAAAATTTAATTAGTATTTTGCATCATCAAGATGGATCGGAATCCCCTCCTGTACATTAAAAGCTGAGTCTGATGAGCATGCGATCATGGCCGTTGAAATATGATCAAACGGCTACAAACAGGAGATCCTCTAAAAGTTATAATAATTGTAGCCGTTGGATCGTATTTCAACGGTCATGATCGCATGTTCTGTTCTTTTAATGCTCTGGAGGAGATCCCGGTTCCATCAAGATATCAAATAATACTAATTCAGACCTTGAAGAGAAGGGATTTTTATTTTTTTTCTAACTCTGGATTATTTATGTGATCCACTTCAAATCAAATTTTAACGATTCGAAACTTTTATTTTATAAGCCTCAATTCATAAATTATCTTTACAAAAATTCAATTCAATTCGAAATCATTTGTCCATTTAATTATCACAATAAAATTGCACTAATTTCTTATAACCTAGTGTCTGTCAATTTTCTATAACTCAATTAAATATCTCAAATATTTTCAATTTGACTAATATTTTACAAGAAAGATTTATGAGGTATAACTTTAAAAATAAATCATTCGAATCGTTGAAATTCAGTATAATGCAAACTCTACAACTAATCCATATTTAAAAAAAAATAGAAATCGGAGATCCCTACTCTTAAAAGATTTCGAATACTAATTAAAACTTAGGAAACTTTGTTACATTATCAGTGATCTGATCTCCCACTGCCAAACGGAACCCAAGTGGCTTCTTACACTTTTTTGAAAAGTGTATTGCAATCATAGAGTTTGTATCCAATTTCCAGGAAGGAACCGTTGGCAATTGCGTGATCGATTTTTTTTGTACGATTCCAATTTATTGTGGGTCGTCGTCGTTGGTAGGCCTTCCACATCCCCACCATAGCCACCTTTTCTTTATTTCTACGTTCTCCACGCGTCTTTCAGATCATCTCAGGTGAGAAACTGTAGAAAAAGACTTGACTTGGGACTTCGGTATCACCCCAACCAGTGACGGATCTAAAACCTTATAGGAAACATAATTGAATAAAATTTAAACGAATATAACAATAAAGAATTAAACGGTAGTATATTCATTCATGATTCAAGGTAAAAGTAACATTAAAAGCTATAATTGTTCACGGCACTTTTTTATATTTTAAAAACATTGCATTATAGATTTGTTATCAATACAGACGACCACAAGTTCATTGGAGGTGCTCACCAGTCATCTTTCATGTGTTCATAGGTCACTTGACAACCCAATTTGACCCCTTGTAGTTTCGCCACTCACTCCAACTATGGAGAATACAAATTTATGGCACCTTCTTTCTGTATCGACCTTAATGCATGTCATTTTCACTCATTTTGTGAGTAGCTATAGTCCGCACCAAAGAATCCTTCAATGTCGCATAAAAATTTAGCATTTTTTAAAATTTATCTGACACATCACGTGACTATGAAGCCACATTCGTCTGTATTCGATAAAAAGGAGCTCTACTTTATTGCCTTTTCCTCCGTTCCCCATCCGTGGTCCCATGGGCTATTTTTAAAGCTGTATACGGCCAATTGGACATGAAGGTTTTCTTTTTGGGATATGCTATCTACACACTTCAAATTATTTCTAATACACTTCTTGTTAATTTATGTCTATTGATCTTTTTCAATTCATCCGATTTGACGGCCGAAAATTAAAAGAGTGTGTGAGAAGTAAAATATGGTGTGTGGATATCACACTCCTTTTTATCGTAGGGATGCTCATAGTGTGAATGGTAAATTTTTTTAATCCAACATATATAATAATTAAGCTAAGGTCTTTGGTCTCTGGTGTCACATGGGCGGAAGGTATAGCGTCTGCTAGATAGCCTATATCTTTTGCTGGATTTCTACTTCTGCCTCTAGTAGACTAGTATATCCTCTACTTTCAAGATTCTCATTGCATTAACCCAAGCTAGATTAACATGCTTAGTTTAAGCAGCAGATAGAAAAGTTTATTATTTGAAATATGAAAATTAAACTAATCATCTCTAGGTGATTCACCCGTTGTTTGAATGCGTTTTTAAAATGACCAAAATCACTTTTGGTGAAAATATTTTTAGAACAAATTCTTAGTAAAAATGCAAGTAAATCTTATAAAAGCACCCAAAGTGATTTCTGGAAGAAGTACATAATTGGTACTTCTTGTAGAAAGCAATTAAAGTATTTTTGGAATTCAAAAATATATTATATATAAGCACTTTCAATCATTTTAAAAACACATCCAAACGAGCCCTCAATGGTTAAGAATGAATTTCAAGTTCTTATTCCACGGCATGTATTGAGTTTGATCATGGTGCTAGTGAATCACACGATAATAATTAAAGAAAGACTGAAATATTTTTGTGACTGTTTTTAACTCTCAAAAAAGTGAACTGCTATGACGATCCACTAGCTGGAGCCGCATGCTCAAACGGTTAGTGGCCTTTAAGAATTTATTACACTTGCTAGACGAAGCTGGATTTTGTAAATGGATTGGGCTATTTTCTTCTAATGTCAGGCCTTGATAATAGCCCAACTTCTACCAGCAAAACTTGCTTAAATATGAAAAATATATCATTTGAGGAAAGAGATCCTTTTCGGATCTTTTTCACTAACACCATCGGATTAAGAGATTTGAGCCATTTAAATTTAATCCAACGGTTAAAAATAGAGGTCTATTTTAAAAGTTATAATAATTTTAATCGTTTAATCAAATTTTAAAAATCTAGATCACTTGATTCGATAACTTTTATGAAAGAGATATGTTCCATAATTTGACACTATCTCTAATACTTGATTAATAAAAGCTTGCTGTTGACCAGAAGATTCGATTCACAAATATCTTATATTTTATACGTGTTGTTCTAATCCTAATATTAATAAAGATCCTAATTATATTAATATATTTAGAACTTTGAAACTTCCAATTAACTATTTGTTTGCACATGTGCACTGATTTTATTTCTTATTTAATTTTTGTTTAAAGAAAATATTCCGATCCGACGCTAGGCCAGTTACGATTGACAACTTTTTATCATAAAATATGTTGTTTATAACGACCCCACGTACTTCAAGTGCATATACATGCTTGCATGGCTGCATGGCATGGACGGAGCCAATGAAGGCTCACTGGGGGCAAATACCCTCACTCAAGTAATTTGTTTGTTCAGTTGTAGACTACAGTTATCTAATATATATGTCTTAGTTTTGAAAAAAATTATATGTATATAATATCCAACATATCTTTATACTACTTATACTCCATATCAAATATTATATGAGCAAGTGCTCTTATTCTGTCATTCATATGGAAAAAATCCTCTTCCGCCTATCATGTATTAGTATATTTCTTATCACTTTGCCACTTTTCACTAATATATTGAAATTTTACAACATTAGAATTGTGATACATCATCATTTAAAATAATCTATGTTATCATATTGAGTATAAGCCATACTATAGTAAGGTTTTCTTAGTTATTTTTCGGATTGCCCCCACTAGAAGAAATTTTTAGCTTCGTCCTTGCTGCATGGCCGATTTGTGCGATGGAGATTTTACCTTTTTTGCCCTCAGATATGTACACCAACTTCAGACTTTAACGAAGATGTAAAATAGGAGGCGAAGATTCATCCTCGTTTTAAAAAACCAGATACATAGACACTTTATAATGTAAACATCACATTTCATATGCCAATTTTAGCAAAAAAAGAAACAAGAGGTATGAGTTATATGTAAGATTTAACTGTTGTATAAATTTACTGAGGCATAGCTGTGAAGGGACCAAGATGGTCCTAGACCCATCCTGACAATTTTTTTTTTAGGCAAAAGAGTTTAATATTATGTTTATGGTTTTCAAGATTTTTTATAGGCTCAAGGACCAATCCAATGTTTATACTTTAATTTTTTTTCATCGGGGTTGATTTGAAGCTAGTGGCTCCTATGAAGTTTAGGCTATCCGTTGCTTGTGAGTTTTGAGGAGGACTTTGGTCTGGGATCAATGGAGGGAGAGAGAGGAAGAAAGTTAGAAAAGCATGAGGTTTATGTTTAAGGAAGATGATGATGAGGATGACACCATATTAGATCCCAAATAACGTTCGTCGGTTGCTCACTACACGACAAAGTAATTTTTGTAAGATTGCGAGAGCGTTTCAGATTGAGACATTTGGGCCCCTTCTAAGCTAAAATTCTAACTCCGTCACTGTAAGTTTATATTTATTTTTTTTTATCAAAATTTACCATTAATTTTTAGAAAAACTAATGAAAGAAATTTGAAAACTTTGAGTTTTAACGATAAAGACAAAATAAAGGATAAGTGAATAGTACCAAGATTGACTTTTTAGTGTAAAAATTTGATTTTTCATTAAAATAAACAGTACGGGAGGTTTTTCGTTAAAGTTTTCTTAATTTTTTGAATCATTCTATAAAAGAAAAATTGCTAAAAGTTATAAAAATGAAAAAAAAAGAAACAAAGTGGGATGAAAAGCAAAGGTGATGGAAATGTCATGTGGCATAGTGTGTGGCCATTCGTTCAAATTATACATAGAGAGGGAATGGACAATAGATTTTTCCAGTCCAAAGACCATGTGTCTGCTTCATTCGGGTCCCTATTTTGCAAACCCTAATCAAATCAAATCATTTTCTCCATGATCCACTCTCTTCTGTTGTCCCTTTGAGCGTTGGTTGGCTGCTAAAAATTGAGAGGTGATGTACAAGTTTTTGGTTCACACAATTCCACCGTTACCACGATCCAGCATATAAAGTTAATTTGGTGGATGGGAACAAAGCTCCGGCTTTTGACGGGAGTGATTTTTGCGTTTTTTTTTTCTTCAATTGAACGACTAAAATAAAATGTGTGCATAAATTTAAAATCGTTGATGTTACTTAGTATTACAGTTTAATGATATTCCTTTTTACTTATAATTGAGAGGACTTAAATTTGATTTTCGCAAAAGGCGAATTCAAATCACATTATTGCTAACCTATTATAAAGTTAAGCCTACCCTCACTCTTTAGTGTAGACAATATCAGTTGTTCTAAAAAAAAGAAAAAAACCAATTGCTGCTTTGGCTTCGCTACGCTTAACTAATGTCAATTGAATTATGACTGATAAAAATCAATTTGCCGGCCATGTTCAACCTGTCGTCCTCCTTTTTGTGAGGTACTCTACTTATCTCATGTCCTCTTCGTTAGCTAGGTCACTAATTAGGCATGTTTCTTAATTAGGTCACCCAATTTCGACATTTGTTCATGCGTTTTGATGGTAAAAAATTAAGAGGGATCTTCAAAAAATCTTTAAAATGAAGCTAAAAGTCTTTAACCATCTAACTAAATCGTTATTAGCTTGTTTTCAAATTTGAAAAAGCTAAGACGATTTTTTTTAAGTGAGATTCTTTATAGACTCTCTATCACCTCCTAATTTAACGTTAAATCACACGCTAATATTATAAAACATTATGATAAAAATATGAGATGACAAAAAATTTATTGAAAATGTGACATCCCGTTCCAAATTTTCTCTATTTTCAGTGTGAAATGACAATTTTGCCCTCGAGTACGCGGGAACGGATGTGGTTTTGGGTTTGGTTTTGGGCTATAGGGTCCTGAGCCCTTGGGCCCAATAATTTGGGCTGATATTATAACTAGACACACACACACACACCATGCACACACGTGCTTCCCTTTCTGTTTCTCCCTCTCTCCTACAACTCTCTCGAACTCTCTCACTCTCTTCACTGTTTCGTACGGACAACCGCACCACACGCGATCGAAGCACGGATCGACTTCAAAGAAGGCATATTTGGACTCCTGGGAACCTGGTAAGTCGTATAGTAGCATTAGTTTAGTTTGAAACGCGATAGAACTCCTTAAACCCGAGGATAATTACTAGGGTACTGTTCATCAACTTTGGATTGGTTGCGTTTTAGGTGAAACAAAAATCACAGGGACACTCTAGAGACTTCCACGAGGCTGTGAGTACTAGATTTTGTCTAGTGTCACATTATCGCCTCGAGACTAAGAGTTTCCTGAAATGAGCTATTCCGATCTCAAGGGGCATGTGACAGGTTGTTCACCACTTTAGTAGTATGGTTATGATATATCGTTAGCTCCATTTTCGTTGTTTGTAACTATGGTTATAATTCTGGTTTAGCTACATTCACATTAGGGCTAATATATAGAGATTTTATGCATAGTGCATAATTGATAGACACTTACCCTTGTTAGGGTTGTGTGTAACGATGGTTACACTTCTGATTTTGAGCATGGCCTATTCTTGAGTTTGATAATGAGTTTTGATTCTTAGACGAGGTTTTCGTATATAAGTTATATATGTACTATTTTCTGGGAAAATTATACTGATTTACAGCGAGGGGTTATATATGGATTTTATAAAATGGTTTTGGAAAGCTTTGTTTTTGCCCACTCACGTTTTCTGTTTTGCGCCCCTCCAGGTTTAGTTGATGAGGTTCGTATCGACGAGAATTCTTGGCGAATCTCAAGACTGGTGGCTACTTATGAGGGTATATTTCTTGCCCGTTCTTCTGTATTTGCTTATGCTCTGAAGTCACGTGTGAGATGGGTTCGCTCCCGCTCACGAGCACACTCCGATGTTTAGGCACTTTTAGGTTTAAATTTATTCACATTTCTCCACATCACTACACTTTATGGCTTCGTCACCTTCCAGGTGTCGGCCAGCACAACTCGACTTCAGAGTCCTAGTGGACTTTCTGGGTCGGGGTGTGTTAGAAAATATCAATTTTAAGCGAATTTCCTGAATTTGACTTAAAATTTTCCTTGCAAATAAAAAAAATAAAAATCAATCAGTCAATGCCACGAGGCCCTTAAACGTGGCAAGCAACTATTGGCCAGCTCCGCGCCCACCAAAATCTCCGCCGCGTGGAATAATTCTCAAGTCCTTATATAAAACTTCCGCCGCCTACGGAAGAGCCGCAGCTCCTTTCGCTCTATCAAAAAAGAAAAAAGAAAAAAAGGGAATCCGACTCTTCCGCAATTTATGGTATCCAAAAACCCGAACCCGCCAGAGGGCTTGTACTTGGATCCCAACGAAAACGGCATGCCGTTGCCCGGACTCGGGCCGTTCGCCTCGGTCACTACGACGACGTCGTCTTCGGCGGAGGATCTGAGCAAGAAGATTCGGAAGCCCTATACTATTACCAAGTCCAGAGAGAGCTGGAGCGAGCCGGAGCACGACAAGTTCCTTGAAGCCCTCCAGCTGTAATTGTCATTTCTCTTAATTTGTATGCTATTATTTGGTTATTTGGTTTGCTTAGCTTCGCATTTCTCTTAATTCTTCAATTCTGTGGTTGTAGTTCTGAATTGGGTTTTGAAATGTGGGGAAAGAAATGGTGTGGATGTTATTTGTGTGTTGAGTTTTGTAAGGATTTGTTTGGTTGCTGAGAAAATTTAGGAATTAAATAAAAGGGAGAAAAATGTGGAAAAGGAGTAAGATTTTAGTTTTACACTTGGTTTTAAAATGTGGGAAAATGAATATGAGAGTTTTTGTTGTGTTTTGAAAATTTGTTAGATTTGTTTGGTTGCTGAGAAAATTTAGGAAAGGAAGAAAAAAGGAGAAGTTTCAGGAATATTTGAAAAGAGTAGGATTTGGTGTTGAATAGGGTTTTAAAGTGGGAAATGAAATGGTATAAATTTTGGGGGTTTGTGTTTTGAAATTTGTAAGGACTTGTTTGGTTGTTGGGAAAGAGTAGGATTTTAGTTGGAAAGAAAGAAAATAGAGAAATTTCCTCATTAAACTTCTCATCAATAATTTGGAAAAAGAAATAGAAAATGGAGATGTTTCAGGAATGTGGAAAAAGAGTAGGATTTTAGTGGCAATTCATTTTCCCAACAATAATTTTGATTTTCATTTGTTATGATGCTGAGTCCATTTGAGTTTAAGCTCAATTTGGTATAAATTTTTGGGTTATTCTCTGATTTTGTTTATGTTCCCTCTGTTGTATTCAGCTTCGATCGTGATTGGAAAAAGATTGAAGCTTTCATTGGGTCAAAGACGGTCATACAGGTTAGTTTTCTTGATTCGTTCTATAGTTTCCAGTGCAAAGAGGAATAATGGTTGAGTTCTAACTATCACCAACTTATGCTTTTGGATTAGTCTTACTCTACAAATTTATAGATTAGAAAAATAATGAATTCCTTACTCATAAGAAGGATTCCTTTCTCAGATACGTAGTCATGCACAGAAGTACTTTCTGAAGGTTCAAAAGAATGGGACGAGTGAGCATCTACCTCCCCCTAGGCCAAAAAGGAAAGCTGCTCATCCGTATCCTCAAAAAGCTTCAAAAAATGGTGCGGACAGTTTCAGTTTTGTGTATCATATTTTTCATATGACAAAGTCATTCAACCCTTACTCATATGTGCTTTGTTTTCCAGCTCTGGCACTTCCGCCGGTATCTTGGTCATGTCAGTCTTCATCTTCTTTACTTGAATCTGGGTTTAATCAAAGGCCAGATTCATCATCAATGCTCATGAGTCCCATCCCTGGCTCTGTAGCCCCTTCCTGGCCTAATGGTTCTGTGCAAACAGCCAATCCATCTCACGAATCCAAAGGTGTGACTATTAAATAAAAATATTTGTCACAATGACTTGTTCTCAGTGTTCGTTAATGTTGTCGTTTGCAAACATGATGATTTAATTGCATTTCTTTTTCATGTTGTTGTTGTTTCAGGGCCAACCATGCCGAACAACAGTTGCAGTACTTCAGAAAGCACCCCTAAAGCTCAACCAGTTGGTGGAACAACTGATCAAGTGAACCATAGCCATGCATTGAGAGGTGAGGTTTCAGTCTTCCTGCTTACATTTTTTTTCTCACCCGACAAGTATAGTCACATAATGATTCTAATTCATTGATATTGAATTTGAACTCTTTTTCACCTTGAGGTGGGATAAATTGTGGCAAGAACATGGAATTTTGTTCTTGTATGTGCGCGTGGGTTTTCTGTTTTAACATGTAATTGGGTACTCAACATATCAAACTTTTAGGAGGTAAACACAGCCACATGCACTTTTCTTTTATTTGTTCTGTTGTAAACAGTGGAAAAGTTCGCGTCTTTGTCATCATGGCCTTGGTTTCCATTTTTGTTGAGCATAGGGTATGCGTCATGCATGAGGAATTGCACTATTTATGTACTCTCTTTCTTATCTGGATAAGTCTACATATCTCATGGCACGTCACAGTTGGAACCAGTAAAGAATCTGGATTTGTATTCGCAAGGCACACTTGCAACTTTTGAATTTGTATGTCACCTGTTTTGTGTTGTGGCCTGAGATGTTGATTACAAATTTATAGCTAGAAAAAAGTGTTCTTCAATGAATTTAATACCTAATTGTTTCTTGCAGTTCTTCCCGACTTTACTCAAGTATACGGATTCATTGGCAGCGTCTTTGACCCTAATGTTACAGGTCATCTGCAGAATCTGAAGAAGATGGATCCGATAGATGTTGAAACGGTACTCTTTTCTCCTTTCTGCCCTCGCGTGCCACAGTTTTAAGATATTCTTGAGCATTATTGCTGCCTCAAAAAGGTTTACAATTTTTTTGTAATTGATAATGGCATGGTTGTGATCTTATTATTATATTTTTTGGCTCCTCTTCAGGTGTTACTGTTGATGAGAAACCTGTCCATGAATTTGACCAATCCTGATTTCGAGGATCATGTAAGTTTCCATTTCACTAACCTCTGATTTATTCTTAGCTATTGGTTGTATAATTGATGATGTCTTAAAAGCAAGTATATTGAAAAAGTTCTAAATTGGATCCAGAGACAGTTGCTTTCATCCTACAAGATGGATGCAGATACGGGGACTCTCAGTGATGCAACTAAAACCCTCTGCGACGATCAACATGAGAAAGTTGCTTAAAGTGGTAGTTGAGGAACTTCAACGCTTTCTTCCCATCCCGGTGGCAGTGCTTGAATTTCGAATCTAATGTTTGCCCAACCGGTGTTGGCATCCAGCAGATGAATTGCTGGGGAAAACCTCAATTCGTAGAAAGCATCAGGTTTCATCTAGGTATTGACTCGTCGTGATACTACGGTGTCAGTGTAGCGAGCTCAACGACCACAAAGCATGTCAACTGGTATGGCATTCTGGTGTGGTTGTATATATCAAGATAAAAGTAATGGATTTTTTGTATAGGTAGTTTATCTTGTACATCCTGTTGTATTCAAGTTTTTAGTTGTTGACTATGCGATGCTGGTGCGGTATTTGCGTGCCTGTTTGAATTCCTCTTGAAACTGTCATGTGTTCGAATTTCTGTATGATATGATGTCGGTTTTCTGTATACGTATTATCGCGCCATAAGCCCTGGCAACTCGGGCAGCATCCTTACAGCTTGGTAAAATCTGTGCATAAGCTGATGTCCAAAAGCTCGGTTTTAAATTTAATCTAAATTGCACTCCCTCCTTTTTCAAGGGCGATGCACACTCAGTTTTACTTTTCACACTCATCAATCTCTAACAATTAGGTATTTCTCATCTTAATTTTTTATATTTTTTCTTGAATCAAATTTAAATAAATCAAATTTTTAACTCTCAAATCAAAAATCAAAAATCAAATTCGAAAGATTCAATTTAGCCAGTCAAATTTCTAACTCTCACAAGATTCAACGGATGCTCTCAATTTTATTTATTCTTCTCCCGTACTTTAATTTTTTACTGTCGAATTAAATAAATATCACTCAATCAATTCGACATATACATACTAACACTAGTTAAACAGTACGCCTGCACAATAAATATGAAATATGAAACTCAAATTTGTATTAAATATATAACAGATATCCGGAGTTCACCACCACTATGTCTACAGACTCAAAAACTAATCAAAGACACAAAACAACGACGGTGATTGTCGCACCACGGCGACACCCTCCCACCGATAAGATCACGGCAAATACCCGAAATATCCACAAACTCAAACCTAAACGACTCCCAAACGCCACAAGATTTGCTTAGTCCACCTCCTCCATCTTGCTCTCCTCGGCAGCGTCTTCCTCCAAAGGAGGCATGTCAGCATCATCGCCGCCGGTCTCCTCCTCTTCAATGCTCAGCCCCAGCTTCAACATCCGGTGAATTCTCGCCGCAAAAGTGTTGGGGTCATCCAGGCTGAAGCCGGAGGTGAGCAGAGCAGTCTCGTACAGCAGCAGCACAAGGTCCTTCACAGACTTGTCGTTATTGTCAGCCTCCGCCCTCTTCCTCAGCTCCTCCATGATTCCGTTGTCCGGGTTGATCTCCATCGTCTTCTTGCTCGACATGTAGGAGCTCATGCTGCTGTCCCTCAGCGCTTGTGCCTTCATGATCCTCTCCATGTTGGCGGTCCACCCGTATTCTCCCGTCACCAAGCAGCAGGGAGAGTCGACTATTCTGTCGGAGACCACCACTTTCTCGACCCTGTCGCCCAAAATGTCCTTCATTGTCTTGCAGAGGTTCTCAAATGACTTCTTTTTCTCCTCTTTGGCCTTCTTCTCTTCCTCCGTCTCGTCGTCGAGCTTGAGACCCTCCTTGGTAGCAGACACCAGCTTCTTGCCGTCGTATTCCTTCAATTGCCCGACGGCATATTCGTCTATGGCGTCCACCATGTAAAGAACTTCATATCCCTTCTTCTTCAGGCGCTCCAAGAACGGGGAATTCTCCACCGCCTTCCTCGATTCACCAGTGATGTAGTAAATATCCTTCTGGCCCTCCTTCATTCTGATCACGTAGTCCTTCAGGCTGGTGAGCTCATCGCCGCTCTTGGTGGAGTGGTAGCGGAGAAGGTCGGCCAATTTCGCCCTGTTCTGGCTGTCCTCATGGATGCCCAATTTCAAGTTCTTGGAGAAGGCTTCATAGAACTTAGCATAATCCTCTTTGTTCTCAGCAATCTCATTAAACATCTCAATGCACTTCTTCACAAGGTTCTTCCTGATCACCTTCAAAATCTTGTTCTGTTGCAGCGTCTCACGAGAGATGTTGAGAGGCAAATCATCCGAATCGACGACACCCTTCACGAAACCAAGGTACTCCGGAATCAGCTCCTCGCAGTTGTCCATGATGAACACCCTCCTGACATAGAGCTTAATGTTGTTCATCTTCTTCCTCGTGTCGAAAAGATCGAAAGGAGCCCTCTTTGGAACAAAGAGGATGGCCTTGAACTCGAGCTGGCCTTCGACTGAGAAATGCTTGACAGCAAGGTGCTCCTCCCAGTCATTGGTCAAGCTCTTGTAGAAGGCGGCGTACTCCTCCTTGGTGATTTCTTCGGGCTTTCTGAGCCAGATGGGTTTCTGCTTGTTGATGAGCTGCCACTCGTGAGAAACCTCCTTGATCTTTTTCTTCTTTGATTTCTTATCCTTGTCCTCATCAACCTCCTCAACATCTCCTTCCTCTTCCTTCTTGGTTTCCTCTTCTTCATCGTCGCTGATTTCCTTCTCGGTAGTCTTCTCAGTCCAGAGATAGATTGGATAGCTGATGAACTCAGAGTGCTTCTTCACAAGGTCCTTGATCCTCCTCTCTTCCAAATACTCCAACTGATCACAACACAACAAAATTAGTACCCAAATTTTCTCTTTAATCATAAAAAAGAAATACTTAAATCAATTTGCTTGGTTCTTTACCTGATCCTCCTTGAGGAAGAGGGTGATCTTGGTGCCTCTGCCGAGCTGTTCGCCACTGACATCCCTTGTGACAGTGAAGGAACCACCGGCCTGTGACTCCCAAATGTATTGCTCATCGTCGTTGTGCTTGGTGGTCACAATAACCTTCTCGGCAACAAGATAGGCCGAGTAGAATCCGACACCGAACTGCCCAATCATGCTGACATCTGCTCCGGCTTGCAATGCCTCCATGAACTCTTTGGTTCCAGACCTTGCAATTGTACCCAAGTTGTTCACCAAATCTACAGAAACCAGTTGCCATCAGATTCACAGCTTATTAACATAATCATAGGCGACTAAGTCACGATTACAACTATAATTAACAAAACACCAAGCATAATTAAGCATTACATAACCAATATTTTGATTTTTTGGACAATTTTAAGCAATTACAAATACAACAGTTTTATACAGGGGAGTCAGCTTAACTACAAGATGCAACTTTTACTAACCAAAATATCTATGCGAATCAATTTTCTAAGATTTTCTCGGAAGACAAACAGATCAATTAGTGAACTAAAAGAAATGAAATTTACACAAATATATACCTGCTTTGGTCATGCCAATACCACTGTCGATGATGGAGAGGGTTTTGTTGACCTTGTCAGGCACAATCCTGATGAAAAGCTCCGGCTGAGCATCGAGCTTGATTTTGTCCGTAAGGCTCTCAAATCGAATTTTATCCAAAGCCTACAAAGATCAAACCAAATTCCATCATTTCCTAAGTCCTACAAATTCCTGGTCATGTACTATCGCGGAAACAGATTTCAATAGAAACAAGATCATTGAACACAAAACATAGTGATTAATATCTAAAAATCAGGGGTTTTAAACGCAAAATACAGCAATTTGTACGAAAATCAGGGAAGAAAATCGATCAAATTAGTAAGAAACTATTAGTAAATTCACCGCAGGAAACAGAGAATCAAAACGAAGTCATGCAAGAGAGAGGGGGGGGGGGGGGGGAAGAGAGACTCACATCAGACGAATTACTGATGAGTTCGCGAAGGAAGATCTCCTTGTTGCTGTAAAAGGTGTTGATGATCAAACTCAGAAGCTGGTTGATCTCGGCCTGGAAGGCGAAGGTCTCAGCCTCGCCCATCTGAACGTCCGCCATTGATCGATTAATTACTCAGAGAAAACGCGAGAAAGCGAGAGAAGATTCGAGCTTTTTTGGAAAAAAAATCGAAACGTCGCGATTGAGAGTTTGAGATAGAGATTGTGGACTCCGATTGTCTGCTGGATTAGGCGATGGGGACTGACTAGTGAGGAGGCTTTTATAAGGACGAGGACGATGACTGTGATTCTGGATGCTTCTACTCTTCTCTGGACTCGCATAATCTCCCGCGTATGTTGAGGTTCTAAACGATGGCTATTACGGCGTCGTTTGGGGTTGGTTTATCGAGAATGTTCTGCTTCGTTCGGCAACCTTCTCTACCCGTGAAATTATGTGACGTCGTCGCGGTCTCCCCCGCTCTTTTAAGATCTAAGCCACATCCAATCGATCCAGTTAAAAAATTATACAATTAAAAATAGCTCAGAATGGCACCAAAAACGTCTCCAACCAAGAATTAGGCCAAAGAGCTTGTGAGCTCTAGTGGGCCAAAGCCCCCAAATCAGGCTAGCGGGCTAGCTATTCCCAGCTTTCCAGTGCCAGAATGTCAAGTTTGACATTTTGCCAGCCCCCTAACGCCAGAATGTCAAGCTTGACATTTTGCCAGCCCTCTAGCTCAGCTCATTTGAATGCCAACGGCTACCTAGCAACAGCTAGTTGACTTCATGCTGCCATTAGGTTACTGTTAGAATTTGATTTTTTTCTTTTAAATGCCTAAGTCATTCCTACACAATTTCTCATATACTTTTACCACTCCATACTCTCTTACCTCATTTTTCAAAGTCAAATTATGAGTTTTGCTCAAGGTTCTAAAATACGCTAGGTGCTAATCGGGCAGTGGACTGGCGCATAACGCCTAGGCAGCTAGGTGGCCGCTTAAGCAGCCTAGGCGGATTTATGTAATTTTTTTTATATATTATATGAAATAATTAAATTTACTATATCAGATGTAAATAATTATTGAATAATATGTTATTTCTTATAGAAGAACATACATATGTGAATATTTTACATATCTAATATGCTTGTCTAGGAAAAGAAATAAAATAGTATCTAATAATTTATATAACATTTATATACATATAATATACATCCCAAACTTTTAAAAATATAAAAATCCCACGCGAGTGGGTGGTTTTCATAATTAAAAGCATCTAATGACCCTTCAAGTAGTAGTTGTGCATGTCCACCTTACCTCTTTCACATCACCCAAGACGGACCCATCACTAGCTTTTGACCTTAGAAAATTTCATTTATTCTTCTTTGCTCTTTCAGAACCTTAGAATTGAATCTTTTAGTCTCTCTATCTCTTGGCGCGCACTCTTCCGTAATCTTCGTTCTTCTTTTTCGCCCGTTCACTTTTAGAACTTTAAAATTGGATCTCAAATCCAACTTGCGCCACCACAGATTGAAATGTTTAATTCTCTCTCTCTCTCTCTCTCTCTATCTCTCTCTCTCTCTCTCATTTAAAGTTGTGGATTCGGTCGCGAAAATTGCAACGAGTTTGGGATTTGCAACTAGATTCAAACTGCCTAGACTGCTGCCTAGCATCGCCTAGCCCGCCTAAAGCGCCTAGCAAGCGCCTAGGCGGCCGCCTAAGTTTTCCCCACCTAACTGAACGTTTTGGTCTAAATCGGGTCGGAGCTCAGTCACCTAGCACCTAGGCCGAATTTTAGAACATTGGCTTGTAATCTTCATAGCTTTATTCACAGTTATCACTCTAATCACTCTATTCACAGTTATTATTGTCGACGAAAATCCTCCAAATCCAACTTTCGTTTCCCCAATCCCATTGTTTCCAAAACTACACATAATATTTATTGTAATTCATCCCTGGAGCAGAGGCTGCTTTCGCTAAACATGTCTGAGATTGAGATGAACAACAGGAAGCTGCAGCAGCACGGGTGACACGCCTCGATCCCGATGTCCTCGGGACATCGGGATGGTCACGTGTTTGCCGACACCTGAGGGGTGACGAAAGCCATTTAGAATGCATGAGAACAAGAAATAAATAAGTATTATGAATTTAATGGTAATAATATGCATTTGAGGAACGTGTTCAGAGCATACAACTAATTAAAGTGCTAGAAAAGAAATGATATAAAATAATAAAGACCAAATGAAGTGGGTCCTACACCGAAGGGACCTGAAGATGCTGATGCGGAAGTGCCTTGATGCCGGGATTGTATGCCTCAATTCTAAGTCCCAAAGGGGGCGCAAAACAAACATGAGTGGATCAATTTGATATACATATAATAAAATAGTTCACAACGTAGCGGAAAACTCATATAGCATGATAAATAAAATAGGTTTTCCGAAACCTAACATGTCATGCCATGTCTCAAATCATAACTCATATATACGTAATCACTAGTGAAAAATGTCCACATATCCCTCCAGACCCTATGCCATCTCCCCGTCCCTGAGCATACAATCAGAGGAAAATATCGCTTCAGGCCCCGTGCCAGCTCCTCGTCCCTGTGCTAAATAGCCAGATGAAACACACTCCAGGCCCTATGCCAACTCCACCCGTTGCCTGGGACGGACCGAAATCTATCCCTAGTCCCCTAGCAGAAATTGGGACCACTAGTAAGTACAAAACCAGTGAACATATATATATTGAAAATGAACTTCATAGTATAAAGTCATCTATCATATATACTATAAGGAGGTGTTCGAATCATATTCTAAATATCATATCATCTAGCAGATATTATATAAAGAATATGGGTTATAGGAAAAATAGTAATAATTCAAAGTAATCTTAGTAAGCACGATATCTCATAAAGCATTTCATAAAACATACTTATAAACTCATGTTTTTCATGAGTGTAATTCTACTAAGAAAACATGTATTTTAGAAGGGGTTCACTCACAGTACTTCGCCATCAAAAACTGCGCTACTAGCGACGATAGAAATGCCACAATAGTTGCCCTTAAGCACATAAAGGATACACTTGGTCAAACTCTACACAAACGATTTAATTTGGGAAAACAGACTTCAAAAACCGGTCTAGGACGTCGAAATTAGCCTAGGAGGAGTCTTGAACGAAATTCAAAAAGTTAACTCGAAAAGTCAACATTGACCGGTCAAAGTCAAAGCTGACCGTTAACTGAGTCGGACAATGGGTTTGGGTCAACGGGTCAAATCCGATTAGGGTTTGGGCTTGGACCAGACCTAAGGTTTAGGTTTAGGTCCTTAAGGGTTTTGGGTTTAAGAGAAAAAAGGGCTTAAGGCCCAAGGGCTTTAAGCCTAAGGGTTTCTGGGTTTAAAATGGCCCAAGGGCCTTTCCATTAAACCCAAAAGGCTTTCAGACTGTGACAACGGGTGTGTGTTTTCCAATCAGTTGTCATGTAATAAGGCTAGTGGGAGAATCTGAAATAGTAATGTGATGGAGTTAGGACCGGTTTTTGTGTGCTCGCAAATGGTTAAGGATGTGTGGAGGGCCAAAGGGTTAGTTTGTGGACATGTCTGAGAGAATCCAAAATAGTAATGTTAAGTATGAATGATTCCCCACTCAGGTTGCTTTCGCTAAACATGTATGGGAGAATCCAAAATTGTAATGTGTTAAAGATCAACACTAGCCCATTAAGATTAGTCGGTATAAGGCAACTAGATTGTTCTAGTTCAAACATGTATAGAATTGTTCTAGAAGATTCTAGCTTGCAAAATAAGGTGGCTAGTCTAGAATTTGTTGAAATGTCCCACATCAACCGTATCAATGAGAAAAAAAAGAGTTCAAATATCCTAACACCATTCTAACTAATACCGATGCCTTTTGTGATTAAAACCCCACACTTGACGGATTGTGCAGGTGATAATTACCAAGTTGGAGACAGTATCAGTGTTGTTGTCTCTAGAAAGAGTGAGTGTCATATCTAAAGAGTGTCCTTGAGAGTTCAGAGTTGTGTACTCTAATTTTTCCTCAATATAATGTTCCAATAGTGAACATCAGCAGGTATATGCATACATATTTTTCTGCAAACTAACCCTAATGATTCCATTATAGTGATTCTTAGTTGTTGATGATTTTCTTATCGTTCTTGAATTTCATGAAAGTTCAGTTACATTGCTCCAGAATATGCTTCTACTAGTGATTTCACTGAGAAGTCTGATATTTATAGCTTTGGAGTATTCGTAATGGAGATTATAACGGGGAGGAGCCCTATAGATCGCAGTCAACCCCAAGTATGAGTTCTTAATTTCGAAACACGTAAGGGTTTGTTTTTTTCGTTCAAATGTGTGATAAGTAATGACTACTTAACTACAACCATATCTGGTTGACTGGTTAAAGTCCATGGTTGCCGGACCGAAAATTGCTTGCGTGGTTGACCCTAAAATGTTAGAGAAGCCATCTTCGGAGGAACTCAAAAGGGTACTTTTGGTTGCTCTACGTTGTGTTGATCCTGGTTCAGAACATAGGCCTCGGGTGGGAGAAGTTATTCACATGCTTGAGCTGCGTGGCATGCTGCTTTGCTTCTCTGCAATGGGAAGGATAAATGGTTTATGAGACAAACTTCTTCTCATTTTATTTGCCGAGAAGAGAGCTTCTGCAAGACCAGGTGATCGGATACCTAGAAAAACAAAAGTGCAAAGCAGCTGCAAAATCGCAACAAGAAAATCGTGTTGAAGTTGAATGAGTAATCCTGAAACTCCATTGAAGTCAAACGAATAATCCTAAAACTCTCATGAGATTCCTCACCAGACATAACATTCATTAATCAGGGACTTTCATCAAAAAGGTAAATGGAATAATCTGAAATCTTCCTGACAGAACAGAGATTTCTTGTACATTCTTTTTATGCAGTTGAGATTGTTAATTTACTTAGTTTTCCACCAATTAAGACTGTTTGCTTGCAGTGATTAATTAGTAAAACGATGGAGCATAAATAGCCTGCAGAAAGAGAAATAATGAAAAGAAATTTACGTTTTTAAAAGTTCATACTGCAATGTTCTTTTAGTATAAGAATTCCCATCTAATACACTCGGAAGAATGGGGTGCTTGCAGAGCAAGTCACCAACTTAACATCCTCGATCGCCAACCTATCCTCAGGGAAAGCACAATCAACCACTTCTTTCTTCTCGGGCAACAAATCGCACGCCTTTGGGGTCACATTGCTTGTGATACCCTCAACATTAGTGCAATTCCATTGCAATTTTTTTGGCTTCTCAGTTAGTGTGATGGTCACATTCGAAATGCAAATTCCCTTAAAAGGATGATTAGGGATTCCGTCCAGCCTTGCGGAATAAGTAACATTTTCAGCCACAACCTGCTTGTAGTTGATGTTTGTAATTTCAGGCAACGCTTTAGGATCAAAGACGGGGTCAGGGTGCGATCCATAAGAGCCGGTCATCCAAAAGGCATACTTCATTGTCTTCAAGGTCATTCTTCTCACATAAATGTCTTTGACATAAGCTCCTCTTCCTGCGGCAGTTTTGATCCTCACACTCGATTGAGTGTCAATGGCTGTGATGTCCTCGGCTCTAACGTCGCGGATTCCACCCGACATTTCACTACCTAGGGCAATGGTGGCACTGTCGGGTGAAATGCAAGTGAGCCTTCTTATCACAAGGTGCTCCGTTGGGATTCCGACTTTGATTCCGTATTCATCCCATCCACTCTTGACAGCAATGCAGTCATCTCCAGAGACAATGTAGCAGTCTTCGATTCTTGTTTGTGAACAAGAATCTGAAAATTAACCAAACAAAAAGGGTGATCTTAAGAGCTAATTAACCATGTTTATTTCCCAATTAAGCACTAATGACCAACAACAAGAACAAATTAAGTGGTAGCAAAAATTACGAACCTGGGTCAATCCCATCGGTGTTTGGAGAATCAACTGGTGCAAGGATTGTGAGCCCTTGGATTGTTATATTGCTGCAAAATTAAGCCCAGATTAATGTTAAAACACATTGACAAATACACATAATATATATGCATGTATAGTACGATAATTTTTTTAGAGCGGCTGTCACATTGTCACATGAGTAACACTACATGTCAATGCGACAATCGGGCATTAGTTATAAAACAAGGGACACATTACCTGCTGTATATGGGATGGACAAACCACGAAGGGGAGTTGACCAAAGTGAGATTAGAAATTTGAATCTGATTAGAGTACATGATCTCGATCATGTATGGTCGGGTGAGGGTCAAGTGACCTTGTTTGAACTTTGCCCACCAAGAAGCACCTTGGCCGTCGATTGTGCCGTTGTTACCGGTAATTACAACATCGGTGAGGTTTGTTCCGAAGACGAGACTGCTGAACCTTCCACCGGGGGCATCTCTGCCTCTCCCGTATGAAGGCAGTACTGGAAGATGAGGCCACTCTGATTCATCCTGTGTTCATCAAAAGGTGTGACAAAAATTATAAGTTTAGTAAAATAGTGACCAATTGATAAATATACACGAAAAAAATAAAATTTGATTACGCGTTTGTCCAATCACCATAAATATGCGTCAGTTATATATAACTTCTTGTAATTAAAATCGAGCCCAAAATATCTACCAAAAAAGGTAATAACTGTAGAAATATTGCACAAAAAGGGGAAGAAATACAAACCTGAGTTGCAAGAATCACGGCATCCTTATGGAGGAAGAGGGTAAAGTGGCTAGTGAGGTTGAAGCTTCCGGTGAGCCACCTCCCCGGCGGCACAATGAGCTGCGCTCCGCCGTCAGATGCAAGCTGACTTAGATGACCAACGGCCGCCTTGAAGGCCTTTGTGTTGGAAGTTTTTCCGTCGCCAACGGCTCCAAAGTCAGTCAAAAGAGCACTATGCTTTCTACAGTTTATGGCCAAGTACTCAACCGTGCCAGAAACCGGTTTTCGACATTCTGCCGCTCTTAGGAAGAGTAATCCCAGTACAACAACAATCGCAGAAGCAACCTGTAATTGTTAAAAAAAACATAAATTTGACATTAATAGGAGAAAAAAAAGGTAGCAAAATTAGCCTTCTAAACAAAATATACTGGAACAAACTAGCCCTCATTGGCTACACCATCCTCTCGGAATAATTTAGATTAGATTAAAATAAAACACCGTATTAAAAATAAAAAAAATCATCCGGGAATGATTTTGAAAATCCCATGTCGGAAAAATTGATAAAACAAATTACAAATAAAATACATATTTTTGTTTCTAAAAGGCTACAGTGTAATTAGAAACAAAACCATGTATTTTATTTGTAATTAGACTCACAGAGCCATTTCAACCTTCTATGATCACCATTGTGTGACACACCAGTGTTAAGAATCAAACTCTAGACATGTCGTGTCGAATACATGACTGGTATTCATCGCCAACTACTGTAATATCGGTGGTGGACCATTGACCGGTTACTTTGAAATTTGACAATAAAAAATGACACCACTAAAGATTGAACCCAGAAAACAAGCAAATTAACAAAAAAAAACAGTAATTGAAATAGTGGTGGAAAGCAAAAGAACTTACATGGAATTTTGTGGAGGGCTCCATTGTTTGAAAACTGAGGAATTGTTGAATAATGTTGTAGTGCAAAGAAGAGGGATGTGGAAGTTTATTTATAGGGGTGCAATGGAGTTCCTATACATGGTAGGATATCTGAATGAAGACTGACGGGACGGATACGAACTAATAACCAACCACCTTTTGAAAATTTACCGTATGTATTAGGTATGCTAAATATTCAACACATCATAATTAATACGTAGAATTAAAGGGAATTAAATCCGTTTAAATGAACAAATTAAACCGTTACGTGTAAGGAAAGTTCAGCTTTCCTTATGAGTATGGGTCTTGTTTCTTCAACTTCCCCTGGCTTGATTCTTGAACCTCATCACGCTCATGTCATGAGGTCGACGGGTCTTCTCAATTCAAATATATTTTATATGGATATTACACATTGTAGTTGTCGGAATGAAACGGGAAAGTCAAGAATATATAGGGAAAAAAATGAATAGGACAGTATCAGATTAACTATTATTAGTGTCTAATCCCTATCGTTTAGGTATTGAAACAGATGGTTCGCCACAAGCTTGAGTTATTTAAGAATTTTATTTTTAATTGTGATATTAAAAAGTGCAAAAACAGAATATGTATATACGGTGAATTGGAGTTGGATAAATTTATATGTATCTGTCAGTTACAAGCAATAAAGTTGAGATCATCACCCATATCGGTATGTTGCAAAATGCGACAGATCCCTACGTGCAAGTCAGGCAGAAACCAAAAAAGTATGAGACATGACGCACACAGAAATTCTGAAGAAGTTGCATACAATAGCGGAATTAGGAAGGTGAGCTAGCTTAAGAATTTAAATCTTTATAAATAAAAAATTTTGATACTGTACTTTTTAGTGTCAGTTAACTTAAAAAAATTCACAAGGTGAGGCAAAAAAATTTGTAATTAAACAAATACGTGTTAAAATTAAAAAAAATCCAAATTTGTTCATGTACAAGAAGCGATGAGAAAAATAATGTAAGAAAAAGAGATGGTTTGCAAACTGTATTATATAAAGTTAAACCTAGAGAATTTGAATTAGTGATTAAATATTTAGTGGGCTACATTCGAAAATCAATTAAAATTACATGTAAAATTTTATTTTTCACCGCAAGCTACCTGGACTACAGCCCATGGCAGCCCTTAACTTGCTCCACCAGTGGTTGCATAATCCCATGCTCACGTTTTAATTAGATGTATGGATATGGTTGCCTCGCAAATTAGTACTTCTGTTCTGTTGGAAACAATAAAGCTCCATAGGTTTATACGAAGGATAGCCGGAAAGTTTTATTAGTAATCCCACTTCAAAATTAGGAGTAAAACATCACCTTTGTTAAAATGTATGCTCTTTTTGTAGAAAGCACTTCAAATGTTTTTTCAAAATTCGTTTGCATTTCATTAAGGATTGGTTATAAAGTACTTTCATCAAAAGTGCTTCTAGTCATTTTAAAAACCTTTGGATTGTTGTCCTAAGTTCTCATCGTCATTATATACAAAATATTCCTAACTTCAAATGCCTATATTCTTTGAGGCTCCAAACGTCCAACCTAAACTTTTTTATTAACACATTGAAGAATTTAATACTTTTTTAGGATCCAAAAACATAGTCACTCGATGCCTCTTCGAGCAATTTTTAAGCCCCTCCAACATGGAGAAGGTTTTTGGTAGGCATGCTGGCTAACTATGACAACTTTAATTAGATCACATCCTCCCATATGACCAAAAAGAGCGTAGATTACTTCTATAGCACCACTAGCAAGGGTTGAGCGTTCCTTGTACAAATTCGAAGACCTCAAGATTCGGAGTTGGATTGGTCTTAAAATACATAAATTTCTTCATTTAAATTGGGTTCGAATCGTGCATACAAAAAGATGGGAAATGATGCCAACTTGACTAGTTGAGTTGGTAATGATCGTTCTCTTCGCTAGACCAAGATCTAGGTTTGAGTCATGTTACTGGTAAACCCTATTAATGAGCAATTTGTAAAAACCCAAAAAGAGGCTAAGACTCCTCTGTAAGTCCCCAAAAAGAGCTATCGATTCTTTATCGAATATTGCAGTATTGTACAAATAAAGTATAGAGAAATATATATCTTTTTATATATTTCACAAAGAGACTTTACAAGTATTATATACAGTTTTGACTGTTCCAAAGTAACAAAATACAAGACATTTAACAAAATAACAATCAGTTACAATAGTCAAGTAAATGAGAAGATAGTCAATGGTGATTAGGTATAATTGCCATGATTTGAGATTGTTGACATCTAGTGGAGAGGTTTTTGCCATGATTTTAGGACAGCCCTTCTATGTTTTTCAAGGAAAAGAGAGAAGGAACGTGACTTTAACTCGCTTATTGTTGTTCAAGGAAGTGGGTCGCTTGTGAAAACGGCTTTGCTAAAAGCAGTCACTTAAAAGAGAGAAGGAACATGACTTTAAGTAGCTTACTGTTTTTAAAGGAAGTGGGCCGCTTGTGAAAACGGCTTTGCTAAAAGCAATCACTGTTTCAAAAATTTCCGCTTAGTTCCATCTAGGCGACGTTTCTGCTTAGCGTCGTTTAGGTCATGGCTAGTTGCTAGATGATTGATTAACGTCTTGATTAATCGTAAACATTTGAAAATAAAAAATGGATGCCTAAACTTGCCCAGGCGCGTGCTTAGGTCGTGACTCTCCCTTAGACAGAAAATCGATAATTTTCAATTTGTATTTTTTTAATTTTTAATAAATTGTAATAGACTTGTTGAATATTTGGATAAACACTCATTATGTGCTAGTTCATCATGTTTTTAATATGTGCTAATACTTTATAATCTATATATCATTTTATTTTGTAATTTATATATTCCAATACAATTATATACTTTTTAAAGCATGATAATTTTTAATTATATGTTATATATCAAATTTGATTAAAATTAAAAAATCGCCTAAATGTCTAGGCGCTAAACCCTTGCCGGCCGCTGCGTTTTAAAACCTTGGAAAGCAACTAATCTAAAGAGAAGCGAGATACGGTGCCAAACTCGAAGCTGCTTGGGCCTTTGGGCTCAATTCGTTGGGGTTAACAATTTTCTCTAATGCACATCACCAATTACTCGTTTTATATACACATATAATAAGAACTGTCGGATTAAAATGGACGGGCGAGATGAAAGCTTTAATTCAAGTTAAAAACCGGGGCAAATAAACCCGACTTGCTAATCCCAAAAAGTTGGAGACCCGGTTAACATCACTCCCTAAATTTCATTATTTCCTCTCTCTCTCTGGCGAGGCCCATTGGGCTTAATGGGCCTTCCAAAACAAAACATCTTTTTCAACCAAAATCATGCACGTTTTTTTTTTTTTTTGCTTCCTCGTAATTATGGACAAAACAAATTAAAACTATTGACTCCCATTATTTGCAGATTGTCCACGTGTCGGTCTTCGACTACTAGGAATTTGCCACGGTACCTACCTACCTGCTGAGCCCAACATTCCCGCCAATTAAAATCCCGAAAAGTGCTCGATCCGTTAGCGTGTGAATACGTACCCTGCTACGTGGCATTATCCAACAGCTGGCAAACTGGAGCCCCAAAAAGGGCCAACCCGGTGTCGTTTTGTATCAACATGTTGTTGTTATTCGCCGTCTTCTTGTTCGCAATCCTTCGGCGGCCCATCAGCCTCACATTATAAATGGATAATTTCCGAATTCCTTCCTTTTTAATTTATTAAGTTTAAAAATTCGGGTCATTGATATTTGATTAAATAGTTATAAATAAGGATTTATTTTAAAAATTATAATAATTTTAGCTGTTAGATCAAATTTTAATATTTCGAATCTTCAAACTTGATGGATTAGGAGGAAGGGATCCGCAATCCTTCTTAGACCATGACTTGCCCCAAAAAAGAGAATAATTTACATGTAACGAATTAATTTTTATGGTGCACTTTTTATCTATTGATGTATTATTATGTGTAAGTTATTTACGTATAATAATATTTTATTAAATTAAGACGCGACAAGGTAAAATTTGTTTTATGTTGGTTTTTTTCTGTTGCCTAACAAATGTCATTCTTTTGCATCCCCACTTTTCTAATTCTCACCCTTATTGTTCACACTAAATTACCAAAATGGCATGGTTTATTCAAACGGTTTGTTTCCCTTTAATATTTCATGTGTTTTGTTAATTTCATACGTGAGTTATGTCAGTTAATTAAAGTAGTGTTAGAAAACGTACAAAACTTTAGTTCAAATTTTTATTTTGAAAGTTATGATAAATTAGAGAAAGTTCTACCCCATTCATTAAAATAAGATTTTGCACTCCTCTTTTTTTCTCGTTCACTACCTATTAAATGAGAAATTTTTCAGTATATTGAAAAAACAATCTGATATACAAAATATTATGACATAATTAGAGATACGTTTAATTGTTTAATTGTTTAATTCCTTATATTACAACACTTCATATATCCGAACGCACTCACGCTAGTCTCTGAAACTAAATCGACCAATTTTGGCAGTAATTTGGCCGACCGGCATCATTTAAAAAAAAAAGGTTTTTGTGACTTTTGCCCGTTCGAGTAGTACTTAAAAGACGTTTGGTTGCGTCTCGTAAGTTTTGAGGGACATAAACTTGTGGTATCCCTTCACTCCATTTCTTCCACCCACCTTCAACTCTCTATCTCAACGCTCAACCTAACCAGTCACCACCAACAAGTATACTTCCATGGCAGTCGGACTCTTCGCCGTCACAACCCCCACCCCCTTCCGCCTAATCCAGTCCTGCTCCTACCACCTCCCAAAACCCAACCCCACCACCGTCTTCTTCCCAAATATCCGCCACCAGAAGTCAGCACTCCACAGGGCTCGCCGGAAACTCTGTTTCACCGTCTATGTAGTGATGGAGGACCAAAAACAGATAACCAACCTCGACGATTCCGCCAATTCTCAGATCCCAATTGTAATTCCGTCGGTTCGCGTGGCGGAGAGGCTGTCGAGGAAGAAATCCGAGAGGTTCGCGTATCTTGTCGCTGCCATGATGTCCAGCTTAGGGATTACTTCCATGGCTGTCATGGCTGTTTACTACAGATTTTACTGGCAAATGGAGGTAAATTTTTAAATTTCCAAGTTCTAAAAATTCTACTCTGCTCTCAAAATTATAAATCCCACAAAAAAAAAATCAGAGATTATTATTATTTTTATTTATTTTATTTTGTTCGCAGGGTGGGGTTGTGCCAATGTCTGAAATGCTGGGTACATTTGCTCTCTCTGTTGGTGCTGCTGTAAGTTCACTCACCCCTTCTGTTGTACCAAAAGCAATATTCTATGCTACAAGCAAGAGTTTAAACTGCTTCTGGTTCATGCAAGCGCTTTCTGTAGAAGCACTTTCAAGTGTCCTCAAGGAATCATTTAGATTTTCGATCAAAATAAAGCACTTTTATCAGAAACTCTTTTAAGTAGAAGTGCTTCGTTCAGAAGTAGTCCCAAGACGGCCTCTCAATTGGGGAAATGCTAAGTTGAATTTGGTTTTGTATGTTTTTAGGTGGGGATGGAGTTTTGGGCAAGATGGGCACATAAAGCTCTCTGGCACGCTTCCTTATGGCATATGCACGAGGTTTGTACCTTCAAAATTTTAGGGTCTGTTTGGTATCTTATTTGAAAATTTTTATCATTTCTCAAAACATTTCTTAAGAACATTTCTTGAAAACAATTTTCTTTAAGACTCAAAAACTTGATTGGTTTACAATTTAAAATTTTTAAATCTTACGACTTAAACTTGATTGGATTGGAGTAGAGACGAAAAAAGTAAAAAAAAAAAAAGAGGAGAAAGAAAGAAGAAAAGAGAGATATATTTGGAGTGAGAGGGGAGGAGGGAGAAAAAAAAAATGAGTGAGTTTAAGTTTAAAAACTCTAAAAACTCATTTTTTATGTTTTTAAGGAATAGACTATATTTTTGAGTTAGTCTTGAGTTCAGTTTTTAAAAATAGTCATACCAAACAAGTTTTTAAGATCTAAAACTTGAAAACTGTTTTTGAGTTTAAAAAGTTGGATTCAAGTACACTACCAAACAGACCCTTATTGTTTTCTTTTGTTTTCGAAAATAAACATGCGATAACAAATTCAGTCTTTTATTAAGATTTTAAGTAGTTGTTCCGAATTTAATTTGATTATGTTTCCCCTATTCCTCGAAAAAAGACGATCAAATAATTCCCAATCATGGTCCTTGCAGCCTTCACCTCTTAACAATCAGACAGTGTTTGATATGAATATGCTTTTAAAACGAGCAATATTTTACTTTAAATTAATTTAAACTACGCGATGAATTTCAATGCAGTCGCACCACCGACCTAGAGAAGGTCTGTTCGAGCTTAACGACGTGTTTGCGATAATTAACGCGGTTCCGGCAATAGCCCTTCTCAGTTATGGTTTCTTCCACAAAGGCCTTGTTCCTGGCCTTTGTTTTGGTGCTGTAAGTCTCCCACCTCCTTCCAGTATCTTTATGAATACATGTGTTTACTGTTCTATTAACGACTTTAATCAAAAGTAATCAAGTAATTAATCTAATTTCTGTTATATTGACTTGGAACAACAGGGCCTCGGAATTACGGTGTTTGGGATGGCGTATATGTTTGTCCACGATGGCCTTGTGCATAAAAGATTCCCAGTGGGGCCCATAGCCGACGTGCCCTATTTGCGAAAGGTTGCTGCAGCTCATCAGGTAAACTCTACCGCATCCGGATCTTTGCAGAATCCTCAGTATCTTGGAGATTTGTAAATTGTGTCTGTTTATCGTGCATCGCATGATCAAAAATTATTTTAAATATTTTTATTTACAATTAAACATAAACAGTACCTGACAAAAATTGACTACATAATATACGATCTTCGCTGGATTAAACACAAACAATACCTGATAAAATTATTTTTAATATTTTTAATTTTAACTATACCCCATCCAAATCTTCGTCGGATCCTCTTGTGAGGATTCTGGAGATCTGTAAATTGTGTCTGTTTATTGTGCATCGTATGATCAGAAATTATTTTAAATATTTTTATTTACAATTAAACACAAACAATATCTAACAAAAATTGACTGCATAATATACGATGAACGGACACGATTTACGAATTTTCAAGATGCTTACCAAAAAAATTCGAAGAGAATCCCGTTGGAACTATACACACACACAAACGCACACCATAAAATAATACTTATATCATATTAATTTACCTACTTATCATATTAATTTGCGCCCATAATTATTGATTAATAAAATGATTAGGCATTTAAGAATGAATTTCCGTTAAACTTAATCTAACTGTCAAGATTTTGTTTTGATTTGGATGTTTTGGCCCCTCAGCTCCACCACTCAGAGAAGTTCGAGGGCGTCCCATATGGCTTGTTTCTTGGACCTAAGGTTAGTCGTCAATTTTGTCTCTGTCTTGAAAATATTATTTTTAATATCGAACTTGAGTGCAGATGGGAAAATAAATCGATTTCAACAACATGGTTATTTTCAAGTTTGCTTTTTATATACCGTGTAATTTGTGGTTGCAGGAACTCGAAGAAGTGGGAGGACTAGAAGAGTTGGAAAAGGAGATCAATAGGAGAATCAAAGCATGCAAAGGCTTATAACTAGATCGAAATTTTCAGTGTAAAAAAAGTGATAGAGATAAATTAAAGTGGATGGGTTTTTGTGATCAATATTGTGTTACATGCATGGCTCAGCCTGCTTATTTACATCTGTGTTTTGCCAATTTACTGAGTGTGTATATTGTGCAATGAAGAAAGAAGGCATGTGTATATTTTGTACGGGGATTTGTATTTTGTTCCACTTACATGCCATGACGTGCGACCATCATATGTTTCATCAGAAATATTAAAGAGACTCTTAAAAGTGACACTCTTTATGGATTGTCTGTCATTTTATAGTTTGGCATAATGTCTTATAATGTTGACACGAGTAGCGTTAAAACTTAAAATATAAGATGTCAGAGAGTTTATAGAGAGTTCAACTTTAAAATAGTCATTTCTCTTTCTTCATTATACAAAAGTTAATATTTAATGAGTAGCGAAGATTGCATTTTCAACGTTATGTAAGGTCAGCTCGAGTCACAGAGGGCCTAACTTAGTCTTTGGCTATGTTTTAATCTTCAAAAAATTAATATTTTAAAAACTATTTTCGGGTTGAACTTTTTCTTCTCCAGCCATGCACGGTTATATTGTGTTCTAATTCATGCTTTATGTTGAAAATACTAGTGGGTAGTGAATGCCCACAGTACCTTTGGTAGAGTTTTCAATGCCACATGCAGACATTTTAAATGCCCATGAAAATTGGAATGGACTTTGGAAACATAAGGAGTGTTTTTCAAAACATGTGATGTAAAATTTTAAATTGTAAGAACTTGTTTGTATGGAGCCGCTCTATAAATAGAGTGCTCGGACTGCAGTTAAAATAGAGAGAACACATAAAGTTCATAGAAGAGGAAGAGAGAAAACAGAGGAAGAGGAGAGGAGTTAATAGAAAGAGTTATTTTGTACTCCTATTATTTTAAATTATAATGAAAGCATCACTGCTGCCCTGAGAACGTACTCCAGTCACACTGACTGTAGAGGAACCTCATAAACTTTGTGTCTTGTTTATTTATTCCGCTGCACACACCGTCAATTTTACAACACTTTATTATTTTTTTGAGTTATATTTAGTCTATCATGAGATTACATGTTGCTTGCCTTAGGGTCAAATTTAGCCTTATGCCCTTTAATTTTTTTTATTAGAGATTAATTTTGTCAATTTTAAGACTAAATGTGATATGCTATGAAAAGGAAAAGGATTCCCTCTTGATCCATTATATGGGAATTCTAGAGATCTTCACATCTCAACCGTTCATTGTATATCGTGCGGTCAATTTTTATCATGTACTATTTGTGTTTAATTTAAAGGGTGAAGTGCCGATTTAGTCCCTGAATTATTACCTCAATGAAAATTAGGTCTCTGAATTATTTTTTCGGTAAAATAAGTCCCTAAATTCATGAGAAATTGCTAATTTCATCTCTACTATTATATTCAAATCTATTTTATCCAATTTTTCGTCAACTTAAGTCACTTAACACACTTTAGAGTGTAATACCATCATTTTCTCGTCTATAAGCCCTTAACATTTCATATAGGTTGCATATTTAATGTCTAATTTACCCTCAAAAGTTAACTTACACTATTTCTTTATGAAAAAACTACCAATTTATTCGTCAAAGTTAACTTTATACACTATTTCTTTATGAAAAACTACTAATCTACCCTCCAATGTGTATTACATGCAAGTAACATGACAAGAATTAACAGAAAATTGAATATAATAACTTCGAATATAATTGGCAAATTTTTATAATTCAAGGACTAATTTTTCTGAAAAAAAAAATAGTTTAGAGACCTAATTTTCATTAAGTTGATAATTTAGAGACTAAATTGGCAGTTTACCCTAATTTAAAATAATAAAAGTCAAATGATTTTTACAACCACACGATACACGATGAACGGCTGGGATGAGGGGATTCCTAGAATCCTCACATAAGGGATCCATAGGGTATCCTTTTCCCTATGAAAATGGTCTAATGGTAGTTGTAACTTTCTTATCCGCTCCGGACCTTAGTGTCCAGAGCCTCCTCATCCACAAATCTGGGCCGCACAAATTAAATCTAACGGTCTCCTTTAATTCATTTTTTTGGCCCACCACACAACAACAAACGGCCTTAATTTGGCTTTCATACCAATCAACGGTTTAGATTTGTAAATGAAAAGGCTTCGAACACTAAGGTCCTGAACGGATCCAAATCGACCTTCTTTAGGTCAAAAGATAAAGTTGGTTCGTGGATTACCGCATCCATGACCTAATGCTATCACTTTCACGGACGTTATTGTAAAATGCTACTTTTAACTGTGCATGAAATACGATGAGGACTGAGGGAATACTTATCTTTAGACAATTATTTTATTTAAAAATTATTATTACTATGGAGATAGAGAGTTTGAGACTATTACCTTTAGACATTTGTTTATGGGGTGTGTTATCTACGCATCCAATTTTACTTTTCACACATTCTTTGATAATTTATGTCTGTTGATCTTCTTCAATTAATCTGATTCGATGGCCGAAAATTAGAAGAGTGTGTGAGAAATAAAATGGAGTGTGTAGATATTACACCCCTTGTTACAAAACTTACAATTTTATGTGCAAGTTAAGAGAGAATATTTGGTAGGACTGCTGCAAATTTAATTTATACGTTTTATGCATGAAATATGATGGGGATGAGCTTAGCTTTTGATCCAGACATTCGTTCATATACAACTTACAATGTAGGCCTGATCATGCATCTTGCGAGCTAGTTTTTAGTTTTTTTTTTTTTTTTTTTGAAATCTCGACAGTACGAAGAGGGTTTTGTTAATAACAATAAAAAAAAGTTACATCTAGTCAGAGTCTGAAAGGGGACATAAACATCTTGCAAGCTAGCTATTTGCTCCACAGTAAACATAAGTGATTATGTTTTCTTTCTCAAAAAAAAAAAAAAGTGATTATATTTTCACTAACTAGGGATTCATTGGTTACTTTTTCTTCTTCTAAGCCGTCATATATATTTTAGTTGGAGACCACTTCTATTTTTCTAATGAGTAATACCTATTTATCCCTTAAGTAGCTAGGTTGACACCCGGAAAGGTCAAGATTTAGGTTTCGTTTATGTTGATCAAGGATGAAGGATGGAGGAGCTTGTGTTTGGTAGGTATGCTTTTGTAGAAAATTTGTCATGCATCCCACGCGTAGAAAGTTTGTATTAATATATTCAATACTCCTTCATGAATCATAATTTAATCTCATAGGAACATCTTCAACTGATAAAAATGGCGATCTCAAGCCAACAAAATTTTATACTTCGCAAGAATCGGAGGATAAATATCTATTTTATGCTGAGCTGTTTTCATAACTTAAACTCGTGGCCTTTGGTCATAAAGAAGTATATGTATAATTTCAGGAAAAAAAAAAAGAAAACAGTCGTGTTCATATGTGAATATGATCTTCTTCTTTTTTCAACTTTATTGTGTTCCAATTTAAACTATTACTTTCACTTTGGTCTAGTGCCACTTCTATTTTTCTAATGAGTAAGGTTGACACCCGGAAAGGTCAAGGTTTAGGTTTGGTTTATGTTGATCAAAGATGAAGGATGGAGGAGCTTGTGTTTGGTAGGTATGCTTTTGTGGAAAATTTGTCATGCATCCCACGCGTAGAAAGTTTGTAATAATATATTCAATACTCCTCCATAATATAATAGGAAAACTAATGAAAATGACTTGAAAACTTTAAGTTTTAACGATAAAGACAAAATAAAGGGTAAAGTGAATAGTACAAGGATTGACTTTTTAGTGTAAAAATGTTGTTTTTCGTTAAAGTGAATACTACCATGAACTTTCCGTTAAAGTTCCCTAATATAATCTCACAGGAACATCTTCAACTGATAAAAAATGGCGATCTCAAGCCAACAAAACTCTATATTTTGCGAGAATCGGAGAATAAATGTCTATCTTATGCAGCGCTGTTCTCACAACTCGAACTTGTGGCCTTTGGTCATAAAGGAGCAACTTTTTTGTTGCGTCAAAGCTCATAACGCAAAGTGGACATCTCCAATTGATCAAACACAAAAAAGTACATGTATATTTTAGGAAAAAAAATGAAAATGAGTCGTTTTCATATGTTTCTTTAACTTTATTGTGTTTCAATTTAAACTATTACTCTCAATTTGGTCTAGTACTAAGTAATATCGCTTATAATAATTGAAGAAATAACCAAGTAGGATTGAGTCTGAACAATTTTGAAATTTAATCACGTCCTTATCGTATGAATAGGGTTTATGTGTGATTCAATTATACAAAAGTTTGTGACATGAAATAAAGTTTAGAGAACTTTAACGAAAAGCTCTCAGTACTATTCACTTTAATGAAAAACTATATTTTTACCCTAACAAGTCAATTCTAATACTATTCACTTTACCTTTTATTTTGTCATTATCGTTAAAACTCAAAGTTTTCAAACTATTTTCGTTAGTTTTTCTTAAAGTAGTTTATAGTTATTCAGATATACATCCAATCTTTTGAGGCCACGTATTGTATAGAGGTCATACTCCAAACTATAGGTTTCGTGGTGCTGACCAAGGATTTAAATATCGGTAATATCGGAAATATCGATAGTCCGAAAACACGGAAATATCGACGGAAATATCGATAAAATATCGATATCGATAAAAATTACATGGAAACCATGGAAATTGTAAGAAAAACTTGGAAATTTTTATTGAAACTTTGCAGGATGTTTATTTAGTCAATTATCTATTAGTTTATCACAAAAAATTGGAAGGAAATGCATTGCATGATGGATTTAACATTATCAAGTTGATTATATAGCGAGCTGATAAACATTGTGAGTGTAGAAAATATGTAGTAATTAATGAAAGAAGTCTAAACACACCATAAATCATTTATATATAATGAATTAGTACAATATTTTACACTTTAGTACCACATAGAGTTCCTATGAGGTTCAAAATTTTCACTATCTTCATCATCTCTACGTGTAGAGTGAGTGTATTGTGAAGAGTAGTTATCAAATGATAAATCCCCAAAATAGTTTTGCATGTAATTATTAACATGCCACCCATATGGATCCGAGATTGGTTGAGGTTGTCCATAAGCAAAATCATTTGAAGATTGAGTCTGGGATTGTTTCCATGACTCGCTCGATTCCATCCCAACAGGAATGGGATATGAAGGGTAGGGAAATGGTTGGCTATGAGTATAACCATAGTTACTACTTCCCACACCAACAGAGTCCGAAGTTCTAGATAACGAGTCATCTTCTTGACTTGACAAAATCCCCTTGCCTCTTTCTCTACGAGTATAGTCCTTCCCTATGGCACCAATTCCTGGTCCTGCCCGCCTACTGCCATGGTCATCATCTTGTGTTGCATGCGTGAAGTTTGCCTCACCAGTGAAGGGGGTCATAAATCCGGGAGGTGGTCCATAATAGTTTCCATATCCACCACCACTACCTCCAGCTCCACTACCTCCAGCTCCACTGTATCCTTCATCATTCCCACCTCCGGTGGTAGGTGAGTCTCCTGATCTTGTACTAGAGCTATCATTAGTATCAGCACGATGTTGTGGTTGTGTAGGATTGGAAGATGGTGGAATTCCAGTGTTTCTTGGTCTTGGGCGCAAATGTTCTTCAAAAGAGTCAGCGCTGCTAGATCCCACCTCCTCTTCTAATACTCTTTCTACATTTATCCCTTCATTACGTGCTTCTTCAGCAACTCTGGGAGCTGGGTTGCCTTCATCATCATCTAAATGAAGAGGTCTAATCCATTGATAAAGTTGGTTATCCTGTGTATCATCATCTGCACCAACAATATCAAACACATCTAGTGGGTCACCACGGTCGACATGAGTTATTTCTGCTTCCTTATCTCGAAGTTGAAGTTTCATGTTGTAGTAGCAATAAACTAATTTTTCCAAGCTACTATGAGCCAACTTATTTCTTTGCTTTGTGTGTATGAGTGCAAATGTGCTCCAATTTCTTTCACAAGCAGATGAGGAAGCTGTTTGTGATAATACTTTGATTGCTAACTTTCTCACAGTTGGTGCATCGGTCCCATACATAATCCACCATTCAGCTACAATGAAAAACAATGTTGATAAGCCTAATAACTCCAACAAATTCTATTATAAACTTATAGTGAAATATGTTTATACTCACTAGGAGACATATTTGTTCGAGCAGCAACTGATGTTGGTTCTCCAAAAGTTCTTCTTGCATCTTTAAACCATGTTAGCTGAATTCAATAAATCGTGTTAGTTTAATCCAACAAAGTAATTATTATAATTTAAGTAATTGTGTACCTCATTTCCAAATTGGCCAACTGCTGCTGATGCAGGGTCTAATTTAGAGAATACATTATGTACAGCACGTATAAGGGTACCATCATCTCCAACACCGGGTCTGTATTGGTATCGGGGATTCAAATAATATGCTGTTCAATGAAACACATACTCTAATAAGAGAAATAATACTTATGCAACTAAAGAAATGAATTGCAAATTATGACATAATTTATACCTGCTGCATGCAAATCGTGGTATAATGTTTTATACCATCGGTCATCAATTATCTTTATGACCCACCTTGCACCATGTTTTCTTTGCAATTCATCCTTCACTACACGCATCAACTCATATACTGCCCCCATAGTAGGATACACTTCTGTGTCAACGATCCGTAAAACTTTGTACAGAGGTTCAAACACTTGGCACACATGTTCTGATTCAGTCCAAAAAGCATGATCAAGCATTATACTTTCCACCATACGACCTGTACTTGAGCGGCTGAAATTGTGGTTGGCCCAATCGTCACTAGTGAATAGTTGCTTCAACCCTGCTTTCTTCTTAACTAGGCTGTGTAATGCAATATAATTGGTGGCAAATCGAGTGGTAGCTGGACGAATAATTTCTCCCTTGCAAAATTCACGCATCTTTGCCAACAACCAACTGTGATTGTAAATATAATTTGTGATCGTTCTAGCTCTTTTGACCACAGTAGCAACATTCTCTCTCTTCCCCATTGCCTCAAACATGAGATCAATACAATGTGCTGCACATGATGTCCAAAACACATTATGATGCTTCATTAACTTTTTCCCAGCTTTGACAAATGCAGAACCGTTGTCGGTCACGACTTGGACAACATTATGCTCTCCCACCTCCATGATTACATCCCTCAATAATTTGTAAATATACTTGTAGTTCTTTATATGGTCTGAAGCATCAACAGACTTCAAAAAAACTGTTTTTCCCTTGGAGTATACCATGAAGTTTATGATTGACAATCTGGTCGGGCCAGTCCATCCGTCACACATGATTGTGCAACCATTAGTTTCCCACTTTGACCTCAACTTGTTGACATACTCGCCAATGTCTTTATACTCCATATCCAAATATTTGTTTCTTATCTCATAGGGAGTGGGAGGTTGTACTCCAACACCGGCTTGTTGACATCCCAATACCATATTTTTGAAATGATGTGATGATGCCTTCTCAGCAGGGACATTGTCATAGATAAAGAACTTGCTAATTAGACGCCCCATTCCCTCCTTCACATTACCTCCTTTTAAATAACTCCAAACACTCTTTTGACGTGCTTTGGATGACTTATATAAACTTGGGGCTATTGGTGGAGTTGGTTGTGATTCTCTAAGACTACCTCCCCGTCTCATTTGTGCACCACCACTTGACCCGGTACCTTGTGCTCTATTAGGAATTTTATGAAGGTGTTCTCTTTCCCATGCTGACTGTTTGGAGGCACGTAATGCATGTTTGAAATTGCGTTGTTCTTCAGGTCCCATGTCATCATCACATTCGTCCTCATCATCTTCATCATCATCACTGTCAACCGCTTGGCCAATGACTTCTCCTCGTAGCTCAGCTCGAATATTTTCCATTCCCTGTGTTATCTTTTCCTGCTGCTGTTTTTTATTTTTTACTAATGTTCGGATGAATGCCTTCACTTCTGGGGGGACACTATCGCATCGTTGGACATTTTTTGCTGGATCTAATCCACTAAGATGGTACTTAAGTCGTGTCACTCCGCCACTCTTCATTACCCGACCACAATATTTGCAAATTGTGCCATTCTTGTTTCCGTCTATTGGGTGTCCATGTTCCCAAGCCGGATCACGTTTAGTAACTCCACTGGACATCTTAAATGTACCTATATTAAACATAATGATGAATAATAATCCAATTTAATAATAATCCAATTTAATAATCATCCAATTTAATGAATAATAATCGAATTTGATAAAAAAAATCCTAATATTAAACATAGTGATGAATAATAATCCAATTTAATGAATAATAATCCAATTTGATAAAAAAAATCCTAATATTAAACATAGTGATGAAAAAAAATCCTAATATTAAACATAGTGATGAATAATAATCCAATTTGATAATAATCCAATTTAATAATAATCCAATTTAATGAATAATAATCCAATTTGATATAAAAAAATCCTAACATTAAACATAGTGATGAATAATAATCCAATTTGATAATAATCCAATTTAATGAATAATAATCCAATTTGATAAAAAAAAATCCTAACATTAAACATAGTGATGAATAATAATCCAATTTGATAATAATCCAATTTAATGAATAATAATCCAATTTGATAAAAAAAATCCTAATATTAAACATAGTGATGAATAATAATCCAATTTGATAATAATCCAATTTAATGAATAATAATCCAATTTGATATAAAAAAATCCTAACATTAAACATAGTGATGAATAATAATCCAATTTGATAATAATCCAATTTAATGAATAATAATCCAATTTGATAAAAAATATCCTAATATTAAACATAGTGATGAAAAAAAAACCTAATATTAAACATAGTGATGAATAATAATCCAATTTGATATAAAAAAATCCTAATATTAAACATAGTGATGAATAATAATCCAAACATAGCGAGGAATAATAATCTAATTTGATAAAAAAAAAACCCTAATATTAAACATAGTGATGAATAAAAATCCTAATATTAAACATAGTGATGAATAATAATCCTAATATTAAACATAGTGATGAATAATAATCCAATTTGATAATAATCCAATTTAATGAATAATCCAATTTCATAATAAAAAAAACCTAATATTAATGAATAATCCAATTTAATGAATAATCCAATTTGATAATAAAAAAAACCTAATATTAATGAATAATCCAATTTAATGAATAATCCAATTTGATAATAAAACCTAATATTAATAAAATAATAAATAACATTACACATATTAAAATTATCCTAGAGAATAATTATACAACATTACTTAATTACTTAAAAAAATTAACATGCAAGTATGTGAAAGAATATCACCTTTGAATGGCTTTACAAGTGAGGGAAGTAACCTCTGAATGGCTCTGCAAGTAAGGGAAGAAGAAACGATGTTGGTTGTGAATGGCTCTGATACTTGATTATTTTGAAAATGTGAAAGAATATCACAGACTTCTTTCCCTTTGAATGTGAAGGAATCACATACTGGCACACGGTTTTATTATGAAACCATCAAAATTTTTGTACATATCTACTGTCAAAAAGCAAATTTTCTGATTGAAAGGTAAATTATTTGTAAAAAAGCAGCTGCTTTGCAAAAGTTGTCGGTGGAATAATACATCAAACACTGGCTGTCCAATAATGTCTTTGAAAAAGAAAAAAAAAATTCAAACAATTCATCTACCACACACACACACTGACACACGTACACAACACAACACACGCACGCACGCACATACATCGCACGCATACACACTTCCCTTCCCCTTCCCTCAGTCATTCAGTCTCTCTCTCGATCCTTCCGTGCCTCCATCCTCCTCTTCTCTCCCTCTCTCAGTCGATCCTCCATCTTCCTCTTCTCTCTGTCTCTCTCAGTCGTCCATCTCTCCCTCGATCCCTCCATCCTCCTCTTCTCTCTGTCTCTCCCTCGATCGCTCCATCCTCCCTCTTCTCTCTGTCTCTCCCCCTCTTCTCTCTGTCTCTCCCTCGATCCCTCCATCCTCCTCTTCTCTCTGTCTCTCCCTCGATCCCTCGATCCCTCCATCCTCCTCTTCTCTGTCTCGATCCCTCAGTCTCGATCCTCCTCTTCTCTCTCTCTCGAGATCGTCTCAGTATCTCTCTCTCTCTCTCTCTCTCTCTCTCTCTCTCTCTCGAACCTCCTCACTGTCTCTGCAAACCCAGATCACGGTGGGCTTAGGGTTTCGATTTGGGGTTAGGGTTTCGATTTGGGGGTTAGGGATAGGATTTGGGGTTTCGATTTGGGGCTTAGGGTTAGGATTTGGGGGTTAGGGTTAGGATTTGGGGTTTCGATTTGGGGCTTAGGGATAGGATTTGGGGTTTCGATTTGGGGGTTAGGGTTAGGATTTGGGGTTTCGATTTGGGGCTTGGGGTTTTGATTTGGGATTTCGATTTGGGGCTTAGGATTTGGGGTTTGTATTTCATTTTTGATGCCTACATCGGCGTTTGGCTTTTGTTTTTACGGTCGGCCGGAGCTGTACAAGCTCCGGCCTTCTTCTCCGGTTATTTTTTTTCCGATATCGCGATATTTTCGGTAATATCGCGATATTATCGATATTATCGATAATATCGCGATATTTGGCCGAAAACCATTCGGATATCACTTGGAATATCGGTGGGTCAAAATAACGAAATTATCGGCGATATTTCGCCGATAATTTCGATATTTTGGACAATGGTGCTGACTCAACTCAACCATGCATATAATTGACCTAATTCATATCGTTTGTGTGCTGTTGCCTCGTGAAGCTACCGCGTTTTGTCCATATGTTTGGTCATGCCATTGCTCGACGTGTGTCGTGCCATCGATCCAAATACCCCCATCTTTGAGAAAAAACTTGCATTGCATGTTTATCTTATTAAATGTTACGTGATGAGAAAGATAGAGAAAAATAATATATATAACGACGATAACTAAGGTTTAGTTCTTAGCTCAACTCTATGATGATTGACGTCTTTTTTTTTCTTCTCAATCATCAGGCGACGGGGGAGATATAGAAAGCAGAAATATGCAACATATGTTTTGATTCAAACCCTAAACCCCAATCTTAAAACGCAACCTTAGTGGTTCATGCACTTACCTTCAATTAACACATACGATCGTTCAAATTTCCAATCAAATTTTCCATTTCTAAGAGATTAAGACCTCCACTTTCCATGTTGGTTTGGTCATCAATGACAGTGATTTAGTTGGAGTGTCCCAAATATCTGTCAAAATTTGACCGATTAAAAAGGAGACCTAGTTTCTACTTGTAATGAACACGTCCGAAGTAACCCAACTTCTCGATACGTCTGAAATAAGATTGTAAAAACTTTGTCTATGGAGCATATTCTGTATTGCTTCCGACGTCACCATCCCTTACTTTTTTTATTTTTATACACCCCTAATTACATCATCTCCAATGGTGTAGCAATGGTGTAGCCAAACCTAATCAGTAAAATTGAATTATAATAGCTGATATGATAATTTACCTTCTCAACTTCCTCCTGAAAAAAAAAGTGTCATTTTAATTAAATAGACAAATTAAGTGGGCAAAATCTCACTTTTGATATCTACTTTTTTTTTTTCTTTCCATCTCAGGAAATACTAACTTATTATAAATAAAGATGTAGGTTCCTGCCTACACATGTGGATAGAAGTGGCAAATCAATATATTGAATTGTTAGTGGCTACTCGTTAAGACCCGTTTAATTTGATATTGACATAATATAGAGTTGAGATTGGTAGTGCTGAGAATGCGTGTAAAGTGAAATGAAACAAAATAAGTCTTAATGGTACTGATATTTGCCACTATACATATAGAAGTAGGCACAAATTATCCACTCAATTGACTACTCCATTAGAACTTGATTTTTGCCTATTTGACTCATCAAAAGAGTTTGTTACTCATTTGCCAACTCTATTAAAAATGCTCATACTCCCTAAAAAAAGGAAAAAAAGTAAAATAAAATCAGATAAGGTTGTCTCACAAATGATGATGTAAGACTCCAATAATTTGAATATAATTGGATTAATATGTATAGTTGACATCCAATTGAGGGAGAAACTATTTGTTGTTCAAAAAACGAATTCATTCAAAGGATGTAATTTTTGTCGGACGGCTGGCTGAGACGTGAATCTAACTCCAATCTAATTATTTAATTTGCTTTTATGATATGTGATTACCTTGATTAAGTTGAAGTAAACTCAATTTAAGTTTAGCATATTACACGTACATTTAGCCGAGTTAACTAGAGCGATGTGTTCCACTTCTATACTCAAGCTCCAATTAACTCTATTTGCAATTGATCTGGATTGAACATGGATTATCCAAACTATAGAAGGGCTCGTTTGACAAGTGCTTTAAAACGACATAAAGTGTTTTTAGATAAAATGATTTTGGAACCAAACTTTAGTAAAAATACAAGTTAATTCTGGAAAAGTACTTGAAGTGTTTCTAACAAGAAGCACATAACTGGTACTTTTAGCAAAAAACACTTCAAGTGCTTTTGAAAGTAAAAAATATTTTCTTTAAAAGCTCTTTCAGTTATTTAAAAACACTTACAAAACGAGCGCTAATTTAGCGTAATGAGCTTATGAATGCATGGTTTGAAATACCATAATATCCCCGTTGTTTGATGGAAGTCATTTTCCTTCTTTTAACGAAAGGAAATTAGAGTTATCGATTAGGTAAAAATATCTTGTTACGCAATTGACTTCACATAATTAGTGATTCTTTGAAAAGTTTTCTTTTTTTTTTGTTAGTATTCTTTATCCTTTTTTTTAAAGTGCACAATTGATATTATCTTCACTAAAATTCACAATGAGCTAATTATAATAATATTGTTCAAATTTACTTTTAACAAATAAAACTTAAAAAATTTCACTTATAAGTGAAAAAAAAATATCGTAATTTCAAATATTTGATTTGATGTGGTCAAGGTCGGCGGATTTTCACCACCATCGAACCAAATAAATTGACAAGCACATTTAGGTTGGGGGAATTTGGAGTTGGGACCACGTTAGTCGGTTGGTCTCCTACTGCCTCACAGCCTCAGGCCCAGAGTTATGAATTTATGAAAAGCTCTTGCCACGTGTGGTTACAAGATGGGTGGACGAGGTGACAAATAGAACAATTCTTTCATTTTATGGTGTTATTTCTCAATAAAATTAACAAGCTAAAAGTTTTCACAAAAAATAAAACAAAAATAATAATAACATGCTAAAGTGAGTTATATCATTATAAAATTAGTATTTCGTTCTGTCCATTTTAATCAGTTGGGGGTGTGTGCGGAGGAAAAAATAATTCGGTGCTGGTCGTGCATTAGTGTTCTTCATTTTTTTTTTGATACAACAATAATTTATAAGTGATCGAGTATTTGAGCTAAGTCACTCAGCCACACAACTAGAATGCCACCTGTGGTATTGCACTCATTACTTATCAGTGTTGAATTAAAAAATTTCACTTACAAGTGAAGATAAATAATAGGGTATAACTCTGTTTACTACCTTAAT